>OY540851.1:2626000-3939000 GCA_961205895.1 Mythimna pallens | reverse complement strand
AAAAAAGCAGGCGCAGATCCCAGCGGCCCTTCCAAAGGCATCGCTAAAGGTCACACTGACTCAAACTGGCAAGGACACTAAGCGGCGAAGCTCTATAGAAGCCTCAGTTGGTTCCCAAAAGCTGATTGCCCCGACAGACAGAGTGACCGAAGGCCGGACCTGGCTTCAGAGAGCAAAAACCCAACTAGGGGAATCGCGCAACCTGAAGTCAGAAATAAAGGCAGGTATCACTCTGGCTGTTGAATCTATGTATAAGATCATCAAAGAGGCGGCAGCGGAGATGGAAGCCTTCCAGCAAAAACCTTGCCACTTGGAAGTGGTTGAACCTGTGTCTCCTCCCCGTATTAATACGCGGGGCGAAGATATGGGAGAAGCTACTGAAAAGAAAAGGGCAGAAGATCTCCTCATAAACAAGATCGAGGCGCACTCCAAATTACTGGAAGAGAACAATAAGCGCATGGAGGAGCTGAAAATAGCTCTGGAGGAGCAAAAGTCGCAGACCGAGACACCCTCATACGCAAGGGTGGCTGCGGCCTGGAGTGGGGTTGAGACGTCGGTAAGACGGAACACGCTACATTCTGTAGTAGTCACCTCAAAAGATGAGACGGAGACTGGGGAGGAAGTTCTGGAAAAGGTGAGGAAGGCAGTGGAAGCAAAGGATGGCTGGGTGAAAGTTGAAAGGGTAAGAAAGGCGAAAAACAGAAAGGTAGTTATGGGTTTTGAGACAGAAGATGAAAGGGACAAAGTGAAAGAGAGATTAGAAAGGAGTAGTTCAAAACCTCACCGTGGAGGCTATGAAAAACAAAGACCCGATGCTGATACTCAGAGATGTCTTATCAATAAATACAGACGAAGACGTACAAAAGGCCCTGAGAAATCAGAATCGGGACGTTTTTCGTGGCCTCCGCGATGGGGAAGACAGAATGGAAGTGAGGTACAGAAGGAAAACAAGAAATCCGCACTCTGGGCACATAGTGCTGAGCACGTCCCCGGAGTTATGGCGGCGAGTGATTAAAAGAGGATATGTCCATGTGGACCTGCAGAGAGTTAGGGTCGAGGATCAGACCCCACTCATGCAGTGCACTCGTTGCCTGGCCTACGGGCACGGGCGAAAGCATTGTACAGAGAAAGCGGACTTGTGCAGCCACTGCAGTGGTCCTCTCCTAAAAACCGAATGTCCAGACTGGATTGCGGGGGGCACGGCGGTCTGTAGGCATTGCGACAAAGCGAATATGCTCAATAAAGAGCATAACGCTTTCAGTTCCGATTGCCCTGTCCGCCGTAAATGGGACGCAATAGCGCGGTCAACCACCGCATATTGCTAAAGGCGCACCAGGGGATAAAATCGCCTTTAAATTCGCACAGGCCAACCTCCAACGAATGAAGCTGGCAACCAACGAGCTGCTGTTGGAGGCAGAGAAACGGGGGATCGCTGTGGCACTCTTACAAGAGCCATACGTCGGCAGCTCTAGAGACATGAAGAGCCAGGGGGGAGTGCGGGTCTTCCAAGACACTGGTACTGGAGATGGGATTGTAAAAGCGGCGATTGTAATCTTTGACAAAAATATCAAAGTGATACAATACCCGAAACTCACCACTGCAAACATCGTCGTGGTGGGAATCCAAACCAGTGCTTGGGAGATCACACTCGCTTCCTTTTATTTTGAGCCGGATAAGCCGATAGAGCCTTATCTAAACCAGTTAAGGCAAATAGGTATGGTTAACGGTTCAAAACCGCTTCTCGTTGGAGGGGACGCCAACGCGAAGAGCACCTGGTGGGGGAGCGCGGTGGTTGACCGCAGGGGTGAGGATGTTTGTGGGACTCTGGGCGGGCTCGGGCTGAATATCCTCAATGTAGGGGAGACTCCGACCTTCGACACCATTAGGGGAGGACAGCGCATCAGCAGTCATGTTGACCTCACAGCATGTTCGGACAACATCCTTGAGCTGGTAGAACAGTGGAGAGTCGACGAAGGCCTCACGAGCTCCGACCACAATGGCATACTCTTTGGCCTTAGACTAGAAAGAGCAAAAGGGGCTCAAGTAGAAAGAACGACGCGCATGTTTAACACTAAAAAGGCAAATTGGGCAAAATTTCATGCGAAATTCAGCCAATTAAGAATAGATAATAAATTCCTCAAATCTGAAATAGAACAAATTGACAGTATAGATAAATTAGACACCGTAACAAATAACTACACCAAAATTTTACAAGAAGCATGTCGCGCAGCAATGCCCATTAAAAAAGCCAATGAAAAACTTGCCATGCCATGGTGGTCGGAGAAACTCGCAGAGATGAAAAAGAGCGTCGCTACCAGCAAAAGGAGGATACGATGCGCAGCTCCAGTCCGGAGACAGAAGGTAGTCGAGGAATATCTAAAACGTAAGGAGGAGTATGAGACAGAGGCAGCTCGGGCCCAGACCCAAAGCTGGAAAGAATTTTGCAGCAAACAAGATAGGGAAGGGGTTTGGGAGGGGATCTACAGGGTTATCGGAAGAACTACTCAAAGAGGGGAGGATTTGCTGATGATGGAGGAAGGGAAGGTGCTTGACGCAAAAGGTTCCGTAAAGTTGATAGCGGAAACTTTTTATCCAGAAGACCTCGCAAGCACCGACAACACCCATCACAGCAATATTAGAGCAAAGGCAGAGAAGGTCAATGAGGAAGACGAACTTGATTCCCAAGATCCACCTTTTACATGGACTGAATTGAAAAGAGCATGTGAATCCTTTAACCCTAAAAAGGCTCCAGGAATAGACGGCCTCACGGCAGACATCTGCAGCCAAGCCATTGGAGGGGAACCCGATGCCTTTCTGGCCCTTCTGAACCAATGCCTAAAACACGGATACTTTCCAAAGTCTTGGAAGGAGGCCACGGTGGTGGTGCTAAAGAAACCTGGGAAAAGAGACTACACCACCCCAAAATCATATAGGCCCATTGGCCTCCTGCCGGTTTTGGGCAAGGTATTTGAGAAGATGCTGATGGCTCGCCTCAGGTTTTATATTGCGCCAAGGATGAGTACTCGCCAGTACGGTTTTATGCCCCAGAGGAGCACCGAAGACTCCCTCTATGACCTTATGAAGCACATAAAAAGAAAACTTGCCTTAAAAAAGACAGTTGTGCTAGTATCCTTGGACATAGAGGGAGCCTTCGACAGTGCCTGGTGGCCAGCAATAAAGGTCCGACTGGCTGAGGAAAGGTGTCCTCTAAACTTGAGGAGAGTCATCGACAGCTACCTAAGGGACAGAAGGGTCAGGGTCAGGTATGCGGGTGAAGAGTTCTCCAAAGGCACGACCAAAGGCTGCGTGCAGGGCTCTATCGGGGGCCCAAATTTCTGGAACTTGCTGTTGGATCCCCTCCTGAAAACGTTGATGGTAAAAGATCTCTATATACAGGCTTTCGCAGACGATGTAGTCCTTGTCTTCGACGGTGACACAGCAGGGGAAATAGAGCAGAAGGCTAATGTCGCCCTCGAACATTTTCGGGCGTGGGGTGTCGACAACAAGTTAAAATTTGCACCGCAAAAGACAAACGCGATGATAATAACTAGGAAACTTAAATATGACACCCCCCGGCTGAGCATGGGCGGGGTCGAAATAGCCATGTCTAAGGAAATAAAAATCTTGGGTGTCACCGTCGACGACAAGTTGACCTTCAACACGCACGTCAGGAATGCTTGTAAAAAGGCGATCGCGGTACATAAACAGCTGTGCAGGGCAGCAAAGATAAGTTGGGGACTAAATCCTGAAATTATCAGGATTATCTATGTGGCAACGATAGAACCGATCATCCTCTACGGTGCCAGCGTATGGGCATCAGCGGCAGTAAAGCTGGGCATCCAAAAACAGTTGGGCGTCGTGCAACGCGGAATTACACAAAAAATGTGTAAAGCATACCGCACCGTCTCCCTCAATTCAGTTCTCTTGTTGGCAGGGATGCTTCCCCTGGATCTCCGAGCTCGCGAGATGGCCTCACTGTATGAGGCCAAAAGGGGAGCATCGCTGCCTATATTGGGGGACAGGGAGATGGAGCGACCAGTGTCAGCGCTGAAATCTCCACATCCCGCCAAGCAGATCGACCTGGAGTTCACAAGTCTGCAAGACCGGGAGCAGGTTGACGCCAGCGCCAAACCAGAGGTGAGAATCTTCACCGATGGGAGCAAGATTGGGGGGCGTGTCGGTGCTGCGCTGTCCTTATGGAACAGCGAGGCCGAAACACGTACCCTCAAGTTGGCGTTACCAAACTACTGCACGGTCTACCAGGCGGAGCTCCTGGCGATATGCAAGGCAACTGGAGAGATCCGGAAAAGCGCGGCGTCCACTTTTGGTATATATAGTGACTCAAAGGCAGCCCTCATGACAGTGATAAACCACAGTTGCCTTCATCCCCTGGCAGTAGAAGCAAGAGAAACCCTAGCAGCAGTTTCTCTCCAGAACAAGGTGGTAAACTTGTTCTGGATCAAAGCTCACGCAGGGATTGAGGGCAACGAGAGAGTGGATCAGCTGGCGAAAGAGGCTGCCATACTGAGCAAAAAGAAGCCGGAGTACGATCTGTGTCCTGTCTCATTCGTCAAGCGTTGCATTCGTACAGCAACGCTTAACGAGTGGAACAGTAGATATAGGACTGGCACTACGGCTTCTGTCACCAAAATGTTTTTCCCGGACGCGGTGGCGGCGTACAGGGTGATCAGGAAGGTACAATTAAGTGGGCATCTGACTCAAGTCATGACGGGGCACGGTGGATTCTCCGAATACTTGTACCGTTTCAAGTGTAAGGAGAGTCCATCGTGCATCTGCGACCCAAATATTGAGGAGTCGGTGCCACATTTGCTGCTTTGCTGTCCTGCGCATGCTTTTGAAAGAAATAATATAGAACAGGAATTAGAAATCAACCTGAATAGAAATAGTATAGGAGAAATAATGCTGGGAAAAAACAGGAATAAGTTTTTAGAATACTGTATAAAAATTGTGCAAACTGTAATAAAAAGAAATAAGAGTAATCGGTAGAGTATGCAACCACTATATAGTAAATATATACATGTTAGCATACAAAACATGAATGAAAGAAAAAAGGATAAATATTGTAAACAGTAGGACAAATTAGGATATAAGAAATGTAAAACTAGAAGATAATTAGAAATAGGAAAATAGTAAAAAAGGACTGAAGATTGTACTAGCATTTAAGATCATGTCACCTAAACTACAAACCCCTGAGAATTAACTTAAGCCTAAAAACTGTAAAACTAGAAAATTACATAAAAGTAATAAACCAAACTAATCAATGAAAATCTATAATGTAAGAACCGTAAACTAAGTATATTATAAACAAACTGTAATTATGTACCTTAATACTTAAGAACTGTAAAATAAAAACATGATGAAGAAACTGTAACTATGTAAGCAATGTAAATTTCTTGAAAATAAAGCACCTACCAGTGTATTATTAAACCTTAGAAGAAATAAAGAACATAAAAGTATAGAATACAATATATAGATAGACTTTAGTGCAAAATGGGAGTCCCACCCACAAACGAGAATAAAAGAGGAAGGATAAAAGAAAGAAATAGTATGTAGAATAAATGTGCGAGAGGTAAGCTAGCGAGAACTAGTATGAAAGAAATTAGTTTATTTGAGTAGACTCTGATGACGTCAGAGGTAGAGATTAAAAAAAAAAAAAAAACCTAACCTAACCTAACCTAACCTAACCTAACCTAACCTAACCTAACCAGTTCCCCCCCAGCTCTCGTGGCGGTCGGATCGTTTTGAGTGCACTCCGTATTCAAAAAATCGTTCGAACGGGTTTTTTTTACGCGAAATACAAAGTGTTATACATTAAAAGTTGCGCGTTCCCGAGTACTATCCTTTCGTGAAATTAGTGCTGAGATCGGACCATTTTGTGCGAAACTAGCCCCAAAAAACGGAGTTTAACCTCCAAATTGGATCTTCCTGTTGCGACGCTACCCGATTTTCAGCGGTAACCTACATTTTTCGAACTGCAGTTCAAAGCGCACCAGGGGCAGCTACAATCAGGCGAAGTCCTAGATTTTTCCGGGCAAAACTCGCCGAGCCACAAAGGAAAATCCGAAAACCACGTGGCCACGTGCTCCCGATTCCAGACGCCTGGGAATTTCCCATCTGCTGAGCAGCGTGTACAACACTGAGACCAGCCAGCCGACACCTCGATTATCAAAATCGGAGCACCCCCCTGGAAAATAGAGGACTTTAAAAGTACTACGAACTTTTAACCCATCCAGAGCTGAAACGGGATCGGAGACGTCACCTTTTCGGGACTTCAAAAAATTATTCACCCTCCGTACAATACGTGTGCAAAATTCCAGATTTTTTCGACAAGTACTTCTTGATCTACTAATAAACTACAAAACAAGGTGAAACCTGTGACGTCACGCAGAACCGAAAATACCTGTGACGACCTGCTCCCGGCAGTATCCAGAGAAAGAACACCTCCAAAGAAGAAAACTCTTCAGGACCAAGCCCCTAGGACGCAAATTTTCTGCGCTAGGAGCCTTTTGCAGAAAGTTGTCAGCCACCCCCAACTTTGGCAGACTCCCGAGGGCGGTGCGGGCATCGGAGAACCCCCGGACTGGCGGGACCGCAAGGACCGGTTCATCCCCTGCGGAACAAAATTTCTAAACTGTATGTAGGATTAAGATTAGATTTAATATAGAATTTAAGTCAGAATAAGGGTCCCGGACGGCATTACCGGATAAGTTTGTACACCCTCTGGAGCCTCAGGGGAGCGAGATATCGAAAAATTAACACCAAATCGGATCTCTCTGTGAGAAACAATCATAAGGTCGACTTTCAAGTAGACACCCCCAAAAACTACCCCCAACGAGTTTTTTTGGGAAAACGGGAAAAATTTTGTGTTTCTGGATATCCTTGAGGGAAAATAAGGGGCTTGTCAATAAATTTGGGCCGCGACTTACACCCTAATATTTTTTCTCGTTTCGAGATCTCGTTCCTAAGGTCAAAACAATGCAAACGTAGTTGACGAAGAACTACCCCTAAACTTGAGGGCAAATAAATAATTGACTAAATTACCCACCCTCGTGGGATCCACGCGACCGTACGGCCCTACTAAAACACTGCAATCCAAGACTTGTTCCGGTGAAACTGAACTATAAGGGAAGGTGTGACCAATTTTTAAAAATACCCTTCTCAGCCGTTCGACGGCAAAGAGATAAAATTGTTTAGGTATTTTTGCCAAAAATTTTTAAAAAAAAATACCTTGTAGCTCGTAAACCGTGCGTCCTAGCTCAAAAATAACGAAATTTTTCCACCCTAACCCCTAAACTCCCCCTCCCCCTGCATCCAACCCCTAGGTTCCCAACCCCCTACCCCTAAAAACAAGCTTTCGTTTTCTGGACTTAGAAAAATTACGAGTATAAATTTAAAAATAAAAATTAAAAAAATCGATTACTAATTTGGCTTATTCTTAAATTGTATACGATTACTAACATTGAAAAGGGATTTTAGGGGCACTTTAGGGGTTGCAACCCCTAAACTAATCCTTGTTATATCTCGCGAACGGAGAGAGCTAGAGCTATGGAGTTTTATGTATGTGATAGAAAATAGTCTTAAGAAATTTTTGGATTTAGTCTAGAGACTCTACATAGAGCCAAAACGTGTTTATATAAATTTTTGTAAATTTCCACCTGCAAATAGATTTAAGTAGACTAAAACTACTACACGGCACACAGTGATCATAGTAGAGTTGACTCTACCCAAGAGTGACTAAATAGAAGTTTAATTTGGTTTTACACTGAAGTAACATTAACTTTGCTAACTTCAGGACATATATTGGTGTAGAAAAACGACTCTACATAGAGATTTTTTTTTTTCTCTTCTCTCAATTTTGTTTTTAATTTTGTTTTCTTTTGTTTGTGTGTTTATGTACTGACTAGAGTCAGAGACTCAATATATACATTGACTCTACCTGTGCAATCTTTTAGCGGTTATAGCAAAGGGGCCACTTTTTACAACTTTTACAAAATTATCTGCCCCCTCCGCATCACATTCCCAAAATGTTTGGGCACCGCACGCCTGTCAAAAAACCAGAGAGCAATAGGTCACCCCTAAAGGAGGCCGTCCGCAAAAGCATCGACAGGTGGGAGGCCACCATGCCAAGTGAGGAGCCGACTACAAAAGCAGGTAACCAAGCAGCAAGGATCAATGTGACAATGCAGGCAGGCCCTGCAGCAACAACAAAGGTGGCTGCAAAACCTGTGCCTTCCGCAACAGGAACTGCACTCACACATGGAAACCCCACCGCCACGCACAGGGCGTCAGTGGGAAACGAGGAGTCTCCCCCAAAACGCTATGCCAGTAGAGCGTTGGAAGCGGCTGCATGTCTAAATAAGGCAAAGGCCCACTTAAGGAACTCGAGAAACCTTAAGACGGAAATAAAAGAAGGGGTCGAGAAGGCACTCGCACGGCTTCACGAACTGGTCAAGGAAGCTGAGTCGGAACTCAAGACGAAACAACGTACAACGGGGGGAGGGCGGGTGGTGGAGGGAGTGGCAGCATGTGCTGCTTCACCTCCTGACTCCACCCCTTCTCCCTCCCCTACCCCCGGCGAAAGCCTACTAATGGAATGTTTGATGAAGCACACCAACCTGATAAGGGAAAGTGGCAGGAAAATAGAAGAGCTGAAGGCTACGATCGAAAGGCACGTTGAAAAGATAGAAAAGACAGAAACGCCTTCCTACGCCGGGGTGACCGCGGCCCGGAGTGATGGGATGCTGCAAAAGCGTACGCTGCACTCGGTCGCGGTCGCCTCGACCGTGGAGACGGAAACAGGAGAGGAGGTGCTCGAAAGAGTTAGAAAGGCCATAGATGCTAAGGAAGGATGGGTAAAGGTGGAGAGGGTAAGAAAAGCTAAAAATAGGAAAGTAATAATGGGGTTTGGATCCAAGGAAGAACGGGATAAGGTGAAGGAAAGAATAGGGAAAGAAGGAGGTAGCCTCACCATCGAGGACGTGGAAAACAAGGACCCGCTGATCAGGCTTGGGGATGTCCTGTCAGTAAATACTGATGAGGACATCCTCAAGGCTCTCAGGAACCAGAACGGGGCTGTTTTCCGCGGCCTGGTTGAGGGGGAGGACAGGATAGCAGTAAAATATAGAAGAAGAGCCAGAAACCCTCACGCCAGCCACGTAATTATAAGCGTGTCACCCAATGTCTGGAGGCGGATGACGGAGAGGGGCTATGTTTACATTGATCTCCAGCGGGTCAGAGCAGAAGACCAGACTCCACTAGTCCAGTGCACGCGCTGTCTGGGGTATGGCCACGGCAGAAAGCACTGCCAAGAGACTACAGACGCTTGCAGCCACTGTGGTGGTCCCCATCTGAGAACAGAGTGCGCGGACTGGCTAGCTGAGGAGCCACTCGCTTGCAGAAACTGCAAAAAGGCGAAACTGACGCAGACAGAGCACAATGCCTTCAGCTCCGGGTGCCCTGTGCGCCGCCGGTGGGACGAATTGGCCCGGTCGACCGTCGCATACTGTTGACGCCAACGTTGCCACTACCACATATAGCTATATGCAAGCGAACCTCCAACGAAAAAGGCTTGCAACAATCGAGCTGCTGCTCGAGGCACAAAAACGGGGGGTAGCCTTAGCCTTGTTGCAAGAGCCATATATAGGGGGGAGCAGGACAATGAAGAGCTACAAGGGTGTAAGGATCTTCCAGAACACTGGAAATGAAGAAGGGACCGTTAAGGCTGCAATCGCTGTCTTAGATAGCAATCTCAACATAAAGCAGTACCCAAAACTCACCACAAATAACATCGTTGTGGTGGGTATCCAGACCAGTGCCTGGGAGATCACTCTGGCGTCCATATACTTTGAACCAGACAAACCAGTGGAGCCCTATTTAGACCACCTCAAAGAAATAGTTGCCACAAATGGCTCTAAGCCCATAATCGTTGGAGGTGACGCAAACGCAAAAAGCACCTGGTGGGGCAGCCCAACAGTCGACCGCAGGGGAGAAGAGGTATGTGGGACTCTCGGGGAGCTTGGGCTGCATATACTAAACGAAGGAGATATCCCGACCTTCGACACAGTCAGGGGAGGACAACGCTACAGCAGCTATGTAGACATAACAACTTGTTCGGCAAATATCCTCGACAAGGTAGCAGACTGGAAAGTCATCGAGGGCCTAAGCAGTTCCGACCACAACGGCATTATCTTCAAAATTTTACAGACTAAATCAAAAGGGCTAAAGGTAGAAAGAACCACTAGAATATTTAATACAAAAAAGGCCAACTGGCCTGAGTTTCATGCGAAACTCACCCAGCTGAGCCAAGAACACAAAATCACAAAGGAAGAAATAGAAAAAACAATCACTAAAAAGCAATTAGATAAAATAGTAAATAATTACACAGATATTGTTACAAAAGCATGCAAAGCATCCATGCCAGTTAAAAAACAAGTAGAAAAACTTACCTTGCCGTGGTGGTCGGAGAGGCTTGAACATCTGAAAAAAGCGGTAGCTACCCAAAAGAGGAGAATCAGGTGTGCTGCTTCGGTCCGTAGATCCATGGTTGTAGAAAGGTACCTGCAACGGAAAAAAGAGTATGAGTCAGAGGCAGCCAGAGCCCAAACAGAGAGCTGGAAGGAGTTCTGCTGCAAACAGGATAGGGAGGGGGTGTGGGAGGGGATTTATCGGGTTATAGGCAGGACAGCGAGTAGGGTGGAGGACCCGCCGCTGGTGAGAGATGGTAAAGTGCTGGACGCGGAAGGGTCCGCCCGATACATAGCGGAGACCCTGTATTCAGAGGACCACCCAGCTGCAGACGACCCTCACCACAACCGTGTCAGAATTGAGGCGGAAAAGGTGAATGAAGGTGAAAATGGTGAGATATACGACCCTCAATTCACCATAGCCGAACTGAAGGCGTCGAGCGAGTCCTTCAATCCAAAGAAGGCTCCGGGAATGGATGGCCTCACAGCCGATATTTGCAACCGTGCTATCAGCAAAGACCCTGAAATTTTCCTGGCAATACTCAACAGATGCCTCGCTTTTAACCACTTCCCCAAAATATGGAAAGAGGCAACAGTGGTTATGCTACGTAAGCCAGGGAAAACCGATTACACAACACCAAAGGCGTACCGCCCAATCGGCCTGCTGCCGGTACTTGGAAAAATCTATGAGAAGATGTTGGTGGCCCGACTCAGGTTCTACTTAGCACCGAGGATGAGTACTCGCCAATACGGATTCATGCCACAAAGGAGTACCGAAGACTCCCTCTATACCCTTATGCAAAGAATACGCAACAAGCTGAAGCAAAAGAAAATAATAACATTAATATCGCTGGACATAGAGGGAGCCTTCGACAACGCCTGGTGGCCAATTATAAGAGTCCGACTGGCTGAGGAAAGGTGTCCGGTCAACCTGAGAAGGGTCATCGACAGCTATCTGCGCGACAGGAAAGTAAGGGTAAGGTACGCCGGCGCTGAGCATCAGAGAAGCACGGAGAAGGGTTGCGTGCAAGGCTCAATTGGAGGCCCCATTCTCTGGAACCTCATACTGGATCCCCTCCTCAAAGAACTCGAGAGAAGAGGAATTTACGCGCAAGCTTTCGCTGATGACGTGATCCTGGTCTTCGATGGTGACACGGCATTGGAAATAGAGAGGCAGGCGAATGCCGCCCTCGAACGTGTTCGGGCGTGGGGCGTGGAAAACAAGCTAAACTTCGCACCGCACAAGACCAGTGCGATGGTCATTACAAAGAAGTTAAAATATGACGTCCCACGCCTAAGCATGGGCGGGGTCGACATCGCTATGTCCAGAAAAATTAAAATACTGGGTGTCACCATCGACGACAAGCTCACGTTTAACGAGCACGTTTCGGAAGTATGCCGCAAAGCGATCGCAGTCCACAAACAGCTGAGCAGGGCGGCAAAAATAAACTGAGGCCTAAATCCGGAGGTTGTTAAAATTATATACGTTGCTACGGTGGAACCAATAGTCCTGTACGCTGCCAGTGCATGGGCGGATGCCGCTAACAAACTGGGAATGATAAAACAGTTAGGCGTCGTGCAGCGGGGAATAGCACAGAAAATGTGCAGGGCGTACCGAACCGTCTCACTGAACTCGGTGCTCCTACTAGCCGGGATACTCCCCCTGGATCTTAGAATCCACGAGGTGGCATCACTGTATAGAGCCAAGAAAGGGGTACCACAGGCCATATTGGGGGACAGGGAGGTGGAACGGATGACTTCTGCACTGGAATCCCCGCATCCCGCGGACCGAAGCGACCTGAAGATCGTCGGCCTGGTAAACCGGGAGGATGTTGACGCCAATTCTGACCAAGAGGTGAAAATCTTCACTGATGGTAGTAAGATTGGGGGGCGTGTTGGTGCGGCGCTGTCCATATGGAACAGAGAGTCCGAGACGCGCGCCCTGAAGTTGGCGCTCCCGGGTTACTGTACCGTTTACCAGGCTGAGCTACTCGCGATATGCCGGGCAACGCGGGAAATTAGGAACAGCACGGCGCCTACCTTCGGGGTCTTCAGCGACTCCATGGCGGCTCTTTTGACCGTGAAAAACCCCAGTTGCCTTCATCCCCTGGCGGTGGAGGCCAGAGAGAATATAACAGCTGCGTCTCTCCAGAACAAGGTAGTATCCTTGTTCTGGATAAAGGCCCACGCAGGGTTAGAGGGCAACGAAAGAGCGGATCAGCTGGCGAAAGAGGCCGCCATGAACCTTAAGAAAAGACCGGACTATGATCTATGCCCGATTTCATTCGTCAAGCGCCACATACGTATGGCGACGCTCGACGAATGGAATCGGAGATACAAGTCCGGCCAAACTGCCAACGTTACGAAGATCTTTTTCCCAGATGCGGTGGCAGCGTATAGAACAATAAGAAAAATGGATCTTACCAACATTAGGGTACAAATAATGACCGGGCACGGTGGATTCTCCGAGTACCTGAATCGTTTCAGGTGCAAGGAGAGCCCATCGTGCATCTGCGACCCAAACAAGGACGAAACCGTACCACACCTACTTCTGGAATGCCCTGCACACGCTGTGGACAGATATGAACTGGAACAGGCTCTGGAAATAAAATTAGACAAAGATATTGTGGGGGAAGTGATGCTAGGAAAAGATAGGGAGAAATTTCTAGGCTACTGCACAAAGATTGCACAGAAAGCAATAGAGAGAAACAAAACAGCTTAAGCAAGTATGCTGGTAGTATATTATAGTAATATATATATTAAGCATAGAAATAAGTATAAAATGTCATTAGAGTAAGCACTAGTATAAGTAGAAATGAAAATAAAAAGATATTGTTAACATAGTAAAATGAAGGAAAATTAAGATTAAGATATATGTAAAAGAAATAAAAGACCAACATTGACCGTTATTTCCCCCCACATTGTAATAAATTTAAAAAAAAAGGAATAAAAATGAATCCAAAAAGGCAGTCAGAATAGGTTCGTAATGGGAATCCCACCCAGAACAAAGAATGAAAGATGATAAATGAAGAAAGATAAAGTATGCAGCATGAACGTGCGAGAAGAACAAAAGCGAGAACTGGTATGACATAGAGGATCAGGCGTACATAGACTCCGATAACGTCGGAGGTAGAAAGTAAAAAAAAAAACCTAACCTAACCTAACCTAACCTAACCAGTCTGAGCCCAGCCGCGCTCGAGAACGCATCGATTTTGTAACGCTCCGTACAAAAAAATTCGAAAAAGTGGTCAAAAGTTGTCCGATTTTAGTGAAATAAGTGTCAGTCGACGCGAGTAGAGACGGACCACGCCACACAGTGAAATTGGTGTATTTGGATTGCAGTGGAAAGTGGAGAAAAGCGAAAAACCACAAATAGGTTATATTTTCCTAAGTGCTGAAACCTATAAATGCCTTCACCGTGGAAACTAAAGCGGTGACCCCCATTTTTTATTACACCATTTTATGCGGACGGGACAGACCTACAAGCCACGACTTTTCCGGAATTTTCCGGACCGGAATCAGGGAGAAAACTAAGAAAAACTGAAAACCACGTGTGCACGAGGTAGCAGAAAGAGCCGCAGTAGAAACACCGTTTCTTCGCAGATTCCTGCCTCGACAGCGGACAAGACCCCTGGTACCTTAAGAAAAATTTTATGTCAAATAGTTCACTAGTTATTTAATTTTGAAAATTGGAAATCTGACCTTGAAAATCTCGATATCCAAAGCGCTTACCCATTCTTTTTTTGCAGGAACTAGCTGCGCGCTAGTGTCCCTTACCTGAATTTATTTATTTTTTATTTTTATTCCAGCTGGTTACCGAGATTTTCAAATTTAATTGAAAAAACCGGTTTTTCTTCAAAAAACCACTTTATTTTTATGTTTTTTAATAATTTAGTTTTATTCAATTATAAAGCTCTATTTTAGTAATTTAATGCATAATTTTCTAGATTTTTAAGTAATTTGGTTTCGGAGATACGGAATTTTAAAGAATTTTTTTTGAATTTATTGGGAAATACATATTTTTTATCAATTTTGACATCATAGACAGGCTCAAGTAGATGTAATCATCTCTTATAACCAAAATCTCGACTTCCTAGGACAACTAGCCTTGGATCTACGCGAAAAAATCTCGATTTCGGCCATTTTTACATCTAGGTTAACATATTTGAAACTCCGTAGCTCCTAAACCGGGAAGCGTAGAAGTACCGGATTTTCACAGTTGTCACAAGGGTACTGCAACGAAGATAATTTTCGGGCTTTCAGATGTTTTTGGGACCTGAAAGTTTTCAGCGCTGAAACAGCCTCGAGCAGATAGACAAGGTCAGGGGACTCACAGAGATCGAAACCGCGTCTCTCTCCGGCGGGTGGTCGTGGAGATATAGCCACTCAAAGTTGGCATCTGACAGTAGGGCGGCCATTTTGAAAAGTTTTGACTGGACATAGCTCCGGTTCTGGACGTCGTGGAGAGTGGCGGTTTTCGGATTGGGGCCCGGGGAGTCAATTTCTACCCGATTGATTGGTTTTCAGGCGATTTGGTGCTGAAAGCTTTCAGTACCCAGGAAACCGTCTTACGTGGCGCGGCGGGTTGGGCCAAGTCAAACAAGCCCAAACACGGGTATTTTGCGGCCGCGGGGAAAGGAGTTATACCGGGTCAAAAGTGGACTTTGACAGCTCTAGTACTGTCAAACAAAATTTCAGGCACGGATAACTCCTGAACCGGCTGTCGTAGAGGATCCCGGTTTTCTTTGGGATCACTGGCAGACTTTGCTCTCTTCGTCTGAGGTGGTTTTATTAAAATCCCTGCAGAAGAAATTTTTCAGCCTGAAACCTGCCCTGGGGGATAGAACTCGTCGAGCCAAGTCCGAGGAACCCAAGAACGACGGTATTCGGCCGAACGGTTCCGGAGAAAACGCAGTTAACTTAATTTTGGGGGCCATCTTAGGCAGTTAACCCAAAATTTCAAACAGCCATAACTCCGGAACGCTTTGCAGTAGAACCGCCGAGTTTGGGGTCTTTTGGAAGGGCTCGGGGAGAGCTCTCTTTTCGGGTGTAGAGTTTGGCTCTACATAGAGACTGAAAAAAATTTTTTTCTGCATTTAGGCACCTGCCTTATAAAAATTAAATAAAAGCAGCCCGTGACACGTGAAACCATTGAACAAGTGCTCCCAGCCTTGGGGACTCACATTTAGCATTAAGTCTAACTTTAGTTTTGTGACTGCATTTTATAAAATAGGGCTTGCATACTTACCGACTACGGTTGTCTTACGGGCATTGGACGGCATCCCCCTTTTACAGGGATAGCAATATAATTTTCGACCACTCACTGTTCTTCTTTTACAAGGACAGTGTAATAACCAACACTTATTCTAATACCTTATTAGAATCTGACTATCCCCCATATACAGGGACTTCATTTATTTTCTAACATAAGACGATCTACCTTTTGACAAGACGCCATGTTTCTTGCACACACGCCCCGCAAGCAAGCGGTGCCAGAGACCAACTCCCCAGTCGACAAAGAGAAGGCAGGACCATCGCCCAAAACGACACCTACTCCAAATGTTCGGAAGAGCATCGGGGAGTGGGAAAGTAGTAAAGTAAGGGACCCAAGGGCAGCCGCATAGACTACATTCACTATGTCGCCAAAAAAGCAAGTGCAGATCCCAGCGGCTCTCCCGAGAGCAGCGCACAAGATCACACTGCCAAAAACTGGCAAAGACACGAAGCGGCGCAGCTCTATTGAGACCTTGGGTTGTCCACAAAAGCCGACTGCCTCAACAGACAGAGTGAGCGAGGGCCGTACCTGGCTTCAGAGAGCGAAAACCCAACTGAGGGAATCGCGTAACCTGAAGTCAGAAATAAAGGCAGGTATCACTCTGGCTGTTGAATCTATGTACAAACTCATCAAAGAGGCAGCAGTGGAGATGGAAGCTCTTAAACAAAAACCTGACCACTTGACTGTAGAGGAACCTGGGTCTCCCCCCCGTGATAACACGCGGGGGGAGGACACGGGAAAAACTACCGAAGAGGCGGCTCTCCTCATAAACAAAATCGAGGTGCACTCCAAATTACTGGAGGAGAATAATAAGCGCATGGAGGAGTTAAAAACAGCTCTGGAGGAGCAAAAGTCGCAGACTGCAACACCCTCATACGCAAAGGTGGCTGCGGCCTGGAGCGGGAGTGGGACGTCGGAAAGACGAAACACGCTGCATTCGGTAGTAGTAACCTCGAAAGTTGAAACGGAGACTGGGGAGGAAGTACTGGAAAGGGTGAGGAAGGCAGTGGAAGCAAAGGAAGGCTGGGTGAAGGTTGAAAGGGTGAGAAAGGCAAAGAACAGAAAGATTGTTATGGGATTTGAAACAGAAAATGAAAGAGACCAGGTGAAAGAGAGGCTAGAAAGGAATAGTACCAACCTCACCGTGGAGGCCGTGAAAAACAAGGACCCGATGCTGGTGCTCAGGAACGTCTTAGCAATAAACACAGATGAAGACGTCCAAAAAGCCCTGAGAAATCAGAATCGGGATGTGTTTCGGGGCCTCCGCGATGGGGAAGACAGAGTGGAAGTGAGGTATAGAAGGAAAACAAGGAACCCGTACTCTGTACATATAGTGCTGAGCACGTCCCCGGAGTTATGGCGGCGAGTGACTAAAAGGGAATACGTCCATATAGACCTGCAGAGAGTTAGGGTCGAAGATCAGACTCCACTCATGCAGTGCACTCGTTGCTTGGCCTACGGGCACGGGCGAAAGCACTGTACAGAGAAAGCGGACTTGTGCAGCCACTGCGGCGGTCCTCACCTTAAAACCGAATGCCCAGACTGGATGACGGGGGGCACGGCAGTCTGCAGGAACTGTGAGAGAGCCAACCTGCTGAACAAAGAGCATAACGCCTTTAGTTCCGACTGCCCTGTCCGCCGTAAATGGGATGCAATAGCGCGGTCAACCACTGCATATTGCTAAGGGCGCACCAGGGGAAAAAATCGCCCTTAAATTCGCACAGGCCAACCTCCAACGGAAAAAATTAGCGACCAACGAGCTGTTGTTGGAGGCAGAGAAGCGGAGGCTTTCTGTAGCGCTCCTACAGGAGCCATATGTCGGTAGCGCAAGAAACATGAAAAGCCAGAGGGGAGTGCGGATCTTCCAAGACACTGGTACTGGAGATGGGATTGTAAAGGCTGCAATTGCAGTCTTTGACAAGAGCATAACAGTCATACAATACCCGGAACTCACCACGGAAAACATAGCCGTGGTGGGAATCAAAACCAGTGCTTGGGAGATCACACTCGCCTCCTTTTATTTCGAGCCAGATAAGCCGGTGGAACCTTACCTAAATCAACTGCGACGGATAGGTATGGAAAACGGCTCAAAACCGTTTCTTGTTGGAGGGGACGCCAATGCGAAAAACACCTGGTGGGGGGGCATGGTGGTTGACCGCAGGGGAGAGGATGTGTGTGGAACTCTCGGTGGGCTCGGACTGAATATCCTCAATGTAGGGGAAATTCCAACCTTCGACACCATCAGGGGAGGTCAGCGCATCAGTAGCTATGTCGACTTAACCGCATGCTCCGACAACATTTTAGGTTTGGCGGAGCGTTGGAGAGTAGACGAGGGCCTCACGAGCTCCGACCACAATGGCATACTCTTTGACTTTAGGCTGGAGAGAGCGAAAGGAGTTCAAATAGAAAGAACCACGCGCATCTTCAACACCAAAAAAGCCAATTGGCAAAAATTTCATACGAAATTCGCCCAATTGAAAATAGACTCTAAATTCCAAAAAACAACAATAGAACAAATTAATAATACACAACTATTGGACGTCACCACCGAAAAATTTACTAAAATCATACAGGAATCATGCCGCGAAGCAATGCCTAATAAAAAAGTCAAAGATAAGCTTGCCATGCCGTGGTGGTCGGAGAAACTCGCTGTGATGAAAAGGAGCGTCGCCACCTGCAAAAGGAGAGTGCGATGCGCTGCCCTAGTTCGAAGACCGATGGTTGTCGAAGAGTACCTAAAACAAAAGATGGAATATGAGGTAGAGGCAGCTCGAGCTCAAACCGAGAGTTGGAAAGAGTTCTGCACCAAGCAGGACAGGGAAGGGGTATGGGAGGGGATATACAGGGTTATTGGAAGGACGACGCAAAGAGGGGTGGACTTGCCTATGATGAAAGACGGTAAAGTGCTTGACGCAGAGGGCTCCGTGAAATTTATCGCGG
Source organism: Mythimna pallens (assembly GCA_961205895.1). NCBI lineage: Eukaryota > Metazoa > Arthropoda > Insecta > Lepidoptera > Noctuidae > Mythimna > Mythimna pallens. The sequence continues at coordinate 3,920,301 of OY540851.1, read as the reverse complement.
AGACTTTTTACCCACAAGACCTCTTATGTACCGATAACATTCATCACAGAAGTATCAGGGCAAAAGCCGAAGTGGTGAATAAGGACGAGGAGGAGGACTCGCAAGACCCACCCTTCACGCCTACAGAATTGCGTATTGCCTGCGAATCCTTCAACCCCAAGAAGGCTCCGGGAATAGATGGCCTCACAGCCGATATATGCAGCCAAGCCATTGGAGGGGCGCCCGATGCCTTCCTGGCGCTTCTGAACCAATGTCTAAAACTCGGGTATTTTCCGAAGACTTGGAAGGAGGCCACGGTGGTGGTGCTACAGAAACCAGGGAAATCAGACTACACCACCCCAAAATCATATAGGCCCATAGGCCTCCTTCCGGTCTTGGGTAAGATATACGAGAAGATGTTGATGGCTCGCCTCAAGTTCTATATTCTACCAAGGATGAGTACTCGCCAGTACGGATTCATGCCCCAGAAGAGCACCGAGGACTCCCTCTATGATCTAATAAAGCACATTAAGGGCAAACTCGACCTTAAAAAGACTGTCGTGCTAATATCCTTGGACATAGAGGGAGCTTTCGACAGCGCCTGGTGGCCAGCAATAAGGATCCGGCTGGCTGAGGAAAAGTGTCCTCTCAACTTGAGGAGGGTCATCGACAGCTACTTGACGGACAGAAGGGTCAGGGTTAGGTATGCGGGCGAAGAATTCTCCAAAGGCACGAACAAAGGCTGTGTACAGGGCTCCATCGGAGGCCCGGACTTCTGGAACCTTCTGTTGGATCCCCTTCTAAAAAGCCTGACTAATAAAGAGGTCCACGTGCAGGCGTTCGCGGACGACGTGGTCCTTGTTTTCGACGGTGACACAGCAATGGAAATAGAGAGAAAGGCAAACATCGCCCTCGAACATGTTCGGACGTGGGGTGTCGATAATAAGTTAAAATTTGCGCGTCAAAAAACCAACGCGATGACTATCACGCGAAAACTGAAATATGACACCCCACGACTGAGCATGGGCGGGGTCGAAGTACCCATGGCCAAAGAGATAAAGATCCTGGGTGTCACCGTCGACGACAAGTTGACCTTCAACACGCACGTAAGAAACGTCTGCCAAAAGGCGATCAGGGTTCACAAACAGCTGTGCAGGGCAGCGAAGATTAGCTGGGGACTAAACCCCGATATTATAAAAATCATCTACATAGCCACGATAGAGCCGATTATCCTGTACGCCGCCAGTGTATGGGCTCCAGCGGCAGGTAAGCTGGGTATCATAAAGCAGCTGGGTGTCGTGCAGCGAGGGATTGCACAGAAAATGTGCAAGGCGTACCGCACCGTCTCCCTCAACTCAGTACTTCTGTTGGCAGGGATACTTCCTCTGGATCTCCGAGCTCGTGAGATGGCCTCACTCTATGAGGCCAAGAGGGGAGTGTCACTGCCAATGCTGAGGGACAGGGAGATGGAGCGGCCAGAGCCCGCGCTGAGGTCTCCGCACCCCGCCAAGCGTATCGACCTGGAGTTCAAAAGTCTGGTGGACCGGGAGCAAGTCGACACCAGCGCCAAACCGGAGGTGAGAATTTTCACCGACGGAAGCAAAATTGGGGGGCGTGTCGGTGCTGCGCTGTCCTTGTGGAACAGCGAGGCCGAAACACGTGCCCTCAAGCTGGCTTTACCAAACTACTGCACGGTCTACCAGGCGGAGCTCTTGGCGATATGCAAGGCAACTGGTGAAATTCGGAAGAGTGCGGCGTCCAGCTTTGGCATTTATAGTGACTCAATGGCAGCCCTCATGACAGTGAAAAACCACAGTTGCCTTCATCCCCTAGCAGTGGAAGCAAGGGAGAACTTAACAGCCGTTTCTCTCCAGAACAAGGTAGTCGACTTGTTCTGGATTAAAGCTCACGCGGGGATTGAGGGCAACGAAAGGGTGGATCAGCTGGCAAAGGAGGCTGCCATTTCGAGCAAAAAAAAACCAGAGTATGATCTTTGTCCTGTGTCTTTCGTCAAGCGTTGCATTCGTTCGGCAACGCTTGATGAGTGGAACAACCGATACAGAACCGGCACAACGGCCTCAGTGACAAGGATGTTCTTTCCAGATGCGGTGGCGGCGTACAGGATCATAAGGAAGCTGCAAATAAACGGGAACTTGACTCAGGTCATGACGGGGCACGGTGGATTCTCTGAATACTTGTATCGATTCAAGTGTAAGGAGAGTCCATCGTGCATCTGTGACCCAAATACTGCAGAGTCAATACCACACCTGCTGATTCGCTGTCCTGCATATGCATACGAAAAGAACCAAATAGAACAAGAAATTGATATAGATATAAACGAGGACAGTATAGGGGAGATAATGTTGGGCAAAAAGAGGAAAATATTTTTAGAATACTGCGTAAAAATTCCCAAAAAAGCAATAAAACGTAACAGAACCGATCGGTAGAGTATGCAACCACAATATAGTAAGATATATTAGTTATGCATACAAAACTTGATAGATAAATAATTAAACAATAAGTATTGTGAGCAGTAAAACTAAATAGAAATTAAGAACAAGTAACCGATAGATATAAGAAACAAGTAAAATAAGCCGAATGTAACTAGAATATAAGAACCTAGAACCTTTAAGAAGAAATAGTTAAGTTTATATTGTTATCCCCTAAAAACTTATAAAATACATGTGGACTGGAAGAACTCCAAGTAAACAAATAAAATTGTAACGTTAGAATGCTTTAAGTATAATGTAGAACTGAAATTAAATATAAGTAATAAAATGTACCTTAGCAAGTAAGATCTATGTATTTGCGTTAATAAAAGCAATCAGAGTATTATTTACCCGCAATAAAAGAAAAACAAAAAAAATGTATGGGCTACAAATTAGTCAGGTCAGACGCAAACAGTAAGAAAATGGGATTCCCACCCATTAAAAGATTGATAGAGGAAGGATGAAAGAAAGAAACAGTATGCGGAATAAAAGTGCGAGAGGAAAGCTAGCGAGAACTGGTATGAAAGAGAACTAGCTACGTATTAGGCTCTGATTATGTCAGAGGTAGAGAACATAAAAAAAAAAATAAAAAATAAAAAAAAAAAAAAAAACCTAACCTAACCTAACCTAACCTAACCCAGTATCCCCCCAACCCTCGTGGCGGTCGGATCGTTTTTAGAGGCGCTCCGCAGTTAAAAATACTAAAAAGTGGTCAAAACCAGTCCGATTTTCGTAAAATAAGTGGCAGTCGACGCGCAATAAGTTGGCTCATGCCGCAAAGTGAAATTTGTGACCTTGGATTGCGGTGAAAACTGTGGAAAACCGAAAAACCTTTAATAGGTTATAATTTTCAAAGTGTTAAAACAGAAAAAAACGATTGAGGCGGAAACGAAAGCGGTGACCCCCCATTTTTAATTCGCCATTTTATGTGGGCAGGGAATTTCTACATACCAGGAATTTTCTGGAATTTTCTAGAAGATAATTTTCATATAAAATTAGAAAAACTGAAAACCACGTGTGCACGAGGTAGCAGAAGGAGCTGTCGCAGAGACCCCGTTTCTTCGCAGCTCTTCGCCCCGTCAGAGAAGAAGACCCCTGGTGCCACTGAAATTTTTTTATGATAAGTAGTTCTATTGTTATTTAATTAAGAGAATTACAAATTTGACGCTGATTATCTCGGAAACTAAATCAGTAACCTGTTCGTTTTTTAAAGGGACTAGCTGCGCGCTAGAGCCCTTAGCCCGAATTATTTTATTTATTATTTTTATCTTAGTTCGTTTCCGAGATATTTAAATTTAATTGAAAAACCCGGTTTTAGCTGAAAAAACCAATTGATATTTATGTATCTTGAAATTTTGTTTTATGTGCATTTAGGGGCTTAATTTACCTCTATTATACAGATTTTAGTAGAATTTTATGTCTTTTTGCTCAGGAGATACGAATTTTTAAAGAATTTTTACGAAATTAGCAGGAAATATCCATTTTTTAATATTTTTGACACCAGAATAGCTTTTAACTAATCAAAAACATCTCATACAACCAAAACCTAGACTTCCTGGGACGTATAGAGACAGATCTACGCGAATTAATTTTGTTTTCGGCCATTTTTGATTGAAGGCTTACAGCTTTGGAACCTCGTAGCTCCTGAACCAAAAGGGATAGAAGTACCGGATTTTCAAGGTTATTATTAAGGGATTATAGAGAACACAATTTTTAAGCTTTCAGGCGCTTTCGGGGCTTGAAAATTTTCAGCGCTGAAACAGCTTTTGGCAGTTAGACGGGGTCAGGGGACCCACTTATATCGAAACCGCATCTCTCTGCGACGAATGGTCGCCGAGTAATTGTCACACAAAGTTGGCATTTGACAGCTGGGCGGCCATCTTGGAAAGTTTAAACTGGACATATCTCCGGTCCTAGTGGTCGTAGAGAGCAGCGAATTACGGATTCGGGCTGGGGAAACCAATTTCTACCCTATCAGTAGGTTTTCAGGCGATTTGGCGCTGAAAGTTTTCAGGATCCTGAAAGCTAGCTTGCGCGACCGAGAGCGTCGAGCCAAGTAGGACAAACCCAAATACGGCTGTTTTACGGCCGCGAGGAGGAAAGTTATACCGGGTCGGAGGTCGACTTTGACAGTTCTAGAACTGTCAAACGAAACTTTAGGCTCGGATAGCTCCTAAACCGGCGGTCGTAGAGGATCCGGGTTTTTTCGGGAGACATTGGCGGGCTCAACTCTCTCTACCTAGAGTGATATTATTGAAATTCCTGCTGAAATAAATTTTCAGCCTGAAACCTGTCCGGGAGGATAGCACTCGCCGAGCCAAGTCTGGGGAACCCAAGAACGGCGGTATTCGGTCAAACGGTTCTGGAGAAAACTGCAGTTAACCCTAATTTGGTCGCCATCTTGGGTTTTAACCTAAATTTCAAACTGCTATATCTCTGGGACCCTTTGTAGTAGACCCGCCGAGTTTGGATTCATTTGGAGGGGCTTGGAGAGGGCTCTCTTTCTGGACGTAGAGTAAGGCTCTACATAGAGACAATTTATTTATCAGTGTATACTTTATCGATCGCTGTAACCCTATTGGATCTAGACCATTGTCCCCCTTATTCAAGGGGAAATAGTATAATTTCAACTACTTATTATCTTCTCTCTACAGAGATAATATAGAAGTTCTTCAGCCTTCTTACATTTACTCACTTTATTTATTTATTAGTATTATTGACATTGACCGTCCCCTATTTACAGGGATAGGATTTAGTTATTAGGACACCTTAATTTTAACAAGGGACAATCTACCTCACGACAATACAAAATGTTTCTCGCACATACGCCCCGCAAGCAAACTGCGCCAGAGACCACCTCCCCGGCGGACAAGGAGAAGGCAGGGCCGTCTCCAAGATCGACGACACCCACTGCCAATGTTCGAAAGAGCATTGGAGGGTGGGCAAATAGTAGAGTAAGGGACAAAAAGACAGCTTCTTCTACCACATACACTGTGTCACCGAAAAAACAAGCGCAGACTTCGACTGCCCCTTCGAGGGTTGCGCAAAAGGTCACACTACCCCAGATCGGGAAAGACACTAAGCGTCGAAGTTCTGTCGAGGCCACGGGTGGGTCGCAAAAGCCTATCGTTTCAGCTGACAGAGTGGTCGAAGGCCGGACATGGCTTCAGAGGGCGAAAACTCAACTGGGTGAATTGCGGAACCTGAAGTCAGAGATAAAGACAGGAATCACTCTGGCAGTTGAATCGATGTATAAGCTTATAAAAGATGCTGCGACAGAAATTGAAGCTCTGAAACTGAGACCCGGTCAACTTGAACTGGAACAAAGTCTGGTCCAAAGGAGAGACTTAGGACAAAGTATAGGAAATGTCATGGGAGAAGATACAACTCTCCTAATGACTAAGTTGGAAATGCACTCCAGACTGCTGGAAGAAAGCAGCAGGCGTTTGGAGGCATTACAGACGACATTAGGAGAACAAAAGGCTCATACTGAGATGCCCTCATACGCGAGGGTGGCCGCGGTCCGGGGCACGTATGGGGTGTTGGAGACGCATAATACGTTGCATTCAATCGTGGTCACCTCAAAAGACGAGACAGAAACCGGGGAGGAGGTACTGGAGAGGGTGAGGAAAGCGGTAGAAGCGAAGGAAGGCTGGGTCAAGGTAGAAAGGGTCAGGAAAGCTAAAAACAGAAAGGTGGTAATGGGGTTTGAGACGGAGGGCGATAGAGATAAAGTAAAGAAGAGACTAGAGGGGAATGGGATCAACCTCATCGTGGAGACCGTTAAAAACCGTGACCCTATGGTCATACTCAGGGACGTCCTAGCAATAAATACGGACGAAGACGTAGTAAAAGGCCTGAGAAACCAAAATCGGGACGTTTTTTGCGGCCTGCGCGAAGGGGAAGACAGACTTGAGGCCCATTGGCCTCTTGCCAGTACTTGGCAAAATATATGAGAAGATGTTGGTGGCCCGCCTCAAGTTTTATATCGTTCCAAGGATGAGTACTCGCCAGTACGGATTCATGCCCCAAAGGAGCACCGAAGACTCCCTCTATGATCTCATGCAACATATAAAAGGAAAACTCAAGCTTAAGAAGATAGTTGTGCTAATATCCTTAGACATAGAGGGAGCCTTCGACAGCGCTTGGTGGCCTGCTATAAGAGTCCGACTGGCAGAGGAAAAGTGTCCTCTGAACTTGAGGAGGGTGATCGACAGCTACTTGAGGGACAGAAGGGTCAGAGTCAGGTACGCGGGTGAGGAATTTTCCAAGGGTACAAGCAAAGGCTGTGTACAAGGCTCCATTGGAGGCCCAAACTTTTGGAACCTTCTGCTGGATCCCCTCCTAAAAAGCTTGATTGAAAAAGGTGTCTACATACAGGCGTTCGCAGACGATGTTGTCCTTGTCTTCGACGGTGACACAGCATTGGAAATAGAACAGAACGCAAACCATGTCCTCGAACATGTTCAAGCGTGGGGTGTCGATAATAAGTTAAAATTCGCGCCAAATAAAACAAAGGCGATGACGATCACTAAAAAACTTAAATATGACACCCCACGGTTGAGCATGGGGGGGGTCGAAATAGCCATGTCCGAAGAGGTTAAGATCCTGGGTGTCACCGTCGACGACAAGTTGTCCTTCAACACGCACATCAAGAACGTCTGTAAAAAAGCGATTGGTGTGCATAGGCAGCTATGCAGGGCAGCGAGAATCAGCTGGGGATTAAACCCTGAAGTTATAAAAATAATTTATACAGCTACAGTCGAACCGATCGTCCTGTACGCCGCAAGCGTATGGGCCCCAGAAGCAAGAAAGCTGGGCATAATAAAGCAATTGGGCACCGTGCAACGCGGAATAGCACAGAAAATATGCAAAGCATACCGCACCGTCTCCCTCAACTCAGTGCTCCTGTTGGCGGGGATACTCCCCCTGGATCTCCGAGCTCGCGAGGTGGCATCATTATATGAAGCCAAGAGGGGAGTGTCACTGCCGATATTGAGGGATAGGGAGATGGAGCGGCCTGTGTCCGCGATGGAATCCCCTCACCCTGCCACGCGTATCGAACTCGAGTTCAGAAGCCTGATAGACCAGGAGCAGGTTGACGCCAGCGCCAAACCGGACGTGAGAATTTTCACCGACGGGAGCAAAATTGGGGGGCGTGTTGGTGCTGCGTTGTCCTTTTGGAACAACCAGGCCGAAACACGTGCCCTCAAGCTGGCGTTACCGGACTATTGCTCGGTCTACCAGGCGGAGCTCCTGGCGATATGCCGGGCAACAGGGGAGATCCGGAGGAACTCGGCGTCCACATTTGGTGTCTACAGTGACTCCATGGCGGCCCTCATGACGGTGAAAAACCACAGTTGCCTTCACCCCCTAGCAGTTGAAGCAAGGGAAAACCTCATTGCAGCTTTCCACCAGAACAAGGTAGTAAACTTGTTCTGGATCAAAGCTCACGCGGGTTTTGAAGGCAACGAGAGAGTGGATCAGCTAGCGAAAGAGGCCGCCATGCTGAGTAGGAAAAAGCCGGATTATGATTTGTGTCCTGTTTCATTCGTCAAGCGCTGCATTCGAATGGCGACGCTTGAGGAATGGAACAACAGATATAAATCCGGCACCACCGCTTCGGTCACCAAAATTTTCTTTCCGGACGCGGTGGCGGCGTACGGGATAGTCAGGAAGCTGCGGATTGAAGGGTATCTGACTCAGGTTTTGACGGGGCACGGTGGGTTCTCAGAATACTTGAACCGGTTCAAATGTAAGGGGAATCCATCGTGCATTTGTGACCCAAACACAGTAGAGTCCGTACAACACCTGCTGTCTTGTTGCCCTGTATATGCCTATGAACGAATTGAACTTGAGAAAAAACTAGACACTGACCTGACCATAGACAACATAGCGGCAATTATGAGAAATAAAAATAGAAAAGTGTTCCTAGAGTACTGCCTTAAAATTGTAAAAGGAGTGATTAATAGAAACAGAAGCGATGGATAAAGTATGCAACTGCTATATATTTAATCATATATAAGTTGTGCATATAAAAAGAAGTTTATAAGTAGACGATAAATGTCAAAGCAGTAGGAATTTAAGAAAGGTACCTAGGAAATAAGTAGACTTAAGACAACAAGCTGTAATAATGTAGGCAAGAATAAAAATGTTAAAAGTAGTAATAAGTAATAGTACGATAAAAATGTAATAGACGAATAAGTAAAATAAGCGAAAAGAACTAAAATGTAAGAACTTAGAATAAATGTGAAAGCAGTAAGATTATAAGGAATTTAAGATTTAAAGAAAGAAATTATGTACCAAGCAATTAAGTAGACATAAGAAAGTAAGCTGTAATTACTAATGTGACAAGAAGAAAAATGTAATAAATAATAATAGGCTGTAGTATGAGAAAACTGTAATAAACAGCGAAGAAAAACAAGCGAAAAAAGTAGAAAAGTGTAAGATTTTAAAATAAAAATAAGAAAGCAACACAAATAAATGTAACAGAACTAAAATATGAAAAATTGTAAAACTGCATCAAATAAACGTAAATGTTGCGTGCATTATTTACCCCCTATATAGAAACTAAGGGCAAATTTGTATGAGCAGAAAACTGAATAAGCTAGATAAAGAAAGAAAAATAGTTAATAAAATGGGAAACCCCACCCATGGAAAACGACTCAACGAGGAAGGATGAAAGAAAGATACAGTATGAAGGATAAAAGTGCGAGAGACAAGCTAGCGAGAACTTGTATGAAAGAGGAATAGATAGAAATAGACTCTGATAATGTCAGAGGTAGAGTACATAAAAAAAAAAAAAAAAAACCTAACCTAACCCGCTAGTGTCCTATTACTTTGAGCCTGACCAACCCATAGAGCCATACCTGGAGCAGATTAGGGGGGCCAAACGTGAAACAGGGTCGGTAAGATTGGTTATAGGAGGGGATGCCAATGCAAAAAGCACCTGGTGGGGTAGTACCGCGAGGGGAGAGCAAATGTGTGGAGCTCTGGAGGAGCTTGGTCTGCACATCCTGAATGTTGGGGAAGTCCCAACCTTCGACACTGTAAGGGGTGGGAAAAGATACAGCAGCCATGTGGACGTGACGGCCTGTTCGTTGGATATGCTGAACCTGGTCGACGGCTGGCATGTGGAGGAGGGTCTCACGAGCTCGGACCACAATGGTATAATTTTTGGCGTAAATTTAATAAAATCAAAAGGAATTAACATCAGTAGAACTACTAGAATTTATAATACGAAGAAGGCAAATTGGAGGCAATTTCGTGAGAAAATGTCTCAAATTATGCAAGACATAAATTTAATAATATCAGAACTAAATAATATAAACAATCAGAATCCATTAGAAAACATTATCAAAATTTACATAGAAACTATCACAGAATCTTGCAGATCCACAATACCAAATAAAAATAAAACAGAAACGCTTACCTTGCCGTGGTGGACCGAGGAGCTCGCCGAGATGAAGAGGCTAGTCGCGACCAGGAGACGCAGAATTAGGAACGCAGCGCCAGTCCGTAGAGCACATGTCGTTAGCCTGTACCTGGAAGAAAAGGAAAAATATCGATTAGCCGAAATTAAAGCTCAAACTGAGAGCTGGAAGGAGTTTTGTAAAAAACAGGACAGAGAGGGTGTCTGGGAGAGTATTTATAGGGTGATAGGAAGAACAGCAAAAAGAGAGGAAGATCTGCCGCTCCAGAGGAATGGGTTAACTCTCGATGCCAAAGGTTCGGTGAAACTGTTGGCGGATACATTCTATCCAGAGGACAGAGAAGAAGACGACAATGCAGACCAGCGCCAAACTCGATATCTGGCTGAGATGGTAAACGAGTGGAGCCATTATGAAAAACATGATCCACCGTTTACCCAAAGCGAGCTACACACGGCCGTAACGTCATTTAACCCAAAGAAGGCTCCCGGAGCCGACGGCTTCACAGCCGAAATCTGCGCAGAGGCCATAGCATGTGACCCTGATTACTTCCTGGCACTGCTTAACAAGTGCCTGGAACATCATTACTTCCCAAAGGTCTGGAAGGAGGCAACGGTAGTGGTGCTCAGGAAGCCGGGCAGGGACTCGTACACTGTACCCAAGTCATATAGGCCGATTGGGCTTTTGCCTGTCTTGGGGAAGGTTTACGAAAAGATGCTGGTTGCTCGTCTCAAATTCCATTTGCTACCATGAATTAGTACTCGCCAATACGGCTTTATGCCCCAAAAAGGCACCGAGGACGCCCTCTACAATCTTGTACAGCACATTGGCGCGAAACTGGTGCACAAAAAGATTGTGACTCTTGTGTCGCTGGATATTGAGGGAGCGTTTGACAGTGCGTGGTGGCCCGCAATCAAGGTACGATTGGCTGAGGAAAAGTGTCCTGTAAATCTGAGACGAGTAATCAGCAGTTACCTGAGTGACAGGGTTGTCAGCGTCAGATACTCCGGTGAGGAGATCAGAAGGCAAACGAGCCAAGGTTGTGTCCAGGGATCGGTGAGTGGACCGATCTTCTGGAATTTAGTGCTGGACCCGCTCCTCAAAGAGTTAGAAGATGGGGGATATTACTGTCAGGCCTTTGCCGACGATGTGGTGCTGGTGTTTGACGGTGAAACGGCTCAAGAGATCGAGGGGAGTACCAATGCCGCTCTCGAACATGTTCGAGCGTGGGGTGTTAGAAACAGGCTGAAATTCGCACCGCACAAAACTTGTGCGATGGTACTAACGCGGAAGCTAAAGTATGACACGCCGCGCTTGAGCATGGGAGGGGTCGGTATTGAAGTGTCCCAAGATGTCAAGATACTGGGGCTAACGATCGACGCTAAGATGACCTTCAACAAGCATATAGCTATCGTCTGTAAGAAGGCGATAGCCATCTACAAACAACTTGCTCGTGCAGCCCGTGTCAGTTGGGGCTTGCATCCAGAGGTCATCAAAGCTATCTACACCGCGGCAGTGGAGCCAATTGTGCTGTATGCTGCGAGTGCTTGGGCGCCAGCCGCAAACAAGATAGGGGTCAAAAAACAGCTCAACGTGGTTCAACGAGGGTTTGCTCAGAAATTGTGCAGAGCCTACCGAACGGTCTCCCTGAACTCAGCACTGGTACTGGCTGGAATACTCCCGCTCGACCTTCGTGTACGAGAAGTGGCGAGATTATACGAAGCGAAGAAGGGAGTGCCCCAGCCTGGACTAGGAGACAGGGAGATCGAGCGGATGGCTCCAGCACTTGAGGCTCCGCACCCCGCGGAGCAGACCAGACTACAGTTTGGCAGCCTGGTGGACGAGAAACAGTACAGGAACCACAGCAATCTTGCTGTGCGTATCTTCACTGACGGCAGTAAGATTGAGGGCAAAGTTGGAGCGGCGCTATCTTTGTGAAATGGCAGTGCCGAAACAAAGGCCCTCAAACTTACTTTGCCGTCCTACTGTACCGTCTACCAGGCTGAACTGTTGGCCTTGCAAAAAGCGGCTGGAGAAGCCCTAAAGCTCGGGGAGAACCCGATCGGAATTTTTAGCGACTCCATGGCGGCTCTTCAGGCGGTGGTCAATCCTGGTTGCCCCCATCCCTTAGCAGTGGAAACAAGAGACACCATAAGACGCTGTAAGCTCCAAAATAAAAGTGTCTTCTTGCTTTGGATAAAGGCCCACGCAGGATTGGAGGGTAACGAAAGGGCTGACCAACTCGCGAAGGAGGCCGCTTTGCGGTCGAAAAAGAAGCCGGATTACAGCCTGTGCCCCGTTTCATTCGTCAATCGTAGCATCCGGTTGCAAACGCTTGACGAATGGAACGAACGATACAAAACCGGTGATACAGCTGCTGGCACAAAAATCTTTCTCCCTGACGCGGTTGAGGCGTACAGTATAGTTCGGAAAATTAATCATACCAGCATCACCACACAGATTTTGACGGGGCACGGTGGGTTCTCTGCATACTTGAAACGCTTCAAGTGTAAGGAGAGCTCATCGTGCACCTGCGAACCTGGTGTGGAAGAGACGGTTTCGCACATCCTCCTGGAGTGCCCTATCACTGCCGGTTCCCGGTACGAGCTGGAGCAGGAGCTTGGAATAAATTTAGTAAAAGAAAACTTACCAAAATTGATACGAAGTAAAGCTAGAAACAAATTTTTGGAATATTGCAATAAGATAGGTCAAAGTGTAATAAGTAGAAATAAGGTAGATTAAGAAACATGATACTTGTATATATTATAAGAATATAGAGCATAGTATCATAAAAAATTAGACAAAAAAAAAAAAAAGATATTGAGATTTATTGCAGTACAAATCAGAAAAAAAAAAATATGAAAAGAAAAATTAAAGGAAGAAAAGAAAGAAAGAAAAAGGGAAAAAAAAAAAAAAGTAGAAATGTATTTTAACGTTATTAATTACTATGTAAGCTCCCTTATAGCCTATCTAGTTTTTATATAGATTCGATATTTCATAAAATAAATTGACATTCAATTCATTCATTTTGAATTCTTAAATTATTTTATAAATGATTTAGGAATTATTATGTCAACTCCCTTCAAGCTTATCTGAACCCCTAAACCTGTCAAATTAGTGGGTACAAGTTGTATTAAGCCATAGTGCCATAGTATACTGTATTTTGTATTGAGCCATAGTGCTATAGATATAAAGTTCTAACTAAGTAGACTATGTAAATTATTTATAAATACGAATGTATAATGGCTTTGACTCAGTCAAAGGATCACAGCCAGAGCAGGAGTGGTTTTTAGCCGGTAAGAGTCCGGCACTGCCGCGACTGTCCTATTCGTGGGACAGTCGCGGCGTCCATGAGGATTTTCCACCCTGCTCCAAATTAAAAAAAAAAAAAAAAACCTAACCTAACCTACCTGGCTCGCCTCAGGATCTATATTGCACCAAGGATGAGTACTCGTCAGTACGGCTTCATGCCCCAAAAGAGCACCGAAGACTCCCTCTATGACCTTATGAAGCATATAAAAGAAAAACTTGCTTTTAAAAAGATAGTGGTACTAGTATCCTTAGACATAAAGGGAGCCTTCGACAGAGCCTGGTGGCCAGCAATAAGGGTCCGACTGGTTGAGGAAAAGTGTCCCTTAAACCTGAGGAGGGTCATCGACAGCTACCTAAGGGACAGAAGGGTCAGGATCAGGTATGCGGGTGAAGAGTTCTCCAAAGGCACGACCAAAGGCTGCGTGCAGGGCTCTATCGGAGGCCCAAATTTCTGGAACTTGCTGCTGGATCCCCCCCTGAAAACTTTGATGGCAAAAGATCTTCACATACAGGCGTTTGCAGACGATGTGGTCCTTGTCTTCGACGGTGACACAGCAATGGAGATAGAACAGAAGGTGAATGTCGCCTTCGAACATGTTCGGGCGTGGGGTGTCGATAACAAGTTAAAATTTGCGGCGCAGAAGACAAACGCAACGACAATAACAAGAAAACTAAAATACGACACCCCACGGCTGAGCATTGGAGGGGTCGAAATAGCTATGTCCAAGGAAATAAAGATCCTGGGTGTCACCGTCGACGACAAGTTGACCTTCAACACGCACGCCAGGAACGTCTGTAAAAAAGCGATCGGGGTACATAAGCAGCTCTGTAAAGCAGCAAGGATTAGCTGGGGACTAAATCCTGAAATCATCAGGATTATCTATGTGGCGACAATAGAACCGATCATCCTGTACGCTGCTAGCGTATGGGCGCCAGCAGCAGGCAAGCTGGGCATCCGAAAACAGTTGGGCGTCGTACAGCGCGGAATTACACAAAAATGTGTAAAGCATACCGCACCGTCTCCCTCAACTCGGTGCTCCTATTGGCAGGTATACTTCCTCTGGATCTCAGGGCTCGCGAGATGGCTTCACTGTATGAGGGCAAGAGAGGAGTATCACAGCCAATATTGGGGGGCAGGGAGATGAAGCGGCCAGTGTCTGCTTTGAAGTCTCCACACCCCGCAAAGCGGATCGACCTGGAGTTCAAAAATCTGGTAGACCAAGAGCAGGTTGACGCCAGCGTGAGAATTTTCACCGATGGGAGCAAGACTGGGGGGCGTGTTGGCGTGAACAGCGAAGCTGAAACACGTACCCTCAAGTTGGCGTTACTGCACGGTCTACCAGGCGGAGCTCCTGGCATATATATATGGCAGATGTGCAGGGCAACTAGGAGATCCGGAAAAGTGCGGCATCCACCTTTGGTTTATATAGTGACTCAGTGGCAGCTCTCATGTCAGTGAAAAACCACAGTTGCCTTCATGCCCTGGCAGTGGAAACAAGATAAAACCTAGCAGCAGTTTCTCTCCAGAACAAGGTAGTAAACTTGTTCTGGATCAAAGCTCACGCAGGGATTGAAGGTAACGAGAGAGTGGATCAGCTGGCAAAAGAGGCTGCCGTTTTGAGCAAAAAGAGGCAGGAGTACGACCTGTGCCCTGTCTCATTCGTCAAGCGTTGCATTCGTACGGTAACGCTTGACGAATGGAACAGTAGATATAGGACTGGTGCTACGGCTTCTGTTATTAAAATGTTTTTCCCGGATGCGGTGGCGGCGTACAGGGTAATCAGGAAGCTACAAATCAATGGGCATCTGACTCAAGTCATGACAGGGCACGGTGGACTCTCCGAATACTTGTATCGCTTCAAGTGTAAGGAGAGTCCATCGTGTATCTGTGACCCAAATATTGAGAAATCGGTACCACATCTGCTGCTTTGCTGTCCTGTGCACGCTTATGAAAGGAGTAATATAGAACAGGAATTAGAAACTAATCTGAACAGACATAGTATAGGAGAAATAATGCTGGGGAAAAATAGGAATAAGTTCTTAAACTACTTTGTGAAAATCGTGCAAAATGTAATAAAAAGAAACAAGAGCAATCGGTAGAGTATGCAACCGCTATATAGTGAATACAAGTGAGCATATAGAATATGACAGAAAGTAAATTATACATATAGTAAACAGTAGAACAAAGTACAAAATAAGAAATTTAAAATTAGACGATAATTAAAAATATGAAAAAGTAAAATAATAAGTAAGATTGTACCCTAGCATGTAAGTAAAGAGTAAATAAAAGCAATGTAGAAAAAGTATTAAGAAACCCTGTAATGTGAAACTAGAAAACTATGTAAGAACTAAAAATACTATTTGGAATGTAAGAACGGTAAACTAAGTATATTATAAGATAAATTGTAAAAATGATTTGTAATATGTAAGAACTGTATAACTTGTGTTGAATCTCGTACGCGGTGGATGGTCAGCCAGTACTTTGATCTTAATGTGTATTTATGTAAGGTCGAGTGTGAAATAAAACAACCTAGTACTAGATACTGATCTAATTTTATTCACATATTGACACGTCCGGGCAATCGCTGCGTCCCTCTAGAGGGGCGCGGCAGGCGAGTTCGGGGCATCGCCCCCTGCTCGCAGTGTCTATTGGCACCCGCAACAACGGGTGCTTCGCTGTGGTGCCTATAGGCGTAGAGTCACTGAGTATGTGCAGTGGGAGCGTCCCGACGCTATTTAATAATAGCGTCGTCTCTTCGCGACACCCCGGCGGTCAATCCCCGCCAGGTGGGACCCCCGGTTGCCCGGGGGAGGCCCAGCGAGTGACGACCAGCGACGAGGGTGCCGATTTTGATGAAGCTCCCCACTGTTGGTGAGTGACCCCCGCCTGTCACGCTTCCAGGTCGAGCCGGTCACGCTCCAGACTAAGGGGTCGTATGGGTGTGTGTGTGGGCAGTATTGGGTGTGTAACACCGCCCATGCATGCAACCGATTGCGCGTCTGCGCCGCGCAACTTGGTGCGTGAGTTTACTCGCATGTAGAGTCATGATTGTCTGAGGTTCAGTGCACGCTATGCCTATATTAACTTAGCACAGCGCGCGCCGAGTGTGTGTAGTGTTGTAGAGTGTGTGTGGATGATTAGGTCGCGTGTAGGTGTGTGCGACTTAATCATAGGTCAGTCCGGTGGGGCATGGGCGTTGTCGTCCGGCAGTAGGTCGCGGGGGAGGCGGCGCCTAGCATCGGGTGGTCGCGCGTGCCATGGCGCTATATTTTTAATTTGTGGCCAGCTGGAGGCGTCGGCACGCGCGAACATGTTCGACGCCAGGCGGCCACAGAACTCGTCCAGGCTCTCGACTTGTAGGTCCCGCTGGATGACGTTGTTCCTCACGAAGCGAGGGGCGTCAGCTATCCTCCGCAGCGTGATGCTCTGCTGCGCGCGGAGTAGCTTCTTGTTGGTCTCGCTCGTGAGGGCGAGCCAAGCTGGGGCGGCGTACGTCAAGATGGGGCGGATGTACGTTTTGTACACGCCCAGCTTGGCTCTCAGCGGGAGGCGTGACGAGAGCACTGGACGTAGCAGGGCGCGGGCTGCTCTACCTTTCGCGACAACCTGCCGGACGTGGACGCCCATGGAGAGCCGACGGTCGATTGTGACCCCTAGGTACTTGGCCGTCGGGGACCACTTGACGTCGGCTCCTTGCAGCTGTAGGGGTGGTGGGAGGTGGGCTTGCCCGATGACGATTGCCTGTGTCTTACTCACGTTTACAGTCAGCCGCCATTTCTCCAGCCATTCAGGGAGGGCGTCAAGTGCGCGCTGCATTTTGACGGCCGCGTGTCTCGCATTCAGCGAGGTTGCGATGTACGCGGCGTCGTCAGCATACAGCGCGAGTGTGACGCCCTCAGTGGTGTGGATGTCATCCGTGTATCGTGAGTAACACACAGGCGAGACACAGCTGCCTTGCGGTACTCCGGCGGCCACCGGGCGGGCCCTCGAGAGCTCACCTTCGACCACCACCCTGAAAGTTCTGTTTTCGAGGAACGAGGAGATCACTTTTACTACACGACGGGGCGTCTCCGACTGCGACAGTTTGTAGAGGAGACCTGAGTGCCAAACACGATCAAAGGCCTTCTCCATGTCGAGGAATACTGCAACCCCGTGTTCCTTCTTATTGAGCGCCGCTGTCATTAGGTGCAGTACCCTCGACAGCTGGAGCGTCGTGCTATGTTCCGAGCGGAAACCGAACTGCTCTGCGCGTGGGATGATATGCGGTGTGAGGTGTCGCAACAGGAGTTGTTCAAACACCTTCGAGACTGTGGGCAGCAACGTGATGGGCCGATAGCTCTCCGGCTTCAGCGTGTTCTTTCCCGCCTTGGGCAGCATGATGACGCGCCCCTCTTTCCACGAAGCGGGAAAGGTCCCCGTGCGCAGCACCCCCGTGTACAGGCGCGCCAAGGCCGCAACTGTGCGGTACGGCAAGTGGCGCAGCGCTGTATTTGTGATGCCGTCGGCACCGGGGGCCTTCCTAGGCTTCGTCCGCAAGATGGCGCGTCGGACTGCGCCCGGCGAGAAGAAAATGCCTTCCTCCTCGTGAGCTATCGGCGACTCGAAGTATTCTCGAAGGTGCCTCTCGACTGTTGCGACGTGCTCATCGTCGCTAGTTGGGTTAGGCTGGAACTGACGCTCCAGGTGATTGGCAAAGATCTCCGCGCGGTCTGTCGCAGTGTATCTAAGCGCCCCGTCGCTATTTAGCAGCGGGCGTACCGGAGCTGGGGTGTTCGTAAGTTGCCGGCACAATCTGTTTATGGCCGGCCAATCTCCCTCTGAGTTATCAATGACGGACTCCCAGCTCACGGTGTTGAGCGCCTGCAACTCGGCCTTCACCCTCTCCGCGAGACGGTTGACTTCCCTCTTGAGTGTTGGGTTATGTGTTGGTTGGTTCCATCTTGTAGTTTGCCACCGTCTGCGAAGGCGCCTCTTGTCGGCGATCATCGCTTGAAGATGGCTGGGTAGGGGGGGGGGAGGGCCCCCTGCGTTTTCATTGTGGTTGTGGTCGCCGATTTTAAGGCGTCCTGGATGCAGACGGTGAGCTCTTCAGCCAGTCCGTCAACGTCTGCGGCGGTGACGATAGGCCGAGTGGGCGTCGTGATCTCCATCGTTCCCGAGAACTTGGTCCAGTCCGTTTTTTGACATGGCGCTGGAGGAGTAAGTCGGGTCGGAATTCCCTCCAGGACGACGAGTACCGGCTGATGATCTGACATCATCTCGTCGTCCAAGACTTGCTGGGTGATCTGGCGGTTTAAACCATAGTGGGCCACGATATCCAGCACGTCCGGGGCGGCTTGTCTTTGGTCGGGGTAGTGGGTGGGTGTTTCAGGTCCAGACGCCGTGTACCCATAGGCTTCCGCGTCCGCGAAGAGCCGTCTCCCCTTGGTGTTCATGTGATTGCTGTTCCACGCCGGGTGTTTGCTGTTCAGGTCGCCAGCGAGGAGCGTCGGGTTGGGCGATTGTGTTATTAGCGCCCGAAGCTCTGCCACATCTAGCGGCTTATCGGGCGGGGCGTACACGGCGTATAAGTTCAAGTCCTCGCCGGCAACATTCAGCTGGACACCTAGCGCGTAGAATGAATTGAGCGACGGCAAGGGGAGCTCTTGGTGGACGACTCTTCGCCTAACAATCACCGCCAGACCACGGTAATTGCCGACTGCCGACTTCTCGTCTTTCCTGTAAATGAGGTATCCTGGGATTTTGACTCTATCAGCCGGTCCCAGGAGCGTCTCACTTACGAGCGCCACCTCAATGTCCTGATCCCTGAGGAGGAGGCGGAGGAGAGTGGCCTTGCTACGCAGGCCTCGAGCGTTCCAGTGTATGATCCTCAACGGCTTACGGAGCATGATAGAGTGCTAATAAGGCCGTTAAGCCGTCGAGGATAACCAGGGCCGGGTCTTGGCCCTGCCTGATGGCCTGTATTAGGTCCATCAGGACTTTGATAGCGCAGGCGGTAAACTCCCTCCGTTCTTCCAGGTTAGCGGGGGGAGTGATCCTTTCTGCTGGGTTTCTGGCAGCGATGGTGGCGCCCTGGGGCGCCTGTGGTCGTCTGCGTGCGATCTCTTTGGTTTGGGGGGCCACTTGCACCGTGGCGCCCCCCTTTCTCTCTTCTTGTTGTGTCGTCGCCTGCGCCATTACTGGAGCCCGACTGGGTTGTCGTTGTTGGGTGGGGGGGGTGGGGGCTTATTCCTCCCTTTCTTCCCTCCCCTCTTCCCCTTCCTCCGCCCTGTGGAGGGGGAGTCTTTGTTTTTGGGCTCGTTTGCCACCGCCATCAGTGTGGCACTGGGGGCCTCTGACTCATCGACGGTTACGGTCTGGGTGACGGTTGTTCCAGGCCGAGCTGCACGTTTGATAGAGGCGATTGTTCCCGCACGCTTGTTCCTTGCTTCCTGAAGGAACACGGGGCACTCACGGTTTGAGGCGGGATGTTGTCCGCCACAGTTGGCAACCGTCCCGGCTCTGAACGTGGCCGCGGGCAATCCCGCGCTGAGTGCCCCTCTCCACACCGCACACACACCAGTGGGCGGTGGCACTGCTTGGAACTGTGCCGGAACTTTTGGCAGCGGTGGCATTGAGCTAGGCCCCGCTTCCCCCTCCAGGCTTCGATCTTGACACCACGCATAAATAAGAACTCGGTGGTGTCAAAGATACGCCTGGATTCGCTCCGCTGCCATCAGTAGTAGTCGCGCTCTCATCCCGCACGGACCGTTCCATTTGGCTAACCCTTTGTGTCGACGTAGGTACTGGTTTACACTAGTACTTGCGGGGGCACACAGGGGAGGCCACCCCGTCGATACTCGGTGTGCGTTCACGCACACCGTAGCGGTCGCGGAGGCATAGTGCCCAGTTTTTATTCCTTTGTTTTCCTATCTACCCAGTTTTTAACTTTTGTTATTGTGAAATTGTGAACTACTAAATATACTGTTTTTAAAATGTGTTTTTAAATGTGTACGTGATTTTTAACTGTTACTGTTATTGTGCGTAACATGCCGCCCAAGAAGCCAGGACCTCGGAGCTCGTTGGGAAACGACTCCGAGTCCCCAAACCCGGGTCGACCGATGGGGGACCGGACGCTGTCGCTCCCATTTATTGGGGGCTCGACTCCCGGTGCCCCACCTCCACCCAAGACGAAGAGGGAAGCGGCCGCTGGCGGCCCGCCGGCGCCGTCGACGACTGCGCGCGCTTCGTCATCAGCGTCGTCGAGCCGACAACCGGCCGTTCCGGTTCGTCCTTC
Source organism: Mythimna pallens (assembly GCA_961205895.1). Lineage (NCBI taxonomy): Eukaryota > Metazoa > Arthropoda > Insecta > Lepidoptera > Noctuidae > Mythimna > Mythimna pallens. The sequence goes on along the minus strand of OY540851.1, from coordinate 3,899,814 downwards.
TTCCTTTCGCCCTGTGCCTATCCAGGCCCCGGGGCCCCTAGGGCAGCCAAGCCGCCACCACCTGGTGCGCTCGCCCACCCCTACCGTGCGCTCCGTTGCGCCGGGGGATCGTACCGCCACGCGTAGTGCTGTGCCCGCGCGAGCCGCTGTGCCCTCTACGTCGGCTGTGCGCCCCGCAGCGCCTACCACCAGGGCCCCACCTGTGCCCCCTACCACCACCAAGCTGTCCAGTGCCGGTAGGACAGCGAAGGCCCCTGTCAGCGCCCCCTCTGGTCAGCGCGACCCGGAGCCGGGAGCGAGGACGCAGCTCAGCCCAGCACGCCGCACCGCATCGCCTGCTACCCGCCGCATGCTGGCGGGCTCGGCCGCTGCGGCGGAAAGGTCAGTCAGCGACCCGGTTCGCCGGTCGAGGGCCCCCCACCCCCACTTCCACAATTTGAGACGCCGGGCTTCGGGTACGGGTTCGCCCTAGAGGCCCGGCCCCAACGGAGACCCCGCAGCTCCGACGATGAGGCCGCCGAAGAGGCGAAGCGTCCCTACGCGGGGCCCCCCCCTACCGCAGCGCGCTCCGCGCAGGCGGGAGGGACCAAATAGACATAGGGGCCCCCCCTATTTCGAGGGCCCCCACCCCTACTGCGACAGGAAATGTTCCTGCCGCTAAGAAGAAGTCCCCCCGCTACCCTCCGCTGATAGTGGAGAGGCTGCCGGGATGGGCCGCCCACTTTAGGGCCGTTAAAGGCCTGCTGGGCTTCCCGCCGAATGCCCGTCCATACCAGGGCGGCATTCGGTTTCTGCCTGAGAGTGAGGCAGAATATAGGGTGGTCCAGCGGTACCTTACCGACCTGGAAAAGGAAAGCGGCATCTCATGGTTTGCCTACTCGCTCCCAGCGGAGCGAAGCTTTAAGGTGGCTATCCGCGGACTCCCTGCCGATACAGACCCGGCAGAGATCGAGGACGAGCTGAGCCGGCTGGGATATCAGCCAGAGTACGTGCGCAACATCAAGGCGCGCGAAGGACGACCTGGCTGCATATTTCACGCCGTGCTTAAGAGGACGCCCGACGTCAGAACAATTTACGACACCACGCAATTACTTTTAATGCGTGGTGTCCGAGTCGAGGCGTGGAGGGGCAAGAAAGGGCCCGCACAGTGTCACAGGTGCCAGAAGTTCCGGCACAGCTCTCACCTGTGCCACCGCCCGCTCGCATGCGTGCGTTGCGGCGAGAACCACGCCGCAAAGGACTGTCCACGCCCAAGGACTGAACCGGCCACCTGCGCAAACTGCGCAGGCGACCATCCGGCGTGCCACTCTAGATGTCCGGTGTTCCTCAACGAATTGAGGAACAAGCGAGCGGGCACTGTCGCCATCTCCCGGCAACAGCGCCAGCGCAATGCTGCCACAGAGAGGCCTGTGAATGCCGAAGAAAAGGAGGCGCCTAGTGCGTCACTGATGGCGGCAGCCAACGGGCCTTCTGTCAGAGGACAAGATATCCCCTCCGGGAGGCGGAGGAAGACCAAGAGGGGGGGGGGGGAAGAAGAAGGAGAAGAAGCCCCCGCCCCCTCCCACCCACTCCGAAGCGGCGACCGCCCCGCCCCCCTCAGGGGGGGGGGGGGCTCAAGAGCAGCACCTGCTGCTGCCGACAAGGGGAAGAAGGAGCAGCACGCTGAAGCGAGCCGAGCCGCCCCTAAGGCGGCCGCACACGCAAGTGCTGCCCCTATTCGGCAGCAGCAGCGAGGCAGAGGCCCTCCGAGCCAACTCATCTCGGAGGAGAGCACTGAGTTGCTGAGAGCCCGCCTCCCTCAAATCCTCCGCTACCTGATGGGGTTAGTCGGTAGGATGATGGGGTCGCGGGACCCAATAGGTGTGGTCCTTGGGGACCTGCCTCAGCTCCTGGAGATCGTCACCGGTCACCAATGGCCAGGTCTCTGAGGATCATCCATTGGAATACCCGCGGCCTCAAGAGAAAGGTCGCCCCCTTCCGCCTCCTCCTCAAGGAACAACAAATAGACGTGGCGCTTATTAGCGAAACTCTCCTGGGGCCTGCCGACAGAATCAGGTTCCCGGGATATTTTGTCTATAGGCAGGACGAGAAGTCGGCAGTCGGCGCTTCCTACCGTGGTCTGGCGGTACTAGTGCGGCGTAGAGTCGTCCACCAACCCCTACCCCCGACGCCCCTCAACACCTTCTACGCGCTGGGTGTTCAGGTCCATGTCGCCGGCGAGGACCTCAGCATCTTCGCGGCCTATATCCCGCCCGCAGCCCAATACGACGTTGCAGAACTGCGGGCCCTCTTGCTGCAGTCGTCGCAGCCGACTCTCCTGGCCGGCGACCTTAACTGCAAACACCCAGCGTGGAATTCCAATGTAGCGAATTCCGGGGGTAAACGACTCTTCGCAGACGCGCAGGCTCACGGGTACGGGGTGTCTGGTCCGGAAACACCGACGCATTACCCGGACCATTTCCGGAAAGCGCCGGATGTACTGGACATCATCGTGCACGCGGGCCTGAACTGCCAGATCACCCAGCAAGTCCTGGACGACGAGATGCTGTCGGATCACCAACCTGTTCTCGTCGTCCTAGCAGGCATGCCGACCCGACTCTCGCCCCCAGCGCCACGTCGAAAAACGGACTGGACCAAGTTCCAGGAAGTGATCGAGACCACCACGCCAGCTTGGCCTGTCGTCTCTCCCGAGGACGTGCACAGACTGGCGGAGGAAGTCACAGGGGAATTCTTTTAGGCCCCTGCCTAAGCACCTGCAGGAGATGGTCGCCGAGACTAGGCGCCTTCGCAAACGGTGGCAACAGACAAGATGCCCTGTGCAGAAGGCACAGCTCAACCGCCACGCGGAGAGAGTCAGAGCCAAGCTCCAAGCGTTTAACGCCGAGAGCTGGGACGATCACGTTATATCTACAGAGGGGGACTGGCCGGCAATCCATAGGCTTTGCCGGCAGTTATCGAAGACCCCAGCTCCGGTGCGTCCGCTGTTACATAGCGACGGGGCCCCAAGATACTCCGCAGCAGACCGTGCGGAGATCTTTGCCGAGTGCCTGGAGCGTCAATTCCAGCCGAACCCGACTGCTGACCACGAACATGTCGCAGCAGTCGAGAGGCACCTTGGAGAATACTTCGCCTTGCCGATAGCTCCCGAGGAAGACCCAATCTTCTTCTCGCCCAACGCAGTCAGACGCGCCATCCTCACCACGAGGCCGAGGAAGGCCCCTGGGGCAGACGGCATCACCAATACAGCGCTGCGCCACCTGCCGTACCGTTCGGTAGCGGCTTTGGCGCGCCTGTACACGGGGGTGCTGCGCACGGGGGTCTTTCCTGGGTGTTGGAAGGAAGGGCGCGTCATAATGCTGCCGAAGGCGAACAAGAACGTGCTGAAGCCGGAGAGCTATCGGCCGATCACCCTGCTGCCCACCATTTCCAAGGTGTTTGAAAAACTCCTGCTGCGACACCTAACTCCTCATCTGACTCCACGTCCGGAACAGTTCGGGTTCCGCTCGGAACACAGCACGACGCTCCAGCTGTCGAGGGTACTGCACCTGCTCACCGCTTCACTCAACAAGAAAGAGCGATCGGTTGCAGTATTCCTCGACATGGAAAAGGCATTTGACCGGGTCTGGCACGAAGGCCTGGTCTACAAGATCTCGCTGACCAGCGCGCCCCGTCGCGTTGTAAAGGTGGTCTCCTCCTTCCTCTCGGATAGGACCTTTAAGGTGGTGGTCGATGGCGCACTCTCGAGCGCCCGCCCGGTCGCGGCCGGCGTACCGCAGGGTAGCTGCGTCTCGCCGGCCTGCTACTCATGTTACACCGACGACATCCCCACGACGCAGGAAACCACGCTCGCGCTGTACGCTGACGATGCCGCGTACATCGGATCCTCGCTTAACGCGAGGCACGCGGCCGTCAAAGTGCAGCGCGTACTCGACTTGCTTCCCGACTGGCTGTCGAAGTGGAGGTTGTCGGTGAACGTGGGTAAGACCCAGGCGCTGCTCGCCTCCCACCACCTCTCCAGCTTCACGGAGCCGACATCGCCTGGTCGCCCCAGGTGAAGTACCTAGGGGTCACCATAGATCGTCGGCTCTCCATGAGAGGCCACGTTCGGCAGATCACCGCCAAAAGCGGGGCAGCCCGCGCACTGCTCCGCCCAGTGCTCTCATCTCGCCTCCCGCTGCGTACCAAGCTGGGCGTGTACAAAACGTACATCCGCCCAATAGTTACGTATGCCGCCCCAGCTTGGCTCGCCCTCACCAGCGAGGCCAGCAAAACTCGCCTCCGGGCGCAACAGAATCTCGCGCTCCGGACCATCGCAAACGCCCCCCCGCTGGTGAGGAACGACGTCATCCAGCGGGACCTCGAGATGGAGAGCCTGGACCAATTTTGTGTCCGCCTCGCGTCCAATATGTTCTCGCGTGCCGACGCTTCCGCTTGGCAGCACGTCAAGCACATAGCGCCCTGGCACGCGCGTCCTCCAGACGCGAGGCGCTTCCCCCGTGACCTCCTGCCGGACGTGCCCACCCCACCGGACTTGACGCCTGAGTGAGCCGCCTTCACCTACACGCGACTCACTCACACGAATTAGACTCCTCAACAGCACACGCACCCGGTACACGTTGTGTGCTAAGTTAATATAGGCATGACGTGTACCAGCCCTCACACAGTCCCGACTCTACATATATAATACTCACGCAGCAGACGCGTAGCGCGGTTGCGCGGTTTGCTTGCCCACATAAGCGGTGTATTACACATATTCAATGCCGCTCATACTCTCACTACGTCCCCTTAGCCTGAAGCGTGACCGGCTCGACCTGGAAGCGTGACAGGCGGGGGTCTACATCCTCAGTAGGGAGCGCCCCCAAAGCCGGCATTCTCGTCGCTGGTCGTCTCTCGCTGGGCTTCCTCCGGGCAACCGGGGGTTCCACCCGGCGGGGACTGACCGCCGAGATGTCGTGAAAAATCGGCACTGCAGGAGCAGTGTCGAGGCGCTCCTACTGAACACAATGCAGTTACTCTCAGGCAAGCTGCGCATGCGCGCCTGCCCCGAGGTCGCCGCCTATAGGGCGCCCCCAACGCAGGTCCCGTATTTACGGGGCCCTACCCCGACACTGCGGGACAAAGGCTTAGCCTATACCCCGCCGCCGCGCCCCCTTGCGGGGACGCAGCGACTTCCACGGTAGATACGCCTTATGTCTGGCTGTCTCTTTAGGGCTGCATAAAAGATGCAGCCCGGGCGTCCTTCACGAGCCCTGATGTTTCTGACGTATTCGGGCTCGTAGTTTCGCAGGCGAAGCTCCTCCTCTATTAGGGCTGGGTCCGTATCAGCAGGTAGGCCTCGGATCGCTACCCTGAGGCTTTGCTCCGCTGGTAGCGAGTATGAAAACCACGATACCCCAGCCGACTTTTCTAGCTCGGTGAGGTATCTCTGGACCACCCGATACTCATCCTCACTTTCCGGTATAAATCGAATGCCGCCCTGGTAAGGGCGGGCATTTGGTGGGTGGCCCAGTTGGGTAGTGACAGCTCTGAAGTGGGTCGTCCAGTCGGGTAGTTTTTCGACTACCAGCGGAGGGTAGCGAGGCTTCTTTTTGTTGTGCACATTCACAGGGCCCCCCTTGTCATGCGCGGCAGAGGTAGTTGCCGTCGTGGGGGGGGGTGTGGTGCTTCCGTGTGCAGGTGAGTGGCGGGTTACATCCGCAAAAGAGGGCGATGTGACTCCTCCGCCCCCGCGCGGCGTGCGCTGCGGGAGGGGCGAGTCAATACAGGCTCGCTTAGCCTCTTCTGCGGCTTCGTCGTCCGAGCTTCTGGGTCTACGTTGAGCGCGAGAATCGGGTCCTAGGCTCCTGGCATCGTAGGTTGTGCTGGTGGGCTCCGCATCCATGTCGACGGCTCGTACGAGCGTATCCGGGGACACGCTACGTCGACCGTCGTATGAGTCCCCCGAGGACCTCGACATGTTGGACCCCTGTCTGGAGTAGCACGGCGACAACATAGCGGGGGAATCTTGTGCGGAGCCCCTCGGTGGAGGCGGGGACATAAATATTAGGACTGACCTGGATGTCATTTTCGGCATCGTCGGACTCGCCAGCAAGCGGCGGGGTGCGGGCGATGCCGTTCGTCGAGCTGTGACGGTTGATGTGGCAGCCGCAGGAGGCTCGAGTCCACTGTAGACGGCGGGGGGGGGGGGGGGGCAGGAACGATGCGGCAGCGGTGGCATGCGGCGCAGACGCGGCATCGATGACGTGCGGCAAGGGTGCGGCAGCGCTGACATGCGGCGTCGGCATGGCACCAGCATGCGTCATAAACGCGGCGGCGCAGACCCGTGTTGAAGTCGCGTCGTAATACGGCACAGACGCGGCGGCACATACGTGCGGCGCGGACGCGGCGGCACAGGGATACGGCGCGGACGCGGTGGCGCACACGGGAGGCGCAGATGCGGTAGCGGTGTGGTACGGCACAGGCGCGTCGGCACTAGTGTGCGACATGAGCGCAGTGGTACAAATTTGCGGCGCGGGCGCGGTAGCACAGACATGCGGCGCGGATGCGGCAGCGCAAACGGTAGGCGCAGATGCGGCGGTGTGAACGTACGGTAAGGGTTCGGGCCCAGTTTTCGCTGTGGTGCGAGAAAATTCGGTAGGTGGCGCCACTCGGCGCGAACCCTGCACGGCGACACGGTCACCCGGCGCCGCGGGACGCGCAGCTTGGGCGCGCGAGATGGTGGCAGGTCCAGGTGTCTGCGTGGGCACAGGACGAAAGGCCGGAGGTCTGACCGGGACCGCAGGTAGCCGGCAAGACGGCGACGTCGACGAAGCGCGCGCAGTCGTCGGCGCCGGCGGCAAACCGGAGGTGGATGTACCCGGTGTTGGAGCAGGTGCTGCAGATGGAGCACCGGGCGGAACGTTTCTGGATGTTGGAGTTGGCGTCAGGCGATCCGTTGGTGGGTCGGTGTCGCGCCCCTGGGGGCTGCGTACACCGGCCTTTTTCGGAGGCATATTGGGGGTAGAAGAATAAAATATGAAATAAAATTTAAAAACTAACTAAAACTAAGCCACCGCAACCGCTTCGGTGTGAACGGTCACACCGGGCAGCACGGGGCGGTTCCCCCTGGGTGCTACCGCAGGTGCGAGTCGAGACCCACACCTACGATAACACAGAGAGGTAACCGAAGGTGGACGGTTCGGGCGGTTTGTACGAGCGCGATGATAGCGAGCACACACGTATGGCTACGAGCTAATCCATTCACGTATTGACTCTCCGTGGAAGTCGCTGCGTCCCCGCAAGGGGGCGCGGCCGGCGGGTTGTAGACATAGCCTTTATCCCGCGGTTGCGGGTTAGGTGCCCGTAGCGACGGGCACATCAATAGGGTGGCCATGTAGGCCGTGGCCATGACAAGCGCGAGTTAAGGAACCCCAACCTACCAATATTAGCTTTGTCAGCCAATAAGTATTTATTAGACATATTATTTCCAAATATTCCATTGCTTGATCAGCATCCAGAATAATCTAGGACGTGCGTCATATCTGATCACGCCATGCATGCACAACGTTAGCAATTAAGTTAGTATATAAGACCAATATTTTATTAGATGAGAAGAACTGTTTAGCTGTAACTCTGTCGGAATAAAGTTATTTTTTTAAATACTTCCGTTGTCGCTTACTTAATTGGCGCAGCCGGTAGGATCTCTGTAGTCAGTCTGCCGTGTATACAATTCTACGTGGAGCAGCCGACGTCCGTGTCTACGGTTTAGCAGAGATCGCCGAACAAATTAATTCATTAAGAAGCCACTTCGAATTACGGAAGAGGACCAGCCACAGCAGTGATTCAGGGAGCATGAAGCTAGCTGCGGAATTGTGAGTAAATCTTTTTCACCTTCCTCTCAGCTCTTCCATTGATATCCCAACCTTGTAATAAGTCTATGTGTGTGTATTATTAGGGATTGGACAACGCCGTACTAATATTTTCATAGATTTTATTTGTATTAATATTTTAGAGTAGTGATATTTTAGTAGCACATTAGTGTGATTTTTTTTCTCTTTTCCTTTGTTACTTTCATAACTTTTTCACAATGGAAAACGTGACCCGTGTCCCACAGGAGTTGGTTAACATCATACCAATATTCAGTGGCGACACTAGAACGTTACCTTTATATGTAAAAAAATGTGAATACATATTGTCCACGTTCCAAGGAACCGTAGCCCAAAATAAATATTTATTTCATGTGGTAACAAGTAGATTATCAGGCGAAGCAGCCAGTTTAGTAGGCGAAAGAGACTCTATAGATACGTGGGATGAACTGAAGGAGTTGTTAAACCAACACTTCGGTGATCCGCGCACAGAGGATTGTTTAGCCATGGAGTTAGAATCTTGTAGAATAAATAAGGGCGAAAGTTATTTAGATTTTTGCCATAGAATACAGCGGATGAGAAGTGTTTTATTCGCCAAAATATCAGAAACAATCATTGATGACTCTCTACGTATGGCGAAGCAATTAATTTATAGTAACAGAGCGATGAATGTTTTCTTGTTTAATTTACCACCATTTCTAGTGAGATTAGTTCGTTTGCGCAACGTTACAACGCTAGAGGATGCGTTAAAAATAGTCTTAGAAGAACAAAACTTCCAGGCAGTCTATGATGCTAAAACAAACGACAGGCGTAATTTTAGTAGAACTAACAGACCCTATTTGCCTAATTATCAAAATGCATCTAAATCTAATAATCAAAAGAATGACTCGCATAGCGTATCAAGTACACATGTACCGAATAACGCAACAAACCGCACATCTACATCGAACAATTCGCATCAGTCCAGGCTTTATAAGCAACATAATAATATTCAAAGAAATCAAGATAGTTTTAATCGTACAATCAATAATAATTCGTCACCGCAGTCAAGTAGGTCATCTTTTCCGGTTGCACAACAGAGCCAACAGCTCGCGGCACATGCACCGGGCACATCGACTTTTGCAGCGCAAGCATCTACGTCGGGTGCGAATACTGACGTCACCATGCGTACTGCAAGTTCGCGACGTGTTAATTACATAAATAATTCTAGTAAGAACGAACAGAGTTCAAGTAATTCATACAACGCGGGTCAGGAATTTTCCCATGAAGATCCCGGGGAGGGAAATTTTTGCATAATGGCCTCTACCATAGGGAACGAATAAAAATAAATTGCAATAAACGCTTAAATTTACCACATATAGTTATACCAGAATTAAAAGCGGTTTTCATGATAGATACGGGGAGTGTTAGGTCGTTTATAAGTCCTTACTTAGCAAATAAATATTTTAAAAATTATTTACAGTATGAACCCTTCGAAGTTGTTAGCACTCACGCATCGAGCGTTCATAGTGAAACGGCAGTTATTCCATTACCGGTTACCTTTAGAAGTAAAGAGTTCCATAAGTTTTATGTCTACAGTGTTGACGATAGGTATGACGGATTAATAGGTAGCAATTTGCTGAAGCAATTACAGGCAAAGATTAATATGGAAAGTCAGATTTTACATTTAAAAAACACTGAGATTCCCATCGTATATACACCACCTATGAGAGAGGTATATAATCTACCATCTCGTAGTGAAATTAGAGTAAGACTCCCGGTTAAGTTATTGGACGGGGAAGCTGTGCTAGACTTTAAACAGTTTACGGAAGGGATTCGAATGCCCGCCGCATTAGTTACGTGTGTTAAAGGCTATGCAACAACTGTTATTAAGAATTACAGTCATCAAAATAGGAATTTAGTAGTGACGGGACCTTTTCAAGTAGATCCATACATACAGAACCCATCTGTTAGTGTTAATTTCATGGATAATAATATAGAAGTGGACAGATTGCTAACAAATAATTTAGAAAAATTACAGTTAGATCATATGAACGCAGAAGAACGTAGGGTTACTGAGGGACTTTGTAGGGAATACAAAGATATATTTTATTGTGAAAATATTCCATTAACCTTCACAAACCAGGTAAAACATAAAATAAGAACAAAAAATGAAGACCCAATAAACATTAAGGCACATAGGTTCCCTTATTCCCCTACCCTATTCAAACAAAAGAAATCAAGAATCAAGTTGAGAAAATTTTAAGGGATAACATTATCCAGGAATCACATTCTCCCTGGAGTGCTCCCGTACATTTGGTGCCGAAAAAGTTAGACGCATCAGGCCAACAAAAATGGAGGATGGTAGTTGATTATAGACGGCTCAATGAAATTACAATTGATGACAAATATCCCTTACCCAACATTAACGATTTATTTGATATGCTAGGTAAAAGTACCTACTTTACAACCCTCGATTTAGCTAGCGGGTACCATCAATTAGAGGTCCAGGAACAGGATAGAGCTAAAACCGCATTTAGCACACCTTCAGGTCATTACGAATTTAACAGAATGCCGTTTGGGTTAAAGACAGCACCTGCAACCTTTCAGCGAGCGATGGATAACGTCCTACGAGGCCTTCAAGGCTTACATTGCCTAGTATACCTCGATGACGTCATCTATTTTTCAAAAAGTTTGCCTGAACATGTAGAAAAACTTAGAGCAGTCTTTGACCGCTTCCGTCAAACAAATTTGAAAGTTCAATTAGATAAGTCACATTTTCTTAGAAAGGAAGTACTTTACTTAGGGCATACTATTACGAGTGAAGGTTTGAAGCCAAATAATGATAAAATAGATGCTGTCCTTAGGTATCCCATACCGGAAACGGTTACACAGATTAAAAGCTTTTTAGGACTTATCGGATACTATAGGAAATTCATCAAAGATTTTGTCAAAATAACTAGACCATTAACAGCTTGTTTAAAGAAAGGTCGCAAAATTATTATTAATGAAGAATATAAAGAATGTTTTGAGACTTGTAAAAAGCTTTTAACAAATGCACTTTTGTTACAGTTTCCTGACTTTAGTAAAACTTTTATCCTAACCACTGATGCATCCAATTTTGCAATCGGGGCTGTATTATCACAAGGAACAATAGGATCAGATAAGCCTGTAGCATATGCTAGTAGAACTTTGAGCGACACTGAAGTAAAATATAGCACTATCGAGAAGGAACTATTAGCCATAATATGGGCAGTTAAACACTTTCGACCATATCTGTATGGTAAAAAATTTACCATATTTACAGACCATAGACCATTAGCATGGCTGTATTCATTGAAAGAGCCCAATAGTAAACTCACGCGATGGCGGTTAAGGTTAGAAGAGAACGATTTCGAAATAAAATATAAGAAGGGCCCTCAAAACACGAATGCAGATGCTTTATCTAGGATTAAGATTAATGCAATTAACGACGATTTAGATTCAATATTCGTAAACGTAGGGGATAGGCAGGAACGGATACAAAAAATAATAGATAACGAATTGCAAGACCTCGAAGCTCCAATAGAAACGATAGAACTTTCGGATTCTGATGATGAGGTCACTGCCAATTCAGTTTCAAATAGAGAACACGAAGACATTCCTATTTTAAACGAAGCTGTCGATACTAAACCAAAACAGATTTTAGTTCATTCATGGTTTAAAAATAACTTAGCTGTAAAAGATATTTCTAATAAGAAACAAAAAATTCTTGAAGTTCACTTACCGACAAATAACGATAAATTAGTTAAAGACTTTTTAAAAGAGTATATAGATCCAAAACATAGGTACTTTATATACTTTGAACATCCATCTTTTAGAAAAACTTTTTCAAACATGGCAATTAAGTTATTTAAAAAGGATTCTGTTAAGCTAACAGAATGTACAGAAAGAGTTATAAATTTGACAGAATCTGAAGAAGATCAAAAAGAAGTTATTTTTAAATATCACGACGGGAAAACGTGTCATAGAGGTATTAAAGAAACTTTAACTAAACTTAAACGACATTATTGGTGGGCAAACATAAAAGAGACAGTTACGGCAATCATAAACGCTTGCGAAACATGTAAACGCATGAAATACGACAGAAAGCCGATCAAACCTTACATTCAGTTATCACAAACGCAGGATGGCCCTTTTCAGGAAGCTTTTATGGACTTATTATATATCGAAGGGAAATATTATTTAACTATAGTAGACGCATTTAGTAAGATAGCACAAGCCATAGAGGTACCAAATAGGAGTACACCAGAGATAGTTAGGGCATTGATTAAATACTTTAGCATGTATGGTCAGCCTAGGAAAATTAGTTGTGATTCCGGGACAGAATTCAATAATGCTTTGATTAAGGAAATGTTAAGCTTGTACAAAATTGAACTTCATATTGGGACTCCAAACAATCCCAGTTCAATGGCAATAGTAGAAAGATTTCACTCCACCATTATCGAGATTTATCGTATAGCAAAATACGATAAAAGCGATTTAGATGCAGCATCTGTTATGACTTACGCCATCATGGCCTATAACAACACCATTCACTCAGCAACAGACCTTACGCCGTTTGAATTAGTATTTGGTCACACTTATTCAGATAATGTATTTAACGTGGATAGAGAAAAGAATTTAACTCAGAAACTATTGTTAGATCATAGAAAACGCCTTAAAATACTTTATGAATTCATAACAGAAAAATTAGAATCCGACAAAATTAAAGTGATAAATAAAAAATGTGGTGAAACGACACCAGTACTTGAGCCAGACGATACTATTTATATGAAAGATACTAGGATTAGAAAAGCTAAAGAAAAACCGCGATATGAACAAGCTAAAGTAATTGGTGAAGTTGAAAGAAATGTAGTACCAGTAGAAGTAAAGAAAAGGAAAACTAGAGTAGCGATAAAAAATGTAAAACGTCCTCCACAGATCGTGCCTGGTACTTCTGGTACTAGTGGTGTCAACATGCACGCTGGACCTTCAAAACCTCGGTCAGAATCCGGGGATAGCAGCGATAAAGCGGGGAGTAGCAGTGAAGAGGAATAGTTATTGGACAATATATAAAACTATAGATTTAGAATCATTAGGCTTACAAATAGATAATAATATTCGGGATTTTAGTAATTTAAAAATAAAAATTAAGGAAATTAGACTTAGTAACGAAACGGTAGGAATAGAAAATCAAATCGAATATCTCATTAATTTAACAAAGAGTAGATTTTTTCAAATATTACCTTTTCATTATAGGAATAAACGAGCCTTATTCAATCCATTAGGCTCACTTGTGAAAGCTATTTCGGGAAATTTAGATGAAGATGATGCAATTAAATATGATAGAGAAATTCTAATGATACAGAACAAAGAGCATGTAGTCGAACGTAAAGTATCATCAATGCAAAAGGCTTTTGATAAATTAGTAAACGACTCGGAAATAATAAATTCAAATATAAAAAAAACTTGGGTTTACATACCAATGAAATGGGAAAATTAGTTGAACATGAGTTCAGGTTTAACAAACTTTTCCGAATATTGAATACTATGTATCAAATTTTAAATAACTTTCGAACTTGTTACGAAACCATACAAGAGATTGAGACGGCAATAGCCTTTAGCAAATTAAATACATTGCACCAATCCATTATAAATAGTACAGAATTATATTATACATTAGAAGTAATTTCTAAACATGCTAGAACAATATATCCAGTAAGCAAACGTAATTTAATAAAATTAGAACGTAATATTATACTTAAGTCATACATAAATAATAATAAGTTAGTTTTTGTTTTAGAAGTCCCCCTAATAGATAACGAAACATATAATTATTACAAGGTTATACCCATTCCTATATTCCATTCTCCAAATACCTTTACGATTATACCCAAATACCCTTACCTGATGGTGAATAAGTTGAAATACATGCCCGTGGTAAGCCCATGTGCTGAGATTGAAAAGGACAAATTTCTATGCGCTGAAACTAACTTAGCCCAGTATCCAACTGTGACCTGCATTGAACAAATAATGTTGATGAAGAATAACTACAAAAACTGCATACAGAACCATATTGAAATAGAGAAAACTAAGATACAAAAAGTAACCGACAACCAATGGTTGGTTTACTCAGAAGAAAACCTCATCATTACTGAGAATTGCAATACAGAAATTCTGAAATACACCGTTCTTGGGACCTACATCGTGACTCCAGGCCAACAATGCGAGACACAAATAGGCGAAGTCATCGTTGCCGCTACCACAAACACTACAGTTTCTAGTCTCCAGCTGCCATTGATCCAGATGCCTGAGCTACAACAGGACATCCAGAGAAGGTCAAAGAAAGTGGATCTAAGAAATGTGGACTTCAGTGATGTGAAAGAAGTTTTACAAAGTGCAAAATTTAGTGAAATAGACGATACAAACCAAATAGTGACAATAGAAATTAGTATATGGACCATCTTCGAGTATGTGATTATTGTAATAGTAGTAATTATCTTTATAATGTATAAATTCCAGTTTATAAATTTTTGTCGAAATTCTCCGAAACTGTCTGCGACACCTTCGGATAATTTCTCTCTAGGGGAGGGAGGAGTTAAGGAACCCCAACCTACCAATATTAGCTTTGTCAGCCAATTAGTATTTATTAGACATATTATTTCCAAATATTCCATTGCTTGATCAGCATCATAATCTAGGACGTGCGTCATATCTGATCACGCCATGCATGTACTACGTTAGCAATAAAGTTAGTATACAACGTGTAACAAAAAGGGTATATACATCAAGAAGCGGTGAAGATTATAGGTGGTATAGAATCTCTACACAAAGTTTCAGCCCAAAATAAATTACTCAAAGAATTGATACCAAATTCTTGGTATCGTATGATTCTTTTATTCAAATCATAACAAACGTGTCACGACACTACGAGGGTCAATAACATTCCACGTCACTTGCTAATATTACGAAACATTTCTTCTGTAAATCTGATCGCCTAGTACACCTGTCTACCGAATTTTAAATTGCGCGGCGCGCGCGTACATGAGACGCTCTGTTCGCCTTATTAGGTACCTAAAATTTTGCCTCAAAAAATATCTCACCTTAGTCCGAGGAAAGTAAATAATAAAATGAAAAACAATTATTTAACTTACATTTTTAAAGATGTGGTTCGATGTGATTGATGACAATTAAACAAAATCTGGCGAAGCTTCTACCTGATTGCAGTACCACTCGTAGAAGGTCACGCGAGGCAAAAAATCTGCAGGTGTCAGCTCCTGGGTGCGACGGAAGCGGTATGGGTGCTACCATCATTGTGCAACACTCGCCATACTTGCATATGGTTAGAGGCATCCAGCGCTAATGCGAGCTTGCCGAGTGCTAGTACGTGGGTTAATTTCAAAATGCTCCAGTACGGCTTCCTCAAATTCTGTTCGGGCGACCCCCTAACCCAGGAGCGTCTGCACCAAACCGGTTCCTTCCCGGTTTGGTGCAGATGATGTACCATCCGATGAAAACACGCCACCGAAGGAAGCTATCGATGCTCAGCTTCTGGCCTACCCTCGATAAATCGGCGGCGATAAAGTTCGCGAGCAGCTCGCACATTACCGTCCTCTCTTCCGACACACAACATCATCTCATAATATTCACTATTACTTAACACCATCGTCCATCACACACGATTGTCACAACCACAATAAATCCAAATCACAAGCACCGCGACGAATATACGACTGCAATGTACGATTATTGGTCTTTCACTAATGCAAAATTTTACTTTATTTATTTACCTAATTTCATTTAGGCTAGCCTTTCGGCGCGCTCAAAAACGCCGCCAAACGAGTAGCCGAACGGACGATGGAAACATTGCCATCTCTCTCACATAATACACGCAGGTGGCGCGTGCGACAGGGACACAATATTTTATCGTATTCAATATCATATTGAAAGGAAATTAGGGATCTGTGATTGCGCAAGCCGCTGTTAAATTCAGCAATAACAATTCTCGTTTCTTATGGACTCCTAGTAAGTACTATTGCATGTTTTTCATTTATTTTGAAAAGATAAATTAATACTAAACTGGCTAAACTGTACTATACCGGCTGCTGAGTTTTAAGCTTATAATATTTTTCTAGAAAAGGTTTATTTATCGTTATGAAATAATTACGCAAAGAATTAATGTGCGCAACCGTATAGTTTTTTTAGAAAAAAAAATTGGTTGCCTGTAAAGTCGGTATACGGGCGAAAGTTTTACGTGACAACGACTTTGAGTGGTAAAATAATTTTAATGTGAATATTCATTCGTATAGTAGGAAGAAGGATGAATTATGTCTGTCTCTCTCGCTCTTAGGCGGGCTAACCATGCCCGAGTGGAAGGGACGCGTGCCTCTCACTCGCTCTCATTGTGAGCGCATAACGTGAGCGGAGCGTAACGCAGTTTCTTGAAGTGTCACCCGGCAAACCAATTTATAAGACGTTGTCACGTCAAAAAAAGGTTTAATTGATATTATTTCGTAATATTTGACAGTATTTTGACAGGTTTCATTCACTTTGTACTTGTTTGGTAGTAAACATTGGCAAAATTGTGGTGTCTTTTCCGCAAATGCCATAATGAAGAGTTGAAGTTGAAGTTGAAACAAACGCAAATTTACAAAAATTGTTCAAAAATTTCTTTTATTACGAGAAAGGAAACGCAAATATGTTCAGCGCGCGTGTTTTGAATGGTGTCTTTTCAGTATTCATTCGCTTTGCAGTCGAGATCGTTTTACGCACCTACAACATTGTGACTACCATGGCGTCTTCGAAATTTCAGTGCTCGGATTTAATCTTTTTTTTATTATAATCTTCAAATCATCTCATGCCTGCAAAAAACTAACAACTTATTAAAGTCCTCTAATTTAATTTAATTCAAGAACGGAACCCACCGGGAGTTTATTTGTACTAGGAGAAACATAAGTTGCTTAGAAATGATATTTTGGGTTCAAATATTATGATATGAAATCCTTTTTCGTAGCGTCTTTCGCACCGTGTTCATCTAAGTAAAATTTAATTTCTCGCAAACTATGTACCTACCTATGTATGGCAACCGACATAAAAAGAATTAGGTACGTAAGAAAATTTATAGGAATGTACTTAGTTACTAAATTAGGTATTATTTACTGTGTTGTAGGTACTCGATTCTATGGTAGATTACTTTGTCGATAATTGTTACGTTCACTCATTTGTTTGTTGCTATCATATCTACGTAAAACAATAAAAAAGTAGGTATTTCTGTTTCATGTAGATACCAGATAGGTACTTATTCCATATCCTTAGTCTCCTCTAAAAGAGGCTCGGGACGCACGCTTGCGTGTAATATTTTGAAAAATTGAATGAGCTGCGCGCTAACAAACACATCTCTACACGGCTGGCGGGTTTTCCTTCACAGATGTGCGGCGCCACGCACTCGCTCTAGTTCATAATCTTAGTTTTTCTTAGGAAAAATTTCTTTCTTCTCAAAACTATTTTCCTTTAAAAAAAATTTTTAAGAAAAATAAACATCCGGAACCCTTTATCCACTGTTTGAAGGAATACCAGGAGTAAGAGGTTTGTTTTTATTCATGAACAGTTCACTGACACCGATCAGCTGACTTTTTGCTAGTGATGTATTGATATCAGTTTGAAATGTTCGGTTTCTGGTATCATGTGTATTGAAATAATTCATAATTTCCTACCATGTAAACTATAATGTTAGAAAACCCTCCCCGTATCGTTTGTTATCTTATCAAGAAGCCGTGCACTTGGTATGTATATACCCTTTTTGTTACACGTTGTATAAGATCAATATTTTATTAGATGAAAAGAACTGTTTAGCTGTAACTCTGTCGGAATAAAGTTATTTTTTTAAATACTTCCGTTGTCGCTTACTTAATTCGCGCGCGCGCTGCTTGTCTATGTGTAGCTGTTGTTTGTACAGTGGGAAGCGCCGCGGCACTGTTCGGTCACAGTGCCACTTTTTCACGCCACCTCGGCGGTCAGTCGCCGCCGGGTGAGACTTCCGGTTGCCCGGAGGAGGCCCGGCGGGCGGCGACCAGCGACAGAGGTGCCGACTTGGGGGGCGCTGCCCACTGTGGATGAAAACCCCCGTCTGTCACGTTTCCAGATCTAGCCGGTTGCGATTCAGACTAAGGGGCGTAGGCGTAGTGGGTGTGTGGGCGGTATGGGTGCTGTGTAACACCGCCCATGGGGCAATTTGGAACGCGCGATCCGCCCCGCGCGTCCAAATAGTCAAAGTCAAAGTCAAATCTTTATTGCAGAACACAATACAATAAATTATACATTTCAGGATGTCATTTGAATGCTCTAGTTAATTGTGTTTTACCAAATTAGGCATGCAAAATTTTAGTAAATTCAAAAAACATTTTGTGGTTAAGGTACATAATATATGTCAGATATTGCAACTAAATGATAATGTCAACACATAACAAATACAAAATTTATATAGTCAAATCACAATGTCAACACAAAATAAAAATAAATACAATTAATCGATTAAGTAAAATAAATCGGACTTAGAAAGAAACAACCATTATCACAATTGTACACATACATTCCGGTCTGAGAGGTATTCACTCACGGTGTAGTACGCTTTTTTTATGAGTAAATTGTGCAATTGTTTTTTAAATATGTCAAAATCGTTGCATTCTAGCAAAGATTTAGGGAGTTTATTGTATACCCGTGGAGCCATTCCTAATAAACTTTTATGAAATATGGCTTTTTTGTGTGGTCTACCGCTTATCTTATGTCTAAGTCGCGCGCTGTTATGAGTTCCAAACAAATGTAGATTATTTTTAACAAATATCGCCACCTCATATATGTACAGGCAGGGTACTGTTAATATACGAAGATTCGTAAAATACGGTTTACAGCTTTCCGTGTTTTGAATGCCGCATATTGACCTAACACACCTTTTTTGAGCCCTAAATACCGTGTCCATATTTGTAGAATTACCCCAATATATGATACCGTAGCGTAACGTAGCTGTAACATACGCATGATACGCTGTAACCAAGGCTTTAAGATTTACTTCCTTGCCAAGATTGCGTAGAGCATATGAATGTTGACTCAGACGTTTACATAGATTGTAAGTGTGAGTTTTCCAAGTCATATCTCTATCTAGTTCTAGTCCTAAAAATTTTGTAGTACTCGTTTCTGAAATAATTTTGTCTCCATATTTAATGTCAAGTTTTTTATTATTTGTCCTTTGCTCAAATGTCATTATTTTAGTTTTGTCAATGTTTATCCTTAAATTATTCGCGTCCATCCATTCTATTAATACCTGGAGACAGTGGTTTATCTCTTTCTCGAGTGTCGTCGCATCATTGATTCCACTAAAGACAACCGTGCTATCATCAGCAAACAAAACCATAGGATGATATGTTTCTCTAGGCATGTCATTAATATATATAATAAATAATAAAGAGCCTAGAATACTTCCTTGAGGTACTCCATATTTGTTTTGTCTCTGGCTTGATACATACGAACGCTCGGTTTTTGACTTAATACAGACTTTATCTATCTTCGTAACTTGTTTTCTATTTGATAGGTACGATTTCAAAAGTTTGAGAGCATTACCTCTAACTCCATATCTTTCTAGCTTCTTTAAAAGTATAGAACGATCCACAAAGTCAAAAGCTTTACTCATGTCCATGAATATGCCACTGGACTTCTGTTATCAATACCTGTTACAATTTTTTCAAAGATATCAAAGATTGCCATATTAATATTCTTTTTCCTTCTAAAACCGTATTGTTCACCAGCAAAAAGATTGTTTTGTTCAAAAAATGAGTATAAAGAATTATAAATAACTTTTTCTATTATTTTGGAGAATATTGGTAGCAATGCAATAGGCCGGTAATTGGCTGGGTCATGTTTGAAAAAATGCGTGAGTATATTGAATGTGGAGTCGTGTATGTATGAATTAGGTTAGCGTCGCGCCTATATTAACTTAGCACGCGACGTTCACCGGGTGCATGTTGAGAGTGTGAAGTGTTATTGTGTGAGTGAGTCGCGTGTAGGTGTAATTGACTCACTCAGGTGACGGGTGATTTGACGTACCCGCCATCACTTTCCCCCGTAAAGGAGGTTGGTTAGGTGGGCCATCCCAGTAATGATGAGCTCCGTCGGGTCCCCTTCACCCCGACGGCGCTTCATTTGAATGCATTCCGTGAGCTCGTGGATGAAGGCGAAGAGAATCCTCCGCTCCTCAAGGGAAAGCTCCTGTCGATGCTGGGCGGACGCGGTGTCCGGTACTTTGGCCTCCTGGTGGGCCGCCCGGGGGGCGGTGACTGTCTTGTCCGGACGTTGCGCTCTCTTGGGGGCTTCGGTCTCGGCAGTGGGGGGGGGACGCGATGGCTGCACCGAGGTTGGGGCAGAGTCCGACTCCTTGGCTGTGGGGGGGGAGGGGTTTCTTCCCCTTCCTCCCACCTCTCCTCTTCCTCCGTGTGGGGGGGGCGTCTCTTCTGTCCGTCGGGCCGTTGGCCGCCGCCATCAATGATGCGCTGGGCGCTTCAGAGGTGTCGGCCGCCACGGGCCCACGGGTGGATTTGGTGGGCGGGTTTGGTCGCCGGGAGATAGCGACCGTGCCCACTCTCCTCTTCTGTGCCTCTTCAATGAAGACGGGGCATCTTCTGTGGCACGCTGGCTGGTCACCTCCGCAGTTGGCGCAGGTGGCCGGCTCCTCCCTAGGGCGTGGGCAATCCTTCGCTGCGTGGTTCTCCCCACATCTCACGCAGGCCAGCGGACGGTGACACCGGTGTGAGCTGTGCCTAAACTGCTGGCACCGGTGGGACTGCGCAGGCCCGCGCCTGCCCCTCCACGCCTCGATCTTGACACCACGCATGAGCAGGAACTGCGTGATGTCGTAGATCTTATAGATTTCTTGCGTCCTCTTCAGCACGGCGTGGAAAATACAGCCGGGTCTCCCACCGCGCGCCTTTATATTGCGCACGTACTCCGGCTGAAATTCCAGCCGCCTGAGCTCCTCCTCAATCTCGCCCGGCTCCGTGTCTGCTGGCAGGCCACGGATGGCCACCTTGAGGCTCCGCTCCGCTGGTAGGGAGTACGCGAACCAAGCCAGGCCGGTCTCCCTCTCTTGGTCGCCTAGGTACCTCTGTACCACCCTGTATTCCTCCGCGGATTCCGGGAGGAATCGAATGCCGCCTTGAAAAGGGCGGGCATTCGGGGGGCGGCCCAGCAGGTCGTTCAGCGCCCTAAAGTGGGCGGCCCAGTCTGGCAGCCTCTCCACCACCAGCGGAGGGTAGCGGGAGGGATTCTTCTTGTGAGTTGCGAGGGGTAGGCCCGCAGACGTTGGCTCTCCTCTGCTCTCTTGAACTGTGGGCGGAGGGGGCGGGGAGCGCACCTTATCAGCATAGGTGCTGGACGGGTCGAGGCAATAACGTTTGGCCTCCTCGGACGCGTCGTCATCCGGGCTTCTTGGTCTTCGTTGGGCTCTGGCGTCGAGCTGGAATTCGTAGCCAAAGCCCAAGGATCCTACGAGAGGGGCCGGGTACTCTCCGTCCCTGTACTCGGATCGGGAGGGCGTGTCTAGTGACACGTCTTCGACCCCGGCACAGGAGTCCCTAGAGTAAGCCGATATGTCCGAGCCCTGTCGGGACGAGCATGCAGACAGCACAGCAGGGGAGTCCCGGGCGGAGCCCGGGGGGGGGGGGGGGGGGGAAGATGGGCGAGTCTAACCTTACTCTTGCTGAGTCCGTCAGCAAGCGGCGGGGAGCGGGCGAAATTGTGCGGCGTGCTGTCGCTACAATTTGGGCGGCTGCGTCACTACTTCTGCTTGTTCCCGGGCGAGCAGGTGGTGCGGCGGGAGTAGCCAGCAACGGTTGTCGCACAGGAATACGGGCGGCGGCACTGGACACAGTGGCAGTGGTGCGAGTCGCGTGCTGCGCCTCGGGACGCGCGGGTTTACCGGCGCGGACTGCAGGTGGCGCCATCGGTCGCGCCGGTGGCTCCATAGTGCGGGTTCTCGGCGCAACGGAGCGCGTCGAGGAGGTGGCAAGTCGCACGGCTTGCGCACGGCTGCTTGACGCTGCTGGTCCCGGGGCCTGGATAGGCACGGGGCGGAAAGCCGGCGGGCGTATTGGGACGGGTGGCTGGCGGCCCGACGACGGCGACGGCGAAACGCGCGCAGTCGCCGGCGACGTCGGTGAGCCGGCAGTGTGCTTCTTCCCTTCTGGAGCTGGAGCGGCGGACGGGGGGCCGGGCATCAAACTCCCGAGGTACGGGAGCGACGTCGTCCGACCTCCCATCTGGCTATCCAGAGGCAGGCTGGTGTCGGGCTCTAGGGAGCTACGCACACCTTGCTTCTTCTTCGGCATACCGAAGATTAAAAAAAAAATCATATTAAATTAGATAAAAGATTAAAATAGTGGCGGCTTCCCCCAGTGCTCCCGTAAGTGCTCGCCTAAGCTTACACTCACGACAACACAGGGTTAGGCCGACTAGAGAGCGGTCCGAGCGAGTATGGTAGCGCGCGCACGTCCTACCAGGGCAACGGAGCGAATCCCTCACGTATTGACGTTCGGGAAATCGCTGCGTCCCCCTAGGGGGGCGCGGCAGGCGAGATCGGGGCTTCGCCCCCTGCTCGCGGTATTGGGTGGCACCCGCGACAACGGGTGCTTCACTTGAGTGCCATATTGGCGTAGTGTCTTTGGTTTTGTACAGTGGGAGCGTCCCGACTCTATCTCAATAAATAGAGTCGTTTCTTCGCGACACCCCGGCGGTCAGTCCCCGCCAGGTGGGACCCCCGGTTGCCCGGGGGAGGCCCAGCGAGTGACGACCAGCGACGAGGGTGCCGATTTTATTGACGCTCCCCACTGTTGGTGAGTGACCCCCGTCTGTCACGCTTCCAGGTCTAGCCGGTCACGCTCCAGACTCAGGGGTCGTGTGAGTGTGTGTGTGGGCGGTATTGGGTGTGTAACACCGCCCATGTGTGCAACCAAGTGCGCGTCCACGCCGCGCAGCTTGGTGCGTGAGTATAACGAATGTAGAGTCGTGGTTGTCTGGAATTCGGCGCGCGCTATGCCTATATTAACTTAGCACACAGCGCGCACCGAGTGTATGTGGGGTTGTAGAGTCTATGTGAATGATTAAGCCGCGTGTAGGTGTGTGCGACTTAATCACAGGTCAGTCCGGTGGGGCATGGGCGTCATCGTCCGGCAGTAGGTCGCGGGGGAGGCGGCGCCTAGCATCGGGTGGTCGCGCGTGCCATGGCGCTATGTTGCGGATGTGGGGCCAGCTGGAGGCGTCGGAACGCGCGAACATGTTCGACGCCAGGCGGCCACAGAAATCGTCCAGGCTCTCAATCTGGAGATCCCGCTGTATTACATCGTTCCTCACGAAGCGAGGAGCTCGGACTATTCTCCGCAGCGCGATGCTCTGCTGCGCGCGGAGGAGCTTCCTGTTAGTCTCGCTCGTGAGGGCGAGCCAAGCCGGGGCGGCGTACGTGAGAATAGGGCGAATGTACGACTTGTACACGCCCAGCTTGGCACGTAGCGGGAGGCGAGACGAGAGCGCTGGACGTAGCAGGGCGTGGACTGCTCTACCCTTTGCGACAACCTGCCGGACGTGAACGCCCATGGAGAGCCGACGATCGATTGTGACCCCTAGGTATTTAACCGTCGGGGACCACTTGACGTCGGCTCCTTGCAGCTGTAGGGGTGGTGGGAGGTGGGCTTGCCCGATGACGATCGCCTGTGTCTTACTCACGTTGACAGTAAGGCGCCATTTCTCCAGCCATTCAGGGAGGGCGTCAAGTGCGCGCTGCATTTTGACGGCCGCGTGTCTCGCGTTCAGTGAAGTCGCGATGTACGCGGCGTCGTCGGCATAAAGCGCGAGTGTGACGCCCTCGGTGGTGGGGATGTCATCCGTGTACCGTGAGTAACACACAGGCGAGACACAGCTGCCCTGCGGTACCCCGGCGGCCACCGGGCGAGCGCTCGAAAGCGTACCTTCGACCACCACCCGGAAAGTCCTATTTTCGAGAAACGAGGAGATCACTTTCACTACGCGACGGGGCGTCTCCGACTGCGACAGCTTGTAGAGGAGACCTGCGTGCCAAACACGATCAAAGGCCTTCTCCATGTCGAGGAATACTGCAACCCCATGCTCCTTTTTGTTGAGTGCTGACGTCATGAGGTGCAGCACCCTCGACAGCTGGAGCGTCGTGCTATGTTCCGAGCGAAACCCGAATTGCTCAGAGCGTGGAGTGATGTGTGGTATGAGGTGTCGCAACAGGAGTTGTTCAAACACCTTCGAGACAGTGGGCAGCAGCGTGATGGGCCGATAGCTCTCCGGCTTCAGAGTGTTCTTCCCCGCCTTGGGCAGCATGATGACGCGCCCCTCTTTCCACGAAGCGGGAAAGGTCCCCGTGCGCAGCACCCCCGTGTACAGGCGCGCCAGTGCCGCAACAGTGCGGTACGGCAAGTGGCGCAGCGCTGCGTTGGTGATGCCGTCGGCACCGGGGGCCTTCTTGGGCTTCGTTCGAAAGATGGCGCGTCGGACCGCGCCCGGCGAGAAGAAGACGCCCTCCTCTTCGTGAGCTATCGGCGATTCGAAGTATTCTCGAAGGTGCCTCTCGACTGTTGCGACGTGCTCGTCGTCGCTAGTCGGGTTAGGCTGGAACTGACGTTCCAGGTGCTTGGCAAAGATCTCCGCGCGGTCTGTCGCAGTATATCTAAGCGCCCCGTCGCTGTTTAGCAGCGGGCGCACCGGAGCTGGGGTGTTCGTCAGCTGCCGGCACAATCTATGAATGGCCGGCCAGTCGCCCTCGGATTCATCGATGATAGACTCCCAGCTCGCGGTGTTGAGTGCCTGCAACTCGGCCTTCACCTTCTCCGCGAGACGGTTGACTTCCGTCTTCAATGTTGGGCATCTTGTGACTTGCCACCGTCTGCGAAGGCGCCTCTTGTCGGCGATCATTGCTCTCAGGTGGCTGGGCAGGGGGGGGAGAGCCCCCTGCGATTGCGTGGTGACTGTGGTCGCCGATTTTAAGGCGTCCTGGATGCAGACGGTGAGCTCTTCAGCCAGTCCGTCAACGTCTGCGGTGGTGACAATAGGCCGAGTGGGCGTAGTGATCTCCATCGTTTCCGAGAACTTTGTCCAGTCCAGTTTTGGACGTGGCGCTGGAGGAGAGATTCGGGTCGGCATTCCTTGCAGGACGACGAGTACCGGCTGATGGTCTGACAGTAGCTCGTCGTCCAGGACCTGCTGGGTGACCTCACGTATTGAACTCTATTGACAGGGCTCTTAACTAAACGGCGGAGAATCTTAACACCGACTTCTAATTCGACGTCAACGACATCTAGTTAGGAAATGTGAACTAATACATATATTTTGAACTTAAATCTTGGTGAGCGTATTTTGAACAAACACGTTTCTAAACACTTGAAAATTATAAAGAAACTGTTAAAATGTAAGAATGCAAATTTGTTGGAAATAAGCCATCAGTGTATTATTAACCCTAAGAAATAAAGTATAGAAATGTATATTAAAGACACATGGTATGGAACATATATAGACAGACTTTTTAAAAATAGAGCAAAATGGGAGTCCCACCCATAGACGAGAATAAAAGAGGAAGAAGGAAAGAAAGAAAGAGAATTAGTTTTCGGGTAGACTGATTACGTCAGAGGTAGAGATTAAAAAAAAAAAACCTACTTAAACCAAAATTCGTTCTTAACATTTCTGTGTATTCTTTTTACTTGTATTTAGGCACTTTTACATTACTATTTGCATCTAACACCTTTACATGGATGGGTTAGGGTTTTTAAAAGGTTACTTATATAATAATATAATTATTTTTCTTTTTCCCTGTCATATTTCTTACTTTACATATTTTACTGCACTTAATCTATTTATACATCATTTATCTAATTCTACAGTTTTGCTAATTTTTAACCGACTTCAAAAAGGAGGTTATATGCTCGGTTGAATGTATGTTTTTTTTTTATGTATGTTCACCGATTTCTCGGTCAACTGTGGATCGATTTTGAAAATGTTTTTTTTTATTGAATGGCTATGCTTCCGAGTTGGTCCCATAGAAATATTGTTATGATCTGATCATGAACTTCGAAGATATGGAACAGAACTCCTCTTAGGATTACAGCAGAACCGTCGTAACAAGTAAAATTGCTTTGTTTATACGTGTAGACGATGACTGACTGAAAGTAGAAGGGATTCCCCTTCTACTTTATATCGAACTGATCTGACGATGAACCCTGAAGTTAGGCACCGGAACTCTGTAATAAATTAATGTAATCTAACCGGCCCCATCGGCCATCCGTTCTACGAGCAATGTGCCCTGCCCACTGCCACTTAAGTTTGGCGATTCTTCGGGCTATGTCGGCGACCTTGGTTCTCCTGCGGATATCTTCATTCTTTATGCGATCACGCAAGGAAACTCCGAGCATAGCCCTTTCCATTGCTCTTTGGGTGACTGTAAGCCTTCTGATGAGGCCCATTGTAAGCGACCATGTTTCAGAGCCATATGTCATCACTGGCAACACGCACTGGTCATAGACTTTCGTCTTGAGACACTGTGGTATATTGGACGAGAAGATACCGCGCAGCTTCCCGAACGCTGCCCAGCCGAGTCGGATTCGACGATTGACCTCTTTCTCAAAGTTAGACCTACCCAACTGGATTGTCTGTCCCAGGTAAACGTAATCGTCTACAACTTCGAGTGCAGAGTCTCCGATCTTGATCGGAGTGGGTGCTACACGGTTATTTACCATGACTTTGGTTTTATCCATGTTCATTTTAAGACCTACTAAGAACTTTGGAAGCTCTACTAAGGTCATCGAGCATTGTACTGAGCTCCTCCGTAGTTTCAGCCACGACTACTATATCATCGGCAAACCGAAGGTGAGTGATGTACTCGCCATTGACATTAATGCCTAGTCCACTCCAGTCCAGAACCTTGAAGACATCCTCCATTGCAGCCGTGAACAATTTCGGAGAGATGACATCTCCCTGCCTCACGCCCCGCTGCAGAAGGATAGGTTTCGAGGTCTGGTCCTGAAGTCGGACTGACATTGTGGCGTTTTCGTACAAACACTTCAGCACTTCGATGTACCGATAGTCAATCTGGCACCGTTGAAGGTGAAGGTTCTAGAGTGGCGACCGCGCACCGGAAGACGCAGCGTTGGAAGGCCTCCTACAAGGTGGACCGCCGACCTGGTGAGGGTCGCGGGAGTGCGGTGGATGCGAGAAGCACAGGATCGGTCATTGTGGCGACGCTTGGGGGAGGCCTATGTCCAGCAGTGGACGTCTTTCGGCTGAAATGATGATGATGATGATGAATCTAACCGTGTTTGGGATTTTTAGAATTGTCATGAGATGCACTCTGGCTATAAGGTATTTAAATTTGGCTGAGGGGGACTTCCGAAATTAAAGTTATTTTGCACTTTTCAGTGTTTTTTTGAAGTGAAAACTTCTTTAGCGGCGTTGAGCACTTTTTCTGTAATGGGTATAAAATCTTAAACTCGCGTCAGGACACGTGACCTGATCGAAAAAGCGTAAGACGGGAGATAAACTTTTTAATGTAAAATAATTGTAATAGTTTTAAAGTGTTAAATTTTTAATGTAATATAATTTGTCATGTTTGTGTACGATAGCGCAATAAATGAATATTGTATTCTACCACATAAATGATAGTACTTTTATACTGATAAAGCAATTGGTGCAAAATTATTCCCTAACCATTCCAAAATATCAAACATGCTCAACGTTAATAATCAAGTTTTCACTTCTGCCGGCACTCCCGGAGTGCAACCCGTCTTTTTTTTTACTTTGAAATCGGTTATATTTTTTTTTTGTAAAAGTTTTTATATAAATTATTATATAATTTAACAAATGCTTTTGTCACGTTGCGTTACGTTTCGTCACGCTTCGTCACGTTTCGTTACGTTTCCTTACGTTTCGTTACGTTTTGTCGCGTTTCGCTACGTTTCGTTACGTTGAGTTACGTTCCTCACGTTTCGTTACGTTCGTCACATTTCGTTACGCTCGTCACCTTTCATCACCTTTCGTTACAATCGTCATGTTCTATTACGTTCGTCACGTTTCGTTACGTTCGTCAGGTTTCGTTTCAAACTCTGTCCAACCATTGTCACCAAAGCGTCATTGAAACGTTTACTCGTATTTTCTCAGTAGTGGGACTGAGAAAATACGAGCCCAGAACGGATAACAACTCTACTGCAAAAATCTATCGCTTCAAAATCCCAACAGAAATAGATATCCAAAAAATACTTTCATTCAGACGCCACCATTTCAGAGACATTAAAACAAAAGCAACGTTCTAAAGTCACTCCTCCACATAACAATGCCTCCGAATAAGAGACCACTCAAGATACTTTCTCCTTTTAACGCTTGATACTTAATTTACTATAGGTAATATGAAAATCGTTGGAAGCGTTGGAAGGCCTTCCACAAGGTGGACCGACGACCTGGTCGCGGGAAGATGCGAGAAGCACAGGATCGGTCGTTGTGGCGACGCTTGGGGGAGGCCTATATCCAACAGTGGACGTCTTTCGGCTGAAATCATGAATGATGAATATGATAATCATTCCCAATACGTTCTCTTTTCAAGTTGTAGCTATCTGGAAACAAAAGAAACCCATTTGCCATTCCGAAAAATCACGACATTTCAAGAAGTTCAGCTTCACAACAACAAAATAACTACCTACGTGATTTTTTTTTCGCGCGGCGGGTTGTCTTGTAACCGAAACTCGATTCATAAACAAAAAGTTTTTATAAATCGATAGTAGACTGATGATTGTTTGCTCAACTGAATAGACCAAGGCATACTACAGGACTTATTTTGCATCGCTTAAACTGATCGCATGATTATTATTCTTCTTTGAATGATTGCCTTTGTTTTTCATAAGCCAATACAAAATAAAACTAGTAATATTTCAGTATCTAAAGCGAAACAATAAAGCGAAAGCGAAGAAGCGAATCTTATTGTAAGGGCAATAGCCTTTACATATAATGTTGAATGTTATGAAATGAAAGGATGTTAATGATCTATAAATAATAATAATAATAATAAAGTTTATTTGGAACACAACCATAATTCAAGTCTTAATAAACTAGAACAGGAACAGTTAATTTAACAAAAAACATAGCCTGCTGTCTCCCAAACTAGGCAAAAACCTGTATCTTGGGAGGCAGTATATTAACAAATACTCTGGTCCGTAGCCCATGTAAGACGACGTGAACATAAATGTAAAAATAAGTAAAAAAAAAAAGAAAGATAAACAAAAACAGAAAAATTTAAAGACAAAAAAAAGAAAAAACTGCTTAAAGACGAAAAACTGCTTAATAATATTAAATACATTGCCATTCATCTACTTGCATGATATGTACGTGTATGTCAGCACGTGAGTGTGTGTGTGTGTGAGTGTATGTTTGTGAGTGTGTGTAAATGTGTGATGGTGGTGGTGTGTTATGATGTGTGTGTGTGTGGGAGCATGTGTACAGATAACTTTGTGTTAGAAGTGACTCTGTGTCAGCATAGTTCAAAGTGAGTAACCAAGCCTTCAACTTACTTTTACATTCCTGTCTGTTTAAATGATGTATCTTAAGACTTTTATTAATCCCATTGTATAGTCTGGTGCTAACAAAAGGATATTGTTTACGCGCAAAGGCGGTGCTAGGAGGTTCTGAGCGAAATACTATATCAGCCCGTCGTTTTGTGGTAGTAACAAGAGGACTACGATGTTTCCTTAGTATAGTATGAAGCACAAAAAGTTTCCGGACTGTCAACACTTCACTATCGTAATAGAGTTGGCTTGTTGGGTACCTATACGGTTTATAAAACATAACCTTCAGAACCGCTCTTTGTGCTCTTTCAAGCTTTAATAGTGAAGTTTTATCAGCACCACCCCAACAGACTATACAATAAGAAAGTAAAGACTGGCATAGAGCTTAGTATACTAGCTTAAGAGTGGCTATATCGGCAGATTGCCTCAAATTTTTGAAAATATAGATAAGCACTCTTAATCTTTTGACTAAATAATCAATTTGCATATGCCAATTTAGAAAATTATCTATGTAGACACCTAGATAACGGATATTGGTGCATACACAGAGAGGTGGACAGGAACAATGAGAAGAAGGTTTTAAGCAAGAGTGAACTTTGATATTAATAGGATGTTTAGGTTGGGAAGCTTGGGAAACTGAGAAGGATATAATTTTGGATTTCTCTGCATTCAATGTCAGTAGATTTTTTGAGAATCAATCACTGACTATATTGAGATCTGTCTCTGCTAACTGTGCGACTTCATTCCAAGCATCTCCATGAACCAGTAAGACCGTGTCATCAGCATATGCAAAGACAGAGCAATTTTTGAGGGAAAGGAGGCAGATGTCGTTGATATAGATGAGAAATAGTGTTGGCCCGAGAATGCTGCCTTGAGGCACCCCGTATTCTATTTTAGCCTCACTACTAATCATATTGTCTATCTTTACATGCTGAGATCGACCTTGAAGATAGCTCTCAAAGAGCTTCAAAGCATGCCCACGAATCCCGATTTTACACATCTTCGCCAAAAGCGTAGGGACAGAAACTGTGTCAAATGCTTTGCTTAAATCCAGGAAAACACCTAGGCATTTCTTTTTACTATTGAGATGCTTAGTCACAGCATCAGAGAGAGCAGACACAGCATCCTCAGTGGAAACACCTGAGCGGAAACCATATTGGTTATGTGCTAAGATGTCATTTACGTTCAAGAATGTGACCAGGCGGCTATTCAAAAGTTTCTCTAATATCTTAGAGATTGCCGAAAGTATAGAAATAGGACGGTAATTATTCACGCAGTCTCTGTCTCCACTCTTATAGATAGGGTGGACCACTGCTTTTTTGAGAGCATCAGGAAAAACACCGGAACTAAAAGAAATATTGCAAATATGTACAATAAGCGGGGCCAAAACATGGCAGGACGCCTTAAGTTCTCTACTCGATATAGAGTCTATTCCAACCGAACAATCACTGCGAAGATTTAGAATAATTGATTTAATTTCTAGAATATCCGTATCAAATAGAGCAATGGAATTGATATAGTTCTTTGGAGTTAAGAATTGCATGCAATCCACTGCTTAATAATACACAAATAATGTTTAATAATACACTTCACTAATTTAATGTTACTTAAAAATGTTAAATAAATGTTACTTAAAGAGACTAATAAATGTTCTATCAAATGTTTTAATTACTAACTAGGTCTAAGTCCAATGTACGGATGCTGACCGTACACTTATTACACCTCAATTCAGTTTTCATCAAATGACGTCATAATATTTACCAGTCTTTAAACAAAATGTTGATCGCTTTATTTCGATAGAAACCGCCATCCGCACCGTTAATTCAAAACATGTACATACAGGCGGCAATTCAATGTAAACAACTCATTTCACAACTTCAAAATCTTAACTATATTTAACGGTATTGGTACTGAAACGTTCGTAAATAATCACTAGAAAAATAGTTTTTTTCATGTGTTTATAAATTTATGGATCTTTCAGACACCACTACAACATATTACTATTGATTTCATCATCCAATTTTTTGATCGACGCGAATCTCACATGTCTCATTCGAAAAGCCGTAAAATCAGGAACAAACTAGTACTAATATCACTTACCAACATATCTCCCACTTTAACAGAGTGCGCTGTCACCAAGTTTTCCAATTTTGGCAAGAGGCAGCTGATTGGATGTGGGAAATCTCGTCCCAAACTAAGTGACTTTGTGAACCTCAAGCAATTGAATAGAATCTGACTCTTGTAAGACCCAACCCAATGTCGTCACGATCACAAATAAATAACATGAAATCAATAATCCCTTTTATTCCCGTAATAATAATTGAATTACGTTTCTTATCCTTTTTTTTTGGTACCCATTCCTATAAATGCCTTTTATGAGGTATTTTCATTAAAACGAGTAGGTAATTACAATGCCAGCAAAGTCCCGAAGGCAGTATTGAAGTTATTTGATTCGTTTACAAATCGATTCGAATCGATTAATCTTAAATATAATTTAATGCTAACCATATCCGCTCGCATCAAAATGATAAAACCCCTTGATTTTATAAATAAAGCTACTTTTCACGAATTCTTGTTGATTGCAGTGGCGCTGATTTGGAAGCAAGAAAACACATACTTATTTTTGGCAAAACTAATGAGGATTTGATCAAAATTTGTCTTTTGTCTACTGATGCGGCCTCATTCAATGCAATTCCCTTTGTGCAACATTCTTTGTTTAGCAACAATTCGACCTTCAGCAATTACCTAACCGTTTTTTCTTTTTTTTTAATTCTTTTTTTTTATGTTAGTACCCTCTTATTCTTTAACAATATTTTGTTTTTTCGAAAAAAAAAGTATGCAACGCGTTTTTTTGCGCTAAACCTTTTACCTTGTCGCCATTTGTAGTGGACGCACTGACACAGGGGGTAAACACATTGTCTCGTTACTTCACCAGCAGTTAGGTTCAATACGTCCGTCTTCAGCAACGGCTAGTAAACGACTGCTCATGAACTCGAGACAAGTACACAAACACTACAGTAACCAATTTAATTATAATAATAATAATAACCTCTACGTTGACGTCGTGGTGGGGCTTGCGTGCTCCAATATACTCTAGGTCTGTATCGGTAAAGTTTGCTTTGCCGTAATATGCCTAGGGTGAGGGGCCAGACTAAGAGAGATACAATCCGCAGTGCAGTTTTGTGACGAACTGTTGGGCATTAGCAGCAGTGCAGTGCAATGTGCGGTCAAGTACGGACGTGTTTGCGCTGCTCGATACGAATTTTTTATTCACGTGAAGCGCGGCAGTAGCCGTTGCCCGTCTTCGCTATGAGTCAACCACTCATAGTTAACGAGCTGTTGGCATTCATAAAACATGTCATTGACTACATGGACAAGGTCAGTATCCTGCAGATCTGCAAATCCAGTTACAACGAGGAGGAGATTTGCAGTGCCAAGCTGCTGCTTTTCCAAGCGCTGGGTAAAGTTGACCAGATGCAATCCCGACGGAGGGATGGAGGCCAGAGAAGTGTGCAGGACATCATCACAATGATGAAGAGCACCGACCCGGACGACGTACCCGCATTCGTGGCGAAGGAGTTGCATAAGCTGCCCCCCGTCACGTTCGACCACGTCGATGTCACCAGGTCTCTGAAAGACATAACATCCCTGAAAGCTAGCCTGACCGAGGTACAATCTAAGCTGGAGGTCTCTAGTAACACCGTAGGTGAATTAAGTGCTGAAGTAGAGTTGTTGCTCAACGCTGTTTCTGTAAGTAGGGCACCTAGCACCACCAGTGTGAACATTTGTCGCGGAGCGCAAAATGCATTCATCGGCAGTTTGGAATCGGCAAATTGCAGTGCGTCACCCGCTGCTGAAAATGCTTGCGTTGCATCTTGCTCTGCCGTTGCCGTCGCTGTTTCGTCACCGGTCGAAGTAGTGACGCATGTAGGTTTTTTTTTTTTTTTTTTTTTTTTCGGTGGGAAAATCATCTTATGACGTCCCCCGCTCTTGGGCGGGGCGGGAGATAGTGTCAGACTTTTACTGACTAAAAACCCACTCCTGTTCCTTCGTTGCCTTTCGTACCAGGGCCGAGTCTTCCTTTCAGAATCAGACCCTTGGCCCCAGTAGGCTTCGACCCTGCTGGGCCCCTACAGTTGCTGACATCTCCTTGAGGCGCGCGTGGAACAGCACGCGCCGTTGACTTGGGCTTGGTCCGGACGGTTACCGGACGGTCGGACGGCAAGCCACCCATTGCTCGCCGTCCGCAAGCCCGCGCCTACGGTGGCCGGAAATCGGGATCGGAATCCCGGCGGCGGTTGGGGCGTGAGGACCGCTGCCTCACGCGATCGGCCGCCTCCTTTGCAAGCATTACTGCTTCGCAGAAGGAGGCGACCGCTTGCCACTCCTCCTCGCTTCGGACCATGGCCTGTACCAAGGCCCGGCGCGAGAGATCGCCGCCGCCGATTACCCCCACGAGGACACGGCGTTGCTCTGCCCAAGCGGGGCACACCTCCACCGTATGCTCCACCGTGTCCTCCGGGCGGTCCACACAGTGGCGACACCCGGGCGTCGCTTCCGCACGAATCCGGTGCAGGAACTTCCCGAACTTACCGTGTCCGGTGAGGACCTGCGTCATGCGGTAGGTAATGACGCCGTGTTGCCTTTCCAGCCACTCCTCAAAGAGGGGACTTACCGCCATAATTACGGCGTGCCCAGCACTGGGTTGCGATAGTCGCTGTCGCCATTCCACCATGAGATCCCGCCGGAACTCTTTCCGCCATGCCGTGACTTGTCGCGGCAGCGGAGTTTCACCACGGCGTTGCATCTCCACGCGCAAATCGTGCATGCGTGCAAGGCCTTTTGCTACAAGATCCCATGGTGGCTGGCCAGCAAGGAGGCTCGCCGCTTCGCGGGAAACCGTGCGGTATCCCCGCACCATACGTATAGCCATGACCCTCTGGCACGCGTTCAGCTTGGCCGCCGGTCGCTTTCGCAGTGACGGCGCCCACACCGGCGCCCCATAAAGGGCCATGGACTGGACGATGCCTGCGTAGAGCCTCCGGCAGGAGGCGTCTGGACCCCCGAGGTTGGGCAGGAGCCGCTTGAGGGCAGCCCCGTTCCGATTTAGTTTGGGAGCCAGACGTCGGAAGTGCTCCTCGAAATTCCACCGGCTGTCGAGGACGAGTCCCAGGTACTTCATCGTCGACCCGACGCCGATGTGAACTCCTCCTACCGTTAATTGGGAGCGCTGAGGCGGCGCGCTCCGGGGGCCGTGAAAACACATGGCCTCGGACTTGTGCAGCGCCACCTCGAGTCCCAACTGCTGGATCCTATCAACGACTATCGCAACCCCGCGTGTCGCTAATTCGACCGCCGCCTGGTACGACTCTTCCTGCGCCAGGACCAGCGTGTCGTCTGCGTAACAGACCACGCTGACCCCGTCAGGGATGTCGCCGCGCAGCACATAGTCGTATCCGATGTTCCACAAGGGCGGTCCTAGTACCGATCCCTGCGGAACACCGCACGACATCTCTCGCCATTTCCACTCTCCCTGGTGACCAGGGTAGATGATGTACCTGTCCGACAGGTAGGCCTCGATCACACGACAGAGGTAGTCGGGCACCCGGTGATACCGGAGTGCCCTCCTAATGCTACTCCATGGCAGGGAGTTGAAGGCGTTGGCGATGTCCAATGACACCGCCACGACACACCTGCCCTGGGATACCGCATCCCCCGTCGTGAGAGCTCGCACGCGCATGATGGCGTCCACCGTGGAGCGCCTCCTGCGAAAGCCGAACTGGCCGTCCGCCAGATCCGGCCCCACCCGTGATAGGTGCGCGACGAGGCGGTCTGCAATTACTCTTTCAAAGAGCTTGCCCACCTCGTCGAGCAGCACGATGGGCCGGTACGCGGACGGAGAGTCCGCAGGGCGCCCTGGCTTCGCGATAAGGACCAGTTTCCCCGTCTTCCAGCGAAGTGGGAACTGGCCCCTCTCCATGCATGCGCTGAAGAGCCCTCTTAATCGAGACCCGAGTGCCTCCATGGCCAGGACCCAGGCTTTCCCAGGCAAGCCGTCGGGTCCTGGGGCGGTATTCTTGGTACTCAGCCTTCGTACCGCCACACTCATCTCTACCTCGGTCACCTCTGGAGCATTGTCGTCGTCGTCGCCATCGTGATCCGCGTTAGACACCGCTGGTGGCGGAGCCATGGGCGGGGGAGAGTGTTCCCCTCGCGCAGGGAACAGAGTGCTCACCACACCCTCTACTATCTGGGGCCGGAGACTCTGCGTGAGTGGGGGAGCCCAGGCGCGGAGTTTTTCCCGCACCACCTTGTAGGGGCGTCCCCACGGGTCTCCGTTCAGAGTCCCCAGCCACACGTTGCGGGCCTCCAACTTGGCCCGCTTTATTTCCGCTCGGAGGGTGCGCTTTGCCACTCTGTATCCCTCGTACAGCTCCGCCTCTCTGGCCTCCGCATCCGGCGGGCGGATGCGGCGACTGCGGTGTCTGGCGTACCGGCGCCGCGCAGCATTGCACGCATTGCGCAGTGCCGCAATCTCCGGCGACCACCAATACACCTGGCGCCGGGCACGTCCTGGCCGAACTCGGGGCATTGCCACGTCGCAAATTTGCGACATGGCCTCCCGGAACCACTCTGCCTCAACGTCAATGTCGACAGGCCTGTCCGGTGCTTGCACCCAGGCCTGTACCATCGCGGCTTCCAGGAGGAGCTCGCGGTCCAGCTGCTTCAGCGCCCAACGCGGACCACACGGGGTCTGTTGGACCGGCGCGATCGAGGTCTGGGCGGAGATGTCAAACCGAATGTACTGGTGATCTGAGTACGTCTCCACCCCCTCCATGACGCGCCAGTCGACAACACGTGGCGACAGAGCAGGGCTGGCGAACGATATGTCCACCACTGACTCGCCCTGCATCCGCACACACGTGGGGACAGAACCCCGGTTTAGGACGACCAGGCCTGTCTCCAGGGCCCAGTCCTCCACCATCCGACCCCGCTGGTTCGTGTACCGAGAACCCCAAGCCAAGTTTTTGGCATTGAAGTCCCCGCAAACGACCACGGGGAGGGAACCAAACCTAGCGACGACGGCATTCAGCTCCACAAGGGAGATGTGGAGATCAGCGAGAGTTCTGTTCGGGGACAGGTAGACGCCTACCACTGCAATGTCCCTGAACCGTGCTGCCACGCAACCCCGTCCCCTCGTGACGGCCTCGAGGGACGGAGTACCGGCGGCGGCCGACGAAATTAGGGTCACCGAGCCGTTTAGGTCCTGAACCCAGTCTCCCCTGGGCAGGACATAGTACGGCTCGGAGACCACGGCGATGTTGATCGACCACTGCGCCATGCTCTGGAGCAACAGATCCTGAGCGGGGGCGCAGTGGTTGATGTTCGCCTGGAGGAGACGTAATGGGGCCGTTATTGACAGTCCATTACAGTCTCCTCCCGAGCCCCACGTGAGGGCCCTACCGCGGGGGTTGCAGCGGCGACAGCAGCGGCAGCCAACGACGAGGCTGCGGCGGTGAGGACGTCGGGGTGGATGGGCCTCCGGACCTTGCCCTTGGCTTTGGTGGGGGGGTCGCAGGACCTGCTCCCAGCCCGGTGATCGGCCGGCTTGCCTGCCACCGCACATGCGTAGCAGTGCGGCGTGGCACGGCATTCAACCGCCTTGTGACCGGCCTGACCGCACTGGAAGCAGCGGTCACTGCGGTCCACCTCCGCGGTACAACAGGCCCCCACATGGTGCCCCACGTGGCAGCGATAGCACCGCAGAGGTCTGGGCTCCAGCAGTTTCACCTGTGCGGACACCCAGCCTACCAGAAGCCGTCGGCCTTCCCCTGTGATGGTCTTGGCCGCCGACACGGGGCAGCTAACCGTCACGGCTCGCATGCCCGTGCTGTCAGCACGGATGGTGCCCGCCCGAACCTGCTCGGCAGCGCATCCTCCCGCCCTGACGATGGCGGCCACCACCTCGTCCACCTTGACGGAGTCGTCCAAGCCCATGATGCGCATATCAATGCACTTGGTGGGCCTGGACACTCGGGCCTCTTCCGCGTCCAAGGACGCCCTGATCCTTGCGGCCAAGGCATCCGCGGCAGGGCCACTGGCTGCACCAGGTACCTCTAGCATTCGGGCCCCAGTTACGGTGCGCCTCATGCGGAAGCCTCCAGATGCTCCGAGCTCGCCAAGGTGGGGCAACACCGCCTGCCTTGCCTTTTCCATGACGGCGTCATACGTCACGCCCTTCTTTTCCGCGTCTGGCTGTAGTGTGATAACTACAGCCTCGGAATTCGGGGCGCGAAGTCTGGCCGCCATGGCCCGTTTCTTGCGCTGCTGTCGCCTCGCGCGCTTTTTGTCCGCCCTAGACGCCTTGCCTGCCTTCTTCTTGGCCCCGACAACCGTCCATTCGGCCGAGGATTCTGCAGGCGGGGTGGGGGGCGGCAGGGGCGGCCTAGTCGCCGTCATGGCAGGAGCCATCGCCGCTTTAGGGGCAGGTGCTGCTTTACCCTTTGTGGGTGGAGCCGTCCCTCCCTGTCGCTGCTGCTGCTGTTTGGCCGCTGAGGCCAGCCTCGCGCGCTCCGACGCCACGGCCTCGTGCCCGGCTTGCCCCGGCGGGCCTGCCTTGGGCGCAGCAGCCGTGACCGCGGTGGCGACGGCATATGACGCCGCCTTCCGCTGGCCGGAGGCCGAAAGCGGGGGACGCAGCACGATGCCTTCCAGCACAGAGAGCTGCTGCTGTATCCTTTGCTGGAACTGCTCCTGCTGCTGCTGCTGTTGCTGCTGGAGAGCAGCCAGCTCCTGCCGTACCAGTGTCAGCAGCTGGCCCTCCGGCTCGGGCTGGGGCTGGGGCTGGTTTTGCCCCTGCTCCTGCATGCGCCCCCCTTTTGGTGCCTCCTCCTGGTGGTCAACTTTTCGGGCACCTAAGAGCTCAGCTCGGAGCTTCGCGACCCTCTTATCAAAGCAGGCGTCCATAGCCTCCAAGATAGAGGTCGCAAACTGAGCGATGTCCCTTTTCTTGGAGCCCTTCTCCCTCTTCCTTGACATGGCTGTCAAGGCGTCGACCACCAGCTCCCCAAGCAGCCTGCGAGACTCATCGGCGGAGTCTTCTCTGGCGTCTGGCTCGCTGCCAGACGGCCCCGAGGGGTCAGCTCTAATGCTGGTCACGGCGGGGTAGCGCCCCTCCGCGGAAAGCCTCTCGGCTCTCTCAGCAGCCTCGTGGGAGGTAAGCCCCCTCCCTCTTCCTCTCGTTCGGCTCACACCCCGACTGCTGGTGGAGATCTTGCGGGCCGACGCAAATTCTCCTTCGGAGGACGAGCCGTCCCCTGATATGCCGCGTTTTCGGTAAAAACGTGAGTTTTCACCGAAAACCACTTCTCCCTCGCACTCCGAGCTCTCTGGGCTCCTCCCCTTCGATGCGGCATCGGACTCCGACCGCCCATCTCTCTCCCTCCGTCCGTTTTTCTTTTTATAAATTTGTGTTTCCATTGCTGTTCCCACGAGTAAAAACTTTGTGTACTTGCTCAAAATAGTGGTTCGCACTAAAGACTAATTTAGCTACCCATTAGTCAAGCTTACAACCTCCCTCACGGTGCGCCGCCGCTTGGAGGTTTGGGGTGATTTTTTATAGAGGTTGTCTTCCTCGCGGCCCGGGCGTTTAAGCCAAGACCCTCGACCCCCATCAAAAGTCAGAAACATGACCTTGGACAATCTCTGGGGCTACGAGACTAACGGTGGCAGAAGGAGGAGCAAGTCTTCCTCCTGCCTGCCCGGTGGCAGGGTAAGTGCACACCGAGCCCGCTCTTACTTCGCCACTGTGCCCTCTGCTATTGCAGAGGGACACGCGTTGAAGTGTTCCTTCGGACAGAATATTCGCAGGCGGACATCGAGACCCCTTAAGCAAAAGTACCCAAGGGGAGTCGTTAGCCGCCTCCCAGGGTGCACCGTCCCGCAGATTGGCCTTCACTCCGGACGTATCCTCAAGGGAACTACAGCCTGCGGGCACTCGAGGAGGTTTTCTGTCGTAGCACCCCGACGCATGTAGGTACGTCGACCTCTAAACGTGCCTACTCCGCTATAGTTGCCGCAAACATACCTGCTGTGTCGCAAACAACGCGGCAAGCAGGTAAAATGAAAGGGGACAAGCAGAGCAGCTTAAAGTCTCAAAAAGTGGACTTGAAACAACGAGATCCAGTTATGAGAGCTCGTGCGATGAGGATGGTTTCACAAAAATGGAGAAGAAGAAGAAGAAACCTCCTTGTCAGAAACAGTGCGGTACCGCGCTGGCAGGACCTAACATGCTACTGCGTCCAGCTAAACCCACGACGCAGCTGTATGTGTCGAGACTACATCACACCACAAAGGTTGAGGAGATCGTGGAGTATGTACGTGTAAAAAAAAAGTGGACTTTGAGAGTAGTGCAGTTGGAGTCGCGCTATAACACTAATTTCAAGTCATTCGTGGTGCGGGTGCCGACTCAACACTTGGAGACCTTCCTTAAAGGAGAGTTTTGGCCGAAGGGTGTCGTTTATCGACGATTTCGTGGAAGAATACCGACCTCGCAGCGAAACACGACGCCATCATTTCGTGTGCAATAGTGCAAAGAAGAAAAATACTTAGATTAGTTATTGTATGTTGGTAATATGTATTAGTTTATTATTTTTAAGATTATTATATGTATTCTGTCTATGGGCCTTAGTTGCCTGAAAATAAAGAATTATTATTATTATTAGCGACCCCACGGACCCGATTTCCCAAGAGAATTCTTGTTCTACATCTCCGGCTTGCGTTTATTGGCCGGCCGTAGTGAACACTGACGAGAAACTGAGCTCCCACCTCTCTCTTATGCTTTTATTGGCTGGCTTGAGTGGAGATTCGCAAGAGCGAAACGTGCTTGGGAGAAGGATGTATAATCCAGTAAGGTGCTGGTAGGGATCTTGACCGTACTGCCGGGATTGTCGTGATAGCCGTGGTACACCTCTCCACTCCTCAAGCACCTCAGGATTTGTTGCCCTCTTGTTGCTACGTCACTTCGTGCTAGCGGCCGTTTTTTGGGGGCCCATTTATTGAGTGTGCAAGTCACCCCCTGCCTTTTTTCGATGGATATTAATAACGTTGTTCAGGCAGGGGCCATAGTCTTAACATAGTTCCATGTTACCAGTCCACTTAAGACTCCAAAAACCATAGCCCTATTATCATTGTTCTCCATATGTCGCAATAGTTTTTCAACAACCGGGGGTTGTCCTTGGGTGCACTAGCATAGCGCGTACAGGGATAATCGTCGGTTGGTATCATGTTCCATTACAATTATCTAAAGGGCCTCTGCGAGTTGGCTTCGGCTCCTCGTGCGCCTTCCAAAGGTCCAGGACCTCAGGGTCCTGAGATAAATAAATAAAAAAAAAATCGGATACCAAAAATCCATAGAGTGTTAGTAACATACAAGAATAAAAAAAAAACAAAGGAAAAACTTACTGCCTAGTGTTAGTAATTACCAATCTCCGCACAAACTTCTGAATGATTGGAGAGCCAAAGCTCTCAGCGACAGTTTTCAGGATGCTGTTCTGACTGTCCCTCACTCTCCTCAGTAGCGACGCAGTTTTTTTTACGTATGATCGCATAGAAACCGTCGGTACGGGCTTGCGTCATCATCAAACATCTCCGACGCGCTACAGTAGCGAGGTAGTCAACAGCATCCTGAAAACATTATTATATTGAACGCGCAGGACATCCAGCGATCTCTTAGTATAATTGACCCATAGACTGCCCGTGTACAGACTTTGGCAATAAGCTTTGGCTTAAAAGTTTTTGGAAAAATTTCGTTATTCGAACTTTCAATTCGATGTGCAAGCTGTCTAAATATATTTTATTTATTTACTTTTTAATTCAGGAGTTCATTAAGAAGGCGAATTTCACGTAAAATTTTGCAAAATAGTAGATTTTCAGTGGTTTTTGCCGGATTAATTATACAAAAGTTTGTGTTTAGTTTTCCATAGAAACCAAGATAATAACCACAAAATAACTGTGTTTCCAAAATATCTAACAATCTATAACATCACGTAAGAGCGGTTTTATGGGAAGTATCACGGGTTTTGCGCTCTTAACTCTGTCTATGCCCTTCACAAGTTTGTTTGAGGAG
Organism: Mythimna pallens; assembly: GCA_961205895.1. NCBI lineage: Eukaryota > Metazoa > Arthropoda > Insecta > Lepidoptera > Noctuidae > Mythimna > Mythimna pallens. The sequence continues at coordinate 3,858,244 of OY540851.1, read as the reverse complement.
ATCCTTCGCTCACCTTCCAGCCCCATTGTCAGACCATATCCATAGTATCAGGAGGTCAGAAAGTGCTTGAAAAAATAGTTATTAAATTGCAACCGGATACATAATAATGTGAACAAACATGTAAAAACATAGAATTCTTATAGGTAGGTATTATATTTAAAGCCACTCCCAAATTGATTTTGTTTGATCTACGTTACATGTGCGTATTTGGGTCACAGATATCTGTACTAAATAACTAAATCAGTCCGATGAATTCGGAGGCAATGGGCTGTAACGGTCGTATCTTTTTTTTTTCGTTAACTTAGAAGTTTGATTTTTTCATAGCTTTAAGGGATCGCAGACTTGAGTATATGATTTTAATTCCAACTTAATATACCTCCACGCGTTCCCGATATAAAGGGTCTTGACAGACAGACAGACAGACAGACGGATAACAAAGTGATTCCTTTTGAGGTACGGAACTCTAAAAATACCGAAACGAAGCTTAGTGCCTGCTATTGGTTTAGTTGATTAAATCAATTCTCCAGTCTGCTGCATACACGAGCCTGGACGACACCAAGGACACGGGAAGTAGACGATTGATAACACACATTGCTAAAAAATAAAGTGATTTTAGGGTTCCGTAGCACACGTACAATGGTCCACATAGGACTAAGTGCGGAAACCAAACATAAATAGATAGGGTCCGTAGCCAAATGGCAAAAAACGGAACCCTTATGGATTCGTTATGTCTGTCTGTCTGTCCGTATGTCACAGCCACTTTTTTCCGAAACTATAAGAACTATACTGTTGAAACTTGGTAAGTAGATGTATTTTGTGAACCGCATTAAGATTTTCACTCAAAAATAGAAAAAAAAACAATAAATTTTGGGGGTTCCCCATACAGAACTGAAACTCAAAATGTTTTTTTCATCAAATCCATACGTGTGGGGTATCTATAGATAGGTCTTCAAAAATGATATTGAAGTTTCTAATTTCATTTTTTCCTAAACTGAATAGTTTGTGCGAGAGTCACTTCCAAAGTAGTAAAATGTGCCCCCCCCCCCACCTGTAACTTCTAAAATAAGAAAATGATAAACTAAAAAAATACATGATGAACATTACCATGCAAACTTCCACCGAAAATTGGTTTGAACGAGATCTAGTAAGTTGTTTTCTTTTTAATACGTCATAAATCGTAAACCGCAATTTACCTTTCAAGTTTGTACGGAACCCTCAGAGCGCGAGTCCGACTCGCACTTGCCCAGTTTTATTTTTGTAGGAAACTAGTGATAAACAGAGAAGTGTGCGTAAATTAACGTTATTAAAATAATGACAAAATTAATCAGGATTTAAACACACGAGCCTGCTTATCAAGCTGGAGCTGCAAACAAGTTCATGGCACTAAGCAATACTTTGCTTTAATATCCTCCGAGCTGTCGCCGAGAGTGAACGTCTCATCTGCAGAAACAAGTTTGTCTGAAGAGAAGATGCAGTGCACGCGTGTGTTGACGCTGCTAGTACTGCTCGCCGGGCTGGTGCAGTCTTTCAAGTGGGGTAAGTAAGAGTTTGTTATTCATTTTGGGTGTAACGGCTGAATTGTTATGTTGTTATGGCTTAACAGACCGTAACCAATTTACTTCCACAATTTATTTATAAATGATGTTTATTTTGCAAATAGGTCCCAAATACCACTTGTATACGCGTTCGTTCTTCGTTAAATTAAATTAAATGAGGCCGGTGTTCCTTAGCTGACTGGTACTCTGAGAGGAAACACCGAAACCAACTCAGAGGTCAAAGTCTCTTTTAAAGTCCATCCATACATAAACATGTAATAGTCAAATCAAAACGAGCCATGCAGCTTAGTGTCTGAGATGATCTTTTGAGGAAAGAACCACACAGATGTGAGCGGACCTGTCCAGTCAGTGCAGGCATTTGTCAGTATTCGTGTGGCTCAACTCAGGACTAGTTAGGAGCTCAACGACCACTCTATTACAAAAGAGTATACCTTCATATCTAAATTAATGAACCCCCTCCCCCCCCCCCCCCCTAAAAAAAAAACAAATCGGAACTGCAAACTTCTTCCTTGGTATTAACATTATAAATATCACTATATTTTTAGGGTTCCTTACCCAAAGAGTGAAACGGGACCCTATTACTAAGACTCAACTGTCCGTCCGTCTGTCCGTCTGTCACCAGGCTGTATCTCATGTGAAATTTTGCCGCTATATCAACAAATACTAAAAAACAGAATAAAAGAGTTGTTTTTATAGAATGGTACGGAACCCTTCTTGCGCGAGTGCGACTCGTACTTGGCTGCTTTTTTTAAATAGATTTGTGATATTTTTCAATACATTTACTTGAAAACCCGCTCTTACCCCTACCGCCATTTGGGCACGCCATCATCACGGCGGTAAGTCTCCTCTTTGAGGAGTGGCTGGAGTGGCAACACGGCGTCCTCACCTTCCGCATGATGCAGGTCCTCACCGGACAAGGCAAGTTCGGAAGGTTCCTGCATCGGATTCATGTAGAAGAAACGCCCGGGTGTCACCATTGTGTGGACTGCCCGGAGGTCACTGTGGAGCATACGGTAGAGGTGTGCCCCGCTTGGGCAGAGCACCGCCGTGTCCTCGTGGAGGCAATCGGCGGCAGCTACCTCTCGCGCCGGGCCTTGGGCCGGTCTATGGTCCGGAGCGTGTATACCTCCGGCTGTGATTTCCGAAACTGCGTACGGCTCAAACAATAACTTGGCTCTCAAAAACGGACTTACTAACCTAATTATCTAGTTAGGTACTAAAAATAGCTAAATGTATCACGATATTGTTTTTCAGTTTCTTGAAAATCACTCCGAGCTATAAAAAATCATCTAACATCGGTTGTTATGGTTTGATGATAACCTCAAAATCTTTTTTTTAAATATATCTATTCAGCAGCTAGTCCGCAACAAAAATATGATCTTATAGGACTAATGATAGAGAAAACAATACATTATTTTCTTGGGTCCAAGTCAATCCAAGGTTTTTAGTCAGTAAAAGTCTGACACTATCTCTCGCTCCACCCAAGAGCGAGCTTTGTCATTAGATGACTTTCCCACCTTAAAAAAAAAGGCATGGCAAATCTCTAAGCCCACAAACCTTGGTTCTTTAAGTATCAATTGAAAAAAAAAAACACTGCCTCAACTATTTGTTGTCTACGTTTAAATCATTGTTGTTCTCCTCATTTCTTGGCCAAGCTTAGGATTAAGGATAACTCTCTTTGTGAATGCGGTTTGGATGAAGGAAACGAGGACCATTTACTTTTCTCCTGTCCTAAATTGCGCTTCTCCTTTCATGAAATCATGCCTGCTCATATTCCTCGTCCAACCTCGGTCAAATGTCTTCTTTCTTTTGTGTTTACTCGTGTTATATTTAAACTATGCAAATTTATTGAAAGTAATAAAATTAAATTGTAACTGGTTTTTTTTTTCTCTTTTCTCTTTGTTTCACTCTTATCAGTTTCAGCCATGTACTTAGTACTTACATAGTCTGTGGTCTGCTCATAATGTCGGTCTGCGTCTGCGAAGAAATTCTTTTATTTTGATCTTTAATGTTTAGAGATATATATTTATTTTACTGTTAATTCACGCTAAATGCTCTCCAGCGTTTGATAGTCGTGTTATTGGCAAAATTGTGGTGTCTTTGCCGGAAATGCCATAATGAAGAGTTGACGTTGAAGTGCTCGTAGCCCTCCCGGTCTTGGACGGCTGTGAGAAGGGCCTATTCTGCTGCTCCGATCTCTTCAGGCCTCGACCAGCCGTGCGAGACCTGTCCGCCAAGCCATGTGGATCTTTCCTGCTGCTCCGGTCTCTGCATACCTCTACAGGCCTTTTCTGGCCGTGTAAAAATGGTCCACCCCACCATGTGGACTTTTTTCAATTCTTCTTGTCTCTGGAAGCCTCTCCCGGCCGTGTGAGACTTGTCCGCCAAGCCATGTGGATCTCTCCTGCTGCTCCGGTCTCTACAGGCCTCTACCGGCCGTGTGAGACCTGTCCGCCGCATCCCTGCGAGCCTTTGAGAGCCACATGGAGCCTTTTCATTCAGCTGCTGGGAGGACCTGGCCTTCATCTATTTCTGCTGCATCTCCTTCAGTATTAACTGTATCGCGTAAATGGATAAACACTTCCAAACGCATTTTCTTTTTGTGATTTTCGATTTTTTAATAGTTATTAAATATTTTAGTAGCCGTTCTTGTAAATACCACGACTTTGTTTTATTTATAAAAGATAATAATCCGAGGTTTCACATTTATTCTTTGTTGTCAATCGTGGAATGGTTGATCGAATGGTAGAATGAATGACCGAATGATAGAATGATTGATCGAATGAAGGAATGATTGGGACCAATGTGTTTAACAGTTGTTGTCAATGTATTTGACATTTGCTGTCATTCGCCAGCAGGTTAGAAAATAATCACAAGGGAACATAATCCCAAGATAAAAAATAACCTATGTGTTATTCTAGGACATGGTAAAAAAATGAACCCGTGTACCAAGTTTCATCGAAATCCGTTCAGTAGTTTTTGCGTGAAAGAGCAACAAACATCCATCCATACATACATACAAACTTTTGCATTTATAATATTAGTAGGATACTGTTTTATTTATTTCAATGTTTTCTGTACAAGTAATTCTATACTGCGTCGTAGCCTCGTAGCGCTACGAGTTGAAACGAGCCGCTACGGCGTAGCACACAAATGAGTCGAGCGTAGCAATATTTTAAGCATACTAGTCCCATGAACATCTGGCCGGAATGGATTTTTCAACTGTTTTTATGAACCGACTTCAAAAAGGAGGAGGTTCTATGTTCGACTGAATGTATTTTTTTTTATGTATGTTCACTAATTTCTCGGTCAATTGTGGATCGATTTTAAATTTTTATTTTGATTGAAACCTTATGCTTCCGAGTTGGTCCCATGGAAATATTGTTATGATCTGATCATGAACTTCCAAGATATGGAACAGAACTCCTCATAGGATCACAGCAGAACCGTTGTAACAAGTAAAATTGCTTTGTTTATACGTATAGTCGATGACTGACTGATTGAAATTAATGTAAACTAACCGTGTTTGGGATTATTAGAATCGTCATGAGATGCACTCTGGCTATAAGGTACTTAAGTTTGACTGAGGGGTAAACTTTTTAGTGGTGGTACCAAAACTAAAAAGTGTAAAAAAACTTTGATTTCGGAAGTCGGTGTTTCTATAATAGTTTTGTCTCTTTGTTATTTAACACCGACTTCCGAAATTCAAGTTATTTTGCACTTCTCCGTGTTTTTTTACATTGAAGTCGGTTGTATTTTATTTTTTTTGTAAAAAGTTTTTATATTTCTGTTGTTCACACCGTCAGCGTGTGCGCCACGTACTAGTGTACGTATCGATCACTACGTCCGTCTGCACGAGTAGACAGTTTTCTATTGTATAGTAACTGTTGCTATCTACGGCTGTGTGCGGGAACATTACAACGTGAGTGCTAGCAAAAGACTTCTATTAACTCTGTCTATATCGTGCACAAGTATGTTTGAGGAGATCCTTCGATCACCTTCCAGCTCCTTAGTTTTGAAGGTCCTTAGTTTCGGAGGTCAGGAAGTATTTGAAAAAGAAGTTAGAATAGAATAAACTTTATAGTAAATCAATAAAACCCGACAGCGACCAAAAGAGAAGCCATAGTCACACGTTATTAGTGTTACGGTTGGTACAGTGATGTCGATAGGAGATCGCCTGAGGTAGGTTAACGAACTGGCACGTAACATATACTTCTAAGGATTTTGTTGTTCTGGAATAGGTTTAAAAATTGAGTAGAACAAAGAAATGTCTAGTTTTTTCAGTCCGGACGCAACCGTTGTAGTGCGATGTAATAATATTGAAGTCCTAAAAAATACACAATCATTGATAGTAAAAGTATTTCATTTCTAGAAATAATAAAGATCCCGATACCGTCGCAGAGTGCGACAGTACCTACATAACGTGTAAGTACCTATATAACGTGTGACTAGAAAGATTTACTTGGCGCACACAGATACACAACGGCTTTTCTGCCCAGTTCTTGTTTCTCCAGTAACCTTTTTTATTTCAGTATCCTGAAAATTTTGTTTCATAATTTTTCAGCGTCCTTTTTTACATTTTATTTTTTAAACTATTTTTATGTTATTGACATCGTTTTTTTTGACCGCTTAAGGAATTTGATTATATTTTTGAATTTTGATTATATTTTTGATAAATACAAGTGAAGCCCAACACGGCTTATTTATATTATTTATTTTAAACACAACACCCTTTGTCCGCTAGAGGGCGCCACATTGACTGTTGCGGCACTTCACGTAGTCTATGCGCAGCGGACGATTAAGACGGTTCTAACGATACCTCATTTGTTGAGTTTCGATATGCAGTTTAGGAGCTATGAGGGAACAGATGAACATACATACATAGCCTGTCAAAATCATAACCCTTCTTTGGCTTTACCGTGACCGGGTAAAAACAGTAATACATTTAAAAAACTTACATCTATGGGTACAATGGCGTTCTTATCACTGACTGCGATATCTAACAGACATCCGTAGAACGTATTTACTAAATTGTAACCGGACACGTACGAACAAAGCAAGTTAACTGGTAAAAACACATAATTCTTATAAACTAGTTAGCTAAGTTTTTCTGTTTTTCCAATGTTTTTATGTAAATTCTATGTTTAGATTTTTGTTTATGTGTTAAGAATTCTTACAAACTTATGAGTTCTATGATTACTGTATTCAAGATAGTTATCGTGTATTTTCTTTTAGACTCGCCAAAAAGGGGAATGATTATTTTTCATCTATTTTCTTAAACAACATTAAAACCGAATACTTTTAAAAACAACATTAAAATGAAAAATACTCGTAATGCCATCATAGGCTTTCATTTAATATGTAAATCGCACGGTACAGTTTGAAAAACGTAATTTTGAATGATCCAAATGAACTTTCAAATTTATTTATATAAGTGTCCGTATTTAGGTCACAGTTAATCAATATGTATATTACCATTAAAATACGGAATACCTTAATATGCACATTAACTAGGTAATCTGCAAATTACCGAGTACAATCCGCTAAACTGTGAAATTTCATTTAAAGCAGCAAATATCTCTCTCTCTCGCTCTTGGGTGGAGCGCGATTTGTCATTCGCGCCGTCGACGACTTGGGCACGATCCGGACGGTTACCGGACGGTCGGACGGCGAGCCACCCATTTCTCGCCGCCCGCACTTACGGACCGTTGCCTCACGCAATCGGCCGCCTCCTTAGCTAGCATTATTGCTTCGCATAAGAAGGCGACCGCCTGCCACTCCTCCTCGCTCCAGGCCATGGGTCAGGTGTAAGGTGAATAAAACATATAATTTTAACGTGTGGTAAATGATAAAATAGTAAATATATGTAAATATGTGTTCAGAGTACAAAACAATAAAATATTTGGACAACCAAAAGATATGTCATCAAATTTACTAAAACTGTAAGTAAATCTAGTTGTGCATCATTCCGTGCGCATAACAGAATCCGGTTTTGAGGGCACCGAGTCCTCCACCCAAGCGAGACAGACTTCCACCGTATGCTCCGCTGTGTCCTTTAGGCCATTAGCATAATATTGACACCTGGGCGTTTCTTCCCTCCGGATCCAAAACTGGTACCTCCCGAAACACCTATGACCGGTGAGGACCTGTGTCAGGCGGAAAGTAAAAATGCATTAGCGCCTTTACACTCCTAAAAGAGGATACGTACCGCCACAGTTGTCGCGTGTTCAAGGTTCGAAACTTAAAATCCTATCTTTATACCGGAACAGCTACAAAATCCCAAATAACACTCTTATCTCACACTAAATTAGCCATTTTATCGGATTTGACGGTTTCCGTATAATTATCGTGTTATTAGGTTTAGCCCACACTGAGACGCGACGCGATGTGAAGCTGCGCACACTTTTTAAGATAGCGATATGAAATTCAATTTTATTTACTACTCCAAAAATTACACATTTCTATGAGAAATCTACAATAGAAGAAATGTCACCCCGCAGTACCGTACATTTTGCAAGTTTTTAATATATTTGCGTAGTGATGTTAGTTTGTTCAGGTCAGATCTTGCAAGCTGCATGAGAACCTCTTCCTCTTATCCCTCGGAGTTTAATCTGTACAAGTTGGTTTACTTCCAATGATAATACATTTTTATGGTAAGCAAGACCTGAAGCGACATCCAGAGCTCCAGATAAAGGAACTCTTCAGCGGTGGACAGTACACAAACAAACATTAGTGTACGCATTTAACAGTTTGTTTTGTTCACGTGCTACTTCGCGATGCAGCTCACGGTGTCACGATACTTTGCGGCGCCGCGCTGAGCAATGCCAAACCCCCTCCAGCCCCGTCGCATCGCATCGCGTCTCGGTGTGAGCTGACCCTAACGTTGGTATGATAATTCTATCGTACGTAGGTATATAACTAGTGGTACCGGCAAGTTATGTAGAATCTGTATTTGTTAATGTATTTATGACTACTAGAGGCTTCGACCAGTGTGACCTTGGAGTATAGTAACATAGGAGGTTTTACCTAAGAGGCTCTTGACGGTACTGTATCAGCCTTTTGCCCGCGGTTTTGCTCGCATCCATGTGGATTTCTAGAAGAGAGCTTTTTTTCGTAATTCATGTACGTACTTTAAATGTCTATTTCTGTATCGCTTTTTTAGTACTTGTACGAGTACTAGTACTTATTCTGGGGTTTTTGGTGGGAAACTTTCTTCTTCTCTCGCTCTGTGTAGAGCGAGAGGGTGTGGCAGGTTTTTACTAACCTGTGTTCCTTCAATAGCCCTTTGAACCTTAAGACCAATCTACAAAGCTTGAAGCACAGGCGTAGGGTAAACAACCTTTTGGCGTTTTACAGGATGCGTTTCGGAGAGTGTGCGCGAGAACTACATGACTTAATTCCGCCATCACCTTTCTAGCATTGGACAGCATGACATATGTCCACCCTTATGTTGTTGAAACCTCTACAGTCTGGACTAGTCCGGCTCGCCTCGTCGTCTATCCTGCGCACATCGAAGGACTGTAGCAATTTGCCTGCTACGGTCTTTCCGTCTAATTATAATTTAGGTTTCCACAAGGCAAGAGTAAATAGGCTCTTAATAAATTAACGCGCTTCACTATTAACTATTGCATCATTGCTTACCATAATGTGGGATCGCAGTCAAGCACTAGTTTACCACATAATATATAGAAAAAAGCCATTTGAGTTTCAAGGTCGTAGAAACTCTTTCGATTTACTACTCTCCCGCGATTCCTATACTTCTGACAACGTATGCGTAATTTCAGCGTAACAAACCATGCAATGACTTAAAGTGCGAATGAGAGATTGTTCGTTCATGTGCAATAACGCAAGCGAGGCCTCTTGACGTCTTCATGGCAGAAAAGCTTTGGATGAAACCGAGCATACGGCTAGACCATGTGATGCGGTAGAACACACTTATAAAATTAGACAACATAGACAAAAAAATGAAAAATTAATAAATTGATTTTCAAACTTGCAAACCGAGGACAAAGGAAGTGGGTACGTGATTGTTATATCACGTACCCACTTCCTTTGTGTGTGTATTACCACAAAATACAGTATTTTTTTTATTTTTGAAGGAAACTAGTGATAAGCTCATGAGTGTTCGGAAATTAATGTTTCATAATAAAGATAAAATGTAATCAGGTTTTACCCACACAACACACAAATCTAACCTATTCTCTTTGTCAGTGAATTAGACCAGTTATTGTATAACGATAAATAATAATATGTGTTTAGAACACTGAGATTTGAACTGCAAAGTTAAGTTTGTCCTTCAACCCGGAATCAGAAAATCATAGCCCATGTGGTTCAGATTTGTAAGAGGACCCTCTGGTTGCAAGGTTTTTATCTTTTTGCACAAATTAAAAACGCTGAACCAAAGCATGCCTGTACACACTTTGAAGGCTCAAAAGGGCTTGATTTTGAAGTGGAAAGTGGCGTGTCAAGTTTGACAGAGTTTTACTGACTAAAACCATATTTACGGGGGGGAGGGGGGGCGTTCCACCCTAGAGTTGGAGAAGTCAGTGCCAATTTGAGCAATTTAACTTGGTGAAAATTCTTTTAAAAGCTCAAATACCAGCTCATCGCCTGCCGCAGTGACAATCAGTCGTACTGACTCCAATATACAGTTGGTAGCGTCCGGGGCGTGCGTTGGTTATACTCTCTACACTGTTACGGTTTCTAGCTCTCTGAATTACGTTAGTCTCACAGAAACTAGAATTCAAAATATAATTTCGGAATAAATTAAAAATAACCACGCATCTCCCGGAATTTCAAGTTGCGGGTTCAATAAATACTTTCAAAGAAAGCGGACAAGGCGACGTTCTATGACATGATTTCGTTGAGAGATGCTCACAATTAATATGGTACGATTACTTTTTTTCATGAATAAAGAGACCCATTTCTCGTTTTCGCAAAAGCACTAATTTTCCGAGGTACATTTTAAACAACCGCTCTTGCGTGAGTATGATGTTATTACACATCTTTTTCTAGATATTTTGGATACACAGCTTTCATGTGGACATTATCTAAGCTTCTATAGAAATTGAAACATAAATTTGTGAAAAACAAATCTGCCCTCCATAATCTACTCATTTATTAAAAATAAATTATAAAAATACATCTATCGAAGCCTTGCACATTTAATCGAGATTCTGAATGACGACAATTTTTTTGAAAAGTTTGGGTTTAAAAAAAAACACATATTTCCTGGAACAAGTTTTGTAAAATATTTGAGTAAATCATGGAATTACCGAATGCCAACAGAGTTTTCAGGCGTCATCTCTCTTTTTTTGCATTGCCTCTTCATCAAACATCGCATTGGATTGCGTTAGATAAAGTAACGAGCTTTTAAACCGTGGTTTGTGCACATCGTGAGTTTATAATCTAGTCACAAGACCGCTCTTTCAAAATGTGGTTCGAAGTTGTCTTGGAACACAAAACCTCATTTGTACATCGATACCCAAATTTAGCTCAAAATTGACGCATTAGGTGCAAAAATACTCATTTGGTTTTATACACTACATAGGTAACATTGACGAATATTTTCTTCCAAGTAAACAAACGAAGATCAATGTTTGTACTCTATGATACCATTCATTAGTTTGTGAAGAAACTGTAGCGTGTTCCGAGAACGCCTCAAAAAATCTTCATAAATATTAAATAAAAAATAGATCCCGGGGAGATCTCCGAAAGAGCTCGACCGATTTTGACGGGATTTTCACTGTCTAATACAGCTCTGCTGATATTAAAAAGTAATGTGTGGGATATTGGGTTCCTATCCCACCTTAAGTTCGCTGGATTGGAGAAGACTCACTATTAGTTCGAAATTAAAGACTCCGCAAACGAAATTGAACACTATTTATTTGCTATTTAAATTGTTTGTACACTTTCATCATTGTTGATTTACACTATTAAATGTTAAATCACAGTTTTTAATTATTTATAAGTCTAATTCACAGGGTTTACAGTTTTATCACTAACTAGCGGTCCCGGCAGACGTTGTTCTGCCCAAAAGCGGGATTTAGTAAAAAAAAAAATACCCTACTCTACCCTACTCTACCCTACTCTACCCTACTCTACCCTACTCTACCCTACTCTACCCTACTCTACCCTACTCTACCCTACTCTACCCTACTCGTTAAAAAGTACCCTATGTCCGTCTCCTGGTTCTAAGCTACCTCCCCACCAATTTTCAGCCAAATCGGTTCAGCCGTTCTTGAGTTATAAACAGTGTAACTAACACGACTTTCTTTTATATATATAGACTACATCGTTCTGATACATTAAAAGTTATTAGAAATAATTGTTCACAGATATTTAGAGTCTAAACACTAACATACAGAGCCACTAAATACAATTTTAGGAGCATTGAAAACACTGAACACGGACTACTGCAGAGTTTCGACTAATTACTAAATATTTTCGGGGTATTATTTCCCTTTCACCTAGGCACAAGTAGTGGTTTTGCTCATCTATTTCAATAAATTTTCCACTAATTAAATAAAACTCGGGCGAGGCCCGATTTTGATCAACCAATCACAGGCGTTCATTTCTCGACCGGACTCAGACAGGTTTCGACAAGTTCAGACTTGTCGAGATCGCTTCCTGGTCATGGTTCCTAACGCGACAGAGTTAATATTGTTTACAATATTGAATCTATAAATCTTTCTTATGTTATAAATACTAATATCGAGCAAATATGAGATTCAAGATGCTTGATTAACTTAAGTCAGTAATGATCAGTTATGGAAGTATGTTAAGCTATCTAAAACTTATAGTAGGTTACATTTGTTAGGATTACACATCGCGCGCACACGCGCATGATATCTATACTTAAAACAAATCTGTAGTGGTGAAAATTCTGTACATTGAAAATAACAAAAAAATAAATGCAGGAGGTATTACTAGACTGACACCGTACTACACTGCCTTCCTCGCGGCCCGGGCCGTTAAGCCAAGACCCTCGACCCCCATCAAAGTCAGAAACATGACCTTGGACAATCTCTGGGGCTACGAGACTAACGGTGGTAGAAGGAGGAGCAAGTCTTCGTCCAGCCTGCCCGGTGGCAGGGTGAGTGCACACCGAGCCCGCTCTTACTTCGCCCCTGTGCCCTCTGCTGCCTGCGTCGTTAGCCGCCTACCGTGCTGCACCGTCCCGCAGACTGGCCTTCACTTCGGACGTATCCGCAAGGGAACTACAGCCCGCGGGCACTCGTGGAGGTTTTCTGTACCGCACCCCATGTCGCTATTTCAAGCATAATGTAGTGACATCTATGGCGTCACTTTAGAAGTAATCCAGCATCGCGCACTGATAGTTCTCCGCGCGATTGGAACATATAGAACAGCTCGAAATCATCTATCGGACAGTTGCCCACCAGACATAACACCCGTCTGGTCGGAGGATCCCCCCTTTTCAAATGAGGTTTGCGGGACTTTACTCTCTGTTCCGCATTCCTTCAAAGTAACATCTAAAGAAAACTTGTTTGTATTGTCTGATGACTAAAAAGCTGTGCACGTTGTATAAAAAGACATTCTGCTGTATATCAAGTATCAGAATAGCATCCGCGCGAAACCGGGGCGAGTTGCTAGTAATAAACATAAAAAAAAACGGACGTGCTGGATTTTTTAAATATTTTTTCCGAGATATAAATACCAAAAGTAACGTAACCATATACTTAATAATATATTCCATTTCATGGACAAAACTTATGTAAACTAGTGTAATTGACTGAACCGAGCCCAGTCGCCAACAGCGCGTAGTGTTCCACACGCGCCTCAAAGAGATGTCAGCTAAACCGTAGGGGCCCAGCGGGACCGATGCCCGCTAGCTAGGGCCGCGGAGAATTTCTGAAAGGGAAAGCCGTAGTCCTAGAACGCAAAGGGCAACTGAAGGACAATGGTGTGGTTTTAGTCAGGAAAAATCTGACACACCCTCGCGCGCCACCTAGAGCGAAACATGTCACTAGATGATTTCCACACTTAAAAAAAGTTTTAACGGAAAAAAAATAACAGACTTCACTAATAAAAAACACTAAAAGGATCAAAATAACTTTAATTTCGGAAGTCGGTGTTTCTCGGTATCGTTTGTTTCTTATTTAACATCGATTTCCGAAATTAAAGTTATTTTGATCCTTTTAGTGTTTCTTTTTTAGTGAAGTCTGTAAAAAGTTTTTATTTCACACTTTTTAGTTGCGATACACTTATAACCAGAGCGCCTGTTTCTCATGACAATTCGACTTAACCCAAACAGAACCTAGTAGAGGCTAAGCGAGCTGACCCATTTGACCGCATTTTTTTGATTACTGTACCAGTACTTGAGGAGGGATACCGTCTCCCTCGGCACAGTGGTTTCCTCAAGTAGTTTATGCCACAGAATATCATAATTAACCAGGTCGAACGCCCTCGACGTCTCGTTTTTTTTTTTCGGTGGGAAAATCATCTTATGACATCCGGGAGATAGTGTCAGACTTTTACTGACTAAAAACCCACTCCTGTTCCTTCGTTGCCTTTCGTACCAGGGCCGAGTCTTCCTTTCAGAATCAGACCCTTGGCCCCAGTAGGCTTCGACCCTGCTGGGCCCCTACAGTTGCTGACATCTCCTTGAGGCGCGCGTGGAACAGCACGCGCCGTTGACGACTTGGGCTTGGTCCGGACGGTTACCGGAGGGTCGGATGGCAAGCCACCCGTTACTCGCCGTCCGCAAGCCCGCGCCTACGGTGGCCGGAAATCGGGATCGGAATCCCGGCGGCGGTTGGGGCGTGAGGACCGCTGCCTCACGCGATCGGCCGCCTCCTTTGCAAGCATTACTGCTTCGCAGAAGGAGGCGACCGCCTGCCACTCCTCCTCGCCTCGGACCATGGCCTGTACCAAGGCCCGGCGCGAGAGATCGCCGCCGCCAATTACCCCCACGAGGACACGGCGTTGCTCTGCCCAAGCGGGGCACACCTCCACCGTATGCTCCATCGTGTCCTCCGGGCCCTCGACGTAGCTAATGAACCATTGTAAGGGCAGGCCTCTGACACAAAAGGTTTCGAGTTTTTTTAGCAGTAAAGAAATTGAGACTGTGTCAAAGGCCTTAGTGATGTCCAGGAAGACACCAGCTGAACGAAGACCCCTGTCAGTGTTTGAGGAGATAAAGGCAGTCAATAGGTTCACCGATTGAGAGGTAGATTTCCCGCGACGAAAGCCATACTGCCGATCCGAGAGATGAGAATTCTCTTCCAGAAAGCCTACGAGGCGGCTATTAACTAGCTTTTCGAGGATCTTAGAAGTTACGCAATGCAACGAAATAGGCCTGTAGTTATCAGGTGCATTCTTGGAACCTCTTGTATATAGGTGTGACGACAGCGGTTTTCCAGCAGGCTGGGACAGTACCAGTTTCCACACTCAGATTGCAAATGTGTGTCATAGGTGCAAGGATGTACTTTTTAATTTGTTATAAGAAAAAAGGCCGATATTCACCAAGACCTGGGGCGCTGTCATTCTTGAAATCTTCTATGATATTACCAATTTCCTGGTTGTTCGTAGGACGCAGAAACAATGAGTTTGTTTATACTTGCAACACTGAGTCCCTGTTTGTTCTTGTATGCCTATTCAGAATATCAGTTGCAAGGTTTTGACCCACTGAAACAAAGTGCTCGTTGCTAGTGTTGCTGGAGATTTTACTGTATTATTTATATTTCAGTAATTCTTGGTTATCGTTGGCTCTTTTAAGTACTTGACATATTTCTTTAATAGTCTGCCAAATTTTTTAGGATCTTTGCTATTCTTCTCCAGTTCTTTCCTGTCATAGTCAGCTTTGCACTGGCGCAGAATTTTGTTGCAATATTTTCTGTATCTTAGTGTTAGTCAATTTTTAGAGAGTAATTGTTTGGCTGCAGGGTTGTCTGAGAGTGGAGATTGTCACGATGTCGTATACATCTAACAAGGCCAGGACCGTAATCCACGGTTTTATGTTAAATTTGGAATTACTTATTTTAGTTTTAGATGTATATATTTATTTATGATGTCGGTTAGGGTGTTGGTAAACAGAAAGACTGCGTTGTCAATAATTGATGTAGAAGTGACGTCCGTCCAGTCCACCCGGCTCGCCTCCTCAATAACCTTAGAGTAGTTAATTATGAGTTTATTTCTATGTTTGATTTGACTCTTGGGGTCAGAAAAGAACATTTCAAGCAAAACAATGTGGTGATCAGTCACCGAAACCTCGCAGACCACTCCTTGAGCGGAGTTACCACCCCCGAGTTTAATGTAGCCGTGGTCAAACCATGCTTTTCCTCGAGTAGGATGAGTTATAGCCGGCAAGAGCCCGTGTTCAGCCATCAAGCACTGGTTAGTCATATTGATGGCATTAGGTGAGTTATTTACGAGTAGTAGGTCAATGTTGATGTCGCCCGTCACAATAACATGGGAGGAGTTATTAAGTTTTCCTCATCGATATATATGTTCTACGTACAATATAAGTCGAAGGTTTTCATAGGGAATCATCTAAAGAGTCAAGAAACCGATCGGTGTTGGTGAGAGAGTGCGGTAGCAGGGTAGACTTGGGTAGAGTAGGGTAGAGTTAAGTAGAGTTGGGTAGAGTAGGGTAGAGTTGGGTAGAGTAAGGTAGAGTTGGGTAGAGTTGGGTAGAGTAGGGTAGAGTAAGGTGAAATAGGGTAAAGTGAAGTATAGTGGGTAGAGTAGGATAGAGTCGGGTAGAGTAAGGTTTTTTTTTCAGTGGGAAAATCATCTTATGACATCCCCCGCTTTTGGGTGGGGCAGGAGATAGTATCAGACTTTTACTGACTAAAGAATCCACTCCTGTTCCTTCGTTGCCTTTCTTACTAGGGCCTAGTCTTCCTTTCAGAATCAGACCCTTAGGCCCAGTATGCTTCGACCCTGCTGGGTCCCTACAGCTGCTGATATCTCCTTGAGGCGCGCGTGGAACAGCACGCGCCGTCGACGACTTGGGCTTAGTCCAGACGGTTACCGGACGGTCGGACGGCGAGCCACCCACGCCTACGGTGGCCGGAAATCGGGATCGGAATCCCGGCGGCGGTTGGGGCTTGAGGACCGTTGCCTCACGCGATCGGCCGCCACCGTCGCTAGCTTCGCAGAAGGAGCGACCGCCTGCCACTCCTCCTCGCTCCGGACCATGGCCTGCACCACGACCCGGCGCGAGAGATGTAGAGTAGAATAGAGCATCAGTTGACGGGAACGATGCCGCGGGCAAAAGCTAGTAATATAATAAATATTATATTTTAAAATAAATATATTTCTATGTTTCAGACATCGTCGTGGGCGGAGACAAACAACTAGAATTTTATTACAATGGTACACTGACGCACACAGAAGTTATACCGTCGGCTCTTCTTATTACCTCAATAACTTACGATCCAGTGCACTACAGGGTGCTGTTTGCCGACAATCACCCCTGGTCCGTGTCAATATTCAGCTTTGACCTGTCAACCAGGAAAACACAACATTTAGTTACGAGAACAACGAACTACACCATTAAGGTCGTCTACGAACCCGTCACACAAGCACTCTATTTGAAGGAATTCGATAGTATATACTCGTTTTCATTAAATCCTGAATCTTCTAGCCAAGCTGACGGAAATCTTTTACTTTCGTTGGATAACTTATACTGCAAAGATCTCGCCGTGGAGAGCTGTGGAGGGTACGTTACTAGTCATTAATCATACACACACCGACAACATTAGTGGTACTAGATCGGAAAACTTATTTTGTACTGGGTACAGTGTTCATTTGTTTTATGAAAAAACCAAATAATATTCTAAATCTTATTTGTACTTATAATATTATAAAAGTAACTGCCTGTCTGTTACACTTTCACGATTAAATTACTAAACCAATTTTGATGTGTTACGGAGATAGCTTCAAGCCCAAGGATGGACGTAGGCTATTTTTTACCTGTCGTCCACTTCGCGTCCACTATAACCGACATTCACGCGGACGAAGCCGCTGGCAGAAGCTAATAATATTCTAAAAGTGAAGTGTAAGTTTGTTTGAATGCACTAATCTCAGAAACAAGTAGTCGGAATAGAAAATTTCTTTAACAGTTGGATAGCCCATTTAATGAAGAATATATATGTCATTGCGCTGCGACCGATAGTAGCGGAGCAGTAACCAAAGACGCGGGCGATACCCTGGAGGACTAGTATTAAATTCAAAGAGAGAGAAGCTTTTGTGAGTTTGTGTAAATGTGGAAGGTTATCTCCAGTGCTCCTCTTTGAATGATTCTTTCACCATTTAAAAGGTGCCAATGGACTGTACGAAAGAGAACCCCGGGGCCCTGGATCGAAGGCAAAGAAGGAACAGGAGTGGGTTTCAGTTAGTAAAATTCTGACACGCCCTCGCGCCCCGCCCTAGGGCGGGAGACTCCCCTAGATGATTTCCCACCTAAAAAAAAATTCCATTTGAAAGGTGAATTGCAATTTTTTAATACAGTGTGTAAATACATATAAAAAACTAAGTTACGATAATATTCGTCAAGGAAGTCGAAAAAACTCTTGCGTTTTGATAGATTTCACAGCGTGCGCTGGGCAAATAGTTCACGTTACATGAAAGTATCGTAGATAAGTTTATTTAAAAAATGCAATAAAATAGTCCGCGATAGCATATGTATGTTTTTTTGGGTAACTTACAAAAACCATTTCTATGATTTTATTTTTTTTATTTTAAACGGCTTTATTTAAGAAGGTGTTTTTAATGACATATTTAGAGCAATATTGCCGTTTACTTCATGTGATTATTGATTTGTATCATAGGAGATATCGCAAAATTAAAAAAACGCGGTCAGAACATAAGGCGCGGGCGGCGCGCGCCATCAATAATAAAACACAACCATTTGTATGCGACTTCAAGTATTTTGATACTCACAAATAAATCAACACTTACAGAGCACTTTGTGTTGACCTATTATCTTATTGGGCAAGAAGCAAGGTACAATTTTTTTTAATGATATTGGTTTGAGATTGATGTTGCAAAGCATAGCATAGTCGGCCTTATAATGTTTTAGGCCTAAGTGCATTATTTGCAGTTGGAGAACTAGCCGTTACATATATATATAAGGACCGCAGTGTCGGAAATAGGGAGCTTTTCAAAGCTGCAAGAAATCGGTGTAATCAGGTGATACGTAACGCTAAACGCCGCCATATTCTCGAAAACATATCTTCTTCTTCTCCTGCCGACATCTGGAAATTCCTCGAATCCTTGGGTCGGGACTCAGCTGCTTAGCTGCCGGGCTGTGGAAGGAGCGCAAGTCCTTCGACAACTCTATTCTTCCGCCTTTCATGGGGGCCTTGCAGGCTTTCCCAACAAGTCTGTGCTCCGCAGGCTTCCCTGCAGCTGCACAAAGGCTGCAGTTTGGTGCCGCCGCGGAGCACTGTGCCGACTCGTGGCCTGGTCGGCCGCAGCGATAGCAGAGGTCACCGCTGTCAACGTCTACGCAGCGCAGCGGTAGCACCGCATGACCTTGGGTGGCAGGAGCTTTACACTAACTGACACCCAGCCAACCAGCAACCTTCTGCCATCCGTGACCCTGTTTGCGGCCGCCACCGGGCACCGCACCCAAACTGTACTCAGCCCGGCCGCACTGCAGCAAATCTCACCCGCCTGCACGCTCTCGAGCAGACACCCGTCACTTCGGGCAATGGCCGCCACCATCTCTTCCGGGGTCACAGAATCATCCAGCCCACTCAGGCGCAATTCTGCCGTTTTTGTGGATCTGTACCCGGACATCCTCCGATTTGAGGACTTCCCTTAGTTAGGCGGCCAGAATGTCTGCCTTCTCCTGCCTTGCAGCACCCGACACCTCAAAGATTTTGGCCCCCGTGGCCGCTGTTCTGAAACCAAAGCCGGCCGGAGAGGCAAAGTCGCCGAAGTTCAGCTTCCTTTTTGCCTCCGCCAAGACCGACTTAAAGGTCACACCCCTGGTTGAGGCTTCAGGCTGCAGGGTGATTATTACAGCCTCGGAGCGTGGGGGTCTCGACCTTGACTTCTTTTTTGGTACTAAGCCGGTGGGTGCCGGGTCAGCTGGTGCCGGCTGCGTCGCCCTCTTCTTGCGCTTCCTTTTGACTACCGTCGTCCAGGTCTTCTGGATTGGGGGTGCGGTCGCCAGGAGCGCGGTTGGTTGGGGAGGGGAGCGGACGCACCCGCCGCGGGCTTTTTGGGTCCCTTCGTGGGCTTTTTGACCCCCTATGCAGGCTTCTTGCCCACCTGCACGGACTTCGTCCTTGCAGACTCCACTTTCCTCCGCTTATCTACCGCATGCGGCGGCCGGAGGGTGTCGGCCGGAAGCAGTCGCGAATCCAGATCCTCTAATCGGGCAGACACCATGCCACCGCACTGCATCATGCAGATGCGGGACACCCTTTCGATTTCGCGGTCCGACATCGCAAGTGCATGTGGCGTAGCTGTAAGAGCTGACGAAGGTGCAGCAAGAGGGGGACCTTTGGCCGCGGGAGCTTCCTATCGCTGCCTCTGAGCAGCAAACTCTCGCTTGAGATCCTCCAGTTCGGATCGGAGACGGCTATTCTCCTCCCATAGCTTCGCCGTCTCCTCTGAGGTCGTACGATCGAGAAGGATCTCCACCGCCTCCCTGATTCTGTCTGCCACCTCCTTAAGGGCACGGATGAACGAGCCCTTCAGGTTGCCAAACTTAGTTGCAACCCTCAGAACAACGTCCACGCCGTCTAGTACCTGGTGGTTCAAAGCCTTTGCCGTGGGGCTCGAGCCTGCAGCCGCCTGGGTAGCACGCCGCTTCCGGGCCTGACGGGCCATTTCAGCGACGTCATCAGCCGCGACCGCTTTGCTCTGGGCATGCTTCGCACGTTAGCCTCTGGCCTCGTTAGCCCCTACCTCTCGACAAGAGAAACGGTGTCTCCTCCCAGCTCCTCAATTGAGACCCCGGATGGGACCCCGGGGTCGCTCTCCCCGCCTAATCCCGGCGTATCCGGCCCCTTTGAAAAGCGACCCCGCGCGGTGTCACACGACCTCTTCCCCTCCTCACTGTCGTCACTTTTGCAGCCAGCAGGTTCTCCTGGCTTGAGAAGAGACCCACCGACCCAGCTCGGTCCGAAAAAACTTAATCGTGCGGTCGTTTTCTCCAAAATGCGGAGCGACCGCGCGAGTCCTGGTCGGACATAGTTGCTGGAACCTCTTTCGAGAATCGGGAGCCTCCTCGGCTCCTGTTGCCGTCACCAGCAAGCGAAACCTACGCCAATAAGATTGACACATCCTCATTTTGATCTTTTTCTTTAATAATTTCTTCCATACAGTTCCCACGAGTAGTAGGGATGTATATATCCACCTAGGCAGAGCTCAAACATAGTAGTAGTAGTAAGTAGTAGGAGTAGTAGTTTTAGAGGGGTTTCCCTCTAGGAGACTACCACCGCTGCGGCATAGTCGCATCCATGCCAATCGACGACTGTCGATCGATCAGGACCCTTCCTGGTGTCCCTCTTGGTCTGGTCTCTCACTTGGACCTTTCCAGCACGAGTAACTCTACCGGCAAAGCCCCAAGATCATTGAGACACGCAAGCCCCACCACGACGACAACGTAGGGACACAGTCGGTGGGGCACATGACCACTCAACCATCCAATAGAAGGCGGCAGGCTATAAGATATTAGTGGTGCTACCAGAGCGAAGCCGGGCGGTTCTCTCGTATAAACGAAAGAGTATCGATAAACTTGCCTATAGTACATATACTTTATACTAGCACAGCGCCCTATGACGTCAGTGATCTAAAGAATTTTTATGAAGAACCTATTTATTCCAACACTGAATAAATAGCGACAAGTAACAGAAACAGAATGGAGAGTTACAACATATTTTAAATATAATATCAAAATCTCAATGGGCAGAGTATTACACTAAAAAGGTACAACAGATAAAAATGTCGACTAGTAAGCTATCACTTCGCGAACTGACAGTATACGGTATTTGTGTAAGGTAATTACACAAATACCGTATACTGTTAGTTCTCGTAGTGGTGTGTGGAAGGTGCCGCGCTTGGAAGTTGTAAGGGACAATGGCGTCTCTATCACGCTCTTTCACGCTTAAAATACTGATCCGATTTTGATGAAATTTGAAACGCAAGAAAGGACATAGACGCTCGCAATAACCGACATTCATGCGGATGAAGTCGCCGTCTAGATACTTACAATTAAAACTTTTAATTTTTCAAGATTCTAAAATTGTATTTAAAAAATATAATATTATATCAATTTATGTTCCGCTATATTTGTCCTTGTGTGCAGGTTTATGACTCAACTGAATTAGTTTTGAACTTTGTGAATATTTATAGATGTTTACAAATTACAGGTATATTTACTGGATGACAAAATTAGGGATAGAGAGGGCTCGGTTAGATGGCTCCGAGAGAGAAGTTTTAATAGACAGCATTGTATTTTGGCGACTAAGCTTGGCCATCGATCAACAAACACAAAAAATGTACTGGACTGAGATGAAACAGATTAGTGATGAACAGTGGTCTATTGAAAGTGCAAATTTTAATGGAAAGAACAGAACAACACTATATATTATAGGAAACGTTCATTCTGCATTTTCATTGGCCGTGTCAAAAGACTTCATCTACTGGCAGAACTTTGATGAACAGGGAATTCGGCAATTACCAAAGTATTCATCACAAACTGTGGCAAGAAAACTGCACTCGGTGTCCAGCTCAAAATGTCAGTTTTGTCGACATATAGCAGTCAACTACACAATGGAGGGACACATTCAGGATTGCGATTCTCTCCAGGGTCGGAATCTGAATGACTCGCAGAGTGGGGCTACAGTCTGTCAGAACTATTGCTTCAAAGGAGAGTGTAGTGTCAGTGCTGAGGGACAACCTACATGCAGGTAAAACGTGTTCATCTCACAGATATTCAGAGTCACCTCACGATGTATAAAGCAAACGAGGTTTATTCGAAGTCTCTTATAATTATACGTATATGTTTTTGCGTAGTTTCACTAACTCTAATAATTCGCGCAGCATCGCTTCGCGTCTCGGTGTGGACTGACCCTAATGTTTCTCATTGACGGCAAGTTAAGCGACGCCTAGATATGTTACATGCCTAACGGTAAGAGATCCTCAAGCATTCACGTCATCACCAGCTTCGAAACGTAAAGTTAGAATTCCTGGAACAGTGACTCGCATCTCATACACACACATATAATACTTCCGCGGGCTTGCGGACGGCAAGCAATGGGTAACCGTCCGAAGTTATCGACGACTGAACCCAAGTTGTCGACGGCGCGTAGTGTTTTACGCGCGCCTCAAGGAGCTGTCCGCAAACTGGAAGGGCCCAAAGGGGTAAACTTCTGACACGCCCTCACGCACCGCCCTAGAGCGAGAGATGTCATTGGATGATTTCCCAGCTAGAGAAAACAAAATCCAATAATTTCGATGTTTACCTAATGTGTCTTGTGAACTGTGGGAGAGAGATTTAATAAGGTCTAGGTAGGTAATAAGCAGATTCAAAATTCGAATTCTCCATCAACATTTTGAATTTAAAATGTGCTGATCGATGTATAAACTAAAAGGTAGGTAAGTATAGGTAAAAAGTTTTATAAAAACGCTACAAATGTTTGACACTTATCTGTTATGCATAACCTACGCAAGAAAAAAAACACGTAAATAATTACTTAACAAAATATTTCAGTTAAAATTGATTTTTCTTCATCTTGGACCTGTGCTTAACTGTAACTTTTACAACAAGATCAGTTCTTTTCTACGGATACTATGCATATAGTTTAAGTTTGCATAAATTGGCAAAATTTAAGAAAAAGCTGATTATTTTTAGGAATTTTAGGGTTAATAAAAAATGTGGTTCATTTTCATGAGTACTTGCAACCCCTGAAACATCATCATCATCATTATTGTAGATCGAATGAATATTTTATTTTATTGTAAACCATGTGTAGTGCGCGTTGCGAAAAGTTTAGATACAGCACTTTGTCAGACGTGCAGCGGTCGCGCACCTCGTTTGTCTGTTATTACAACTGGTCAGACGTGCAGCGGTCGCGCACCTCGTTTGTCTGTTATTACAACTAGTCAGACGTGCAGCGGTCGCGCACCTCGTTTGTCTGTTATTACAACTAGTCAGACGTGCAGCGGTCGCGCACCTCGTTTGTCTGTTATTACAACTAGTCAGACGTCCAGCGGTCGCGCACCTCGTTTGTCTGTTATTACAACTAGTCAGACGTCCAGCGGTCGCGCACCTCGTTTGTCTGTTATTACAACTAGTCAGACGTCCAGCGGTGGCGCACCTCGTTTGTCTGTTATTACAACTAGTCAGACGTCCAGCGGTCGCGCACCTCGTTTGTCTGTTATTACAACTAGTCAGACGTCCAGCGGTCGCGCACCTCGTTTGTCTGTTATTACAACTAGTCAGACGTGCAGCGGTCGCGCACCTCGTTTGTCTGTTATTACAACTAGTCAGACGTGCAGCGGTCGCGCACCTCGTTTGTCTGTTATTACAACTAGTCAGACGTGCAGCGGTCGCGCACCTCGTTTGTCTGTTATTACAACTAGTCAGACGTCCAGCGGTCGCGCACCTCGTTTGTCTGTTATTACAACTAGTCAGACGTCCAGCGGTCGCGCACCTCGTTTGTCTGTTATTACAACTAGTCAGACGTGCAGCGGTCGCGCACCTCGTTTGTCTGTTATTACAACTAGTCAGACGTGCAACGGTCGCGCACCTCGTTTGTCTGTTATTACAACTAGTCAGACGTGCAGCGGTCGCGCACCTCGTTTGTCTGTTATTACAACTAGTCAGACGTGCAGCGGTCGCGCACCTCGTTTGTCTGTTATTACAACTAGTCAGACGTGCAGCGGTCGCGCACCTCGTTTGTCTGTTACAACTAGTCACAATATCTGTTGGTCTGCTGATTAACGCTGTTTTCTTATCTTCATTATTTCAGTTGTAAAGTCGGATACTCTGGGGAGAGGTGCGAAGTAAACGCGTGCCATGATTATTGTCTACACGGCGGTGTTTGTTCCCTAAATGAAGAGGGTAAGCGAGCCTGCCAGTGCACAGCAGGTTACGATGGTGAAAGATGCGACGTATCCGTCTGTAAAGACTATTGTGTCCAAGGAAACTGTAGTGCCGGTGCTGAGGGTCAACCTAAATGCAGGTAAATGATATTATGCATGGAATTCATTGTATAGGTGATATAAACACTTATCACTAACTAGCGGACCTAACAGATGTTAGCCCGCCCGATACTATTGTACTATTGATAATCAAACATACTCTGTTTTCATCAAAATCCAGCTACTACCAGGGGCGGCTGTACCTTAAGTGCACTAGTGCGCCGAACTACCTTAATAGGACAGATCTTAATAGGTTCAGAAATAACCTAAAATGCTTAATGTACCTAACTGATAAATATTCTGTTCATTATTATATTAGCAAAATTATGACGAAACAATTTCCACTCTTTACTAAAGTCTTTTAGACTTATTTTCGCAGTAAAGAATATTTCTCGTGCGCTTGCCAAACGCACGGCGAATGCTCTTACAACTTCCATGAAATACGAAATAAAACGACTGACGCGTGAGACAGAGTAGTTTAGTAGAAAATGTACTGCAAAATAAGACCGTTCTCGTGCGCCGCTCGAGCGAGCCGAAGGTTACCGAGAGCGCACGACGAGGCTTGACGAAATTCGCCTTAGCCGGCCCGTTCATTGTCTCACTGTGGTTTTCGGGTGTTTGCCAAGTTTTTATTTCACACTTTTTAGTTGCAATACACTTATAACCAGTGTGCCTATTTCTCATGACAATTCGAATTAACCCACACACTGCTAGGTTACATTGTTTTATTATGAAGTTCCTGTATCTACTTTCCTAGTACCATATAGCCAAAATGCATCTCATGACAATTGTAATAAGCCCACACACGGCTAGGATACATTGATTAATTACGGAGTTCCTGCACCTACCTTCCGGCTCCATCATCACATCATTCATCATTCATTTTTTTGTCATTCTAAATACTTGAGATCATCGGAGAATTTAAAACTTTTAATGCCCTCGCATTCTACCAAGTTTGGTGACAAATCGTTCACAGTCCAAGCGGTGTGATTGTGGAACGCGTCACCGATGCCAATTGGGCAAGCCCAGTCACTAGCTCCATTCAAAAATCTAGTCAAAGCTCATTTCCTTTCACTCTAATTGCTATCCTGCTTCTACCTACATTCAGTTCTTCCGTCACTAACCCCACCTTATTGTTCTTTTCTTTTTTCCATCTCTTTGTATGAAATTGTGTAACTTATAATATGTATATATATAATATTTATATTACATCTATGTATAGTCTAGTACCTATATAATTTTAATCTAATATTTACTTTATTAATTTGCAGTACACCACAGACTACTCCCTTTTTCCACTTCAAGTTTTTACAGTCCATCCTAAGGTTGTCTGGGAGATATCGCTGTCAGCGATAAGGCCGCCATTGTACCCATAGACTTCAGTTAGTGTAAAATGTTTTGTTACTATTTTGGTGTACAATAAAGTTTATTCTATTCTATTCTATCATCAGATCAGTTCGATAGTACCTTGTAGCCAAATTGCATGTCATATCAATTCTAATTAGCTCAGACACTGCTAGGTTACATTGATTAATTACGGACATCCAGTGCCCACCCATCATCATCATTAATTTGTGTCATAGTCGCTTAACTATCTACATTGTGATATCTATGTATTGTATGTGAGTATGAAGTTCTTTTGGCCATTTCTGGTCTTCTTCATCTGTTCCACTTCATCAAATGTTACTTTTTGACTGTAAATACCAAAATCACCATATGGTTGCCTATAATATTTGAGGAGTTCCCTCGATTACTCATTGATCCCATCATCAGAACTGGATTCTGAAAAAAATGGAACCAATCGGAAAGCATATTCTCAAAGATGAAAAATTTTGCAAATCGGTCCATAAACGACGGAGTCCTGAGGTAACAAACATAAAAAAATGATCAAAAAAAAATAATTGGAGGTATGCGGAACAGAGAGTAACGTCCCGCAAACCTCCTTTGAAAAGGGAGGATCCTCCGACCAGACGGGTGTTATGTCTGGTGGGCTACTGCCCGATAGATGATTTCGGGCTGTTCTAAATATAAAAAAATATATGATGTACATTACCTTATAAACTTCCAACGAAAATTGGTTTGAACGAGATCTAGTAAGTAGTTTTTTTTTAATACGTCATAAATCGTAAACCGCAATTTACCTTTTAAGTTTGTACGGAACCCTCAGTGCGCGAGTGCGACTCGCACTTGCCCGATTTTTGAGAAGTCGTAGTCTCTTTATGACGTTATTGCACATTTTTCATTAGACATTTTGGAAACACAGTATCTGTGGATATTATCTGGGCTTCTGTTGAAATCAATTTGTTTTGTGTAAAACTAATCCAGTAAGTATAGACCTCTTAAAATCTGCTATTTCGCATGAACTTTGACACTTCATAATTCAAAACTTAAAAATGTTAAAAAATTATAGAAGAAAAAAAAAGCCTTACAAATTTAATCAACATTTTGAATGACAACAATTTTTTTTCAAAAACTTTAAGGGTTTGAAAAAAACGCGTATTTCCTGGTTTTTTTTTAAGAAATCTTGGAATTACCGAATGATAACATAGTTTTCAGGCGTTATCTCTCTTTTTTCTCGTTGCCTCTTCGTCAAACATCGCGTTGGATTGCGTTAGATGAAATAACAAGCTTTGAAACCAAGCTCGATGTTGACGATAGATGAGTGAAAAAGGAGCCTCGTAAAATCTACTTTTCAATTATTATTATTTTATTCGGACGTGCATTTATTTATTTTGAACATAGATAGAACTAGAAAAATAGAAACGCTTAACTAATTAAAATTACATAATATATACACAATAATTTCTACCTAAAATATGGCGTCAAAAAATTCCTCCGCATCGCTGTCGACTGGAAGTGTGCCCAAAAGACTGGCGGCATTGCCACGTTGTATGGCAATGCTTAATCTCTGACCAGAGTAAAAGCCAGCCCTTTGGTCACGCGAAGTATCAACTAGCCGTTTGGATAATTCTTTAAAAATCGCATGAGCACTCAGACCCTACGGCCCAAGAATCTCAACCCCAAACGGCTCAAAAATATAACTGCCGACGAGGTTGTTATATTTTCGCTGCTTGAGGTTCTCCGCAGCCGCAGCGGCAGCACCAGCACAGCGCGACGAGCTAGGAAGAATGGGATGGCGCAAGAGTGTCGACACAGGTAGCGCAAGAGTGTCGACACAGGTAGCGCAAGAGTGTCGACACAGGTAGCGCAAGAGTGTCGACACAGGTAGCGCAAGAGTGTCGACACAGGTAGCGCAAGAGTGTCGACACAGGTAGCGCAAGAGTGTGGACACAGGTAGCGCAAGAGTGTCGACACAGGTAGCGCAAGAGTGTGGACACAGGTAGCGCAAGAGTGTCGACACAGGTAGCGCAAGAGTGTGGACACAGGTAGCGCAAGAGTGTCGACACAGGTAGCGTCCCACACTAAAGATTTTTCAAGTTATCTTTCCTCTCTAGCGTGATAATAATGTAGGTATATAATTATTATATATTTATTTTTATTATAGTTAAATAAGTATTCATTAATATTTAAATTATATGTGTAAGTACATCTCAAGTGTAAAATATTATAACTTAATAGGTATATAAACACAAACTAGCAAAATAAATAATCATGTATCTTGTAAACTGAAAGTAATAATATGCACAAATGAGTAGAAAAAGAACTCAAAATAAAGTGTTATCTGTTACTATAATCTAAGTCCGCGCGTACTCTTGTTACTATAATCTAAGTCCGCGCGTACTCTTGTTACTATAATCTAACTCCGCGCGTACTCTTGTTACTATAATCTAACTCCGCGCGTACTCTTCTTGTTACTATAATCTAACTCCGCGCGTACTCTTCTTGTTACTATAATCTAACTCCGCGCGTACTCTTCTTGTTACTATAATCTAACTCCGCGCGTACTCTTGTTACTATAATCTAACTCCGCGCGTACTCTTGTTACTATAATCTAACTCCGCGCGTACTCTTCTTGTTACTATAATCTAACTCCGCGCGTACTCTTCTTGTTACTATAATCTAACTCCGCGCGTACTCTTCTTGTTACTATAATCTAACTCCGCGCGTACTCTTCTTGTTACTATAATCTAACTCCGCGCGTACTCTTCTTGTTACTATAATCTAACTCCGCGCGTACTCTTGTTACTATAATCTAACTCCGCGCGTACTCTTCTTGTTACTATAATCTAACTCCGCGCGTACTCTTCTTGTTACTATAATCTAACTCCGCGCGTACTCTTCTTGTTACTATAATCTAACTCCGCGCGTACTCTTGTTACTATAATCTAACTCCGCGCGTACTCTTCTTGTTACTATAATCTAACTCCGCGCGTACTCTTGTTACTATAATCTAACTCCGCGCGTACTCTTCTTGTTACTATAATCTAACTCCGCGCGTACTCTTCTTGTTACTATAATCTAACTCCGCGCGTACTCTTCTTGTTACTATAATCTAACTCCGCGCGTTCTCTTCTTGTTACTATAATCTAACTCCGCGCGTACTCTTCTTGTTACTATAATCTAACTCCGCGCGTACTCTTCTTGTTACTATAATCTAACTCCGCGCGTACTCTTCTTGTTACTATAATCTAACTCCGCGCGTACTCTTGTTACTATAATCTAACTCCGCGCGTACTCTTGTTACTATAATCTAACTCCGCGCGTACTCTTCTTGTTACTATAATCTAACTCCGCGCGTACTCTTCTTGTTACTATAATCTAACTCCGCGCGTACTCTTCTTGTTACTATAATCTAACTCCGCGCGTACTCTTCTTGTTACTATAATCTAACTCCGCGCGTACTCTTCTTGTTACTATAATCTAACTCCGCGCGTACTCTTCTTGTTACTATAATCTAACTCCGCGCGTACTCTTCTTGTTACTATAATCTAACTCCGCGCGTACTCTTGTTACTATAATCTAACTCCGCGCGTACTCTTCTTGTTACTATAATCTAACTCCGCGCGTACTCTTGTTACTATAATCTAACTCCGCGCGTACTCTTCTTGTTACTATAATCTAACTCCGCGCGTACTCTTCTTGTTACTATAATCTAACTCCGCGCGTACTCTTCTTGTTACTATAATCTAACTCCGCGCGTACTCTTGTTACTATAATCTAACTCCGCGCGTACTCTTGTTACTATAATCTAACTCCGCGCGTACTCTTGTTACTATAATCTAACTCCGCGCGTACTCTTCTTGTTACTATAATCTAACTCCGCGCGTACTCTTGTTACTATAATCTAACTCCGCGCGTACTCTTCTTGTTACTATAATCTAACTCTGCGCGTACTCTTCTTGTTACTATAATCTAACTCCGCGCGTACTCTTGTTACTATAATCTAACTCCGCGCGTACTCTTGTTACTATAATCTAACTCC
Organism: Mythimna pallens; assembly: GCA_961205895.1. NCBI lineage: Eukaryota > Metazoa > Arthropoda > Insecta > Lepidoptera > Noctuidae > Mythimna > Mythimna pallens. The sequence goes on along the minus strand of OY540851.1, from coordinate 3,828,175 downwards.
GCGCGTACTCTTCTTGTTACTATAATCTAACTCCGCGCGTACTCTTCTTGTTACTATAATCTAACTCCGCGCGTACTCTTGTTACTATAATCTAACTCCGCGCGTACTCTTGTTACTATAATCTAACTCCGCGCGTACTCTTCTTGTTACTATAATCTAACTCCGCGCGTACTCTTCTTGTTACTATAATCTAACTCCGCGCGTACTCTTGTTACTATAATCTAACTCCGCGCGTACTCTTCTTGTTACTATAATCTAACTCCGCGCGTACTCTTCTTGTTACTATAATCTAACTCCGCGCGTACTCTTCTTGTTACTATAATCTAACTCCGCGCGTACTCTTGTTACTATAATCTAACTCCGCGCGTACTCTTGTTACTATAATCTAACTCCGCGCGTACTCTTGTTACTATAATCTAACTCCGCGCGTACTCTTCTTGTTACTATAATCTAACTCCGCGCGTACTCTTGTTACTATAATCTAACTCCGCGCGTACTCTTCTTGTTACTATAATCTAACTCTGCGCGTACTCTTCTTGTTACTATAATCTAACTCCGCGCGTACTCTTGTTACTATAATCTAACTCCGCGCGTACTCTTGTTACTATAATCTAACTCCGCGCGTACTCTTCTTGTTACTATAATCTAACTCCGCGCGTACTCTTCTTGTTACTATAATCTAACTCCGCGCGTACTCTTGTTACTATAATCTAACTCCGCGCGTACTCTTGTTACTATAATCTAACTCCGCGCGTACTCTTCTTGTTACTATAATCTAACTCCGCGCGTACTCTTCTTGTTACTATAATCTAACTCCGCGCGTACTCTTGTTACTATAATCTAACTCCGCGCGTACTCTTCTTGTTACTATAATCTAACTCTGCGCGTACTCTTCTTGTTACTATAATCTAACTCCGCGCGTACTCTTGTTACTATAATCTAACTCCGCGCGTACTCTTGTTACTATAATCTAACTCCGCGCGTACTCTTCTTGTTACTATAATCTAACTCCGCGCGTACTCTTCTTGTTACTATAATCTAACTCCGCGCGTACTCTTCTTGTTACTATAATCTAACTCCGCGCGTACTCTTGTTACTATAATCTAACTCCGCGCGTACTCTTCTTGTTACTATAATCTAACTCCGCGCGTACTCTTGTTACTATAATCTAACTCCGCGCGTACTCTTCTTGTTACTATAATCTAACTCCGCGCGTACTCTTCTTGTTACTATAATCTAACTCCGCGCGTACTCTTCTTGTTACTATAATCTAACTCCGCGCGTACTCTTGTTACTATAATCTAACTCCGCGCGTACTCTTCTTGTTACTATAATCTAACTCCGCGCGTACTCTTGTTACTATAATCTAACTCCGCGCGTACTCTTCTTGTTACTATAATCTAACTCCGCGCGTACTCTTCTTGTTACTATAATCTAACTCCGCGCGTACTCTTCTTGTTACTATAATCTAACTCCGCGCGTACTCTTGTTGTTACTATAATCTAACTCCGCGCGTACTCTTCTTGTTACTATAATCTAACTCCGCGCGTACTCTTGTTACTATAATCTAACTCCGCGCGTACTCTTCTTGTTACTATAATCTAACTCCGCGCGTACTCTTCTTGTTACTATAATCTAACTCCGCGCGTACTCTTGTTACTATAATCTAACTCCGCGCGTACTCTTGTTACTATAATCTAACTCCGCGCGTACTCTTGTTACTATAATCTAACTCCGCGCGTACTCTTCTTGTTACTATAATCTAACTCCGCGCGTACTCTTGTTACTATAATCTAACTCCGCGCGTACTCTTCTTGTTACTATAATCTAACTCTGCGCGTACTCTTCTTGTTACTATAATCTAACTCCGCGCGTACTCTTGTTACTATAATCTAACTCCGCGCGTACTCTTGTTACTATAATCTAACTCCGCGCGTACTCTTGTTACTATAATCTAACTCCGCGCGTACTCTTGTTACTATAATCTAACTCCGCGCGTACTCTTGTTACTATAATCTAACTCCGCGCGTACTCTTCTTGTTACTATAATCTAACTCCGCGCGTACTCTTCTTGTTACTATAATCTAACTCCGCGCGTACTCTTGTTACTATAATCTAACTCCGCGCGTACTCTTGTTACTATAATCTAACTCCGCGCGTACTCTTGTTACTATAATCTAACTCCGCGCGTACTCTTCTTGTTACTATAATCTAACTCCGCGCGTACTCTTCTTGTTACTATAATCTAACTCCGCGCGTACTCTTGTTACTATAATCTAACTCCGCGCGTACTCTTGTTACTATAATCTAACTCCGCGCGTACTCTTCTTGTTACTATAATCTAACTCTGCGCGTACTCTTCTTGTTACTATAATCTAACTCCGCGCGTACTCTTGTTACTATAATCTAACTCCGCGCGTACTCTTGTTACTATAATCTAACTCCGCGCGTACTCTTCTTGTTACTATAATCTAACTCCGCGCGTACTCTTCTTGTTACTATAATCTAACTCCGCGCGTACTCTTCTTGTTACTATAATCTAACTCCGCGCGTACTCTTGTTACTATAATCTAACTCCGCGCGTACTCTTCTTGTTACTATAATCTAACTCTGCGCGTACTCTTCTTGTTACTATAATCTAACTCCGCGCGTACTCTTGTTACTATAATCTAACTCCGCGCGTACTCTTGTTACTATAATCTAACTCCGCGCGTACTCTTCTTGTTACTATAATCTAACTCCGCGCGTACTCTTCTTGTTACTATAATCTAACTCCGCGCGTACTCTTGTTACTATAATCTAACTCCGCGCGTACTCTTGTTACTATAATCTAACTCCGCGCGTACTCTTCTTGTTACTATAATCTAACTCCGCGCGTACTCTTCTTGTTACTATAATCTAACTCCGCGCGTACTCTTGTTACTATAATCTAACTCCGCGCGTACTCTTCTTGTTACTATAATCTAACTCCGCGCGTACTCTTCTTGTTACTATAATCTAACTCCGCGCGTACTCTTCTTGTTACTATAATCTAACTCCGCGCGTACTCTTCTTGTTACTATAATCTAACTCCGCGCGTACTCTTGTTACTATAATCTAACTCCGCGCGTACTCTTGTTACTATAATCTAACTCCGCGCGTACTCTTCTTGTTACTATAATCTAACTCCGCGCGTACTCTTCTTGTTACTATAATCTAACTCCGCGCGTACTCTTGTTACTATAATCTAACTCCGCGCGTACTCTTCTTGTTACTATAATCTAACTCCGCGCGTACTCTTCTTGTTACTATAATCTAACTCCGCGCGTACTCTTCTTGTTACTATAATCTAACTCCGCGCGTACTCTTCTTGTTACTATAATCTAACTCCGCGCGTACTCTTCTTGTTACTATAATCTAACTCCGCGCGTACTCTTGTTACTATAATCTAACTCCGCGCGTACTCTTCTTGTTACTATAATCTAACTCCGCGCGTACTCTTCTTGTTACTATAATCTAACTCCGCGCGTACTCTTCTTGTTACTATAATCTAACTCCGCGCGTACTCTTGTTACTATAATCTAACTCCGCGCGTACTCTTGTTACTATAATCTAACTCCGCGCGTACTCTTGTTACTATAATCTAACTCCGCGCGTACTCTTGTTACTATAATCTAACTCCGCGCGTACTCTTCTTGTTACTATAATCTAACTCCGCGCGTACTCTTGTTACTATAATCTAACTCCGCGCGTACTCTTCTTGTTACTATAATCTAACTCCGCGCGTACTCTTCTTGTTACTATAATCTAACTCCGCGCGTACTCTTGTTACTATAATCTAACTCCGCGCGTACTCTTCTTGTTACTATAATCTAACTCCGCGCGTACTCTTGTTACTATAATCTAACTCCGCGCGTACTCTTCTTGTTACTATAATCTAACTCCGCGCGTACTCTTGTTACTATAATCTAACTCCGCGCGTACTCTTCTTGTTACTATAATCTAACTCCGCGCGTACTCTTCTTGTTACTATAATCTAACTCCGCGCGTACTCTTGTTACTATAATCTAACTCCGCGCGTACTCTTGTTACTATAATCTAACTCCGCGCGTACTCTTCTTGTTACTATAATCTAACTCCGCGCGTACTCTTCTTGTTACTATAATCTAACTCCGCGCGTACTCTTGTTACTATAATCTAACTCCGCGCGTACTCTTCTTGTTACTATAATCTAACTCCGCGCGTACTCTTCTTGTTACTATAATCTAACTCCGCGCGTACTCTTGTTACTATAATCTAACTCCGCGCGTACTCTTCTTGTTACTATAATCTAACTCCGCGCGTACTCTTCTTGTTACTATAATCTAACTCCGCGCGTACTCTTCTTGTTACTATAATCTAACTCCGCGCGTACTCTTCTTGTTACTATAATCTAACTCCGCGCGTACTCTTGTTACTATAATCTAACTCCGCGCGTACTCTTCTTGTTACTATAATCTAACTCCGCGCGTACTCTTCTTGTTACTATAATCTAACTCCGCGCGTACTCTTGTTACTATAATCTAACTCCGCGCGTACTCTTCTTGTTACTATAATCTAACTCCGCGCGTACTCTTCTTGTTACTATAATCTAACTCCGCGCGTACTCTTGTTACTATAATCTAACTCCGCGCGTACTCTTCTTGTTACTATAATCTAACTCCGCGCGTACTCTTCTTGTTACTATAATCTAACTCCGCGCGTACTCTTCTTGTTACTATAATCTAACTCCGCGCGTACTCTTCTTGTTACTATAATCTAACTCCGCGCGTACTCTTCTTGTTACTATAATCTAACTCCGCGCGTACTCTTCTTGTTACTATAATCTAACTCCGCGCGTACTCTTCTTGTTACTATAATCTAACTCCGCGCGTACTCTTCTTGTTACTATAATCTAACTCCGCGCGTACTCTTGTTACTATAATCTAACTCCGCGCGTACTCTTCTTGTTACTATAATCTAACTCCGCGCGTACTCTTGTTACTATAATCTAACTCCGCGCGTACTCTTCTTGTTACTATAATCTAACTCCGCGCGTACTCTTCTTGTTACTATAATCTAACTCCGCGCGTACTCTTGTTACTATAATCTAACTCCGCGCGTACTCTTCTTGTTACTATAATCTAACTCCGCGCGTACTCTTGTTACTATAATCTAACTCCGCGCGTACTCTTCTTGTTACTATAATCTAACTCCGCGCGTACTCTTCTTGTTACTATAATCTAACTCCGCGCGTACTCTTGTTACTATAATCTAACTCCGCGCGTACTCTTCTTGTTACTATAATCTAACTCCGCGCGTACTCTTGTTACTATAATCTAACTCCGCGCGTACTCTTCTTGTTACTATAATCTAACTCCGCGCGTACTCTTGTTACTATAATCTAACTCCGCGCGTACTCTTCTTGTTACTATAATCTAACTCCGCGCGTACTCTTCTTGTTACTATAATCTAACTCCGCGCGTACTCTTCTTGTTACTATAATCTAACTCCGCGCGTACTCTTGTTGTTACTATAATCTAACTCCGCGCGTACTCTTCTTGTTACTATAATCTAACTCCGCGCGTACTCTTGTTACTATAATCTAACTCCGCGCGTACTCTTCTTGTTACTATAATCTAACTCCGCGCGTACTCTTCTTGTTACTATAATCTAACTCCGCGCGTACTCTTGTTACTATAATCTAACTCCGCGCGTACTCTTGTTACTATAATCTAACTCCGCGCGTACTCTTCTTGTTACTATAATCTAACTCCGCGCGTACTCTTCTTGTTACTATAATCTAACTCCGCGCGTACTCTTCTTGTTACTATAATCTAACTCCGCGCGTACTCTTCTTGTTACTATAATCTAACTCCGCGCGTACTCTTGTTGTTACTATAATCTAACTCCGCGCGTACTCTTCTTGTTACTATAATCTAACTCCGCGCGTACTCTTGTTACTATAATCTAACTCCGCGCGTACTCTTCTTGTTACTATAATCTAACTCCGCGCGTACTCTTCTTGTTACTATAATCTAACTCCGCGCGTACTCTTCTTGTTACTATAATCTAACTCCGCGCGTACTCTTGTTACTATAATCTAACTCCGCGCGTACTCTTCTTGTTACTATAATCTAACTCCGCGCGTACTCTTCTTGTTACTATAATCTAACTCCGCGCGTACTCTTCTTGTTACTATAATCTAACTCCGCGCGTACTCTTGTTACTATAATCTAACTCCGCGCGTACTCTTGTTACTATAATCTAACTCCGCGCGTACTCTTCTTGTTACTATAATCTAACTCCGCGCGTACTCTTGTTGTTACTATAATCTAACTCCGCGCGTACTCTTCTTGTTACTATAATCTAACTCCGCGCGTACTCTTGTTACTATAATCTAACTCCGCGCGTACTCTTCTTGTTACTATAATCTAACTCCGCGCGTACTCTTCTTGTTACTATAATCTAACTCCGCGCGTACTCTTGTTACTATAATCTAACTCCGCGCGTACTCTTGTTACTATAATCTAACTCCGCGCGTACTCTTCTTGTTACTATAATCTAACTCCGCGCGTACTCTTCTTGTTACTATAATCTAACTCCGCGCGTACTCTTCTTGTTACTATAATCTAACTCCGCGCGTACTCTTGTTACTATAATCTAACTCCGCGCGTACTCTTCTTGTTACTATAATCTAACTCCGCGCGTACTCTTGTTACTATAATCTAACTCCGCGCGTACTCTTGTTACTATAATCTAACTCCGCGCGTACTCTTGTTACTATAATCTAACTCCGCGCGTACTCTTGTTACTATAATCTAACTCCGCGCGTACTCTTGTTACTATAATCTAACTCCGCGCGTACTCTTGTTACTATAATCTAACTCCGCGCGTACTCTTGTTACTATAATCTAACTCCGCGCGTACTCTTCTTGTTACTATAATCTAACTCCGCGCGTACTCTTCTTGTTACTATAATCTAACTCCGCGCGTACTCTTCTTGTTACTATAATCTAACTCCGCGCGTACTCTTGTTACTATAATCTAACTCCGCGCGTACTCTTGTTACTATAATCTAACTCCGCGCGTACTCTTGTTACTATAATCTAACTCCGCGCGTACTCTTGTTACTATAATCTAACTCCGCGCGTACTCTTGTTACTATAATCTAACTCCGCGCGTACTCTTGTTACTATAATCTAACTCCGCGCGTACTCTTCTTGTTACTATAATCTAACTCCGCGCGTACTCTTCTTGTTACTATAATCTAACTCCGCGCGTACTCTTGTTACTATAATCTAACTCCGCGCGTACTCTTCTTGTTACTATAATCTAACTCCGCGCGTACTCTTCTTGTTACTATAATCTAACTCCGCGCGTACTCTTCTTGTTACTATAATCTAACTCCGCGCGTACTCTTGTTACTATAATCTAACTCCGCGCGTACTCTTCTTGTTACTATAATCTAACTCCGCGCGTACTCTTGTTACTATAATCTAACTCCGCGCGTACTCTTGTTACTATAATCTAACTCCGCGCGTACTCTTGTTACTATAATCTAACTCCGCGCGTACTCTTGTTACTATAATCTAACTCCGCACGTGCTCTTCTTGTTTCTACACACTGTTGTCTATATTTCTTTAAATCTCTCCTTCCGCAGGTTTGCTGAAAGAAATTTCCTTTGAAATAAGCAGTACCTTAGAACTATTTTTATAATGATCTATCTTTCTTTTGTTTTTATCATCATTTTCATCTATTTTATGTTAAAAAAAGAAAAAAAAAGAAAGAAAGAAAATTGCGTTTATTTGGCATTACAAAAAGAAGAAACAAAACACCTTAAAATTAAACAAATAGTACATTGAGTAATGCCAAAAGGGCCTCAGCTCAGCATAATGCCAAATGGTAACACAAGGTCACCACCTGACGCTGATTTTCAGCTGCAAAATACTAAACAATACTAAAAAACACAAAACACTAAAAAACAAAATAACACACAAAAACACACACAAAATACTAAATAATACTTATAATAAATAAATAAAATCAGTCCAGTTGTATGAAAGGAGTTCAGTAGCCTACTTACGTACAGAGGAATAAAATTACATAAATGTAAAGAGACGCCTGCCCGCTATCATCCTACTGGAGGGCAGAGGCCTCCTCTCACATAGAGAATGGGCCAGCATTCATCAGCACACTTGCTGATAGTGAGCTGACGATTTCCGACTTGTATTTATTTGAAGTCCGAGTCCTATCACCGACATCAGTTTGGTCTAAGATAAACTTGTAGGTAGAGTGGCTGAAACAGCGCAGTGGTCGCGCACCTCAGATGCATGCAGGTTACATCTACTAACAATTATGTTTTAGTTTTCTTGATTATAGAGTAACTCTACTGTATTTTTTTTATTTCAGCTGCATGACTGGTTACTCTGGGGAAAGATGCGAAATATCCATCTGTAAGAATTACTGCTTCCAAGGAAGCTGTAGTGTCAGTCCTGAGGGCCAACCTAAATGCCGGTAAATCATATTATCCATTTAAATCGTTGTATAGAATATACAAACACTTTTATTACGGATCCAAAAAGTATTGCCTTGTCAGGTTCAATTGCAACTCTAAACCATCCTTGAAGTCACTCATACAAAAGCTAAGAATTTCATTAATGTCGAGCCAGCTGTTTAGAAGAGTTCAGTAACACACAGATACAGAAAATTAACTTTATATAAATGTAAAGCGTCGTCTCATATAGCGAAGGGTCCAGCATTTATCGGCACACTTACTGAATGTTAGTTGACAACTTCAGACCTGTATCTGTTTGAAGTCCGGCTCCCGTCACCGACGTCAGTGTGTTCTAAGATAAACTTATAGAGCGTTCGAAACAGCGCAGTAGTCGCGCACCTGTTACGTCTAATCACAATTATTGGTTTTCTTAATTATAGAGTAACTCTTCTGTATCTTCGTTATTTTAGCTGTAACACCGATTACTCTGGGAAAAGGTGCGAAGTGAACACGTGCTGCTATGGATATTGTTTAAACGGCGCTGTTTGCTCGCTGAATGAGGAAGGTATGCCGCCCTACCAGGATCCAGCAGATTACGATGGTGGAAGATACGAGGTTTCTGCCAATAAGGACAACAGGTAAATGATCTTCTCACTGTCACTACAGTGTCAAGCGACCCTGTGTGGGACGCTGATCGTACACTCGGCAGATGCGACAAGTTTTGTCAAAGAAAAGGTGAAAATAACTTGTAGTGGGTGTTATAAAATCAGACGACCTTGTCACCCTTTAGTTAAACGGGAACTATTACTAGTGACAAGATCGTCTGATATTAAATTTATAATATATATTTTTTTGAACTGATAAGTTACACAAGCATATACGACACAAAAATTAAGTCAAAGTCAAAAGTTTTTATTTCACATGGGCCTACATGGGCACTTATAGAACGTCAGAAGCTAGTGCACGGTTCCAAATTGGTCGTTTCCTAAGTAAGTAATAATAATACTTGAATTTAATACATAGTTTTATGTCGTCACATTTCAAGTGTCTCGTTGATCTAGTGGTCACAAGCTCTACCGCTAAACATGAGGCTGTAGGCGCGGCTCCCGGGTCAGGAATATTTACACTAATATTATAAAGAGGTATAGTTTGTTTTTTTGTTTGTAGGAGGTAATCTCTGAAAGTACTGGTGCGATTGCTAAGGATTTATTCACCAATAGAAATCTTTTTTATTCCTCTGTGACATAGGCTATATTTTATGTACGTGGGCGAAGCCGCGAGCAAAAACTAGTTTATTATAAATTGTTAGTATCAGCCCGGAGTCTACACTCGTGCCTGGATGATAGCAATAGGTCCGACGACGAACAATGGGTAGCTTGCCGTCCGGCTGTTCGGTAAGGACTGCGCCCAAGTCGTCGAACAGCGCGTAGTGCTCCTGGCGCGCCACCAAAACCGTAGGGGCCCAGCAGAGCCGATGCCGCAAGGGGCCCAGCAGAGCCGATGCCGCTAGGGGCCCAGCAGAGCCGATGCCGCTGGGGCCGCGGGAATGTTTAAAAGAGTTACAGCGGCCTTAGAACCCGCAGGCAACTGACGGACACTGGTGGCTTTTAGTCAGTAAAAGTCTGGCACACCCTCTCACTTTACCCTAGGGTGGGAGAAGCCAGTTAATGATTTCCTACACCCTGGCACGTGGGACTTGAAACAGAACTTGTCAAAATAATATAAATGCAATTGGTGCAGTAGTTGTGTATGACCGACCACTGATGTGCGTTTGACTGTACATTTGTACAATTTTTGTTAAATATGTTTTACTATAATTAATTATAGTTACATTATGTTTGAAATGTTCGTTGTTACAGCTCTGATGATGGTAACTCTCTCTCAGAAGGGAAAGTCAGTGCATGCCACCAGTTCTGTCTAAATGACGGCACTTGTTCCCTGGACAAATCGAGTGCGCCAGTCTGCCAGTGCACAGCAGATTACGTGGGTGAAAGATGCGAAGTTCCCGCCTGCATAGCCAAATGGGTGTTACACGCATACAACGGTAAGAAAGTTTTTTGGTGAGGTACCTATAAGTTAGAAAAATATTTGATTGAATTTCATTTCACCTCAAACTTTTAAAATGTTTCAGTTTTGTTTTTAGGGTTCCGTAGCCGAATGGCAAAAAACGGAACCCTTATGGATTCGTCATGTCTGTCTGTCTGTCCGTCCCTATGTCACAGCCACTTTTTTCCGAAACTATAAGAACTATACTGTTGAAATTTTGTAAGTAGATGTATGCTGTGAACCATACATTTGCATGTGCATTAAGATTTTCACACAAAAATAGAAAAATAAACAATAAATTTTCATCAAACCCATACTTGTGGGGTATGTATGAATAGGTCTTCAAAAATGATATTGAGGTTTCTAATATAATTTTTTTCTAAACTAATTAGTTTGCGCGAGAGACACTTCCAAAGTGGTAAAATATGTGTCCCCCCCTGTAACTTCTAAAATAAGACTATGATAAAATTAAAAAAAATATGTGATGTACATTACCATGCAAACTTCCACCGAAAATCGGTTTGAACGAGATCTAGTTAGTAGTTTTTTTTTAATACGTCATAAATCGTAAACCGCTATTTACCTTTCAAGTTTGTACGAAAGCCTCAGTGCGCGCGTCCGACTCGAAGTCACGTCTGCCTCTGTATCAGCTGACCTATTATTAATTCGATTTTTTTCGTTATTCCGACGTTTCATTTCGTCAAAAAATTTTTCACCGATGTTACACTTAGCCGAAATAACATTTGTTCGAAGTATTATGTTTCCGAACATTCATTATACCACTGTTTTAATTACCATATTTTCATTTCATCAAACGCCTAGAAATGTAATTATTACACTAACATGATTGAGGCATTTCAGATTAGTTTGACCTAATATTTTGTTTAATTAATTACTTAAATGTAATGGCATTTAATGATATAGTTGATTATCAACATAAGTGAATTTAATTAGTCCCAGTAAAAAGCGTGCAAACAAGGATGCTTGCTTTAAACATGCAGCATGCAAGCAGACATGTAGCATGCAAGCAGACATGCATCATGCAAGAAGGCATGCAGCATGCAAGCAGGCATACAATATGCAGTAAGGTTTTGCAGCGATTCGTTTCTGTTACTAAATTTTGTGTCATAAAAGTCAATACCTATTGACTTTTATGACACTATTTTAATTTAATATTGAAAATGCTACCAAGTACCGTCTATTTTGTGACCAAAATTCCGTAAAATGTTGTTTCGTTGTGGTGAAAATAAATCATTTGGCAAATGAAAAAAGTTCAAAAGAGGCTTCGGCCAATAGCAAAACGTTATTTTGTAAATCGACGAAACATAGTTCGGTAAAATAACATACTACTTCGATGATCTAAAAATATGTCAAATAATGCATATAGCAAAAAAGACGTCTGTCACTAGTTTTCGGAAAAATGAAATTCGAACAAAAAAATTTCGGAATAGTGATCGGTTTCGGATCCAGTTTTTTCGGTCTAAACTTATTTTAATAAGAAACAATTAAATCATACTTTTCCCTCTAGTGTAGTGACGACCACCAGTGATTCAGGCCCATATTCCAGGTCCGTTTGTAGAACCTGCACTCGACTCACTTGCCATAACAACGGAAAAACCTTCGATAAATGTCAGTGAATAACAAGCTATATGTTCTGTCAATTCAATGATTTGATGTGGAGTTGAGTTGCAGGATATCACTTAGAAACGTCTTTCTTTCTTTGCTTGGTTTTCTCGAACCTTAATAATCATCTTATTACATCTCACTTTATAGATGAGCCACTGGTTACTCTGAGCGACGCAGTCGAGTCTGGTTAAGTCGACGTGAGCTTCAACGGTTGTCTGAACAACGGAGCTTGTTCGGAACGAGCGCGACATGTGAAGCAGTCGAAGAGTGCATGTTCACCTCTACAAATTAATGCTTTTAAAGTTCAAGGATATACCTAAGTTTAATTCAGTTAAAGTAGTTTTTAAGTCATATTTTATATTTTTAAAGATTTTCACATTTTCCTTCCTTCATATTATATTTAGGTATTAACTAGTAGTTTATATTTTAGTTTTACGTTATCTTAGTTCAATACTCAGAAGCAAGCTTCTCTTGTCTCCGGCCTACTGTTGGATGCAGTTCACGACTACCTAAGACTTTGTTTCTTTATAAATTGTGAATTCGTGTGTGTATCTCAATAAATAAGGCATCACCTTAGTGTGCTTATCCCAAATATTAGTTGTCATTACAATCTCACTTTCTTAACAAAATTACGTGCTTCGAAAACATGTAACTATAAAGTTATTTAATAGTTAAGAGGACCCTTCCCGGTCCATCTATCATCAACGTGAGTGTGGTTTAAAAGCTTGTTGTTTCATTCAACGCAGTTGAACGCAATGTTTGATAAAGAGGCAACGCGAAAAAAGGGAGATAACGCCTGGACGCTCTGTAGGCATTCAGTAATTTCGTTAGTCTTTTGAATATTTCACGAAACTTATTCCAGAAAATAAAATAGATAATATCCACAAGATATTCGTATTTCCAAAATATATAGAGAAAGATGTGCAATAACATCATACTCACGAAAAGCGGCTGTATGAAAATCATTACTTTACTCTATGATGAAAATGTATCTCTGGATGGGCGCTCTTATTCAGAAATATGACAGCCGACAGCGTCTGACAGCTACTGGTTATGGTTAAAGTTAGTTGAGGCTATATTCAAAAATCAAACTGGCCACTAACAAAAAAAATAAAAATAAAATGTGGTAACTGATGAGTTTCTAAAAAAAAATAATGAAGCGGGAGCGTAATTATAGAAAATTAAATTATAAAATCTGAGAGTAGTAAATTTTGTCTGTTTCAAATCATGAATTTTGTTTGTAGTAAAGTATTTGTATTTCTGTAATACATAATTCGTTTTAGTAAATGTTCTTTTAATTATATTATCTCACAGATGGTGTAAAAAGTAGAGTATCCAACACGAGGATAAAGCTGTCTTTGTCTTAATGGGCAGCTTGAATTCCTCACTTCACTCAGGTTTCTATATGAACTCCCTCGCAGTGCTCGGGTGTTGATTATATTAATCCTTCACTGAGTTCGGGATTAAAACTTGGCAACCTACGTTTCGTTCGGAATTCAACACGCCACTTGCGAATTTAAAACACTACTTATCCCCTAGTCATATAATCTACTATCATTTAACGCTCATAAGGTCTTACGTCTTCACTGCCATCTGTAGGTACACGATAAAGGTTGACCAAAGCAACGATGCAGCGATTGTGTGACTGATGAAATGTCTAGACAAGGAGAACGCAATATGTCGCGCCGGCCCCAGGTACACCGGGCTGACGCAAGAGCTGGTGATGATCTCTCGCGGGGGTTTCATACGCTGTGCGGGCGCTGGGGAGGTACCTGTTTCGGATTCTGGTGGGAATAACGCCCGGTTGACACAATAATGTGGACCACCCGGGGGACACGGTGGAGCATACAGTGGAATTCACCTTAGTTGGACAAATCACTGCCGTGTCCTCTCGGAGGCAAGCGGCGCCGGGCCCTGGTTTAGGTCATGGTCCGGACCAAGAGGGAATGAGAAGCGTTTTCCTCCAGCGATGCAGTGAAGCTAGCGAACATCCTCACGCCCCAGTCACCGACCCGGACGTCGGCAGTCTGAAAGCGATTACCGCCCACTGAAGGCGCGGGCAATAGGTAGCTCACTGTCCAGTAAGCGCCCGAGTCGTCGACGGCGCATAGGTAGTGTTCCACGCGGGCCCAGCAGGGTGCGGCCGCGGGAATTTTCGATCGAGTTACCGTGGCTTTGGAAAAAGGGCAACTGAAGGACACAGGTGGATTTTAGTCGGTAAGTCTGAAACGTCCTCTCGCCCCATCCTAGAGCGGGAGAAGTCATTTGATGAATTCGCATCACAAAGAAGGGGCGAACCTATCCGACCGACCGCGACCTGGGGATCGAACGTAACGAAGCAAATAATTACACTCATTTAGTTTGTTCTAGTTTATTTCAGGATATAAATAGATTAATAATTGTTTACATTCATACATACATGTACGTGCACAGGAATCCTTATTTTAATAGGTGCTTATGATATTATAACGACCTAGCTTGTTTCTGCCATGGTCTACCTGAGTACCAAATCCGTTTGAGTGTGAACAAGAAACAAACACACACACACATCAAATGTGTTTTAAAAGTAATTCTTTATTTTTTTTCACTAAAAATGTTAGAATAACGATTTTATACAGCTTAAATTAAAAAACGTACTTAAAGATTTAAAAAAAAAAGACGGGTTGCACTCCGGGAGTGCCGGCAGAAGTGAAAACTTGATTATTAACGTTGAGCATGTTTGATATTTTGGAATGGTTAGGGAATAATTTTGCACCAATTGCTTTATCAGTATAAAAGTACTATCATTTATGTGGTAGAATACAATATTCATTTATTGCGCTATCGTACACAAACATGACAATTTATATTACATTAAAAATTTAACACTTTAAAACTATTACAATTATTTTACATTAAAAAGTTTATCTCTCCGAAAAATCAACTTTCATCCATAATTTCAACGACTTTTTCACCATCATCATTACCAGAACTATCATCGCCAATCTCTAAAACTGATACGATAGGTTTATGGTAGCTGAAGTAAGAAACGAACAGTTTTGATTCGAACCTATTTAAATGTCTAATAAAGACCGCATCAATAGTAGTTTTGTATTTCGTTGTGCTAAGATTGCGATCATTCGACATAGTTAAACCAAATTCATTATTTAAAAATTCAATTAATAGATGATTTTTATCGTCTGCGAAGTTTATGTTGCTGTAACATACACGAACATTCGCGCAAGCGCCCTGCGCTGCCTAAACGAAACAGTAGGCCCAGGCATACATTTTCGCCGCGCCGTAGAGAGGGGATAGCTGTCTACTCTCCATCCGTCTTACGCTTTTTCGATCAGGTCACGTGTCCTGACGCGAGTTTAAGATTTTATACCCATTACAGAAAAAGTGCTCAACGCCGCTAAAGAAGTTTTCACTTCAAAAAAAATTAGGTAATAGCCGACGAAATATTCCACCACTGGGGGGCCCCCCACAATCATGTACTGGATCCGTGGTATTCTTTTGTGCGTCGATGTCGGAGACACTGTATATAATTCTTCTGTACGTTTTTTTTTAGGTGGGAATATTATCTTATGACAAATTGCGCTCTTGGGCGGAGCGTGAAATAGTGTCAGACTTTTAATGATTAAAAACCTACTCCTTATTTGCCTTCGTCCCAGGGCCCCGGGTTTCACTTTCACACTAACCGTGGCCCCAATAGGCTTCGACCCTGCTGGGCCCCTACAGATGCTGACATCTCCTTGAGCCCGCGTGGAACAGTACGCGCCGTCGATGACTTGGGCTCAGTCCGGACGGTTACCGGACGGCCGGACGGCGAGCCACCCATTGCTCGCCGTCCGCAAACACGCGCCTACGATGGCCTGTACCAAGGCCCGGCACGAGAGATCGCCGCCGCCGATCGCCCCCTCTGCCCAAGCGGGGCACACCTCCACCGTATGCTCCACCGTGTCCTCCGGGCGGTCCACACAGTGGCGACACCCGGGCGTCGCTTCCGCACGAATCCGGTGCAGGAACTTCCCGAACTTACCATGTTCGGTGAGAACCTGCGTCATGCGGAAGGTGAGGACGCTGTGAGGTTTTTCCAAACACGCCTCAAAGAGGAGACTTACCGCCATAATTGTGACGTGCCCAATTCATCTGTACATGTGTTTGTGACCTATATTGATACGGATGAAACCTTGTATGGGTCCCTGGATCTTGAAAATACAATTGGATCCGGTAGGTGCCGCTGCTATCGGGTTCTCTTTTTTTTTCTGACGTAAAGCCTGCTTTTGGGTAGGACAACGTCTGCCGGTACCGCTGGTATTATTGTATATTTCTAACTGGAATTATACACAACTTTGTACTGCCCAAGTAAAAAAATAAATTGCAATCATAATTTTAAGCATTTTAGTTATCTTAATTATAGGCAAATAATATGAAAAACATTGGTATGCGTAGATACACGCACGCACACTAACACGCTAGTGACGTCAGATTTATCAAAAAAGGTCATTTTTGTTTTCTTTATAGGTTCGCGCTTGACCACTATCTCACCTGTACCTCTACCATGAGTTTAAAGCAATAGTATTCGTTGCTACTCGATATCGACGCCGTAAATATTTTGTATGGCAAATTTTGCAGCGCCTCTAGCGGTCAAATGCAGAACAAAAATCGGTAGTATGAGTCGTAAAGTACATAACCTATCGAATAAGAACTCGCCAGCGATTAGTTTTTAGTAGTTTCCTATAGAAAATCGGTACCATGAGTAACAAATTTGACAGGTGCTATCGAAGCAAACCGTTACTACAGTAGTAAAGTAACTCACTAGCTTATTGAAGGGTGAAAATGAATGAAAACAATATTTTATTTATTTGTGCATAAATATGTCCGGTAAAACTTATTTAACGTAGAATATGTTAGATACGGCTGCATATGTAGACGAACGACGCGTCAAAGGAAATTTCCAAGCGACTATACGAAAGGCACATAAAGATATCAGTGAAAATAATTTCATCAAAGAATATAGGCTCAATAAAGGGGCTTTCGAGTATTTGTGTGGTCTGCTAAGAGTTTATACAGATTTGAAATTTACACAAAGAGCAAAATACACTTGAATCGAAAGTAAATTAGAAATAAGTATGTTATAATAACTTACTTTTATACATGCACTTCATAATAAAAATACCACTTTTCAGTATGCGCATTGTTATTTAACGTATTACTGGCAAAGCTCTCCATTTTGCCCATTCAAGAATTCACAAACACAAAAACACACACCATCAAAATATTAGTTCAACTACAATATTACATTTTCAATAGGTCGGGTTATAGAGAACGCGAGCGAGATGGCGTTTCAAATTGGTAGGGTTTTTAGGTCTATCTGCCTTACTCTGTATTTTACTGTAGCTAGAAAGAGAACAAACTTAAATGTGAAGTTAGATACGATGCGGTTTTTGTACCAACGTAAACGCTCGATACCGTGTATACCTATCGAGTTGTCGCTAGCGAGTACGTTTGACTCATGGTACGAGTTTAATTGTAATCTATTCGAAGCACGTTTACTCGATATCGACCACGGTAAGACTGTGTAGTTTTTCGATAGTAACTCATGGTAAGGGTACTGAAGGTAAGCGATGATGTGGCCGACGATGGAGCAAGAAGATGAAGCAATAGAAGTAGCCTATTCACTCTTGACTTAAAGACCCCTAGGTTGTAGCTAACAGGAAACACATTTTTATCCTAAAATAATTCTTCATTATCTACATATATAAAAAGGAAAGACTGATTGACTGACGTACCGACGCACAGCTGAAGCTACCGGGACTAGGAGCGTCAAATTCTGCACAAGGCTTTCTTTTACTACGTAGACGTGCACTAAGAGAAGTTGAAAGATTTTGAAAAACTTTGGAGCCTCCAAAGTTTTCCAAGAAAGTTTATATGGGAAAGCCTTCCTCGTGGACGAAGCCGCTGGCAGACGATAGTTATAATCCAATACAATACTTGTGTTAATAATAGCTGAAATCGACTCAGCAGCCGAATACTTCCAGGATGACACAAGGCACGCGTTGCTTAAACTTAACACACGCAAGGGCGGATCCAGGGGGGGGGGGGGGGGGTCATGCCCCCCCTGGGTTGGGGCCAGGACCTAGGTGGACCACTGATTGAAATTGTTAAACATAATGTTTTTATATAATTTTTATGTAAGCACCTTCAATATAAGAGCGGCCAACCCGAGGTACCTTTTCTTTCTCCAGATATTTTGGATATACAGTTATCTTGTGGATATTATCTAGGCTTCTATAAAAATCAAAACATAAACTTGTGTAAAATTAATCTAGTAAAGACCTCTGAAAATCTGCTATTTTATGTGAACTTTAGCCCTCCACAATGTACTCATTTATTAAAAATATAAAAAAGTACATATAGCCTTCCACATTTAATCGAGATTCTGAATGACGACGACTTTTCTCAAAAACTTTAAAGGATTTTCACCGATAAAAAAGGTGCTTTACCAGGTCAAAAGTTTTTATGTATAAGGCACTGGTCACTTGTAATTATTTTGAAAACATAGGTTATTTAAAAGTAAAAATACCATTGTTCGAATTTTGAATTTTCCTCCACATTTTTTCGAGAGCCATGTCAAATTATCGTGTCTCATTTAAAAATGGATCGAACGAAACGAGCACACGACAGGCTTAGTCCACCATAGACAAAATAAAAACTTGGAATGTTTTGCTGTTACATCTATATATATAAAAGAAAGTCGTGTTAGTTACACCACTTATAACTCAAGAACGGCTGAACCGATTTGGCTGAAAATTGGTGGGGAGGTAGCTTAGAACCAGGAGACGGACATAGGGTACTTTTTTTTTTTAGGGTGGAGTAGGGTAGAGTAGGGTAGAGTAGGGTATAGTAGGGTAGAGTAGGGTAGAGTAGGGTAGAGTAGGGTAGAGTAGGGTAGAGTAGGGTAGAGTAGGGTAGAGTAGGGTAGAGTAGGGTAGAGTAGGGTAGAGTAGGGTAGAGTAGGGTAGAGTAGGGTAGAGTAGGGTAATTTTTTTTTTTTACTAAATCCCGGTTTTGGGCAGAACAACGTCTGCTGGGACCGCTAGTAATTCATAAAAACAACCAAAAAGAAAAATACCTCTAAAAAAATAAATGTGTATTTTTTATTCTGCAATTATATTAATTAGTTTTTGCCACAACTTATGAAAATATAACGTTTTTCCAAAATAAAAAGGTGGCAACCCCAGCTACAGTCATGTCCTTAAACTCTTTAAAAAGTAAAAGGCACGTTTTGACATTTGAGAAAGACCCTAAAATGTAACTTGGAACGAAACTGAAAGAAACAATAAAATAATAATAATTTACATAAAGTGATTTAATGTAATAACATAATGTAATATAGACGGTTACATAACGTAAATAATAAAAAAAATCAAATGTCAAAACGGATCTTTTATTTCTTGACAACTTTACAC
This sequence comes from Mythimna pallens, assembly GCA_961205895.1. NCBI lineage: Eukaryota > Metazoa > Arthropoda > Insecta > Lepidoptera > Noctuidae > Mythimna > Mythimna pallens. The sequence goes on along the minus strand of OY540851.1, from coordinate 3,808,555 downwards.
AGCTAACACTTATGCGTGACTATGAGTTCGTGGACGCGTCCGGCGTGGCGGAGGGAGAGGTAGAGGGAGAGGGAGAGGGGAGGTAGTCCTCGGTGCGCATGTCGTTGATGCCGAGCTCCTCGTTCTGCTCGAAGGAGCGCGTGTAGCGGGTTATCTTGAGCCCTGCAACACACCAGTCTCACCGTCATCATCAGTTCAGCTGAACACGTCCACAGCTGAGCGGCGGCCTCAGGGACCAGAAACGTTTATTTCAAATAGACCATTTACAGGAACTTTGTCAAAATGTCGGTCAATCAAAAAAAGTGAAGCTAAACTGCACGCTCCAAAGAACTCTATGGCTGGACATCTTCTGACGAATATTTGCAATAAATCTACTACGTAACACCTGAATGACTTCACTGTCGTAACTTTTTATGATTACTAAATTATTATGTCACGTAATTTCAAAAGTCTCGCTATTCCCGAAAACATACGCTAATGCGAAAAAATCGTCAAAAGTTGCAAATTTTTCGAGATCGAGAATAATAATGTTAATAATATTCCACAACTGCAAACAGAGCTTGTGCTATGAGAACTAGACAAGACAACTGATAAATACACTTATACATTTCTAAATACATAATTATTATAGATACATTACACCCAGACACAGAAAAAACGGTCACGCTCATCACACAAACATTTGTCTTGGGTGGGAAGCGAACCCACGACCTCTAGCATAGTAATCAGGGCCACTGACCACTAGACTGGCAGGCCAGTTTAAATCTGGGATGAAAACCGTAGCGTGTTATTCAAGTGTTGAGTGGTAGTAGCGCACCTTCGTCGGGCACGTTGGGGTCGTGCGCGAGGCTCTGCACGTAGCTGTTCCCCGCGGGGTCGTCCAGGATCACGGTGACTGCGCGCTCGCCTCGCAGCACCTCCTCCACCTTCTCCACGAATCTACACCGACAGAAAAGCACTTTTTACAAACGAAACGTTCAATAAATGTATGGAGCTCGGGCTAAGAATAATTAATAAATCGAACAGTAATCTGACTGATCCTGTATCCTGAAAGAGCGAAATTATTTGGATTTTTTTAGCATTAAATAACATTTTACAGTAGTCCGTTTTTTTTTTAAAGGAAATTACAAATAAACGTAAAATGGCTTTCAATGTGCACCCTCTGCTGTGGTGAACCACCCCCCTCGGGCTCCGCCTCTTACTGCTAAGTTGTAATGTGTGTAGAGAGGGCGCTGCTGGCGCTGATGAGACCCTCTGTGTGTAGTGTGTGTGTAGAGAGGGCGCTGCTGGCGCTGATGAGACCCTCTGTGTGTAGTGTGTGTGTAGAGAGGGCGCTGCTGGCGCTGATGAGACCCTCTGTGTGTAGTGTGTGTGTAGAGAGGGCGCTGCTGGCGCTGATGAGACCCTCTGTGTGTAGTGTGTGTGTAGAGAGGGCGCTGCTGGCGCTGATGAGACCCTCTGTGTGTAGTGTGTGTGTAGAGAGGGCGCTGCTGGCGCTGATGAGACCCTCTATGTGTAGTGTGTGTGTAGAGAGGGCGCTGCTGGCGCTGATGAGACCCTCTGTGTGTAGTGTGTGTGTAGAGAGGGCGCTGCTGGCGCTGATGAGACCCTCTGTGTGTAGTGTGTGTGTAGAGAGGGCGCTGCTGGCGCTGATGAGACCCTCTGTGTGTAGTGTGTGTGTAGAGAGGGCGCTGCTGGCGCTGATGAGACCCTCTGTGTGTAGTGTGTGTGTAGAGAGGGCGCTGCTGGCGCTGATGAGACCCTCTGTGTGTAGTGTGTGTGTAGAGAGGGCGCTGCTGGCGCTGATGAGACCCTCTGTGTGTAGTGTGTGTGTAGAGAGGGCGCTGCTGGCGCTGATGAGACCCTCTGTGTGTAGTGTGTGTGTAGAGAGGGCGCTGCTGGCGCTGATGAGACCCTCTGTGTGTAGTGTGTGTGTAGAGAGGGCGCTGCTGGCGCTGATGAGACCCTCTGTGTGTAGTGTGTGTGTAGAGAGGGCGCTGCTGGCGCTGATGAGACCCTCTGTGTGTAGTGTGTGTGTAGAGAGGGCGCTGCTAGCGCTGATGAGACCCTCTGTGTGTAGTGTGTGTGTAGAGAGGGCGCTGCTGGCGCTGATGAGACCCTCTGTGTGTAGTGTGTGTGTAGAGAGGGCGCTGCTGGCGCTGATGAGACCCTCTGTGTGTAGTGTGTGTGTAGAGAGGGCGCTGCTGGCGCTGATGAGACCCTCTATGTGTAGTGTGTGTGTAGAGAGGGCGCTGCTGGCGCTGATGAGACCCTCTATGTGTAGTGTGTGCGTAGAGAGGGCGCTGCTGGCGCTGATGAGACCCTCTGTGTGTAGTGTGTGTGTAGAGAGGGCGCTGCTGGCGCTGATGAGACCCTCTGTGTGTAGTGTGTGTGTAGAGAGGGCGCTGCTGGCGCTGATGAGACCCTCTGTGTGTAGTGTGTGTGTAGAGAGGGCGCTGCTAGCGCTGATGAGACCCTCTGTGTGTAGTGTGTGTGTAGAGAGGGCGCTGCTGGCGCTGATGAGACCCTCTGTGTGTAGTGTGTGTGTAGAGAGGGCGCTGCTAGCGCTGATGAGACCCTCTGTGTGTAGTGTGTGTGTAGAGAGGGCGCTGCTGGCGCTGATGAGACCCTCTGTGTGTAGTGTGTGTGTAGAGAGGGCGCTGCTGGCGCTGATGAGACCCTCTGTGTGTAGTGTGTGTGTAGAGAGGGCGCTGCTGGCGCTGATGAGACCCTCTATGTGTAGTGTGTGTGTAGAGAGGGCGCTGCTGGCGCTGATGAGACCCTCTATGTGTAGTGTGTGCGTAGAGAGGGCGCTGCTGGCGCTGATGAGACCCTCTGTGTGTAGTGTGTGTGTAGAGAGGGCGCTGCTGGCGCTGATGAGACCCTCTGTGTGTAGTGTGTGTGTAGAGAGGGCGCTGCTAGCGCTGATGAGACCCTCTGTGTGTAGTGTGTGTGTAGAGAGGGCGCTGCTGGCGCTGATGAGACCCTCTATGTGTAGTGTGTGTGTAGAGAGGGCGCTGCTGGCGCTGATGAGACCCTCTGTGTGTAGTGTGTGTGTAGAGAGGGCGCTGCTGGCGCTGATGAGACCCTCTGTGTGTAGTGTGTGTGTAGAGAGGGCGCTGCTGGCGCTGATGAGACCCTCTATGTGTAGTGTGTGTGTAGAGAGGGCGCTGCTGGCGCTGATGAGACCCTCTATGTGTAGTGTGTGTGTAGAGAGGGCGCTGCTCGTGTTACCGGTCGAGGCGGTCGCGGTTGACGCCGGGCGCGTCGCCGACGGCGCCGGGGCAGTCGCGCAGCTGCGCCGCCGTGGCGCTGATGAGACCCTCTGCTGTGGTGAACCGCCCCCCGAGGGCTCTGCCCCCTACTTCCAAGTCCAGCTCTGGTATCTCCATGCTGCAGGTTTCTGACTGCAAGGGTAGATTAGGACTTGATTAATCGGACTGATTGCGCCGCGCATGCTCGTAGCTAACCGGCGAGCTGTGGATGACTGCCCTTATTTTGATGAGGTATCATTAGATTACAACTCTACGCAGAGGGCTACAGCGCTCCGCGCGTTCATTACAACGATGCGTTCAGGGAGCTGATGTAGTTCCCGCGCTACTGCAGTGCGTCCGGCATGCACACAAGAGCAGTCGATACGCGTAGACATACGAATACTAGTTTTTTTTATATATATATTGGGTACACTAAACAACTTGGCCTAATCTGAAACATAAGTTTAATTTCTAATAAGTGTAACAGTTTCCCGAAGTTTGCGCGTCGCTGTCAACACGCAAACATGTACAACACATACACACGGCCACGCACCTTGAGCACGTCCCGAGAGAAGTCCTCCTTGCTGGCGATGCGCAGCTCGAAGCGCACGCCCTTGTCTTCTATGCCGCCGCCTGACTTCACCTGCACACCACATACAACCACGTCTTTAAAGCCGGCTGATCAAATATACAACACTAATTTTTGATTAGTACAAACACTTAGAGGGCTTATTAGAAAAGGTCACGTTATTATTTTAAGTATTCTCAATAAATAATATTTATAAACAGCAAAGTTATTAGCGTTTGTTTATATCCCAAAATTTCATTCAATTTATGGAAATATTGTACAGGCTATTGATTATGAATGAATAAATAACGATCAAAATGCAAAAACGCAATTGTGGCTCATTTTCGTAGATAATTTTGGAATTTCGTTTTTTTTTTACTTTTGACTACAAAAATATGATTAATAACGGGTACGGATAGAGCCCCATTTTTTTTATACTTATTAAAAAATAGGGATTTATATACACATGCATAGTGGAGGCTCGAAAAAGTACTTTAGCGTGATTACCAGACACACTCTTCTCAGAGAAGTGGCCCTAATCTTTGCACTCATTTTTTCTCCAAACCAATTTTCATTTACAATGCGTGCTTGCTCATAAAACGGCGAAGAAAAATTTTTATATTTATATTATCGATGATGAGAAAACCATCATGTTCAACAGTCAAAATGTGCCTTCCTGTAACCAAGTAAACGTAGCCAGAGATTATTTGCGCCAGTAGCGATTTATTTAACAGCAGGCTTACATACTAACAAACCAATGATATTGTAATGATTTTTAAAGAAAATATTCATTAATCGTTAAACTTCCATCTATAAGCGATAGATGGCGCTAGTAGTAACATGAACTTAAGGCATGCGTTGTAGGCATTAAGTAATTATTTATGGTATTAGAGTTTATGTATTTGTTTTGTATAAATATAACATAATTGTTAAAATGAAATATTTACTTGCAGTTAATTATTGAGAAACCCTAATGTATATTAGTTAGTCAATTGATGTTACGTACTGTTTACTTTGCTCTGATTGGTCGGACTAAGTGTTTGTGAAAGTTTGTGGTGGGGAAACATTGAGTTTGTAACTGTCATTCTGTTGAACAGTGAACATGTCCTATCAATCCGTGTATTTGAAAATAATTGTTAATAGAATGATAAATATGAAATTATGTTGATGAAAGGAAATAAAATATGTATATAACTGAAGGTTGAAGTTTATGATTCATCACAATATAAAGAGTATAATATTAACAAATAGCTAATCACAAGCCTCCACACATTGACAAAAAAAAAAAGTCGATAAAAAGAAAGTTAAGTAATAAATTAACTATCACATTTGTGCAGAATAAGTCGGCACTGAGATCTCAAGAAAGTACATTACAACCACGAATGATTCCGTGCGTTTTTCTCAATAAGCTTGAAAAGTGATCATCTGAGAACTTGGGTGTACATACCTCGTTGGTGCGATGTCCGCAGAAATCGCAAGTAGTGCTCATGATGACGACCTCCTTGAAGTGCGGGATGTCTGCAACACAAGGCACGGCACATGAAGGAGGCCTAGCGCCCGGGCTATGTTCAAGCTAATACAAGAACAGCAAGAGGCTTCGCGTACATACCACGATAATCGCCACAGGTCGGAATTCGGTAGAGTTAACCATGTACTTACACCAATTTCATACAGCGAAAGAATAAAGTGGAAATGCTTCAAATCTCGAGATTAATTTTAAAGAGCAGATTTTTTTATGACACTATCAGAAATATAGCAGAAAACAATTATTCCTGCATTAATGACAAGGACGAGGAAGTGTATAAAGTTAACCTCACCTCGGTTGGCGTAGAGAGATCTTATTCAATGAAAAATACTAATAAAAATTGTATGATAATTATCTTTGTTATATTTGTCTTATCTATCTCTCGAGGTTTTTATTATTATTTATTTGTAATATTGTTGGCCGCACGGGGTTTTTCAATAGAAATCCCGGGAAGATCCATATTAATATCAACATTTCGATGCAAGTACATGAATAACTCTACCTAATTCCGACCCCTGATAATTACACTAGCTTATTACCGCAGCTTCGCTCCAATCACAACAGACCCGTGCATTTTCCAGAAAAAATCAGAACTTACACTTATACTTTTTTTTAATTCATCAAAGCCATAAAAAAGTTTTAAGTGGTAGAATATACAAAGTAAAACTAAAAAAAAAGCACTGATATGCTGATGTCTAAATAAGCCAGGCAGAGAACTCCTGTATCTTAGAAATCAGTGTTTTTGTGATAATCAATTGCAAGTTATAGATTATGAGTATGCAAGTAAAACTATTCACAGGATCAGATCAGATTATGATTATATTAATAACAAAAGAAAAAAAAAGTACAGTAAGAAAATAAACAAAAATTTAACGGTTGAAAATTAAAATTAATTTTATGATAATTAAAATTAAATTGTTTGTGCCAAGCCAGAACATAGCTTGCTCGCTATCCCAGTTTCAAAAGCTAAGCTCGTTTTATACGGGCATAAACAAACAGCCGTCTTGATAGCGCCATACTACGTACAATGTGTGGTCAGCAAGAGGACCCAGAAGGAATATGTCTTTCTTTTTTAAATATAGTTTCGCAGAAGCATTTAGCCAATCAAAAAGTTATATTGTCCAGTTGCGCAGACACTTGAGATACAGAACTACACCAATTTCACATCACAATAACCGCTAGGAATCAATTATTGAATAATTGTACAGTCACTGAATATGGCCAATGAATTTCCCTCGAAAAAAACCCGCTGAAAATTGTCAGTTAACTACCATATTGGTTATTGACTACAATTCAAAAACGTACAGTCGAATACGATCGAGCTAAATGGTACATACGCAAGGTAGCTTGCCATAACTTTATAACGATCTTAGGGTTAGATGGGATTTAATTTATCCCCTCCTCCTCTTCCTTTAGTCAGTCATCGACTTCATGTATAAATAAACCAATTTTACTTGTTTCGACAGTTCTGCTGTGATCCTATGGAGAGTTCCTTTTAATATCTTCGAAGTTCATCATCAGATCATAGCAATATTTCTATGGGACCAATTCGGATATAATCTTTCAATAAAATAAAATAAAAAATCTGTAAATAATCGGCCGTGAAATCGGTTAAAATACATTTAAAAAAATACATAAAGCCAAACGTGTAACCTCCTCCTTTTCGAAGTCGGTTAAAAACGTTAAATTCTCTGTTTGTTTGCTTAAAAAGTAATGCAGCTTACTGGAAGCATGAATATGTGCTACAAACATACTATTCGAATGTACTAGGATATAATATCAGCGGCGCTCTAAGCAGATGGATAATAAATATGGCGTAATGCATAAGCAGAAAAACAAATACTTATTACATTCATAAAACCCCGACTGCGAATAGGTGCCGTTCTCAACTGTAAATAATTGTTTGTTTGTATTGTCTCGCCGAGAGAACATCGCTCCTTTCCACAGCAATTGTTTTTTTTTTCTTATGGTATAAAATATGGTACGAAAAACAAACAAATTGAGAGATGACAGAGAGAGGCTTTGGTCCTGCAATGAGACTAGAGGTGCTCCTAGACAAGATTCGCATTTTGAGGACGTTCCCGTCTCTGGAAAGGTAACGGTAGAAACCCAATATTGTCAAGAACAGAGTCTAAGCTCTCGACATCAGTGATTCCTCAGTTTTTATTCATTTTTTGAAGAACTATTTCATATTTAATTGAATTTGAGTGAAAAATAATAGTGGAAATAATTATAATATTGGGGGTAAGGTACATCTAATGATTTTAATATTTTTTTTCAATTAGCGCCCAACGTGGGTCTCTTTGCAATTGGCGCCCAACATGGGTCTCACCTTGCAAATAGCGCCCAATGTGGGTATATTTGCAATTGACACCCAACATAGATCTTAACTTGCAATTAGCGCCCAACGTAGCTATATTTGCAATTGGCACCCAACATAGATTTCAATTTGCAATTGGCGCCCAATGTGGGTCTCACCTTGTTATTGGCACCCAATGTGGGTCTCATCTTGCGATTGGCGCCCAACGTAGATTACACCTTGCAAGTGGCGCCCAACGTGGGGCTCACCTTGCAATTGATGGCCAAAATGGAATTCAACTTGCAATTGGCAACTAACGTTGGGCTCATAAATGTACGACTCAAGAGAGAAAAAAAATCGTAGGAATACTATATAGGGTGACTGGCAATTAGTATACGATACTTAAACACGTGATTGTGCTCATGATAACCAACAACTTTTACTATGGGAACAGACCTGCAATCGTGAAAAAAAAATCAGCTGTTCAGTAAATTTATGTTTGCCTAATGTACTGAACAGCTGATATTTTTTAGGCTTTGCTCCCACAGTAAAAATTGTTTGTTATCATGAGCACAATCACGTGTTTAAGTATCGTACACTAATTGCCAGTCACCCTATATAGTTCATCCAAATTAATATTATAAAGACAAAGTAACTCTGTCAATTAAGAGAGACAAACCTCTTCACGTCTTAACGGCTGAAATTATTTAGATGAAACTTGGCACACGGGAAAGCTATGTCTTGGAATAGGACATAGGATTCTTTTATTCTGAGAGTTGCCGCCTTGGGATAATGTTCACTTTGCGCAGCGCAGTGCACCGCGCGGATCTACGTTATGCTACACATTTTTTGTTATAGATAGGCTCGCGTTTGACCACTATCTCACTCAATGGCAAGCGATGATGTGGTTGCCGATGGAGCGCGCTTGCCTACGAGCGCCACTAACAGTAACACTTACTGGTCATCTTCATGTTGGTGTCGCAGGGCGCGTCGCAGTCGGGGCAGTTGGTGCGGAAGCTCATCACCTCGTCGGCCGCCAGCTGCTCGTATGGCATGGCGGACGGATCCGCGGGCGACAGCAAGTGTTCCTGCTGTCCTGACAGCGAGAGCCCGTTAATTTGCGGGTAGTCCTCGTTGTTGCCGTTTTCCTGAGGTGCGACCAGTTTGTGTATCTACTTGCTTTATTAAGTCAAAGTTTTATTTCAATTATACAATATTTGACAGAGCATACCAATAGCCGATTAACCCTAATGCTCATAACACGAGCACTCAGGCTCGTGTTATGAGCATTTTGCAGCTCTCAGAACACAAACATTATATCTTTAAAACTATGCAAGTGTCACGGTTAAACATAGGTAGTGCGGCGCAGCTCAAAAGCCGCCCTCCCACCCTTCATCTATTTGTATTAAAAGTTTTAGAGCAATAAAAGATTACTACTCCCAGGTCTCAGGAGCAAACTGCTCATCGCGCGAGCACTCGGGTACACCACTAATTTTTAATTAGTACAAATACTTAAAGGGCTTATTAGAAAATGTCTTGTTATTATTTAAGTAAAGTCTCAATAAATAATATTCATAAACAACTAATTTATTAGCGTTTGTTTACATCCCAAAACGCCAGTCAAATTATGGAAATATTGTACAGGCTCAGATTATCAAGGACTCAGGTTATGAATGAATAAATGACGATCAAGTTGGAAAAACACTGCGCGTAATAGTTTTTGTAAAATCGGCCTCTCCATACAAACTGTCCAATCAAGTTTATAATTTTGTATGGAATAATGAACGATTATTTTTTTGTTTTCCAGAATAAAAATCTTGTGGAAGGTTGTTCAGTTTCGACTACTGAGCAAGCCATTCAAGTATGCGAAGACCTGTCTCTTACACCCTGTATTATTTACTGGTTTGTTCTGCAAGCTAGCAGGTCGCGTACCTCGGTGCGGTGACTGTCGTAGATGCCGAGCATGTGGTTCTGTGCGTCGGAGCGCTCGAACGAGTAGCGCCGCGAGCGAGGGTCGCGCCGCGGAGCCGACGGGTTCTCCAGGAAGCAGTTGCCTGCAGACAAGGGTGCAGCATATCAGCATACAGACAGTAAGGTTCAATTTCCTCTGCACTGAACTGCAGAAGATACACTCGCGAGCAACACATACAAGTGCGCACTTGCACATGTTTTCTTCGAAGAACTGAAGCGTTTTTAAAAAACCGGGCAACGCGAGTCAGTCTCGCGCAATGCGCGTTCGTACAAACTTACCTATGAAAACAATTCAATTCTCGAATGAGCTACGAAGATTTTTCCGAATCGCAAGTTTTTTTTTTGTGACGGCAGACAGACAGACAGACGGAGGGCAGACAAAAATACCTATTTTAATTTATGTTTATATATTTGACTAAGTGCTCATAAAAAATCTAATTTGACACGACCCAGAACCTGGCTACGCCCATGTATGGTCACATACTGAGTTTTTTATTTAGCTGTACGCATAATGAATGTGTTTTGTACGTATGCGTGTCCGATGTCAACCATATGCCATGTGTGTGTATGTGTAATGTGTATGTGTGATGTGTATTTGGTTGTGCATGTATGGAGATGGTTTAGTGAATGTTGTGAGTTGCCGCTATTGGATAGAGCACGCAAGTGTATGTATAAGAAAATTAATACACCATGATGGTAAGTAATTTTTCTAAAGCAATTATTACGTACCTCAAAAGGACAAAACGGAACCCTTATAGGATCACTTTGTTGTCCGTCCGTCTGTCCTTTATCGGGAACGTGCGGAGGTATCGAGATGAAATTAAAACCATATACTCAGGTGTGCGGACTCTTAAAGTTGTAAAAAAATCAAACTTGTAAGTTAACGAGAATAAAGATAGTTCGGTTTATGTGGCAAAAAACGTACGTTTCGACACTCTCGAGGAAATCGAAATTCATAGGGTACTTCCCGTTGACCCACAATCCTGAAATTTGGCATAAAGCAAGGTCTTATAGCGGAAGTATAGGAATAATTCTGAAAACTGTAAATTTGTTGTTACGTCACTTTTTTTTGCGATTCGGAAAAATCTTCCGAGACTCCATTCCGGAAATGAACTATTTACATAGGTAAGTTTGTAAAGAACCCTCGGGGCGCGAGTCCGGACAAAGCAAGTTTACTTGTTACGACAATTCTGCTGTGATCCTATGAGGAGTTCACCGTTCCATATCTTCGAAGTTCATCATCAGGTCATAACAGTATTTCTATGGGACCAATGCGGAAGTAAAACCATAGAATAAAAAAAATCATTTTCTAAGTAGGACCACAATTGAACGAGAAACCGGTGAACATACATAAAAACAAAAATACATATAGAAACTTTATTTGAAGTCGGTTAATAAGTGTCAGTCTCACCAGTAATATCCGTGAGTTCCAAGGTCCAGGGCGCCTGTCCGCTCTGCAAGGCGGTCAGCTTGTCCACGAAGGCCTGGATCTGCGCGGCCTCGCGCGGGTGCTCCTGTAGGCGCGCCGCCTGGTCCTGCGTGAGCCCGCGGATGGCACGGGAGAGGATGCCTTCTATAGTCGTCACCTCTGCAACCAATATTAAGGAAGGTCACACACTGCTGCCTGATAGCTACAACCTGGACGTCAAGAGTGAATAGGTTACTTCTGGACAAGCGTACGCGGCATCGTCGACCACATCATCGCTTACCATCGGGCGAGATAGTGGTGGTAAGAAGGTGGTTTTTGAATTTACTGTGAGTAGGTTATTATACAGTTAATCGATCGCAAATTACCTCCCTTCTGGCTCTGTGCGGGTATCTCGAAGTCCAGCTCGGGTATCTTGATGCAGGTGTAGTCGCTCTTCACCACCTGCCGGTTCAGGTCCTCGCCGCCCTCCACGCGCAGGATCCAGCTGCAAAAACGACAGAATCATCCAGGAACACACAGGAATTATAATCCTCCCGGCAGATCCCGGTGGCCGACCTCAGCAGATGACGCAAGAGAGCAGGAGATATTTTGGAGAATTTGCGCGGGTTTTTTTTTAATTCCACCGTTATTTTTCTACCATTGGACAACCCGACGTACGGCGAATATCCACCCTTACATTGTCAACATCTCTACGGTTCGGACTAAGCTTTTCGCCTCGTCGTTTATACCGCGTACATCGAAAGACTTGAACAATTTGCCTGCTGATGTCTTCCCGTTCGATTATAATTATTCTTCAAGGTTAGAGTGAATAAATTAGTGCGCTTCACCATCAACGATTGCATCACTGCTTACCATCAAGTTTATAACATAAAAAAAAAACATAGTGCACAAGTGTGTGCGCAAACAGAGACCTGCACTGTCTGTTACTTTACTCTTATATTCCGATGGGATGTCAATCACACACAACCGGAGATGGATCAGGCACAGGACAAGAGGGTTAGCGTAGTTTCCGAGGCAGACCCACAAACAACTGGCATACTCTAGACTAAGAAATTCTTTATAGAGCTTCCCAATAACAGGTTTTGCCCGACCTGTTCATTGGAACCAGCTAAAGTGTCACGCTCGGCAGTCTCACATACTAATGTTCACATTATCTAATAGAATAGAATAGAATAGAATTAGAATAGAATAGAATAGAATAGAAAAGAATAGAATAGATTAGAATATAATGTTTTTAATTGAAAACTTATTATTTTTGAATCAGAATAAAAAACTTTTTACAAAAAAAAAACAACCGACTTCAATGTAAAAAAACTGGGCAAGTGCGAGTCGGACTCGCGCACTGAGGGTTCCGTACAAACTACAATTCCCGAATGGAGTCTCGAACTATGTTCAAATTAAATTTTGAATTGAATTGATTTTGAATTGGATTTCATTTTGTTTTGTGAATTAATTTAAAAAATTGAAATTTTGATTTCCAGTTAGTTTCAATTGTGACATTTTAATTTCAATTTTGACATTATAATTTCAATTTTGACATTTTCATTTTAATTTTGACATTTTCATTTCAATTTGTATTTTTTCATTGTTTGTCTAGTATTTACTAATTTTGTACGCCATAAATGGTTAACATATAGCCACCTCGTATTATATATAAGACCAATAAACTGTACTCATGTTTTAAAAAATAAATATATCTTGTATCTTGCCATACGGACAGAGTCACTGGCAATAAGCTAGCTAGCAATGTAGCAGTACTCACGTGACGCCCTTCTCTGCGTAGGCGCCGCCCGGCTGCAGCTCGTTGTTCTGGTAGCCGCAGTGGTCGCACGAGAACGACATCACCAACACGTTCTTGTAGTACGGGATGCGCGTCAGCAGGATGCGCGTCATGCCCTGCGACACACATAATTATCAGCCTTATAATGTTCCCAACTTCCCACTGCTAGGACTCAGACTTCCTCTCCAGGAGAAAGAATGGGCCGTAAACCAGCGTGCGGGTCCAGTGCGGGATGGTGGACGTCACATATCTTCGGACTTTTGGTTGTAGGACATGCCAGTTTCCTCACGACGTTTTTCTTGATCGTTTTGAGAGTAGTGATGATGAAATAAATTACACAACGTAATGCGGAATTCTCTTTTAAGATTTCTTACACAATAGCTAACTGCAGCAGAGTATGTTGTTAGAAAAATATTGTAATCTGGAAGATTATATCCTCGATAAAAATGCTTGGCTTGTCGGTCCTGCTCCACTTGGTCCACTAATAAGGTCTTAATGTTAGAAAAAGGAACTCACACTTTTCTTTAGTTTTATAGATGTTGTGGCCAGATCTTAGAATTGTTATTTTTATTTATCGTTTATTTCCGGCATTAACCTATAGAAACTTTATTAAATTAAATTAAATTGGTACACCATAATAGACGAATCAAATACACTCAGTTACACACTACACAGAGCTGCTTATTATTTTATAAATCGTTGTTTCTGTTTGTTCTAAAGTTTGATTTTTAGTTTTTATTTTATTTGTTACTAAGTCTCAATATTGTTAAGTATCAATTAAGGGAAGGAGCGAAACAATCCCAACACAAGTATTACTAATAACTTACTGGGACTGTTTCATTCAAATTTGTAATGTAACCGTTTGAGACCGAATAAACATTTTTTTTTTTTTTTAATAGATTAGGTTAGATTAGACAAATTATATTGAATACATACAGCAAAATCTATATCTATATATATAAAAGAGGAAACTGACTGACTGACATATCAACGCACAGCCGAAACTACTGGAATTAGGAGCGTGAAATTTTGCACAAGGTTTCCTTTTATGATGTAGGCGAGCACTAAGAGAGGACTTTTCAAAATGAAATCCGGGTCCAAATTTTGTATGGAGAAACCTACTTTCACGCGGGCGAAGCCGCTGGCAGAGGCTAGTATTAAATACAGACACTATCTGATTAGTACACAAGGTCAGTTGAGTGAGCAAAGATGCATCGAGTCTCCTCAAGAGCCCATAATAATCAGTAACTGTTCTCAATGAACATGCCAGTAGTACTGCACCGTCAGCTCAAGTACGGCTTTAAAGGTGTTATTATATTGTACACGAAGTTACAAGCACTGTTTGTGTACCTGTAGCAGAGTTTTGACTAGTGTAGAACAACTGATAGTAAGCCTTGAACAGAGTTATATCAACTTATGAATCATCATCATCATTTCAGACGAAATACTTCCACTGTTGGACGTAGTCCTCCCCGAAGCGTCACCACAACAACCGATCCTCTGCGTCTCGCATCCATCGGATTCCCGCGACCCTCACCAGGTCATCGGTCCACCTTGTGGGAGGCCGCGCCAACGCTGCGTCTTCCTTTACGTCGCTACTCCAGAACCTTTCATCCCCATCGACCATCTGCGTACAATGTAACCTGCCCATTGCCACTTAAGTTCGGCGATTCTTTGAGCTACCGCTACGTCGGTAACCTTGGTTCTCCTGCGGATATCTTCATTTCCGATGTGTTCACGCAAGGAAACTCCGAGCATAGCCCTTTCCATTGCCATTTGGATGACTTTAAGCCTTCTTATGAGGGCACATTATAAGCGACCACGTTTCGGAGCCATATGTCATCACTGGCAACACGCACTGGTCATAGACTTTCGTTTTGAGACACTGTGGTAACTTATCATCTCAATCATCAATGGATGACATAAATAAGAGAGTTAGGATTTTATAGCGTATTACTCCAGTATGTACAGTAACTAGGCCAGAAAAGGCAGGCAAGTACAGGGCTGCACTAAAAGTATCGGGAATGGAATATTTCCACTGTTCCTGTCATATTAAAATCTTTTTATAAGAAAACTCCTTGGTTTTAAAAATCGAATTCCATTTATTTATTTAAAAAAAGATTCTCGGTCTTGTCACAAGGTCTTATCAAACTTGTTTAGTCGTTGAGAAAATGGAATTGACTCGAGAAAATTCAAGAACGATGATTTATTATGACTTTCGTAGTGGTTTAACACAAATCAGTGTGTTGACCGGATGATTTCTGCATTTGGTGATGAAGCCCCATCCAAAACCACAATTTACCGCTGGTTTGCTGAATTTCAACGTGGACGTGTCAAGCTCAGTGATGATGCCCGTCAAGGTCGTCCAAAAACTGCAGTCACCCAAGAAAACGTTGATGCTGTGCGTAAGCTGATTGAGGAAGATCGACATGTAACATACCGCGAAATTCAGGCAACTTTAGACATTGGCATGAGTCAAATACTAATAATCTTGCATGAACAATTAAGTGTAAAAATGTTGTTTTCCCGATGGATACCGCATTCGCTCTGTGAAGAGCAGAAAGCGGCTCGCGTTACTTGGTGCGTCAAATTCCACGCAGGCAGTGACGGATTAAGACTATTTGATGCCCTAAGCAATCTTCGCCTGTGGGCCCCCTATCCATATGTCAACTAGAATCGGTCTTTAAACCTAAAAACATTAGTTTTTTAAAATAAGGTGATGAGATGTAACGTACCTTAGAAGGCCATGGTCCGGAGCAAGGAGTGGCAGGCGGTCGCCACCTTCTGCGAAGCAGTAATGCTAGCAAAGCAGGCGGTCGATCGCGTGAGGCAACGGTCCTCACGCCCCAACCGCCGCCGGGATTCTGATCCCGATTTCCGGCCACCGTAGGCGTGGGCTTGCGGACGGTGAGCAATGGGTAGTTCGCCGTCCGAACGTCCGGTAACCATCCGGACCGAGCCCAAGTCGTCGACGGCGCGTACTGTTTCACGCGCGCCTCAAGGAGATGTCAGCAACTCTAGGGGCTTATCAGGGTCGAAGCCTACTGGGGCCCAAGGGTCTAATTCTGAAAGGAAGACTCGGCCCTGGTACGAAAGGCAACGAAGGAACAGCAGTGGGTTTTTTAGTCAGTAAAAGTCTGACACTATCTCCCGCTCCGCCCAGAGCGGGGGCTCTCGGGGATGTCATAAGATGATTTTCCCACCGAAAAAAAAAAACCTTTGAAGTGGAGTAGGTGCGACAACAATAAAAATCAAAGCATAATTTATTTATTAGGGGTTAAAGTATGAAATTGCCGATTTGTACAGAAAAAATTAAATTCGTTTTTTATTTTTATTTAATCAAAATAATTACCATTATTATACACATACATACCATTATTATGCATTACATTGCTGCCATCTAATAGGAAGGTCATTTATGCTTTTACGATAGAACTGGTGATCTAGATTCGACAAACTGTGTGAAAGCATTTTGTACTGCATACTGAGAAGAAAATTTTTTATCAAGTAGAAAATTGTCCAAATCACGAAAGAAAATGGTAGTCCGTTGGAGCAATGTATTTAGGTATATACTAGTAACGAATGGTTTCTAATTGCAGTTCCTGTAGAGTTAAAATGGTTTCTCGTGCTGTATGAGGTCTCGCGTTATCATGGAGCAATAATGGTGAAGATTGATTCATGAGTCGGGGCTGTTTCACTACTTGTTTTGCTATCATTGTTCGGAGTTCGGCACAGTAAACATCTGCCGTTATTGCTTGACCACATCGGAGAAAGCTATAGTGAATAGCACCATCCTGAGACCACCAAACATTACCATTTTACCATTACCTTTTTATTGGTATATCATGAGGCACCAATTTTTCACATTTTTTTATTGTTGGTAAGGTAACGTTAAACCATGTCGCTAATTCCTGGGTAGTTTGGCTCGGATCGGCTTCCATCATCTCTTTCAATTCATTGTTATTCACCTGTGTGGGCGGTCTTCCACGTGGTTCGTTCTTCAAATCAAAGTTTCCATCACGAAAGCGTTTAAACCAAAATCGCACTCCGCGTTCATTAGCAGTCGCCTCTCCAAACGCAACATTGAAATTGCGAGCTAATAGTTCCGCGTCGGAACTCGGATTAAAAAATCACTCAAATTTTCGAAGTATCTATCTTTCTTGTCTAAGCTGAACAAAAAACAACTGAAAGTCGATAATCGAATGTTGTACATTTTTTAACCGACTACCAAAAAAGGAAGAGGTTATCAATACGGTTGTATTTTTTTTTTTAATTTTTTAAATGTTTGTTACCTCAGAACTCCGTCGTTTATGGAACGATTGGCTATTTTTTTTTTCCCCTTCAAGGATATGCTTTCAGATTGGTCTCATTTTTTTCAAAATCCAGTTTTCATGATGAATCCATGAGGAATCGAGGGAACTCCTCAAATATTATAGGCAACCATATAGTTATTTTAGTATTTTCATCGAAAATTTAAGCATGTAGTAAAAAAGTAGTAAGCAGTAGTAGGAACTGATAAAGAAGATCAGAAATGACCAACGGAACGTCATACTCACACAGATATCACAATGAAGATAGTTAAGCGACTATGACAATACAAATAAATAAATGGTTCTGAATAGTTATGTTGAAAATGGTATCATCAAAGTGAACTGATGATGATGATGGAGCCGGAATGTAGGCATTTAAACTCCGTAATTAATTAATGTAATCTCGCCGTGTTTAGACTTATTAGAATTGTCATGAGATGCACATTGGCTATAAGGTACTATCGAACTGATCTGATGATGGAGCCGTAAAGTAAGCACAGGAATTCCGTCCGTAATAAATGTATCCTAGCCGTGTTTGGGCTTATTAGAATTATCATTAGATGCACTTTGGCTACAAGGTACTATCGAACTGATCTGATGATGGAGCCGGAAGGTAGAAGGTAGACACAGGAACTTTATAATAAAACAATGTAACCTAGCAGTGTTTGGGTTAATTAGAATTGTCATGAGAATAGGCACTCTGGTTATAAGTGTATCGCAACTAAAAAAGTGTGAAATAAAAAACTTAAAAATAATAATAATCGGAAGTCGGTGTTAAATAAGAAAAAAAATATCGAGAAACACCGGCTTCCGAAATTAAAGTTATTTTGATTCTTTTATTGTTTTTTTTAATTCTAATCGGTTTATTTTTGGAAAAAGTTTTTTTTAAAAGAACTTCATAGGTACCTACTATGTGAAAAAAGTTTTATTCAAAAATCTCAAACCATGAAAGTTTTATGTCAATTCGAAGTACCTATTACAATAAAACGGCAATTTAATACTTTAACCCCTATTATTACGTATGCATAGAAGCCGGCCGGCACAATTACTCAAAAAACAAAACATTTGATTGACACAGATTTGCGGGGGGCCGCGGCGTAGGGGTGGTTTATGATTGGCTAATCACAATTCCAGTGCATTTGAATTACCGAATGCACTAGCGGACAGCGAGTGGGCAAGCGGGAGCGGGGTTATGACTCTAGGGCGGACTCTATGTAAACTTAAAACCCGCGAATTTTCAAATTAGTCCTAGAAACTTTTTTTGGTGTGGTTTTTGGTGACATGAGAGTGAGACGTGTTGCCCTAAGGATGGATTTTTTTGTGCTTCTTCTGGTGCCCCCCCAGACGTGATGCCCTAGGCAATTGCTTAATTTGATTAAGGGTTAATCCGTCACTGCACGCAGGATCCTCAAATGCTGTATACAACATCGTATCAGGTGGCGAATCCTGGATATACGCGTACGAACCCGAAACAAAAAACCAGTCACGAGTTTGGGTGTTCGAAAATGAGTTAAAGCCAACAAAAATTGTTCGTTCACGGAGTGTTGCAAAAAAAATGGTGGCCACGTTTGTCTCCAAAACCGGCCATGTTGCGACTATTCCTCTTGAGGGACAAAGAACGGTTAATGCAGAATGGTATGCTAGCATTTGTTTGCCACAGGTCGTTTCTGAACTCCGTAAAGAGAACTGCAACCGCCGCATCATCCTCCATCACGACAATGCGAGTTCTCACACCGCGCACAGAACATGAGTTTTTAGAGCAAGAAAACATAGAATTATTAGACCATCCGCCGTACAGCCCCGACCTAAGCCCTAATGATTTCTATACTTTCCCTAAAATAAAGAATAAATTGCGTGGTCACAGATTTTCATCACCTGAAGAGCTGTGGACGCCTACAAAACGGCGATTTTGGAGACCCCAACTTCCGAATGGAATGGTTGCTTCAATGATCGGTTCCATCGTATGGAAAAATGTGTCAAATTTCGCGGAGAATACTTCGAAAAGCAATAAATACATTTTTAAATTGTAATAATGTGTCACTTGCTTGGTTCCCGAAATTTTCAGTGCCGCCCTCGTAAGCAAGAAATATTAAATACCAATTAAAAACTCTATTTGAACTGCTAGTAAATGTTTACTGTCTATATCACCAGCTGTTCTACTCGCTCAGAGCCAGAGTACTCTACTGCCTTTTAGACTAAGACAGCCAACTTTCTAATAAGTCAATGCGGGGCTGCCCCCCCCCTCTTCCTAACCACAAGAAAAATGAGGTAGTGTTGGTGGTGCACTTCAATTAGAAACAAACAACACTACTACTGAATCAACATTTAATATTGAACTTTAAAAATATGACTTTAATAATTAATCATTTTTACTAGCTCTAGGTTTTGTTTCAGTATGTCAAAAAAAAAATTACATTGAACTGAACATTAGGGCGGGTCACGTACCTACGTATTGATCTCCTGCCTCCGGTTTCGAGTTGAAATTGTAAAAAAAGTGATTAAAAAACTAAAACACGACTACTTACGACAAAAAAAAAAACTTGAAAAAGTTTGACTGGCCTGTTGGTCTAGTGGTTAGTAGCCCTGACTGCTATGCTGGAGGTCGTGGGTTCGATTCCCACCCAGGACAAATATTTGTGTGATGAGCACAATCATTTGTTCTGTGTCTGGGTGAATTTATCTATAATATGTATGTATTTAGAAATATATAAGTATTTTTATCAGTTGTCTAGTACTCATAACACAAGCTCTGCTTAGCTTGAGACTAGACGGCGCTGTGTGATGGTTGTGGAATATTATTATATTATTATTATATAAAGTGTGAAGATTTTCAGGATGTTGAAATAAACAAGGTAACTGGAAAAACAAGAACAGAACAAAAAGCCTTAGTCACACGTTCAGCGTCGTTTTTTTTGTCGTAGTCGGGTTTTAGTTTTTTACTTTTTTTTTATTTATGCAATTTTGGTGTTAAATTTAACACATGGCTTTTTGTCTGCTAGAGGGTGTCACTTTAAATTTGAGCAATATTGTAAATTGAAATGTACAAGTGAAGCCCTTTCAAATGATACCAAACACGGCGTATTTATTCTCATATTTATTTTGTAACACATTACTTTTTTTCCGTTAGAGGACGCCATATCGTGATTTGCTCAGCAGACCGTTAACACAGTTCTAACACCTCATATGTCGAATTCCGATAAGAAGATTAGGAGCTATGAGGGAACAGATGAACATACTCACATACATACATAACTTGTCAAAATCATAATTCTCCTTTGGCTTTGCTATAGTCGGTTAAAAAGGACTTGACATGATGGCATACCAAGATTTTAGATTAGATTTCTCAACATTATTTGTAAATAAAAATAATAATTTAGTAGTAATTAAAGTGTTTATTATAGAATAAAATTAACATATTTACCATTTATTAAATACAACAAAAATAATTAAAAAGAATCACTATATCAAACCGATCACTTTGTGGCAAAATGTATTTTACTATTGAATTTTAGCATTGCTTTATGTCGCATTTATCTGGGCTTTGTTGAATCTTTCTTTGTATTGTTTTGCAGCATAAATTAGCTATAAGTACTCTTCAGGCACAGCATTGACTGCTCTTTCTATTACTTGTGCTTATTACAGTTATTAGACTTGTTTGTGTACTTTGTTCAGTTATAGATTTAATTATTGATGGCTCTGTGATATTTTCTTGTCAATTCAATATCTTGAAATCAGTCACATTGAGCGTGATCGAGCGTGGGACACTTTATAGTGTGATTTGTTTACGAAATTATTAGGAAATACGCCTATTGAAACTGTTTTAACTATTTTGTACAAGTATTCCCAGTCTGTACTAAATGCACTGCCATCAATGAGTGGAAACAGATGTCTAACTGGCAGTTCATTCCCTTCGACTTTTGTCCATGAATATCAAATAATGGTCTTATTTACTGTTTTTAAGAACTATTACAAATGAACGGTAACAATGAAGTTCAAAAGTAATAGTTCAAAACTTCTTTCACAATCCAGAAGCAATAATACTTAAAATAATTTGATAAAACTTTATGTATGAATTAACCAGACTATTTGGCACCCTTTTATCGCTGAGCCTATTAAAAAAAAACGGAAAATAAAAAATTTTACCCAATCTACGGCACATATTACATTTTACTTTCTTGTGTCTTTATTCGTATTTTTGATTGATGATTTGCGAGAAAATTTTATCAAATATTGCAATGCGTTATGCGACAACTCTCATTACGGAACGATCCCATAGAATGCGGGACGGTTGACCGCCTTATCCTACACTAGCCCGGTCACTGTACCGATTGTAAACAGGTCCTTAACCTCGAGTATTGATCGATCGGCGTCGCGGCGGCACCGCCAGAATATCAACAGACATAGCTGCAGTAAACGAAGCCAACTTACTGCGATAGCCTTTACTAAGTAGGCCAAATGCAATAAGTATGGAATAAAATATATTTTATGATAGAAACATGATATTGTGTACAATACAGGTTCGTGTGTTTACGACGTACGTTTGCGTGGCAGTTCATGCAGAGCGACTCGATCTCCGTGACCGCGGGCTCGTCGGCCTCCTCGCCGCCAAACTCCTGGAACACCGGCTCTGGTCTTTCGCGAGACATTATTGAGAATAAAAAAGTTTTCAGTAAGAAAAACACGACACACTAATCGACTTGCGCACGTTTCTTTGACAGATAAAATGACAGTGACACTGACAATACTTGCCGTGCGTTCCGAATTGCGATAAAAGTGATAAATCGCGAATCCGACCAACGCGCAACGTCACAATTATTACTCAGCAGTACTTATATTTTGTGACTATTAAATTTGGTCGGATTCGCAGTATAATCACTTTTATCGCAATACGGAACGCTGGTTTTTCACAAGAAATTGACTTGACGTTTGGTTAACAGCTGTTTGTACAGCGCAGCTGAGCGCAGCCGTCAGTGAGCGCATCGCGGTATAACTGCGTTTTGTTTGTCGAGAGAGATTAGATTTGACGGCAAAAAGGAATTAAAATTAAATAATTATTTTCCAATAACTTTTCAACATAATAGTTAATTTTCCCAGTGTCTCATCTTATTTTAATGTGTTAAGTAATCCTTAAAATTTTACAGTTTCTAAGATCTTTAATTCCTACTATTTCTTTGTGTTCAGTTCACGCTTGTGCACAATGTAATCTAACCGTAATCGAGCTCTCTAAGCACCATTGGTTACCAAAGAAAGAGTAGTAAAGCTATGTTTGTTACCAACCACCAACCGGTTGTCGTCATTTCTAATTCCTTTATACACCATTCAGGAGAGCCTACACCCTACCTTTTTTTAGTGCTTTTAGTCATTTGTTTAGGTACTTGAGCTCATATAAACAAACAACTTACAACCTTGATCAAACATTTTGCGATAGTAGAAGAATAAAGCCCAATCATCTCAGAGATAAGCGTCAATTACCCTTCTAAAGTGATCGACGGTAGTAACTTAACGTTTAGTTCTGCTTTCGATAACCAAAGGTTGCCTCGCGGCTCCGCGGTGCCCCGAGCCGGCAGCGGGTGGTGCACGCTGATGTCATGACGACTTATAAACACAACCTTGGAATAGCAACACACATATTGCGTCATCATTTTATTTTGGTCGATTTTGTCGCTCCTCTATTATACGGCTAAATTCAACAGCCCTTCTTCGATACAGAACTTTGTAATTGAACGTCCTCTTCAATCCAGTAGGGTTATAGCTAAACGTTCCCGCGTGAATCAAAATGCTATTTGAAATTGTATTTAGTCAACATAGAATCTCAGTGTACGCTGCTCGTTGGTGTGAATATAGTTGTAGACCGAAACAACACGTGAACTGTGGCAAGTCTTTAAATAGGAATTTATATCTATCGAACCGTAAGTACATTTTATAGTACATCTTTTTTTGAATTGTAAAATTGAAATTTTTTATGTATGTAGTAAAGCTACAAAAAACTTTAGCTATTTTGGATAATCGAATTCTATAGTGACATCATTTTCAAACATTCGTTGAATTTATGATGAAGAAATAAGAAGAGGTTCAAAGGTTGCCGTTATTTAGTTACTGTGACTTTATATTCTTATTTTTAATGGCTAAATTGACCTCGATCACGCATTCACGCCTCAGGAAGACCGGGATTGCTTAATTTTTTGGTCATTTGGAGTACCTATTTACATACCTGGTTGTCTATCAAAAAATTAATGTACCTACCTATAATACGTTATAATAATAACGATAGATTTGCCTCTTCCCAGATCTTCATTTAAATTAAAATAATACAACTAGAAATACATATTTATTTTATCAATCTTCAAACTATTTACTGTTACCATTTTCTGAGGTAGCTTAATGCGTAAATAATAATAATAATAATAATAATAATAAAATTTATTTCAGAATTACTTCCATATATTGTTAGTAACAAAGTTCTTAGCCTAGTGTTAGTAAAGCATAATAAATTAATAATATTATTGGAAATATATTAGGCGCTTGCTCTCGCATGTAGGCCTATCAAATGTGCCATCAGTATCGAGTCCCATCGGCTGGCACACGCGGTCAGGATGGCGCTGGGGCCGCCGCGCACTCGCGCCAGTAAAGACGCACTTCGCTTTCGTATGATAGCGTGAAAGCCGTCAACGCGCGCCTCCGCGAACATGCCACTCGCGCTACAATACCGCGGCAGCCCCATCAGCACCCTGAACGCGTTATTATATTGCACACGTAGAGCGTCGTATGTTCTTCGCGTGTATTTGGCCCACAAACTGCACGTGTAAAAGGTCTGACAGAAAGCTCTAAATAGAGTAACCTTCACTTGTTCAGTACACCGTGCGAATCTGCGAGCCAACATATTACAGCGAACAGACAACGCCCTACGTTCCCTCTCCACATCCATGTCATCTTTAAGGTCCTCGGTGACCCAGTGGCCCAGATACTTGAAGGAGAAAGGGTGGGTGGTATTTCAGTAAAATGATGTAATCGGCAAAATAAGCTCAAAACTTACTGTAGGCCAGCGCCTACTTTAAGTTTTCGTCATCTATTTAGTTAGTCTACTCTTATCTATACTAATATTCTAAATGTGAAAGTGTTCGTGCCTGTTTGTTTGTCCGTCTTTCACGGCAAAACGGAGCGACGAATTGACGTGATTTTTTAGTGGAGTTAGTTGAATGGATGGAGAGTGACATAAGCTACTTTTTATTATATATTATATTAATATTATTATTATTATATTATTTTCTAACCCCCCACTCCCCTAATATGGGGGGTGGAAGTTTGTATGGAGCATTCCTCAATTTTCGAAAATTGAGTACTCTATATAAACATCAGCTAACTAAATAGATGTAAGCTGTTATCGATGATATTACTATGCGTTCCAAATATGAATAGGATAATCAATAACCTTGATCTGTCAAATTTTGAGTGATAAGTACGGTTTGCAAAGAAAACTTATTTTCGTATCAATAAAGGGTTTTTTTTTTGCTTTGTAGGTATTACTAAATCAAAGTAAAGTAAAACGTTATTGTTAAATATAAATTAGCTAAGTATATTGTTTTAAGTCATAATTAGTTAAGAAAAAGCTATTTTCTTTTTTATTTTCATTGTTAGCAACAATTCGCTTTCTTCTTCGATTTACCACTACTCAGACAATTCACATAGTGACGCAGAGATGAACAAAATTGAAGAACTTGATTCTGATTAAACTTTTTTCGTTCACAATTCGTAAATAAATTGAATTTTAAAAATTTCTTGTTTTGCTCACTCTACCCTATTTTTTGCGATTTGACACAGTATGACGTGACGTCACAACATGGCAATCGATCCTATTCTTATTTGGAACGCATTGAACGCGTTCCATGTTCTTGCTCTCGGAGTTTCCACGTTAGTAGGTAAATACATATCATTGATACGTTTAGGTGGGATCACGTTCAGAATTCTTATGCACAATGATTGGCTGAAGCATAAATATACTATGGGCTTATGTTAATGGCTTTGACTGTTATGACGAATTTATTGTCAGTAACAACAGCTGACGTTCATCACACTTGTGTGTAAGTATGTAGGTATGCTTATTACGATTTCACGTTAAAACTGTTGAACGAATTTCGATGAAATTTGACATGCAGGTAGACCAGCCCTAGAGTTAGTAATAGCGTGACGAGCTTTAAATAGCCTATCTCTTGAAGCAATGATGCGATTGTGTAATTCTTTAAATAACTGATAAGGGTCCATTCATTTAATACGTAAGACGATTATGGTGGGTCGACAATGCCTTATTTTTTCTTACAATGAGGTGAAAGGTAAGAACTATCAACACTCAATGTTGATAGTTCTTATGTAGGATTACAAAAAACCGCAAAGTTAAGATTTGAAAAGGCGCTGGCAACCGCGCGAGTGCCGATGTACGCTCGGATGCGTACCTATAGGTAATCTATTTCCATGGCAACGTCACTGCGCCCCCCCGCTTGTGAACAGAGTGCCTAGTGTGAGTTTATTTTACGCTAACGCAATCGACACGTTTATGACGTTCGGCGCTCCAATTGGTTCGCTCCAAGCGCTTAACCAATCAGAGAGCCAAACTCGGCAAACGTTTCGATCGCGTTAGCGTAAAAACCACTCGCACTCAGCGCACGGTTTGTTACTTGTTTGCGTAAACGACCCACTTGTGTAAAAATTTCTATAAATTCTTACTTTTAAAAATAAACATCAAAACCAACCAAACATTTATATTATAATTTTTTCCTTTAAATTCATACATAATAAATATTAAACCGGGGAGGGGTTGGCCTATTCTCGTTAATTACGGTTCCGGTAAAATACCGGGCAAGTGCGAGTTGGACTCGCGCACTGAGGGTTCCATACAAACTTAACTATGAAAACAGTTCAATTCTCGAATTAAATTACGAAGATTTTTCCGAATCGCAAAATGTTTTTTTTTGTGACGTAACTACAAATTTACAGTTTTCAGATTTTTTCCTATACTTGTATTATAAGACCTTGCTTCATGCCAAATTTCAGGATTTTAGGTCAACGGGAAGTACCCTATGAATTTTGATTCCCTTGAGAGTTTTGAAATACACATTTTTTGCGACATAAACGGCCGTATCCTTTTTTTTCGTTAACTTAGAAGTTTGATTTTTTCACAGCTTCAAGGGACCGCAGACCTGAGAATATGGTTTTAATTTCAATCAACTCAAGGGAATCAAAATTCATAGGGTACATCCCGTTGAGCTAGAATCCTGAAATTTGGCATGAAGCAAGGTCTTATAGTACAAGTATAGAAAAAAATCTGATAATATGAAAAATTTTAAATTTGTAGTTAGGCCATAAAAATTTTTTTTGTTATGCGGAAAAATATTCGTAACTAAATTCGGGAATTGAACTGTTTTATAGGTAAGTTTGTACGGAACCCTCAGTGCGCGAGTCCGACTCGCACTTGCCCGGTTTTCCTATATTTGGGAAAATAGTAAAAAATCGTCTTACGTAATAAGCGAATGGCCCCTCTCCCCTAAAGAACTGACAGATACCGGAGTGTCACCACGTGGCTTTGACTAACTTGCATCCTAGAACAAAAATTTTCAAATCAGGTAGTAAGAGTGATCCCTCTAATTATAGACCTATATCTGTGCTTCCAGCATTGAGTAAAATCTATGAAAAAATCATGCTCGACCAGATGTTGTCTCATTTCAATTCAAATGGGATTTTGCATAGTCATCAGTTTGGCTTCACGAAAGGAAGGTCAACGACGGATGCAGGAGTGAAACTCATCAGTCACATTTTGGAATCCTGGGAGAAATCCCAGGATGCTATTGGCATATTCTGTGACCTCTCAAAAGCATTTGACTGTGTTGACCATAATACTCTAATCCGTAAATTACATCATTACGGAATTCGTGGACGAGCTGCTGATCTTGTTTTTTCCTATTTATCTTACAGGCAGCATTAATGGGGCGACGTCTTCGGGGTCTTTAATAAAGATGGGCGTGCCCCAGTGTTCAATTCTTGGCCCTTTTCTTTTTCTAGTTTATATTAATGACCTTCCTTATATGATGGCTAATTTATCCGATATAATTCTGTTTGCTGATGACACTTCTCTTATTTTTAAAGTGGATAGAAAAGATAGGGATGTCTTGCAAGTCAATGAAAGTCTGACTGTTCTTTCGAAATGGTTCGCAGCTAATAATCTCTTATTAAATGCGAATAAAACTAAATGTATGAAATTTTCATTACCAAATGTCCCTCAAGTTGGCGTCAATCTAATTCTAGACGGCAACAAACTTGATGTTACTACGGAAACTGTGTTTTTAGTTATAACTATCGATTCTAAACTGCAGTGGGGCGCTCATATTAGAACTCTTTCAGGTAGATTAAGCTCAGCCGCATATGCAGTACGAAAAATAAGGCAATTGACAGATGTAGCCACCGCTAGGTTAGTTTACTATGCTTATTTCCACAGTATTATGTCGTCTATTAGCAGCTGATGTGGACTCAATTTTCATATTGCAAAAGAGAGCAATCCGGGCTATTTATAAAATGGGTCCTCGCGAGTCCCTCAGAAATAAATTCAAAGAAATCGATATACTTACTCTGCCTTCTCTTTATATCTTGGAAAGTATTTTGTACGTTCGTAAAAACCTAGGACTTTTCAAAATTAGAAGCGATTTTCATAACATAAATACGCGCAGTAAACACGAAATTGTATTACCCAAATGGAGATTAGCTAAGACCAGCAAGTCATTTTTAGTAAACAGCATACGCTTTTATAACAAGCTACCAAAGGCGGTGACTGAACTTAGCGAGGGCAAGTTCAAAACCCATATTAAGCGTGTCCTAACTAAAAAAGCGTATTACAAGGTTAAAGACTATGTCGAAGACACGCTTGTTTGGCAATGACTGCTTCTGCACATGTGGCCCCCTGGTAACTCATAATATTGTGTACATCTGTCTATTAACTGCTCCACATTTGTTGTAATATATACATTTTCTTTTTTCTTTTCTTCCTACACATTGCTTTTGCAATATTTTTTATATTATTAGACGCCAACCACCATAAATTCGTTAGTAATTTTCTTTTTGTTGACATGTCATTTATTGATAATTGTAATTACTTATTGTTCTTGTTTTTTTTTTATATGGCTTCTTTTTTTTAAAATGTGAATGTGAGAACACCGTGGACTTCGCGAATTCTTAGGTTACTTCCTATTACGACTCACTTTTTTTTTTGTTAATATGATTATTTTTATTGTGCAACAATATCGACTGGTCTACACTGTTCTTACATAATGTCTATTAATACTGTAATATGAAAATATTGTAAACAATAATTTTTTTAAAAGAGTAACCATGGAGTTTCTTGCCGGTTCTTCTCCATAGGAAACGACCAATTTGGAACCATGCACTAGCTTCTGACGTTTTATAAGTGCCCATGTAGGCCTATGTGAAATAAAAATTTTTTGACTTTGACTTTGAAAATACATGATACACATTTTATTATCTATTGTAATGACGCGGACGCCCCACCCACAAGTATATTAACGAATACAACGCAGCTATCCTTGATCCATTGATCCGGTTGATTTGTAGACAAAAATAGGGCACTTGTGTGTGTACCTGTTGTACGAAGATTATTTTGTTCTTATGTGACGCCATAGATGTCGCTACACAACTTTCTTTCGGTGAAAAAATTTTAGCAATCAGACCAGTACTTCTGGAGATTACCTTCTACAAACAATAAACAAACTTTACCTCTTTATAATATTAGTGTAGATGTATGTACATACATTTATTTCTAAAAACAGTCTCGGAGAGTGTGCTTTCCCCCTATTTTGGGCATTTTGTGGGAAAGATGAAACTGGAGTCATCTTCTGTGCTAAATGCTTAAAATAGTAGGTATAAGTAATTATAATATACCTAAGACTAAAGCGGGTACTATATTAGAACGACACACACACACACGCCTGATTTGTAGGTAGAGTCGCATCGCGTCGCGTGGCGTGGATCTAATGTAGCCCGACAAGTCTAGTAACCACATGAAATATGGAGACCGACGCGGCCAGATCGACGTACGTGACCCACGTGTGCCCGATGTAGTTCTTCCTTTACTAAGTTGAAGGCAATTTTACATTGTGGATTTTGGGGGTTACCATGACGTTCAAAGTAAGATTGTTGCATTCTTATTTCAGTGTGGGTAAGAGACAGAGCTACACAGGTTGTCTAGCGCCATCTCTTACCCACACTGGAAATAAGAATGAAACAATCTTACTTTAAACGTCATGGTAAAGGTCCTTGTCTGTGAAATAAAAATAAATACAAGAAGAAGAAAACAGAAAAATAGGTACGAAGGTGATGCTTACTTGTATAGTAATCTGTTCCAGCGTACCTGCGACAGGAGAGTTGTAAAACAAGAGATGTACGCACCGTGTGGAAGAGTAATAGGAAAAAAAGAAAAGTACAATAAAACAGTTAACAATGAAACAATATAACATTTAATAACACTTAAACAATAAAACATATAAGAATATACTATCATAAATACATAGTAACAGGGGCCCCGTCTTTTAGAAAACCTCATGGGTGCTCATGCTCATTTGTTGTCTCCAAAAAGTGGCGAAAGGTGAGAAGAGAAATACACACTGATCGACCGACAAATAAATAAATGTCCTACTTACATACTGCGTACTTAATTACTAATTAAGTTAGAAAAAATATAAAATGAAACCATTATATAAAAAATTAACTAGTTTTTGTTAACAAGTACTATGGAAACCAGGAACAACGAAGGTACCACAAACACACAGACCCAACAATCTGTTTCATCAACAAACATTTGTGTTGGTGCGGGAATCGAACCCGCGACCCTTGCCTCTCAACCGGCGCTCCACTGCGTTAAACGGGTTGGGTAAAAAAAAAGCCCATCTCTAAAAGGCGATCACTGACCTGTTTATTGATGTCTATTCTCACGGGTGCTCGGCACCCACTGTTTATTTCTCATGGGTGCTCGAGCCCCCGTGCACCCACGGAGTCGGCGCCCCTTGATAGTAAAATAAATATACATACTAATAATCAACTAGGTGCGATGAATTAGAACTGATGTTTATTAGATTCTTAATTACTTTTTTAAGCGAGAAATCATTAAATGACTTGTCCCGCTCTAGGGCGGGGCGAGAGGGAGTGTCAAGCTTTTACTGACTAAACCACACAGTGTTCCTGGATTCCTTCAGTTGACCTTTACAAGGTAACTCATTCCAGCAATCCGCAGCCCAAGCATGGCCTCATTATAAAATAAATAAAAAAAAAAAAAAATCTACACTAGGTAGCATAGCATAAGCATAATCAGTATTTTTAATGTTTCCACTGCTGGGACTCAGGCCTCCTCTCTAGGAGAGAGAATGGACCGTAATCCACCATGCGGATGTCACATGTCTTCGAATTTTTGGTTCTAGGACATGGCGGTTTCCTTCACCGTTTTGAGAGCAGTGGTGATGAAATATATAAAGTAATGCGCCTGGATTTAGTTAGATTAGTTACCTATTTTATAATAATTATCACTTAGTTACGTGTCTGCATTTTTACGAAATTGTCGCGGGCAACAGCTAGTTTTATAATAATTATCACTACATAGTATAAAACAAGGTCGCTTCCCGCTGTCTGTCCCTATGTATGCTTAAATCTTTAAAAATACGCAACCGATTTTGATACGGTTTTTTTAATAGATAGAGTGATTCAAGAGAATGATTTATATGTATAATATATACATGCATAATATAGTGGAAACACTGATAATTTTAGAGGTTTCTAATGTGATGTCGTAAATAACACATTGTTTGCGTTTATATTGCAAACGCTGGCTGAACCCAACGAGATAGATCAAAATGATGTACTACAGTATTGTAAACCTTAAAAAGGTCAACAAAAAAGTCCGCCATGGTGTATGTCTATCTCTTAGGGATAACCCACAACAACCAATTTTTATCCTTTACTTTTTACGAGAAATAATGGCAAATTTACGAGGCAATTTTAAGCAATACAGCATCAATTCTTATCCAATTAAGTACCCTTAATATAGATAAATATGGTCTTTAACAGCATGTAATTTAAATGAATATTTTCGAAGATATTACAGATTTAAATTGCAGGGACATAGCTGTTGCGGTGGTACCGGCCAGGGACCGGCGACGCATGCCTAAATCCACCTAAACTTTGCAATGGCACGCGTTTGCTGGCAAATCACTAAAAACTTTCATAATACAGTTTATGCATAGAGTGCACAATACTCACCGGATCTGGTACAAGAGAAGATGTATTGATTCACCGAATTCCTCTGATACCATCGAATTTACCGTTCCAATTCAAACGCCTACAATTTCCGGTAAAAATATCTTTTGCCATTAATAAATCGCCAGGTCAAACTTTAAACGTTGCAGGCTTAGCTTTGAACGTTGAGTGTATTTCACATGGCCAATTGTATGTCGCACTTTCAAGAGTAACATCTAAAGAAAACATGTTTATATTGTCTAATGACAAAAAAACTGTGAACGTTGTATATAACGACTCTGTAGTATATTTAGTATCTCGTCGCTAGTGTTTTATGATATAAACCATGCCTCTAAGTAGTAGTCGCCACTTCGGCGTAGGCCTCCCCCATTACTTTCCAATGGTTCCTGTCCCTAGCCATAGTCACCCACCCTGGTCCAACTCTCTCCCGAAAAATGTCTTCGGTTCACGATACGTAATAGACTTGATGCTTGCCACTCCTTAAGATATGGGAATCGTTAACAAGCAGCCGCTCGTCACCCATCGCTGCTGTGAAGTTTATTACACTATAAATTTTATTGGTCACACTTTGTCTAACCAGCTGAGTTTACTTACAGCACGTCTTTCTTCATATACCTAATAATATATTGGTCAGTAGATAAGTGAAGGTATACGAACTTATTAAATACAACATTAGTTTTTGTTTATGCGAAACCCGGAACACGTGTCTAGTATTTTCATGTAAAGAATATATGTACAAAATTTCATAACTGTATCATTGAAAATCACAAAGTTACAAGCTTTATTATGTTACCTGGTTGTCCGCAAAAATACTTGGTCACCGGGCCATCCGGGCGACTGAGGGTTGTTTAGTTCCCGCACCCAGTTGTGCGCTGGAGCCTAATGTCCACTATGACCTGTGCTGTACTTAATGTCAGTGGTGTCCAACTTGTGACCTTTTTAAAAATTATTGGAATCGATTCAGTTACTGATTCTGAACATGTTTAATACATTGTAACTAACAAGAGGATTTTGTAAAATTGACAATGAATTTATATCTCCGCAAACAATGTGGATAAACAACGTGAGGAAAACGGCATGTCCTAGAACCCAGAATTCGAAGAACTGTGAAATCTGACATACCACATAGTAAAAAGCCAGAAACAAATACTATCGGCAATCCATATATTTACTACAGCAATCAAATCTCCCGGCAATCATCGTCAGAACTGTATCGGTGCTGTGTTGTTCTTCTATGTTGTTCTGTGTTCGACCCTCTCACACGAACAACCATCGAACACGAAGGCAATGCTTGTACAGACCCTAATTTTTCCTATCATCGATTATGGCGATGTGTGTTACTATGACCTGAATGCAGATCTCCTCAATAAACTCGACCTTACTTATCTTCTAAATTACTGCATTCGATTTGTTTTCAATCTGCGCAAATATGATCATGTCTCTGCACATCGATCGCTTCTAAAGTGGTTGCCCATACGTCAGCGCAGAGAACAACGGGCGCTCACTACCTTGTTTTCATTTCTCAATTCTCCCAATTCCCCTAGTTATTTAGCCCCTCACTTTCAATACATTTGCGCCAACCACAATAAAAATCTACGCTCATCTCATAACCGTCTTCTACTATGTCCTACTCATCGCACTGACTTTCTTCACTGTTCTTTCTTTGTTCAGGCTATTTCTCTGTGGAATGCGCTCCCCCAAGAGGTCAGGATGGTTACAAGCCGATTAAGATTCAAGATTGAGGTTCGCGAGCATATTCGTAAGAAGTTGGCAGTAGTATCATCACAACGTTAATATTTCTCTGTTTGTCGATTTGGACCATGTTTTATTATTTATTTTTTTTGTTTATATATATTTAGTTCATTAAATTATGTATATATAATATTTACCTATATTGTATTGTATCTATGATTCATTTGTATATCTTTCTTATATTAACCTCTCTTTTTCTTTCTTTTGTCGCACCTACCACTATTCTTCTCTGCATTACCCTAAGGTTGACTGGTAGAAAATGCCTAAGGCATTAAGTCCGCCTCTGTACCTTTATGTGCATGAAGTATTCAATAAATAAATAATAAAGAGAAGCCCCAGCTGCAGCAGTGGGAACGTTTTGGCTGATTTTCTTTAGATCTCATACCCTAGTGGCTGTCAGGACCAAATCGTTGTAAGCTGTTGTAAGCTCAAATCATCATCTCCATAGCCTTTCCCCAACTAGCATGGTGTCGGTCTCCAGCCAAGCCGTCTCTGAACACCCGTGTTGTACAAGGAGCGACTGACTATCACACCTCCACAACCCAGTTACTGGACAACACAACACTCACTATCAAAGACTGTAAAAGATGTACCAATAATAATAATAATATTCCACAACTATCACACAACGCCGTCTAGTCCCAAGCTAAGCAGAGCTGGTGTTATGGATACTAGACAACTGATAAACATACCTACTTATATATTTTCAAATACATATATGTATGTATATAGATAAATTACACTCAGACACAGAACAAGTGATCGTGATCATCATACAACCATTTGTTCTGGGTGGGAATCGAACCCACGACCTCTAGACCAATAGGCCTGTCAAGTAATAACAACCGGGACCAACGGCTTTACTCGTATCCGAGGTATGTGGTGTAAGCAGTGTCCTGATAAACTTAGAAAAGCACATAATTATAACGAACTATATTATATCTGTACATAAATCGGAGACTGCCTCCATAGTCATTGCTCTAGGGTTCTTTTAATAACGCGCCCCTCAGTGCTCCTCTGTATACTTGTTCGGATTACGTCACTGGTATCACCTGATTTTAATGTAATCCTAAAAGCTCAATATTAATTTATTTACCTATTTAATCTTCATGCAACTAAAGGTACAAAGATGGACTTAATACAAAGTCTGAAACACAGATGCAGGGTAGCCAGCCATTCGGTATTTTACAGGATGCATTTTGGAGAGTGTGCGCGGGAATTGCATAACTTGATTCCGCCATCACCTTTCTACCATCGGACAACCCGACGTACGGCGAGTGTCCACCCTTACGTTGTTGAAACCTCTACGGTCTGGACTTAGCGTTTTGCTTCGTCGTTTATACTGCGTACATGAAAGAACTGGAACAATTGGCCTGCTGTGGTCTTTTAGTTCGAATGTAATTTAGGTGTCTTCAGAGCTAAAGTGAATAGGCTCTTAATAAACGTTGATGGTGCGCCTCACCATCAACGGTTGCATAACTGCTTACCATCAGGTGGGATCGCAGTCAAGCTCTAGTTTATTTATATCATCATCATCTTCCTGCCCTTGTCCCGTTTTATTTATGGTCAGCGCAACACGTTTTTTTCCTCCATTCTGTCCTGTCACTCATCACGCTATCACTAACTCCCTTTTCTTTCATAGCACTTCTCACACAATCCATCCATCTTTTATTTGGTCTCCCTCTCCATCCATCCACATGTTAACTCATAACTCTTTTAGTAACATGCGTTTCATCCCTCCTCTTGGCTATAGTATACTATAGTAGTCTTTGCCTCCTCTTCACATGACCATACCAAGACAAACGGTTCCCCTTCAACTTTTCGGTCACTGGCGCCAACTTCAAACTTCCCCTAATATACTCATTTCTCACTTTATCTATTCTCGTCACACCACACATCCATTTTAACATTCTCATCTACGCAACGTGCAATCTTCTTTCTTTCGCACAAGCACTAGCAAGCACTAGTTTTATATCATTTAAAAAATATCTAAATATAATGCCTTACGCATTCTTTACCAATTAACCTGTAAAGTCAATCAATATAGTCAATATTGTGATTCATGAAAAACATTATCCTTCACTTGCGGAACTCTCCGTAATTAACTTATCACATTATATAATATACAGATCCTAAATAACACATGCAAATTCGCACGATTTCATTATGACGTCACATTCACATGTCACTATTTGCACCTGACGAACCACATCGCCTGCAAACAGCGCGGACTGTTGCTAATGCAAATAGCATACTTTTATGTGACTAAAGTCTAAATTACACAACACGTGTTGAACTGGCAAGACCATAGATATCCGTGGGCAAGGCACTCGGGAGGTAGTTTATTTATTATTTTGTAACTATAAAACCATTTTTATCTTTACTTATTAAAGAAACATTTAGGTAACATTTTTAAATATTTTTATTGGTAACAAAATTGCATTAAAAAAAAACTGGGCAAGTGTGAGTCGGACTCGCGCCCTGAGAACCCTCAGGGCGCGAGTCCGACTCACACTTGCCATTACTAGCCACACTTGCCATTACTAGCCACACTTGCCATTACTAGCCACACTTGCCGTACCAACTCACTTAGGTAAATAGTTCAATTCCCGAATAGTCTCAAGGATTTCTCCAAATATTTGACGTAGTGATGCAACAATAAATTTACTGTTTTCAGATTTATTCCTATACCTTTGCTATAAGACCTTGCTTTATGCCTAATTTCAGGATGACCTGAAACGACCTAGAGGTCACCGGGAAGTACGCTATGAATTTTGATTCCCTTGAGAGTGTAGGTATACACGTTTTATGCGACATAAACGGCCGTATCTTTTTTTTTCGTTAACTTAGGAGTTTGATTTTTACACAGTTTCAAGGGAACGCAGACTTGAGTATATGGTTTTATTTTCAACTCAATATCTCCACGCGTTCCCGAGATAAAAGGTCTTAACAGAAAGACGGACAACAAAGTGATCCCTATAACCGTTTTTTCCTTTTTAGGTAAGGAACCCTAAAAAGAGAGCAGTGGTGGCCCAGTGGTAACGGTCCTGACTTACGAGTTG
Source organism: Mythimna pallens (assembly GCA_961205895.1). Classification (NCBI taxonomy): domain Eukaryota; kingdom Metazoa; phylum Arthropoda; class Insecta; order Lepidoptera; family Noctuidae; genus Mythimna; species Mythimna pallens. The sequence goes on along the minus strand of OY540851.1, from coordinate 3,772,304 downwards.
TAGTTATCGGGTTCAAACCCAGCCAAGCTCCAAAGATTCGAAGACATGTAACATCCACCAGCCGCGTGCCCGCGTGGTGGATCACGGCCCATTCCTTCTCCTAGAGAGAATGCTTAGTTTCAGCATTGGGAACATTAAAAGGCTAATGATTATGACAATGACTGCTGTATCCACTTCCCCCATGTCGACAACCTTGCGAGGAAAGTCAAGATAGGTACTTTGTTTATCTTTATCAGCTTTCACGATGTTCTCGTCATGAGGGACCAAAAAATTATTTTATTACTAGCTGACCCAGCGAACTTCGTACCGCCTCATAGTTAGGATAACGCCATCTACTGGCATTATGAGAACAGCATAATTCATTTTATAATGACATTTTAATTAGAGATAGCGTTGTATTCGGTTCTTTTTTTTCGTTTTTTTTTTTTCCATTTTTCTCACCGTTTAAATCTTCCCTGGACTATCACGAATATTTCAAGACCAAAATTAGCCAAATCGGTCCAGCCGTTCTCGAGTTTTAGCGAGACTAACGAACAGCTATTTATTTTTAGATATATATATAGATTTGACAATTCCGCTAAAAAATGTATACAATGACACTAGTAAGGAAAAAGTCTTCCTAGCTTCTCTGGCCCCGCTCGAAAACAGAGCCCTTCCTTTAGGCATTGCAATTTTTTATTCTAATGCATTGACCGTCTTATAATTTTCACGAAAGCTTACTACAACTTTTGTAAATCCTTGCGTACCAACTGATACTATAGTGAATACTTTATGCTCTTCTACGTTATTCTCATACGTTAAGCAGAAGATCGATAAACCAGAAGCGGAATATACCGGTCATAGATGAGTCATCTGCCTATAATACCGGCTGGGCTGTGTGCTACAAATATTATTATGTTATAATGGAGAGTGAGAGTAGATAGCGATGTTTTCACGACTGCCAACTGGGTCATAGGTATAAATCATTTACTTAATGGTGCACTACAGTATTATAACAATGTAATTATGTAGGTACCTATAACCTAAGTACAGAGTTTCAGTTTGCGCACTATTAGGTAAGCCTTCAGCCAAGTACTGAGGCCCTACCACGAGCTCTTAACGCGAACCATTTGGCGACTTAAAACGAACTGGGCTACATAGGGTGTATAGCTCCATCCGTCTTTCTCGCTAGCCCCTGTATGGGAGTATGCGGCAGCAAGTTGGTGATGTCACTGACCTTGACCTGGTCTAACGTATTGCGAAATGTCAATAGAATCGAGGCCAGTTTATAGTGGTTTTGTTACACCAACTATGCGTGCGTGAGTACTACAGCAAGTGTGTTTTTTCAACATTGTCATTGCCCTATGGATTTTATAAAATCGGATTTGACAACACTGACATTGACACTGACAGCAGTGTATGACAGTTAACTAACCTAACATTTTTATTTTACATTTGTTATTTTATTTACCTCTGTTTAACGCTATGGATTTTAATACTCAATTAATAGAATTAGTGAAAAGTCGTAAGTTTCTGTACGACCTGAACGACCCTCACCACGGAGACCAGGCGCGCAGGGACAAGGCGTGGAAGGAGATCGCGGCTAAACTACAAGTGCCGAGTGAGTGAGCATTGTTATTATTTGTTTATTTCCATTGCGCTAAATGATGTTTAATATTAAAGTTATTCCAATTGATAGTTAAACCGCTAAACTTGATATAACCCTAAAATATACAGCTTGGATCAGTTTGAATGTTACAAATTAAAATGTGGTATTTTTTACGGTTTTCGGTTTTCCGTGCAATTTGTTCATCGTAAGAACCGTGAGACTCAAAACAATAGTGTAAAAAAAAAAACTGCACTGCCGGGAGTTATCCTAGATTTCTCAAGCTTACTCACATAAATGATGTACCTTATGACTGTATAAAAACATAAAGATATTATTATTTTCAGAGAGTGAATGTAAAAAATCTTGGATCTTATTACGGGAAGGATACCGGCGAACTTTAAAGAAGCACATAGCATCAAAACATGATACAACGTACAGGAAAGATAAGGCCGTACCCAAGTGGATATACGAAGATGACTTGGCCTTCTTGTCACCGCATTTGAAACACCGATCATTCACTCTTAGTAGTGTTAACAATGACATTAATAATGCAGATAACCAGACAAATCCAGAAGTACCTGAACAGAAACACTCTGCAAAGCGGAGCAGAACTCTCGAAGGGTCACGGAGGACTTGTGCCAACGAGGCATACTCAAACACTCTCATAAAATATATACTAGACAAGACATCAAAGAAAGATAACATAGATCATTTCTTTGAGAGCATTTCTTCTACGGTTCAGTCGTTTCCTCTACGTGATAGAGCCGTTGCTAAAGCTAGAGTGTTTGAGGTCATATCTCAGATGGAGCTTGAAATACTCAGCAGAGAACCTACTCCCTCTTTCCAATACGGGAGTTCTCCGGTGTCATATGAAGCGGAGGTGGTGAAACCACAGAACCATGTGTTTGTCTCTCCGTCCCCGGATGCACAATCTCCCAGATTACTTGAATTGAACTACAGTTCTGATGATGAAGCGGGACTGGTGCTGGACGTTAAAGTAGAACCAGAACAAGGTATTGGCATACAGTTTGAGCCAGACATGTAACATTTATTTATATGATTATTTTTTGAAGAAATATTTTTGATTTTTAATCCTATTTTAGGTTAGTTGTGACGGTACCTTGTTGATGGTAATGATACTCTATAACATTGGACTTCAGTACATCAAGCAGTATGTTAGTGTACCATGTGTTTCAAATAAGAATAGCATTGATTTTACGCCATGATGTGACGTCATAGCTGTCAAATTGGGTAGGGTGAGCAAAACAGTAAATAAATTTAATTTTTTAAATTAAATTTATTTACGAATCATGAACGAAAAAAAGTTTAATAATCAGAATCCAGGTAATCAATTCCGTTCATCTGTGTGTCACTGTGTGACGAGTCTGAGCAGTGGCAAATGGAAGAAGAAGACGAATTTGCTAACAATTAAAGTAAGAAAGAAAATAGGTTTTTTTTTAATATTTATGACTTAAATAATATATTTTTGTTTCACCTATAACAGATTCAAATAAGACTCAGTAAAACAAAGTAAAAAAAAAATCGTTATTGATATGGAAATAAGTTTTCTTTGCTAACCGTACCTTTCAACCAACATTAGACAGATCGAGGTCACTGACTTTCCTATTCTTATTTCACACGCATTGTATCCTGAACATATACTCCTCTGCCCACACCTCCTGGGCAGATGGCGTGATGTCAAACTAACTTTTGATATTCATTTACATAATAAATGAAGGAGGCTTTATTTTTATAATTAAACATATAAATTAAATAAAACTTTGCAGAAACGAAAGTGCTTTATTTTTGATCATTCTGACAGAGAAATTCAATTTTTTAGGGTTCCGTACCTCAAAAGGAAAAAAACGGAACACTTATAGGATCACTTTTTTGTCCGTCCGTCTGTTTGTCTGTCTGTTAAGACCCTTTATCTCGGGAACGCGTGGAAGTATCGAGTTGAAGTATGTACTCAAATCTACGGTCCCTTGAAGCTGTAAATCAAGCTTCTGAGTTTACGGAAACAAAAGATACGGCCGTTTATGTAGCATAAAACGTATATTTCGACACTCTCAAGGAAATCAAATTTCATAGGGTATTTCCCGTTGACCCAGAATCCTGAATTTGGCATAAAGCAAGGTCTTATAGCACAGATATAGGAATAACTCTTCGGAAAAATCGTCGACAATTGAACTATAAGTGAGTTTGTACGGAACACTCGGGCCGCGAGACTCACATTGCCCAGTTTTTTATAAGTATTATCCTGAATGGATATAGGGTAAAATTAACTAAGAGGGTTGTGTTGATAATTTTAATTACTAATTCAGAAATACAACCTGACACGTTGACCTATATAAAGTAAAAAAATAAAAAATCGCGGGTTACTAGGTACACCTCAAGCTCGTTATGTACTATGTTCGCCCAGGTTATAAGAGTGTTTAGTTTACTACTAAAGCCGGGTATCTACTATATTCGCGAACTAACTGTGCTCCGCGCATCGGCAACCACACTGATGGAGACGGTACGCGCATCTTCATAAGAAACACGCATGCTCCACAAAAATGTTCTCAAGGGGATTCCCTTGAGAACATTTTTCATCCGATCACTCGATTTATCCGACCATGCAGCGTGATACCCGACACTTACGCACTCAACATGGTATTATTGCTCGCGTCCACGAACGTACTGAGCTCTCCTTTGTGTGCACCCAAAAACCGCCACTGATTGGAGCGCTGAGCGTGGTGCTCGCACCGTTGCAGCTCCAGGAGCGCGAACGTACCCACTATGTGGAGCAGTTGCTGGAGTTGAGCTGATTTTTTTTTTTTTTTTTGACACTAATTACATGAATTCTCTGCCTCCTGAACTAGGTAGTGAACCTGTATCTCAGGAGACAGTTCCTTCCCTATACATATTACCATCCGTTTACAAACAATGCCAATTGGTACTTATATCAAGAATCAAAAAAAAAAAAAATGGAATTAAAATGAGACACGTAATTATATAAAAAAAAAATATTGATCGTGATATAGATAACAAAAGAAAAAAATAGTAATATAAAATAACAATAATGTTACTCATGTGTGCGTGTGGTGTGGTATGTTATTCATGATGGTGTGTTTTTGTAGAGTTCTTAAGAATTATGATGTGTTTGTGTGTGTGCGTGTTGTTGTTGTGTTATGTTTTCAAAGTACAGTCCTTTTATTTGTTTGGGTTACTGGTGACTAGATTTTCTATTTGTTCGTACTCTAATTTACTGAGCCAGTTTAGTACACTTTTCCCGAAGTTGTGGTTATTTAAATTTTGTGCATTTTTAAAAGGAATTTTGTTATATAAACGCGGTGCAGTGGAGTTGTAGTGTCGCTTTGCAAACGTGGATTTCACGGAAGGTGCTGGACATATAAAACGTCTCTTGGTGGTGGGTAGCAACTGAGGAATTGTGGTGCGGTGGAATCTGCGAAGTACTCGACTTACGTAGAGTTTACGGACTGTAAGGACACCAGTACGATTGTATAAATCTGTTGTGGGGTGCCGGTAGGGGAGGAACATTAAAACTTTGAGGAGCGTACGCTGAGCACGCTCCAGTTCAATTATGATTGATTTGGACCGAGATGATTGAATTGAGCCGAGATATCGTGTCCGTGAGCGGTATCTATGTGTGCGTTGGTCGAGCGCGCTTTGCATGAACTCAGATTGACTTCTGTACCTATCTAGAGGACGGTGATCGTTGGAAGCTCGTTGTACGTCCACACTTGACACCGCCAGTAGAGCGGCTCGGTGTGTGCTCACCTCGTGCTCGGCTCCTCTAGCGTAGACTATGTGACTCAGGTTGGCTGGACAAATCTTCAAAATAGCTTGCATTTAACTAGGTCAATAGGTCACTTTATGTGACGGCTAAACACCCTTATTTCAGAATTTGTGACGCTACAGAATCTTAGATAATCGATCGAAAACGTGTCCAGCCATCTTGAAAAACCACTTTTCGCTGGTCTCTCAATCTCGGTAACGGAAGTGATTTTGACGACTTTTTGCATATCAACGGGCGTCACATACATTTGTGACGGGCACCGAGCTAAAAGTTTTGTGATAAGTACAGTGGTTTAGTAGAAAAATGCAAAAATCTGTGTCCAGCCATCTTGAATTTACGTATAAAACTTATGGCTGGCACTTCCGAATCTCAATAACGGGGGCGTTTTTGAATATGGTTCCTTTACTAATACTTGGTGACGCAATGTGTGACAATAATAACGTTTGATTTATGGCGTCACATGTAAGGGTTTACGAGAAATCAATAAAAACTTAATGTCCTATGTATATGTCCTGTCCTTAATGTGAAAAAATTTAAATGGTCAATATCTTTGAAACTACGCAAAGTTAATGTCCAGCCAACCTGAGTTCAAGATGGCTGGACACATGTATCTCCACTGCCTGATGATCTACGACCTTCGAAATGTGTTCAAAATGTTGTGACGGAGACGATAATGATAACCTGAAATTGTGACGGAGAAACTTTGCGTAGTTTCAAAGATATTGACCATTTAAATTTTTTCACATTAAGGACAGGACATATACATAGGACATTAAGTTTTTATTGATTTCTCGTAAACCCTTACATGTGACGCCATAAATCAAACGTTATTACTGTCACACATTGCGTCACCAAGTATTAGTAAAGGAACCATATTCGAAAACGCCCCCGTTATTGAGATTCGGAAGTGCCAGCCATAAGTTTTATACGTAAATTCAAGATGGCTGGACACAGATTTTTACATTTTTCTACTAAACCACTGTACTTATCACAAAACTTTTAGCTCGGTGCCCGTTACAAATTTATGTGACGTCCGTTGATATGCAAAAAGTCGTCAAAATCACTTCCGTTACCGAGATTGAGAGACCAGCGAAAAGTGGTTTTTCAAGATGGCTGGACACGTTTTCGATCTATTATCTAAGATTCTGTAGCGTCACAAATTCTGAAATAAGGGTGTTTAGCCGTCACATAAAGTGACCTATTGACCTAGTTAAATGCAAGCTATTTTGAAGATTTGTCCAGCCAACCTGAGTCACATCGTAGACTTCTTACTTTTAATTTACTATGGCTAGGCTCGCGTTTGACCACTATCTCACCGCCGACGATGGAGCACGCTAGTACTCATAGCACAAGCTCTGATAAACATACTTATATATTTCTAAAGAGGTACATACAATATTATAGATAAACACAGAACATATGATCGTGCTCATCACACAAACATTTTTGTGGAAATCACGATCTTCGCTCTAGATTAGGCATGTAAACAAAACTTTTTTTACTGTTCATTCAACCGATTTTGACTTTTATTGCGTTGGTTGCAAAACAAATGGTGGCGGCAGTAAATAGTTGGTATAGGGTAAAACGGGACCTAAGACTCAGCTGTCCGTCTGTCTGTCACCAGGCTGTACCTCATGAACCGTGATAGACAGTTGAAATTTTCTCAGATGATGTATTTCTGTTGTCACTATAATAACAAATACTAAAAAAAAAAAACAGAATAAAATAAAAATTTAAGGGGGCTCTCATACAACAAATGTGATTTTTTTGCCGTTTTTATAGATAATGGGTACGGAACCATTCGTGCGCGGGTCCGACTCGCACTTGGGTTTAATGAAAATTGTTTGAACAGACAGTAAAAGGTTCAGAAATACACGGCCTTGACTGGCCTGTTGGTCTAGTGGTTCGATTCCCACCCAGGACAAATATTTGTGTCTTGAGCACAATCATTTGTCCTGTGTCTGGGTGTAATTTATTTATCTATAATATGTATGTATTTAGAAATATACAAGTATGTTTATCAGTTGTCTAGTACTCATAACACAAGCTAGCTCTGCTTATCTTGGGACTAGACGGCGTTGTGTGATAGTTGTGGAATAATAATAATTATTATTATAAATGTCTAATCTTATTGCAAATATAAATATCATTCGTTTTACTTTTTGACCGACTGCTTCAAAAAGAGTACAAGTTTCATTCGATTTTTTGACGCTAATAAAATACTGTACAAATTATAAATGTCTGACGCCATCAGGTTAACACATGGATGATGTCATTTTCTTTTTAAAATGTAACTTATGCAAATAGTTGAAACCGCGCAGGCTCTGATACCGTGTTTCAGTCCAGCCGAGTGAGCGACCGATACGGCAAGCCTTGAGCTTGTGCGTCAATATGCACTAAGTATTTGTACAAATGTTTGAACTATGTACTTACATCATTCTTGCAGAATAAGTGGGAACGTAATGATTTTATTGTATCAAAAAATTAATACGTCAGGGGCGCCAGCTTTTAGTAAACGTCATGGGTGCTCATGCTCATTTGACGACTCGAAAAAGTGGCGAAGTGTATGAAGAGATATGCACACTGATCGTCCGGCAAATAAATAAATGTGCTACTTACATATTGCGTACAATATAAAATGAAACTAGTTTTTATTATCAAGAAATATTATAATTTATATGTAACCTACTTGTACCTACTAATCCGTACTAAGTTACCCGCATGGTTAATAAATAATAAATTGAGACAACATCACAGAGATTGTCCTGGTCCCAAACTAAGGTTTGTACTATGGAAACCAGGAACAACGAAGGTAACCCAGATCCAACACAAATATCTGTTTCATCAACAAACATTTGTGTTAGTGTGGGAATCGAACCCGCGACACTCGCGTCTCAACCTGCGCTCTAAACCACTGCGCTAAACGGGTCGTCGGCTAATGAAAAACGCCCATCCCTAAAAGGCGATTACTGATCTGTTTCTTGACGTCTATTCTCATGGGTGCTCGGCACCCACTGTTTATTTCTCATGTGTGCTCGAGCCCCAGAGCACCCACGGAGTCGGCGCCCCTAAATACAGTTTCTTGAAACAGTTGTTTTATGAACAAAGATCTCTGCTAATACTGCTTTCTATGGACCGAGATATCTATGTAAATACAATGCTTACTATCAACAAAATTTTCGGCGAAACGTGCGGTCTTTTGGAATAGAGATTTCCTTGCTTTCTTTAATAAGTTATCGTTTCTATCTTAAGTTAACCCTACGCCCGTGGACAGACAGTAGCCCTAAGTTAGCAACATGAGATATTTTCTGTAGTTGATATACCTCATAGATATGCATTTGTTTGTCTACTCAGATAGCACTACTGACATTAACCGCTGAAAACCCTGTCTGAAGCCAGACGATAACGCATAACTTATGCAAATCAGCCACAACACAATCTAATAGCATTTTATTTTCAACTTCGCTAATGTTCAAAATAGAAAATGGAGTCGCATTTTCTATTTTGACATATTTCCACTTCACTTATTTCGCGCCATTTTTAGGGTTCCGTAGCCAAATGGCAAAAAACGGAACCCTTAGAGATTCGTCATGTCTGTCTGTCTGTCCGCCCGTATGTCGCAGCCACTTTTTATCAAAACTATAAGAACTATACTGTTGAAACTTGATAAGTAGATGTATTCTGTGAACCTTACTTAGAACTGAAACTCAACATTTTTTTTTTATCAAACCCATACGAGTGGGGTATCTATGGATAGGTCTTTAAAAATGATATTGAGGTTTCTAATATATAATTTTTTTCTAAACTGAATAGTACGCGCGACAGACACTTCCAAAGTGGTAAAATGTGTGTCCCCGCCCCTGTAACTTCTAAAATAAGAGAATGATAAAACTTAAAAAAAAATATATGATATACATTACCATATAAACTTCCACCGAAAATTGGTTTGAACGAGATCTAGTAAGTAGTTTTTTTTATAACGTCGTAGATCGTAAACCGCAATTTACCTTTCAAGTTTGTACGGAACCCTCAGTGCGCGAGTCCGACTCGCACTTGCCCAGTTTTTTGACGATGACGTACCGCTTAAGGTCAATGCTACTTGAAGTTAATTTAATTCGAATGATCGAAACGTGATGTAATGCCCAAATACATAAATAAATTTAGGTGCGCGCAGTAGTTGTATAGTTTAGATAATAATTAACAAGATTAAGGCGTATAGTCCCTGAGCATCTGGCCGGAGTTAAATGCACACAAACTCGTACGGCCGCCTGCGCCCGCATAGAGCCTCGCTGACCTTTAAATCTATTTACCAGTCATATTTTTATGTAAACATATTTCTAAAGATTAAAGCCGTTTGAAAAGCGTAGGGAAAACAAACGATAAATTAATATCATGTTGTTAAAACTTGTTTTTGGCAAAATTATTAGTCATACGAAAAAATTATAATTATGTTGATAATGTTGTAAGTACATGAATCTATAATAAATTGTTCTTTTTTCAAACCTAGACGTTACGGAATACCTACGTCAGTGCGAAAGCCGTATCATCGAAGTTTGTTTCTTCGAAAACTTTTCAACGATATCTCTATACTGCGACGCCTTGTTAAGTCGATATTTTGTTATTGCGATGTTTCGTTACCTACATCGAAAAACTGTACTGCGAACGATTTAGAAGCGAAAATATCATACAATGCTGTGGCGGACTAACCCCTGTTAGGAGGTGTTGACGGTAGCGGGTTGTACCCTGCAGCTACCGAGCCCTCGGGACAGTTCAACCCGATTTTTGACGTACGCTGCCTTACTGGTTCGCTGGTCACGTACGCCACCACGCACCCCTGAATGCGTATCTTCTATGGACGACGGAGCACGTAGGAGGACCTCAGAGCGGATACCGAAGAGAAATAAAACACGTTTTTCGACTGAAAGGTTCTTCGGAGTTCGGCTTGAAGCTTTTCCTTTGTGTTCTTGACTCTTCGGTGGCACGTTTTCGATTGACATCGGACCGAAAAACGGCCCGTCTTATATACCCCGCTAAGTTCTGTTAACGGGAACCTCGTATTTTGCTCTAAATTTACTTTCAATTTCGCTTTAATTTCGCTTCAGCCGAACCCTTTCTGACGCCGCATTTATTTATTGTTTCACAAAACCATGACAATATATACATCAAAATGTCGGTTACAATCTCTACTTTTACATGAAACAATAATATATCACATATATTTGCACATAAAAAAGTTTCTAGAACAAAAACTGTCAAATATTCTAGTTCGACCACATTCTTGAACACAAAACTTCTCATATCTTTTCCAATAAGATTCTAACTAGGATTCTAATTGCTATAATATCATTTTCTAGACAGATCCTAACTAATTACATAATGTTCTTGCTAATTAGTCATCAAATAAAAAGTCTAATTTTCAAATTCTAATTACGTAAAAGATCGCGAACATTTTAGAATTTCAACTTTATCTAAATCCTTGCAAAATGAGATCAATTGTTACTAATAGCTTCTATTAGACTAAAAAACACTAATTAACAGTAATAGAATATTATCAACAAGTAATAACACAAGTTAAATCCTTTTCATTACTACAACATATAAATTTCACGATTTCTTCACCAAGATCGATTTTTCTTACAAAAACTTTTTAGAATCTTATATACATCGTTATTCCCGACCTCACTAATTAATGAAGGTGCTAATTACAGACAGAATAAAGACAATAACACAAATTGTATTCTGCCAACCACAATAAAACATAAAAATCTTTAGAAATACGATAGATGCTACTTATTTATACACTTAAATTAGCAAAACTCAGTCTTTATCAATTAAACCTAATGAGTTACTAACTAATTAATCCAAATAAACATTTAACAAGTGAAAACATCCTATCCTAAGCATATAAAACATGACAAAAACTACTTGCGTGTTAGGTGGTCTCAACCACTACTTGCGCCCTGGTGCCGACATGGGACCCTCGTCGCCGACAATGCCTTGTTCGTTCGCCGTCTTGTTACTGCGATGCTATGTTACTTAGAAATACAGTTTAACTTTTAATTTCGTTACCTACGCCAAGGTACGATTTTAAATACTAAAGGGCATCCAACTCGACATACATTTTTACTGTTTTTCCAGAGGAGTAAGCTTCAGAAAGTCACTGTTGTATGGCTCTGCTCGGGAGCTAGCGCCTTAATGCACAGATATGCGGAACATTTACATTATAAATACAGCTCTTCCATCTTTCACGTTTATTAATGAGTTATATCATAATGTTGTTGGTATTGCTCATACTAATAGTTCCGTAGTGTACCTGTTATGTTAATAGTGAACTAGGCATGTACGCCTTGACCTACAGGGTAACGACAATTGTCTAAAGTCTAAACCTGTATTTTTTTACTCAAAAGTGCTGTAAAATCGGTATTTTATTTTATTATTCCTCTTCTCTATCTGAAGAATTTTGCACTACCGTAATACAGCGTTTATTTTACGGCAAGTCATGTCACGATTATGACAAAAAAAGAACCGGCCAAGTGCGAACCGAACTCGCGCACGAAGGGTTCCGTCCCGTCCGTAACAAAAAACGGCAAAAATTCACGTTTGTTGTATGGGAGCCTTACATAAATATTTATTTTATTTTCTTTTTATTTGTTGTTATAGCGGCAAAAAAAAATACATTATCTGTGAAAATTTCAACTGTCTAGCTATCACGGTTCATGAGATACAGCCTGGTGACAGACGGACAGCGGAGTCTTAGTAATAGGGTCTCGTTTTATCATTTGGGTACGGAACTCTAAAAATCAAGAGTGGAGCTAACCAAAGAGGTGCTTCCACGCATGTACTTCAATAATAATATGCAGTGGCCAGTGGCGTAGCTAGGCGACCAACGGCCCTGAGGCCAAAAAAAAGTTGGGTGGGGCTGTTTCGGTGGACACGGCTGTTAGTTTTAACATGAAACGTCTTTATACTGATACTGAGTCTCTTTTAGTGTTAAAGATTGAAAGAAAACCAGATTGAGTTCGTCTTAAATATTTTAATACAATTAACGAGTAGTAAAGATCTACGCGGAATCGGCCTTCGCTGCTTTGAGAATCAATTAGAGAATCAATTTTTTTTCCACAACTATCACACAACGCCGTCTAGTCCCAAGCTAAACAAAGCTTGTGTTATGGGTACGAGACAACTGATAAACATACATATATATTTCTAAATACATATATATATAGATAAAGATTACACCCAGACACAGAACAAATGATCGCGCTCATCACACAAACATTTGGCCTGGGTGGGAATCGAACCCACGACTTCCGGCATAGCAGTCAGGGTCACTAACCACTAGACCAACAGGCCAGTCGGCGCCGCCGAAACCGCCTCGCTCGCTCGACACCAGACATTGGGGTACCTGTGTATTTTCCGACGATAGCCGTGTTTTATATTTCTGGCTGGCCCTTGTACGGGTTGAGGCCAAAATACTGATTTTTTATATTTTTTTAGGGTTCCGTACGTCAAAAGGAAAAAACGGAACTCTTATAGGATCACTTTGTTGTCTATCAGTCTGTCAAGACACTTTATCTTGGGAACGCTTAGAGGTATCGAGGTGAAATTAAAACCATATACTTAAGTCTGCAGTCCCTTGAAGCTGTGAAAAAATCAAACTTCTGAGTTAACAGACAAAAAAAAAATGTCCCAAAAAACGTGTATTTCGATTCGACACTCTATTTACTATTCGGTACTTCCCGTTGATCTAGAATCCTGAAATTTGACATGAAGCAAGGTCTCATAGTACTAGTATACGAAAAAAATCAGATAATTGTAAATTTGTAGTTACGTCATACGTAAAAAAAAATGCGATTCGGAAAAATCTTCGTAAATCAATTCGGGAATTGAACTGTTATCATAGGTAAGTTTGTTCGGAACCCTCAGTGTCCGATTCGCACTGGCCCGGTTTTTTTAATACTTATTGGTTATTTTTGACTACAAATGTCGTCCAAGTCACATTTATTATTATTTATATCGATTGTTCTAAGTAAACTCTATAAATCCACGAAAGAATCACCGCGCTATCACGTGTGAATCGTAAGTTATACTAAAAGAAAAAGAAAGAAAAGAAAGAAAAACGTTTATTCGTACCTCACAAATACAGTAAAACTAAAAAAAACAGTAAAAAAAAATTAAAAAAAACTACTACTACACTGCTTTAATGAATATAAACCAGCGAGAGCGTCGGTGTCCGAAATTCTACGAGATTCTACCTATTTTATTTATATATATATATATTTTTTTAGGTGGGAAAATCATCTTATGACAAATCCCGCTCGGGAGATAGTGTCAGACTTTTACTGACTAAAAACCCACTCCTGTTCCCTCGTTGCCTTCGTTCCAGGGCCCCGGTTTCGCTTTCACACTACCCATGGCCCCAGTAGGCTTCGACCCTACTGGGCCCCTACGATTTGCTGACATCTCCCTGAGGCGTGCGTGGAACAAAACGCGCCGTAGACGGCTTGGACTTGGTCCGGACGGTTACCGGACGGTCGGACGGCGGGCCACCCATTGCCCGCAGTCCGCAAGCCCGCGTCTACGGTGGCCGGAAATCGGGATCGGAATCCCGGCGGCGGTTGGGGCGTGAGGACCGTTGCCGTTGCCTCACGCGATCGGCCGCTTCCTTTGCTAGCATGACTGCTTCGCAGAAGGAGGCGACCGCCTGCCACTCCTCCTCGCTCCGGACCATGGCCTGTACCAAGGCCCGGCGCGAGAGATCGCCGCCGCCGATCGCCCCCACGAGGACACGGCGTTGCTCTTCCCAAGCGGGGCACACCTCCACCGTGGTGGGAGAATTCTTCCCCCCGAGCTTGGGGGCCCCGGGGCACTGCCCCGTCCGTTTGGTAGCAACGCCAGTGGCAGAGGCCATCAGGTGCGTCATTACGTAAAGTGACTTGTGTATAAAAAATGTACCTAATCTACTGTTCCTCACAATTTATAAGCTGACAGTGATAAAATCACTTTAGTGTTACAACCTATCAGTTATTTCTTCATTGAAGGACTGGCACAATTTGCCTGCTGCTGTCTTCCCGTCCAACTCTAATTTAGCTGACACCAACAATGATTGCATCACTGCCTACCATCAGGTGGGATCGCCACCTGATCAGTATAAGTTTTCGAAAAATATCAGAGATGACGCTAGTTGTTTAGAACGTCAATGAACACGTGTGTCACGTGACTGGCAAACAACAAGAAGTAAAGGAGACACAATTGTTTTATTTCTCAGAAACTATCCAACTGATCAAGTGTGTGGTCTTTTCTACTTGAAGTAATTTTTTTTTGGTGTAATATATATTGTACCTATGAGTAATGGGTAAGTAATACAATATTACAGAACACCCGCCATCTTGACGTCGATATGGCGGGTGTACCTTAATTTTGAAATAATTTCATTCTGAAGGAGGTACAGATATTTTAGAACTAGCTACTGAATAGTACATTTTAGGTTAATTTTATTGGTAATTACTATATTTTAATTTGCTGTGGTACACCCACCATTTTGACTCTCACCAGTCAAGCACTGGTTTATTTCAATTAAAAAAAAATACTTTATGGGTGACTTAGCTTTTGCAAGCGGCTCCGCCCGCGTTTTACTTGAAAATTGACCCAAGACAACATTACTCACTCAAAAAGTAATTTTATGTCTGTATCCTATTCCAGGCCTCGGTCTATCTGTGTGCCGTGAGTTTTATCTAAACCCGTTTAGTCGTTAAGACGTGAAGAAGGCATAAACAGACAGACAGACGGTGATATTTTTGCATTTATAATATTAATACGGATTATTAGGAACCTTATGGTAAGTATAACAAGAGTGTAAGTACCTACTTAGTGGAACCATTTGTTGTTGTTTCCAGAAGCATGGGTAAGGACGACAAGGAAGACTCGGGCTTCGGCTTCAAGGACAAGGCGAAGGCGCTGGAGACGCTGCGCCTGCTCGAGCAGCACGACGCCAACTACCGCAGGCTCACCGTCCGGGGGCTGCTCGGGAGGGCCAAGAGGGTGCTGTCTAGTAAGTACCGAAGACTTTCGTGCCTTTGTATTCCACCGTAGGCGTGGGCTTACGGACGAGCAACGGGTAGCTCGCCGTCCGGCGCGTAGTGTTCCAATCGCGCCTCCTTACGTGACAGCCCTTCTCTGGATGTCTTCAAGAGGAAAATTAAAGAGTATTTCCTTTCACAATGACATAGTATATATATGTATATATATATAATATAAGTATGTATTTAGGTACGTAAGTATGTTTATGTAATATTTTATTCATATTATTTGTAATTTTAAAATTGTGCACTGGATCTCACCCTCTACTGTGATCTCTCTCAATCACTCAATGGTTTGCTGGAAGAAAGCTCAACTTTAAGTTAAGCTCGCCTATGTACATGAACTCTGTTATCCACATATTTTTGTTATTTATCATGGTGATAAAAAAAAATTAAAAATGTCATAAAACCGTAGGGGCTCAACAAGATCGAAGCCTACTAGGCCCATGGGATGTGAGAAAGAGAACCCCGGGGTCCTGGAACGAAGACAAAGAAGAAACATAAGAGTGGGTTTTAGTCAGTAAAAATCTGACACCTGCTCCGCCCTAGAGCGCGAAAAGTCATTGGATGATTTCCCACATAAATAAAATGCCCTTGTGTTCTTTTTTTACTGGGCGCAAATCTAATATGTATAACACATGATTCATTTAACTTAAGATAAAATAATAATTTCGTATTGCTGCACTTTTTAGGGTTCCTTAATTTAGTTGCCAAAACGGGACCCTTACAGGTTTACTTTTGTAGTATTTTATCAGAGTATCAACAAGGCTAGGAAATATAAAGTACAAGCTAGCAGTTGGGTTGGAAGGGTAGCGGTAAGACAACTTATTCAAGGAATAATACACACCTTAAAATAATGCACCTGTTTATTTCTTCAGATAATCACACTGTTTCTTAATCACTATTAGTAAAAAATGTAGACTGATACTGACTGATGATATTGGGCAATATGTAATCCAACTACTGATTAATCTCCGGCGGGGTCTCATGGCGGAATGGCGACAGCGACTATCGCAACCCAGTGCTGGGCACGCCATAATTATGGCGATAAGTCCCCTCTTTGGGGAGTGGCTGGAAAGGCAACACGGCGTCCTTACCTTCCGCATGACGCAGGTCCTCACCGGACATGGTAAGTTCGGGAGGTTCCTGCACCGGATTCGTGCGGAAGAAACGCCCGGATGCCACCATTGTGCGGAACGCCCGGAGGACACGGTGGAGCACACGGTAGAGGTGTGCCCCGCTTGGGCAGAGCAACGCCGTGTCCTCGTGGGGGCGATTGGCGGCGGCGATCTCTCGCGCCGGGCCTTGGTACAGGCCATGGTCCGGAGTGAGGAGGAGTGGCAGGCGGTCGCCTCCTTCTGCGAAGCAGTAATGCTAGCAAAGGAGGCGGCCGATCGCGTGAGGCAACGGTCCTCACGCCCCAATCGCCGCCGGGATTCCGATCCCGATTTCCGGCCATCGTAGGCGCAGGCTTGCGGACGGCGAGCAATGGGTGGCTCGCCGTCCGACCGTCCGGTGACCGTCCGGACCGAGCCCAAGTCGTCGACGGCGCGTGCTGTTCCACGCGTGCCTCAAGGAGATGTCAGCAACTGTAGGGGCCGAGCAGGGTCGAAGCCTACTGGGGTCAAGGGTCTGATTCTGAAAGGAAGACTCGGCCCTGGTACGAAAGGCAACGAAGGAACAGGAGTGGGTTTTTAGTCAGTAAAAGTCTGACACTATCTCCCGCCCCGCCCAAGGGCGGGGGATGTCATAAGATGATTTTCCCACCGAAAAAAAAAAAAAAAAAAACTACTGATTAATAACTACGACTCATATTGTAGTTAGTAGTCACGACTACAAACTACATTTAAAAAATCGTAAAAAGTAGTTAAACATTTTGATTACTAACTACTAAATGTAGTTGCAATCACGATTACGAGATTACTTGTTGATTTTTTTATTACGTGTCAATCAAAGCAATAATAAATTCAATTTATTATTCATGAAAGTAAACATACTTACGTTTTTTATACAGTTAGATTCTGTTTTTTTTTTTTTAAATTACATTTAAGAGCCAGATTCAGTTTTGATACATCAATAATTCCAACACATTACATGTTTATTTAATTCAAAATATACCGAACTTCTTAATACTGGAATAATCAGTATTATATTATATTACTTAGATTACAGTAATCAAATAAACAACTACTAATCATAACTACATGTAATCAAACTACCTACTTGTAGTTAACTATTTTTAATCGTAATTTGTAATCTGATTACTAAATAGTAGTTAACCGCACCCTACACGTGCTAAGTAGGTAAACTTATCGTAGTCGCCAGTCGCTACTAGAATTTACATCCGAACGCCAGAAATGCTCTGCAGTGCAATTCTCTAAGAAAATAGCTTTGAGCGCAGCGCTGGCCGCAGCGACGAAATCCAAATAGGTAAGTACATTGGATATTCTTTATGTGAATTGAATTTACCTATTTGGATTTCGTCGAATAGCACTGCTGGCCCGACTGACTATCCCCGACCTTGTGCTTATTGTCTCCCTCTTTTCATATTTTAAAAACGTTATTTAAACGACTTCCTGACGATAAACATGAAAGTTAAATCAAATACTATGCTTTTTTTTAACCTTTGTGGTCCGTCTGTCAGGACCAAAAAAAAAATACATACACCCGAATATAAAATCTCCTCCTTTTCGAATTCGATACTCGCAATGAAATCAAAACTGGAAATACTTCCGGTTGACCTAGAATAAACATTAAAGTACAGAATAAGTAGCTGTAAACAATTTCTCAGAAACTTAAATCCATGGGTACAAGGGCGGTTTTAACGCTGACAGCGATATCTACCAGACAACCTTAGGATAAACTTATTATAGAATATTCTCTTTAACCCAAAGGTCGTTTTGGCGGAACTTGGAGGAGGCCTATGTCCAACAGTGGACGTCTTTCGGCTGACGATGAACCCTAAGGTTGAGTGGTAGAGAATGCTTTGTAGCATGGCGGCCGTCCATGTACTGTACATTAATTTAAATGGAGATAAATATTTGCAGTGACAAAAGCAGAAGACAAAATAAAGAACATAAAAGAAGCGATGGAAGTGTTCGAGGGCTGGCTGGCCGAGCTCGCCGACGAGAAGAACAAGAAGACTGACAAGAAAGACGACAAGAAGGAAGAGAAGAAGAAGCCGGAGAAGAAAGTAGAGAAGAAAAGTGACAGCGATGACGTGCGTATAGTTAGACTTTATAATAATATTCCACAATTATCACACAACGCCGTCTGGTCCCAAGCTAAGCAAAGCTTGTGTTATGGGTACTAGACAACTGATAAACATGCTTATATATTTCTAAATAAATACATATATAGATAAATTACACCCAGACACAGAACAAATGATCGTGCTCATCACACAAACATTTGTCCTGGGTGGGAATCGAACCCACGATCGACTTAATAGTTAGACATTGTGAAAACTGTGACTTTATACGCCCCTATATTTTTAATTTGTACAAAAAAATGGGGCTCTATCCGCACCCGTTAACTGAACATATTTGTGTAAGTAGTCAAAAGTAAAAAAAAACGGAATCACAATATTGTCCACGAAAATTTGTCATGATTGGTAAATTCATAATTGAATCAATCATTCATAAAAAGTGTTACTAGAAAATACTACGCGCAGTGGTTTTCCATTTTATCGCCATTCATATTCATAAATCAATAGCCCGTACAATATTTTCATAAATTGAGTGACATTTTGGGATATAAACAAACGCTAATAACTTTGCTGTTTATGAATATTATTTATTGAGACTTTACTTTAATAATAACAAGTCCTTTAAGTATTTGTACTAATTAAAAGTTTGTGGTATATAGTTAAGTAAAAAACATTCTGGGCGTAAAAAGAACGGAACAAATACGGAATATGACACGCTGTACTCCATAACGGGCATACTAGACGTGGGTAGGCTCCGATGGGATTGGGCGGGTCATGTCAGCCGCATGCACAGGGACCGGGCAAGTGTCGCCACACAGTGGGGTCCTACAGAAGGAAGACGCCGTTGAGGCCGGCCTAGAAAGAGGTGGCGGGATGATTTGGACGCGTGCCGCAAGGACTGGTTAGAGACGACGCGGGAGACGACCATTTGGAAGGACTTGGGGAGATTTTTGCCCACCACCGGGACAGTAAGGGCTCGAAGAGATGCCAGCAAGATAAGGCTGATGTCTGTCAGGATTGCGGATCCTTCGTAACAGTCACTGCGGTCTTGGAACGCATAATCGCGCCAAAGTCTGACATTTCCTCTCGCTCCACCCAGTGCAGGACAGAGGTTTTGACATAGATATTTCCTTAATACTCTTTAGGTGCTTGGCTTGTCTATCAAGCAGTCGGTTTTAGTGTCGAAGAATCGCTGCAAAAAGTCGCCGTGGGCAATCTCCCTCTCCTAATCTCCAGGTCTTTTTTTATTTTTCTATACTTTCCTACTGCTGGGCAAAGGCCTCCCTCAACTTCTTCCAAGTATTCTTTTCTTGAGCTACATCGAACCAGCTCTTGCGGTAGGCGTCCAGCTCGTCTCGCCACCTCTTCCCAGGTCGACCTCGGCGGCGTCGTCTAACCCAGCGGTCAGTGTGCATGCAGCTGATAGGACCTGGACCTGGCCAATCCTATTTCAACCTGGCAGCCTTTTTTCCTACGTCCATGATCCCAGTCTTTTGGTGCATTGTGATGTTCCTCATTCTGTCGGCTCTTCAGCACTTGCATAATAATAGCCTTGCTGTCTATAACTTAATACTTTGACTGTCTCGTGGGGTATCGTGGTCGCAAGAACGACTATTGAGCGTGGGGTTCTGGGTACGATTCCAAGTTTAGATAAAAAGTGCTATTGGGTTAGCAGCCTGGAATGTGGAAGTTGGTAGTGAGACGCCCCCGTACCACGGAAAGCGCGTAAAGCTGTTGATCCTGCGCTCGATCTCTCCGCGGTCGTATCGGATTGCCGTCCTATCAGACTGTAAGAGTAAACGGACAGAGAGTGAACCTGTGTTCGCCTGAACACTTTTACACTATAATATTTTCTGCTTAGCAAATCTTTATGAATGATTTCATTTGGTATTACCAGTGGCGGAACTATAGGGTGGCAAGCAAGGCTGGCAAAATGCCACGGGCCCCTATCCTGGTGGGGCCCCCGGTCCAAAAGGCCTTGAGCTCTGAAGAAGTAAATATACAAATTCAAGTAAATTATTAAGATTTAATAAACAAATTCATGAGAAAAGGATAAATTTTCCGAGGTATTTTGCCAGCCTTACCACCTTATAGATACGTCACTGGCAAGCCCACCTTCAGAGACGAAATATAAGTTCTCGTGTAATAAAGAACTTACCGATTTATTAATAGTAAAGAATATTTTGTGTCTGTACTTCAGTTATTTAACCAAATTAAATTACAAAGTTGACGATTTTCCTGGGGCCCCATCCAATGATTTTGCCACGGGCCTCAGATGGTATAGTTACGCCACTGGGTATTACCCCCTCGAAGAAAACGACCGTATCTTTACGTAATATTCGTCTATCAACTTGCAGAGTTCGTCCTCCTCAGACGTGTCAATGGAAGACAAGAAAGAGGAGAAGAAAGAGCTCCCTCCGGACTCGGTGCCGGGGCTGGGCTTCAAGGACGCGGCCGCAGCGGAGGGCACGCTGCGGGAGCTGCAGGGAAGGGACCCCGACTACCAGAAGCTGGCCGTCAAGGGACTCATCGGCAGGGCCAAGAGAGTACTCACATGTAAGTGATTTCACTAGCTACTGTACTGTACCGCACATCGGTAAAAAAAAATACATTTTAATTAGTTAAATCCAATCTGCAAAGCCTGGAGCACAGGCGTAGGTTAGCCAGCCTTTCGGTATTTTATAGGATGCATATTAGAGAATATGCGCGAGAACTGCATGACTATATTCCGCCATCTCCTTTCTACCATCGGATATCCCGACGTACGGCGAGTGTCCACCCTTACATTGTTGACACCTCTGCGGTTCAGACTAAGCGTTTCGCCTCGTCGTTTATACCGCCTACATCAAGTGACTAAAACGATTTTCTTGCTGCGGTCTTCCCATCCGATTATAATTTAAGTGTCTTCAAGGCTTGAGTAAATAGGCTCTTAATAAACTAGTGCACTTCACATCAACGATTGCATCACTGCTTACCATCAGGTGTGATCGCAGTCCAGCACTAGTAAATATCATTCAAAAATGAACGATCAAGAAGAAAGTCTCGTGGTAGGGTCTCTGGAGGTAACTTATTCCCAGGGGCGTAGCTACCGCCGTATCAGCCATATCAATGATACGGGGCCCCCGAGCTGCAGGGCCTCGTGTAAGAAATCGTAACATGTTATCCACAACCTTCAATACCCTAATTGATAAGAGGTGCTAACTACGCACCTCTTGAATTGAAGGTTGAAATGAAATGAAATGAATAAAATAATTAAGTACTAAATGATAGAATGTTCCATTTTTATAGCTCTGTTCGTTCTAGCATTCTCTACATAAGATCACAATGAAAACTGAACCACTCTTATTCCAGAATACATAAATAAACGAGCATAACTGGGCTAAGTCTTACATGAAAGAAATCTATCCAATTAGTCTGGTCATATATGTGATGGCCTATTGCGACTCCGTCTCATGTCTCTGTGCTGTACTACTAGCTACGGTGTAAAAATACTCGTTTTTTTTTTTATACGGGGCCCCTTTGGGTCTAGCTGCGCCACTGAGTATCCCCTTCATTGCTCCCCTCAGGCACCCGCGACGAGTCAAAGATCTCGAACATCAAGGAAGCAATGTCGATCTTCGAGAAGTTCCTAGACGACTTCGACTCGTTGCACCTCAGCAGACAAAACAACCCGTACGTCAGCCTCGGCATCGTGCGCACCGCGCAGAGACTCGCCGGAGACAGCGTCAGCGACCAACAGGTGGGAGACAGCTGCTCAAAGCTGCAGCTGTTTATTTTCTTATTTTATGCACCTACCATATTGTCGATGTTGTTGAGAGCAGTGATGGCCGAGTGGTAACGGCCCCGACTTACGAGTTGTAGGTAATTTATTTCATCACCACTGCTCTCAAAACGGTGATGGAAAACATCGTGAGGAAACCGGCATGTCCTAGAACCAAAAATTAAAAGACATGTGACATCCACCAACCCGCACTGGGCCCACGTGCTGGATTATGGCCCATTCCCTAAGCTAGAGAGGAGGCCTGAGTCCCAGCAGTGGGAACATTGAAAAGCTGACTATGCTATGCTATATTGTTTCTTCACCACCATACCCTTTAGGTTGACTGGTAGAGAATGCCATGAAGAATAAATAAATAAAAATAAACTATTAAATAAATATATATAACATAACTAGGTGCTGTCAGCTTTGGCTTCGCTCGCGTGACAGTAGAAAATTGTCCCAAGGGAGAGATGTGGACTGGTTGGAGTGAAGGCCGCCATGGGCTAAGCATAATGATCCACCAAGGACTAAGTGCGGAAACTAGATCAAAAAGGGCAGTGCCCCAAGGCCCCCCAGCTCGGGGGGGCCCTAAAACATGATTAACAAACTTCTTATTGAACTAACAAAAAATTTTGCCACCTTCGGGTTGCAACACTACTTTAACTATGATAACTCCTTTTAAGTCTGACACTTACTGATGTCGATGATTTGCGACGTAAAAAAGAGGCCCCAAGATTTTCTTGTCCCAGAGCCGCTGGTCACGTATGACGTAGCTACGCCACTGAACATGTGTTTGCTTCATCAGAAAGCGTTCATAGCGGCGTACGCGGCGGTGCGCGGCGAGTACAAGCGCCTGCGCACCGTGGCTGCGGGGGGCGCGCACACCTGGGACATTGTGAGGAATACAGCGCTCAAGGAACTCAAGGAGAAGGTACGTCATATGAACTAAACGATTTTGTTTTCTAGGTTACATACCTCAAAAGCAAAAACGGAATTCTTATAGAATAACTTTGTTGACCGTTTAGCAGTCTGTCTGTCAAGATCCTTTATCTCGAGAAGGCGTGAAGGTATCGAGTTGAAATTTAAACAATATATCCAGGTCTGCGATCCCTTGAAGCTATGAAAAAATCAAACTTAAAGATACACTCATTTATGTCGAAAAAACGTATATTATTTCAAGGGAATCAAAATTCATAGGCTACTTCCCGTTGACCCAGAATCCTGAAATTTGGTATATAGCCTTTATAGTACAGGTATAGGAATAAATCTGAAAACTATAAATTTGTAGAGTTACGTCACGATATCTTCGTAATCCAATTCGGGAATTAAACGGTTTTCATAGGTAAGTTTCTACGGAAGGAGTGAGCGAGTCCGACTCACACTTACTCGGTTTTTTAAATCTATTAGCAAAATAAATATCATTTATCAATGACTTCTTCCGCTTTAGGGCGGAGCAGGAGGGCGTGTCAGACTTTTACTGAATAAAACCACACCTGTGTCCTTCAGTTGCCTTATGGAATATCAATTCCTATAATGTTTACAACGGCCAAAATACCTTCACACTAATTTCGTGTACAATGGATGTGACACGCACAGGACCGTTAGTTGTGACGACATTTGGGGGAGACCTGTGCCCAACAGTGGACGTGTTTCGGCTGAAATGATGATGACGATGGATTTCCTCCCCACAGTACGCGGACGCGAAGCTTTTCAATGAAAAAGACTCCCCGACAGCGGAACATTTACAACTGCTCCTGTGGGCGTACTCGCCCGAGCCCGCGCGCGCCAAGAAGTACGTGCCAGAGACTAAGGAGGACGCGCCCACAGACAACGCCGACAGGAAGAGGCGACACAGCCACAAGGAGCAAGACAACACTGACAGGTACTGTGCTAACACTCTAGCGACATCATAATAACCCGCCCTCCTAACCTATCCTTCTCCAGAACTGCTTGTGGTGCTGATGATCTTCATCCGTCACAACAACATAAAACTTATAAGTCATAGCTCCAAATATTCTGTCTGTGTAGTGGTTTACGTGTGTATTTAATGTTTTAACAATTATACTATTTATGTATCTTTATGTTTTGTTTGGTTCATTCCAATGCCAATCCATCAAGTGAAAATATGTCACTCTAAGAATTTTAAGTCTATTATAACATACATTAGTCGCTTTTCTAATTTACGTGCGACATCGGCTCTATTTACCATTAACAAAAACTAGAATTGAATAGATGTAATAATAATAATATTCCACAACTATCACACACCGCCATCCAGTCCCAAGCTAAGCAGAGCTTGTGCTATGAGTGCTAGACAACTGATAAACATACTTATATATTTCTAAATACATATATATTATACACTACCTTCTGCCAGCTTCATTGGGAAATAATATAACAAATATCCCGTAAGGGAGTGAATTTTGGAAAATCCTCTCTTAGTCGCCTACGTGATAAAAGGAAACTTTGTGCAAAATTTCACGCTCCTAATTCTAGTTATATCGGCTGTGCGTTGATATGTCAGTTAGCCATTTACTCTTTTATATATGTTGCAGCTAATAGCCGAAGTGCGGCTACACCTAGTTTTAGCTGGCTACGTGGTGCGGTTAAACTTAGATGTATCCTACTTATCTTCGGTTAGAACTAGGTTTAGCCATCATCATAGCGGCTAAAACTAGGTGCAGCCGCACAACGGTGGTGGAACTTAGACATATGTTTTCAGTGCAGTATTTTGGTTTTGTTTTGAGATTCTTGAGTTTTCCGATTGATTTGTTTATATTGAATAAAATAAAAAGATATCGAATCGAAGTCGATATCGAAGTGACATTAATAATTATATATTAAGACTTCTCTTCAGAAGTAAAAGAACTGGACAGATAAGTAGGATACATCTAAGTTTAGCCGCACGTGGCCGGCTACACCTAGTTGTAGTCGGCTAAAACTAGCTGTAGCCGCACTTCGGCTATTAACCGTAACATATACACCACTAATTTTTAATGAATTTACCAATTATGACAAAATGGTCAATATTGTCATTTCGTTTTTTTTTACTTTTGACTAAGTACATAAATACGATCAGTAACGGGTACGGTGCGCCCCAATTTTTTTTGTACTAATTAAAAAAAAAGGGGTGTTGGTGGATTAGTTGATTATTTTATAACTAAACGAATTTATAAATGTGTGTTGTAGGAAGAGACGCAGCAGCGGGCGCGACGACGAGTCGCCGTCGAAGCGGAGCAAGGATTGAGTGTGATGCATTTATTGTTAAATAAACATTTACTTGAATTTGTTGCGTTTTTATTTCTTCTGGTAAAACTATATACCAATGCTGGTGGGCTTGCGGACGGCGAGCAATGGGTAGCTTGCCGTCCGGACCGAGCCCGAGTCGTCGACGGCGTGTAGTGTTCCACGCGCGCCTCAAGGAGATGTCAGTAAAACCCTATGGGCCCAGAAGTGTCGAAGCCTTTTGGGGCTATGTGTTGTGCGAAAGAGAACCTAGGCCAGGGGTCCTGCAACGAAGGCAAAGAAGGAACAGGTGTGTGTTTTAACCAGTAAAAGCCTGACTCACCCTTGCGCTCCGCCCTAGAGCGAGAGAATTCATTGGATGATTTGCCACCTAAAAAAAATAATGGCTTCCATTGGTGGTCTATCCGAGTGATTCGTCATGCGTCATAATGAGGTCTGTTTAACAAAGTACTCTGTGGGTATGTTGTTCAAAAGTGTCATAAAGTTAGAACCATAGAGGTTAATATAGTTTTTGGACCAAACCCACGAAATAAGACTACATAGAGCTAGCTAGGCGGGGCAGTGCGCCGGAGCCTCCAAGCTCGGGGGCCCCCAATATCTGATTAATTATCATCATTTCAGCCGAAAGACGCCCACTGTTGGACATAGTCACGTAGGTCTTAAAAATGAACGTGGATAAAACCAAAGTTATAGCGTCAGCGTTAGGGAAGCTACGCGGTATTTTCTCGTCAAACCAATGTCTAAAAAAGGAAAGTCAATGACCAGTGACGGCACTGGAACGTGGTCATTCACAACAGGCCTAGGGCTATGCTCGGAGTTTCCTTGTGTGATCGAATTAGGAATGAAGATAAGCTTGAGTGGCAGTGAGCTGGGTATATGGAACAGATAGTCGATAGGGCCGAAAGTTTCGGGAGTGGCAACCGCGTACCGAAAGACGAAGCGTTGGAAGGCCTTCAGCAAGGTGAACCGATAACCTAGTGAGTGTCGCGGGAATCCAACGGATACAAGACGCATAGGACCGGTTGTTGCGGCGACACTTCCTTTGGAGGACGTCATTCAGCTGAAACGGTGATAATAATTTTGACATATTGATGAGATCATTTCTCTTGGAATTATTATTCCAAAAGAATCCCAGAATCTTACCTACCGTGGAAAATGCATAAATTGTTTATTTAGAATTTTACCTTTAATCTTTGTCCACACGGGGTATGCAAATAACCATCATCATCTAGGTTCTTCCAAAAGTACAATGCGTTCCTAATAAGAATAGGATCGATTGCCATGTCGTGACGTCACGTCATACTGTCAAATCGCAAGAAATTGGGCAAAATTGAAGAACTCAGAGATGAGCGAAATTGATGAACTGGATTCTGATTTAACTTTTTTCATTCACAGTTCGTAAATAAATTAAATTTTTAAAATTTCTAGTTTTGATCACCATAATATTTCTTCAATTTCTTACGTCTTAGTAAGAATTATTATTCAACACAGCAGCGGAATCAAAAACGCAGCTCACGTACAACGGAACGTCGACTGCAGTGATCGATTTGACACTTTGACAGTAGATTGTAAACACAGGGTACAATGAACTCTTTCATTTAAAACACAAACAATAATTACACTGCAGTAATTGTGAATTAAAACTGTGTCGCGCAGTGTGTCCCAGCGTGTCCGCGGTGGTCCGCACCAAGACCAGTCATGTTTCAGGCATAACTAGTGAATTCTGTGCGTGAGTGCGCTAGGGCGTGTGAAACCGCACATTTCGTCTATTTTTGGACTAAAAGAGAAACAAAACGCAGTGAAACTACCGTATAAGTGTATGTTGAAGTGATCCACAGTGCCTCTAGTTAGTTTTCAGTGCGTTACAGTGAAGTTTCTGATAAGAAAATGTTACAGTGTTCATGTAAGTTGAAATAGTTTTAAATAGTAGATTATCTGACTGAAAGAGGGGAAATAAATGCTGAAAAGTCGGCGAAAGGTGCTGTAGATGGTGAACGCAACACAAACAGCCTTTTTATTGTTAGTGTAGGAGACTAATTAGGCACATGCCTGTATAATAATATACCATGTATAGTAGGGTATATGGGTAGCAACCTCTTGTTGATTATAATAAAACAGTGCGCTCTTCATACTGCTCACTACAGCTACTAGTGTACAGTTATCTTAGCAGAATACATACTCACAGTGACAGTCATTTTTTTTTCTTAATTTTTTAAACATTGTATTTAAAAGTTCAAATGTTTGTTCCGCAATATTATTTATTTATTTGCCAGTCAGCAGCTTTGCCCGCTTGATGTTTCTCCATACAAACTTTGGACCCCTTTTATATCCCCGGAAACAAATTTTGGAAAATTGTCTCTTATAGTGCTTGCCTATGTCATAAAGGAATCCTTGTGCAAAATCTCCTTTAAACTACTCCATATAAATGTAATCAAATAAGAGTCCTATGAGAGCTAGCCAAATCTATATACCACTAACACATAAAATCGTGTAATGACTCCGACTTACGAGTTGTAGGTCGCGGGTTCAAACCCAGCCAGGCGCATTACTTTGTTTAATTTATTTCATCACCACTGCTCTCAACACGGTGATGGAAAACATTGTGAGGAAACCGGCATGTCCTAGAACGAAAAATTCGAAGACATTTGACATCCACCAGCCCGCACTGGGTCCTCGTGATGGATTACGGCCCATTCCCACTCCTAGAGAGAAGGCCTGAGTCCCAGCAGTGGGAACATTAAAAAGGCTGATTATGCTTATTATTATTAATACAAATAACACTTTGAAAAACTTTGTTGATTAGTCAACATAAATCCAAGAAATCCCTTTCATGTTGATTTGCTGACTGTGGAGCAACCTTGCCTAGAAGTAACCAATTCACTCTTGAGTTAAACCTAAAGTGCTCTTGCAGTCAGTTTCAATCAAATTGTTTCCTGCTGTGGTTGTCTGTCAACAGATAGTACTCAAACTTGCGACACAGGTAGGTGGTGAACAGGAGACCAGCTACCAAGATATGATACGGTACATTTGACTGTTAGTCTTGCATAGTTGAGACAATAATAACATGATTCGTAACAGGGTCGGGCGAACACTCTAAGTGATACGTCGGGAGTCGCGTGGTGGTTTCCGGGCGACGTATGTGCGGGCTTGCGAACAGCGAGCAATGAATAGAATAGAATAGAAATACTTTTATTCGGGACAGACGCAGCACAACAGTTACAAACACTAAGTAAAAAAGAACGAACATACAGAATGCGCCGAACATGCCCGCACCGAAAGGGTGACCACCTCAGCATTTGTCAATGGGTAGCTTGCCGTCCGGCCGTCCGGTAAGCCCAGGCCGAAAACGCGATGTGCTCCACGAGCACAGAGATGGCAGTAAGATTGACAGGCCCATTGCAGTTAGGACGAACGCCTGCCAGGGCTGCGGATTGTTCAAAGGAGCTACCATAACCTTCGCAAAAGGGCAACAGAAGGCACACTGCAGGTTTTAGTCAGAAGTCTTATACTCTCCCGCTACAAGTATAGCGGGAAGTCTTTTGTGAAGTTTTCCCATGTAAAAAAAGCTTACCGTAAACCAACTCCAGCAGGTCATTCCACTCACTAGGCCGGGTATCCATGCTCGCGACCCTGTTGTGCTCCGCGCTCCTGCAACTGCTCCACATAATGGATACGTTTGCGCTCCTGCTCCTCCGTGCAACAATGCACGCTACACGCTCTGTGGTCACAGTCACTTGAAAGAGGCTTCAAGCATGAAGCCTCTAGATAGAGGCCTCATGCTTGAACCACCGCTCCAAAATAATTCTGTCATCTAGCCGAGGTACGGGGGAGCGGGGTGCTGCGTTCTGATTAGTCGATATCAGATCTATAAGTCATATGTGTTGACAGACATGCGTCGCCTGTTATTAGACGTCTAGTGGCTGTAAGGTCGTTAGTTCGAGGACGCGAGCATAATACCACATTTTATAGTACGTATGTGTCGTGTATCACACTCCAGGCTCCAGTAAATGGAGTGGTTGGATGAAATGTGAAGCCGAGTGTCCCCTATCGCGAACCTCGCGAACTGACTGTGCTCCGCGCATCTGCAACCGCTCTAGTACTCGCATCTCTATAACAAACACGCATGCTCCACAGTGCCCTTGCAAACATTTTTCATCCGACCACTCCATTTATTCAAGCGAGCACGACACGAACGCACCAAATTTTGCTCGCGTGCGCGAACAGCCTGAGCTCCCCTTTGTGTTGTGTTCGCCCAAAAAACCGCCACCGATTGGAGCGCGCACCGTAGCACGCTCCAGGAGCGAACATAGTGGATACCCGGGTTTAGCTGTAAGTGAGAACATAGTCTATATTAGGTAGTATATTAATGTGTATGTTGCAGAGTGCGAGTCACGTGAGCGATGCAGGCGCAGGCGGGCGCGCGCCGCCGCAGCCTGGAGGCCGCCAGCGAAGCTAGCTATTGTACGTCATAACACTTTCAAATATTTACTGTAGATACTACGCAGTGGCGTAGCCACGCGTGGGCGAAGTGGACCTTCGACCTCGCACCAAAGGCTCGCGTTTGATTACTATTTCACCTGATGGTAAACGACGATGTGGTCGAACATTGGGTTGCGACAGTCGCTGTCTCGTTTTTGAATTCATGAAAGAAAATGGCCTCGCTGATGCGCCTTCGCCCACGTCTAAATTAGGCTAAGCTACGCCTCTGAAACTACGCATGCCAATTTTTTATTTACTAAATGACCTTTACATGTAGATGGATGGAGAGGGAGAGAGAGGCCAAAGAAAAGATGGATGGATTGTGTGAGCAATGGAATGATATGAAAGAAAAAGGAATTAGTGATAGCGTGACGGGTGACAGGACAGAATGGAAGAAAAAAACGTGTTGCGCCGACCATAAATAAAACGGGAGAAGGGCAGGAAATAAAAATATTATTGTTATTATTTAGTGCGCCTTCAAATTTGCAGCAAAGCGGCGACGTGCAGCGCGAGCGCGGCGTTGCCACCGTACGGCACATTGCAGCTAATTTGAAGGCGCCCTTACATTTGTTAACCGTAACTATAACCTTTGGCGCAGTGGTTAAGCGATCGGCTGGTTCGATTTCCGTACGTGACAAATATTTGTGACCTTCAGATAGTTGTTCCGGGTCCGGGTGTCTCGTGTTTGTGACATATATGGTGAAAGCTTGCGAGTGTGTATGTATGTTTGTTACTTGTTACATGCTCGAACGGCTGAACGGATTTCGATGAAACTTGATGATGATAATATTCTACTAAGACGCGGGGAAAGTCGCTAGCAGGAGCTAGTCCTGTAAGCTCGAGCCAATCTCAGTGGCATCTATCTCTGTCTAACGCATGCTCACTGTTGCAGGCGAGAGGGAGACGTGGGACGACTGGGGCAGCCGCTCCTCGCTCTCGCAAGTCGAAGAGGTATGTACTGCTGCAGCATGCCTTCAACCTTTATGTCGCCACAGTCACGTATTACATGACAAAGTAAAATGTGCCCACCACGCCACGGTCGCGACTACACGACTGACTTAAATACTAATAAATCTTATAATAAAGTACTTATTGTTTTTCTTATTTGTATTGTTAAAGCATGAGCTTTTTTGTCGTAGCTTCCTGGTCCTTCAGGATCGAATGATCTCTAGATAATATGTGCCTCATATTGTATGTGTCACCTATTTTTTACAAAGCGAATCAAATAAGAATAATAACGTCAATGACCTCCTGTCACATATTACTTGAAATGTACAGTTAGCAACGGAAGCTTGTTTTTATTTGTTAATATTTTTGGCTTGGATACTAAGCCCTTTAAACCTAACAGCACTGCTCCTACTGTCAATCAAACTCAAGACCTCATGCCATATGCCCCGGGCGTCGGAGGTCGCAATGCGATTACCGTCCAACGTAGGCGTGGGTTTGCGGACGGTGAGCATTAGGTAGCTCGCCCTCCCGCCGTCCGATAAAAAAAAAAGTCCAAGCCTAGGTCAACGGCGCGTTATGCTCCACGCGCGCCTCAAAGAAATGTCAGAAAGATGCTTGCCCGGCTGTTTCGTGGCCCTCGTAAGGGTTAACTGAAGGAACAGTGATTTTAGGCAGTAAAAGTTTGACACTCCCCCTCCATCCAGAGTGGGAGAAGTCACACTTTGCCACCGTTCTTGTGGCCGTTAGGTAACAGACAGTAGACGTAGTATGAATAATTGTATAGTATTTAGTAATATGCGCGTATGTTTATCAGTTATCTAAGTACTCATAGCTCAAGCTCTGCTGAGTTTGGGAATAGATGACGTTGTTTGATAGTTGCGGAATATAATATTACTAGCATCTGCCAGCGGCTTCGCTCGCATGCAAGTAGGTTTCTTCATACAAACTTTGAACCCTTATTTCATTCCTTTAGGGGATGAATTTTGGAAAATCCTCTCTTAGTGCTCGCCTACTTCTTAAAAGGAAGCCTCCTCCGAAATGTAACGTTCTTAGTCCCAGTAGTTTCGACTGTGTGTTCATATGTCAGTTAGTCAGTTTTTTTGTTTTGTTATTCTTATGGTACGAAAGAGTATAACGCCGTGACGTCATTTATTATGGTGTCACGTGGGCTTGTACTATTTCTTATTCTGTAACGTGGGTAGAGTCGTATTAAAGGGCTGGGACCCGGGAAGCGGGAGCAGTATTACTTGCACAGCTTCGAGGACCGCTCCTCTGTTACGAAACTATGTCAGTTAACTCGCATATTCGTAATTATTTATTATAGGTACTTACAACACTATTGTGAACTGTAAAAGTGACAATATAACTAACTGAAAACCTCAAGTGCATAGTTATTGAAAATCCCTTCGAAATGAACCCAGTGCCACTGAACCAAGATGATGACGGTCATATCGCTCAGCCACTCCTGGCTCCGTCATCTTCACCGTCATATTAGATTAATATTATTATAGAAGTGTGCAGTAAAATGTGACTCGGATACCAGTGCTGCCACAGAAGGCGTGCCGCGTCCATATGAGAGAAAACTTTATTCTAATCAAGAGAGATATTTCTTTGAGAAAAAATATAGCTTCCTGCGAATGACGAAATCATAGAAATTCGAGATGGGGAAGAGTGTAATTCGGGAGCGCAGTGATGCATCACGTCTGTAGCGCTTCATCAAAATATATCCCAAATTGGACCAGTGATGCTCAATGTTGTGTTTTCGGTTCTCGCGTCGCTATTGTGGTATCATTGTGATATGTGATATATCATAACGTGTGATACTGTGGTGTCTTAAAATGAACATGGATCAATATCAGAGACTCAGCACTCGAAGTTGTGGACGATTACGTCCACCTCGGACAGACAGTCCAGTTGGGTAGATCTAATTTCGAGAAAGAGGTCAACCGTCGAATCCGATTCGGCTGGGCAGCTTTCGGGAAGCTGCGTGGTATCTTCTCGTCCAACATACCACAGTGTCTCAAGACAAAAGTCTATGACCAGTGCGTGTTGCCAGTGATGACATATGGCTCCGAAACGTGGTCGATCACTATAGACCTCATCAGAAGGCTTAAAGTCACCCAAAGGGCAATGGAAAGGACTACGCTTGGAGTTTCCTTGCGTGATCGAATTAGGAATGAGGATATCCGCAGAAGAAGCAAAGGTCACTGAAATAGCATGAAGAATCGCCAAATTTAAGGGGCAGGGCACATTGCTCGCAGAACAGATGGCCATTAGGGTCGAAAGGTTCTGGAGTGGCGACCACGTACTGGAAGACGCAGCGTTGGAAGGTTTCCCACAAGGTGGACCGATGACCTGGTGAGGGTCGCAGGAGTCTGATGGATGCGAGGCGCACAGGACCGGTCGTTATGGCTACAATTGGGGGAGGCCTATGTCCAACTGTAGTCAGTCTTTCGATAAGAACGAAGAAGCCTTTGGTTATGTTTCCGCTATCACACTATTATGCATTGCACATCTGGCTCTCCTTGCGCTCGTTAAAAATGCCTGCATTACTGGTTAAGGATTTGGAGGTATGTGGAACGGAGAGTAGTCCCGCAAACCTCCGTTGAAAAGGGAGGATCCTCCGACCAGACGTGTGTGGTGGGCAACTGCCCGATAGATGATTTCGGGCTGTTCTACTAATCGCGCGGAGAACTTTAATTGCGCGATGCAGGATTAGTTCTTATGTGACGCCATAGATGTCGCTACAAGGGCATTTCAATTACCAGTTCATATCATATTACAATAAAAAACCCGGGCAAGTGCGAATCGGACTCGCGCACTGAGGGTTCCGTACAAACGTACCTATGAAAATAGTTCAATTCCCGAATTGAGTTACGAAGATTGTATCGAATTGCAAAAAAAGTTTTTTTGTTACGTAACTACAAATTTTCAGTTTTCAGTTTTTTTTTCCTATACTTGTGCTATGAGACCTTGCTTCATGCCAAATTTCAGTCAACGGTCAACGGGATAAGTACCCTATGAATTTTGATTGCCTTGAGAGTGTCGAAATATACGTTTTTTGCGATATAAACGGTCGTATCTTTTTTTTTCGTTAACTCAGAAGTTTGATTTTTCACAACTTCAAGGAACCGCAGACCTGAGTATATGGTTTTAATTTCAACTCGATACCTCCACCCTTTCCTGAAATAAAGGGTCTTGACAGACAGACAGACGGACAACAAAGTGGTCCTATAATATAAGGGTTCCGTTTTTTTCCTTTTAAGGTACGGAACCATAAAACTGCTCTTTCCTTTAGTTTGCCGCATATCATTGCTTCCCAGAATAGAATAGAATAAACTTTATTGTACACCAAAATAGTAACAAAACTTTTACACTAACTTAAATCTATGGGTACAATGGCGGTCTTATCGCTGACAGCGATATCTAGCAGACAACCTTAAGAATTTCCAACTTAATTAACAACAGCTTCGAATGCTATAATACAGCGAGAACTATTTTCAAAATTAACGAGTTCGCTTCCTGACTTTCGTTATTTTTCTAAAACCTGATGATGCGGTTTCAGTTTTCTTTAAAATCTAGCCTGAGACCACACTGGTTTTTCACTATTCCTCATGTTTCTTCTTACAGTCCTGGAGACTGTTCGTTCCAACTTCACCCAACCAAATCCAATAGAACAAAATAATCCCTTCACGATTGAGCATCGCTGTTCGACTCCATAAAAAATGCGTGTCGCATCCACACATCGACTTCCGTATAGCAGGGCGCGGCAGGGGGGGGGGGGGGGGGGGAGGGGCCACTGCAGCGCTAATTAGCACGCTCGCGCTCCGCAGTCCTACTGTAACTTATTACTAAAAATTTGTCTGATCTGGGCAAGTGCCCCATAGATGATTTCGGGACCCAGATCAACGCCGTCAGTTGAGACTGGTCATTTCTTAGCTGCCATTGGCTTAATTTAATTTCTATTTTTTCACTCGTATTTTTTTTTTTAATTATTATTACTTGTCTAGATTGGGCTCACATAATAGAAGCGACAAAAAATATCTAACCAAGATTTATGTAACTTATAATATGATTTAAAAGAGTGTCCATGGAGTTTCTTGCACGTTCTTCTCCATAGAGATGTACGCTTTGGCACGTGCAATTTAACTTAACTTTTTTTTTTGACTGACCAACATTTTGACAATTCAAAAGTGCCTGTAATTGATCTATTTGAAATGAACGTTTCTGATTTCTGAACGACCAAATCCATAGACAACTTTATTACCTGACCTTGACCGTAACCTCGTTATAACCCCATAAACCCTTAGACAACCTACTGCAGCGCTAATTAGTACGACCACAAACATGCTGTAACTAATTATTTTACAACGCCGATCGTTCATTACCGAAACTCTCGAAAAAATATTCTGATCTGCCCCCCTAGCCATGTTACAACCGTTTAGTGTCGAATTCCGTTCTCCAATCGGTAACAGTCAGCAATTATAGAAAACGATAAGTTGGTTGCCAATTAGCCATGTTGACGCGCCTGAGTCAATGTCGACAATGTCGTTCTACAATAACAAAGGATGTAGCGTTGAACATTGTAGAAATGACAACAATTCATTCTATCATTTTGAACGATGTGAACTTAGTTACGAATTTTCTATTCGTTTGTTCTGACCACGTGACTTAACGTTGAGACTCGACGTTGAGCGTCGTGACTAGCGTTAACGATTGCAGATTATCAACTTGGCTAGGGGTGCTGGGCAACTGCCCAATTTCGGGCTGTTGTATATGTTCAAATCGCGCGGAGAAGTTTGATCGCGCGATGCAGGATTTCATAGTTTATGACGCCATAGATGTTGTTAATTACATAGTTTGTGACTTTGGACCACCGTTTCTTCCTGTTACGGGGAGAATTTTGGATAATCTTCTATCTAACTTTTTAACCTACACTCTCGCGTTTATTCCACCAGGGTCATTTCTCCATCTCGTCAGCTCTTCTGTCACCTATGGGGATTGAAGAGCTAAAGGAGATGAAGTATCCAGTCGCTAACACACGACCCTGGCGAATAGTACCTATACCTCTTCAAAAACTGAATTGAGAACTGGGTTAGATATCGTTAGTTTCCAAGATCCGATCAGCCGGTTTTTGATGAGATTCTCCATAATTTTAGTCAGAACAGAAAAGAGGGCAATAGGTCGTTATGAGGCAGAATCTTCTAGACGTTCAAGATGCAAGGGTTTGGGCGTTGATGAGTCCGTGAGCGAGGCAGGGCTTTGCTTTTCATACATATGTCGTGGCCAGATCATAGAAATCGATCACTTCATGATATGGCCAACTAAAACTGGCCTCCGAATCGGAGGTAATCTCTGAAAGTCCTGGTCCGATTGCGATAATTTTTTCATCGATAGTAAGCTGCTTTATTCCTGAGTGACATAGGCTATATTTTATGTATGCGGGCGAAGCCGCGGGCAAAAGTTAGTGTTGTATATACAGATGTATAAATAAAGTCATTATTGACTGGATCATTCTAATTGCAGAGTTTAATTGTCGCACGTGGCTTTCAGTCATTAATCAGTAATTAGTCTCGCTCTCTGCTACACTATGCAGGATGTTGTGAGACGCACTTTATTTCAAAACTGCGCTGCGAACTAGGGTTGTTTGGTGCGGATGCAAAATTTTCGGCATCCGCGGATGCAAATGCGGATCAGTCCTCTCTGATCCGCATTTGCATCCGCGAGGGCGAGAGGGAGACTTCCGAAATTAAAGTTA
Organism: Mythimna pallens; assembly: GCA_961205895.1. Taxonomy (NCBI): domain Eukaryota; kingdom Metazoa; phylum Arthropoda; class Insecta; order Lepidoptera; family Noctuidae; genus Mythimna; species Mythimna pallens. Next base: position 3,735,436 of record OY540851.1, on the reverse strand, counting down.
GTTTGCACTTTTTAGTGTTTTTTTTTTTTAGTGTTTTAGTCTAAGTCAGTTGTATTTTTTTTTTTTTTGTAGAAAGTTTTTTATATTACATTTTTTAGTTATGGCACCACCACTAAAAAGTACCTCTGTACCTCTCAGCCAAAATTAAATACCTTATCCTTTAAATAAATAATTATATCCAAAATGCATCTCATGACAATTCTAATAATCCCAAACACGGTTAGATTACATTCATTTATTACAGAGTTCCGGTGCCTAACTTCAGGCTTCATCATCAGATCAGTTCAATATATTCCAGTGTCGTTGCGCCGGCGTCAGCGACACTACTAATCTGCAGTCGGACGACACTGCCGTCTGCCGCTCGACGACGCGTCGGTTGCTAGCTTCATGTCGCTAACTACGGAGGGAATTTCATAGAAATACGTAGAAACCAGTAGTGTCGCTGCGACACGTCGTCTGCTGCTGCTGTGTGCAGTCGGCTACCAACTTGTACCTTAAGAGTTGTACCAACTGGGAGCTCATGAGCCCAGCACAGCGTGTCAGGCAAATATACCTGACGCTGATATTCATACGACACTATACCCTATTCAGGGAGCCGTGAGACAAAAGGTGTTTACCTTTTGTCTACCATAAAAAGGGTTGCTTAAAAACATTAGTGAACCTAGACCAAGCAACGCTTGCACTTTTTCTTCGCCGAAGAAAATCGTGCAAAGAAAACGCCAATGCAGACACACAGAAAAACAGAAAAGGAAACTGTTATTAATGTATTCAAACGCGTCGAAGAAACTTGGCCGAAGGTACCTTCATTGTTTTCTTTGTTTACATTCTGTTTCAAGCCCAGATGAATAGGGTATACACTTATTAATTAATCAATCAATCGCTTTTTAATTGTTAATTACGGCATACGATGGTTAAGTCCGCCTATGCACCTTTGTGTTGCATGAAGTTTTAATAAATAAATACATACACCGCGGTCATGTGGCCAGGCTCTAGCTTGACGAAACAGTTTTCAGACTCAGCAAATTAAAAAAAAAAAGTTTGTGTGCTACCTATTATAAAGAGGTAATGTTTGTTTTTTTGTTTGTAGGAGGTAATCTCTGGAAGTACGAGTACCTACTGGTCTGATTGCAAACAATTTTTACCGATAGAAAGCTGCTTTATTCCTGAGTGACATAGGCTCTATTATAAGTACGCGGGCGAAGCCGCGGGCAAAAGCTAGTCCATTATAAAAAATAAAAATAATAAGTTGACCTATTTACAGCCACTTGTAAAGTCCCGACTGCACTACCGCTTGCAGACAGGAAGTTATTTTTTACTGCCGTTAACGGTCGCATTCGGCAGTGGCGCTATTTGTGGCGCGGCGGGTTTCCGAGCCGGTGTTGCGACACTGCAGGGCGACGCGGGCCAATTAATGGCAGACAAATTAAACGTTATTTTTGAGCGAAGATTTTTAACTTTATTTTCAATACTCGCGGCAGCACGCTTACCTAGGGTTGTCGGTTTATTTTATTTTTTTAATAACTAGCGGAATTTCATAGATGTATTCCTTAGGAATTGACAAGAAGTGGCTCAGAGCCGGGAACAGTGGAAGGTATGGAGGGAGGGCTTAGCCCAGCTGTGGGACAGTATAGGCTAGATGTAATAAAATAATAATAATTGACAATCAGTCCCGGCGGACGTTGTCGTGCCCGACAGCAATCGGTCAAGCCGAAGAGTTAAGTGACAAAAACAAGTACAGAACGATTACTTATAGATCTACACTAATATTATAAAGAGGTAAAGTTTATTTTTATGTTTTATTGTTTGTAGTAGGTAATCTCTGAAAGTACTGGTCCGATAGCGAATTTTTTTTTACAGATGGAGCTGCTTTATCCCTGAGTCATATAGGCTATATTTTATGTACGCGGGCTAAGCTGCGGGCAAAAGCTAGTTTCACATAAAAAAAAACTTATAAAACTCATTTTCGACTAAAGTGGCGGTTATGTGATTTTACCTTTCAACTCTCGATATAAAAGTATATGCCTACCACGATGTTAAGTGATGATGTAGTCAACGATGGAGCACGCTTGCCTAGAAGTAACCTATTCACTCTTGACTTGAAGACCCCTACATTGTAGAATACAGGCCATGGTCTGGAGCGAGGAGGAATAGGCGACGGTCGCCTCTGCGTGCGAAGCAGTAATGCGTGGTCTCGGGCCCGGGAAAAGTGCCCGTGAAGTTTCTTACTCTGCCACACTTCCCTGCGATCGTCCGATACTATAAACACAAGAACCAGTCGTCAATAAGTCAACAGACGGAGAATTGTATATTACGTGTCGTGTCGTGTCGTGGGCGGAGCGTGTCGCCGAGTACTAATAGTGACGCGACGTACCGCGTGTACCGCTAGCTTCTAGTTTGTGTTATTGTAACAAGTATACAACATTGCACAGAGGCGTAGCATGAACTAGATCAGACGTGGGCAAAGGCGTGTCAGCGAGGCTTTTGTCTTCCATAAATTTAAAAAATATTTCGTGGCACTGCGGATAGAGCTCCGGGGCGGGATCTAATGGCGGTGTGGAGACAGCGACTGTTGCAACCCAGTACTGGGTACTACAATCGTGGCAGTTAGTCCCCTCTTTGAGAAGTGGCCATGTTGTCCTCGCTTTCCGCTTGCGAGGCCGTGGGAGAGGGGACGCTTCGCCCACGCCGAGCTACGGTACTGACAATGCCAGGCAGCGTCGGAGTGTCTGCTCTAATAATAATAGGCCCGCTCGCGTTTTGATAGGATTTGGAAGAAAAACTTTTTTACAAAAAAATACAAGCAACTTCAAAAACAAACTCTTTTGAAAAAATATTTTTCGCCCGATTATAATTTAGGTGTCTTCAAGGCTAGAATGAATAAGCTCATAATAAACTAGTGCGCCTCACCATTAACGACTGCATCACTGCTTACCATCAGGTGGGAATTGGGATCGCTGACAAGCACTGGTTTATATCATTAAAAAAAAGTCGATGTTTATTTTTTTCGACATTTTTTGAGACGACTTCCATTATTTAGTTATTTTGGTTTTTGAAGTCTGTTGTATTTTTTTGTAAAGAAGTGTTTAAATAAGCTTATAAAAAAACATAACCCTTCATACAGTCGGGTAAAAAAAAACTCAGACGAAATGAGAACCTCCACCTTTGTTGGAAGTCGGTTAAAAAGAGAGAAAACACGTATGCACACTTACCTAAGACCTAAAACCCCTTGGTTTTATTTTTTGAGGCGGGAAGTCATCAAAATACTGGTCGCTTTAGGGCCAGACGCGCCCAGAGCCCAATAATAAATTTAAAATTCAATAATTTATTTATAAAAAAATACAATTTCTAATTTTACAAATATTTTCTATTTATTATGCATTTCCGAACGTGTTTCTCTTTGTGGTAGAATTTCAAAATCGTAATGAACTTCGAAAGATAGAGACAGAGTACAGTGCAGTTCGAAGGTTTCAAATTGCATGGCTAAAAAATTCATAATTAAAAAGTTACTTTGTCTCACGCAGTGAGCAAAACCGAGTTTTGCTCACTGTTTTCAAGCAGCAAAACCTACTTGTTTGAACTGCTGTAGTGAAAAAAATCTTTCTTTGACTGGCCTGTTGGTCTAGTGGTTAGTGGCCTTGCCTGACTGCTAAGCCGGAGGTTGTGGGTTCGATTCCCAACCAGGACAAATGTTTGCGTTATGAGCACAATAATTGGTTCTGTGTCTGGGTGTAATTTATCTATATTATGTATGTATTCAGAAATATATAAGTATGTTTATGAGTTATCTAGTACTCATAGCACAAGCTCTGCTTAGTTTAGTAAAAAAATAAATTACGACTTGATTCCCTTACGTTGTTCAACACCTCTACGGCCTGGACTAAACGTTTCGCCTCGTCTTTTATACCGCGTACTTCGAAGGATTGGAACAATTTTATCTTCCAGTCCAATTATAATTTAGGTGTCTTAAAAGCTAGAGAGAATAGTCTCTTATTAAACTAGTGCGCTTCTTCATCAACGATTGCATCACTGCTTACCACCAGGTGAGATCGCAGTCAAGCACTAGTTTATAATATAAAAAAAAAGGTATTTGACCTAAATCGAAAGAATGGCCCAACTAAACCAAAACATAGGCAAAAGTTTGGTGATACAGATAATTGTGCCTTTTTGTGATTTTGATCCTTCTCATTCTCGTTTTTGACACATCCATGACATAAAGATGTTTATTATTTACGGGGAACGACGATTAGGTTGAATGAAACAAAATATTATTGCGTTGTTTTGAAAAAGCTTTTCCACAAAGTGAGCTTTTTGCTTCCGAAATTCTTACGAAACTCGATCGAGTTTGTGAACCATGGTAGTACCGCATAAACCAATGACATTTATTATAATGTTGCCAACTGCTCGACATTTGCCCTGTTTTTGGGGAAAACTTATTTCGTTGCCTCGTTTTCTGCAACTTATTTTTTCATTTTGAATATGATATTTTTGTTGCGTAGTTTCTTGTTTAATTCACGGTCTGGTTGAGGAATCTAAAATATATTATATAAGCAATAACATTCTAACATCAGAAGTAAAATACAATTTTACATTACATAAAAGTTAAGTTATTTTAGCGTTTCTTCAGCAAATAATCCGTCGCCTTGTTTCATATCAAATTCTCATTTCCCAAAAGAAAACAAAAAGTGGTAACTAGTGTTAAGGTGATGCCAACCCCGGTTTAAATGCGCCATTCCGCGGCGCCCTACGTCACTCGGCGGCCGCTCGCCGCTCGCGTTTTACGTCATCAAAATAAACTCGCAGATAACATTTACAACAAAAATACACACAAAATAAAACATTACTCGACATTAATTACTAGAATAAAACTCAGTGAACCTTTCTTAGTGTGCAGTGAAGTGATATAACTGGTTTTAGTGGGTTTCGCAATAGATAAAAGTGTTTCTTTAAATGGTATATTGTGAAGTTGTGTCTGTCTAAACAGTGTCGTGTTGTGCTAGCTGTGCCCACGTTGCCCACGCGGCCAGCGCTGGGCAGTGCTGACCGACCGGTGGGCGACAAACGACCGGTACCTACATAATCTGGGTAACTTGAGTGCAACGGAGATGACCTACATTGAATAGACGGTAATGCATCGTGACGTCAGCGGGTTTCGGCGTTCGATTTTGTGAATTATTGCAAATGGTTTTGGCGCGGATTTTTTTAAAATTAAGTTTTGGCGATGAGGTTTATTATTTAGGACTTTTGCTACAAGTACCAATTTTTAGCAGTCTGTGTTTTTTTGTATATGAATGTTTATTATTTTAATTTTCAGAATTTAAAAGTCTAGTTCCTTTCTGAGCAAATAAAAATGTGTGAGTTTCTAGTAGATTTTGATGGGTGAAAAGTAAAGAAAGTTATCTGTGATTTTCTGATAGTTGTAGTAAGACATGGCATATCTTCTTTCAAGTGTTAAAAATGCAGAAATAATATTTGTTTTTCAATTAAGTATGCTTTTGAAAAAAAATTACATAAATAAATAAAAATTATATTATTACCTACTAATTATCAGAAAATGACAGATAACTTTTTGCAAAGTTCCCGGTAATACCAGTTATACGGGTAATACCCAGTTACTGTTAGTTGTCTATTTACAGCATATATATACAATGTAGACTTATAAATTGGTAATCAGTGTTGTTTACCTGCAACTTTCACTCAAAATACATTGCATCGTTTTTGACATTTATATAAACGAATATAAAATATTGGAATATATAATATAAGGTGACATTGTGATTTTAGTTTCCTTAAAAATCAAGCTCACATCTTCAATTAAAAAAGGAGTATCTACAGTGAAATATTTAAACAAGTATAGAATAGAATAGAATAGAATAGAATATATTTTATTTAATAAAAGTGGCACATTTATATTATGATACATAAAAACAATTATAAAGCATACAATGCATTTTTGCCTGAACTAGGTTGGACCTGTGTGTCAGGCTAAAAAGTACTAAGAATCTAAGAAATAATAAATTAACAATCATTAAAATTCACTATATTAAATAACCTACATTTAATGGTGCTACAGTATGGTGAGGTCATCATTATCATCATCATCATTTCAGCCAAAAGATGTCCATGGTTGGACATAGGCCTCCCCCAAGTGTCGCCACAATGAACGGCCCTGTGCGTCTTGCATTCATCGGATTCCCACAACTCTTACCAGGTCATTGGTCCACCTTGTAGAAGGCCTTTCAACGCTACGTCTTCCAGTATGTGGTCACCATTCCAAAACCTTTTGGCCCCAACGGTCATCCGTTCTGCAATTTGCCCTGCCCATTGTCACTTAAGTTTGGCGATTCTTCTTGCTGTATCAGTGAGGTCATACGTCTACACTAATATTATAAAGAGGTAAACTTTTCTTTTTTGTTTGTAGGAGGTAATCTCTGAAAGTATTGGTCCGATTGTGAAAATTTTTCACCATCAGCTATATTTTATGTAGCTGGGCGAAGCCGCTGGCAAAAGCTAGTGTTAAATAAAAATAACTGCAGTCACCACCAGTCACTACATTAAAAGATTAAGTTATCGTAATCCATTGCAGTCAGTGTACAGTGTTGGATTAGCCATATAGAAAGAATAGCAATTGCTACGGGCCATTTAGGGGCCCCTGTAACAACAAGAAACATGTTACCTTGATATTCAAGTAATACGTAACATGATTGAAAAGAGTGTTCATGGAGTTTCTTGCACATTTTTCAGCACAGATATCTACGCTTTGGTATGTGCCATTTGCATAATTTTTCCTGACTGACTGACTTCTTGATATTTCAAAAGTTTATTTGAAAGAGCAAGAAAGAAAAACTGTTTATTTGCGCCAAATGACGCACTCTTAAAACTAGCTACCAAACATTACCAATTGATAGGAAAGATATACGTCACATCCATGCAAAATGGCTGAACGCTCAGCATTAAGCTAATAAATTTGTAATAGAATGCTTTGAAACTTGAATCCTGCTTGGATAAAGTCCGTTTCTGTGCATAAGAATGTTTCACACAACTCATTTGCTTAAAGATTATCGATTATAGAGAACAAAAAAATATCTATACCTACCGTAAGAAATCTTTTTTTTACATGTTTTAATTCATTATCATTTTACTAAGGTTTACTAGGCCCTTCTGTAGGCCCCAGGCCCCACGCTGGATTAATCCGGCCCTGTCTGTATACTTACTTGTATGTTGAGGTAATCCTATCAGGTTGGCTAGCTACATACACACTCAGTGTGCTGGTGCAAATCTAATGGAATAATCTCAGTATTAAGTATCAAGTCATATTGATTTCTAATGCCAGACCACAGCTATGTTTTTTTTTTAAATTAATATTATCTGTTTGTTCCTTTTTTTTTCGTGGGAAATTGTCAAATGAATTCTCTCCCTCTGGGTGGAGTGGAAGAGCCAAACTTTTACTAAACTAAAACCCAGTGTTACTTCAGTTGTTCTTTTAGCGAGAGCTACGGTAACTCCTTCTTAAGTTCGTACAATGGCGCGCGTTAAACACAATGCGCCGTCGACCTGGGGTTAATCTATACCGGTCGGCTGGAAGACGAGCCACCCATTGCTCGCCATTCGATCTACTAAGTCTAGATAAGCATTTTGTATTTGATATAAACTAGTGCTTCACTGCGATTCCACCTGATGGTAAGCAGTGATGCAATCATTGATGGATCATTGATTGATTTCATTTTTTTTGTTTATTAAATTTTGTTTATGGATTTTTTTTATGAATATGTAACTAGGTCTGTTTGTAACATTTGTCCTCCTAAACTGCTGAACCAATTTAGATTAGAAGTGAGAAAGGCATACATTTCAATTAAGTTTTTTTAAAAATAATATTATAAACTAGTTAGATTGAATGCGACCACTTGATATTACCAGCAGTGATGCAATTGTCGATGGTGAGACGCAAGATTCCAAAAGTGAATAATAAGTCTGTCTTTTATTTCCCCACTTCCACATAATAATATGTCTGGATAACTGTATCGTATGCTGTGTGTATGCTAGCCAACTGATTGAGTAGCGGGTCACCATTAAAATGGTGCTCCTTACTTGGAATCCTATTGTCTGTCACAAGATTGTGCTCCCAATAAGCTGCAACATTTCAATTATGCCGTGCGTGGCTACTTAACAATTCTGTCAGAGTTCTGTCCACCATTTTCATTGAAGTCAAACTGTTCAAAAAAGTGCCAGGCTTGTACGTATTTATTCGTAATCGTGGATAGTGTGCGCGGGAATTAAATGACTCGATTCCGCCATCTCCTTTCTACCATCGGACAACCCGACGTACGGCGAGTGTCCACCCTTACGTTGCTAACACCTCTACGATTCGGACTAGAGCGTTTCGCCTCGTCGCTTATTTGGTGACTGGAAAAATTTACCTGCTGCGGTCTTCCCGTCCGATTACAGTTTAGGTTTCTTCAAGGCTAGAGTGAATAGGCTCCTAATATACTAGTAACACTGCTGACGATCAAGTGGGATAACAATCAAGCACTTTTTATATAATCAAAAAAAAAAAAAAGCAATACTCGTAAGTAGCATGTCAGTGTCGACAAACCCAGGATGAACTAGACTCTTTGACCATTGAACGCTACCTCCGAAGTGCGGAGATAATACCTCCGTATGTCGGTGGGAGGTGAAGATAGTATATCTTAAAAGTTTGAAGCTGCAATACAAATAATTACTACCAAATCCTTTGCCGGTTCAACACACGTTCTACTTGAGAAGTTGTTTCAAATTAAACACTTGACTGAATATCGTCAAAGTGATGTCATACAAACTAAACTTAGCCTACTGTTAGGTAATCTAAGATCTATGACTCTGTGGTCTCTCTGTTTCGTTGCTTTCAAAGGAATACGTTGTGCGCTAAAATGTTATGTCGTCTTTGTAAACCAATGTGAACACTATTGGAGTGCTTGAACTTTGTGATTTGTTTTGCCTCATCATTTAATTTTCATCCTCCTCCTTACTGTGTAATAACGAGTTGCTGCCAGCGGCGATAGCAGAGAAATTATGACAAAGAGAACAAACTCCCGGAATAAAAAGTATCCTATGTGCTATTCTAGGACATGCTCTCCAGGTGTAACAAGTTTCATCGAAATCCGTTCAGCCGTTCGAGCGTGAACAAGTAAAAAACATACACACTCTCTCGCGAATTTTCGCCTTTATAATGTTAGTGTGACTAGATTTTTTGCAGCTTCGAAACTTTAAGGATAAGAAGTTTTAGCCTATGACTATCAGTGACGACGGTAGGCATTTCTATCGCTGATATTTTTCGTCATCAGTACTTTCAGAGAATATTATTTTAGATGAGGAAACGTACTGTAAGCCACATCGCTCGTAAAACAGATGTCCGTTGGGACCGAAAAGTTCTGGAGTGGTGACCGCGTACCGGAAGACGCAGCGTTGATAAGCCTCCTACAAGGTGGACCGATGACCTGGTGAAGGTTGCGGGAATCCGATGGATGCGAGACGTACAGGACTGTTCATTGTGGCGACATTCTTTCGGCTGAAATGATGATGATAATGATTGTAAGCATTGCAAATAAAATTGCTTTGATACCCGTACTTAAGTACTTCTCGTAAGCTCTTTCTAGCTGTCGGAAAGACACACATTTTACTTTTCTGTCGCATTCGCACACAGGCTCAGAGAAAAACTATTATTTTAGGATCCCCACAAGTTTGCCAAAGCAAATAGTTCCCGAGAACAATAACTGCGGTCGTCATCAAACAAACCTCTGCGTCCTCCCTTCATGCATGTTTAACTCGTCCGCGCAAGTACTGCGTACTACGCACCTGACCTTTAGGAAGGACATCGGCAATTAGGTTATGTCCTCCTAGCGCGCCTCCCTCACTACCTCAACCCCGCGCGCTCCCATCCGCGCCACTAGCGCTAAAAATAATATTAGCCATCCTTTCATCTATAGTCTCTTTCTTATCATATTTCATCGTCGACTGCTTCAAGGGAAGGGAAAGCACAACACCTGTTGGTAGGGATGTACAAGGGCTAAATTCGTTTTTAAGAGGGTAGACGGCGATTTAGTCCTGGGCGCCAATAACAATATAATACTGCGGTCTTAAACAGACTAAGCTGTTTGCATAGCTTGGCTCGATTCACCATTTTGTGCATTCATACGCAGCATTGCGTTATGGATTTGAAATTTCGGATACAGCTAAAGATATTTTTTTGTTTTATTATGTATGGGCTCGCGTTTGACCACTATCTCCCCTGATGGTAAGCGATAATGTGGCCGACGATGAAACACGCTTGCCTAGAAGTAACCTATTCACTCTTGACTTAAAGACCCCTAGGTTATAGCTATCAAGAAACACAGACTCCGGCAGGAAATTCCATTCCTTAGCTGTACACATAATGAATGTGTTCGAAAACGCTTTGTATGAATAATATAGGAAACATATTATACCAGTTTCGGTTATGAACATAGAATTTTAAAGGTAAAATTCGAACAACAAGATTTAATTTTATTTCTAGCCTAGATTAAGATTTATTGGCCCGGGTATCTTTTTTTTAAATAGGCCTTCATTAGATACTTTTATATCAGTCATCGGTAACGAAGTTACCTAATATCCCGGAATGAAGCGTTTGATAATAAGTACTATTTCGTATTATGAAACATAAACGTAGTCTTCTTAATTTTTTTTGGCGATGTACCGGTGTCTCAAAAGTCTTACATACAATATGAGCACAGCAAGGACTTAATGCTCGACGTGATATGTCATCTAAACAATCTAGTATTTTTACACAATACTATCTTATTACAATGTAAAAATCAAACTCCATTATGTAATAAATCGGCTGCTCGTCTAACCGCAGTGTGTCGTCGGTATCGGTATATCGTGTCATCTACCCTACTTAATCGTCCCCGAAGCTTACCGCATCGAACGATAGTGATCTGGTCAAACGCCTGCACTAGATTGAGTGCATCGTGCGGAACTTGGCAACTGCTCCGTGTTCCGTGCCCCGATGTAATCTGTGTCTTGACCTTGACCTGAGGCGTCGCATTGTCATAATGTCGCAGATGCGGGTCTGCACGCGACCTGAAATGTGTTAGCGATTTAACTTGGAATAATGAATTCGTATCATGTATGAGAAAAGTTGATAATATTCTCATAAATGATACGATACGACATATAAAGCTGTACTTAATTACATACATCTCTGAGCCGTTTTGCAACTGATTCTGAAAGTCGATTCTAAATAAAACATCAGCTACCTAATAAGTGGTTGAATTGCGTCGAGATTTTTGTAAGTAGGAGTATTATGCTTACAAGTTTCGGGTCTTATTGATTGCAGTAAAGGAGCGTCCCACTGCAAAATACTAAATCTGCAGCTACAACGTAACGTAACAGAAATCCTAGCTGACGTCGATCCCAACAAAATTTTAAAAATATCTTCTGTACTATATAGAAAAAGGCAACCGTTACTGACTGACTGACTTTACAAACATACATAGTATGTATAATTCGCGTCTCATACTACTTAAATCACTGAACGGAATGCGCAGGAATTTGGCACGCAGATTGTTATCATGACATAGGCATGTATTAAGAAGGGGATGAGACGGGAGTCCAAAGTTTGTATGGAGACATTTGAACGTGGGTGAAGCCGCTAGCAGTAGCTAGTGTATAAAATAAATCTGTACAAGTTTTTTTTGTGCGCGAATTATTGTTAACTACACTCGAAGAGTTTGTAAAAATAACTTTATTTAACCGACGACAGAGTGAGAGTAAAGATAATGTCTTAATTCTAAAGATACATGGTACTTATAGCTAATTTATGCTAATATGACTATTATGGCATGACGACAAAGACCAACATAATAATTCTATATTCGCTAGATTTGGGAGAAGCTACGCTGCTGACAAAGCTGATTGTAGCAGGGTTACTACACTTAACTCGCGCATCGCGTAAAATGTACGAAATCGATGTAGCTAACTTTTATACATTAAAATTGTGCGTAACTTGATATTACTGAGGCTTTGTTTCATCGCAATCGGTTAACTATATCGAAAGATACATTCAATGACTGTTAGTCGGTTCGAAGTTCGCCGGGTCAGCTAGCTGGTAATAATAAATAAAATTCTTTTGAAACAGCAACTTAAATAGGTCACTAGGTGTCGATCAATTGGTGTACACGTACTTCGTAGGAACTTGTTTTTAAAGTACCGGGCTCATAATTTACTGCCGCATATATTTCAGCTAAGCACGTGAAATCGTTGATCTCAGCTGTCATTTGTCAGTATCGTGTTACCCAGTTACTGGGTTGTGTAGGGTGAGACAGTCGCTCCATGTAACATATCCGGCTGAGTCTTTAGTCAACCGAAAGAATGTCTCATTCATCTGGCCTAGATTTTCTTTACAAATATGTTTTTTTTATTTGTATATTAGTTTTCCCCCATCACTAAATGTATTAAAGGCACTGGTTCGCGCTCAGTGGCTTACGACAACAAAATAGGTACGAAAACTAGGCCAGATGAATGAGTTCAAAGAATCACTCATCCACGAACCACCTATCTTAGTATCGTAAAGGGCATTTGAAGGACACAGGTGTGGTTTTAGACAGTAAATTCTGACATGACTTTCTGCTCCACCCTGGTATTCCTTTATCTGTGACTAGAGCGTGAGAAGGCATTTGATGATTTATATTAAAAGTATATGTATTTTTTTTAGCTACAACTTTACGTTGGGATATCATCACAAACAAAATTCTGGAGATCCCTGCCGCAGTTTATGTTTCCTGATAGAATAGAATAAACTTTACGTACACCAAAATAGTAACAAAAATTACACTTACACAACTTAAATCTATGGGAACAAAGGCGGTCTTATCGCTGACAGCATACTCTTTAAGTCAAGAGTGAACAGGTTACTTCTAGACAAGCGTGCTCCATCGTCGGCCACATCATCGCTTACCATCAGGTGAGATAGTGGTCAAACGCGAGCCTACACATAATAAAAAACTGGGCAAGTGCGAGTAAGATTCGCACACTGAGGGTTCCGTACAAACTTACCTATGTAAATAGTTCAATTTCCGAATGGAGTCTCGATGATTTTTCCGAATCGCTAAAAATTTTTTTTTTTGTGACGTAACAACAAATTTACTGTTTTTAGATCTATTCCTTTACCTGTGCTATAAGACCTTGCTTTGTGCCATATTTCAAGATTCTAGGTCAACGGGAAGTGCCCCATGAATTTTGATTCTCTTGAGAGTGTCGAAATGTTAGGTTTTTTGCGACGTGTTTTTTAAACGTCAGTATTTTTTTTTTTTTCGTAAACTTAGATGTTTGATTTTTCCACAGCTTCTAGGGACCGCAAGCCTGAGTATAATTATGCTTTTAGTTTCAAATCGACGACAGACAGACGAACGGACAACAAAGTGATCCTATAAGGGTTCCGTTTTTTTCTTTTGATGTACGGAACCCTAAAAAACCACTTAATTTTGACATTCTAATCTTTTCAAATACGCAGGTGGAAGGTAGAGTTGATGCCCTAAAAACTGTTTGCCTATTGATAAAATTTACTTAATTTTTATCAGCGACAAGTACGATAGTGAATTAGTGACACAAGAAACAAGGTGAGTTTATTAGCGTTGAAACTATTTGCCACCATCGGTGGGGCCACGGGAATTTATGAGACACCTTGGTCCTGGAGCGCAAAAGGTATCTAAAGGACACTGGTGGTTTTTATACAGAAAAAATTGTGATACTAAATAATTTCCCAGCTCAAAAAATCTGTCTTAGTGTCCACGCTGACATCTCATCGCGACGTGGGAGTTACTTCAAACAATTATAAGTAGCGTGTTGTGCTGCATTAATCCAGCAGAGGTCAGAGTGTGACCTCAGATAGATATAGTTAGTTCGTCTGACCTCAAAATGTTATGTTTACAAGTTACGTAGCGTTAAATCTGTTGAATGATGTTAGCAATTCACAAATTATCCATTACATAGTTAATACCGCCATTACTATTTGACTGGCCTGTTGGTCTAGTGGTTAGTGGCCCTGACACCTGATGCCGGAGGTCGTAGGTTCGTTTCCCACCCAAGACTAATGTTTGTGTGATGAGCACGATCATTTGTCCTGTGTCTGGATGTAATTTATCTATAACATGTATGTATTTAGAAGTATTTAAGTATGTTTATCAGTTGTCTAGCACTCATAGCACAAGCTCTGCTTAGTTTGGGACTGGATGGCGGTGTGTGATAGTTGTGGAATATTATTTTTAAAAAAAAGTTAATATCTTCAAAATATTCAAGGAGTAACCGTACTAAAGAGGGCTCAAAAGAGTGGCAACTCTGGAAGGCAACGGACAACTGAAGAAACACTTACTTGGCCGGTTTTTTAGGATTCTGTACGTCAAAAGGAAAAAACAGAACCCTTGTAGGATCACTTTGTTGTCCGTCCGTCTGTCTGTCTGTCAAGATCCTTTATCTCAGGAACGCGTGTAGGTATCGAGTTGAACTACGATTGCTATGTATAGCGCGAATGACAGCTGTCGGACTCATACAACGTAGCTACTTATCCTTTTATCTCATCTTTAAAGATGCATATTATCGTCCTGCTGTCATCCTACCCATGCTATACACCACAGATTTTTAATTAGTACAAATACTTATAGGGCTTATTAGAAAAGGTCCTGTTATTATTTAAGTAAGTAAAGTCTCAATGAATAATATTCATAAATAGTAAAGTTATTAGCGTTTGTTTATATCCCAAAATGACACTCAATTTATGGCAATATTGTACAAGCTATTGATTATGAATGAAAAACAACGTAAAAACACTGCGCGTAGGCGCAATTGTTACAAATGTTTGATTCAATTGTGAATTTACCAATTATTACAAATTTTTGTGGACAATTTTGGTATTTTGTTTTTTTTTTACGTTTGACTTCACCAATGTGATCAGTAACGGGTACGGATAGAACCCCATTTTTTTGTACTAATTAAAAAATAGGGGTGTATAAAAAAAATCTTAGTTTCTGAAGTTTTGACATTTCAAACGTGCCCATGTAAGGTAGATTATTTGAAGCAAAACGTTTTAAACTTGTGAATCTTAAGTAATATAAAGATCTCTAATAAATAATGATTTTACCTCAGTACCAAATCTTGTGCTCCAGACATAAATCACAAAGCTTAACTAAGAGTCTATCTTACAAAGATTCATTAATTTTTTGCTCGAGCTCTTTCCTTTTCCATTACTATAATTAATCTCAGTAATAGCGAATTGCTTTTAATTTGTACTAAAATTATCGTTTCTGACCCAGATGGCTGATGACCTCTATGTTTCTAAACTTGGGCTGTTCACTTGTACAGAAGTAAAAGTGAAGTAGGCACGTACACGCAGCAGAGGGCAATCCGAGTATAATGTCCGAAAGTACTTCTTCTCGTGTCGATCTGACTCAAATTTTGATCGACCAATATTTAGCCACCTGGATAGCTCTATCGGCCTCGTATAAGTCGTGGAGGGTGCAGGTAGTTCTGCATACTGGGCAGGAAAGGTGGTGAAGCATATCCTGTGAAGGGGCTCCACACTGGCACTGTATTTGCGATGGGTCAAGGAAACCCCATTTGGCCAGATTATCTCTTCAGCGGCCAACCTGAGTCTGGAAGTACTCATAAACATAACATACATTATTAGCCTTATAATGCTCTCACTGCTGGTACTCAGGCCTCCTCTCTAGGAGAGGGAATGGGCCGTAAACCACCACGCCGCCCAGTGTGGGTTGGTGAATGTCACGTGTCTTTGAATTTTTTGGTTCTAGGACATGTCTGTTTCATCACGGTGTTTTCTCGTAAGAGCTATTTGTAGTTGAAATACGCCTTGAGGCCTTCTCGTCCGCATTGACGCCCATCCTTCGCCATTAAAATCATCTTTCAAATCTCTTAGCGCCTTCACTTTATATTCAGGGCCATGTTTCCGATCGTCAGATCAGAAATCTGAAGAAAATTATAAACAACCAATATTTTTCTTCAAAGCGGCGTGCTCGCTTCAATACATTAACTAGACGTAGACAGATGCATTACTGTTTATTACTCGCCATTATAATTGAGAAAAGAATCAATAGGCGACCAGATAAGCTGGACACAGTCAGGATTTTTAGTTGCGTGTACAGCCAAATTAGAAGGTGTCCGACCTGTCGCATATGTTATAGAATCCCCCCAGATGATTTTAAACAGAGTTTTATTTAATTTTGTTTTCCATTTCAAATTGCAATAGTAACTGCTAACCACTATAAGAATATGGGCGTCTGGCCTTTTTACGCAAATGTAAAGCTAAACTGGCTGATCGGTCTTGTTCTTAGGTTTTTTAAACCTAGCAACCCTGGTAAAAATGAGTAGTCTTATCGCCAAGAGCGAACCTTTGGACGGACTTGACGGGAGCTAAAGGAGATTTTTAGAACACTTTCGCACCTAGCTTTATACAACTCCGGTGGAGCCAGAATAATAAGTAACTTAAGTTACTCATTACAACATTAGCTATGTCCCAATGAAAGTCCCATCTTTAGTTGAACTGTTTCGATACTGAACAATATGCCACTTAAGTTTGGCGATTCTTCAGGCTATGTCCGTAACCTTGGTTCTCCTGCAAATATCTTCATTTCTGTTGGCGATCACTATGCTGGCGAGGCTAAGGGTGATCGACGGACGGCGACGGCGTTGGAATGCTGGGTGACGTCACGGGATCGGCATGGCAGTTCAAGTGCTCGGGCTGCGGTACCCCGAGCCCCGACAAAAAAACATCCGTTAAGCTCTTGACTTAAGCATGGGAACTGTAGCAAGACCCAGTGCTTCCGTCAAATTTTAAGATATTATTCGTTCAGTTTTAAACTTACCTTTGTGTAAGACAGTCATTGTGATTTGTATATAGTCTTGTTCATGGCCCAAGTTGTTTCACTATACAGTTAACGTATTTGATAATGTTTCTGGTCCCTATGTCGGTAACCTTAGTTCTCCTGCCGATATCTTCATATCTGATCCGATCACGCAAGAAAACTCCATAGCATAGCCCTCTCCATTGCCCTTTGGGTGAGTTAAAGCCTTTGATGAGGCCCATTGTGACGGGATTCCGTCAATACTCAATAATATTGAATAACAAAGCCTGTCACACAAGACTGACCCGGAACACAACACGCGAGGTCGAAGGCGAAGGCACACAATACACACGCCGCGCCGACTGCTTGCGATTAGGGTGGCCAACCGTCCGGGTTTTCCCGGATTAGTCCTAGTTTAAAGGACGTCCCTTCACATTTGTAGTCCGGGTATAAAAAGTGAGACATTCTCTCTTGCTCTACCCAGACATAGAGGAATCGTTTGATGATTTCCTACGTAGCAAAAAAATATTGTAAAAGATGCTATTTTTCGTTGAAAATTGTTTATGGTTGGTTAATTAGTTATGCTTTCGAGTTGGTCCCATAGAAATATTGTTATCATCTGATCATGAACTTCGAAGATATGGAACAGAACTCCTCATAGGATCACGGCAGAACCGTCGTAACAAGTAAAATTCCTTTGTTTGTACGTGTAGTCGATGACTGACTGAAAGGGGAGTGGAATAAATCGAGCTGATCTGATGATGAAGCCTGAAGTTAGACACCGGAATTCTGTAAAAAATTAACGTAATCTAACCGTGTTTGGGATTACTAGAATTGTCATGAGATGCACTCTGGCTATAAGGTATTTAAGTTTGGCTGAGGGGTAATTTTTAGTGGTGGTACCAAAACTAAAAAATGTAAAATAAAAAACTTTTACAAATAAAATGCATATTATATATATATTAATTATATATATATATATATATTAATTTTGGAAGTTGGTGTTAAATAACGAAGAGACAAAACTGTTATAAAAACAACTACTTCTGAAATTAAAGTTATTTTGCACTTTTCAGTGTTTTTTTTTACTTTGAAGTCGGTTGTATTTTTTTTTTGTAAAATGTTTTTAATTCTAATGCTGAGCATTTTGAAAACAAAAATGACTATAATATGTCCAGGTTCTGAGCACAAAAATCCGGAATATTTACGCTTTTTGTCCTGGTTGGCAAATTTTAGAGATGGCAACCCTATTCGCGATGCATGTGTGGCAGAAACCTGTTTACGATTCAATGCATTGTTCGCTCAAGTGCTTTCTATTAGCTAAATAAATATTTTAATCTTCAATTCGACGGTGAAAAGTAATTTGTAGGCAAGAGTGTGCTGTTGTCGGCCATTCGAATGCTCTCCTTGATAGCTTTTCCAATTGCTGATTCCCCTGGCTTAAGAG
This sequence comes from Mythimna pallens, assembly GCA_961205895.1. Classification (NCBI taxonomy): domain Eukaryota; kingdom Metazoa; phylum Arthropoda; class Insecta; order Lepidoptera; family Noctuidae; genus Mythimna; species Mythimna pallens. Next base: position 3,717,124 of record OY540851.1, on the reverse strand, counting down.
GGCCCTTCCTGATCCGCCTATCGTCAACGTGAGCATGGTTGATTAGCTGGTTTTTTCATCCGACGCAATGTTTGATAAACTTGTAAAACTTTAAAAGTTTTGGAAAAAAATTCAAAATGTTTTTATTTCTATAATTATTAATAATTCCTATGTGAAATAAAAACATTTTACACACGAAATACCAAGATTACTCTTTAAAATAAAATCATAATTGCGAACCTCGATTTCTATAAATATTTTTTTTTTTTTCATTTATGAGTATGTAGCGACATCTACGGCGTTACAAAAGAACTAATCCTGCATCGCACAATCAAAGTTCTCCGCGCGATTGGAACATATAGAACAGCCCGAAATCATCTATGGGACAGCTACCAGACATAACACCCGTCTGGTCGGAGGATCCTCCCTTTTCAACAGAGGTTTGCGGGACTTTACTCTGTTCCACACACCACCAAAAGTACATTATGAAGGGCCAAACTTCACGCAAAATAGCAGATATTCAGAGGTCTTTACTGGATTAGTTTTACACAAAATAACGTTTTGTTGTAATAGAAACTTAGGTAATAACCAAAAGATATCTGTGTTTCCAAAATATCTAGAGTAAGATGTGTAAAATCGTCATAATCGTGTAAGAGCGGATGTATGGGAAATCATCACGGGTTGGGCGCCTTCATCCCAGGGGAGCCGTGCATTATTCTGGATTACTAGTCTCTGGCATTCAGCAACAGTGAAGCTTTCCACTAGTGTAACACTTTTTGTAATATCTTCCTTTTTTCTTGAGGTGGGAAATCATCCAATTACTTCTTTCGCTCTAGGGTGGAGCGTGGCATGTCAGACTTTTATTAACTAAAACCACACCTGTGTCTTTCACACTTTGCGTTCTAGGAGACCGGGTTTTCTTTTTTTATTCATATAAACCAGTGCTTGACTGCGATCCCACCTGATGGTAAGCAGTGATGCAATCATTGATGGTGAGGCGCACTAGTTTATTAAGAGCCTATTCACTCTAGCCTTGAAGACACCTAAATTATAGTTGGCCGGGAAGACCGCAGCACGCAAATTGTTCCAGTCCTTCAATGTACGTGGTATAAATGACGAAGCGAAAAACTTAGTCCGGACCGTTGGAATTTCTACAATGTAAGAGTGAATAGTCGCCGTACGTCGGGTTGTCCTATGGTAGAAAGGAGATGGCGGAATCAAGTCATGCAATTCCCGCGCACACTCTCCAAAATGCAACCTGTAAAATACCGATAGGCTGGCAACCCTGCGCCTGTGCTTGAGGCTTTCTAGATTGGACTTAACCAAATCTGGATCCCCAAATAGCGTCTTCGCACGCCTTTCCACTGAGTCCAAAGCTGCTAGACGGCATTTTCTATTTAAAAATTCCCCGCGGCTCTAGCGGGCATCGGTCCTGCTGGGCCCCTACGGTTTAGCTGACATCTCTCTGAGGCGAGCGTGGAACACTACGCTCTGTCGACGTCTCGGACTCTGTCCTGACGGCGAGCTACCCAATGCTCGTACTCCATAATCATGTGAAGTAAAAAAAGCATTTGGAACAACCGTGTCTGGTCCTTTTACAAACCTTCGTTTATATTCTTGCATCCTGTACTCAATTTAAAAGCCTGAAAGCATCGTACTTCATTACCGCCAGTATTTTACAGTCATTTATTTTTAGTTCCTCGAAGCAGCAATGCCGTGCTCCAATTTTGAGGAAAATCCAAGGAATCTCCGTACTGGTATTATCACAATAAAGTAAAGGCGAATTTTTGTGTATGTTTGTTAGGTAGGGTAAGCAGCCAGTCTGTCAGCCACTGTAGTTAACTCCCGTTCGACAATTTGTTAGGTAGGGTAAGCAGCCAGTCTGTCAGCCACCGTAGTTAACTCCCGTTCGACAATTTGTTAGGTAGGGTAAGCAGCCAGTCTGTCAGCAACCGTAGTTAACTCCCGTTCGACAATTTGTTAGGTAGGGTAAGCAGCCAATCTGTCAGCCACCGTAGTTAACTCCCGTTCGACAATTTGTTAGGTAGGGTAAGCAGCCAGTCTGTTAGCCACCGTAGTTAACTACCGTTCGACAATTTGTTAGGTAGGGTAAGCAGCCAGTCTGTCAGCCACCGTAGTTAACTCCCGTTCGACAATTTGTTAGGTAGGGTAAGTAGCCAGTCTGTCAGCCACCGTAGATAACTCCCGTTCGACAATTTGTCACATTTACTTTGCCATAAGTATCGCTCCAAAAACTAGGGCTTAATTTTACTGATGATTGCAGCAGTAACAAATAGCTCATAGCGTAAGGTCGCAAGCCGACACGCCAAGCACGTATCACGTTAAAATAAAATGCTAAACTAGAATACAATTCCAATACTCTTTTGTGTGTCACAACTAGTGCGCAATAAAGCTCTCGTAGTGACGTCACACCCCTCCCTCGCCCCCCCCCCCTCCCCCTCGCAGTTTCCCCCTCCCGTCATGGCCCAGTGGAAACGAGTAGACAGGTACTAAGCTGTACTTACCTAGTATTGCCTAAATCCTGAGCCTAGACATTCTGTTGCTCAGTCACCTTGGAACTTAAATGATTAGGCTTTTTTTGTGAAGGAGCGTGTCCAGAATTACTTAGGTACATGTTATTTTACCATACCCAAGAGGGAATATTATGTATGAAAAATAATATTTAATAATAACAGTCCACAACTTTCATCACAACGCCATCTAGTCTCAAACTAAGCAGAGCTTGTGCTGTAAGTACTAAACAACTGATAAACATACTTATATATTTCTAAATACATAAATGTTATAGATAAATTACACCGAGACAGAACAAATGATCGTGCTCATCACACAAACATACGACCCGGGTGGAAATCGAACTTACGACCTCCGGCATAGCAGTCAGGGCCACTGACCACTAGACCAACAGGCCAGTCGTTATCTAACCAGTTTATCAATAAAGTAGCACTTGGCCAGTGAAAACGCTCGCGAAAATATTTTCATAAAAATTTTGACACCCCTTAAACCGTACTACGCCTTAGAAATAGGGTCCCGTTGCCATCCCGCGGTTAGGTACAGAGCTCTAGGAATGAGTTAGCAACGGTTCCCCTATTTTTTGAGGTGGGTAATCATCTAATGATATCTCCCGCCCTAGGGCGGGGCGGGAGGTCGTATCAGACTTTTACTGACTAAAACCCACTCCTGTTCCTTCTTTGCCTTCGTTCCAGGGCCCCGGGGTTCTCTATTGCATCACCCACGGCCCCAGTAGGCTTCGACCCTGCTGGCCCCTATGGTTGCTGACATCTCCTTGAGGCGCGCGTGGCACACTACGCGCCTTCAACGACTTGGGCTCGGTCCGGACGGTTACCGGACAGTCGGACGGTGAGCTACCCATAGCTCGCCGTCAGCAAGCCCGCGCCTATGGTGGCCAGAAATCGGGATCGGGATCCCGGCGGCTGGGGCGTGAGGGCCATTGCATTGCCTCTCGTGTGAGGCCGCCTCCTTTGCTAGCATTTTCGCTCCGGACCATGGCCTGTACCAAGGCCCGGCGCGTGATATCGCTGCCGCTGAGCGCCCCCACGAGGACACTGCGGTGCTCTGCCCAGACGGAGCCCACCTCTACCGTATGCTACACCGTGTCCTTTGGGCGGCCCACACAATGGTGACACCCGGGCGTTTCTTCCGCACGAATCCGGTGCAGGAATCTCCCGAACTGACCATGTCCGGTGAGGTCCTGCGTCATGCTGAAGGTAAGGACGCCGTGTTGTCTTTCCAGCCACTCCTCAAAGACCTTTACCGCCTTAATTATGGCGTGCCCAGCACTGGGTTGCGATAGTCGCTGTCGCCACTCTACCATGAGATTCCGCCGGAACTCTGTCCGCCATGCCGCACCTTGTTGCGGCAGCGGAGTTTCGCCCCGGCGTTGCATCTCTACGCGCAGATCGTGCAAGGACTAACGATTATCCCCAATGGAGTTAGTGGTTTCGCTTTCAAGGACCGAAAGTAATTCTGTTACCGCCGGAGGGATACAACCCGCCGGGAAGACAACTAGTGGACTAATTAATAAGTAATGGGGGCTTGGCTCGATAATTAGTTTAGAGAGAGGTCGCTTGAAGCGGATTACAGTTCTATGTGCCGCTCTCTAGGAGTTATGTTTGAAACTTATTGAGGCTAGGGATGAAACGGCAGTGGTTATTGTCATTATTTCAGCCGGAAGACGTCCACCGTTGGACATGGCCTTCTCCAACTGTTGCCACAACGAACGGTCCTGTGTCTCGCGTCCATCGGATTCACTTAAGTGGCAGTGGGCAGGGCACATTGCTTGCAGAACAAATGGTCGTTGGGGCCGAAAGATTCTGGAATGGCGACTAAGTACCGTAAGACACAGCCAAGGGAACCCTTTCAACGGGAATGCCTCCCACAATATGGACCGATGACCTGGTGAGGGAAAGTGGTTATTTCAGAGTTCTGAAATTTGGTTTATCAGAACCGAAATCGGAGGTGGAGGGTAACCGGAGTTTTGAAATTTGTTTTATCGGAACCAGAACCGAAATCGGAGGTGGAGGTAGAAGCGTCAGCTTACCATCAGGTGGTATCGCAGTCAAGCACTGGTTTAAACCATTTAAAAATAAAAACTCATTGGCCTTTGTGAAACTCGACAGTTATAAAGAAAATTAGATTACCCATTAGTGTTGACCTTGGTGTCGTAAATTACTGTAGGTAACGTTCTCATTGGCGACATGAAAACTATAAAGCATGGACCAGACGGTTGCAATCCAGTGTTCCAACAGGGGTCACCTTGGTGGGAGCTTGGATTGTGATGCGACTACACGAATTTATTGCACGCATCAACACGTTCGCATATCAGTCACTGCGGTTAAAACTGTGCTTGGGGAAACGCGCTCGCCATCCAAGGGTGTTGAAGGTGCCTACTGGGGCCATAGGTGATGCGAAAGAGATCCCCGTGGCCCTGGAAAAATGGCAAAGAAGGAACAGGAGTGGATTTTAGTCAGTAAAAGTCTGACACTATCTCCCGCCCCGCCCAAGGGCGGGGGATGTCATTAGACGATTTACCCACCCGAAAAAAAAAGGGTATTAAATGTCATGGAACTGCTGTCTACACGGATAGCAACCGTCTGGTCCATGCTTAACAATTTCGCTAACGTTTGCAATACCAGTAGCGTAGATGTAGGCGAATTGGCCCCTCACCCACGGCCTCGCGCAAGCAAGGGATCTTTAAGAACAATGTTTTTTTTTTATAACTGATAAGGCTCGCGTTTGACCACTATTTAAGCTGATGGTAAGTAACGAACGGTCGAACACTGGGTTGCAGCAGTCGCTGTCTCATTTTCGAATTAATTAAAGAAAAACACCTCACTGATGGGCCTTCGCCCACGTCTAAATTGGTCTACGCTACGCCTCTGTGTAAAACTTTCTGTTTTATTATCTGTCAAGTTTATCTCTCTATCGTCTACGTCCGCAATGGACACGTGAAACACTCTTCTCCCCTCTTTCAGTGAAAGGCTATTAAACTGGTGACGTCACGTACCTCTAGCCTCTATTTACGACATGGCTGTAGACAGGCGGACAGGTACGAAGTACCTAATGTCTGGCAGTGGACGTATTCAGGGAGGATGGTACTTTGTTACTAAGTAATGCTTTTGAAAATAATCTTACAATCGAGACTCTATTGGATTGGATCTATGTCTGTCGGTCTATCTGTTTATTCCGGCTAATCTCCGAAACGGCTGGACCGATTTCGATCGGACTTTCACAGACGGATAGCTGATGTTATAAGGAGTAAGTTAGGCCGCTTTTCATGTACCCGTGGGATCAGAATTTCAAACTTGTTGATACAACTTCGAAACAATTGAACAATATTTAATAGAAGAATCTCTGGGATTAGCTAATGTTATAATGGGTAACTTAAGCTTCCTGAGGCATCTCCGAAATGGTTTTACAGATTTTGACGGGACTTTCACTAACAGAGAGTAAGGTTCTTAAACTCCACGCGAACGTAGTCGCGGGTAAGAGCTAGTCATCAATAAGGTATTGATGACACATTCACTCCACAACTTCCTGATATCTCTATTAAATCACATCGAGCCATAAAAATAGTCCCTTCATGTCTTTCTCCGTATTTTTACGGCGCCGGCGTGGTGACAGTCGGCCGCCGGCCGGACAGGTACAAGGGCTGATGGCTGAATCCGCCAACTTCATATACTTTACTACACTATTGGCCCTGAATTTTCTTTATTTTAGCTATTTTTCTCGGACTCTTTGCAGTTTGTAGATCAAAGCAGTGACTTTGGTCATTCGTTTATTACCTATACTCCATTTTTTTAGGTAGTTAACTAAATGTAAACAATTTTAACATGTCTTTTATTTAAAAATGTTTACAATTAGGTATTTTCTTAAACCGATGTTAGACAATTAACTAAATTTAAATAATCTTTGTATGTCTTTTAAACGATTTATTTTAAATAAAAAGACATATCAAGATTGTTTACGTTTAGCTAAGTACCTAAACACATGGAGTGTAGATGATTTTTACTAGATTACGACCCCCTCCGACCTAAATAAGAAAAATTAATAGTTTTGTGCACTAATATTATAAAGAAGTACGGTTTGTTCTTTTGTTTGTAGGAGGTAATCTCTGAAAGAACTGGTCCGATTGCGAAATTTTTTTCCCCGATAGGAAGCTGCTTTATTCCTGAGAAAGGTTATATTTTTTTATGTTCACACGCGGGCGAAGCTGCGGGAAAAAGTTGTTTTTTTTTTTTATAAAAGTATTATCACTGTTACGTGGCCGCGAAGTCTACATACCTGTACCAGTACCTTCAAAATATTCTGCGACTGTTACCGGCTCTTTAGGGGTTTTAGGATTAAGGACAAAAGAGACAGAAGCTTTGATCGTCTCTACAATAAATGTCCTTTGAGCTGGAAACTCTTCGGACTTGTAGCTGTGATTGATACTCGTCTGAAGGCAACGCAACCAGTCGATCGATCTACCTCGGTCTATTTATACGCGCCCGAACGCCCACGGCGCGCACACCCTCAGAATTTGACTTAGTGTCGTTCAAATGGGCTATACTTCTTTGCATCGAAAATAATGTGGATAAACCACAAACTCATAGCATTTTTTAACCGACTTCAAAAAGGAGGAGGTTATATGTTCGGTTGAATGTATGTTCATTTTTTTTTTTATGTACCCCGATTTCTCGGTCAATTGTGGACCGATTTAGAAAATTTTTTTTTTCGGTTGAATGGTTATGCTTCTGAGTTGGTCCCATAGAAATATTGTTATGATCTGATCATGAACTTCGAAGATATGGAACAGAACTCCTCATAGGATCACAGCAGATCTGTCGTAACAAGTAAAATTGCTTTGTTTATACGTGTAGTCGATGACTGACTGAAAGTAGAGGGGGAATATATCGAACTGATCTGATGATGAACCCTGAAATTAGGCACCGGAACTCTGTAATAAGTTAATGTAATCTAACCGTGTTTAGGATTATTAGAATTGTGATGAGATGCACTCTGGCTATAAGGTATTTAAATTTGGCTGAGGGGTACTTTTTAGTGGTGGTACCGTAACTAAAAAGTGTAAAACAAAAACTTTTCCGAAAAAATATATAACCGACTTCAAAGTAAAAAAAAAAACACTGAAAAGTGCAAAATAACTTTATTTCGGAAGTCGGTGTTAAATAACGAAGAGACAAAACTATTGTAGAAACACCGACTTCCGAAATTAAAGTTATTTTGCACTTTTCAGTGTTTTTTTTACTTTGAAGTCAGTTATATTTTTTTTTGGAAAAGTTTTTTGTTTCATTTTCACGTACGGCGAGTGTGCCTCCCTTACGTTGTTAACACCTCTACGGTCCGGACTACGGCGTTTGTTTGCCTCGCCGTTTATACCGCGTATATTGAAGGATGATGAAGTGCAATGGAAAGAACTATGCTCGGAGTTTCCTTGCGTGATTGCATAAGGAATGAAGATATCCGCAGGAGAACCAAAGTCGCCGACATAGCCCGAATAATCGCCAAACTAAAGTGACAGTGGGCAGGACATATTGCTCGTAGAAAGGATGGTCGATGGGGCCGAAAGGTTCTAGAGTGGCAACCGCGCACCGAAAAATGCAGCGTTGGAAGGCCTCCTACAAGGTGGACCGACAACCTGGTGAGAGTCGCGGGAATGCGGTGGATGTGAGACGCACAGGATCGGTCGTTGTGGAGACGCTTGGGGGAGGCCTATGTCCAACAGTGGACGTCTTTCGACTGAAATGATGATGATGATGATATCGAAGGATTGAAACGATTTGCCTGCTGCTGTCGTCCGATTATAATTTTGGTGTCTTCATGGCATCTCTGCTTAGGTACCATCAGGTGGGATCGCAGTCAAGCAATAGTTTATCTACACTAGTATTATAAAGAGGTAAAGTTTGTATTTATGTTTTTTTTTTTTGTAGGAGGTATCCCTGGAAGTACTGGTCCGATTGCTAAAGTTTTTCCACCGATAGAAAGCGGCTTTATTCCTGAGTGACATAACTGAAGCCGTGGGTAAAAGCTAGTATCAATTTTTTTAAAAACTTATTTGCTAATCAATAACGGTTTTTTTTTTTCCTTTTTTTAACCGACTCTTAGTATATTTTTTTTAAATTGATGTTGGTCGACTGCGATCTCACCTGGTGGTAAACAGTGATGCAATCGTTGATGATGAAGCGCAGTAGCATATAAAGAGTTAAAAGTAAGTGACAAAAATATAATTATTATTTAAGCCATAATTAGTTTTTTTTTTTAATTCGTTCTTATTTTCATGCTTAGTAACAATTTGCCTTCTTTTCCCATTTGCCGCTACTCCGGCACTTCACACAGTGATGCAGAGATGAACGGAATTGAACAACTCGATACTGATTAAACTTTTTTCGTTCACAATTCGTAAATTTCAATTAGAAAAATATCTTGTGTTGCTTACCCTACCTACCTGATTGCTCACCCTACCAACATGATTCGATTTTTTGTTTTTAATTATTGCTGAAAGGCTCGCCATACACCACTATCTCACTTGATGGTAAGCGATGATGTCGCCGACGATGGAGCACGCTTCTCTAGAAGTAACCTATTCACTCTTGACTTAAAGACTCCTAGGTTGTAACTATCAGGAAACACAGACTCCGGCAGGGAGTTCCACTCCTTAGCTGCACGCACAATAAATGTGTTACTAAAACATTTTGTGCGTAAAGGTGGGATGTCTAACCATGTACCGGTGGCGCATCACCGTGGCCTGGTGGTCCGATGATGGAACGGGCTAGGCGGAATTAGGCTATGCAATTCCGACGCACACTCCGAAATGCATTTGACAGCTATGACGTCACAACATGGCGCAAAGTCGATCCTATTCTTTTTTCTTAATATTGATAGGCTCGCGTTTGACCACTATCTCACCTGATGTTAAGCGATGATGTGGCCGACTATGGAGCACGCTTGCCTAGAAGTAACCTATTCACTCTTGACTTAAAGACCCCTACGTTGTAACTATCAGGAAACACAGACTCTTATTATTCTTATTTGCAACGCATAGTCTGCAAACACTACAGCTGTGGGAACCTAGGAGCTAGGCAGAAACCTCCACGATGTCACAAATATTGCATGAGGGTACCCTCTCTGTGTGATATTAACGACCCCGCAGGGGGGCGGGGTGGGGGTGCAGGTATTGTCGTCGGTCCAACTGTACTGCGGAATTATAAGTTTTTATTTACGCACTCTCAGGCGGTATGACGCACTCCCAGGGCCTCACCTCGACAATTTGAGACATTAGCTTTGTTTAAATGGGTCTGATGTAGTGTTACCAGCTCATATTTTTCGACTACCCTGTTGGTCTAGTGGTTAGTGGCCCTGACTGCTATGCCGGAGGTCGTGGGTTCGATTCCCACCAAGGACAAATGTTTGTGTGATGAGCACGTTCATTTGTTGTGTCTGGTTGTAATTTATCTATATATGTATGTATTTAGAAATAAATATATAAGTATGTTTATCAGTTGTCTAGTATACATAACACAAGCTCTGCTTAGCTTGGGACTAGACGGCGTTTGTGATATTAAAAAAAAAAGAGATTGGATTACAATCAGCGCAGAAGGTAAAAGAAATCGGGATTTAGGGTTTTAGATCAGGACAAATAACATTTTGGACTACCCCCTCCCTCCCCCATCCTCCTAGTTCTCACAGTCCACTCTAAGGTTGTCTGCTAGATATCGCTGTCAGCGATAAGACCGCCATTGTACCCATAGACTTAAGTTAGTGTGAAATTGTTACTATTTTGGTGTACAATAAAGTTAATTCTATTCTATTTTTATTTTTTGAGGTGGGGCATCATCCAATGACTTCTCTGGATCTAGGGTGAAACGAGATGGCGTGTCAGACTCTTACTGATTAAAACTGACCTGTCCTTCAGTTGCCCTTTGCGTTCTAAGGCCACGTTCACTCCTTGAAACGTGCCCACGGCCCTGGCAGGCTTCGGCCCTGGCAGGCTTCGGCCCTGGTGTGATTTTGAACGCATTGTCACATTCTGTAAAAGTTACTGATTTAATATAGAATCTACATGTTAATTTTTGGTAATTATAATGGTAAAAACCACTATAATTACCGGGTTCCGTAAAACGAGATCTTTATTACTAAGACTCCGCTGTCCGTCTGTCCGTCCGTCTGTCACCAAGCTGTATCTCATGAACCGTGATAGTTGGACAGTTGACAGATAATGTATTTCTATTGCCGCTATAACAAATATTAAAATACAGAATAAAATAATATTTAAGGGGGCTGCCATACAACAAACGTGTTTTTTTTTACTACGTACGGTACCCTTCGTACGTGACTCCGACTCGTACTTGGCTGGTTTTTATATTATGTTAAGATATTTCGTCACCATCTTCCTGCTTTTTAGGGTTCCGTACCTCAAATGAAAAAAACAGAACCCTTATAGGATCACTTTGTTGTCCGTCTATGTGTAAAGACCGTTTATCTCGAAAACTAGTGGAGCTATTGATATATTATAGCGGCTTTGCAACAGAAATAATTTCAACTGACTAGCTAAGGCGGACGGACACCGGAGTGATAGCAATAGCGTCCTGTTTTTACTATTTGGGTACGGAACCCTAAAAAATTTTTACCTCAGTTTATTACTATTTTATGTTCCAGACTCATGCATTCTTTTATTATTCAGAGCAAGTTATAACAGCTATGAAATAAGTAAGATTGATGTCCGTCAGCGGCCCACATGTAAACTCTTTTATTACAATCGTGGTGCAATGCACATCAAACGAACCGGTGCAGCGGCCATCTTGCTTTTATTTTATATTTCACAACGGCGGGTACTTCGCGTGTCACGCGTCGGGATCAGCCGATGATATACGAGAGTAGGCCGGATTAAAAACGGTTTATTTTGATAGTTATTGAGACTGTAATAAATTAAAACTTTTGTACGTAATATATTTAATGTCATCAAAGCTGTTGGCAGCTTTGGCCATTTATTATTTTACTACAAAAGAAGCCTGCTGAAGAAGAGTACTTTTGTGTTGTCTGTATTTTTGTTCTTTTAATTTTTAAGTGTTTTTGTGTATCTGTCTTCTATATTCATAATAATGAATAGCTGTTTGTTAGTCTCGCTAAAACTCAAAAATGACTGGACCGATTTGGCTAATTTTGGTTTTTAAATATTCGAAATAGTCCAGGGAAGGTTTAAACGGTGAAAAAAAATTGATAAAATAATAAAAAAAAAACCGAATACAACGCCATCTCTAAGTAATTGAAATGTCATTTTAAAATGAATTATGCTGTTCTTGTAATGCCAGTAGATGGCGTTATCCTTACTATTATGCGGTACGAAGTTTGCCCCATACAAAAAAAAAGGTTATTTTGTCGATGCTTTTTATCTCGATTTGTTTTGCTGACTCTCACTTGGTCAGCTTTTTTAAGAAACGTAGAATCGAGGTCATGACATCAAATTGTGAAAGCAAAGAAGCCAGTCTTCATGTAATCCCGCAATCCCGAGACGATAAAAGCGGTCAATCATCGGACATTAGCTCAACAAACAAACAGTCGGAATGCAGCGCAGCATCGTTTGATCTCGTTGCAACACCGACGTTGTAATCAAAAGCTCTCGTTTTCATATCGAGGCCGTGTTGACTGATATAAATCTTACTTTTTTCTTATGTTCTGTTTTGTTCAGCGAGGTTTTAGCATTGTCTTTATCTATATATTATATATTTATTTGATGATGGGGGGGCCTGGAGTTCTAAGATACAGGCTTAGGCTTAGTTTAGACTCCAGATCTCCCACAAATTACAAATTCAGATACATAAGTTTTTATGCTTTTTCTGCTAAGATTAATAAACACTTTTTTTTTTTTTTTTAATATAAACTATTTTAAAGTACAATTACACTAGGCTTGGGTCCAATACACTTCCCCGCTATGTGGCAGCCATTTTGTTTTTTTTTTTTGTTGAAATATTCTCTATGCGAGTACAAAAAACATCATATATCTCAAAGTTTTAGTCATACTGAGATAAAAATAGGCTTATTCGAAAGGCAATAATATTGTCTACCGTCTGCATTACAAAGCAATGTGTTCACAATTCCATAAATTTTTTAAAAAAATGTAAAAGTCGAAAAAAAAAAAAACGAAAAATTATGCAATTCAACCAATAATTGTTAACCTTATATTTAAGTATTTAGAATATCGCTAGTCCATGTCCGGACACACTGTTATCGTAGCCAAATCATAGAAATTGATGACTTTATGATATGCGAAATACCACTCACTGATGATTCACGAAATCTCAGAAACTATAACACCTACAAACTTAAAATTTGGCAAGTCGGTTCCTTATAGGGTGTATACATCCGCTAAGAACTTTACGAAACTCTACACCTAAGGGGGTAAAACGGGGGTTGGAAGTTTGTATGGATAAATCAACTTTAGTGCGGGCGAAGCTGCTGGCAGAAGCTAGTATTATATATAACTTAGTATATAATTTTATTTTACAACTTTCACACAAAGCCATCTAGGCCTAAACTAAGCAGAGCTTGTGCTATGAGTACTAGACAACTAATAAACATACTTATATATTTCCGTATTTAAAATATTATATAGATAAATTACACCCAGACACTGAACAAGTGATCACGCTCAGCACATAAACAATTGTCTTAGGATCAATCGAACCCACGACCTCCGGCATAACAGTCAGGGCCACTAACCACTAGACCAACAGGCCAGTCAATATTATATAATCGTTCTATACGTGTGTTTGTCACTTAACTAAACGGCTTGACCGATTTGAAAGTAATTCTGTGTATACTCGAGTGGGCCTCTAGATGGTGTGAAATTACTAATGCCAAGACCATTATATAGGTGCAATCAGATTCTTATTTTTTGTTTTTTTTTTTTGACAGCGTGCCAGTTTCGGGCAGAACGTCTGCCGGGATTGCCGGTAATAAATATAATTAAAGCGTCTGATTGTGTTAGCAAAAATATTTATTTTTCCTATATGCATATAGATTGGCCTGTTGGTCTAGTGGTTAGTGGCTCTGACTGCTATGCCGGAGGTCGTGGGTTCGATTTCCACCCAGGACAAATGTTTGTGTGATGAGCACGATCATTTGTTCTGTGTCTGGGTGTAATTTATCTATAATAGGTATGTATTTAGAAATATATAAGTATGTTTATCAGTTGTCTAGTACTGAGACTGGACGGCGTCGGGTGATAGTTAAAAAAAAAATTAGACTAGAATTATAATAAAAATACAATTCTCAAATTTTTCATTTGTCTGTCTGTGTGTTCTGGCTAAACTCCGAAACAGCTGGACTGATTTTGATGAGACTGGTTGTTAACTGATGTTATGTGGAATAACTTAGGCTAATTATAATTTAGGGTGTCTTCAAGGCGAGAGTGAATACGCTCTTAATAAACTAATGCGGCTTATCATTAACGATTGCATCACTGCTTACCCTCAGGTGGGATCACAGTCAAGCACTTTATAGCACACAAGTTTTTATATTAATTAGAAAAAGCTAATTTAATTTAAAAAAAGGTGCTGCGCAAAAAAAATCTTAAAATTGTGACTAAATGGCAATGTGCTGTTTCACGAGTTTGGCGCAGACAAAGTCGCGGGCAATAGTTAGTTTAAAAAAATATCTTAGTAATATCTCTTCATCATCATCATTACAGCCGAAAGACGTCCACTGTTGGACATAGACCTCCCCCAAGCGTCGCCACAACGACCGGTCCTGTGCGTCTCGCATCCATCGGATACCCCTATAATGTCCCATAATAAGAATGTATTTTCTCGAACGAACTCTGAACTTTAAATAAAAATAAGCTCTTGTTTGTAGCTCGCTAATTGATGAACAGCTAAAAATACTTTGAAGGACGAAATTAAATTCTACACGATTGAGTTTTTGAATGTGTCAACAACCGTGCGTTCGTTACCCGAGTTCTTGGATGAAAAAAAAATATATCGAAAATGATGACAACATCGCTTTTTATCCATTCGGAAAAGTTCGCAGGCGAGAGTGTTTGAAGCCGAGTGCTGCAGTGACAAATTTCTTCGTGTATCAAACGATTTTTTTCAGTACACTTACGAAGATATAAATAAATAAACGGGGGTTGACGCGCGACTCATGGGGGTCGCCCATGGGTGCTAAGATATCATCGATAAATACAATAAATTGTGGCAGAAGCGAGTTTGCGCACTTTTCCGCACGAGTGCGAAAAACAGTAAATTGCTTGCCTAAAACCTGAGGATCTTTAAGTAAAGAGTGAATAGGTTATTTCTAGGCAAGCGTGCTCGCATCTTCAACCACATTGCCGCTTATCATCAGGAGAGATAGCGGTCAAGCGCGAGCCTGTCAACAAAAAAAAAGTGTATTAAAAATACTTTTTTTAATTCTAAGAAAATCGGTTTCTCCATACAAACTTTGGACCCCCATTTCCGCCCCTTAGGGGGTGAATTTTGGAAAATCCTCTCTTAGTGCTCAACTACGTCATAAAAGAAAACTTTGTGCAAAATTTCACGCTCCTAGTCCCAGTCGTTTCGTGTGCGTTGATATGTCAGTCAGTCAGTTTCTCATTTTATATAAATAGATGGAGCTACTCTTTCCGGTCTCAACGTATCCCCCCAACTAGCTTGTCATCTTAATACGTACGCGATCCGGCTACTTTACGAAATAATCGACTTTTATATAAAAGGAGACAGACCAAAAGTTTCGTTACATTAATAACTGTCTCGAGTAGGGTTACCACCTTGTTTTTGGTAGAAATATAGTATTTTACGAAAATCATTGCCAATAATATAGTTCTTTAAAAAAACACATGAAAATAAACGAAAATAAAAAACTTTTCATAAAAAAAATATAACCGACTTCTTCCAACTTTAATTTCGGAAGTCGGTGTTTCTATAATAGTTTTGTAACACCGACTATAGTAGTGTAACACCGACTTCCGAAATTAAAGTTGGAAGAAGTCGGTTATATATTTTTTATGAAAAGTTTTTTATTTTACAATTTTTGGTAATGGTACCACCACAAAAAAGGACCCCTCAGCCATATTTAAATACCTTATAGCCAGAGTGCATCTCATGACAATTCTAATAATCCCAAACCCGGTTAGATTACATTAATTTATTACAGAGTTCCGGTGCCTAACTTCAGGGTTCATCATCAGATCAGTTCGATATATTCCCCTTCTACTTTCAATCAGTCATCAACTACACGTATAAACAAAGCAATTTTACTTGTTACAACGGTTCTGCTGTGATCCTATGAGGAGTTCTGTTCCATATCTTCGAATTTCATGATCAGATCATAACAATATTTCTATGGGACCAACTCGGAAACATAACCTTTTAATCGAAAATAAAATTTTCAATGACCGAGAAATCGGTGAACATACATAAAAAAAAACAACATACATTCAACCTCCTCCTTTTTGAAGTCGGTTAATAAAACATTTTTATTTCAATTTCGAGTTTTAATTTTTCTTTATTTATTTTAAACTGTCCTTTCTTAGTGTCTAATATTTAATGTGTGTGACTTGACCTGATAATTTCCTAGATGGTGTTATAATCAAAAAAATTTCGCTATACTTTACCGTGCAAACTATATATATACTAGATTATTTTATGTGATCACAGTTCCTTAAGAATCCTTGTGAATAAATAGTCATGATTAAAACAGTGCGTGCGTTTTATTGGGTGTTCTCGCCTTTGCACACACGACTCAGCCTCCACAACACAGTTACTGGGCAACACGATATTCCTTCAATAGGTTTCATCAATGACGGACTGAGCCTACCGTGAGCACTGGCGTAGCTACCAAATGGTACACTGGCTAGGCGGAGCAGTGCCCCAGGGCCCCCAAACTCGGGGGGCAAATTTATTTTTGAAGTAACGAAAAATTTTGTAGCCTTCGAAATTTAAATAAATGAGATTGCAACTCTACTTTAAATCATTATGGCAACTGGTTTTATTCAGTAAAAGTCTGACACCTGATGATTACCCATGTAAAAAAGGGACCCAGTTTTTTCTTGTCGCACAGCAGTTGGCCACTTGGCTACGCCACTGGACGTGATTAAGATAAATGTTTGTAAAAGATCCGCGTTGAATCGCCACTAACACCGCGTAAGCCAGATTATACAAAATGTCGTAAACAGCTGTAAAATCGCTGGATGCAGCATCGAAAGTCGAATAAACGTTGAACGTTTTGCCGCTAGCTTAGCGATGACGATGACGGTCCGACATCCTACTTGACAAAGGACGAACCTTCTTCTTTATTAAAGAACTGCGTAACGCTGGGCCGCGTATTTCTATTCTATACAAGGCCTGAACGCAGCCGTACTTTGTATTGCTATTTTTATATCTGCAATTACAATGTATATGTCGTGGCCAGATCGTAGAATTGATCACTTCATGATGTGACCGGCCATATTATGAAATGCAACCATTTCATGATATGGCCAACTAAAACTGGCCAGATCGTTTAAACGTCAACGTTTCATGATATTTTAATCAACGTTTGGCCATATCATAATGTATATTGTAGGGTATCCATGACATCAAGGGTTTAATAAAAATTCCAAACTATTAATGTAGAATTAGATAAATAATAATGGGTTTTTTTTTCTAAACCTAACCCAAATGATTCGCAGACATTATAAAGGGATCTGTAATGGTCACTTGCCCACTACTTCTAACCTAACCTAACCCGCATGATCGCTTCGCTCGCTCGCCATCGCGTTCGGGTCACTATTCTAATCTGACCTAATCCAGGCGCGATTATTCCGATCTACGCACGATTACTCCATATTCGTGCTGGCACTGTATATTATGGAATAAGGTTATATAGTTAGGTCACTACGAAGTATACGCGAGTATTTGCGTACTACTCTTGTATAGATCCTCCCGATCATTAGTAAAAAAGTGATTTCCAATCCATACGCGATTAGTTTCACACACTTGCGTTCAGGCCTTGTATAGAATGGAAATACGCTGCGGGGCCAGGCTCAGCGCAGTAACTTGATTGTGCGTTAGACGGCTGGAGTAATATGTTGTAATCTGTTTGGACAGATGTCAGCGGTAATTAGGTCAGCGCGGCTGCCGCCGTGTTGCCACATCGCGGATCGAATCTGGTGCGAGCTTTATACAAGACTTGTAAGGAATGAGCAACAACAGAGGAGATTGCAGTCTCCACGCTTGATATTATTCATCTACTTAACATTTAAAAATATTATTTAAAACACAAATAAAATATACATTCAAAAGTAGCAGTCCGCCGGTGTTAGGAGCAGGGTCCTAGCTATAGGGCTCCGGAAACAGGAACCTCCTCACAATGCGAGCCGTATCGTCGTATGCGTTGTGGTACCACAACAAAAAAGTGTATTTAAAAAAAAAAGTTATGTTGCTCTTTTTAGTGTTTTTTTTTTACATTGAAGTCGGTTATATTTTTTTTTTTGTAAAGAGTTTTTTTTAAGAAGAAGTTTTTTTTTTGCATTTTGAACCTTAAGAGGACCTAATCGCGAGTTTTCTAATGCTCAAAATAGGTATACCATCCACTGCAGTAAACACAATCAGAAAAATATGTGTTATTCTTCAGGATAAATGCTAGATAGATGGTGTTTTGGAGGTAAGCGGAACATAGTGTAAAGTACCGCAAACCTCCGTTGAAAAGGGAGGATCCTCCGACCAGACGGGTGTTATGTCTGGTGGGCAACTGCCTGATAGATGATTTCGGGCTAGCTATATTCGCGCGGAGAATTTTAATTGCGCGATGCAGGATTAGTTCTTATGTGACGCCATAGATGGCGCTACAGTGTGTAGTGTGTCAAAACATAATACAGCTTATTTAGTACGATAGAAAAAAAATCACGAAGATGCCTCTAAAAATACTTATATCGATTAAAAACCGGACTAATATGTAACATGCGATCATTCTGTTCGTTTGTCAGATTATTCTTTAAACAATGTTTTACTGTTATAATGTTTTTAATTTTATAAACAAAAAATGTTTCATATTTGTAAGACACTATGTCTGCGCATAGACCTCCTTCTATAGTATGCAGTCCAAAAGTGACCCCAGTTAACCCAGTCCCTAGTTTATAATTGCTGCTTTTTGTGTACAATAAATGTTTAACTCTTAAAGCGCCCTATACAATACAAATTCGAAACCTTTCGGACTTTCGCAATTTAATCGAAGAAAAAGTAATCGCAGATTTTTTCTTCGTATCGCTACATCGCATCGATGCGGACGGCTTCACATACTAATCGAGCTTTTTGTATGGCGCGTCGTGTATCGACGAGTGTGCCTTGAATCTTGACCCTTTACTGTACAACGCCTACGCGAGAGGAGCTGATATTACTCACATTGATATTTAATTATGTAATGTAGCCATGAGGATCAGTCATGATTTTTGTGGAGTATGCAGACTTATAGCGTCAAATAGAACAGTAAATACTGTGAAGAAATTATTTAAATCGGACCAAAAATGACGAAGTTACAGCAATTTTAGTGTATTAGTTCCAGAAACGCGCCCGAGAATGCAGCGACTCGCTGTGACGTCATCTGTCATGATCGGTCTCCACCGGCGAATGAATACGATCAAGCCGTTCGTCCCACGGATTATGACTGATGACGAGATGAGAGAGCGCGCGTTTCCAAGGAGCCGTTCAGAAAAACTTTAATAAATCCACCATTTCTTGAGTAAATTATTACACATACGATGTACTTAATAAAAATCGAATTTGCTATTAAGTGATTGATCCTCATTCCCTGCTCGCCATAAGCTGCTTATAAGTAGCAGTACAATACCTGCTTCTCATTTTCAGGCCAACCAGATGTGCTGCGAGAACAGGTTTCACTCGTCTGCTCGACAGCTATCTGTCTTTGTTGAGCTCCTTAGTAGTCCTGAGTGGAGCACAACAAACATTGCTTTCAAATGCTTGCACTGTATGGACCTGTAGTGGAAATGCAGTTTGACCACGTTTGCTGAAAAAAATTCTCAGGGTAGCCAGCTAGGAAACTCCGGCCTCGTCTAGTGACAAAAAAAATTACGTGTTTTTTAAAACCTAGGTATTTTCAAAATAAATATAATATAATATTCCACAAAACGCCGTCTAGTCCCAAGCTAAGCAGAGCTTGTGTTATGAGTACTAGACAACTGATAAACGTGCTTATAAATATATTTCTAAATACATAGATATTATAAATAAATAACATCCAGACACAGAACAAATGATCGTGCTCATCACACAAACATTTGTCGTGGGTGGGAATCGAACCCACGTCATAGAGGGCGTGTCAGACTTTTACTGACTAAAACCCACTCCCTATGTTCCTTTTTTGCCTTCGTTCCAGGACCCGGGGTTTTCTTTCGCACAAACTATGTCCCCAGTAGGCTTCGACCCTGCTGGGCAGCCTACGCTTTTGCTGACATCGTGACGCGCCATTACTCGCCGTCAAGTCCTACCAACACTGCGCTGTCCAATACAAAGATATTATTCCAGAACCCTCTACCCCCCCTTGAGCACTCGTTCTGCAATGGATACTACTTAAATCAACACACACATGATATCCCGCGCCTAGCTAATACAGAGTTGAGAGCAAGTATAGCGTAACGTTCAATATTGACTTACATCGGCTCGCTGATAACGTGGCCTACAGTCGCGAGTACTACGTGTACAGATAACAGTTCCACATTCCCACGGTATTTACCCTTGCTTTGTTCAGCATCGTAATAATAATAATGGTTTTTTCGATTTACCTTTCGTCGTGCGCGGGAATTGCATGACTTGATTCCGCCATCTCTTTCCACCATCGGACAACCTGACGTTGTTGAAACCTCTACTACAGTCCGTAGTAAGCGTTTCACCTCGTCGTTTATACCGCATACGTCGAAGGATTGGAAAAATTTGTCTGCTGCGATCTTCCCGTCCGATTATAATTTAGATGGCTTCGAGTCTAGAGCGAATAGGCCCTTAATAAACTAGTGCGCCTCACCATCAACGATTGCATCACTGCTTACCGTCAGATGGGATCGTAGACAAGCACTGGTTTATATTATTACTAGTTTCTGCCAGCGGGTTCGCCCGTGTGACAAACTTTGGACCCCCGTTTCATACCCATAGGGGGTGAATTTCGGAAAATCCGTTCTTAGCTGATGTCGACACCTTATAAGGAACTAACCTAACCTACCTGCCAAATTTTAAGTTTGTAGTTGTTATAGTTTCTGAGATTTCGTGATTAATCAGTGAGTGGTGTTTCGCTTTTTTATATACGAGTAAGTAAAAATTAAAAAAAAATACACTTACTCGAAAACCCACTCCTATCTCTATCGTTTTTAGGCACGCAATTTACTGTTTTCCGCACAAAAGTGTGAGTGTAATGCAGAAAAGAGCGCGAGATCACCCCCGGAACAATTTATTGTATTTACCGTATCAGGCTGAGCGCCGCGTAGTCCCCACTAGTCGCTAATCAGCTTCCGTTTATTTATTTCCTAGAAACGTCGAGGTGGAATTCGCCCGAGCCGCAGGCGAGGGTGTTATGGAGGCGAGCGAAGCTACTCTTTCCGATCCCATATTTTTTTACTTTTGATAAGCTCGCGCTTATACATTATCTCTCCAGATGGAATAATTATAGGTAAATTACCACCCAGACAGAGAACAAATGATCGTGCTCATCACATAAACATTTGTCCTGGATGGGAATCGCACCCACGACCTCCGGCATAGCAGTCAGGGCCACTAACCACTAGACCAATAAGCCAGTCGTACATAGTATATTGTTACACCGTGAAACTTGAAAACGCCATATCTTCGATGAAATCAAGAGTAGGATCGAATAATTAAAACGCATTGCTGTACGAACCTTCCAGATTGTGATTTGGTTATTCGTTGATTGGACAAATTTGTTATTGTTTGTGGTGATTAAAGTTCTCTGCTAGTAAACCGGCATTTAATTACTCACGTTTGTAACAATATTTTATATCTCAGGAGTCCGTTCCCTCGGAATCATTTTGTACTGCCGCGCGGGCGAAGCTGCTAGCAAACGCTACCTAGTTATAATGAAGGCTTCGTTAAATGTTACCTACTGTGTGGACCAGCGGAGCTGGCGGCGTTCAAAGCTTTTAATTTTCCGGGAGGAATGGTTCCGGCACAATTATGTATTTTTTTTCAATATGGAAATATTCCAAACGGACAATAACGTAACATCTCGCCTTTTTGCTAGGCTCGCTTTTGACCACTATCTCACCTGATGGTAGGCTGGGCACGCCACAATTATGGCGGTAAGTCCCCTCTTGGAGGCGTGGTTGGAAAGACCTCACGGCGTCCTCACCTTCCGCATGACGCAGGTTCTCACCGAACATGGTAAGTTCGGAAAGTTCCTGCACCGAATTCGTGCGGAAGACACGCCCGGGTGTCGCCACTGTGTGGAGCACTCGGAGGACACGGTGGAGGTGTGTCCCGCTTGGGCAGAGCAACGCCGTTTCCTACAGGCCATGGTTCGGAGCGAGGAGGAGTGGCAGGCGGTCGCCTCCTTCTGCGAAGCAGTAATGCTTGCAAAGGAGGCGGCCGATCGCGTGAGGCAGCGGTCCTCTCGCCTCAACTGCCGCCGGGATTCCGATCCCGATTTCCGGCCACCGTAGGCGCGGGCTTGCGGACGGCGAGCAATGGGTGGCTCGCCGTCCGATCGTACGGTAACCATTCGGACCGAGCCCAAGTCATCGACGGCGCGTCTTGTTCCACGCGCGCCTCAGGGAGATGTCAGCAAATCGTAGGGGCCCAGCAGGGTCGAAGCCTACTGGGGCCATGGGTAGTGTGAAAACGAAACCCGGGCCCTGGGACAAAGGCAAAGAAGGAACAGGAGTGGGTTTTTAGTCAGTAAAAGTCTGACACTATCTCTCGCTCCGCCCAAGAGCGAGATTTGCCATAAGATTTTTCCACCTAAAAAAAAAAAACCTGATGGTAGGCGATGATGTGGCCGAGGATGGAGCACGCTTGTCTAGAAGTAACCTATTCACTCTGGACTTAAAGACCCCCAATACTCAATACTTTATTGCATTCCAGGTTGTAGCTATCAGGGAACAGACTCCGGCAGGGAATATCACTCCTTAACTCCTTCCTTACTTTAGTTGAGGTTTTTTCTTTTCTTTTTCTAATAAGCTCAAATTTAGGCTTGTTTTGTTCAATTTCTGATTGAAAGACTGGATGACATTACCTGACCTGGGATTCAAACCCAGTAACCCCTAAGCGTAGCGCGTGTGACCACTAAACCGATAAACTCCATACCTATAATCGAGTTCGGTCTGAAATCATTCATATATAGTTTTTTAGGGTTCCGTAACTCAAAAGGAAAAAACGGAACCCTTTTAGGATCACTTTGTTGTCCGTCCGTCAGTCTGTCTGTCTATCAAGACCTTTTATCTCGAGAACGCGTGGAGGTATCGAGTTGAAATTGAAACCATATACTTAGGTCTGCGGTCCCTTGAAGCTGTGAAAAAATAAAACTTCTAAGTAAACGAAAAAAAAAGATACGGCCGTTTACGTCGCAAAAAACGTGCATATTAACACTCTCAAAGGAATCAAAATTCATAGGGTACTTCCCGTTGACCCAGAATTCTGAAATTTGGTATAAAGCAAGATCTTATAGCACAGATATAGGAATAAATCTGAAAACAGAAAATTTGTTATTACGTCACAAAAAAAAAAAACTTTTTTGCTATTCGAAAAAATCTTCGAGGCTCAATTCGGGAATTGAACTATTCACATAGGTAAGTTTGTACGGAACCCCCCTTAGTGCGCGAGTTCGACTCGCAGTTGCCCGGTTTTTTTATTTTTTATTTTAAAGTAGAGTAAAGTAGTACCTAGTGTCTTAGCAGGCCTAAGTTGAGCTACACCAATACTTGCACTGGCTGGACAAGTCTATTAAAATCTGTGTGGTTCTTTCCTCAAAAGACCAGCTCACTAAGCTGCATGGTCCTCATGTGATGTGACCATCACATATTTACTGTTTGGACTTTAAAAGAGACTTTGACCTCTGAGTTTGTTTCAGTGTTTCTTCTCAGGGTAGTCAGCTAGGAAACACTGGTGTCATAGCATAGCATATAGCATAGTCGGCCTCATAATGTTCCCACTGTTGGGACTCAGATAATCAACCACGCGGGTCCAGTGCGGGTTGGTCAATGTCACATGTCTTCGAATTTTTGGTTTTAGGACATGCAGGTTTCCTCACGATGTTTTCCTTTACCGTTTTGAGAGCAGTGGTGATGAAATAATTACACAAAGTAATGTGCCTGGCAGGGTTTGAACCCGCGACCTACAACTCGTAAGTTCGGGCCCTTACCACTCGGCCACCACTGCTCTTGGTGGCACACTGATCTCATCTAGTTTAAAATTGACGTGTAAAATTGTTTTTTTTTTAAATGTATTTGCAAAATAAATATCATTTAGTAATATTCAGTTTGGAATGTAAAATCTGATATAAGTTTGTTCTGGTATAGAATTATCAAATCCATTTGGTGCCGGGTTCGCGCCGGAGCAAGTTTTTCAATTACAGTCGTATCTAGAGTCAGCAGCAGCTGCCTACATTACTGGAACTTGTACAACTTGGGTCAGGAGGAGCTGGCGACTTGCCGGATAGGTTACAGATGGAATCTTTCCGTTACTGTGGTATCACATTGACTAATTTACAATTTTTTTAAACTTTTGTTTCAAAAATTAATTTTACCCCTCGCAGTGCTCGAGAGTTAATTCAACACACCGCCCGCGACTTTAAGGGGTGACCAAACTGTTGGCAACTAGCGTTCCAACCAAGATGACCTTGGTTTATGTGTTTGGTCTTTGTTGCGGCTACATGGATGTAAACCACGCGCCAACACGTTCGGTGGTTGGGAAAACGCGCCTCCCAACCAAGGGCGTTGGAGGTCATGGATTACAACTCCTGTCTACACGGATTGGAACTAACAAGGTCACCTCTGTTGGGACGGTGGTTTGCAACCGTCTGGTCACCCCTTTAAACATTAATCTACTATTATTATTGATAGGTTTGCACTAACCACTGTCTCACGTGATGGTAAGCGATGATGTGGCCGGCGATGGAAAACACTTGCCTCTAAGTAACCTATTCACTCTTGACTTAAAGACAACGTGACATAGACTTCGACAGGGAATTCCACTCTTTAGCTGTACGTATAAAGAAAGTATTCCCGAGATGTTTGGTGTGTATGACCCTAAAAACAGTGATCATTTTCTCCTAGATTAATAGGCCTGAGGCCCAAACACAAGCTCTTAACGCGGTCCAGTTGACGACCTAAACTGAACTGTATACATAAAGGGTGTTGTATAGCTCAATCCCTTTTTCTCGCTGGCACGACTGTGTTAAGGTTCAAGACCTTCAAATCAAACTGATGGTTATTTCGCTATAACTAAGTAATCTTCTGGGGTCATTCGATTCATTGTAGACGACAGTCATCGCGTATTATTACGTGTAATTGAGGTGAAGAGGAAAAATTCTCAAGTTTTTTTTTCTCCACAGAGAAGGGTGGTCAAGATCCTAAACGGATACTATTTTGTCTGAAGTGAAACGTTTTTTGTTTTTGGTTATAAGAGAAGCCTCCTACCCAACTTTCTTACGCGATGTACCCACGCGATCGCGAAGCGATGCGGCGCGTTTGGAACAAACAGTTGATACACTATTGCGGAACCGTAGGCGTGGACTTGCGGAAGGCGAGCAATGGGTAGCTCGCCGTTCGCCCGTCCGGCCCTCCGGTAATCGTACACCAAGCGTATAATGACGAATATGCGTTTATGAAACTACGCGCCCTTAGACAGTATATCTTAGGGTTCCTACTATAATATCTAGCGAAGGAGGAGGCTGCACGCGTGAGGGAACGAAGGTCCTCACGCCCTAGCCGCCGTAAATCCGACCCCGACTACCAGCCACGGTAGACGCGGGCTTGCGGACGTCGAGCACTGGGTAGCTCGCCGTCCGGCTGTTCGGTAATTAACCAACCGGACCGAGCCCAGTCGTCAACAGCGCGTAGTGATCCTCGCGCTCCTCAAGAGATGTCAGCAAACCGTAGGGGCCCAGCAGGGCCGATGCCCGCTAGCTGGTACCGCGGAGAATTTCTGAAAGGGAAACCCGTAGTCCTAGAACGCAAAGGGTAATTGAAGGATACAGGTGTGGTTTTAGCCAGTAAAAGTCTGACACATCCTCTCGTTCCACCCAGAGCGCGAGAAGACATTTGGAAGATTTCTCACATTATTAAAAAAATATATATACAAAATATCTTGTTAATAAAAGTCAGTATCAAATACAATAAATAGTAGCGCGGGATCCCAATTCCGCACTTCAAATAACTCTCAGCAGAATCGATAGTTTGCCTGTCTTAAACAAAATCGGAACTACCATCAACAAAAGAACGGAAAGAATATGCGTAAATCTTTACTCAACACTCCTATAACATTTCCTACCCTATCTCTAGCGAGACAAAGTTCAATATCGTTTGTACATAAACGTTTGCGATAGACACTGCAGACGTCACACTTTCATAATCGATTCTCTAAGGGTGCCTGTGAACATACAACTGCCCAAAGTATTCTGAACCTTAGCTGTCTTACTTTAAAGCCCACATTGCCATGTGCTCGTGTTTAAGTATTGAGTAAGTTGACCGTGAATTTTGAACGTGGGTACATTAACTAAATAATGCAGAAGGTTTGGTCCGTACAAGGCTGTCTAAGAATTTGGACGAATTAAAATCATTTGTTTTTATTGGCACGAGACATTAGGCTACTTAACCAAGCCAATGAGACACATCTATATTGTAAATATATAAAAAACCGGCCAAGTGCGAGTCGGCTTCGCGCACGAAAGGTTAACGGCAAAAAAATTACGTTTGTTGTATGGGAGCCTCTTAAATATTTATTTTATTATACACCCCTATTTTTTAATTAGTACAAAAAAGAAATAGGGTTCCATCTGTACCCGGTACTGATCATATTTGTGTAGTCAAAAGGTAAAAAAAACGAAATCACAAAATTGACCACGAAAATTGGTCATAATTGATAAATTCATAATTGAATCAATTATTCATAACAACTGCTACTAAAAAATACTACGCGCAGCGATTTTCCATTGTTTTTCATTCATAATCAATAGGCTTGTACAATATTTCCATAAATTGAGTGACATTTTGGGATATAAACAAACTAATAACTTTGCTGTTTATGAATATTATTTATTGAGACTTTACTTAAATAATAACGAGAACTTTTTTAATAAGCCCTTTAAATATTTGTACTAATTAAAAAAATAGTGGTTTATTTTTATTAGTTATTTGTTATAGCGGCAACGGAAATACATCCATCTGTGAAAATTTCAACTGTCTAGCTAACACGGTTCATGAGATTCAGCCTGGTGAGCCAGACGGACAGCGTAGTCTTAGTAATAGGGTCCCGATTTACCCTTAGGTACGTAACCCTAAAAACAAAGAATTAATAATTATGTGTAAGTCCGACTTGCCAAAAAAAAAATACAAGTGATTTTTTTATCAGTATTCTATACAGGAGAGAATACAAAATTGACGCGAACGAAGTCGCGACAGAGACGCTAGTTTACAATAATTACAGACGCAATTACAAAACGATACTTACCATATCTATATCACACGTGTATAGTTATGTTACTTATTATCACAAACAAATTACACCAGACATCATGACATTCGCATGACATTCATTTCTCAAAGGGAAATGCTCACTGTCTTGATCCCCGGTTATGGCGCTAAGTGTTCGAGCTTCCGATAGAGTTCTTCGCTATAATCAACGTTGCGAATTCGCGAGATGACGCCAAGCGTCCTCAAATGGGCCTTTTCATTCATATGGTTTTGGTAAGTGACACAAACTCGTTCTCTCTTGCGAAGCGTCCAGGGGTAGAGTGAAAATGAAATTTTACATTACACGTGACATTGCAGTAAGTCTTGTCAACAAGTTTGGCACTTTGTTTTGTAGCGACATTTATTAATTTATTCTTTATAATAAAAAAAATATCTTTAATTCGGATAAGTGAAACCTAAACAATTAAGAAAAAATTTAAATCTTTGTTAGTATGGGCACGCCACAATTATGGCGGTAAGTCCCCTCTTTGAGGCGTGGTTGGAAAGACCTCACGGCGTCCTCACCTACCGTATGACGCAGGTTCTCACCGAACACGGTAAGTTCGGGAAGTTCCTGCACCGGATTCGTGCGGAAGCGACGCCCGGGTGTCGCCACTGTGTGGACCGCCCGGAGGACACGGTGGAGCATACGGTGGAGGTGTGCCCCGCTTGGGCAGAGCAACGCCGTGTCCTCGTGGGGGCGATCGGCGGCGGCGATCTCTCGCGTCGGGCCTTGGTACAGGCCATGGTCCGGAGCGAGGAGGAGTGGCAGGCGGTCGCTTCCTTCTGCGAAGCAGTAATGCTAGCAAAGGAGGCGGCCGGTCGCGTGAGGCAACGGTCCTCACGCCCAAATCGCCGCCGGGATTCCGATCCCGATTTCCGGCCACCGTAGGCGCGGGCTTACGGACGGCGAGCAATGGGTAGCCCGCCGTCCGACCGTCCGGTAACCGTCCGGACCGAGTCCAAGTCGTCGACGGCGCGTATTGTTCCACGCGCGCCTCAGGGAGATGTCAGCAAATCGTAGGGGCCCAGCAGGGTCGAAGCCTACTGGGGCCATGGGTAATGTGAAAGCGAAACCCGGGGTCCTGGGACGAAGGCAACGAAGGAACAGGAGTGGGTTTTTAGTCAGTAAAAGTCTGACACTATCTCCCGCCCCGCCCAAGGGCGGGGGATGTCATAAGATGATTTTCCCACCGAAAAAAAAACAAAAAACCTATGTTAGTAAACTTACTATCTATCTATTTATTTTAAATCAAGGTGGTTGTTCACGATGCATCTGTGAACAACATCACCAAACAGAGATCGTACCTCCCCGCTATGGTTTTCAGGATGGAGTTTGAGCTAGCCCGTACTCTGCAGAGCAAAGAGGCAGATTTCTGTCTGATGATGGCGTGAAAACCATCGACGCTTGCCTCTGCGAACATACCTGATGCACTGCAGAAACGGGGCAGCCCCATCAACACCCTGAACCCGTTATTATATTGGACCCGCAAGGCGCTGATAGTGCGCTGAGTATAGTTGCACACAAGAGTGCAGAGGCGGATGCATTAAGACATTTTCTACCAGTCAACCTTCGGGTGATGTAGAGACAAATTGTGGTAGGTGCAATATTAACATTACATATTATAAAATTCTTTATGCACACACATAACTATAAACTACAAATACACTATATATAATATATACTCATATTTACTCAAATTACAACGAAGAGAAAAATAAAATGATAAAGAAGAGCACATGAATCTATTGAAACAATTAGTGCAAACAAATAATAAGGAAACAAATTACTACAAGAAATAAAAAATCCTGCATCGCGTATTTAAGAGGCTCCTTTTCCACTCGCCTATCGTCAACATCGAGCATGGTTTAAAAGCTCGTTACTTCATCTAACGCGATGTTTGACGAAAAGGCAACGCGAAAAAAGAAAGTTATCGCCTGAAAACTCTGTTAGCAATCGGTAATTCCGTGATTTACTGGAATATTTATTTATTCACAACCTAGTTACTGGACAACACGGTACTCCTGGCGCACCGAGTTGCGAGGTGTCAGTAATGCACTAGATAAACTAAGAAAAGTACATATTAATTGAAAAATTCATATCGGTACTTGTCCGGTTTCGAACCCACAACCTCATGCGTGATAGGCGGGCGCCTTAACCACGGGCCATCAAGACACAAAAACTGCATCAAGACTTGGGTGACATATCGATTTAGCTGTGACCTATATTCGCGCTGCTTTTACGACCTATGTGAGATCGTAATTACCGGTGCGCCGAGTTGAAAGTTCCGGATTCTTCGGATGAGATTCTGAATTCGCACTGGAGCTGCGTGTTGGTTCACGGCCCACCCGCTATCACAGAGAGATGACCTTAGTTCCTAACACTGGAAAATGGCATCTTTGTTTTAAATTCAAATATGCAATGACCCATAGTATGTGACCGACCTGGAAATTCACGAACATCTTTAAAAATGGCCACAATAAAGGAGGAAATCCAAAACATCACGTTGAGATACCGAGAGGATCTAGAGAAGCATACATACATACATTAGCAGCACAGCTCACGATGCATAAAAATCTGAATCCTTTTCAAATAGACCATTTAAAACACAGGCATTGTCAAAATGTCGGTCAGTCAAAAACAAGTGAAGCTAAATTGCACGTTCCAAAGCCTAGATCCCTATAGAGTAGAACGTGCAAGAAACTCCATGGTCACTAATAAATCAAATTATGAGTTACATATTTCTTGTCGCTTCTATTAAAACTAAAGCAGCTACGGTATGCATCTCCAACGAAAGGACATATAATAGATGATGAGGAGCCGTTCCTATTGGGGACGCGCTCTAACCGATATCTCATCAACTAGCTCATAGCGTTAAACACTGTTCGCAGATTTAACACAGAAGAAAAAGAAATGCTAATTTTATTTGAGTGACAAGATTGACAAGCATCACCGTCTATAATCTATATATATAAAAGGAAAAAATTGACTGACTGACTGACATATCAACGCACAGCTGAAACTACTGGGATTAGGAGCGTGAAATTTTGCACAAGGTTTCCTTTTATGACGTAGGCAAGCACTAAGAAAGGATTTTTCAAAATTCACTCCCTAAGGGGATGAAGCGGGTGTACAAAGTTTGTATGGGGAAACCTACATTTAGGCGAGCGAAGCCGCGGGCACAAGCTAGTCATCTACTATAGATGCAATGCAAGTGATGTTCCATTACCACAAACATCGTCATCGATAAATTTCTTATTAAGCACCGCTTTTACGATTTACCACGCTTCTAGCAGTAATACTGCCGTAAATGTTTGGCTCCACACGTTTATTTGGTGTTTGGTCGATAGCTCGGTATCGAAGACAAAACGCGTGTATCGAGTACCGTAAGTTATGCCCTAGTGCCGACGCGGGTACCATCAAACTTTATGCTTGCTCTGTTAAAAGGTCAGCATTGAGGAAGCATTTGTGTCATCCATATATGTAGCTTGGAAGTAGGGTATCTTATTAAGTGTTCTAGTAATTCTGGTGTATTGATTCAGCTACGACTGCTGAGCGTTATATACTGTCTTCTATTCCCGGGTCGAGCAAAGTATTACTCAATTAGTCCATCTGGAATTTCTCTGTGTAAATGGTCGGAGTCTGGATCTGTGCCCTGACAAATATAGTAAATAATTTATTTTACAAATAGGATTTTATAAATCACTTTTATACAGTGGACCCCCGGTAGTCCGACAAACATTTTGCAAGGCAGTGTCGAACTATCGAATTTGTCGGATTATAGAGTACCTACTGCCTAAGACCCCCTATAGTCCGAATTTTTTTACAAAAGAATACCTTGTTATCCGTCAAATTACAGATCCAATGATAAGATTTTTTATATTATATTTATGTACTCTGAAGTACAAATCATACTTCATTATGTACGTCAAATTTAGTAAATTAAACAACACAATATAGAGCTTACGTTTTATTATAAAATTAACGTCATTAATGCTATAGAATTTACAAAAAATAATATAACTTTACATTAGGAAATAATTGTGTACAAAAAATGTACATACATATTATCAAAAAAATATTCAATAATAAATAATAGACCATGTCGGATTACAGGGGGTGCCGGATTAGACAGGGGCCGGATTATCAGGGTTCCACTGTACGTCAATTAAATTGTTTCCTAGCATACCATCCTGATAAGAAACACCGAAACAAACTCAGGGGTCAAAGTCTCTTTTACAATCCATACAGCAAACATGTAATGATCAAATCATATGAGAACCATGCAGATTGGAGTCTGAGATGATTTTTTGGGGAAAGAACCACACAGATGTTAGTGGACCTGTTCAGTCAGTGCGAGCATTTGTCAGTATTCGTGTAGCTCAACTTCAGGACTAATATGGACCTCAACGACTTGACGAACAATACAGAAAAAACCGACCAAGTTACAAGTACGAAGGATTCTGTATCCATAAATACGGCTAAAAATCATGTCTGTTGTATGGGAGCCCCCTTAAATGTTTATTTTATTCTATTTGTTTGTTAAAGCGGCAGCAGAAATACATAATCTGTGAAAATTTCAAATGTCTATCATGGTTCAAGAGGTACAGACGGACGTACAGACGTACAGTCTTAATAACAAGGTCACGTTTTACCTTTCGGCACGGAACGTGTGAAAGTGTGAGCGTATTACAGGGTCATTTCTATCGAATACAGGCAATGTTGTGCTGTTATTGCAGGTCCATCTACTGGTGTATTTATAATAATAATAATATTCCACAACTATCACACAACGCTGTCTAGTCCCAAGCTAAGCAGAGCTTGTGTTATGAGTACTAGACAACTGATAAACATACTTATATATTTCTAAATACATACATATTATAGATAAATTACACCCAGACACAGAACAAATGATCATGCTCATCACACAAACATTTGTTCTGGGTGGGAATCGAACCCACGACCTCTGGCATAGAGTATTAGTGTTTGATATTGAAGTGATTCTAATAGTCGTTATATAACAACACTGGTTTAATAGTTTATCGCTTTGTTGTGCCTCAACGATAAGCTGCTAGTTCCGGGATGACATCTACGATAGCTTACAGTTGGTTGATTGGTTCAGGTTCGAGGTGCGTCATGAATACGTGACTTTAACAAGCGAAAATTACATTTTTTCTTCTACTTTTTATCCCTGTCAAGAGATTTTAATTTTTAATAAATCTTTCTAATGAGTCACCTTAGTAATACAAGGTGTCTCAGAAAAAAACTCACATTGGAGATGCATAAAAAATTAAGAAATATATTTAAAACTAGCTGTCCCGGCGAACTTCGTACCGCCAATAGTAAGGATAACGCCATCTAATGGCAGCATAAATAACCATTTTATAATGACATTTTAATTAGAGATGGCGTTGTATTAGATTTTTTTTTCGTAAGTTTTTCCATATTTTCTGACCATTTATACATTCCCTGGACTATCACGAATATTTCAAGACCAAAATTAGCCAAATCGGTCCAGCCGTTCTCGAGTTTTAGCGAGACTAACGAACAGCTATTTATTTTTATATATATAGATATATAAAAAAGCACAAAAACAAAAAAATCACAAGAAAAACACAAATCACAATCAAAATTACTGTTGTACACTCTACTCTTCAGATAACTCTAGAGATAAATTCCGGAGATGTGAGCTCTGAGCTCTGGGAAGGAATTTCAGGAAAACTTAGAAAAAATATTAGACAAGAAATTGATAACATTCCTAATCAACTTCTGAGGTGTTTTCATAAATGTTAGAGATCGCTTTGAAGACTGTCAGATCGAAGGACAACATTTAAATAATATTATTTCAAAAACTGGGCAAGTGCGAGTCGGACTCGCACACTGAGGGTTCCGTTTAAACTTATCTATGTAAATAGTACAATATTCTCGAATGGAGTCTCCAAGATTTTTCGAACAGCAATTTTTTTTGTGATATAGAAACAAATTAACTGTTTTCTGATTTTTTCCTATACGTGTGCTATAAGACGTTGCTTTATGCCAAATTTCAGGATTCTGAATCAACGGGAAGTTTCCTATGAATTCAGATTCCCGGAGTGTCGAAATATACGTTTTTTGCGACATAAACGGCCGTATCTTTTTTTTTCGTTAACATAGAAATTTAATTTTTTCACAGCTGCAAGGGACCGCAGACTTGAGTATATGGTTTTAATTTCAACTCGATACCTTCACGCGTTCCCAAGATAAAGGGTCTTGACAGACAAGCAGACAGACAGACAGACGGACAGACAGCAAAGTAATCCTATAGGGGTTCCGTTTTTTCCTTTTGAGATACGTAACCCTAAACAAGTAGTTTTCTCATGGCATCAGTTTATAATTTTGTAAATTAGTGACAGACAGCCAGTATCTAAGAAAATCTTGAGCAAAATTTTAAGCTTCTTGATTCAGCGGTTTATCAGTTTGCGTGTTACCTGCCGATGAATTTAAGCTGTTCAATAAGTAGATTCAGTACGAGCATTGTTTACTTACTGTCCAACTAAACTCAACGCTCACCATAAATTGTCTAGACTTGTATTTAAGCAACACTTTAAAACTGATCTGTATAAGACATTTTTTTAACCTTCAAGATTGTTCACTGAACATTTTACCTTTGTGATTTATTTGTCAAGATTATACTCTAGTGTTCCCTTGCCATAATCTTCAATTATTATTATATTCAGGGTCTCCGAGCCGCAGTTCATTACTCGTCCTTTTAAATCATGTCGCTCTTCACACAATACCTGATGACGCACCTGACAAAGTAGACTGTCCTTCAAATTATACAGCCGGATACTTTGATGATATCAGCATTGTGCATCAGTTCTTTGTTTTGATCAGTTTAGGAGTCTTTAAGAAGATCGCGCTAAGGTATATGATCCACTGCAGTAAACAGAATCAGAAAAATATATGTTATTCTTCAGAATAAATGCCAGATAGATAGAATGTTCACAACATAATACAGCTTATTCAGTATGATACAAAAAAAATCACGAAGATGCCTCTAAAATTACTTTATAGATTAAAAACCGGACTAATATAGGAAGGTTGCCTGTGTAGTATTATGATTTAAAAAGAAGAAAAAACAATCGGACAAATGGACAACAACAACAACTTGACTGTGCCTCTTTTTAGTTTGTGTTTTAGTCCTAAGCATATTATGGTAACAGATTATGTAAACAGTATTTTGCATGCCTAGTTAAGGTAGTTAGTATGGATCATCAAACTTGACAAAGACCTGTTACCTGTACCTACTTTCTGTGCAAATAAAGATCTATTATATTCTATTCCCACTTCTGAAATGTAGTATTATATCAGAATAATAACGGGGCTATAGGACATATAAAATATAAGCAAGCTATTCGGTTGAAGGAATGTGGTAAGACAACTTATTTGAAGAATAATACACACCTTAAATAATGCACCTGTTTATTTCATCAGATAATCACACTGTTTCTTAATAATTATTAGTATAAAATATAGACTGCTAAGTAGGTAAACTTATCGTAGTCGCCACTAGAATTTACGTCTGAACGCGGCGAGTGCTCTCGACCGACTGCCCATAACCCGACTCAGTGCTAGTGGAAGGCGGGACATATCCCCCCTTTAATATTTTAAAACCGTTATTTAAACGTCTTCCGGTCTAGCACTCAAATCAATTTGAATGTTGCCACATAAAATAAACTTGAAAATTAAATCAAATACTATTCTTTTATTGAAACCTAACACCTGCATTGTGTCTGCGCATCTCTTTGTTTTGTGTGCCGTCTGAGAGTGAGTGCGCTTTAGGTGCGAGCGAGGAAGAGAAATGGAGCTGGACACCCTATATAGCTCCGCCCCTTTAACAATTCAGTTTAGGTCGTCAAATGGATCGGTACGGCCTCTGATGACGCATCTGACAGCACTAAATAGACTGTCCTTCAAATTATACGGCCGGATACTTTGATGATTCGATATGATCAGCATTGTGCGCTTGTTCTTTGTTCTGTCGCAGTTCGGGTGGCTTTAACTCAAACAAATTAGTACAAGACGACTTGGTGGGACAGACTGCGTGGTAAATTGAGTAATTTGTGAGTAATGAGGGAAATTTGTAAGCAGTTTTCAGACCCTCTCTGTGTCTCGAGGCTCCAATGAGGGTTTATCGTTGAAGTTGGCGATAATGGTGATGATTTATTTGGACGCAATATAAACTAAAGTAGTTATAGTATAGTGTTTTACTGTGAATTTGTTCCTGTCCACGGAACCGATCAATTTAAGAAAAAAAACAGGTTTCATTCAATGATAACGTTGCTATCGTTGTTCGAAGGGTAAAGTCTACAAGTCCGTGATAAGGGCTGTCTTACTGTATGGATCAGAATGTTGGGCTGTGAAAAATACGGATGAAAAAAGATTGCACGTAGCGGAGATGAGAATGGATAAAGTGAGAAATGAGTACATTAGGGGATGTTGAAAGTGGCGCCAGTGACTGAAAAGTTGAAGGGGAATCGTTTGTCTTGGTATGGTCACGTGAAGAGGAGGGGACGAAACGCATGTTACTAAAAGAATTATGAGTTTACATGTGGATGGATGGAGAGATAGATGGATTTACATAGGTAAGTTTGTACGGAACCCTCATTGCGGAATTCCGACTATACGCGGGCGAAGCCGATGGCAGCAGCTAGTTCAGCTGCTGCCATCGGCTTCGCGCGCGTCTTAGTAGAAAATGATCCCAAAGGTAAATACGGTTAAAAACTATACAATATGCTATTTCAGGACATGGTCTATCTGTATACCAAGTTTCATCGAAATCCATTCAATATTTTTTTGCGTGAAAGAGTACCAAACATCCATACATACAAACTTCCGCGTTTATAATATTATTAGAATATCTTTCACTATCTAAGTAAATTACTTTATAATTTAAAAAACTATCACTGAACATTTTAAGATCACATTTCTTTACCGGTTTGAAGAACAAGCCAGCCAATTACATAATTAGTACATTAACAAACCCTCCATGTCGCCAGTACTTTCCTTGTTCCCCCGTTTCAAGTCTGTCACATGTCGGAAATTACTCGTCTTCATTTCCTGAAGTAGTCCATTGTGCATTGTGTCGCATGCCTGCTGCGAGGAGTCGCACTGAATGCTGCGGAGACATGCTGAGGTATAGCCGGCCGCCGGCGCTAGCTGGCTGCAGCCACAATAGGATCAGGCGCACATAGCGTTGCCAGGCGTCCGGATAAAGCCGGACAGGGTCAGGCTTTCGTTCCTGCCTGTCCGGCTTTTGTTAGGCTTTATAAATACGTTTTTTTTTTTAGATTTGTCATGCCTTCGACTTGTGACGACCAATTTAATTGTTTCATTAGAATTTAAAAAACTGGGCAAGTGTGAATCGGACTCGTGCATTGTGGATTCCGTACAAACTTGAAAGGTAAATTGCGGTTTACGATTTATGACGTATTCAAAAAAATCTACTTACTAGATCTCGTTCAAACCAATTTTCGGTGGAAGTTTGCATAGTTGTTTATCATATATTTTTTTTAGTTTTATCATCATCTTATTTTATAGAAGTTACAGGGGGGGACTCATTTTACCACTTTGAAAGTGTCTCTCACGCAAACTATTCAGTTTAGAAAAAAAAAATGTTAGAAACCTCAACATCATTTTTAAAGACATATCCATAGACAAATGGGTTTGATGAAAAATAAAAAATTAATTTTTAGTTCTAAGTATGGGGAATCCCCAAAATTTATTGTTTTTTTTTTCTATTTTTGTATGATAATCTTAATGCGGTTCACAGAATACATCTACTTAAAAAGTTTCAACAGTATAGAAAAAAGTGGCTGTGACATACGGACGGACAGACAGACAGACATGACGAATCTATAAGGGATCCGTTTTTTGCCATTTGGCTACGGAACCCTAAAAATATGTAGTCAATAATAAAAATGTGGAGCATGACTTTAAAAAAATTGTCAGCCATTTTACCAAAATGTCCGGCTTAATTGACGGGTCTGGCCGGCTTTTGAGTTTGAGGACCTGGCAACCCTAGGCGCACAGGAACATGAGGCATTCCAGAGGGATGTGGGTTGCGTAATTGTGACTACAATAAGTAGCGCAGGGTAGGGATATAACGGAGCTGTTTATATCGGAACCGAATTTGGACCCGGAATTTTTAAATTTGGTTTATCGGAATTGGAATCGGTAGTGCAGGCGGAAGCAGAAACGTCAAATTAAACATTACTAAAAGTAATCAAAAACTCGGATAAGTATAATGAAAAGCGAATTCACAACATTTCAAATATGAAACAAAACAAGTGAAAGTAATCGACAGAAGGCAGGGAGGAGGGAGGTTAAGTTTAAACTTCTTTGTACCTCCGATATAAGTTCCGATTATAATTTATCAGAATCGAGATTTCAAAATCATTCGGAAGTTCCGACATATCGGAATCGGACCTCCGTAACATTTCTAATGCAGGAATTTTAAAGGATCTGAAATCGAAATATCATTCTAGAATGATCTTAATGAGAGGGTTATGTTTTTGCTTTTCTTAACGGTACATAAATCGGTAAGTGACGAAGCTTTTCTGATTCCGCTAGTTATGCAGAAGTGGCGTGTTTTGGCTACTTTTGCCACATCTTCTTAATTCTTTATTGTAAAAAAAACATTAACACAGTGATTTGACAGTTCATGTACAAAAGCTAGCTTAACTCATCAATGATTTTTCTCCCAGCAAGCCTATAACATATTTAGTTTCTCTAAAAGTTCATAGCGACGGTGAAGTGCCAATACCTTCTGTCTAACATTTTTAGAGAAAATTACTTCTTAGCGGTTTTAGTTTAAATGTGTGTTTCCGCATGTTTTTGTGAAATCTCTAAAGCGAACATTTAGTTGCAACTGTATCAAATTAAATTGTGGAAACACTTCCTAACTAAGCCAACGTGTCAATTTTTAGTATTACCTCCTAAAGTTTTTAAGAAAAAAAGTTTTGACTTCGACAGTTAGGAGTTCTTGTCACTTCGCCGTCGATAGCAACTAAACTAGAGCAACAATTTCTAATCAGAACACAAACAAACGCTAATTCTTCAGCTGTACAACGAAGCACTCATTGACTCTGCCAAGGTCACACCCCCCCCCCCCGCCCCCCGTCCTCCACCGTCTCCCTTCGCGCTTTGGGAACCATTTGCGATTCTTCGCAAAACTGTACAACAATTTTCTACAGTTTTGCAGAGAAGAAACGTAGGCACATTGAAAATGTAGTTACTGAAACTTCATTTCGTCCTGTTAAACAGCGTTGTGTATTGTCGCAGCATTACTGCGGTTAAATTAATTTGAATTTCTTTCTAAGGCGCGTCCATAAATTACGTGACATGTTTAAGGGGGGGGAGGGGGTCGAGTCAAATCTCATCTAATCTTACGTTGGAGAGCAGAAGAAATATGGACATGTTGGTTCCAATAGTCTCTCTTGAGACCGCGCATGATTATCCATGGACTGAATTAGAGCAGATATTCTTTTTTTAATCACAGTAGTTACGATTTAAGTATTCTATTGTTAAATTTTTATTACACTTATAAGTCTCAGCAATATTGATAAATAGTCTTAACTAGTCGTAAATAAAAGCACGAAGCAATTTTTTTTTCTTGTTACAATAACAATCCAAATCGTTTACGTAAGAAACCCACATTTTAAAAAATCTCACGTGTGATATGGGGGAGAGGGTTGAATAAATCTCACGACATGTCACCATCCAGAAAATTCAAAAAGCACCTCACGTAATTTATAATAATAACAATTTTTTATTCAGATGAAATTTACCCATTTACAGAAAGAGTATACAGAATTAATGAGACACTGTCAATTAATCACAATTAAATTAAACAAATTAATTAATTATGGACGCCCCCTTATTGATAGGCTTGTGTTTGACCACTATCTCACCAGTAAGCGATGATGTGGTCAACGATGGAGCACGCTTGCCTAGAAGTAACCTATTCACTCTTGACTTAAAGATCTCCAGGTACGCACTCCGGCAGAGGATTCCGCTCCTTAGCTGTGAGCACAATCAATGTGTTGTTTTGTGCGTATGTGTAGAATATCCAACATGTACCAGTGGCCCATCGCTGTAGGTCTGGTGGTCCAATGAAGGAACGGGCTTGGCAGACATTTGACCGCAGATGCGTTTATATTGGGGTCTAACTTTACCTTTAACTTTAACTACAATAGGCCTCCCTAACTGTCGCCACAATGAACGGTCCTGAGCGTTTCACGTCCGTCGGATTCCCGCAACCCTTACCAGGTGCACGGTCCACCTTGTAGCAGGCCTTCCATCCTTCCACGAGGCCGCCACTCCGGAACCTTCGGCCATCTGTTCTGCAAGCACATTGCTCTATTCACATTTTTTTCCATAGGTTATTTTTGGGTGGGAAATCATCCAATGACTTCTCACTCTATTGGGCGGAACGGGAGGGCGGGTGTCAGACTTTTACTGACCTAAAATCCACTCCTGTTTCTTCTTTGCCTTCATTTCAGAGCCCCGGGGTACATTTTCGCATAACCCATCGCCCCAGTAGGCTTCGACCCTGCTGGGCCCCTACGGTTTGCTCTGTGTCTTTGAGGCGCGCATTTAACACTACGCACCGTCGACGACTCGAGCTCGGTTCGAAAGGATACCGGATGGCCGGACGGCGAGCTACCCATCGCTTACCATCCGCAAGACTACGGCTGTGGTGGCTGGAAACCGGAAATCTCACGCGTGCGCCCGCCTTCTTCGCTAATTTCCATGTAGGTAAATAAATCACTTGTCATCATCACAAAGTTCTCTTCATGTGATCCCGAGTCATAACAAAAACACAACTTGACAAAGAACTGTGTAAGTTGTGCACATCAGCTGAGTCGGTCAAGGTCAGGCCCCCCGACCCCCGCGCACAGCGCACCCCGCGCGGTCCACGCGCCGAGAGGGCTCTCGATGTTGACACGGGGTATGGTCCCAGTGTCGGAGAGAAGAACAAATCTTCCGCCGCCAAATTTATGTTTTTTTGATATAAGGCTCATATGTATAATTTATTATCTTGGTGTACAATAAAGTATATAATATATAAATAAATAAATAAATCCTCTTGGGTATTTATGAAGTAACTAGTTGCTGCAAGTAACCGTCAGAAGGACCGCCCGCTTGTACTACTATGGTACAATATAAAGTTAAATTAGTTTCCAATGAAAACTTTTTTAACCCACGACGGAAAAGAGGGATGTTATAAGTTTGACGTGTCTGTCTGTTTGTCTGTCTGTGGCATCGTAGCTCCCAAACGAATGGACGGACTTTTTCATAATTAGCTCAAGACCGTTCCAAAGAGCTCAAATACGATGGTTGCGTTCAGTAGTTCCTATCCTATGGCCACTATCCGACTCCAACATCAGACAAGCTCCCCAAAAACCCCTAAAAAAAACCGCTGTTCACTTGTTTCAACCACACAGAAATGACACAGCATACGTAACTCCGCTGTAAGGAACCAGATGTGAATACGACAATTTGAACCACACTAATTCAACAGCCGTATTTACAAAAGTCGCTCTGTATTTTTGTATAACAACACAACGAATATTTGGTGGGATTTCTTCGAGTGAAGTTCAGGGTCTGTTTTAATTATTCGCAAATTGATTCCTAGTGGATATTGTGATGTAAAATTGGTGTAGTTTTGTATCTCAAGTGTCTGCGTAACTGGACGATACGTGAAATCATTGAAACAGGCGCGATCTCGGTGAAACGGAGCTGAGAATGTTATTGTAGTTTTGACTACCTCAGCGAAGTTTGCCGGGAAGGTTGACTTGATGCATTTGCTGTCAAATTCTACGAAAACATTAGAATATGTATATCCATATTGTAATGGTAAACAAGACATGGCTTCAAGGACTTAGTATCGAAACCAAAAACATTAACAAAAAAGAAAAATAACTCAAAAGCCATGTTGACACAAGTCGGTCTGTATTTTGTATAACTATACAATGATCATCTTTTGACGGCAACAGTTTTGGAGCCCATTGTAGCAGCTCCATCATTACTGTGGACAAAAAAAAACCATTCAAGCGTTGTTTAAACTTATTCTGATCATTATGCTTTTAACTTGTAAATATGTTTTTGTCCAGTGTTACTTTTAGGGTACCGTAGCCAAAAGGTAAAAACGAAATTGTATAGTTTAAAACTAAGCACAGACCACTAAGAATACACCTCGAGGCAGAACTACAGCCCTCTCAAAACTGTGAACGCGCTAATACTGATCCCAGGCACGGGACCCTTTACAGTAGAGCGACGTTCATTTGCCGATATAATTTTTAGACGCTATTATCCTCGTAAGGCCCAACGGCTATTTAATGACAAAAATATTCTGACATTCCGGCCCAAATAACTTTTTAAAATCATAACGACGGTTGAAAGGCTAATTGAGTTATATACATATTCGGTATCAGCAAATTTTTCTCCGTCGTTTCAGTCAGGTTTCAATTTATTTTTGAAAAAATGTCGCTTAGATCAATTAGCCTTTCAACCGTCGATAAAATTACCCAGCGACCTAAAATTATGACATGATATTTAAACGTAATTTTTGGTTCAAACAATCTAAAAAAATATTTACCATGATTTCATTATTTTAATATATTTTTTAGATCAAATAATAATAATATTCCACAACTATCACACAACGCCGTCTAGACCCAAGCTAAGCAGAGCTTGTGTTATGAGTACTAGACAACTGATCAACATACTTATATATTTCTAAATACATGCATAACATA
Source organism: Mythimna pallens (assembly GCA_961205895.1). NCBI lineage: Eukaryota > Metazoa > Arthropoda > Insecta > Lepidoptera > Noctuidae > Mythimna > Mythimna pallens. Next base: position 3,675,141 of record OY540851.1, on the reverse strand, counting down.
GATAAGTTTAGGTTTAGCAGTCAGGGCCACTAACCACTAGACCAACAAGCCAGTCAAATAGTTAACGTTAGGTTTTAGGAATACCACTTAAAAGAATTTAGCCAAAAGCATTAAATGAGAAAGAAAGGAAAAAGCCTGGGTCGCAAACACTTGCGACAATTTTTAGTATACTGGGTCGTAATGTATATCGATCTAAATTTAGGTTGGGCCTTACGAGGGTATCCAGTACCATCCATTCTAACAAGACGGTGGTTAAGCTTAAGGGGACGACAGCGCCTAAAGCGTGGTCACTCTCGGACTGCAAACAAAAGAAAGAAATGTCTTAAAATATGAAACATTTTAGTGTTATACTAAAAATCGACAGATTTTATTACAAAATTAAAACAGTGATTTTTTTATTATTATATTTCGTTTATTCATTATCATATCATATATAAATTATATTTTTAAGTGTTTCAATAAAAAAAAATATATAAAAAATAGTGTCCCACCAGTATCGGGAACAGGGTCCAAGCTACCGGCGGTCAGGGCTCTAGAGAAAGGAACCTCCTAACAATACGAGCCGTGTCCAGGAGTACCACTTTCTGGATTAAGCCTTTGATCCAGCCGCCTAACGCGAGCCTCCTAAGGTGTTGGTCGAGGCTCTTGTCTATTAGGCCATTGGCTGACACCACTATCGGTACAATGATCGCAGAGTCCACATCCCACATGTCGACAACCTCGCGAGCCAAGTCAATATACTTGATTTGTTTATCTTTTATTATTATTATTATTGATAGGCTCGCGTTTGACCACTATCTCACCTGATGGTAAGCGATGTTGTGGCCGACTATGGAGCACGCTTGCCTAGAAGTAACCTATTCACTCTTGACTTAAAGACCCCTAAGTTGTAGCTATCAGGAAACACAGACTCCGGCAGGGAATTCCACTCCTTAGCTGTACGCATTATGAATGTGATCCCAAAACGCTTTGTACGTAGTGTAACGGTAAAACGTTGCTTGTAGAATAATCTGACAAACAATCACAATGATTACATGTATTTTAGTCTGGTTTTTAATCGGCGAAGTAATTTTTAGAGGCATTTTCGTGATTTTTTTTCTGTCGTAGTAAATCAGCTGTATTAGGTTTTGAACTCACTATCTGTCTAACATTTATCCTGAAGAATAACATATATTTATTTGAATCTGTTTACTGCAGTGGATCATAAATGTTCTAGATTTAGATGTTCTGGACACTTTTTATTTTGTGTTTGTCTCTAATTAATATTAATTTGGTCAATGTCATGCATACCTGTTATTTGCATGGTTACTGAAATGTCAATTTTAGATGTAAGTTTATTTGAATTGTAAGTGACTGTGCTGTTGGTGTACTTATTATAAATAAATAAATATACTAACTCGCGTTTAGCTTCTGTAGTCCTCTTAACATTTGTTAGTTTTGGCGAGATCTATAATTGCTGCGCTGTCATTGGACCGATTTAGATAAATGTGATCTTAATCTGTTTGTGTTGGCGCCATTACTATACAATATTGAGCATCCAATCTGTTTCTAATTGGGACTTAGTGCCTCGCTTGTTGACGTGTCTATTATCGTCCAGCGAACGTGTGTTGTTGACTCAAGGAGATTCTTGGACACTGGATACTCATCGAGTCAAAACTCAAAAGTCTTGAGCACCGACGCCGCTGCTAGCCTTCAGGTTTTCTAAATACAAAAAAGGAGAAATTAACTAACATATAATCACAGCCAAAACTACTGGGCCTAAAAACGTGAAACTTTCCACAAGGCATATTTCTATGAAGTAGGCGAGGACTTAGAAGGGGTTTTTGGAAATCTAAACTAAAAGGTGAAATTTCTTTTGTATGCAAAATCTCATTCCGTGTGCCAATTAATATACTTGGAAGTTAGCACAAATAACATCCTAAGGAAAAAATAAAGGTTTTTTTTTCAAAACTACCCTCAGACTGTGCTTTAAATTGTTTTGTGAAAACATTTACGAACGAAATTGCGGGCATAGCGCTAGTCGTTTATACTTCGGGGAGTGTGCATCGGACATTGCACAATTTAATTCTGCCTAGCTCGTTCCATCTTCGGACCACCTGACGTACAGCTGTGTGCCTCCGATATATATGGTGGACATCCCACCCATACGTACAAAGCCTTTTGGGAACACATGCATTGTGCGTACAGCTAAGGAGTGAGATTCCCGGCAGGGAATTTGTTTCCTGATAGCTGCAACCTGGTAGTCTTTAAATCGAGAGTGAATAGGTTATTTCTAGGCAAGCGTGCTCTATCGTCGACCACGTCATCGCTTACCATCAGGTGAGATAGTGGTGAAGCGCGAGCCTATCAATAAAAATAAAAGTAATATAAAAGAGGTAAAGTTGGTGGTCTGCAGCGACCACGATGTGATCTCTGGAGGATCAGATGTGGCCGCTGAGTCCTGTAGTCTACTTCCGCTAAGCCTGTTCGATGATTGGACATGCCATGTGACGTGTTTATCATCGTACATTCTCGAAGATACTCGCGATCGCTTATGGCAGTGAGGCCGCACCTCTTGAAAGGGAAGTTTAGGGGCAAAGTGGTGATTGTATTAGCTTCCCCCCGGGGCGGGGGAGGGCACGCCGCAGCCGCGAGGTATCTACGAGCAGAAGTTCTACTGTGTCGAGTTACTTAAATAAACAAACTTGGCGCTTGCTGCAGTGGTGTACCTACTGACTGAAGTACGATGGTTAGGCTCGGCGCAAACGGGCCACCGGCACAGCCACCGGTGGCTGTCGCGCGCTACCGCCTCATTTGTAACAGTGTCAGAAGCGAGCAACAGCCACGGGTGTCCGAAAGTCGCCACATTCATAACCCGCTCCCTGCTGCGCAGTCTTTCGATAGACGATGTGAGTGTATCAACATATTTACATTGAGACGTCGTGCTCCATGGTCACGTGTGAGATATGTAGAACTGCGCGGGGGGTGGAGCAGTGCGACAGCGAGTGGCGGCGTGTTGTGTGGCCCGTAGCGACCACAAGTGGGAAGTCGCGGACACCGCTATAGCGAGTGGCCGCCACCAGCTACACGTGTGCGGCACGTCTATACAAAATATATGAAAAAGTGTGTAAAGTCACTGTCGCTGCCCACCAGTGGCTGTGATCGGTGGCCCGTTTGCGCAGAGCCTTACTCAACAGGCTTGGGTTTCTCCTTGATAGTAAGCTTTGATGGGGTTGACGACAGAACACGCTTTTATTCCAACTGAATTTTGAAAATAGCACAAGAAATCCATTCAGCGAAAGAGTTTTGGACATAGAGGAATTATGCAGGGTATCGCTGCACTATCAACTAACATGTATGGTGTTGTCCAAACAGTGCCAATACTCGCGCAAGTTCTTAACCATTAAAACAATCGAGCGTGCACAGTCTTCTCCGCATCGGAGTGTAGCCACTAACCAGTAAGGTTTGACCCAAATACTCATGAACTGATCCTTCTGAGCTCTCCTGCCCAGTGGCACGGGGTGCAAAGGGGGGTAGTATTACGGGATGTCCGAGCGAATTGACTCATTCAACAATTAGCCCAAGATGGCGGCACGTCGCCCGTCTGAATGAGAGTGCTGCGCGGCGGTGCGAGTTCAGATAGCGTCTGTGTTTGTCTTGTCTTTGGGAAATCTCTTTATTGGAGTGGCTCTGTGCTTGTTACCTGGGACAGTTTGACAAATAAAGTCGTCTTGGTTAGTTGTAGTCCGGTCACTGGTATACGGGCTAACAGTACGTGCGATGAGAGACGAAAGAAACTGGTGAAATCACGCTTGATGAATTACTTTTAACCATATATGTATCCTACTCTGCTTAAATAGCAATTAATTAAAGGTTAGCTGTTGATCAAATTACAACGCCTAAAAAATTAATAATGGTTACACCGATGCGTCAGACTTATATCGTGTCAAAGATTTGATTTACGATCTCTCTAGAAAGCATAAATATTATTTGATGTCCTATTTTGTCGCACTGTAGCTCGATCCACGAGACCAACCCTGGTTTGGATTTGTTTGCTGATGAATGGAAGACAATATTATTAGAAAGTTTGCGGTTCTGTGAGAAGACAGAGTGAAAGGATTAACGTATTTTTTCATTACATTTACTTGTACTAAAATAAATCAATTTTAATGAACTTGTAGCTACTGACCCTGTGCGTATTAGGGTCTGGGTAAATAGTATTTAAATTACACAAATTCAGCCTGGGCAGTTCCACAGCAACTTCTGCCTCCCTTTTTCCATTCCCAATCATCTGTTTTGAGGCAGCGTGAATCAATTCTAGCTGTAAGGGCTCGTCCCGCCATCGGTATCTCCACCTGGGTCTGCGCGATGCCGCGAGTAGAAATGAAACAATTTTTTGAAACATGAATCTAATATCGTTCCTAACGCCGTTCGTGACATGGTGTACCAATACGAGTGCTTTCCACCGATACCTACATTTTTTTTTAATTGTTATAAACTAGTGCTTGACTGCGATCCCACCTGCCCTGCGTTCAAAAATGAGGTTACAGTTAACTCTTATAACGTCATCAGGGTAGATACTGTACGCTCGCATTTTTTAACGCGAACGTAGAGTTCAACTGTCAATGCCAAGCAACTGTCATTCCTGCCGCTTACACCAACCTACCATGCTCGGAGTTAGAGTTAGTTGGGTTGACTGGTTGGAGTAGCGACCCTACTCTACTCTGGTTATTTTTAAACGCAGCCCTGATGATGGTAAGCAGTGATGCAATCATTGATGGTGAGGCGCACTAGTTTATTAAAAGCCTATTCACTCTAGCCTTGAAGACACCTAAATTATAATCGAACGATTACTTGATACTTAACCCTTCAACATACGGCAGTCCGTGTTCGCCCGGCATTCGTAAACAAATGACGCAAGAGATACAGAATAACGAGATTTTACAGTCTGAAGTTATTTCTTTCACACCATTTAACGATTATAGCGGCTGACCCGCGACACGACGGTCATCCTATGGCCTTGCCTGTAAACAGCTAGAGTGACACACTGTACCGCTGGGCGCGGGGGACCTGTGGAATATGTCTGCATAATTAACACATAGCTTAGAATACGTGTAATTAGTGCTAAGCGTGCGCACGTCGCGCGTTTGGAAACTATGTTTAGCAAGGGAGTGTTGCGTTGAGATATTCTAGGGTTTTCACAGCTATGTGCCCTTGCATTGAAATAGTTGTGAGAAACGTAGAATTTCTCTTAAGAGTTTTTTTTTCTTTTTAGGGTTCCGTACCTCAAAAGGAAAAAAACGGAACCCTTATAGGATCACTGTTGTATGTCTGTCGGCCAAGACCCTTTATCTCAACGCGTGGAGGTATCGAGTTGAAATTAAAACCATATACAAGGTGTCTCAAAAGAAAGTTCACATTTAAATCTTTTTTTAAAAGAAAAGTCTTAGCTTTATTGAAAAAATGTTTATTTTATATTGAAGTACACTGTTTGGGAATTTATTTTTTAAAAATAACATCGTCCAAATGTAAACCGTTGCGCTCTCGGCATTCATTTAGTCGGGCACTAAAATTGCCTATGACAGCTCGGCAGGTAGTCTCCGTGATGGCTGCCATTTCATGACGGATATTTTCTTTTAATTGTGCCAGGGAAGTCGGTTTATTAGCGTAAACTTTTGATTTGACATAACCCCACAGGAAAAAATCCATAGGCGTTAAATCGGGACTCCGTGGAGGCCAATTTATGTCACCTCGCCTGGAGATTAATTTGTTCGGAAAAATTTCTCGAACTCGAGGCAGAGATCTGTTGGACGTGTGTGAAGTTGCTCCATCCTGCTGGAACCATGTTCTTTGGTTGTAACCAGGAAAGTTTTGCAGTTGGGGTACGAAAAACTCGTCTAACATCTCCACATAACGCTCTGAATTCACTGTGAGTGTGCGTCCCCTTCCATCTTCAAAAAAGTAAGGGCCGATAATTCCTCGCGCCGACATCGCTGCCCATACGGTGACTTTGGGTGAATGTAGCGGTTTCTGATGTTTTTGTTTTGGGTTGGTTGCACTCCAGTAACGACAATTTTGCTTGTTTACATGCCCATTCAGGTGAAAATGGGCTTCATCGGAAAACAAGATGTTGGTGAACGTTGGAAAGCGCTCAATCATCTGATTTACAAAGGCAAGCCTCTGACCAGCATCTTGAGGCTTCAGTTCTTGCACTAACTGAATTTTGTACGGGTGCAGCTTTAAATCTTTGTGTAAAATGCGGCATAATGAAGATCTGTGCACATTTAAAGCAACAGCACGCTTCCGAATCGAGAGGTTTGGATCATCTCGAATAGACTGAGTAACACTGTCCACGTTTTCGGCTGTTCTTGATGTTCTTGGTCGCCCAGATTTTGGTTTCTCCAGAGTTGACCCAGTCTCTTCAAACTTCTCAACCCATTTTGCAATGAGACGAGTGCTAGGCGCATCATTTAAGTGACGAATATGTCGAATACTGCAGAATTTTCTACGCGCTACAGTCGCCGAATTACCGTTTTTGTAAAACTCACGTACGCACAACGCACGGTCCGCACCAGAGAAACGCTCCATAGCGACTAAATTCCCAAGAGCCAGACTACCGACTGACATACCCCCCGCGCCCCTCAGAATAGTTGCTTTCGCGTAATAAGATAAGCAAATGTGAACTTACTTTTGAGACACCTTGTACTTAGGTCTGCGGTCCCTTGAAGCTGTGAAAAAAATTAAACTTCTGAGTTGCGAAAAAAAAGATACGGCCGTTTATGTCGCAAAAAACGTGTATTTCGACACTCTCAAAGGAATCAAAATTCATAGGGTACTTCCCGTTGACCTAGAATTCTGAAGTTTGGCATAAAGCGAGGTCTTTTATAGCACAAGTATAGGAAAAAATCTGAAAACTGTAAAATTGTAGTCATGTGACAATTTGTTAATTTTTTTGGGTTTCTGAAAAATCTTCGTAACTCAATTCGGGAAATGAACTCTTTTCATAACTTAACTTGTACGGAACCCTCAGTGCGTGAGTTCGACTCGCACTTGCCCGGTTTTTTTAATTTTCGGTTCAAAAAGTACTCCTATAGGAAAGAAATAAACAATAAATAAAACTTTGCGCATAAGTTTTTGTAAAAGTACTTTTCCTAACATTCGAAACAAGGCTTTTTTATTATGATGGATAGGCTCGCTCTTGGCCACTATCCCACCTGCTGGTAAGCGATGATGTGGCCGACGATGGAGCACGCTTGCCTAGAAGTAACCTATTCACTCTTGACTTAAAGACCCCTAGGTTGTAGCTATCAGGGAACACAGACTCCGGCAGGGAATTCCACTCCTTAGCTGTACGCACAGTGAATGTGTTCCCAAAACGCTTTGTACGATTATCGAATGCTTTGTCTGATTACCGAGCCTATATTTCACTATAATACAACAGACGCGTGCGTCGTACCCTGCCCGACTAATTCCATATTCCAATGTGCTCGCCGTTCCACATCATCGGACCTCCGACCAGTTTTCTTTTGGTTCGATGTTTTTTTAGGGTTACGTACCTCAAAAGGAAAGAACGGAACCCTTATAGGATCACTTTATTGTCTGTCTGTCGGTCTGTTGATCTGTCAAGACCCTTTATCTCGGAACCGCTTAGAGGTATCGAGCTGAAATTAAAACCATATGCTCAAATCTGTGGTCCCTTGAAGCTGAGAAAAAGTCAAACTTCTAAGTTAACGAATAAAAAAGATACGTATATTTAGACACTCTCAAAAGAATCAAAATTCATAGAGTACTTTCCGCTGACTCAGAATCCTGAAATTTGGCATAAAGTAAGGTGTTATAGCACAGATATAGGAATAAATCTGAAAACAGTAAATTTGTGGTTACGTCACAAAAATTTTTTTTTGCTATTCGGAAAAATCTTCGTGGCGCCTTTCGGTAATTGTACTGTGTTTACATAGGTAAGTTGTACTGAACCCTCAGTGCGCGAGTACGACTCGCACTTGCCATTTTTTTATTAATCATGTGTGTTACAAATAGAGATTAAAATCTAGGTTTTTTTTTGGCGGGATTTCTTCGAGTCAAGTTCAATGTCTGTTTTATTTATTCGCAAATTGATCCCTAGTGGATATTGAGATATAAAATTGTGTAGTTTTGTATTACATGGTCATAGGACTCCCCCAAGTGTCGCCACAACGACCGGTCCTGTGCGTCTATCATCTCTGCGACCCTTACCAGATCATTGGTCCGTCTCGTAAGAGGCCTTCCAACGCTTCTGGTACGCAGTCGCCGCCAGAACCTTTCGGGCCCCATCGACCATCTGTTCTGCTGTGCCCTGTCCACTGCCAAGATTCTTTGGGCTATATTGGAAACCTTATATGTACCCTGCACTACTTTAAATATTACCATAAATATGAATTCTTGAGCTGCATCTTCCGCTTACGATCGCCGTCTCCAAGGTTAGTCGAAATCCTCCCAAATGTCATGTGTTGCTACTGTGTAGTGTCGGAGCGGCACGCGCGCGCCTGCTGGCACCGCGCCAGCCCGCCGGGGTCCGTGAACGATGCAATATGCGCCGCTCGTACCGGCTGTGACTTACGAACTGTCACTGAACAACGCGGATATACGATGGCAGACCTTGATCGCTCTAGGCCTACGCACGCAGCGCTTTTTTACATCTTACGACGCGCCTTAAAAACTAGCAGTAGTTGCATAAAATGCCGTAATTATGTTTAAAGCTCAATTTCGAAGTAAGCCCAGTGCGAATTTTCCAACGTGCTCGAACGCGTTATCTAACGTAAACGTCAATTTGTATTGAAGCGAAGTTTAAGCTAGAACTACACGTGTGCCACACACGCCGATCTGGGCGCGTCGGTCTCCATACATTTTATAAGGCAACTAGACTTGTAGAGCTACACTTGGTCAATGCCACGCGACGTCGTTCTACGTACAAATCAGGCGTGTTACACGTGTGCGTCGTTCTAATTAAGTAGTGTCTTTTACCGTACCCGGATTTCAATCGGCGAAAACGGAACCCTAATAGGATATCACTTCGTTGTCTCATCTCTCTCCTTCTGTCAAGACAAGACCAAGGAAGGCGTGGAGGTATCAAGCAGAAAGTAATATCTAACACTCAGGACTACTACATTTTGGAGTAGTGAATAAATCAAACTTCTAAGTCAACGCTATCTAAAGATAAAGCCGCTTATGCTCCGTTCATGGCGCATATTTTGAAAATCAGAACCTAAGGTTATATTTTCCTATGACCTAAACTCCTACCCGTATTTAGTAAGAAGGTCACATAGCACAAGTAGGTAAAGGAAAAAGTTGAAAAACCGTTTTGTTGTCATTCACAAAATATATTTTTTTTAGCGAAAAATCTTACTCAGGTATGTTGTCGTCTGTTGTCTTGGTGGGGTGACCAGTTTCAAGCAGTGACTGAATGAGAATAATCAAAAATTATTTTTGGATTATCTATTTTAAAAATAACTGAAATCGATTCACTGGCGATTCTGAACTTTCAGTATATGCATTTATTATGTTAAATGTTTATGTTTATATTTGTTTTTTGAGAGCAGTGGTGGCCGAGTGGTAACGGCCCCGACTTACGAGTTGTAGGTCGCGGGTTCAAACCCAGCCAGGCCCATTACTTTGTGTAATTTATTTCATCACCACTGCTCTCAAAACGGTGAAGGAAAACATCGTGAGGAAACCGGCATGTCCTAGAACCAAAAATTCAAAGACATGTGACATCCATCAACCCGCACTGGGCCCGCGTGGTGGATTACAGCCCATTCCCTCTCCTAGAGAGGAGGCCTGAGTCCCAACAGTGGGAACATTAAAAGGCCGACTATGCTATGCTATGCTAAATGTTTATAAATGTTTATGGTGGGCACGGTGAAGGCATACTTGCTCAAGGCCCAAGCGCCCGAGCAGTGCCATACAACAGTGATTTTCTGAAGCCTACTCCTCGGTAACGACTGATGAACTCATGTACAACATTATGTATGAAACTTTTGTATATACTTTGTGTAGAGTGAAAAATAAACTATTATTCTATTATTATTATCAACATATGATTTTTCGTATGAGTAATAATATTTTTCCAAAAAAAAATATTTAACGACATTATATTTTTTCACTGGTTTTCCCTATTCAAACGGCTTTCTTCTTTAGAAATATGATTACTTACACAAAAAAATTGCCAGTATATGTAAATGCCAGATATTCAAGGGACTATACTCCTCAAATTAGAACAAACGTGCAAACTATTAGCATACTAGTGCGACATGGCAGCTCGACTGCAATGTGGCGGCGGAATCAAAGCTTACACATGCCGCATTGTGCGTAACACTGCCCGAGTGGGGCGAATTCCCGGGAAGTAAGTGTTTACTAACGCCGCGTCGCTGCTTCCTAGAAACACGCGTGTATTGAAATGTCATCCCATACATGTACTGTGCGATTCAAATAGGTTCGACTTAGCGCCATGCTGTGACGTCATAGCTGTCAAATCGAATCAGGTAGGGTGACCAAACAAGATTTTTTTTATATAAAAAAAAAGTTTAATCAGAATCTATTTCTTCAACGCGATAGTTATAGGTACAATTATTTAGTTACGTGTAGGAAATCCAATCCCGCATCATAATCGCGGTCCCGCAAGATTTCCGGGATTGGGATTTTTGAATACTTTTTTTTTGTTTTATGTTACTACATAGAAAACCAGGAACGAGAGAGAAACATAATATAAGCGGTGTGGAAAACAAACCAAGAGAAACCGTAGCATAATCAGCCTTATAATGTTCCCACTGCTGGGACTCAGGCCTCCTCTCTAGGAGAGGGAAAGGACCGTAATCCACCACGCGGACCCAGTGCGGGTTGGTGAATGCCACGTGTCTTCGAATTTATGGTTCTAGGACACGCCAGTTTCCTCACGATGTTTTCCTTCACCGCTTTGAGAGCAGTGGTGATGGAATAAATTACATAAAGTAATGCGCCTGGCTGGGTTTGAACCCGCGACCTACAACTTGTAAGTTGGCGCCGTTGCCACTGTGCCACCACTACTCAGAGAAAGAGAAAGCTTGCTCAGCAAGTTTCAGTAGATAGTTTTAAAATAAACCATACTGATTCAAAGCCTCGTCAGTAACAGAGCTCAAACTCAAAATTATTTATGTCACATAGGCCTACAGATAACCAGCCTTATGGGCACTTATAAAACGTTAGAAGTTAGCGCACGGTTCCAATTGGTGGTTTCCTATGAAGGAGAAACGGTAAGAAACTCCATGATTACTCTTTTAAAAAATAACAGGGCAAGTGCGAGTCGGACACTGAGGGTATCGCACAAACTTACCTATAAAAAAAGTTAGATTTTTCCGAATCGCAAAAAAAGTTTTTTTTTTGTGGCGTAACTACAAATTTACAGTTTTCAGACTTTTTCCTATACTTGTGCTATGAGACCTAGCTTCATGCTAAATTTCAGGATACTAGGTCAATGGGGGAAGTATGAATTTATTCCTTTGAGAGTGTCGAAATACACGTTTTTTGCGACATAAACGGCCATATCTTTTTTCTTATTAACTTAGAAGTTTGATTTTATCACAGCTTCAAGGGACCGCAGACTTGAGTATGTGGTTTTAATTTCAACTCGATACCTTTACGCGTTCCTGAGATAAAGGGTCTTGACGGATAGACAGACACAGACGAACGGATAACAAAGTGATCCTATAGGGGTTCCTTTTGAGGTACAACAAAAAATTCTTGTTTCTACAATATTTCTATATTAATATAAATCTTCTTCTTCTTCTTTTCGTGTCGATGTACTCTAACAAAATTTTATCTGACCAGTGTTTGGCAACCAATATAATTAATAGATTTGAGAGAACAATGTAGACAACTTCGTACCCAAAAGCACAATGAATATTGTAATCTATGGATCTGCAGAGTCTGCGGTGTTCTCACATTCATATTATAAAAAGAAGCTATACAAAAATAAAAATAAACCCATAAATGAATGATAGTGAAATCAGGGTGGCTGTGGTTTCAATAATATAAAAAACAATGTCCCAAGAGAGGAAAAAAATATCAATAAAAATAATAAAGTTAATACAATGATGGAGCAGTTAATAGATGACTATTTTTCGTGTCGGCGCCATCTTGCAGGAAGTGCTCCGTGGCTATAAATGGAGTTCTCAGAAAGCCAACAGTTTAATTGGGAGTTATTTCTGACCGGCAATTGTTTCTGTTCTATTTCTACAAGAGGGGGCTCTGACCGGAACTGTACCCGAGGCGAATTGTTCAGAACCTTCTTAAAAATATATATTTTTTATTGTTGATAAACTCGCGCTTAGCCATTATCTCACCTGTCGGTTAGCGACGATAGAGCACGCTTGCCTAGAAGTAACCTATTCATTCTTGAGTTAAAGAACCTCCAGGATGTCAGTCTAGTATGCAAAATGCCATCTGGCAGCTTTGGACTCAGTGGAAAGGCGTGCGAAGAGGCTAATTGGTGATCCAGATATGGTTAACACCAATCTACAAAGCCTGGAGCACAAGCGTAGGGTACCTATCCTTTCGGTGTTTCAATTACATTACATGACTCGATTTCGCCATTTCCTTTTACCACCAGACATCCCGACGTACGGCGGGTGTCCATCCTTACATTGTTAACACCTCTGCGGTCCGGACTAAACATTTCGCCTCGTCTTTTATACCGCGAACTTCGAATTATTGGAACAATTTGCCTGCAGTCGTCTTCGCCTCCTATTATAATTTAGGTGTCTTCAAGGCTAGTAAACTAGTGCGATTCACCAACAACGATTGCGTCACTGCTTACCATCAGGTGGGATCGCAGTCAAGCACTGGTGTATATAATTGAGAACATAACGCTCCTAATATTTAGTAACAACGCCATTATCCGTCACGTGCAGCAGTACGTGCCTGCAGCGCGCTGGTGATAGCTTCTGATGTCACCGTCCTCACAGGGATGCGCGTGCCCACACATACATTGATTTATTATACTTACAGGAGTTTCTTGCCGGTTCTTCTCCATAGGAAACGACCAATTTGGAACCGTGCACTAACTTCTGACGTTTTATAAGTGCCCATGTAGGCCTATGTGAAATAAAAAACTTTTGACTTGACTTGGCTTGACTACTTATTTAAGAGGACCACAGCAGTTAAAGCTAATCGTGACTTGTATAATACGCAAAAGTATATGATCCACTGCAGTACACAGAATCGGAAAAAATATATGTTATTATTCAGGATAATGCTAGATAGAGTGTGCTCAAAACATAATACAGCTAATTTACAATAGAGAAAATCATGAAGATACCTCTAAAAATTACTTGTATCGATTAAAAACCAGACTAATATGCATTAGTGCTGCACCGGAAAGAGATGTCAAAAGTAAATCTTTGCGAATGTGGAAGCGGAAGTGTTAATACTATGAAGAAAAAGCAGATTTTTATTTTTTTAAAACAGGAGAAGGTTTTCGTCGTAATCTCGTCACGAGGCGCGGTGATGCGCAGAATGAATCAAAAAAATCTAATAATAAAAAAAACGTTGCGACACGTTTGTGTACAGCGCCTCTTCCGTTGTGTCCAGTAGGCCTCGCGCCTCCCACCCCCACGCTCCTCGCTGTATTCTTCCGTTTAGAGTTCTGTTATAAATTTTGCTGAAGCGGAAACGCAAGTGGAAAAACTTGCGAAACTTTTGCAGAAGCGGAAGCCGAGTTCTGTTGCAACACTTACAATAATTCTGATTGTCGTTTTACAGTTAGTGTTTTAATTTTATAATAAAATCTATAGGTTTTTAGTAAATTGTTGAAATGCTTCATATTTACTTGACTGAAAGAGATGCGCAGACACAATCTGCGCATCTCTTTCAGTCCGAGAGTGAGCGCGCTTCAGGTGCTGCAATCAGTTGTTCTGCCTCTCCAAGGCGGGTTGATAATCATCTCATTTCTGTTTGGTGAACTAGAAGAATGTTTCTATCTCGCTCTTGGGTGGAGCGTGGCGGACCTCGGACCCACTCGTGTTCCCTCTTTGCCTTCATCCCGGGGCCCTGGGCTTCGCTTTCACACCACTCGTGGCCCCAGTAGGCTTCGACCCTGCTGGACCCCTACGGTTTCGCTGACATCTCCTTGAGGCGCGCGTGGAACACTACGCGCCGTCGACAACTTGAGCTCGGTCCGGACGGTTACCGGACGATCAAACGGCGAGCCACCCATTGTTCGCCGTCCGCAAGCCCGCGCGGGATCGGAATCCCTTTGGCGATTAGGGCGTGAGGACCGTTGCCTCACGCGATCGGCCGCCTCCTTTGCTAGCATTACTGCTTCGCAGAAGGAGGCGGCCGCCTGCCACTCCTCCTCACGGACCATGGTCTGTACCAATGCCCGGCGCGAGAGATCACTGCCACCGATCGCCCCTACGAGGACACGGCGCTGCTCTGCCCAAGCGGGGCATACCTCCACCGTGTGCTCCAGCGTGTCCTCCGGGCGTTCCACACAGTGGCGACACCCGGGCGTGTCTTCCGCACGAATTCGGTATAGGAACCTCCCGAACTTACCATGTCCGGTGAGGACCTGCGTCATGCGGTAGGTAAGGACGCCGTGTGGTCTTTCCAGCCACTCCTCAAAGAGGGGACTTACCGCCATAATTGTGGCGTGCCCATGAAGAGGTAAAGTTTGTTTTTTTGTTTTATTTTTGTTTGTGGAAGGTAATCTCTGTAAGTACTGGCCCGATTGCTAAAATTTTATCACCGATAGAGGACTAGTTTATTCCTGAGTGACTTAAGCTATATATTCTATGTAGGCGGGCGAAGCTGCGGGCAAAAGATATTTCATTAATACTCGGGTACTTACATTTCTTTCGTTCGTCGGTACACTCGGTACGCACACACATTAAAGACCAACCTATGTAAGGTTAGTCTTCAATGTGTGTTTTTCAAATGCACATTGTTTCTGTGCCAGTTATTTATTTTCTGCTAGCTGGTGTCCATGATTTCATAAAACAGCACAATCCCGTTTAGTCACAATTTCTGTTAGAAGTATGAACGCAGCCATGTTAGTGAACGCATCCTTAACTTAATTATTATCTTAACGTTCCTCACGCCTCAACCGCCGCCGGGATTCCGATCCCGATTTCCGGCCACTGTAGGAGCGGGCTTGCGGACGGCGAGCAATGGGTGGCTCGCCGTCCGATCGTCCGGTAACCATCCGGACCGAGCCCAAGTTGTCGACGGCGCGTACTGTTTCACGCGCGCCTCAGTCAGCAAATTGTAGGGGCCCATCAGGGTCGAAGCCTACCGGGGCCATGGGTAGTGTGAAAACGAAATCCGGGGCCCTAGGACGAAGGCAAAGAAGGAACAGGAGTGGGTTTTTAGTCAGTAAAAGTCTGACACTATCTCTCGCTCCGCCCAAGAGCGAGATTTGTCATAAGATGATTTTCCCACATAAAAAAAAAAAAACTTAATTATTATCTGTGCTGATCACATCGAACATTTTTTTTTGTGGCGAATCCTAATTCTTTTTCTGAAATAAAAGTAGCCTAAGTTACTCCTTATAACATCAGTTATCTACCAGTGGATGTCCCGTCAAAATTGGTCCAGCCTTTTCGGAGATTAACTGGAACAAATTGACTGACGAAAATTTACAAAATTGCATTTTTGTTATAGGAATCCAATATGCAGACACTTCAATTTTATTTATATGTGTATCTACACAAGGAAGTGTAGATACTTCACACTTATGTGATTACCTACACACACATCCAAAATGAAGTATCCGTAGGTGAGATAGGACTAGGATGTATAAACATAAGACATAAGTTAAGATGCGCGTACCACTCGACCAGCGCGGCTTCGAGCGTCTGGTTAGCACGTTCCGTTTCTTTACATTATTATCTTTTGAAAACCATTTACTCAGCCATTTATTCGGCGCTTCGACGGAGGGCGCACGTGTCCCGTCGTCACGTGTTCAGTGAGCAACGTGAGTGTGTCGGGGGAGGCTCGTCGAGCACGACTCCGAGACAAGCTTTTATTTCGTTATAAGTTAGTACTAAGTATTCGGTACGTATCACGTTGGGAAAGGTGACAAATGACAATGTCAGATCCTGTCTGAAACTATTCTACAAGCATTAGAACAAATGTTTAGTAATCTAAAGTTTTTTTTTGTTTGTTTATGAAAGTACTGATCCGATTGCGAAATTTTTTTCACCGTTCGAAAGCTGCTTTATTCCTGAGTGACATAGTTTATGTGGGTGAAGCCGCGGGCAAAAGCTAGTCGGTAATAAACATGCAATAAGATGCTGCATATTATGTACATGCTTGTATATGACTTTTATAGAGTGGGCCAAACTTCTATTGAGTTTATTGCAATGTCCTTTTGGCAAGTTCTTGAGATATTTCGTACAAGTAACGTACTCCTTCCACTTCGTACAGTTTTTGATCGAAGCTGGACCTTGAACTTGGAGCATCCTCCAAATGGATGCTTCAAGGAGCCCGTGAAATTCAAATTTACTTTTTTTTTACAATGAATAAGCTATAGAGCATGATTCACATGTAAATAAACACGTGTTACGGTCGCCAATCATATTTGAATCAACATACAACTTGACAGACCTGCAAAATACAAAAATAGTACATTTTGATACAAGTGGAGAAAGTTTGTCTGCAGTGACTTTCCACGTGTATCAAACGACGTTTTTCAATAAACTTACGAAGTCATAAATTAATGAGTGTTGACTCACGGGAGTCGCTAAGCACCCAGCCTGATCCGATACATTTAATAAAATTGTGACGGGGGCGAGCACGCGCACTTTTCCGCACTAGTGCTAAAAACAATAAATTGCTTGCCTATGTGCGGGTTTTCGAGTAAGTGTATTGAAAAATATATTTCACTGGATCCTGGCAACCCTGCTGGGGAAGGTCTTACATTAGCGAAAACCATCCAATATAACTTGGCCTTCGTTTTAGGTATCACTCCACAACTATCAAATGTCTTATAAATGTGGACATTGTTTTAGGTTAAAGATAAAACTCTTGAGGGAATAATATGAAGTTCAGAACATAGGATAAAGAAAAGAATTTGAGGCTACAAGAACTTGGATCGTTTTGGTTATTTTTAAAATCATTGTTTGGCGAAGCGTTCTGCGGTAACACTGCGACATTGTTTCTTATACATAAAATAATTGCCTGATCATGGCTACTGGCGTAGCTACCTAAGGGCTGGGCGGTACAGTCCCTGAGGACCCCAAGATAGGGGCCCCCAAGCTAGGGAAGCCCCCAAACCTGGGGAAGCCCCCAAACCTGATTGGCAAACCTCTTATTAAACTAGCGAAAAATATTCCCACCTTCGAAATCTAAATAAAAATGATTACAACACTAATCCTTTATACAGTAATATTCTGACACTAGTTATTTGAAGATTTGTCACGTAAAAATAATTCCCCCAGATTTTATTTCGCCCCTGTGCTGTACGTCACCCAGCTACGCCCCTGATCATGGCCTTCTGGAAGAATAACGGATAACGAGACTAGAGAATTCCTGTTTGCCAAGACTGCGGTAAAGTTTGAAATAGTTACTGCGGGACGCAAAGGGGAATTTGTCACTGCAACACTAGGCTTCCTAACACCCTCACCTGCGGCTCGCGTGAATTCCGCCTCTGCCGCAATGACAAACTTTTTTCCCTTCTCCCATCCTATGCAGTATTGAAATGTACTATTATTCCTAGCATAACTGTTGGAATTGGGACTCTGGCGTCCTCTTTGAGCCATAATCCACCACGCGGTCCTAGTGCGGTTTGGTGGATGTCTCTCGTATCGTTGGTTCTAGGACATGCCGGTTTCCTCAGGATCTTTTCTTTCACCGTTTCGAGAGCAGTGTTGATGAAATAAATTACACAAAGTAATGCTCCTGGCTGAGTTTGAACCCGCGACATAAAACTTGTAAATCGGTACTGTTATTCACTTATAACAAATAATTGTACTGTGTGAGCTGGTAGGTCGTGCCGCCAGGGCGCGGGGCCGTCTGTTGGGGTGACAAGCTTTTAGCAACGCAAACATTAAAACTTTAATCCCCCGATCGATATTACGTTAGCGGTAGGCTTCTGTCTCCGGCCACCAAATCATATTGAATTTGTAAACTTTTTGTAACACGATTACTTATTACCATCTCAAATGTCTTCGGTAGGCTGTGAGCTACATAGCAGCGAGTTTTCTCTTTTTTTCAGATGGGAATTCAAAGGCGGTAACCTTTAACTTTACCGACAGAGCCCGGATAATCACCAAACTGAAGCGGCAGATAGGGCTGAAAGGTTCTGGAGTGGCGACCGCGTATCGGAACACGGAGCGTTGGAAAGCCTCTAGATGATCTGATGAGGGTCGCTGGAATCTAATGGATGCGAAGCGCACAGGAGCGGTCGTTGTGGCGACACTTGGGAGATGCCTACTAAGTCCAATAGTAGACATCTTTCGACTGAAATCATCAATTTTTTTTTTGCTCTGAGTGGAGCGAAGAGCGTCAGACTTACTGACTAAACTGACACACCGGTGGGTTGACCTGTGTCGAGTGCCGAGCGGAGGGCACCAAGCGGAGGGTAGCTCAAATCCACTCCATCCCGCTTCAATGGAAATACTTACCACTTTTCTCTGCTCTTCTCCGGTCCAGTCCGCCCAGAGATGTACCAGCTCTTAACGCTTAGCTGTATAGGGTGTATAACTCCATCCCTCTTTGCTTGGAGGAGGTCGCACGTGCATGCGAGAGGCAATGGTCCTCGCGCCCCAGCCGCCGAGATTCCGATCCCAATTTTCGGCCACCATAGGCGCGGGCTTGCGGACAGCGAGCAGTGGGTAGCTCGCCGTCTGACCGTCCGGTAACCGTCCGGACCAAGCCCAAGTCGACGACGGCGCGCACTGTTCCACATGTCAGCAAACCGTAGGGGCCCAGCAGGGTCGAAGTCAACTGGGGCCAAGGGTCTGCTTCTGAAAGAAAGACACGGCCCAGGTACGAAAGGCAACGAAGGAACAGGAGTGGGTTTTTAGTCAATAAAATTCTGAGACTATCTCCCGCTCCGCCCGACAGCGCGGACTTCATAGAATGATTTACCCACCGATAAAAAAAACTCTCTTTGCCTGACATTTTCCACGTCATGGTGAGGCTCCAGCTTCGCTCCAGTGGACCCCGTCTGCCAGCTCGGTGGTGCTCATGCTCTGTGGTCGGAGCTAGAACAAGATAACATCAATCAAACTGTAGGGAACTTTCTTTTGTTTTGTCGTCCTCGTCTTGATCGATGGGGCGGCGTCAGTCGCGACTCGCGAGAAATATGGTGATTGATCAAATTGCCAATAATGTAAATCCAAGGTTATTGTATTATATTTTAGTTATTGGGAAAAACAAACAATAACACAGGAAATTACATAAAAATGGCTTAGAAATAGTTTTACATATGTGATATCAACAACGTTCTCCACATCTCACCTGTATAAAAAGCAACGATGTGGTTGACGATGGAGCACGCTTGCCTAGAAGTAACCTATTCACTCTTGACTTAAAGACCCCTAGGTTGTAGCTATCAGGAAACGCAGACGCCGGCAGGGAATTGCACTCCTTAGCTGTACGCACAGCGAATGTGTTTTGTTTCCAAACTGTTTAGTGCGTATGCGTGGGATGTTCACCGTATACCTGTGGCGTGTCGCCGTGCATCTGGTGGTCCTGTGATGGATGAATGGGCAGGATCGTGTACTGCTCGAGCACGCTGGCAACGGATATTGCTGCAAACAAATAAACCACTTAGCTAACGTGATTTAGCGCTGTAAATGCAAACAAAAGTGCTCCGTAGTGACCCGCACGGGCATCCGTCGACGGGGGCCCGGCCCCACGCATGTTTTGCTACGTAATAATATATTAAGTTCTCTATCGACGCGACTACATGCACACCGTTATAGTTGAACTAGCGACACTGCGTAGGTAATAATCCAGTTTCCGCGACGGGGACCGTCTGCGTGAACACACGGGATTTGTAATGCGATGGCTACTCGTCGCAGGCATAAAGCGGACCTTTATGCAGTTTCGGCCCTTACCCTCCCTCTGCGCGTTATATGTAGGAGTGGATGATGTGCTTGCCTCTGCAGGGGAACATTAGTCCACTGCGGCTCCCGTTCTCCATAAAGCATCAATGTGATGGCAATACCGTCGCTGATAGCTGATTATGATGGTCGTTTGTTGCCGATCGACCGCGTCGCGCCCCCCGCGCATATTAGATGCCGCAATAGTCTTGTAACATCTTGTATTTGTTGGAGTCTTGATGCGCCATCAAAAGTTACTTGTAAAGTGCGTATGTCTATGGATACAGATGTTTAATCACGTACATGCTTGAACAGATTAACGCACACAATAAATGAACTGCAGTATTAAACAAATAAGTTTTCTGTTAGGGTTCCCGCTGCTCGCTAAGTGTACAAAATGTATGTCAATGACATTACCTGTCACGTCACTTGTCACGTAACTTCTCCGCAGGTGATGTCATTGTCATAGGTTTGGTACAGCGTTTGCCGGCAACGCTAACAGCAGTCTTTTGTCTAAACCTATAGGGTCTCTACCATGACCTCTTAAAACTATCGTAATAAAATTCTGCTGGGAGGGAGATATGGAGCTATTAAGGCCGTATAGCACTGTTCCTTTTTTGTAACTATTTTAAGACGTCATGCTAAGTCGCTGGTAAAAGCTGATTGAGCTATTACTTCTTAATCACATGAGCCGAATGACGTTGTCGTCAGATATCTAACGAACAGATCTTGCGACATCTTTTACTATAACTCTGGTACCGCTGTAGGATAGTTTCAATTGTTCAATTATTTATGAGCTATTTCTACATACATTTTTAAATTACACGTGATATTTTAAACTCAGTTTAAAATTAGAAACCTCATCGCCAAAACTATACGGACGCCGAAAACCGCTAACACGCACACAGAAATCAAAATAACATTTCCTAAAGAAACTTCTGTCTCAACACCACCTGTTCTTCTCGCAGACTGAACCACCGACACCATGACATAAAGGATCTCCAGAACCTTCGAGAACGTTATAGAACTATCCAAAAGGATGCTATGAAAATCCAAACGCTGGCGGGCACGCGCACGCTCGGCGGAGAGCCGCCGCGCTCCACCGCATACTACTACGGCGACCTGGAGAGGATCAAGCGCAAGAATGGCACCCAAGAACCTGTGCAAGAGATCCAGAACCCTGATGAGCTGAGCGAGTACGTCGAGACGAATGAGGTCGTGAATGATGGCGCCGTCAGAGAAGTACCTCCTCTTAGAGACAGGGGGCGGCAGTGGAGTCTTCCAGAGTACAACACGCCAGAAAACTCAAGAAAAATCGAAGAGACATATTCCACTGCAGGAACTTTCCCCATGCCTGAACCTAAGGAGAAGGAACCACTTCTAGCTGAGCTAGAAGTCGTGGGTAGACTGCCGTTGACTCAGCTGGAGTCCACCTCAGGAGTACGGAGGAGTAGGAGCTGGTACCTGTGCTGTCCTAATGTAGCTGATGAGGAGATCTCGCGCGAGTCGTCGTGGCGGTACTCCAGCCTGAGGCCGGTTACCGCACCGCCTGTTCCAGGGCATAACGGAGTCAACATGATGGTACGTGAACGGTGGTGGGGTGTTCATAATGTGTTCTCTTGGTGGAGGTTGTTCGAAGATGGAAGTTCAGGTTAAAATCCTCACTAAGACAGGGCTTTTGGGAATAATTTGGTTAGGAAGGATTGAAGAGGACTACGCGATCAGTCTGTATGCTAATATCTGAAACTCACGAGTCTGTTTTCAGCTGCTTATTATCATATCTAGCCTATACTGTCCCACAGCTGGGCAAGTGCCTCCCTCCATACCTTCCACTGTTCCCGGCTCTGAGCCACTTCTTGCCAGTTCCTTAGGAAGATGTGTACATATATGTTGTCAAATTTGTGTTTTAAAGACGAGCGGTGGCATCATCGGGTAGTGGCTGATAGACATCGAAGAATAAACGGTCATGAATCTAGAACTATTGAACTAGTTTATGATTTTTTATCACACCGTGTTTTTAGACTAACGAATACAACAACAACCAACAACGACAATAAGAACAGCCGTTTTAGGTAGATTTAATAAAGACTACGATCTAATAAGGACTAAGACCTATTAGGGAATATAAACTAACAATAAGGTATACCTAATATGGCTGTTCTTATTGTTTTCCTTGTTATATATCTGTAAAACAATGCAACTCTTCACAGACTCCATCATTCTCTCTCCCTCTACAGCCCGCCTCTCTTTCTCTTCCAGGTAGCCACCCACAGTTCAGGTCGCGACGACGTGACCTCCTTACGGGCCGAACGGGACGCCCTCGCGCGAGCCCTGGCAGCCGAGCGACAGCGCGCGGCCACTGCAGCGAGAGCTCATGATGCCAGGCTGGCGGAGTTGCACGGGGTCATAGCTGAGCTGGTCAGGAGGCGCGCGCACGACAAGCACGCCCGGGCCATACCCGAAGAAGAAGTGTCAGGTGAAGAATGTGAACCTTAACTAAACACTCATCAATGCCCCGCCAAAACCCTTGGATCTATACTCCATTCGCGTTAACATTAGACATATAATCAAAACTTTTTTACTGTCCGTTCAGCCCATTTTGGCTCTTATTGCGTCGGTGGCATGACAAAACGCGGCTGCAGAAAATAGTTGGTATTGTAACCACTTTTTTTTTGGTTTTAATGCCATCCTTATGTCTACGGAATAGAAATCAAAATCGGTTGAACGGACAGTAAAATAGAAACACAAATCAAATCTAGTCTAATCTTATTGCGAATTGAGTATAGAACGCTGGAATTTTGCTTAGAGTTTCCTTTTATGATGTATTGAAAGAATAAGAAAGGATTTTCTAAAAATCATCCCCTTAGTGTTCGGCCAGACTGCAGGCGCGGACACGGGGAAGAGGCGGCGCGGGCTACTCACGCCATAGCTTGTTCATACAAATGGCCGCAGTGAGTGTGAGGGAGCGGGTAACTCAAATTAGTTCGAGCTAACCGCGTGCGTTGTTATGATGACTCGACTGTGGACAGGCAAACGCGCGTGTCCCCGCACCGGCGCCGCTCCCCGCACCGGCGCCGCTTCCCGCACCGCGCAGCCAGTCTGATTAAGCACTTAGGGAATGTAATGGAGTCCAAAGTTTGCATTGAGAAAGCTACTTTCGCGCGGGCGAAGCCGCTGGTAGAAGCTAGTTGTATAATGTACGTTTGTCATTGCAGACGAGTGCGAGTCCACGACGCAGCCTGCTGGCGAGCTCGACAATGATGCTGATCACTCGCGAACGGAACAGGTAAACACTCATAGTATGCTCGGTCCTCGCAACCCTCAAACGTTCCACGTTATCATAAATACATAGACCGCATTGAAAATATCCAGAAACGTTTCATTAAATATCTTTACTTCCATCAAAAGATTCCATATCAGTCATCTGATTATCTTGAACTCTGTAAGAAGTATCATCTGTTACCACTGGTAGATCCTCGTAGAATTGCTGACTGTCTGTTTTTGCTCAAAATTCTCAATAACGATATTGATAGCCCTGACCTATTATCCAAATTTTATTTTAATGTGCCAAACAAAACATTTCGTTTTAATCCACCCATACGTGTTCCTCACACGTCTTCAAATTATAGGCGGAATAGTTATATTGTGCGTGCAAGCCGTAATTTCAATGACTTATGCAAGGAATATGATTGGGATCCTTTCACAATTAGTGTGAACTCAGCCAGAAGGTGTTTAAGCCTCAAATTCTTTAAGTAGCATTAGGTTTAATATATTGTTTATTAGTTGTTTAAGTGCAAACCAAGGATTTATACTGTACTTCCTACTTAACTAAAAAGCGAAGCTTTATTGTTTTTGTGCTCACACCATTTTTAATTTTTATTGTATTGTCTATACGTGAGGACTTGTAATTGGCTTTCTAGTGATTATGGTTTCCTTTTTTTTTTTGTCTGGTTTTATTTTATATTATTTATCCTCCATTTAAAAAAAAGAAAAAAAAAAAGATGAGGTTCTCAAAACCGACGGAACCGTATATAAACAATTTTTTTTTAACAAATCTTATTACTTTACAAAGTAAATATACACATTGACTTGTATGTCAAGACAAAGTTCTCTGTCAGTCCCTGCTCTCATTGTCCGGTGTCGGGTTTCCTCACAATTCTGCGCCAGGACCGTCTATCCTGGGTTGTCGATTTCACCAATTGGGCTTTCTTGAGGTCTCTCTCGATGTTAGACCACCAGGTTAATGACGGGCGGGCCCTCCCTCTCTTTTGCTGGGTAAACTTGGGCGGTTTTTATCACATGGTCTTCACGTAGCAGAAGAAAGGTCATCATCATCATTTGAGCCGAAAGGCGTCCACTGTTAGGACCAACTCTGCGTTAAGCGGGAGCCCGCGCTGGTACCCGTCGCGTGACGTCACGCGTGTGTTGTGTGCGGCTGTCACCATAGCGGAAATCGGATTATTACCTGCGCAGTGTCGCTAGTTCAACTTTAACGGTGTGCATGTAGTCGTGTCGATGGAGAACTTTAATGTGTTGTTACGTAGCAAATAGGGTGCCGGGCGCGACTCCTCGCGACGAAGCACTTTTGTATGGGACTCCACGGACGCCCGCTTAATGCAGCGTTGGCCCTTATACATAGGCCTCCCCCAAGTGTCGCCATAATGACCGGCCTGTGCATCTCGCATCCATCGGATTCCCGCGACCCTCACCAGGTTATTGGTCCACCTTGTGGGAGACATTCCAACGCTGCGTATCCGGTACGTGGTCGCCTCTTCAGAACCATTCGTCCCCATCGACCATCTATTCTGCGAGCAATGAGCCCTGCCCGCTGCCATTTAAGGTTGGCGATATCGGTAACCTTGGTTCTCCTGCGGATATCTTCATTCCTGATTCGATCACGCAAGGAAACTCCAAGCATAGCCCTTTCCATAGCCCTTTGGGTGTCTTTTGCAACGGAAGTACAAAGGTAGTTAAAAGAAATTCCATTCTCCAGAACGACACATCGTCAGCACTAAGCCCGGAGCTGCCCACTCCTCAGGAGTCGAAGGTGGAGAACACGATGCCGCCGTCCACGTTCGAGGAGCTGCCCACCGACAGCGAGACCAGCGCGCGCGCCGCCAGGTAACCGGCTCCGGAGATTAGGCCCTGTACCATGACTTTAAAGTAAGATTGTTTCATTCTTATTTCCAGTGTGGGTAAGAGATGGCGCTAGACAACCTGTATAGCTCTGTCTCTTACCCACACTGAGATAAGAATGAAACAATCTTACTTTGAACGTCATGGTAACCCCGCATATCTTTAAAATATAGTGTAAAGCCTATTTAAAATATGTTATGTTGTATAGAAAAACAATTCTGATCAACAAGATGTGAGGTATAAGTTGACGTGTGTTTCAATGTGTATGTGCGTTTGTGTTGTAGGTATTTGTGGTTTCAGAGCGGAGGGCCCCCGAGTCGAGGTGACGACGCCGTCCGTAGCGGAGCAGTGCGACACGAGCCTCAACCTCTCTGAGAGGGACTCCGAAGTGTGCCTCAGTACTGCGCGGTATGTACTGCCACTACTTTCATCATTGAACTTTATCTGCTGGTGATAAGGTCGATATTCTAACGCACATCTTGTATAATCTATCTTATTTTTATCAAAAGCTGATGATTTTTCATATAAGATTTTATTCTTGGGACCCGTCGAAATATTTGTTTCGTGCGGGAATCGAATCTGCGACGTGTAGTGCAGCAGCCAATCGCTTAACGATAACGTCAACCATGCCTTGTCTATTTTCATGTGTGCGAGCATGTTTCAATGTTGTATTGTAACGTGATCAGATGCTGCGAGGGGCTTGACGGGGCGGAGTTGGGCGTGGGCGGGCCTGGCGGGGCTGGGGCGGGCGCCGGCGGGCCTGGCGGGGCGGGGTCGGGCGTGGGCGCGGCGAGCTCGGCCGCGGGCGGCAGCTGCGAGCGCGAGCGCGGCTCACCCGACGAGGCTCGCCTCTACGCCACTTGTACCGGTAAATACGAAATAATATTAGTCATATAAACAACCTTTTTTACTGTCCGTTCAACTGATTTTGACTTCTATTCCGTTGGCATAAGGATGGCGTTAAAAGCAAAAAAAGTGGTTACAATACAAATGGCGGCTGCAGTAAATAGTTATCAACTGTTACTGCAGCCGCCATTTGTCTTGCCATCAATCTAATAATAGTCAAAATCGGTTGAAAGGAACGCAAAAAAAAAAAACGGTTTGTTTATATGTCTTGCGAATGGAGTATAGGTAGCGTTATTATTAAAAATAAAGCACCACGACCGCGTAGCTTCAAAGACGCGTATTCGTCACGATACGCTTGATGTACGCCTGCGTGAAGCTTACATACTAAACTATGACACTCTGTCGACGAAGAGGCAGCGTGGTGCCCGTCGTGTGTCTATGAAGCTCCGCGTCCGTGGGCAACAGGTCTCAGTGTGTACACTGTCCGGCAGGTCGGTGCTCGTCGCGGCAGGCGAAGCTGGCGTCGCGCGTGAAGCTGCGCAAGACGGAGGACTCCGACTCCTCCAACCAGCACAACGACGACGTACGTACTACACTGAACACCTCCGTCACTTTGCGGCTCAACGATTGTCGAATTGACGTTAAAATAAACCATCCCCAGTTACACATCGGTGTTAGTGCTCTAACATCGATGTTATCGTGACTCGGAACGTGCGGGCACAGACTACACAGTTACACACGCGTAGACTATAACGTGTTTTTTTTACATCCAACTCCTTCTCGCACTCTAGGGTGGAGCAAGAGAGCGTGTCAAACTTTTACTGACTAAAACCACACCTGTATCCTTCGGTTGCACTTTGCGTTCTAGGACCACGGGCTTCTTTTTCCGGCCCTTACGTTCCACCCTAGAGCGAGAAAAGTCATTGGATAATTTTCCACCCAAAAAAAAAACCAAGCGTCGATGCGTGATATAATATTTACATAACACAAAGGAGAGGTCAAAAAATGGGCTATTTTTCCGAAGAAATTTCAATACCAATGTGATATCTACATTTATCTCTGAAAGTACAGCCCCTCCTAGCCAAGTTACGTCATCAAGTCTGACGTCATCTCAACGCTCAGTCACGTGGTCAGAACAAAGGAATCGGAGGCGTGACCTACTTGAGGTGATCGACGAAACGAGAATCGAAACGAAATGGTTGTAACTTGGCTAGGGGGGCTCCTGAGTGACATAGACTATATTTTATGTACGCTGACGAAGTCGCCGCGGGCAAAAGCTAGTACCTCATAAAAAAGCTTTTTTTGCGCTACTCGATCATGGTTAAATATGAATTTTTGCAGGCCCTCGTTTTTGTAAAATAGACGAAAAATATTTTAATAATAACAAAACGCACATTATTTATTTATTCGTTTTTAAGCCATAAACTCGTTAAAAAATAAATGGCCCATTTGACATTTGAGAAAGACTAGATTGTAACTTGGAACGTAATTGAAAGAAACAATAAAATAATAATTACTTAGTGTTTTAATGTAATTACATAATAGTTAAATAATGTAATATAGACGGTTACATAACGTAAATAGTAGAAATATCAAAACGGTCTTTTATTTTTTGACAACTTTAGAATTGTTTAAAATGTATCTAAAATTTCCGTTTTTTATGTACGTCGAAAAAAGGTCAAATCCGTAAATGTCATATTGGCGATTGGTCGATTTTTGACGTTGAAATAAACCATCCTCGCGTTTCGAGTCACAATAACGTCGCTGTTAGTGCACTAAAAAAGCGGTTACTCGGAAGCGAAGAATCGACTGTTGGCGCGCTAACATCGATGTTATCGTGACTCGGAACCTAGGGCACAGAATACACAGTTATATACACACAGATACACCTTCACGTCAATTGCCACAGGGTTGATAACCCTTTAAAATAATGTTCATGGCAAGCTTATATTTTTTCCACTTTACTTTTTTTTAAAAAAAACGGGTCGCTCTAAAATATGATTTAATTGCTTATAAAAATAAAAACATTTATGCTCTTTCAGCCTGTATAAGTCAGATTGCTGTTCAATTTTTAAATTGTTTAGGACGAAACTCTACACATTTATTGAACGTCTCCTTTGTACTTTAATAGCAAAATTCCCTTTCCTAGAGAGGAGGCCTAAGTCCCAGCAGTGGGAACATTAAAAGGCTGATTATGCTATGATTATGCTAATGGCCAAATAGAGATGAAAATGTGCCTTGACCGTCGCGTCGGTGTGTGTTGAGCCTATGGAAATACAACTGACGACTATTTTCATCCTTTTGAGGCGATTTTTAAATACTTTGCTTAACATTTAAATAAAATGTTTCATTAAAAGTATGTTATGTAATGGCAGTGGTGCAGTGCGGAGCGGCTGTCGCTGGACGTGTGCGCGCACGCGGACCTGCGTGAGGCGCTGCTCGCCGCACAGAGCGACGGTAACTACTTTTATTTTATGTTTTCAATAAAAATTTTATGATATAAAAGCTTGTCGTGAGTCCGCTATCTTGGATTTAGAATGACGTCATACAGTTAAACATGCATTGTCATCCAAACTAAACGTGTATACAAAATTTTAGCTCAATGGGTCGAAGATATCTGCTTCAAAATTGAGTTACAAGATTCCACCCGAACAATCATAGATACGTACGGACGCAAACATACATAAAAGCTTGTAAAATGTCAAAAATCGGTGTTAAAAAAACTATACGAGATACACTGGCATCAGAAGTATTGTAAATAAAGTTAGATATTTAGTAAAAATTTTATTTGTTTTTTTTTTTCCATGGTTATGAAATAGTGTCAATGTTGTTGTTTGCAGCAGGTTCTACTAAAATGGATGAATTTAATATTAATATGACTGGCTTGTTGGTCTAGGGGTTACTGGCCCGGGCTGCTATGTCGGAGGCCGTGGATTCGATTCCTATTCCTACCCAAGACAAATGTTTGTGTGATGAGCACGATCATTTGTTTTGTGTCTGGATGTAATTTATTTATAATATGTATGTATTTATAAAATTAAAAATATATTTCTCAGTTGTCTAGTACTCATAGCACAAGCTTTGCTTAGTTTGTACTGTACATGGCATTGTGTGAGAGTTGTGAAATATAATGTAATGTCTCCCCCCTCAGGCGGGTGCTCGTGGGCGGCGCGGTGCGCGCGGCTGCGTGCGGAGCGTCGCGTGCTGCAGTGTGCGCTCGCACGCGCTGCCGACACCGCGCACAGGTAGGCTACTCATGTGTCCCCCCCCGCCGGCTGCTCGTGGGCGGCGCGGTGCGCGCGGCTGCGTGCGGAGCGTCGCGTGCTGCAGTGTGCGCTCGCACGCGCTGCCGACACCGCGCACAGGTAGGCTACTCATGTGTCCCCCCCCGCCGGCTGCTCGTGGGCGGCGCGGTGCGCGCGGCTGCGTGCGGAGCGTCGCGTGCTGCAGTGTGCGCTCGCACGCGCTGCCGACACCGCGCACAGGTAGGCTACTCATGTGTCCCCCCCCGCCGGCTGCTCGTGGGCGGCGCGGTGCGCGCGGCTGCGTGCGGAGCGTCGCGTGCTGCAGTGTGCGCTCGCACGCGCTGCCGACACCGCGCACAGGTAGGCTACTCATGTGTCCCCCCCCGCCGGCTGCTCGTGGGCGGCGCGGTGCGCGCGGCTGCGTGCGGAGCGTCGCGTGCTGCAGTGTGCGCTCGCACGCGCTGCCGACACCGCGCACAGGTAGGCTACTCATGTGTCCCCCCCCGCCGGCTGCTCGTGGGCGGCGCGGTGCGCGCGGCTGCGTGCGGAGCGTCGCGTGCTGCAGTGTGCGCTCGCACGCGCTGCCGACACCGCGCACAGGTAGGCTACTCATGTGTCCCCCCCCGCCGGCTGCTCGTGGGCGGCGCGGTGCGCGCGGCTGCGTGCGGAGCGTCGCGTGCTGCAGTGTGCGCTCGCACGCGCTGCCGACACCGCGCACAGGTAGGCTACTCATGTGTCCCCCCCCGCCGGCTGCTCGTGGGCGGCGCGGTGCGCGCGGCTGCGTGCGGAGCGTCGCGTGCTGCAGTGTGCGCTCGCACGCGCTGCCGACACCGCGCACAGGTAGGCTACTCATGTGTCCCCCCCCGCCGGCTGCTCGTGGGCGGCGCGGTGCGCGCGGCTGCGTGCGGAGCGTCGCGTGCTGCAGTGTGCGCTCGCACGCGCTGCCGACACCGCGCACAGGTAGGCTACTCATGTGTCCCCCCCCGCCGGCTGCTCGTGGGCGGCGCGGTGCGCGCGGCTGCGTGCGGAGCGTCGCGTGCTGCAGTGTGCGCTCGCACGCGCTGCCGACACCGCGCACAGGTAGGCTACTCATGTGTCCCCCCCCGCCGGCTGCTCGTGGGCGGCGCGGTGCGCGCGGCTGCGTGCGGAGCGTCGCGTGCTGCAGTGTGCGCTCGCACGCGCTGCCGACACCGCGCACAGGTAGGCTACTCATGTGTCCCCCCCCGCCGGCTGCTCGTGGGCGGCGCGGTGCGCGCGGCTGCGTGCGGAGCGTCGCGTGCTGCAGTGTGCGCTCGCACGCGCTGCCGACACCGCGCACAGGTAGGCTACTCATGTGTCCCCCCCCGCCGGCTGCTCGTGGGCGGCGCGGTGCGCGCGGCTGCGTGCGGAGCGTCGCGTGCTGCAGTGTGCGCTCGCACGCGCTGCCGACACCGCGCACAGGTAGGCTACTCATGTGTCCCCCCCCGCCGGCTGCTCGTGGGCGGCGCGGTGCGCGCGGCTGCGTGCGGAGCGTCGCGTGCTGCAGTGTGCGCTCGCACGCGCTGCCGACACCGCGCACAGGTAGGCTACTCATGTGTCCCCCCCCCGCCGGCTGCTCGTGGGCGGCGCGGTGCGCGCGGCTGCGTGCGGAGCGTCGCGTGCTGCAGTGTGCGCTCGCACGCGCTGCCGACACCGCGCACAGGTAGGCTACTCATGTGTCCCCCCCCGCCGGCTGCTCGTGGGCGGCGCGGTGCGCGCGGCTGCGTGCGGAGCGTCGCGTGCTGCAGTGTGCGCTCGCACGCGCTGCCGACACCGCGCACAGGTAGGCTACTCATGTGTCCCCCCCCGCCGGCTGCTCGTGGGCGGCGCGGTGCGCGCGGCTGCGTGCGGAGCGTCGCGTGCTGCAGTGTGCGCTCGCACGCGCTGCCGACACCGCGCACAGGTAGGCTACTCATGTGTCCCCCCCCGCCGGCTGCTCGTGGGCGGCGCGGTGCGCGCGGCTGCGTGCGGAGCGTCGCGTGCTGCAGTGTGCGCTCGCACGCGCTGCCGACACCGCGCACAGGTAGGCTACTCATGTGTCCCCCCCCGCCGGCTGCTCGTGGGCGGCGCGGTGCGCGCGGCTGCGTGCGGAGCGTCGCGTGCTGCAGTGTGCGCTCGCACGCGCTGCCGACACCGCGCACAGGTAGGCTACTCATGTGTCCCCCCCCGCCGGCTGCTCGTGGGCGGCGCGGTGCGCGCGGCTGCGTGCGGAGCGTCGCGTGCTGCAGTGTGCGCTCGCACGCGCTGCCGACACCGCGCACAGGTAGGTTTTCATGATCCTCCCATACGGGGAGGAAAACCCTTGACCTTTTCGAACATTCCCTCAGCCACATGTAAATCTATTTGAGTATATTTTGCTAAAACATACTGTAATGGTTGTGTTGTGTCTCAAGCGCTAGTAACGTATTTGACACCTGTCAGTCGTCATCCGACGGTCGATCGGAGCGGTTGTGGGATGCGAATATATGCATGTCGTGGTGTTGGTGAACTGTCAAATTCTCCAAAAAACAGTACAATACACATACGTTGTTCGTTCCCACAGATTGTACTGCGCATGCGCAGTACAGGAGTCGACGTCGGTGTCCCTCTGCTGTGCTCTGAGAGCAGCGGACCGCGCGCTCGAGACGTACGACGTGTTGCTGGCGCTGGCGGAGACCGCGCTGCATCACACGGAGGAGGTGAGAGGGTGGCCTGCCCACACATATTGTGTCCCTCTGATGAAATGGGCGGAGTCTAACACCCCCGCACCCCGCATAGTGTCACGCGTTGTTTCTTAGGGAAATCTTTTTGCAACATCTCTTTGTACTTGCTCCGTAGCGTAACCCCTTGCTCTATTTGCTCATGACTTATCTCTATATATATATATATATAGATCTGTCGTCTGAAATGATGATGTGAAACTGTGCTATAGAGTGATATTGAAGGTTGTGTTTGTTGTGTGTCAGCGCGAGTCCACGGAGCAGGTGGCCAGTCAGCTGCTGGCGCGGCTGGACGCGGAGCGAGGCGGCGCCGCCGTGGGGCAGCCGCTGCTGTCGCCCGGGCCCTGGCTGCAGCACCACAACCACACGTCAGTCATTACTTCTTTTCACTCATTACGCTAAACGAAAAAAATAATAATTGAGCATTACACACTTAAGGCTCAGGAGCCTTAAGAGAGCCAAAGGCAGTAATCATCAGTACTCACGGGTATCATACGACGTTTTTCAATACACTTGTGAAGAAAAACAATTTAACTAGCTAAGTTGTGACTTGTGATTTTTTTGTAACATGGTGGTAAAAAATTAAATCTGCTTTCTTATGCGAGTGCATCTAAAAATATCGGTCATAGACTAACTAGGCTGCTTTAATAAAAATAAAAATGAATTTGCTTATCTATAAAGAAGTAAATGTCTTCGCTCCCGCCTTAGCCTTCTAACCTAACATGTCTGTGTCGGGGTGCCCTAACATATGTTTGTTTGTCACGTCGTACTAGAGCAATATCGAGATGCAGTGTATCACATACGTGCATTCGAACTATGGGGAATCGTGGTATAGTTTTGTCGCACGCCCATTTGTTGAGTTCATGTGGTATAAATTCAGTCGAAAAGACTGTTTGGAAGAACTCGGAAAGGGATTTTGTTCAGCTGTGGGACGGTAACGGCTAGGCAAAAAATATAGCCTTACGATGTGTTGTTAAACAAGCTATGTATGTGTACGCAGGTCCCCTTGTGAGCGCTGGAGCCCCGAGTGCGAGGCTCGCCTGCGCGCGCACGCGGCGCGCCTGAAGGCCGACACCGTCGCGCTGCGCGACACCGTGCCCGCGCCCAAACTGTTCTCATATCACGGTGAGTCTGCCGCACCAGCATCACGAGTGACACCGTCGCGCTGCGCGACACCGTGCCCGCGCCCAAACTGTTCTCATATCACGGTGAGTCTGCCACACCAGCATCACGAGTGACACCGTCGCGCTGCGCGACACCGTGCCCGCGCCCAAACTGTTCTCATATCACGGTGAGTCTGCCGCACCAGCATCACGAGTGACACCGTCGCGCTGCGCGACACCGTGCCCGCGCCCAAACTGTTCTCATATCACGGTGAGTCTGCCGCACCAGCATCACGAGTGACACCGTCGCGCTGCGCGACACCGTGCCCGCGCCCAAACTGTTCTCATATCACGGTGAGTCTGCCGCACCAGCATCACGAGTGACACCGTCGCGCTGCGCGACACCGTGCCCGCGCCCAAACTGTTCTCATATCACGGTGAGTCTGCCGCACCAGCATCACGAGTGACACCGTCGCGCTGCGCGACACCGTGCCCGCGCCCAAACTGTTCTCATATCACGGTGAGTCTGCCGCACCAGCATCACGAGTGACACCGTCGCGCTGCGCGACACCGTGCCCGCGCCCAAACTGTTCTCATATCACGGTGAGTCTGCCACACCAGCATCACGAGTGACACCGTCGCGCTGCGCGACGATCACTGGTCTATTTTGTGATGTCTGTTCTCAGGGGTGCTTGGCACCCACTGTTTATTTCTCAGGGGTGCCGAGCACCCGAGCACCCACGGAGTCGGTGCCCCTGCGTATACGTATATGTTGTTCCGGGTCTGCAAGTAAACATGTTAGTAAACGGAGCCACGACACAAGTCATTCCTAGTGTGGAACTATGTTGTTTAAACGAAAAATATAAAACACGTAATCACCATCTCGGCAGCAAAGAGACAATAGTGTCTAAAACTTGTGGCTCCAAAAGTGCGTTGAGCGCACTAATTTTGCCATAGGCTCAATCTAAGTCGTTAGTTAGTCATATCCAAATCACCATTTACCGACACACTTGGTTACTGTGGAAGATATCGAGACTGATGCTAAGAAAGATCCAAAGACTGTTGAGAAACGTTGTTTGTTACAGGTGCCTACGACGTTTTTCAACATTCTTTCTAAGTTAAAAAACGTCGTCGTTAGTAACGTTTGTGATAATTAATAATATGGTGTTTTATATTATTTATCAGATATCGACGAGTCGGAGCTGGGCGCGGGTTGTACCGCGGCGGAGATGGAGGCCGCTGTCGCCATACAAGATGCGCTCGCGCACGCCACGCTCAACAACAACAACAACAACGAACACAAGGTGACTGCCGCTACTAACTAACCTCATTACATGTTTCATTAAAAGCTGCGTATTCACGAGGCAACGTTTGTTAATGTTTACGACATGTTTATCATCAAGTTTATCGTAAACAGTTTCTAAAACTTGCCCGTCTACACTTGCGACGTGACGAATACACATGTTAGAGCACCCCGGCACGGGTTAGGTTAGAAGGCTAAGGCGGGAGCTCCAATTCACTTCGCTCCCGCCTTTGCCTTCGTATTAATTTATTTTTGTAGTACAGCCAGCTTCATTTTCGTGTTGTGTGGTGTTGCAGAGCTCCTCCTCCCGTCGTCGCCGCGCCCGCCCGCGCCACTGGCTCGACGCCTCCGAGACCGACCTGTGAGCGCACAACCTCCTCACGTCATGCACGAGCGAGCGATATACCACTCTATACCATCGCAGTACGGTAGCAATTCCAATGATCGACACACGTCTTAATATCACGCATCGGACTGTGCAAGTGTGAGTGAGACCGAGAGAACTTCGTCTGATACCCGACGTGCCATATTATCTGCAGTCAGCTTGGACAGTAATTTGTAAATAAATGTAGAATTTGAATATATTCATTTCAAATTCTATTCCCACAATACATCGTCAGCCTATACGAGAAATATTGTAGACGGCGTCTTTATTAATCAAGTTAACTTACATACAGCGCCCATATACGAGATATATCGTATACGTAATATCTCGCAGTAATACTTAGGCATCAGCAACATTAATAGTTTCATTAGAAACCAACCGCAGCAATTAAGGACAAGAAATCATCTACTACGAGATATCTCGTAGTTGTCTTTCAATGTGCTAACTATATTAAAATAAATGCTGAGAAGTGGTATATCCAATATTTTGTTATTACATGCATACGCTTCTCAAGCTTTTGCCCGAATGGGGGAGGCGGATTTTTTGTCAAGTTTACTCACTTTAATAATATTATAAAGGCGAAAGTGTGCGTGTATGTTTGTAACTCCTTTACACTGAAACTGCTGAAGGAATTTGGACGAAATTGGCACACGGGTAGACCATGTCCCTGACATATAGGATGCTTTTTATCCCTTGCTTGTCTACCATTAAATGTGATCGTCTTTGCTAGCTGTCCGGACGTGCAGAGTGTGTCCGCTCGGCGCGACCAGCCATACTAGACTTGTATTTAGTATTAGTTATTGTTATCAACTAACTGTAGGATGTGACTCGACCCCCTACGGTCACACACACACCATCACACCCTCACACTAACACACCATAGTCATTCTATAACACCAGATAACATATCTCGTACTTAGAAAACGTTTCAAATCTAGTCGTGATCACATCTCGGCGACAATATACGTTTCTGAGGCATTTTGAAGGACATATCCTTCATTCCACTCCACTCGGTCGCTATGACAACGGAAAATAACCAATGTTACAAAAAATAACAAGAGCGAGCGTACCCAGCCTTAACATGACGTGTCAGATGTGCGAGCGAGAGAGGAATGTAGCTGTACACCATACATAACATTAGTTTTTTTATATATATGCGTAACCCTGTCTAGTATTTTTATGTAAAGAATCTATGTACAAAATTTCATAACTGCATCATGAAAACTCACAAAGTTATAAGCTTGTTGTGTTACCTGGTGGTCCGCACAAATACATGGTCACCGGACCATCCGGGCGAATGAGGGGTTGTGTTGCTCTCACACCAGCTGTGCGCTGGCGCCTAATGCCCGCTATGACCTGCCGAGACCTTTGTTGTACTTAGTGTCGGTGGTGTCCAACTTGTGACTTTTTTTAAATATTCATAGCATATCGATTCTAATTATATAACTCGTAGCCAGCTAACTAACGGAGTTTCGAATATATCATCATTTTGATCGGACGCGCATATTTCGCTTTAATTTGCGCGCGCAAACTTGGCGAACTGTCACAAACGTTGCACATGCGCAGTTACGCCGCCACAGGCGAAAGGTATTTTTATATGGTGCATAGCTCCATTTGTTTAACAGTTCAGTTTAGGTCGTGTTGTCAACTGGATCGCGTTTAGAGCTTGTCTGTTTGTTTGATTGCCTCGAGTGGAGGATGGAAGACATTGTGTGTTCCTCCATTAGAAAGTTCGTTTAGACTCTGTTGTTCTAACTAAACCTCACATGTACTATCATCTCTGTCAGTTAACCTCGAATATTACTCGTATGTTTTATAATAATTTGTTTATTTAAAAAGCTAGATTTGTTCTTACAACTGTGAATATTGATTTTAATGAAGACTTAATTGAAGTTTTGGAAATAATACAATACACCACTATTCTTTTTAATTAGTACAAAAAAAATGGGGCTCTATCCATACTCGTTACTGATCACCTCTGTGTAGCATACTCAGCCTTATAATGTTCCCACTGCTGGGACTCAGGCCTCCTCACTAGGAGAGGGAATGGGCCGTAATCCAGCACGCGGGCCCAGTGCGGGTTGCCGGTTTGCTCACGATGTTTTCCTTCACCGTTTTGAGAGCAGTGGTGATGAAATAAATTACTCAAAGTAATGCGCCTGGCTGGGTTTGAACCCGCGACCTACAACTCGTAAATTGGGGCCGTTACCACTCGGCCACCACTGCACCTCTGTGTAGTCAAAAGTAAAAAATCAAAAACGAAAACCTAAAATTTTTCACAAAAAATTGATAAATTTATAATTGAGGGAGGCAGGACAAGTGAAATCTAGGGAATATGATTAATGAATACTGCTATGAATAGCCCTTACAATATTTCCATAAATTGAGTGACATTTTGGGATATAAACAAACGCTAATAACTTTGCTGTTTATGAATTTTTTATTGAGACTTTACTCAAAATAATAACGTGACTTTTTCTAATAAGCCCTTTTAGTATTTGTACTAATTAAAAATTAGCGGTGTACCTGTGTGAAAGCAATCGTAGTCAAGTTGAATGTGTTTGTATTTGTTTAGAATTTACGTTTTATTTGGTATGTTGTGAAAAAAGAAATGGTTGTCTTATTTGTTATATAATTATTTGTTAAATTAAATTGTATGATCTTATTTACTTGAGGCTACGGGTTTGTCTCACCGAGATACTTAGCACTGTTCAATGATTTTCAAGGCATTGTGTTTCAACCATACATTTATATATACACGATTTATAAAAAAAAGGAAAATCAGCTGTTCCCTAGATTTTGTAGACTTTTACGGATTGTGACGAAAGAAAAAATAATAATTGAATTCATGAAATAAATAGTCCGATTTAAAATCTTTACAATTACAAAATTATTGACTGACCTGTTGGTCTAGTAATTAGTGGCCCTGACTGCTATGCTGGAGGTCGTAGGTTGGATTCCCACCCAGGACAAATGTTTGTGTGATGAGCACGATCGTTTGTTCTGTGTCTGGGTGTAATTTATCTATAATATGTATGTATTTAGAAATATATAAGTATGTTTATCAGTTGTCTAGTACTCATAGCTCAAGCTCTGCTTAGTTTGGGAATAGATGGCGTTGTGTAATATTATTATTATTATTATTTATAAACGACAGATCATTTCAGATACACAATGGCATGGTCTGGGTGAGACAAGCTTCAATAATAACTAACTATCGACACTAACTGTCCGGTTAAGCATTTAACTATCTCCACGTTAACTGAACTCACTGTACATACTCCTCTCACCATCAGCCTTGGCTTTGCTGAGCCAG
The DNA here is from genome assembly GCA_961205895.1 of Mythimna pallens. Lineage (NCBI taxonomy): Eukaryota > Metazoa > Arthropoda > Insecta > Lepidoptera > Noctuidae > Mythimna > Mythimna pallens. The sequence continues at coordinate 3,637,054 of OY540851.1, read as the reverse complement.
CTTCCGGTGCAACCGGATGCGGATATCATATCTTTATATTTCACTGTCAATAATATCATCATTGACAAATAAATCTTATTGTTACCTCTATGTGATGATGTCTCTTAAACTCAAGACTCATTTTTGTAGAAATAGTTGCAAGTTATTTCAGAACTTAAAGCGATTGAGATAAAGTTCAATATTCAACACTTGCCTCGGATTGCTCCGACGAGTGTTTTCGTGTCCTATCCGCCAGGGTCGTGTGTTAGCGACTGGGTACTCCATCTCGTTTAGCTCTTCAATTTCCATAGGTGACAGAAGAGCTGACGAGATGGAGTATTTGGCCGTTGATCTGCAACCCTGGTGTTTGTCGTTTGTCGAATATATAGACGATTAGCTATAACCTGGAAGTCTTCAAGTCAAGACTGAATTGGTTACTTCTAGACAAGCGTGCTCCATCGTCGGCCACATCATCGCTTACCATCAGGTGAGATAGTGGTCTAACGGGAGTATTTCAACAGTAAAAATATATAATACGACTCCATTCAGATCACTTTAATTTCCTTTTACAATGCAGAATTGTACATAAAACTCTATTAGATCAAAACATAGTACAAAGTAAGCCGTTGTATTTGCCTGGCATCTGCTCCGTCGTGTCCGGCTGACGGACGAGCGCTGTATGATATCTTTGTGCTTCTAACACTGCTAGTATCGCGTACTTCACATCTGAGCCTTTTGCGGCAGGACTGAGGACAATATGCGGTTATTTTTGGTAGATAGATTGCGTAGCCATATTGTAGAATTAGCCACTTCATGAAATTGCCGCTCGGCCATATCATAAAATGGCTAATTCTACGCTAATATTACACGTGAACTTGTCCACTTGTACAAGTAACCATACTGTCCAATTAAATGTATATATCATCATACTTATTTTCTATTTAAATAATTCTAAATGTTCCAGTAGCTTAGTTTGAGGGCGTATGATACGCCCAGTGATATCGATGACGGTGAAGTGTATAAAAAATATTGGTTTTCAGGTTTTCTTACGGTACTCGCACTCCTAACGTAGTTACGAAGCGAAGTTTTGCTTGCTAAGTTTTCGAAATTTTCCTTGCTAAGTTTTCGAAGTTTTGCTAGCTAAGTTTTCGAAGTTTTGCTAGCAAATTTTTTGAAGTTTTGCTAACTGAGCTTTCGTGTCCACAGCATTCAGCAGTATTCGCTCTTCCTCGTCCTCAGTCCTGCTGTAAAGGCTCTCTTCCATTGCCGCGAGTCGCAAACTATCGTCACGCCACCTACTGACTAGTGACGGAACCATTCTGTCGTTTATGTAAATCGTTGTCATCGTCGTCGGGAGATCGTGACATGGTCAGTGCATGAATCTTTAGCAGCTACAACTGCCAGTGTTACCTGTACATATGAAAATTGAACTGAGTGGCAATAAGCAGCCTTTTAATGTTCCCACTGCTGGGACTCCGGCCTCCTTTCTAGGAGAGGGAATGGGCCGTAATCCACTACACACGAGCCCAGTGCGGGTTGCTGGATATCATTTTAATTAAAAAAAAATACATGTGTTCGGCACGCCATGGTCACGACTACATGACGGACTTAAACGCTAATAAATCTTATAAGAAGGTTATTGCTTTTTTGATGTGACTGTGAAAAGGCTAAAAGCTAACCGGATACAACTGCTATGAACTGCAGTGTGTTACATGGCGTTGTCATTTCTGTCCGACCGCAGTCTCAACATTGACAAATAACACTAGCATAAAATCGTATTTCAGCAGGTTCTGACCATGTGACTGTCTCCGTATAATTATAAATATGAGTCTATAGTAAGATAGTTCGCTTGAGGTGTCCCCGCCCGGCGCCGCGCTGCGGACAGACTCGCGGGCGCGGCTTGTATTGTTATTGTACAGGTTGCTTGCGAGTAGAAATGTACTTCTTCTTTATTCTTGAACAACATGTTGCAATATTGTACAAACAGTTACAGATATAAGTATGCAACTAGATATGATATTCGCACCTTTTAAACAAAAGTAGCACTGTACCAAAAAGGTGTTTTTTTTTAGATCGTCATAAAATTTTCAGTGTACTAATTTAATCAGGAAGTTGCGAATTAACAACTGAGGAATATCAAATACTTATTAGAAATAAGAACTATTGGGTTATCAAGACGAATGTAACGATATTTTAACCGTATATAGTTCAGCGGTTTTTAAGATATGAGGTAATAAAGAATATTATGTACACGCGCAAACAAAATTAACCAAAATTAACCCTTCTTGGCAGTCGGGTAAAAAGACTAACAGTCGTATTACGAATGGCATGTACTCGCTAGACGAAAAGAAATAAAAACGATATATATATATAGTGTCACTTTGGTTTGAAGGGTGCGAATTATCTGACTTGATGGCTCACATCAAGGTAGTGCTAAGTAAAGCTAATCTTTAGGTCAATTTTGTGTTACGTGTATACCTTATATTTTTCTAAGTGTACAAAGTTTTCTGTTTAGTACAATTTAGAATGATATGTAAAGCCAAACTTATAGAGGTATGTTTACTAAAACATGCTTTAATGATCCATGATGATGTCTTATACTTCATTCTATAATTTCGTCAATAAGAGTAGACATTTAAATAAACTTTTTTTAGTGACATAAGGATGGCATTACAAGCAAAAAACTGGTTAGAATACCAACTGTTTACTGCAGCCACCATCTATCTTGCCACCAACGCAATAAAAGCCAAAATTGGTTGAACGGATAGTGAAAAGGGCTTGTTTATATATGTCTAATGTTGTTGCGACTGGAGTGTAGATCTAACACAATTCTTGAAATATTGAGTCAGAGATGGATTTCCTCACATAAAAAATGACCTACTAGGTTATTGTTACCCATAACACAGATTTGAAAGTGAAATATAATACTAAACTACATAACATTGTTGTATGAATTAAAAGACTATAATAATATTAGATTCCGTCAGATTATCATAGTTATCGTATGTTTTGTTAGTAATTATGAGATGTATAGTAACGTATGGAGTGTATAAATGTATGTACGGAGAGCGAGGGGGGGAGGGGGCGGGGGGCGGGTTGGTGCTAGTTATTACGGTAATTATAAATTAACAATTGAAATAAATATAACTACGGAATAATTGCTTTGTTTTTATTTAAATCCCCCACCCTTACATTGTTAACACCTCTGGGCTCTGGCTGATTCATTGAAGCCGAGAGATTGTCTCATTCATCTGGCCTAGATTTTTCTATACAATCACTAAATGATCATGACTAAATGTATCCAAGTCACTCATTTGCGCCCAGTGACTTACAACACAAAATAGATAGGAACGAAAACTAGGCCAGATGAATGAGACATGCTCTCAGTTTCAAAGACTCACCCCTCTACGGTCCGCAGGTAGGATGTGGGATCGCAGTCAAGCACTAGTTTATATAAAAAAAAGGTAAAACCTTCCACTGACATACCAGTGTCTCAAGACGAAAATCTATGACCAGTGCGTATTGCCAGTGATGACATATGGCTCCGAAACGTGGTCGTTCACAGTGAGACTCATTAGAAGGCTTAAAGTCACCCAAAGGGATATGGAAAAGGCTATAGATACTTTGGAGTTTCCTTGTGTGTCCTAACCTGAAGAATCGCCAAACTTAAGTGGCAGTGGGCAGGGCACATTGCTTGGAGAACAGATGGTCGGTGGGGCCAAAAGGTTCTGGAGTGGCGAACGCGTACCGGAAGACGCAGCGTTGGAAGGCCTCCCACAAGGTGGACCGATGACCTGATGAGGGTCGCGGGAATCCGATGGATGCGAGACGCTTAGGATAGTTCGGTGTGGCGATACTTGGGGTAGGCCTATGTCCAACAGTGGACGTCTTACGGCTGAAATGATGATGATGACGAGATTCTTAAAAGATATGCCTAATCTAAGCATCGGCACGGTTAACGCAGTGTTTGAGTGAATGGCTCCTATGCTACGTGTCGCTGGACAGATAGTTGTCTCCGGATCTGAGTATCTTATGTATTCACATGTTAGTGAACGCACCTACGATACAGAAGTCATTCCTAGACTACGGCAACGGAAAAAAAATACCTGATAAAATTAAAAATAATCCCTAATTCCTGGAGATATTTTAGTTCAAAAGCGTACGCGCAAACAGGTCTCTTTCGTTTGTTTGAAGTTATGTTTCCTTTCATCTTGAAACATAAAATCTCTCTCTTCCTTGACTTTCAAGCCGGATACAGAAGCAGGATGAAAGAATTTGCATCCACATTGTCGCAATGTAACAGAATTCTCATAGTGTGGACGCGTTGCGTGCGCAAACCGTGCACATTATGCGCGAACAGAGCATTACGATCCGCCATTTGTGGGTATTTTCGACGAACTCACAGGGGTGCGCCGTATGCGTGGAGCATCTGTAGGTTCGCGTGATCTCGGCAGACTGAGCTATGTTCGCGCTTATGAAATGCGCCTTTATATACCACGACATAGATATACTACGACAGTTCCTAATCCGTCACTAAGCAGAGGGGGTCTTACGACCAGACGGATGCTGTGCTTGGTGGGAAACGACCTGCAAGGAAAGCTCTGTCTGACACCGAACACAAATTTTACATTGAGCTTGTTAAATTTGTGTGAGGTCAGATCAACATTTTAGTTAGTGTGTGGTATATATGACGCCTGTGTCGTTATGGGAGTTTCTTTTTTCAAAGAGGGAAATCATCCTGTGACTTCTCCCGCTCTAGAGGCTGCCGCCGCCGATTGCCACCTTGAGAACACGGCGGTGCTCCGCCCAAGCTATATAGTACGCTCCACCGTGTCCTCCGGGCGGTCCACACAAATGTGACACCCGGGCGTTTCTTTCATACGAATCAGGAACCTCCCGAACTTACCATGTCCGGTGAGGACCTGTGTTGTGTGTGACGGATGCTGTGATTGGTTAGAAACGACTTGCGCAGAAAGCTTTTTGGGCAGTAAAAAATTTGTGTGAGGTCAGATCAACATTTTAGTTCATATGTCACATAAACGTCAAATGTGTCAATTAAAGGGGTGACCAGACGGTTGCAAACTAACGTCAAAGTCAAAACGTTTATTGCAAACCAAGTGTACAATGTTGACATTACCTATATTATTTTAGTGCTTATGACTTAGCAGCCTTTTTTTAAGCATTGCAACTATTTATCATCCGCTTGCTCATCCCAATTTAGCATGCATTAAAAATGAGGTATTTTTCCTTAGTTATTTTATATTATTACAGCTGAATTAAAAAAGATTTATATAGTTGTGACAAAAATAATGGATTTAATACATTTAAATTATTCATTACAATTAATGTCATTGAAGTTGTAGTTAAAATGTTTAATTGCAATAATAATTTAAAATGCATGTCAGAAATAATAGATTCAATACAATTATTCGTCAAAATTAATGTCATCGAAGTTCCAACAGAGGTCACCTTGATTTGTACAGTCTATTTTTGCGTTGCGGCTACATGGATGTAATCCACGCGCCAACATGTTCGCAAATCAGTCACTGCGGTTGAAACATGTGCAAGGCTTGGGGGAACGCGCTCGCCATCCAAGGTTGAAGGTGACGGATTACAATTGCTGTCTACACGGATTGAAACTAGAAAGGTCACCCCTGTTGGGACGCTGGATGGCAACCGTCTGGTCAACCTTTAAGAAATTTTAGTGGTAAGAAAAATAAAAATCTTGAAGTAGTGAATAAATCTTTAATGTATACATAATAATAATGATCTGTCATAACAACAGCACGGACTCGGACCTCTCACTCGCTCGTCTCGCATCTCGCTCGCACACATCGCTCCAGTGTCCCGTTTTATAAAAACATGTAACTGTCGACTACGATATAACTTTATACAACATTATACAATACGAGAGAACCTTTACAAGTGTGAGTGAAAGTATTATACATTATTATACACTGCTCTTAACGCTAAGGGCTATATTTCACCGGGACACCATGGCGGCGCGACCAGTCGCCGCTACCAACAAAATGTATACACCTCTATAGAGAGTTAATCACCAGGGCCTCAAGTCTGCTATTACAACAATAGTGTCAGAATGGTTTATCATTGACTTCATAATTGTTGATTATGACAAGTTTGGTAATCTATTAACATAATGGCGTCATTATGACTTTCCAATGGTCAACCACTGGCACTCCATTGAAAGAAATGGCATAGAATGGTAATCTCGTACATAATGACAACTGAATATTTGACGTATGCGGATAACTGCAAAATTTTGACAGTTCCTTTGATCAGTGACCTACCGTTATCTAGAACGTCATTGTGCAGTCGTTGCTTTTAATTTGTTTCGAGACAGCTCGATATTGTGATTCTGCCACAAGATCATTGACCGATCAATGATCGAACATTATGAATAATCAAATTACGAACTTTTAGCAAAATGACAATGGGATCGTGTTGGAATGACGAATTTATAAAAATAGCAGACTTGGGCCCCTGGTGTCCGTTTAGTTGTGCAACCAATTACGCAGCGCGACCAACTCGGACGCTTGCACTTTAGGTCCATTTTAATACTGTCGTAGTGTGGTGTAGCGACTCTGGTGTCTAATTTGGTAGCTTACGGACACCATGGCGGCGCAACTGGTCGTGCCGCCATGGTGTCCCGGTGAAATATAGCCCTAAAACAACAAATATATTAACTTTTAATTAATTTTGTCGTTATTTACATTCGCACTCGAAGTCGTCCAATGGATTGGATTGGAATGGATGTGAATGGATGGATGGATAGGATTGTGTCACCTAACCGAGGCATGAGAATGCGTAATATTGCAGTTTTAAATCGTGATCTATTTATGTTATAACACGCACGGCAAGACTGGTGCTACACTGTGTCGCGGGTTCGCTTCCCGCACGGAGCAAATACTTCTATGACCTACAGAAAGTTGTTCCATATCTGGTTGTCTTGTGTACATGAGTTTAGATCATAATCTCTAGTCCGAAAACTTCCGCAGGCATACTGGATACAAGTTTTTTAAATATGTACATACATTTATATAGTACGGTAACAGTTAAAATAACGCATCAGTCGTCGAGGCTCAACGCTTGATGTCGACAACATTATTACAAAAAATAATCGCACTCTAAATAACGCAGCAATAATAGTACGTCGCGCAGACGACTCCGGAGGCAGTGCTAGTGTCGCCACTGAAGTAGCTACCAAAAGGCTAGGGTGGCCCACAACTTGATTAATAAATCTTATCGAACTAACGAAAAATGTTCCCCACCATCGAAATCTAAATATAATAGGTTGCAACACTACTATAATCATGGCAACTCATTAGCCAATAAACGTCTGACACTCCCTTCTGCTCCACCCGGATCAGAATTGATGTGGCCCCTGTTTTTTTGACCAAAGGTTCTTGCTCCTACACCACTTAGTGTCGCATAATGTTGTCGACAGCGCTGTACGCTCAACACGACGAACATGGCAAGAAGTTATTACTATTTACAAGTGTGATCGTATGCATGCGTATTGGTAGATATTTAATTGAACATAACTAGCAGTGCAGAGAGTTATATAACATGATCTACACTTGTACAGCTGCCCACAGCTCGCGCTCATCATCTCTGACATGTATATTCCATCACCACAAAACCCTGCTCTCAAAACGGTGAAGGAAAACATCGTGAGGAAACCGGCATGTCCTAGAACCAAAAATTTTAAGACATGTGACATTCACCAACCCGCACTGGAACCTCGTGGTGGATTACGGCCCATTCCCACTCCTAGAGAGAAGGTTCCCAGCAGTGGGAACATTATATTATATTGCTGATTATGTACGAGTATGTATGTACATGTCGTGGCCAGATCTTAGAAATTGATCACTTCATGATATGGCCAAGTAAAACTGGCCAGATCGTTTCAAACATTAAAGTTTGATGATATGTCAATACTCGTGTGACCTAGTTTTTTTAGACCTTTTATTGTCATAGAAATCCTGCATCAATGATATGACCAAAAAAGGATTGACATATCATCAAATGTTAACATTTAAACGATCTGGCCAGTTTTAGTTGTAAGCGTCAGGACCCCTGGACCACTAGCGATATTTGATGTTTAGAGAATACCAAAATTAACTATCTTTTTGCTACTATTTGGTACCTGCCTTCAAATATTTGGTCTATTGACAGCGAGAAAACGCCAGAAGAAAGTGGCCAGACATTCTGACGTCAGGATGTCTGGACCATTTTTTTTTTTCTTAGTTCTAGACAACACAGCTAATTTATCTTTTTGTAAACATTTACTACCGTTTTAGTACCTCACCACATATTTTTTTCAAAATTTTTTAGCATACTTGAAAAAAGTCAGATGAAATATTTTTTTCACCACAGCAGCTCAAACAAGTAGGTTTTGCTGCTTGAAAACACAAAGCTGCGTGAGACAAAGTAACTTTTTAATTATTATTTTTTTTAGCCATACCATTCGAACTGCACTATACTCTGTCTCTTTCTCGCCCTTATAAAAAAGCGAGTGAGAACCATGCCATTTCGAAGTTCATTCCGATTTTGAAATTCCACCACAAAGAAAAACACGTTCGGAAATGCGTATTAAATAGAAAATATTTGTAAAATATATATATTTTTTTTTAATACATTATTAAATTTTAAATTTATTATTGTATTTGAACAAAAATAAGAGTATCTGAGTACTTATAGCAGCTATGAAACTGGCATTTTCTAGTTTCAACATTGACTGTTTTAGAACGTGCTTTAAAAACAGCTGTAACGCGCGAACCAGTAGTAGGTAGGTTCCCGCGCGGCCGGCGTCCGGTCGCGTCGCCCGAGCATACGCGAACCGTTCCCGAAGTTTAACGAAGTCTACCACGCATGCGCGAGACGCCGCGTGGTCCGCGATCCGCGATGCGCAGGGAACTCTCTCGCTCTCTCGCTGCGAAGACCGCCAAAACTGCCGCACGCGACTTACCTTCGATGACACGCGTCCGCGCAAATATCTTTCTCCGCATGTGTTCTTGTTGTCTTTTGGTTCTAATTAAGTATGAATGTAACTGTGTAATCTGTTTTGAGCTAATAAACGATTTAACAAGCTTACAGTGGCGCTCCAACTAGTGGCTACGAATCACGAACTCTACCTACAGTTTTGTTGCTAAGAGCCGTGGCCGTGATTATTAGTACTATTACCTACCTAGGTACTCACGCGAAAAGTGTAAAACGAAAACTGTTACTATGCCAAACACGCGAGCTATGCGAGCTGCCAAAGTTGCTTCGGACGCGGATAACCAGCCGAGCGACGTCAGCGATCGCGAAGATTACGACGAGGCTACGGAGCAGAGTCCTGAACGGGCCCCCGATCCCGTCCCAGCGCCTGAACGTGCCGGCGCAAACGCAAGAATGGACACCGAAACATTCCTTGCCAACATGATGGAATCGTTTGCCAAGATGCAGGCAGAGACCAACAGGAGCCTGGTGGAAACGCTGAGATCGCTACCCTACAGCAGCGGCCCATGGCTATCGCCGCTGCCGGCGTCAACGCCGACACCAAACACCACCACGGGTTCGACCGCTGGAAACTTCGCGAAATGCACCGCGAGGTTTAATGGTACTTCCCGCGAGCCAGAGGTGCTGGAAGCGTTCATCGATGCAGTTCAAGTGTACAAGGAGTGCGCAGACGTGAGCGACGATCACGCGCTGCGAGGGCTCCCGATGCTGCTGGAGGGCGACGCTGCAGTGTGGTGGCGCGGCGCCCGGACCACCGTCACCACCTGGAAGGAGGCCGTGGCCCAGCTTCGCTCCATGTACGGGACGCAGAAACCGGCATACAAAATATTACGAGAAGTGTTCAGTCAGGAACAAACAGACGAACGTGCCGAAGTGTTTACGTGTAAAGTTAGGTCTTTAATTGTAAAATTACCATACGAAGTGCCTATACCTATGCAAATAGATATAATTTACGGTTTGTTACACCGTCGTGTCCGAAAACGGTTACAAAGAGGTGATATCACTGATATTGATAGTTTTGTAGAGAAGGCGAGGGTCATCGAAGACGCGATTTCCGAATTATCGGTAAGTACCACAAGTACCTACACGGCAAAGCCGAGCGTTTCATCTGTTGAAATAACGAACGTTTCCCGCTCGCAAGTTTCACGCGATCGCGAACTCGATAAGATCGAGCGCACCCCTACCACTGGTTCTAGCGTTACCACCGACTCGAAAGTCACCTGTAACTCGAACGAAAATTCGAAACGCGAAAAGCGCGTACGTTGTTCATTTTGTAAGTTTTATGGTCATAACGTAGCTGATTGTAGAAATTTGAAAAACAAACAAGCCGTAAACACCCCTTCAGACTCGGGGAAAAGTAGTAATAATAGTCCTAATCCGATACGTTGTTACGGATGTGGCCAGGTTGGCGTAGTGAGGTCAAAATGCGAGAACTTTTGGGGGATGAACTGCTTGCGTCCGTAGGATTTACTTAGTTCTGAACACCCTACACGTGTCCCCTGGGTAGTGCTAAACGAGCAGTAAAGGCGGTGGTAGGCCATAGCATCGGCTGCCGGCTTTAAAGTTACCACCCATCAGACAAAGCCATGCCGCCAAGCGATTCGTCGTGTTCCGGCGTGATGTCTGGTGAAGCCGTATGGTGGAAGATGGGTCTGAGCAGTTGTGTTGCGACGTATACCGGGTATGATACGCCAGCTGTTGTTGTGTCGGACGTTTGATCGTGGAGGGTAGCGGGATCCGAAGCACGGTGCTCCGCTGGCCGACCGCAGATAGTTGGGGGCCCAAGTAGTGTGCCAGCCACGCACAAAAGGCTGCCCCGCCAACTGCGAAAAATCCCAGGGTGGCCCCATCGTGCCGGTTGGCGACCGGGCGAGAGGACCCGATGGCGATCCCTGGGGGGGTTCGGGCGTCCCCGCAGTCTCCAGATCAACCCTCCATGGGCGCAGCAACTCTGGTTGTGTTGTTGGGTTCAACGTCGCATCACCTCACTCAACTGCCATCTTCCATCTCTCCTATTCACTCCAAAACAAATCGATATGAAAGGTAAAAAGAAAGGCAAGTGTCAACAGCGGATGCACGTCCTCTCATTTCAAGTGCACCTCTCAAATATTAGAGGACTGCACTCCAATCTCGTTGCGGTCCACCACCATCTTGAGACTGGTAAGCCACACTTGCTTTTCTTGACGGAGACCCAAATTAGATGTCCGTCTGATACGGCGTATCTCAACTACCCGGGATACTCACTTGAGCATCATTTCCTGCAGCGTGCCGGGGTCTGTGTGTACGTCCGTAATGACATCTGCTGCCAGCGTCTCCGTCACCTTGAAGACCCTAATTTATCCACGCTATGGTTGTTGGTGGACACTGGTATGGACAAAATTGTTTATGCCTGTGTCTACCGTTCGCACAGCGGTGATCAGGAGACGACTCGGTTGTTCGACCACCTCAGTGAGGCCGCCGATAAGGCTCTGCATCGGCACCCTGATGCGCAGCTCGTCGCTCTGGGGGACTTTAACGCCTGCCACCAAGACTGGCTTTTCCCATACCAGAGGACCGACCACGCTGGGAGAGAAGCGCGAAACTTTGCAGTATCGATGGGCCTTTCCCAGCTGGTCAAACAAGCGACTAGGGTGCCTGATGTAGTTGGTCATACTGCCAATTGTCTGGACCTTCTGCTGACCACCGATCCGGACAGATGTATCGTAACAGTTTCCTCACCACTTGGAACGTCAGATCACTGTCTGGTGAAGTCTGTTTCGTCCTTCTCCCCACCTGACTGCGACTCACGCGGCGAACGGCGAATGTGGCATTACAGGTCAGCAGATTGGGATGAGATGCGACATTTCTTTGCGTCTTATCCTTGGCAGCAGGTCTGCTTCTCTTCTGAAAGTCCGTCGAGCTGTGCGGATGCTATATCCGACGTGATACGTCAAGCTATGGAGTTTTTCATCCCTTATAGTGACGTACCCATCGGAGGCTCAGCTCGCCCATGGTTCAACGCCGATTGCGTTCAAGCTGAAGAGCGTAAACATTCGGCGTTTCTAGCCTGGGTTGACGCTCGTGACCGCAAAGCTCCGGATTTGAGCTCAAAGAAGAGTGCTTTCAACCGTGCTGCCAAGTCCTACAAAAAGGCACTGAAGAAGGCTCGGTTCGACCGCATTACCCATATTGGCTCAAAGCTCTCTGCACAGCCGTCCGGTAGCAGAGCATTCTGGTCCCTTGCCAAATCGGTCGAAGCGAACTTCTGTGGGCCCTCATTGCCTCCGCTGGTAAAACCTGATGGGACACTGGCTCACTCGGCGAGAGAGAAAGCAGGTCTCTTTGCATCCCTCTTCGCCCATAATTCTCGTCTTGATACTAGCAGTGCTACTCCTCCGAATCTACCTCACTGCAACACCTCGATGCCCGAGGTTCGCATAAGGAACAGAGAAGTTTTGAGAGCACTGTGTCGTCTAGACGTAAATAAAGCTAGTGGACCAGATGGTATACCAGCAATAGTTCTCAAGGCATGTGCACCCGAGTTGTCTCCTGTATTGACGCGCTTGTATCGCCTCTCATTTAGGACTGGTATAGTGCCTAAATCCTGGAAGCTTGCCAACGTGCAACCCGTGCCCAAAAAGGGCAGTCGTGCCGATCCCGCCAACTATCGGCCGATTTCAATAACCTCCATACTCTGCAAGATTATGGAGCGTGTATTGAACTCGCGCCTCATGGCATACCTGGAAGGTAACGATCTCCTCAGTGACCGACAATACGGGTTTCGCCACAATCGGTCTACTGGGGACCTACTAGTGTATACCACTCACATATGGGGCGAGGCCCTCGAGAAGAATGGAGAAGCAATTGCTGTCTCCTTAGACGTTTCGAAGGCCTTCGACAGGGTATGGCACGCCAGTCTTTTGAGTAAGCTTCCAGCGTACGGCATTTCCCCTGGTCTGATTAACTGGGTAAAAGACTTCCTGAGTGAACGGTCTCTCCGAGTTGTTGTCGATGGATGCTCATCAGAGCCCATGACCACTAATGCCGGAGTTCCTCAGGGGTCAGTTCTCTCTGCAACTCTTTTCCTGCTGCATATTAATGATCTGCTGATGCCCGGTATCTATGGGTATGCAGATGATAGCACAGTTGTAGAGAGATACCTTCCGGGTGCTCGGGCTAGTAAGGAACTAATCCGGTCCGGACGAGAGGCTATGGTGGAGCGTACGAATGTCTCTCTTCAGACAGTCTCCAAGTGGGGTGAAACCAACCTGGTAGAATTCAACGCCGCCAAAACACAAGCATGTCTGTTCACCGCCAAAAGGAGTCCGTTCACCTTGGCTCCTGCTTTTCGGAATGTATCCCTGGAGTGCACCGACCGCCTTCAGCTCTTGGGTGTCGAAATTTCTTCTGACCTCAATTTCGGGCGGTTCATTGAGTCCAAAGCTAAGGTAGCTGCTAGAAAACTAGGCGTTCTTGCAAAGGTCCGGCGGTACTTCACACCGGGTCAGCTTCTAATGTTATACAAAGCACAGGTCCGATCGTGTGTGGAGTACTGCAGTCATATATGGGCTGGTGCTGCAAAATGCCATCTGGCAGCTTTGGACTCAGTAGAAAGGCGTGCGAAGAGGCTAATTGGGGATCCAGATTTGGTTGAGTCCAATCTACAAAGCCTCGAGCACAGGCGCAGGGTAGCCAGCCTATCGGTGTTTTACAGGTTGCATTTTGGAGAGTGTGCACGGGAATTGCATGACCTGATTCCGCCATCTCCTTTCTACCATCGGACAACCCGACGTACGGCGAGTATCCACCCTTACGTTGTTGAAACACCAACGGTCCGAACTAAGCGATTTGCTTCGTCGTTTATACCGCGTACATCGAGGGACTGGAACAATTTGCCTGCTGCTGTCTTCCCGTCCAACTATAATTTAGGTGCCTTCAAGGCTAGAGTGAATAGGCTCTTAATAAACTAGTGCGCCTCACCATCAATGATTGCATCACTGCTTACCATCAGGTGGGATCGCGGTCAAGCACTGGTTTATAGCGAATAAAAAAAAAAAAAAAAAAAACTGCCTCGGAAAGAGTGTACCTCCGCGGACTTGCGACTTTAACACATTGACCGACGATGACGACACGCGCACCCCGCACGTGTCATCATCATCACATCCGACTGTCTCCGTCAACATCGCGAATAGGGTAGGCGTGGCTATATTGGACACAGGGGCTAATTGTAGTGTTGCAGGTACCCTGTTATATAATATTTTGGTTTCGGAAGGGGTACAGTTTTGCGAGGCAGAACGCACCATCGGGCTTGCGGACGGCTCTCGACGATTAAAAATAGTACTCATCGCGACGGTACCCGTGTTTTTAGAAGGGAGGCAGGTAGATACAGAGTTCCTAGTATTACCTGAAAAGGAAACCAAAACATTGTTAGGTCGCGACTTTATTGCTAAGGCCGGGGTCACACTGGACTTAGCTCAGGAGTCATGGTATTTTTCTGAAAACCCCGAACAAATATTCCCGTTTGTACGATCTGTCCTTTTAAATAACACCGAACTGATGCGAGCCGACATCTCCGACGTATCCTTGCGTGATGACGAAGGCAATGGGTTACAACCAGAGCACAGGGACGTACTCAACGCCTTTTTAAATAGGAGATCGGCCCAGTTTGCTACCGAGGGACCCCCGACAGACTTTGCCACTCATAAGATTAAGGTGAGTGACGACCAGGAACCTCTTGCCTCACCACCTTACAGGCTGTCGCCATTGAAGAAGGAAGCATTGGAGAAGGAGCTCCAAAAGCTACTCAGCGCTGGCGTTATCGAAGAATGTGAGTCTCCTTGGGCTTCGAACGTCGTTCTTGTCAGCAAAAAAGACAGGAGTTACAGGCTTTGCGTCGACTACCGTAAACTTAACGCGGTCACAGAGCCTGATCGCTACCCACTGCCCAGGATCGAAGACGTGCTCCACGCCGCCAAGACATCCAAATACATGACGACCTTGGACCTTCGATCAGGCTACTTCCAGGTGAGTGTGGATCCAGCTCACAGGGACCTCACTTCTTTCACGACACCGCTCGGGACCTTCAGATTCAAACGCATGCCCATGGGCCTCCGTAATTCTGGAGCTACCTTTCAAAGGTTGATCGACCGTTTCAAGTCTAATTTGCCAGATATCACTATAGTAGCTTATTTGGATGACCTGCTTATACTGTCTGAGGAGTCTTTCGAGAAGCACCTTGCAGATTTAGAGGCCGTATTCGATCGCTTAGCAATGTTCAATTTGCGAGTGAATCGTGAGAAGAGCCACTTCGCGAGGGATTCCGTCAAATTCTTAGGTCATGTTATCGTGCCGGGAGGGACTACAATACGACCGAACGCGAGGCCCTGGCCGTCGTTTGGGCGGTCTCAAAGTTCCGGGGATACATAGATGGATCAGAAGTACTGGTCAAATCTGATCACCAACCACTCCGATGGCTGATGGGCTTGAAATCACCAAGTGGTCGATTAGCAAGATGGGCGCTCACTCTGCAGGAGTATAATTTAAAAATAGAGTACACCCCAGGCAAGGCGAATGTGATCGCAGACACCCTCTCTCGCCCTGCTTGCCCAGCCGATACTGACTGTGACTTGTGTCTCACCGTAATGGATCTGCCTTCGCGCAGCCCAAGTGAGATCCGGGAGAACCAATTAAAAGACCCCGAGGTGCGCAAGATCATAGACGCGATGGAATCCGACGATCCGTTTAGGGGGAGAGTGTGGGCTGACAAGGGATATGTTATTGCCGATGGTGTATTGTACCGTTACGGACCTGAGAACGAGGAGAACGATGACGCGAACCTAGTAGTACCGGAGCATGAGCGTAATGACGTTTTGGCCGAGTATCACGATGCTCCTACCGCTGGCCATTTTGGCGTGGAGAGGACATTGCAGCGACTCTCAGGTAAGTATTATTGGGTTGGGATGAGAAATGATGTTTCCCAGTATATAAAAAACTGTGTAGCGTGTCAACGTTACAAGGTGGACACACGGAAACCAGCCGGCTTGCTCCAGGTGCCAGCTACTTCCCGCCGGTTTGAAGTTCTGGCAGTAGATCTGTTCGGGCCTCTACCCGAAACACCAAGCGGCAATAAATGGATTTTGATATTAGAAGACACCTGCACCAAATGGGTAGAGTTGTTTGCACTTCCAACCGCAACGGCTGAAGAGTGCGCCAAAACCTTGGTGAACGAAGTATATTTACGCTACGGAGTTCCTAGGAGGCTTATAAGCGACAATGGCGTGCAGTTTGTAAGTGAAGTAATGCAGCAAACCTGTCATGTAATGGGCATCAAGCAGTCGTTGACGTCGTATTACCATCCGGAGTCAAATCCCGTGGAGCGTAAAAATCGCGATCTCAAACCACAGCTTGCAATCCTTGTGGGTAAGGAGCATAATGCGTGGGATACACACCTCCCTGCGATACGTTTCGCCATGAACTCCGCAGTTACTGCTAGTACTGGTCAAACACCTGCATACCTGAATTTCGGGCGTGAAATACGTGCGCCTGCTGATGTCTTATCCGACATGCGCGCTATTATCGAGCAGGACAACGTGGTCGCGTCAATAACTCCTTATCTAAGGAGGCTGTCAGTCGTACTACTCGATGCTCGAGATGTTCACGAAAGAGCCCAGGTTTCTCAGAAGAAGTATGCAGATGAAAAACGCCGCCCAGAATCGGATTATAAGGTAGGGGACTTGGTGTTACTGAAAACCCAAGGATCCAATGACACAGGTAAAGGACAGACGCCGAAGTTTATTCCCCGGCGAGACGGTCCGTACCGCATCAAGGAAGTTGTAGGACTCACCACCTATGCGCTCGAGCGCATCAGTGACGGAGTCTTGTTAGGAAAGTACCATGTATCCTTGTTGACTCCTTTTGTAGGTTCTGTACAGGCTCCTCTTCAGGAGAAACGGAAAAGGGGAAGGCCCCGTAAAGCTAACCCAGCAGCGAGGGCGCAACGCCTGGGTTAGAGGGGGAGGGTGTAACGCGCGAACCAGTAGTAGGTAGGTTCCCGCGCGGCCGGCGTCCGGTCGCGTCGCCCGAGCATACGCGAACCGTTCCCGAAGTTTAACGAAGTCTACCACGCATTCGCGAGACGCCGCGTGGTCCGCGATCCGCGATGCGCAGGGAACTCTCTCGCTCTCTCGCTGCGAAGACCGCCAAAACTGCCGCACGCGACTTACCTTCGATGACACGCGTCCGCGCAAATATCTTTCTCCGCATGTGTTCTTGTTGTCTTTTGGTTCTAATTAAGTATGAATGTAACTGTGTAATCTGTTTTGAGCTAATAAACGATTTAACAAGCTTACACAGCGGAAATAAAATAGTGGCAAATAAGATTAAGAATGTTAAAATAATTGTAAAATATGAGCAAAACTAGCGACAGAGATAGTATTTATTTTAATTGAAATCATTATTAAATCTATTACTGTTAATTATTTTATTTCCCAAGTAATATGTGTTCTCGCTACTGAAGTGAAAAATTATGTGTGTAACACGAGAGCAAAAATTTTTGCATCTCGTGCCTTTGAATCCCTCCCCTGGATTCTACTTTAGAATCACTCGCTAGCGCTCGTGATTCAATCCAAGAATCCTTCGCTTGCTCGGGACTCAAAATTAGCACTCGCAGCAAAAAACAACTTTGCTCTCTTGTTGCACAAATAACTATTTCAAAATGGATATTTATTTTGCACATATGCCATGAGATAACTGATGTTTAGAAAATACCAAAATATACTACCTTTATGCAACTATTTGGTCCCTAACGTCAAAACTTAGTACCTCTATTAACAGCGAGAAAACGCATGAAGAGAGTGTCATCAGGTTGTCTGGACCATTTTTTTTTTCATGGTTCGAGACAACACAGCTAATTTATCTTTTGAAAAATATTTACTACCTTTTTAGTACATCACAGACATCAGGATGTCTCGAACCATGAAAAAAGACCTGGTCCAGACATCCTGATGTCAGAATATCTGACGACATTCTTCACGCGTTTTCTCACTGTCAATAGAGGTACTAAGTATTTGACGTTGGGTACCAAATAGCATAAAGGTGTGTGTATTTTGGTATTTTATAAACATCATATATCTCAAGTCATCTATAGAAAATAATATCCAATTTGAAAAAAAAAAATACACCTAACATCTTTCAGGTATGCCAAAAAAGCTGTTTTTTTTGCGGTACTAAAAAGGTAGTAAATATTTACAAAAAGATAAATTAGTTGTCTAGAACTAAGAAAAAAAAAATGGTCCAGACATCATGACGTCAGAATGTCTTGGAACTTTCTTCTGGCCTTTTCCCGCTGTCAATAGAGGTAGGTACCAAATATTTGAAGGCAGGTACCAAATAGTAGCAAAAAGGTAGTTAATTTTGGTATTCTCTAAACATCAAATATCGCTAGTGGCCCAGGGGTCCTGACGCTTACTTTTAGTTGGCCATATCATGAAGTAATCAATTCTAAGATCTGGCCACGACATATATTCCATCACCACAAAACCCTGACAAATAATTCGATTCAGTAAAATGACAGACTTCGTGTAATTTATTTCATCACCACTGCTCTCAAAACAGTGAAGGAAAAGATCGTGAGGAAACTGGCATGTCCTAGAAACAAAAATATGAAGACATGTGACATCCACCAACCCGCAGTGTATGAACCTATAGTTATTTTACGGAATCGAATTATTTTTCAGGGTGTAACTATTTTTTTCTTACCGAAGGAGCACTGGCGCGGACACGAATATTTACAAGTAACTACCCGTCTTCGTTCGCGTGGAAATTACACATTACTCTCCTTTTTTTGGGTAAATTATTGGTTATTATAACATAACACATCTAAACTATCAGTTGGTAAGTCCCGTCAAAATTTGGTCAGCTGTTTCGTAGATTAGCCAGAGTAAACAGATGGACCAAAATAAAAAAGCATTCTGTTACAGATATCGATTATACTATTATGCAATCAGTAAATGTTATTTTGATATCACAAACAGACACTTCAAATTTTACTAATTACATGATTTTCTTCAATTAGTCAAGTCGAAGCTCCAAAGCCTCGGGCATCGTCGCCGAGTTGCTAGCCGCTCGGTTTTCTATCGTTTACATTTCGGGGAGTGTGCATTAGATTTGCACAATTTAATTCCGCCTAGTCCTTTCCATCATCGGACCACTAGACGCGCCACCGGTACATGGTGGACATCCCACCCATACGTACAAAGCGTTTTGGGAACACATTCATTACGCGAACAGCTAAGAAGTAGAATTCCCTGACGGAGTCTTTTTTTTTTTTTTTTTTTTTTTCCGGTGGGAAAATCATCTTATGACATCCCCCGCTCTTGGGCGGGGCGGGAGATAGTGTCAGACTTTTACTGACTAAAAACCCACTCCTGTTCCTTCGTTGCCTTTCGTACCAGGGCCGAGTCTTCGTACCAGGGCCGATGACGGAGTCTGTGTTTCCTGATAGCTAGCTATGTGACGTAATCATACTTGTACGTTTATTCGAATTTATTTACGTCTTTATCGTCCATACATTTCGTATTTGACATTCCAATCATCGAGGTAATGCAGTGGCCTTTTTGATGTTTTAATGTCCATCCGTCGAGCTCGTGATGGGGACTTGCGACACTCCCACACAGTTCGCGACACAAACGAACCTACGCGGCACAGTTGTAGACAGCTGTAGTTACAACAGCAGACTTTTGAGAAAATTGCAATCTATTGCCGCAAACTCTACCGATTTTTAATCTATGAGTTTTAAACAATTTTTAACTGAAAATTTATGTGACTAGTGAGTTGTAATGGAATTTGAACTTAAACTCCATTCTCAATATAATTAGACATTTAAGCAAATCTTTTTTACTGCCCTTTCAACCGATTTTGACTTCTATTCCGTGGACATAAGGATGGCATTAAAAGCAAAAAAGTGGTTCCAATACAAACTATTTACTGCAGCCGCCATTTGTTTTGCCACCAAAGCAATAAAAGTCAAAATCGATTGAACGGACAGTGAAAAGGGCTTGTTTAAATGTCTAATCTTATTGGGAATGAAGTAGTCACATTTACCATGTTCCTTGTTCATATTCAATATACAATAGATTATTTAGTAAACATAACAAAATGATACAACACACTTCAATAATATGGTATTTATTTCAAACAATATACGTATATGACTGTTCGTACAGCTAGCAGTACGTTGGCCCTCTGTGACTTGTGAATTGAAGAAGTGTCTGATCTGTCTACCCCCGTGGAGATACATCGGACGACGAGCAATGGGTGGCTCGCCTTCCGGCCGTCCGGGCCGAGCAAGAGTCGTCCGCCTCAAAGAGATGTCAGGAAAGCCGTAGCCACTGGGGCCATGGTTAGCCCGAGAGGGAACTCCGAAATACTTGGACACAAGGCAAAAAAGGAACATAGGAGTGGGTTTTAGTCAGTAAAGATCTGACACGCCCTCTCGCTCCGCCCTAGAGCGCGAGAAGTCATTAGATGATTTCCCTACATAAAAAAAGGACTGTTTCATGGTGTTTTTTTCACCAATGTTCAAGATAAATTATAACAAATATATATTTTTTAGATAATCCCTCTTACCAACACAGACCCAGCGCAATAAGTTTTCAAGTTTCCTTATCATATAGAACAGGTATGGAAAATAGTACTGTATTATGAGCACTTCAAACACAGGCAGATTCAGGCATAAACACAAGCTAGCTATACGAACAGTAGAAATAAAACAATATAAGTCTTCAAATCGGAATGAATTTTAGTTAAACTAAGTGACGAATAACAACCAATAGTACACGGGCAACATTATATTAACATATGTCAGTATATAATATTATGTACAGTATTATTACTAGTTATACATAATTTATTGTATCGGGATGTGGCATGTCACTGTACCACACTGTCACAACTGTAAGGTGACTCACTATTTACTCTTGTAGATACATCAAAATGAACAAATATATATATATAAAATGCTTTGTCCTGAATGACTGACGGATCAACGCACAGCCTAAACCGCTGATCGTAAAGATCTGAAACTTGACAGTATGTTCTTTGTATGTCAAAACTAGTTAGATTCCTTGCCTGGCCCAGTACTCGGCCACGGCAATGCTGTCATTAGGTCCCTACGTGAACAGGTAAAAGGGCACGTGATGCAGGATTGAAGCTGGGGCATGGTCTGCGGAGAGACGCCGCACAAACACAAGATCAGAACCGCCCGAGAACCCCCATCTGTGGAGGTTGTCTTTGCTGCGCCCAACTTGGGTGCGGAGTGTGTTTAGAGTTTTCCAGGTGGCCCATGACAACTTGCGTCCAGGGGAGACGTTCTCCGACGGCTCGACAAAATCATCAGGAGGTTTTAACTTCTCCCGCCAGAGGGCGCATCTCTCCGAGGTGGTGTTACCTTGAGATGGGCTCACGCTTCAACAAAACTTTTACGACATTTAAGTCTCAGGGGCACCTGAGCGTAATTGTGCATTGGGTGGCGAGGGTCGTTTTATGTCGTTTTTTCGGGCATCCGATAAGAAAGGATTTTTCGAAATTCTACCCCTAAGGGGGTGAAAAGGGGGGGAAACAGTTTGTATGGGACAACGTGATTCTTTGGTCCAATCTACTTCAAGATTTGCTTTTTTTGAACAGAATTGATGGAAGTTGATTACAATGATTTCATATTTATCATAGTATTTATTAGTTCATTATATTAGCATATATACGTATTTTATTATTATAAGCCACTTAATTTAACGATACTACATTCTGTTTCAAAAATCTGTTATATTTATTGTGCACACCTACCACAGTGTTGTCTTTTTAACCCAAAGGTTGACTGGTAGAGAATGTCTTGTTGCATTAAGTCCGCCTAAGTACCATCACTGTACATGAAGTTTTAATAAATAAATAAAATGAGTTATATATTTTATTGAAATTCAAAAAACCCATTTAAAATCCTATTAGAATCATTTTCGACTCCTACGCGGGCAGAAGTGAGTCTGTATATATAATTCTTTTGTAAGTGTGTTTGTCACCTAACTCCTAAACAGCTTGACTATAGCATAGCATAGTCGCCCTTTTAATGTCCCCACTGTTGGGACTCAGGCCTCCTCTCTAGGAGAGGGAACAGCTTGACTGATTTAGATAAAATGGTTGTGTATATATTTGAGTGTCCCTGGATAATTTGAAAACATAATTGAACCCGGTAGGTGGCGCTGGAATCGGGAAATCAATTATATTTTTTACGAAAGTCATTGAAAAAAAAAATCTTGAAAATCTAACGATATTTCAGTGTTCTAGGTCTAGAGTTTGAGATGGTCGTTGATGAGCCTGGACTTTGCTTTTTATATATACAGATAATTGTATTTATTATCATTGTCCGGTCACAGTAACCTACAGCGGACAGTGGACAGTAACACGACACAGTGAGGGTCCTAGCTCCTTGGCATCCAGTTGAAGACACACGCCCAACACGCACACAGCACGGTGTGACACCTCCACAATACCTCACGTACTCACCCCAGGAGAAAGGTTCCAACAATTCGTCGTAGAATGCCATTTTTCTAAGTTCTAATACAAATACTGCATCTCGTCAGCTCTTCTGTCACCTATGGGGATTGAAGAGCTAAACGAGATGGAGTACCCAGTCGCTAACACACGACCCTGGCGTATAGGACACGAAAACACTCGTCGGAACAATCCATCGCAAGTGGTTAAAGGGTTAATGATTGTCTTAACCCTACTGTCCACGGCCGCATAGCTTACACGAAGCGACAACATCGTGTAAGCTTCACACAAGCGTATAATGACGAATACGCGTCTATGAAGCTACGCGGTTGTAGACGGTAGGCCTTATACAGTGGAGATAAGAGTCAATATGCCGTGTACATTGTGAGCGTTTCTCTTCGATTCGCTGCCAATTCGCTTAGAATCTTACAAGCTAATATATATATCTATACATTCACCCCGGGAGAACATCTGTCGTCACATCTCGCTTATCTAAACACCCGACGCTCGGCGCAGCGTGTCCTGCTCCATACTTCTTCCAGTCCTGGAACCCTCACCACGAAGAGAGATGGAGCTGTACACCAGATATGACATTAGTTTTAGTATATACGACACGTGTCTAGTATTTTCATGTAAAGAATCTATGTAACTGTATCATAAAAGTCATAAAGTTATAACTTTGTTATGTTACCTAGTTGACCGCACAAATACATGGTTACCGGGCCATCCGTGAGTGAGGGTTGTTTTGCTCCCGCACCCAGCTATACCCTGGTGTCTAATGCCCGCCATGACCTGCCGTGACCTGTGTTGTACTTAGTATCGGTTGTGTCCAACTTGTGACCTTTTTTAGATATTTTTTTGAGATAAATATATTAATGTTGTATAGCTCTATCTCTTTAACAGTTCAGTTTAGGTCGTGAAATGGATCGCGTTAATAGCTCGTGGTAGAGTCTCAGGTCTCAACAGTCAGCCTCCTCATCATTCTTTGGTCTCTACTCTTAATTCGAGATGTGACGGCAGATGAACATAACGAAGCATCTTATAACATTATCTATACAGTTTACACTTTAGTTATACACATTACATTCAAGTCGATCGAACCTGCGACCTGCAGCGCAGTAGCCGATCTCTCTGCCGCTGCGCTCATGTCGCAATATCAACGTGATTATAGGAATGGACGATCTCAATTGAAAATAACACTGTCTAGTACAAATTTTTGGATTTAGCTTTTTTTCTATCATCCATTGATCAGGTAAATGAGTTAGATACCGGCACGGATCTTGAGCGCTGACTTCTATATATATATCGGGTCTCTTTAGTGGTATGAAGAAAGATGCGGGGGCGGGGAGTGCAATCCTTGTACAGTGATCGGCTCGCCGATATTGTACGATGCGCAAAACGATCCCCGCTCTGTCGCCGAGCGCTCAAGATTCGTGCCGCTGTCTATACTATACTTCATTCGCAATAAAGATAAAACAATTATTTTTTACTGTCCATCAAAAATTTTCGGATCTTCAATAATTTCGACTACCTTCCATCTCTTTCCATCCACACTTGCTAGATCGAAACAGCGGTACTTTCAGTTGAGAACCTTCATTCGTTCGCGTCACTCAGTATGTTACATTCTATATGATACAAGTTCGTTATATATCTAGAGTTGAGATCATAGGGGAAGGGGGGGGGGGGGAGGGGGGCACAGTCTCTGGAACACGGGGACGTCGGCACTGAACGCCAGGATGTATTTTCTGACCAGGAATTTCCCAGTAAATGTCCAGAGTCTTGAAGGCACCAGGCTTACCTAACATTCAAATATAACTAGCGAAATGTGGGAGATTTGCACGCTTCTGTTCCTCCATTTGCACACACAGCCGTGAATTATTCGTAACATATTTATATTGCTACTCGTGTTGATAAGACATTTGAGTAGCTGTTAGTTGGTTGGTCGGAGACAATTTTAGGGTTCCTTCTGAATTGCTGTCGCTCATCTGTCCGTCCGTCTGTCACGAGGGTTCTTGAAGCTTCAATCTCCACATTTTACTCATCAGTGCGAGTGCAGTAGTAGGCGGCATAACTTTGTGTAATTTACTTCATATCCACTGTTTTCAAAACGGTGAAGGAAAACATCGTGAGGAAACCGGCATGTCCTAGAACCAAAACTTCGAAGACATCTATCAATTCGCACTGGGTCCTCGTGGTGGATTGCGGCCCTCGTCTGGAGGCTTGGGTCCCAGCAGTAGGCAGATTACGCTATGCTTATTACCACCCAGTTCAATTTTGACGGCACAATGTCCGGTAGAGATTCATGCACTGACCATGTCACCGTCTCCCAACAAGTCCCAACAGTGGAAACATCATAAGGCTGATTACGTTTATACTGACTCTTCTGTTGTTTCTCTTCATCCAAGATCCAAAGCTGCATCGTTCAGTCGTCGTAGGAGTTATAATGGTGGGAAATAGGGTTCTACAAAACATGTGACATCTACCAATCCTCACTGGGCCTGCGTGCTGGATCACAGCCATGTCTTGGAGAGGAGGCTTGAGTTCCAGCAGAGCGAACATTGTAAAGTTGATTACACATAAGCAAGCTCGTCTGTTGTTCATTTCCATCCAAAGATCCAAAGCTGCTTGGTTCACAGTTGGTTCCGGTTCATTGTATGCTACAAATTCTCTCACTTCATCAAGTTACATTTGAAAGTTAGCTGGCTACTTAGTAAGTTATCACTCGCGCACTTAGTAACACTTCCAGTCTTCAAGTCGAGTCACCGTCAGGAGAGCACACAGTCACTGTGGTCAGTGAGCATAGTCTGTGAGCAACTGTGGCGCCACTGTGGCGCGACGGACGCGCGCAGTCGCTAGCAGTCGTAGCGAGAGTCGTGCTGCGGCTGCGGAACAAATTTTACCATTAGTGTTGTTATCAAGGTTTAATGACGACTGTTCGCGAGAATGTTAAGGTTCCGTACTGAAAGGGTAAAACAGACCCTATTACTAAGACTCCGCTATCCGTCCGTCTGTCTGTCGGTGATGTCTGTCGTGTCTGAACCGTGACAGTTGAAATTTTCACAGATTTAAGAGGGCTCCCATACAACAAACGTGATGTTTTACTCGTTTTTTGCTACGGACGGTAGGGAAACCTTCGTGCGCGAGTCCCAGTTATACTTGGCCTGTTTTTTTTATAACTGAATTACATCATCCGAATAAACGACATTTCGGGTCTGGCCACCTTATGGTAGCGGTTCGTACTGGGCCAGCCTATAGATGACGTCATACCTTTAAGGTACAGTACGGCCAACGTATGTTGGCGAGCCCGAACTTAGCGCAGAAGGTTTGTTAGGAACCGAATGCTGGCGTGAGGCGGCGTGCGCGGGGCGGGGGGGTAGGCGACGAGGTTGACTCTACAATCGACCCTTTATTCAATCAAATATCGCAATCGATTTGAAATTTTTTAATTTTTCTTTATATGAGATACTGAACGATATAGATTTACGAACATAGTGAATGTTGTCGTTAGTAAACGAGATTATTCGATAGATATTTCGACATTAATAAAAACTTATAAAATTTTATTTTCTTGGTTGAAAGACATGATTTAGTTAAATATTAATTATTTATAAACGACTACTAGCATAACGTCTGTTTGAGAATATTTTAAAACTCCATAGAAAACAAGTATATGAAAATAAATATATTATTATAAATTAATTTCAATCGATTTGAAAAAAAAAAAACGATTATTCGCCCTCAGACACGCTTATTGGACATTCGTAAAGCTTCGTGCGTATTCGGCAATGTTCGGTACGCAATTGTAATATGTCTCACTCACACGTTAGCATTGGTGTTATTTTCGTGTCGCTGTCTCTGTCTTGAGCACAGGCGGTGGCAAAAGTATTCGTTGGTTGTTATTATTATATTGTTAAATTTTTTAAGGTTTTCTTTATTTATAAGTTTATATTCATAAGTTATTTTTGTAGCTTTCTGTCTTAAAGTGTTTTAATATTTATTTTTAACCGACTTCAAAAAGGAGGAGGTTATATGTTAGGTTGAATGTATGTTGTTTTTTTTTATGTATGTTCACCGATTTCTCAATCAATTGCATTTTTTTTTCGATTGAAAGGTTATGCTTCCGAGTTGGTCCCATAGAAATATTGTTATGATCTGATCATGAATTTCGAATATATGGAACAGAATTCCTCATAAGATAACCGTCGTAACAAATAAAATTGGTTTGTTTATACGTGTAGTCGATGACTGACTGAAAGTAGAGGGGGAATATATCGAACTGATCTGATGATACAGCTTGAAGTTAGGCACTGGAACTCTGTAGTAAATTAATTTAATCTAACCGTGTTTGGGATTATTAGAATTGTCATAAGATGCACTCTGGCTATAAGGTATTTAAGTTTGGCGGAGGGGTTCTTTTTAGTGGTGGTACCATAACTAAAAAGTGTAAAATAAAAAACTTTTTACAAAAAAAAAAAATACAACCGACTTCGAAGTAAAAAAAACACTGAAAAGTGCAAAATAACTTTAATTTCAGAAGTTGGTGTTTCTATAATAGTTTTGTCTCTTCGTTAATTAACACCGACTTCCGAAATTAAAGGTTTTTATATTTGTACATGGTCCCTGTATTAGTAAATTTTTATTCGTATTTTGGTTTAAAAAAATTAATGTCAGTAACAGTTTTATTCACGAGTGTACGCAAAGTTCGCAGAGCCTATGTTCTGGCTCGCCAAATTTCGACGGCCGTACTGTACAATGCGATTCAAATAAGATTAGGAACGTCAATAACACTGAACAAATAAATTAAATTTAAAAAATATCTTGCCCACATTACTTGATTCGATTAGACAGCTATGACGTTACAGCATGGCGCTAAATCAATCCTGTTGCATTTGAATCGCATAGTAGCAGTACACACGCATGAGCTGCAGCAGTACGCAAGCTAGTAATATTGTAAGTGTACCTGCGGCGCGGGCGCGCCTCACGCGTACGTGTGTCGGCTGCCCGAGTACGGCGCCTCCAGTCTGCAACAAAACGACACAACACATTCATTATCATCATTTCAGCCGACAGACATCCTCTGTTGGACAGAGGCCTCCTACTGTCGCCACAATGATCGCTCCTGTGTGTCGCGCCCCTCACCAAGTGGAGGCCGCGCCCTTCACCAGGTGGAGGCCGCGCCCCTCACCAGGTGGAGGCCGCGCCCCTCTCCAGGTGGAGGCCGCGCCCTTCTCCAGGTGGAGGCCGCGCTCCTGGCACTGCGGGCCAAGAGATCGTTGCCGCCAGTCTCCCCCACGATGACACGGCGGTGCTCTGCTCAAGCGGGGCACACCTCCACCGTGTCCTCCGGGCGGTCCACACAGTGGTGGGCATTTCTTCCGCACAAATCCAATGCAGGAACCTCCCGAACTTACCATATCCGGTGAGGACCTGCGTCATGCGGATAGTGAGGACGCCGTGTTGCCGCTCCAACCAATCCTCAAAGAGAGGACTTACCGCCGTGATTATAGCGTGCCCAATCTTTACTGAGGCTTGACATATAGCATAACAAAATCAATCTTATGTTCTCACTACTGGGACTCAGGCCTCTTCTGTATGAGAGGCAATGAGCCGCAGTCCACCACGCAGAGCCAGTGCCGTGAGCCACATCAAGCAGTTACCTGTAGTGCGGGTGGGCGGCCTGCTGCCGGTACAGGCGCTCGTGCGGGGCCTCCGCGGGCGCCGCGCTGGGCGACGGGGAGCGCGAGGGGCCCGCGCCGGCGCCCCCCGCGCCCCCGGGGGCCCCGCCCGTGCGCCCCGGGTAGCCCAGGCGCCGAGCTGTAACACAGAAACACGTGTCAAGGGCGGCACCGTCACACATATGTATAGAAGAGATTGTGATGATGACAATTATATCAAAATTGATAGGAAAACAAATGAGACAATAATTTTAAATAAATATATTCTCTCTCTCAAACTAAGCAGAGCTTGTGTTATGAGTACTAGACAACTGATAAACGTACTTATATATTTCTAAATACATATATATCTATATATATAAAAGAAAGTCGTGTTAGTTACACCACTTATAACTCAAGAACGGCAGAACAGATTTGGGTGAAAATTGGTAGGGAGGTAGCTTAGAGCCAGGAGACAGACATAAGATACTTTTTTAGGGTAGAGTAGGGTAGAGTAGGGTGGAGTTGGGTAGAGCAGAATAGAGTTGACGGGAGCGAAGCCGCGGGCAAAAGCTAGTAATATATATAAATAAATTACACCCAGACACAAAACAAATGATCGTGCTCATCACACAAACATTTACCCTGGGTGGGAATCAAACCCACGACCTCCGGCATAACAGTCAGGGACACTAGCAACTAGATCAACAGGCCAGTCGATATCTTTATCTCTTGTCGAGACACGTGTTCTATGGCGACCGTACGGGTGTCAGCTTTTGACGACCATGTCGAACTTCTTTTTCTTAGTATTATTTAAATTAGTTATTAATTACGTTATTTTAATTATATTTATCAGAGCTAAAAAGTATATAATTTAGTAACAATTAACAATACGCATAATAAAAGAAGACGGAAACAGAAAAATAGATACATAGGGAAACAGAAAAATAATACTTTCAGCGTACCTGCTAAAGGAAAATTTAGAAAAAAGAGATGTACACACCGTGTGTAAAATTGAAAGGAACAAGTTAAAAAAGATCTAAAATTTTTGACTTTAAATCACTCTCCTGTAAAGTTTACTCGATGTCGCTTAGTAATTTTTGCCTTTCAAGCGTCGATACAAACTTTGGAGGACCCCCGTTTCATCCCCTTATCCTTTCTTATTCTTAGCATACATCATAAAAGGCACATTTTTGTAAAATTTCAGCTTTCTAGGTGCAAGGGTATTCTGTAACTTTAAAGTAGACCACACCAGAAAAAAAAAAAAAATAACAAGATTTGACCTTTATTTCTACTCTATAGTTTGACCCGGAAAAACAAATGAAAAACTTGTAGTAACTTGTCATTTAGACTTCGCCTTTATCGGAAAATTGAATTAAATGATCAGTATCGGTGACGAAGTTCCATAACATCCCAGGGGTCTTAAACATGACCTGTAAAGAAGTCAGCCGTGCGAGAGGAAAAGAGGGATGGCTATATAGCTGTATCCATTTAACAGCTCAGTTTTGGTCGTCAAATAGATCGCGTTAAGAGGACGAACATAGACAAGTAAATGACTCACAGGCCAAGTGTTGCGGCGTGGGCGTGCTGCGCTCGCTCACGCGCTGCGGCGACGCGCTCGCGCGGCTGCGCGCGCCTGCGGGCAATACGGTCGTGTTAAGGCTTTACAGCTCTTTCAATCCTCTAATTATGTTGCAGTTCGCTACCAGTTTATTAACCGGATCTGTGTTAAGAAAATAGTGACTCATCTCACACACAGTATTTACAAATATATGGTGACTGGTAATTAGTCCCATAATAAAAATTGTTTGTTATCATGAGCACAATCAAGTGTTTAAGTATCGTACACTAATTGCCAGTCACCGTATATAATTATTATGTATTTTAGTATTTAATCATAATCGTTAGAAAGTTCACTTTGATTTTTACGAACAATTAGACAGGTACATATTTTTTTTAAGTAAACAAAAGATGCATCCGTACTAAAATAGGTCAATGTGAAGACGGCTTTCTAATTTATTATGTTCTGATTGGTTAAAAGGCGTGGCTAAGCTGAATGTTAACGATGACGTCATTATTTTCTTAACACGAATACACTATAGTATTGTACGGAGTAAGTACTGTTAGTGGCGTGCAGCGCATGGTGCGTCCGGTCTTGTGGTAACGTAGCGGAGAAGCGCGGCGCCGGGGGGGCGGACGCGGGCGACGCGCCCAGCAGCAGGGGGGCCGCGCCCACTGGGGGGCGAGACGACGAGTACGTACTGTTAGTGGCGTGCAGCGCATGGTGCGTCCGGTCTTGTGGTAACGTAGCGGAGGAGCGCGGCGCCGGGGGGGGCGGACGCGGGCGACGCGCCCAGCAGCAGGGGGGCCGCGCCCACTGGGGGGCGAGACGACGAGTACGTACTGTTAGTGGCGTGCAGCGCATGGTGCGTCCGGTCTTGTGGTAACGTAGCGGAGGAGCGCGGCGCCGGGGGGGGCGGACGCGGGCGACGCGCCCAGCAGCAGGGGGGCCGCGCCCACTGGGGGGCGAGACGACGAGTACGTACTGTTAGTGGCGTGCAGCGCATGGTGCGTCCGGTCTTGTGGTAACGTAGCGGAGGAGCGCGGCGCCGGGGGGGCGGACGCGGGCGACGCGCCCAGCAGCAGGGGGGCCGCGCCCACTGGGGGGCGAGACGACGAGTACGTACTGTTAGTGGCGTGCAGCGCATGGTGCGTCCGGTCTTGTGGTAACGTAGCGGAGGAGCGCGGCGCCGGGGGGGCGGACGCGGGCGACGCGCCCAGCAGCAGGGGGGCCGCGCCCACTGGGGGGCGAGACGACGAGTACGCTGTGAAAGACACATTTTTTTCGATCAAAAAAGAAAGGTCGAATTAATTTTAAACTCTTAGTACATGGCAACGAGTTTAAACTAAATCTGCAGCGACCAAAAAAAATTGATTCCAAAGCCAAGGTTAGGTTAGGTTAGCTAGGAAACTCGGAGTTCATGCAAAGTTCCAACGGTACTTCACACCGCGACAACTTCTAATATTATACAAAGCATAAGTCCAATCGTGTGTCCGAAAATTTGCCTGCTGCGGTCTTCCCCTCATTATAATTTAGGTGTCTTCAAGGCTAGAGTGAATAGGCTCTTAATAAACTAGCGCGCCTCACCATCAACGATTGCATGTTAACAGGTTAGTATGAGACATAGATATAGGAAATGCGACATAAATGCTAGCAGTCACCTCGTATGACGGAGAGCTCGATGGCGGCGCGCAGCTCGTCCTCGTCGGCGCGGCTGCGCAGGCACGACATCGCCTGCAACACCAGCATTGTGCACCACACATTACACGCGCCTCCACAAGCACAAGGTTTATTGCCGTAAGAGTTATGGCCGAAACTGTGTTAAGCGGACGCCGCGTGTGTGGTGTGCTCGTCACGGAAACTGGATTATTACCTGCGCAGTGTCGTTAGTTCAACTTTAACGGTGTGCATGTAGTCGTGTCGATGGAGAACTTAATTTATTATTACGTAGTAAAAAGGGGGGAGCGGGGTCCGCGAGCCGCGACGAATGCCCACGCGGGCGTACGCTTTACACAGCTTCAGCCTTTATAGTCGTCCAAATTAGTGGCTTTTTTTTAGGTAACAAGTCATTGGATTTGCACTTTTACTGTTTCGCCTTGCATTCTAGGACTCTGGGTTTCTCTTTCGGAAGCCAACCCATGGCCCTACGGTTTT
Source organism: Mythimna pallens (assembly GCA_961205895.1). Lineage (NCBI taxonomy): Eukaryota > Metazoa > Arthropoda > Insecta > Lepidoptera > Noctuidae > Mythimna > Mythimna pallens. The sequence continues at coordinate 3,605,167 of OY540851.1, read as the reverse complement.
TCAGATATCTTTTTGAGGAGCGTGTGAAACACAGTGCACCGTCGATGACACGGACTCGATCCGGACACCGATTACTGGACGGCGAGTTACCTATAGTTGTGTGTTTCCGTTTCCTCTTCCGTTCAGACACTTCCGTAGCATCACTAGCAAAGAGCATGACAGATGGTGGAGGAGGTAAGGTAAGTATAATGCTGAGTAACTCACTGGCGTGTGGTCGCGCTGCGGCCGCGAGCTGGGCGCGCCGCCCGCCCGCTGCGCGCGCGAGCCTGCGGGACAGCGCAACACTGTTACTACTACACTGCGCACTACTGGGCCACGCACTCCGAGCTGGGCAAGTGGGGCTCCGTACATTCTATATGGCATCTAGACGAGTAGAGCTACATTAGAGCTGCGCGACGCCACGCTACGTACGACCCAGACGTCGTCCATGTGTGCGTCAGTCTAATGTAGTTCCTACTTAACTGTATATTCTATTAGTATAAACGCACCAGGTCTGGGCGTGTGCGTGGCGCCGTCTCCCAGGTCCAGCTGCAGCACTCCTCCGCCGCTGTACTCTGGAACAACACATTAACATTACATTATCCAACTAGACTACTGGAAGATACAAGCTACCTTTCATCAGCTTAGGCGGCGTGTTGAATTTCAAACAAAATGAAGGTAGCAGCGCTCGACACCCGCTAGTGCCGAGTACACGGAGGCATCGTCCATGCAGGAAGAGGGGGCGTGACGCCACCTTGCAGCTACTGCCAAGAGGGAGAGAGAGGGGTGCCGAAACGGAGCGCTGATTGGTGGTCGTAAAGGAAGACTAGAACGTTCGATCCTCAAATCGACTGGGCGGGCGTCGAACCAAGGACACCACACTAGCAGAACAACGAATTACTTGATGGTAGTTGGTTCGTCACTGGTAAAATTAAACTTATTTTTGTATATACATACAAAATAATAATTATGATCAAACACTAAGTTTTAATGCCGAATGCTAGTGAGGGATTTATGTTATTAGAGCCCGAGCACTGCGAGGGAGATAATATAGAAACCTGAGTAAGGAATTCAAGTTACCCAAGACAAGGCAGTTTTATTCCTCTATTTTTTTACATCATTTGTGAGATAATTAAAAGACAATGTATCAGAGAAATATACTTGTATTATTTAACTATCATTCAACATGTTTTAAGATTTAAAATCAATAAAATTCACTCCTGTAAGATTAACCCTTTCGCTCTTTCATTAGTTTATTTACCTTTTTTTGGTCAGTTCATTTATTTTTTCAAAATAATAATTTTTTAAGTCTCAAATTCAAATATCATTATTTCCTAGGGGTCTTTCATACTACATTATCTCCCTAGGGATATAATGATTTGCTTTAGGTGATAATTTTCTGACATATAGAAGGGTATTATCATGCAGGTGGTGCAAAAAATACATTCGTACACGTGCTGGCTGCGGCCTGATGCGAGAGTCCGCATACAGAGAAGCGGCCAGACTGTAGGTATGAAGTCCTAGTAGATAGTTAGTTGATGTTACCTCTATGCGGAGCGTGCCTGAAGTAGTCCCTGGCCGTGAGGAGGTGCGTGTTGGCGTTGGGCGCCATGGCCACGTCGGGCACGGCGGCCGACAGCCGCGCCGCGCCCGACGAGCTGGACGACACGGACTGAAGTCCTAGTAGATAGTTAGTTGATGTTACCTCTATGCGGAGCGTGCCTGAAGTAGTCCCTGGCCGTGAGGAGGTGCGTGTTGGCGTTGGGCGCCATGGCCACGTCGGGCACGGCGGCCGACAGCCGCGCCGCGCCCGACGAGCTGGACGACACGGACTGAAGTCCTAGTAGATAGTTAGTTGATGTTACCTCTATGCGGAGCGTGCCTGAAGTAGTCCCTGGCCGTGAGGAGGTGCGTGTTGGCGTTGGGCGCCATGGCCACGTCGGGCACGGCGGCCGACAGCCGCGCCGCGCCCGACGAGCTGGACGACACGGACTGAAGTCCTAGTAGATAGTTAGTTGATGTTACCTCTATGCGGAGCGTGCCTGAAGTAGTCCCTGGCCGTGAGGAGGTGCGTGTTGGCGTTGGGCGCCATGGCCACGTCGGGCACGGCGGCCGACAGCCGCGCCGCGCCCGACGAGCTGGACGACACGGACTGAAGTCCTAGTAGATAGTTAGTTGATGTTACCTCTATGCGGAGCGTGCCTGAAGTAGTCCCTGGCCGTGAGGAGGTGCGTGTTGGCGTTGGGCGCCATGGCCACGTCGGGCACGGCGGCCGACAGCCGCGCCGCGCCCGACGAGCTGGACGACACGGACTGAAGTCCTAGTAGATAGTTAGTTGATGTTACCTCTATGCGGAGCGTGCCTGAAGTAGTCCCTGGCCGTGAGGAGGTGCGTGTTGGCGTTGGGCGCCATGGCCACGTCGGGCACGGCGGCCGACAGCCGCGCCGCGCCCGACGAGCTGGACGACACGGACTGAAGTCCTAGTAGATAGTTAGTTGATGTTACCTCTATGCGGAGCGTGCCTGAAGTACTCCCTGGCCGTGAGGAGGTGCGTGTTGGCGTTGGGCGCCATGGCCACGTCGGGCACGGCGGCCGACAGCCGCGCCGCGCCCGACGAGCTGGACGACACGGACTGCCTGCCGGGACCACAGTAACAAGGCTACACTCTACTGGCTCTCAACAAATTATTGCGTCTCACCAATAAAAAAAATACGTTAACACATTTATAAAAACACTAGCTTTTGGCCGTGGCTTAACCCGCGTAAAAGCAGATTTTTCAATACAAACTTTGGAACCCCATTTCTTCCAGAAAATCCTCTCTTAATGATTGAGAGATGAAAATTTCAAGCTCCTAGTCCCATTCGTTTCGACTGTGCGTTGACATATCAGTCAGTCAATTTCTCCTTTCATATACACCGTGTCATTGACATCGACGCACAATCAAATACCATAGATCCAATACATGATTCTAGACGTGATGGAATTTTTCGTCAATTCTTCCCTAATTTAAAAAATAAACTACTTTTTAAAATTTAAACTGTATAAAATCGTTATTCTAACCAACCCCAATTACATTTTTAATTTAAAAAATAATTCATTCAATTTTTTTTTTTAGTTAAAATACAGTTTAAATTCTAAAACGTAAATTCCGCCACTGGGGGATCCAGAATCGATATCGATCGATCAAATTAGTTAGTGCGTCGATATCAACGAGCCGGTGCACAGTGTACCTGTGCTGCGCCGCGTCGCCCGAGCGCGAGCCGCCTTCCCTCCGACACGTGCCCGCACGAGAGTTGTCTGAACAAATATAAACACATGCTTAAATCCCACAATCTCTAAAGTAACTTATACTCAAATATATAAAAAAATCAGTCAGTTTTGAGAGCAGTGGTGGCCGAGTGGTAGCGGCACCGACTTACGAGTTGTCACGGGTTCAAACCCAGCCAGGCGCATTACTTTGTGTAATTTATTTAATCACCACTGCTCTTAGAATGGTGAAAAACATCGTGAGGAAACCGGCATGTCCTAGAAACAAAAATTTGAAGACATGTGACATCCACCAACCCGCACTGGGCCCGCGTGGTGGATTACGGCCCATTCCCTCTCCTAGAGAGGAGAACTGAGTCCCAGCAATGGGAATGTTATAAGGCCGACTATGCTATATAAAAAATCACTTTTTTAGGAAACAATTATTTTTGGTATCAATTTATTATGCCTGTGATTAAGGATGGCAATTTTTCACAAAGATTCGAACTAAAGTTTAAAGAATCGATTCAGTAATAAATCCGAGTTCAAAAAAATCGTTCCGTCGGTTACTGTGTAGGTGGATATGCACCAGCAATGCACAGGCTAGAGTTATCTTACAACATATACATAGCAGGTGCTTTAAACTTTTTAAAATAGTAAATATAGGCATATTAATGCAGCAGAAAATTGAAAATGGATTTCAAACGTCTGAGATAAAAAAAAGGTTTTTCCTTTATTTGATCACTTTTTCTAACCCTAACACCTGTAACAATTGGGATAGTGTTAATAAATTAGATCCTATGATAATAATGTCAATGTCATGTGGAAAATGTTACTTATAATAGGTAAGTAAAGAGAACTGAATGTAGGACTGACCTCCAGGAGCGGCGAGCTGCGCGCGCACAGCGCCGGCGGGCGCGCTGCCGCCGCGCGACCTGCACACAGCGGGAATGTATCGACTGCCACCTGACCACACTATCGCACACTCGCGGAAGGAGACCAAGCCCCCCAATGCCTATGGCACCCACACGGCCGCCATACGAACTGGCGTCTTGACAGAGAAACGGATCATCATCATTTCAGCCGAAAGACGTCCACTGTTGGACATAGGCCTTCCCCAAGCGTCGCCACAGTGACCGATTCTGTGCCTCTCGCATCCACCGCACTCCCGTGACCCTCACCAGGTCGTCGGTCCACCTTGTGGGTGGCCTTCCAACGCTGCGTCTTCCGGTGCGCGGTCACCACGGTCGGTCCGGGAAAAACGGATATATTTGTTTAAATATTAGGTTAGATCTCGTTTGCTTTTTTACTCATTTTGATGACTCATGACTTAGATTTGGAACTTGGTGTTGGAGTAACTTTTATTCAATTCAAAATTACCTATCCGACTATATAACACACAAAGCTATTGTAAGCTGGGCCCACATTTCATTGGAACCCTAGCATTATTCTTTACTATGATCTAATAGGTCAAGGGGCATGTCTAAGCTGAGTGACAACGACAACGATGACGTCACTATTTTCTTAACGCGGATACTATATGCCATTACGCAAAGCGGACAGAGCCATCAGCGATGGGAGGAGGTACACACTGACCTGCAACACTCGTGCCCCGGCTGCTCGTCCACGCACCACACGCGCACATTGTCCGCCTGCCTGTCCGTTCCGCACTCCCACTGTTCCGCGTCTCTTTCCCTGTGGAAAAACTTCATTTTAAGAGGAGATAGAGAGGGTGTTGTGTCTGGTCTAGGCAACTACCCGACATTTGATTTCGAGCTGTTATATGGGTTCTGATCGTACGAAGAACTTTGATACCGTGAAGCAGGCAAGCACGCTCGTATTGCAGGATGCATGTAAAGTATTATTTCAGAAGTTAGGATTAAAACTTCATATTCGACTTCAATGGACTTCCACAATCGTTACTAAGTTGACCCAGTAGTGGGGACACTATAATATGCGCGATAGTTCCAACACCCTGGTAGCTGTTGTGGCCGACAGGGTAGAGACAGCACTCATCATGCGTCATTTAAATATATTAAATAGTGTTTTAATTTTTGTATGTTTAATTTATTTGTGTATGTGTAATTTGTTTCTGTATGTGCAATGTTTTATAGACTCTGATTGTCCGAAATAAAATTTATTATTATAAGGCTGGCTATATCTATTATGCTAGGTAATAATAGAAGTGTAATGATGGTCACCTGTCACTGTCCAGCTCGGCGATGAGCAGCTCGGCGCACGCGTCCGGCAGCGACATCTCGCGGACGGCGCGCAACGCGATCTGTACGGGACAACACGTTACTCAAATAGATAATGTAGGTGTCTTCAAGGCTAGAGTGAATAGGCTCTTAATAAACTAGTGCCACACTTGTAAGTGTAGGGAGGTTACCGACATAGCCCGAAGAATCGCCAAACTTAAGTGGCAGTGGGCAGGGCGACCAATGTGGTCGCAGAACAGATGATCGATGGGGACGAAAGGTTCTGGAATGGCGACCACGTACCGGAAGACGCAGCGTTGGAAGGCCTCCCACAAGGTGGTCCGATGACCTGGTGAGGGTCGCGGGAATCCGATGGATGCGAGACGCACAGGACCGGTCATTGTGGCGACATTTGGGGGAGGCCTATGTCCAACAGTGGACGTCTTTCGGCTGAAATGATGATGATAAAACTAGTGCGCCTCACCATCAACGATTGCATCACTGCTTACCATCAGGTGGGATCGCAGTCAAACGCTAGTTTATCATTAAAAACAAAATATATTTTGTATTGCAGTGTACTATTATAAGTGGCATAAGATATATGTATGCCGGCTTAGAATGCCCATCACGATGGAGATCCTCGCAAGAGACACTATATTGTGGGCAATGAGTGGGTAGCGAGCAATAAACAAACTATTCCAGACCACGCAAATAATTTATTATGATGTAGGCTTTAGGTATTCACTTCACAACGAGCCGTGAGACAGTCCCCAGACTAGATGTTGTTCACACGGCTGCCGACAGTGAAAAGAGGACCGGCGTCCCTGAGGTCGAAATGGTTTTTCTATTCGGCTTGCGCGAACATCAGCCCAGATTCAGCCAAAGTAACGTGATATCAGCATTGTTTTGACTCGTTCTCAAGTGAGGTGGGCTCGAAATCGCGCACGCGCGCTACACATACCTGCTTGTACACGGTGAGCGTATCATTGTCGTGCAGCGCGGCAGCTCGGCGCGCAGGCGGCGCGGCACGCAGATGGCGTGCGCGCGCGCGCAGCCCCGCCAGCACGCGCGGCGACACGCACGCGCGCTACACATACCTGCTTGTACACGGTGAGCGTATCATTGTCGTGCAGCGCGGCAGCTCGGCGCGCAGGCGGCGCGGCACGCAGATGGCGTGCGCGCGCGCGCAGCCCCGCCAGCACGCGCGGCGACACGCACGCGCGCTACACATACCTGCTTGTACACGGTGAGCGTATCATTGTCGTGCAGCGCGGCAGCTCGGCGCGCAGGCGGCGCGGCACGCAGATGGCGTGCGCGCGCGCGCAGCCCCGCCAGCACGCGCGGCGACACGCACGCGCGCTACACATACCTGCTTGTACACGGTGAGCGTATCATTGTCGTGCAGCGCGGCAGCTCGGCGCGCAGGCGGCGCGGCACGCAGATGGCGTGCGCGCGCGCGCAGCCCCGCCAGCACGCGCGGCGACACGCACGCGCGCTACACATACCTGCTTGTACACGGTGAGCGTATCATTGTCGTGCAGCGCGGCAGCTCGGCGCGCAGGCGGCGCGGCACGCAGATGGCGTGCGCGCGCGCGCAGCCCCGCCAGCACGCGCGGCGACACGCACGCGCGCTACACATACCTGCTTGTACACGGTGAGCGTATCATTGTCGTGCAGCGCGGCAGCTCGGCGCGCAGGCGGCGCGGCACGCAGATGGCGTGCGCGCGCGCGCAGCCCCGCCAGCACGCGCGGCGACACGCACGCGCGCTACACATACCTGCTTGTACACGGTGAGCGTATCATTGTCGTGCAGCGCGGCAGCTCGGCGCGCAGGCGGCGCGGCACGCAGATGGCGTGCGCGCGCGCGCAGCCCCGCCAGCACGCGCGGCGACACGCACGCGCGCTACACATACCTGCTTGTACACGGTGAGCGTATCATTGTCGTGCAGCGCGGCAGCTCGGCGCGCAGGCGGCGCGGCACGCAGATGGCGTGCGCGCGCGCGCAGCCCCGCCAGCACGCGCGGCGACACGCACGCGCGCTACACATACCTGCTTGTACACGGTGAGCGTATCATTGTCGTGCAGCGCGGCAGCTCGGCGCGCAGGCGGCGCGGCACGCAGATGGCGTGCGCGCGCGCGCAGCCCCGCCAGCACGCGCGGCGACACGCACGCGCGCTACACATACCTGCTTGTACACGGTGAGCGTATCATTGTCGTGCAGCGCGGCAGCTCGGCGCGCAGGCGGCGCGGCACGCAGATGGCGTGCGCGCGCGCGCAGCCCCGCCAGCACGCGCGGCGACACGCACGCGCGCTACACATACCTGCTTGTACACGGTGAGCGTATCATTGTCGTGCAGCGCGGCAGCTCGGCGCGCAGGCGGCGCGGCACGCAGATGGCGTGCGCGCGCGCGCAGCCCCGCCAGCACGCGCGGCGACACGCACGCGCGCTACACATACCTGCTTGTACACGGTGAGCGTATCATTGTCGTGCAGCGCGGCAGCTCGGCGCGCAGGCGGCGCGGCACGCAGATGGCGTGCGCGCGCGCGCAGCCCCGCCAGCACGCGCGGCGACACGCACGCGCGCTACACATACCTGCTTGTACACGGTGAGCGTATCATTGTCGTGCAGCGCGGCAGCTCGGCGCGCAGGCGGCGCGGCACGCAGATGGCGTGCGCGCGCGCGCAGCCCCGCCAGCACGCGCGGCGACACGCACGCGCGCTACACATACCTGCTTGTACACGGTGAGCGTATCATTGTCGTGCAGCGCGGCAGCTCGGCGCGCAGGCGGCGCGGCACGCAGATGGCGTGCGCGCGCGCGCAGCCCCGCCAGCACGCGCGGCGACACGCACGCGCGCTACACATACCTGCTTGTACACGGTGAGCGTATCATTGTCGTGCAGCGCGGCAGCTCGGCGCGCAGGCGGCGCGGCACGCAGATGGCGTGCGCGCGCGCGCAGCCCCGCCAGCACGCGCGGCGACACGCACGCGCGCTACACATACCTGCTTGTACACGGTGAGCGTATCATTGTCGTGCAGCGCGGCAGCTCGGCGCGCAGGCGGCGCGGCACGCAGATGGCGTGCGCGCGCGCGCAGCCCCGCCAGCACGCGCGGCGACACGCACGCGCGCTACACATACCTGCTTGTACACGGTGAGCGTATCATTGTCGTGCAGCGCGGCAGCTCGGCGCGCAGGCGGCGCGGCACGCAGATGGCGTGCGCGCGCGCGCAGCCCCGCCAGCACGCGCGGCGACACGCACGCGCGCTACACATACCTGCTTGTACACGGTGAGCGTATCATTGTCGTGCAGCGCGGCAGCTCGGCGCGCAGGCGGCGCGGCACGCAGATGGCGTGCGCGCGCGCGCAGCCCCGCCAGCACGCGCGGCGACACGCACGCGCGCTACACATACCTGCTTGTACACGGTGAGCGTATCATTGTCGTGCAGCGCGGCAGCTCGGCGCGCAGGCGGCGCGGCACGCAGATGGCGTGCGCGCGCGCGCAGCCCCGCCAGCACGCGCGGCGACACGCACGCGCGCTACACATACCTGCTTGTACACGGTGAGCGTATCATTGTCGTGCAGCGCGGCAGCTCGGCGCGCAGGCGGCGCGGCACGCAGATGGCGTGCGCGCGCGCGCAGCCCCGCCAGCACGCGCGGCGACACGCACGCGCGCTACACATACCTGCTTGTACACGGTGAGCGTATCATTGTCGTGCAGCGCGGCAGCTCGGCGCGCAGGCGGCGCGGCACGCAGATGGCGTGCGCGCGCGCGCAGCCCCGCCAGCACGCGCGGCGACACGCACGCGCGCTACACATACCTGCTTGTACACGGTGAGCGTATCATTGTCGTGCAGCGCGGCAGCTCGGCGCGCAGGCGGCGCGGCACGCAGATGGCGTGCGCGCGCGCGCAGCCCCGCCAGCACGCGCGGCGACACGCACGCGCGCTACACATACCTGCTTGTACACGGTGAGCGTATCATTGTCGTGCAGCGCGGCAGCTCGGCGCGCAGGCGGCGCGGCACGCAGATGGCGTGCGCGCGCGCGCAGCCCCGCCAGCACGCGCGGCGACACGCACGCGCGCTACACATACCTGCTTGTACACGGTGAGCGTATCATTGTCGTGCAGCGCGGCAGCTCGGCGCGCAGGCGGCGCGGCACGCAGATGGCGTGCGCGCGCGCGCAGCCCCGCCAGCACGCGCGGCGACACGCACGCGCGCGCGGCGCCCGCGAGGGAGGACGTGGGCGACGACGAGCGCGGCGACCGCGCGCCCACGCGACCCGCTGCCACCTGCACCCAGTACAGCTCTTATAGCTCATGGAGAAGGAAGCACCACTAGCAAACGCAACTGTATTCCTTCAACAGTTCTGTGCCTGGTACCCTGGACAGCTCGTTAACAAAATGGTGCATACAACTGTGAACTACCCACATTTAGCGTAAAACACATAGTTGCTCGAGAATAGTGACACGCGCGGATAAAACCTAACCTTGAAATTAGCGCTTAGCTTGAGGCATAGAGTCAACACGAATGCGATCACGAAGCGAAGCGGCACTGATCAACCGTACGTGGGTGTGGTGCGACGATAAACAAAGCGAAGCGGATGCAATCAGTTAATTCGATATATTCGCGCAAACTCTTGTGTTATTATTTACCACCTTATAAAAGAATAAGTGACCCACCAAACAAACACCAAAAGAACAAACTTAAAAATCGGCAAAGCCGTTTAGTAGAAGTTCGATAACAAACACTGTGACACGAGATTTTTATTCATTAGACTGGATGTTACGTGGAATCATTGAAACAGGCACGATCTCGGTGAAATGGAGCTGAGAATGTTATTGTAATGTTGACTACCTCAGCGAAGTTTGCCGAGAAGGTTGAATTGATATATTTGCTGTCAAATACGGTAAAAACATTAGAATGGGTAACATCCGCAATCTAATCTAACGTTAAAGTAATTGTACAAGGAAACCGAGTGATCTTCTCTCTACGCACTCCAACCTCTACAACATCAACTCTTTTGGAAGTGTACGAACCATACAGTAATTGTAAAAGGTAAATATTTTTTAAACTCTACATGAAGTGACGCCTTCACACAAAGACATGGTTTAAAGAACAGTCTCCAAGCAAAAAATATATATTTAAAAAATTAGTTTTATAAATCTTCTTCCAGATAATGTGTAGTGACTGACCATGTACAGCGTGTCGGGGATGCGCTGCAGGTACCGCTCGCGGCGCGCGCGCGCCAGCTCCGCCTCGGGCACTGCCTGGTCCTCCAGCAGCGCCTGGAAACAATACCATTGTTAGACACCTTCATTTCATTGTTTATTTCGCTCATGTGACATGGTGGAATCATTTTTATTATACCCAAGGCATGCTACGGCAAAGCGAACTCTACCGGTACAGGTTTAGGGTTTATTGGATACAGTAGGTACAATGTTGACCGATCTACACTGTCACCGGATTTTTTTTTATGAGAGCATAAAAAATATCCGGCTCGAACGACCAAAATGACGACATTTTGGTCCTTCGAGCCGGGTTTTTCTCAAGACTATCATCTAAGTACCCGCAGATCTCCCTCAAGATAAACTGATGACCTGGTGAAAGTCACGGGAATGCGATAATTGCGAGAACTAGAAACGTATGTTTAGATATGCTTATGGGAATTCTGGTTAATAAAAATAAATTGTTTTTTTTATGCTGATTTATTTGCGATTATTTTTTATTGACATTAGGGCGCCACACAGGCGCTACTATGTATGAATACCTACTGTTCGGCTAAGTATGTTTAGCGCAGAGGTTGTCGCTGCTGACATACCGCTGTTAAACCCGCGATGGTTTGAGCTGCCGCCGCACCACCTTGTTTTTTTTTTTTTATTTATTTGTCTCATACATTTTTAACAACCGTTTTACATATTTTTTGCTCGCCAAACTTTATAGTTTGATGGCGAGAAACGCTCGTTTTACAATTATATCTATGACATCATAAAAAAGTAAAAATAATATGAGAGGCTTTGCTGGCTCAGAATGTGTACAATATACCTTATAAACTTAATGCTTGATTTATGATTTTTTTATGTACATATATTGTTATAAGATATGTATAAATATATATATGTTATTTTATTTTTTTTCCTCTTTGAGGAATCTATTTCTCGACAACGGCAGATCCGGCGGGTCATTCTAGTCCGAGACCCATTCCTTATGTAGTAACCTGCACCAAGATATACCTTGATCTCGTCGAGGTAGGGCAGGAAGCAGCGCGGAGGACGGTAGGAGCCGCGCCCCAGCCACGCGTCCGCCGCGCCCGCGCGCTCCCCCGCCGCGCCCGCCACGATGCCGCGCCGCACCACCTGCGCCGACACACGGTCAGTACCGCCAGCACTGTGGACTAGTGCCAGCGAGGGGGTAGCTTCCAGAGAGGTGGGGAGTAGGTGCCAGCGAGGGGGAGTAGGTACCAGAGAGGTGGGGAGTAGGTGCCAGCGAGGGGGAGTAGGTAGCAGAGAGGTGGGGAGTAGGTGCCAGCGAGGGGGAGTAGGTACCAGAGAGGTGGGGAGTAGGTGCCAGCGAGGGGGAGTAGGTAGCAGAGAGGTGGGGAGTAGGTGCCAGCGAGGGGGAGTAGGTACCAGAGAGGTGGGGAGTAGGTGCCAGCGAGGGGGAGTAGGTAGCAGAGAGGTGGGGAGTAGGTGCCAGCGAGGGGGAGTAGGTAGCAGAGAGGTAGGGAGTAGATGCCAGCGAGGGGGAGTAGAAACTAGCGGTGGGAGTAGGTACCAGAGAGGTGGGGAGTAGGTGCCAGCGAGGGGGAGTAGAAACTAGCGGTGGGAGTAGGTACCAGAGAGGTGGGGAGTAGGTGCCAGCGAGGGGGAGTAGGTAGCAGAGAGGTGGGGAGTAGGTGCCAGCGAGGGGGAGTAGGTAGCAGAGAGGTGGGGAGTAGATGCCAGCGAGGGGGAGTAGAAACTAGCGGTGGGAGTAGGTACCAGAGAGGTGGGGAGTAGGTGCCAGCGAGGGGGAGTAGAAACTAGCGGTGGGAGTAGGTACCAGAGAGGTGGGGAGTAGGTGCCAGCGAGGGGGAGTAGAAACTAGCGGGGGGAGTAGGAGATTGGGTGTTTGAAAATGAGTTAAAGCCAACAAAAATTGTTCGTTCACGGAGTGTTGCAAAAAAAATGGTGCCCACGTTTGTCTCCAAAACCGGCCATGTTGCGGTTATTCCTCTTGAGAGACAAAGAACGGTTAATGCAGAATGGTATGCTAGCATTTGTTTGCCACAAGTCGTTTCTGAACTCCGTAAAGAGAACTGCAACCGCCGCATCATCCTCCATCACGACAATGCGAGTTCGCACACCGCGCACAGAACAAAAGAGTTTTCAGAGAAAGAAAACAAAATTATTAGACCATCCGCCGTACAGCCCCGACCTAAGCCTTAATGATTTCTATACTTTCTCTAAAACAAAGAATAAATTGCGTGGTCAAAGATTTTCATCAGCTGAAGAAGCTGTGGACGCCTACAAAACGGCCATTTTGGAGACCCCAACTTCCGAATGGAATGGTTGCTTCAATGATTGGTTCCATCGTATGGAAAAATGTGTCAAATTTCGCGGAGAATACTTCGAAAAGCAATAAATACATTTTTAAATTGTAATGTTGTGTCACTTCCTTGATTCCCGAAATTTTCAGTGCCACCCTCGTAGTTCTCCAGAAATTTTTACTAGATTAGGTTTACAGAAATTTATGATTTGATTTAATTTCAATAGAAACCTGAATAACATCCAAATTATTTAGAGAAAGATGTGTAATAACATCATAATCACGTGAGAATGGTTGCTTAGAAATGTATCTCGAGTTGGACGTTCTTAAGGTTTACATTAGGTCAACATCTAAGGTGGACCGATGACCTGGTGAGAATCGCGAGAATGCGGTGAATGCGAGACGCACAGAACCGTTCATTGTGACATAGGAGGAGGGTTTATGTCCAGCTCCAGTGGACGACTTTCGGCTGAAATGACGATGATGATGACCCACAAACTAATAGGTGGGCGTCACGTCCCAGTGGTGGGCGTCGTACCTGCTGCAGCAGGTCGTGGTCGGGCGGCAGATGCTCGAGCCGCAGCAGCGGCGCCAGCGGGGCCAGCGCGTCGCGCAGCGCGGCGTCGCCCGCGTCGCGCCGCCGACATCCGCGCCGCCCCACGGACTGCGCGCGCGACCACACGATGTTGGACTCTGGAAATATATCTAGGTGAAATCAATAGTACTGAAGCTTGAGAACGAATGAACGAGCTAAGTGAAAAGTGACACATGTCACTTTGACAAAATCCTCGCTGACGTTTGCACGAAGCGAACAGATAAAAGTGCCGACCGCAGAGGTCCGGGGCTCTTTCCTCTGACGGCAGCCGTGCGTACAACGTCTAGTCTCGGGGACTGTCTCACGGCTCGTTGTGTGAAATGAATACCTAAAGCTTGCATCATAATATCAGTTGTGTGATCTGGAATAGTTTGTTTATTGCTCGATACCCAGCCATTGCCCACAAAACCAAGTACCTGGACAGAGCTGGTCGGCGCAGGATGCCGATCATCATTGACATATATATATATTCCACAACTTTCACACAACTTCATCTAGTCCCAAACTAAGCAGAGCTTGTGCTAAGAGTACTAGACAACTGATAAACATACGCGTATATTTCTAAATACATACATAAAATATTACACTACTACTTTTTTCTTTTACTTCCTTTTCTTATGAGATACTTGTAATCTAGCAGTAAGTAAGCAGTAGTAATACAAGTTTGTGTTTTCTACCTCACTTAAAACAAAAACGGGGAGCTGTAAAATCTTATTTAATACTCAAATAAATCAAAATAATTACACTCTTTCAGCCTGTATACGTCAGAATGCTGTTCAATTTAATTATTTTAGGTCCAAACCTCATACATTTGTTAAACGTCTACTTAGAACTTTACGTAAGTAACGTTAAAGGCGCTCACCTCTCTGCGGCTGCGCGCAGGCGGCCCAGCGCAGCAGGGCGCGCAAGGCTTGCGGCTCGCTGGCCTGCAGGAAGGGAGACGACAGCGCCTCCGACAGCGCGTGCGACGGGATGCGGCCGCAGTTGCTGGACGACATTATCGTGGGGAACTCGTCGCGGAGGTAGCGCATCGCTTGTCTGCAAGAAAGACCAAAATTTTCATTAGTAAATGACAAATAAGAACTTTAAAATTTCATAAGAACGTAATAGAGCTCGCCATCGCGTTTCTACCATCGGACAACCCGACATACGGCGTGTTTCCACCCTTAAATTGTTGACATCTCTACGGTCCGGACCAAGCGTTGTTTATATCGCTGCGGTCTTCCCATCCTATTATAATTTAGGCGTCTTCAAGGTTAGAGTAATAAGTGAACATTTACCAATCCACGAGGTATTACTACATTATTAGCGCAGCACGTGCGGCAAGCTGTCGAGACACAGCGCCTCCACGATGGCATCCTCACAACCCTGCACATTACCTGTGCACCCACTGGCTGGCGTGCGGCAAGCTGTCCGGACACAGCGCCTCCACGATGGCATCCTCACAACCCTGCACATTACCTGTGCACCCACTGGCTGGCGTGCGGCAAGCTGTCGGGACACAGCGCCTCCACGATGGCATCCTCACAACCCTGCACATTACCTGTGCACCCACTGGCTGGCGTGCGGCAAGCTGTCGGGACACAGCACCTCCACGATGGCATCCTCACAACCCTGCACATTACCTGTGCACCCACTGGCTGCCGTGCGGCAAGCTGTCGGGACACAGCACCTCCACGATGGCATCCTCACAACCCTGCACATTACCTGTGCACCCACTGGCTGGCGTGCGGCAAGCTGTCGGGACACAGCACCTCCACGATGGCATCCTCACAACCCTGCACATTACCTGTGCACCCACTGGCTGGCGTGCGGCAAGCTGTCGGGACACAGCACCTCCACGATGGCATCCTCACAACCCTGCACATTACCTGTGCACCCACTGGCTGGCGTGCGGCAAGCTGTCGGGACACAGCACCTCCACGATGGCATCCTCACAACCCTGCACATTACCTGTGCACCCACTGGCTGGCGTGCGCCTGCGCCGCCCAGCGCAGCACGTGCGGCAAGCTGTCGGGACACAGCGCCTCCACGATGGCATCCTCACAACCCTGCACCACTATCGGCATCTCTAGAAACCTGAGTAGAAATAATACAGAAAACATTACGACTAAAATTAAAAGTAGAAGGTTGCCAAATACCAGGGAAGGTGGTTGAATAACCTGATGACTAAGTTGGGTCCGCACAGGGTTTCGGATGGAACCAGGGAACCCCACAGGCATAAAACATGGGAACACTGTTCCAATGGTATACTTTTGTAGAAACACAGTAAGTTGCTCAGTACAGTGGATATACATAGCGTTGATGGAGAACCTTAACACCGCAATCTAGGAAAGCGTACAACGCCATCATCATTTGAGTATTTTCTGCGGTCTACCCAAATGTCCTTTCCTTGGTATTGTTCGTCAAGTCGTTGAGCTCCTTAGTAGTCCTGAGTTGAGCTACACGAATACTGCTTGCTACAAATGCTTGCACTGACTGGACAGGTCCACTCACATCTGTGTGGACCAGTGTCTGAGATGGTTCTCATATGATTTAACCATTACATATTTGCTGTATGGATTTTAAAAGAGATTTTGTCAAAGATATAAAAATGAGAAGCGGAACCAAAGGCTTAACGCGCACACCGAGGCGCGGGGAAACCTTGTTGTTAAGATAGTCTCCCATCTACAGACCGACATCGGCAAAAGATGAAGCTCGGCAAGAGATGTTGGAGATCGAGCCGAGCAGCTGTTACTGGTTAAGTAACCAGTAAACATACCTCGTGGCTAAGTAGCCACGAAGTAGTCATCAAGAACTTCTCTCGCGTTTTGCCTCCATTGGGCCCCTTCAGGTTGCTGATATCTCTTTGAAACGCTCGTGGAACACACGCACCGTCGACTGAACCTGGTCCTAACAAAGGCGGACGACGAACAATGGGAGGTTCGGCGTCCACAAACCTGCACCTATGGTGACCGGAAATCGCCCTGCGACTCCCAACGTCCAGGGCGTCTCCTGCCGCGGCAGCTGGGACATTCCTTTTCCTCACAATTGCAGCTATCTCCTTCGCTAGCATTACTACTGCGCAAAAGGAGGCGACCGCTTCCCCTTCCCTCTAGCTCCAGACCATGGCCTGAACCAGAGCCGGACGCAAGAGATCGCCACCGACTCACTCCTCCAAGATGACAGGGCGGTGCTCCGCCCAAGCGGGGCTAACTTTCAACTTATGCTCCACCATGTCCTCCGGGCGGTGCGCACAATGGTGACACTCCGGCGTTTCTTCGCCTGAATCCGAAACAGAGACTTCTCAAACTAGCCATGTTCGGCGAGGACCTGTGTCAAGCGGAAAGTGAGGACACCTCCTCGAAAAATTCTCCATACCAGATTCGCGGGTTCTCATTCCCGCCGGAACTCTGTCGACCATGCCGTGGCTTGTAGCAGCAGCAGAGTTTCGCCCCGGCGTTGCTCCATGCGCAAATCGTGCATGCGTGCTAGGACTGACCTCTTCCTCCTTCCAAGTTAGACCTACCTAACTGGACCGATATACCAAGTAAATGTAATCATCATCCAATGTAGAGTCTCCGATCTTGATAGGAGTAATTTACATCATGTCTATTTACATTTTCGCAATTATTCACTTTACACAAAAATTTCACTCCAATTTTCTACATCTAAGCTTTCGTTTATATGAGCAACCATATAAACGAAAGCTTAGATGTAGAAAATTGTAACACAGTGTCCTACTTAGGCGATTCAACGCGAACGCGAAGCGAATGGAACCAACAATTGAAACTCTATTGCGATGGCCTACGTGGGTGCGGTGCGGCAACGAGCAAAGCGAAGCGGACTCGATGAATTGGTTTCATATTTTCGCACGGTGACTTGTTTTAAACAAATTGCGAGTGAAGCGGCACGTAGGACTGTTTCGTAAGAATGTACAAGTACTCACCTCGCGATCTCGTACAGCTGGAAGGCGTCGTCCAGCATGGCGGCGGTGACGGGCCGAGTCCCGCTGCGAGTCACTCCCGCCCACGACTGCGAACAATATGACCAACTATTTGCGAACACATTCATTATGCGTACAGCTAAGGAATGGAATTCCCTGCCGGCGTCTGTGTTTCCTGATAGCTACAAGCCTACAAATTTGGGGTCTTTAAGTCAAGAGTAAATAGGTTACTTCTAGGCAAGGCGTGCTCCATCGTCGGCCACATCATCGCTAACCATCAGGTGAGAGAAACGAGTGACAGAAAGTCGATAAAAACTTACGCTCCTAATGATGATCGTCTGTTTGGCAGAATTTTTTAGGGTGAAGTTCAGTGTTGGTTATTATTCACAAATTGATTCGTAATATCCATTAGGAATCAATTTGTGATGTAGTTTTGTATCTCAAGTGTCTGCGCAACTGGACGATACGTGGAATCATTGAAACAGTCGCGATCTCGGTGAAACGGAGCTGAGAATGTTATTGTAGTGTTGACTACCTCAGCGAAGCTTAGTCAAAGTCAAAAGTTTTTTATTTCACATAGGCCTACATGGGCACTTATAAAACGTTAGAAGCTAGTGCACGGTTCCAAATTGATCATTTCCTATGGAGAAGAACCGGCAAGAAACTCCATGGTTACTCTTTTAAAAGAATTGTTTTTCTTACATGCGTCTTCACAAAGAGCTGAAAGTCGACTCTATCAAGGAGGAAATAAAAACCAGTCTGCAAAAATATTCAAAAAGACTAAATCACCACCCAAACTTCCTGGCTAGGGAACTGATGAGTATAGAACCAAACACCACCTTCAAAAGGCTGAATAGACGTGCTCCTCAAGACCTGATTGCATGAGGAGCTAGCACCAATTTTGGACGTATCGCTGGATACACGTCCATTACTTCAAATACTTCAAATATTTAAAATCCAGCTCAATATCGAAGAGACAGGTTGCAAGACTAAATACAAAAAAAAAACACAGTATAAGTAGATATTATGTAAGGACAGTGTAGACCGGTCAATATTGTACTAAAAAGTACAATAAAAAAAAAAACAATAAAAAGTGAGTCGTAATAGGAAGTAACCTAAGAATTCGCGGAGTCTACAGTGTTCTCACATTCACATTATAAAAAAAAAGCTTGCCGAGAAGGTTGACTGCATTCGCTGCCAAACACTACAACAACATAACAATGTGTACATACATTTTCTAATGGTAAACAAATTAATCATTCATCGATCTCGATAAAATAGAGCTAAGAATTTTATTGTTTTGTTCGTGAATACTAGAGAAGGCACACAAAGTGTACTCACATTGGTCCCACTGCCGGCGCTGTTGGTAGATGAAGGCGACGTCGAGTTCCGACCGATGAGGCTGAGGTCTACCTGCGAGGGATCACAATATGACATTACAGCGACATCTATAGCTACAAGAATAGAATAGAATATTGTTTATTGGTTAAATTATTTGACATGTCACTTAATGAAATAAATTTGACAATAAAGTGATAATTATCGTATCTACATAGTTGTTAGCGCATTTTGTCGTGTAGGGGATCTTTTGCAACTTATATCTAAAATTCTTTCCTGACTACATTCATAACGTAAATACAATGTAAAAACAAGGTTCGTAAATTTAAAATCACAATAAGTCAGATACTGCTTTTACTGATTATTTAAGTGTGACTCTATGGATCAGAGCCAACGCTCTCTGGGGAGGGTCGTTCGCTTGTGGAGCGGCTTTGCTCTCTCGTTTTTATGTACATATTCAATTTCACCTATTCTACGAGCGAAAATAGCTGTGTTAAAGTGGCCGCATCGCGTGTATTCTGGTCCGGGATCTTCTAGACCGTGATCGCCAGTTGTTCGAGTTTATCGATCATATCGTGATGCAGGTCATGGGCTCTGATGTGCCAGGGGTCTTGTTGTTGACTACGAAATCTTGTATCACGCAATTACAGTTCTCCGCGTGATTTGATCATATACAACACAGCTACATAACAGCCGTCTAGTCGGAGGATCCTCCGACTAAAGACATACACCCTATTCCGGTTACGTCTAAACAGGGGCCCAAATCTGCTATTTTTATAAATTCGTCATTCCAATAGTATCCCATGGTCGTTTTGCTAAAAGTTCGTAATCTGCTAATTCATAATGATCGATCATTGATCGGTCAATGGTCTCGTACTAGAGTTGTGGTAGAATGACAATACCGAGCTTATTTATTATATTCTAATGGTAGGTCACTGATCTAAGGAACTGTCAACATTTTAGCAGATTACCGCATACGTCAGATATTCATTTGTCAATATGTACGAGATTACCATTCTTCGCCACTTCTTTCCATAGAGTGTCAGTGGTTGACCATTAGCAAGTCATAATGACGCCATTATACAGGGTGTCAGGGAAACGCTTCCGAAAACGAAGACAGGTGATAGGGCTACTGATTCTCGATACGATACCATCAAAAAATCAGATTTTTTTTTAACTATTTTACCTATTTTTTTTAGCATTTTTCGTACACTGTGCATTGAGAACAGTTAAATGAAACCATTATTTGCAATTAAACACATTTTGTTTTCTTTACAACTCTAACAAGCAATGTATCAGCTGACGCTTGCGCGTGACCTCAAGTTCAAAGTACGCGCGCGCTCTCCGACAGCCGCGCGGCCGACGACCCCAAGTCCACGCGCGCGTACGTACGGAGGTGAAGAAGGAAGCGAGATGGACATAGGCTAGACATGGGTCGTACTTGCAAAATCGAGTACCAGGGCTTCCAAGTACGTCCAACATCCACCTTAAAAAACCAGGGCATAAAACCAGGGCTCGAAATACTTTCAGGTGTTTTCTATCTGCATCGAAAATTGATCCATGACTTCATACAAATAAGAAGTACAATCGTGTATTCAAAAGCCCTGTTGGAAGAAAAAATACTAGCATTGGAAATTGATCCGTGACTTTCCTAAATAAGGAGCAAAATCGCGTTTACAAATAAATACACACAAAAAATACACAAACCAATAAAGTAAAAAAATACTTGCATACGAAATTGTTCCTTATACTCTTACTGATAAATGATCGCATTTGCGAAAACTAACGCAGTTGAGTACCTACGTAGTTGAGCGTAACTTTTGTCGGGCGGCATCGAATGCAGGTGCAGGCGGCATGTTTGATCTTCATAGTACTTCTTTAGTAATCTAGTTATTACTACTACTTATTTAGTTCTTTTCCGACTCGGTTCGTGAGCGAACGTGCGTGAATCAATCCATAGCCATTGAATCGTATTTGTTACTGTTTTGTTAGTTTTGTGTTTAGTTATTATTGTTACGTTTTTAGTGCTGTTTTATTGTTTTTTAGTATAATTTTTTGTGTTTTTTAACAATGCCTGACGCATACGTGTACAGTGCTCGTGAATACGGCAACATGTTGATGTGTTTAGGAGAAGCCCGTGGCAATGCTTCTCTAGCGTTGAGAATTTACCGAGACAGTTTTCCGAACGTCCGACATCCGTCTGATAGTCGCATGATAACGGCTGCTTTTCAAAGAGTCTTAGAAAATCGACCAATTGCGCCGATGGCGGCAGGTGGTGGACAACAAGTGAATGTTCAGACCGAGGAGCGTATTTTAAATGTGATTCGCCAAAACCCACGGCTGGGCACACGAAGTGCGGCGAAATTATTGCGGCGCCGGGGCGTATCGACAGTCTCTCACTGGACAGTTCACAAAATCTTGCGCCGGAACAGAATGCGGCCCTACAAAATTCACAAAGTACAAGCGTTGCTACCCAACGATCGCGTTCGTCGCCGTGCGTACTGTCGTTGGCTGCTAGATCAACAACAACGTGCACCTGGCTTCATTGAACACATTATCTGGACGGACGAGTCCACATTCACGAGAAACGGGATGTGGAACAGGAGGAATGCCCATGTATGGTCAGACGTGAACCCGTCCGCCACTCAAGAAACAGGCCATCAGACCAGATGGTCTGTCAACGTATGGGCTGGTGTTTTTAATGGACGCATTCTAGGACCAGTGTTTCTACCGCAGCGCCTCAATGGACCAGCATATCTTAATTTTATAAATGTACATTTAGCTGATATGCTAGATAGTGTATCGCTGGCTGAATTTCGTCGAGCATGGTTCCAGCACGATGGCGCTCCACCGCATGTTACGCGCCCCGTTCGCGAGCGTCTCACTGAGCTTTTTGGTGACTGCTGGCTCGGAAGGATGGGGCCGCACGCCTGGCCAGCTCGTTCACCCGATTTAACACCTTTGGACTTCTTTTTGTGGGGGTATGTGAAAGAAAGAGTGTTCGATCGGGAATGTGACAGTGCTGATGAAATGCGGGGCAGAATAGTGAGCGTTTTTAATAAACTACGTGCAGAATGTGTTGAGGATGTTACACTGATGCCTCGTGTTCACGAGTCTACACAGCGACGGGCCCGGCTATGCATTGAAATGGATGGCGCGCAGTTCGAGCCAAACCTTATAAGGTCGCAAAGGATTTAAACAGGTACGTAAAATGCTTCTGTCAACTTAAATGTGAACTACGAATGCGATTAAAATCCAAAATTTTGTGAAGTGTTGTAGGGGTAGGCATTTTGAAAGTGGTTTTTGTAAATTCCGTATTAAATCCGTACGGCCGCTGTTCGAATTTTGCGGACAGCGGGTGGCGGCGACGGCGGCGCGGAAACGGCGCGGGACGTATTAGATCCTGCCGCTCCCGCGCCGCCGCCGCCGCCGCCCCGCTGCCCGCAACATTCGAGGCAGCGGCCGTACGGAGCGCTCGGCGCTCGCGACGCGCGTTGTCGCGACGTTGCCTTGCGTGTCAGTGACCTCACGTTTTGTACGCTTTCCATTGCGTGTTTGCGAAATATGAAGTCTTGAAAATAATGAATTTAAAGCGAAAGGTTAGTGGTATCCGTTTGTATATAGGTTGTATATAATCTACGTTCTGGCTTCGGAAGCGTTCCCCTTACACCCTGTATTAGTAGATTACCAAACTTGTCAAAATCAACAATTAAGAAATCAATGATAGACCATTCTGACACTATTGTAATAGCAGACTTGAGGCCCTGGTCACCCTCGACTATGAACGCCAGCGCAGCCTTCGTGCAGCTACTACATCGTGACGTCATCACCTCCTCGAGCTTTCGAGCAGCGAGTGATTTTAGCTTATAGTCATCGTAGCGTCATCTACAACTGTAATCCCGCAAGTGCCTTTTCTATTATAGTTTCCACCAAACGCTAAGCACTAAATGCATGACAAAAAATCCTGTTTTTATTTAAATCTAGCTCGGGTCGGGTAGTCGATGCAGCGTACTATCGATTTGGTTTACTGTCGATGTAGCATACCGTCGTTTTAGTGTACTAACGATGTAGCGTACCAACGATTTGGGGTACTGTCGATGTAGCGTACCAACGATTTGGGGACTGTCGATGTAGCAAACCATCGATTTGGGGACTGTCGATGTAACGTACCATCGATTTGGGGACTATCGATGTAGCGTACCACCGATTTGGGGACTGTCGATGTAGCGTACCAACGATTTGGGGACTGTCGATGTAGCGTACCATCGATTTGGGGACTGTCGATGTAGCGTACCACCGATTTGGGGACTGTCGATGTAGCGTACCATCGATTTGGGGACTGTCGATGTAGCGTACCACCGATTTGGGGACTGTCGATGTAGCGTACCATCGATTTGGGGACTGTCGATGTAGCGTACCACCGATTTGGGGTACTGTCGATGTAGCGTACCATCGATTTGGGGTACTGTCGATACATTAGCCCGTCGATGGAACGTTTTCGATACAGCGACCATCGATGTAGTGACTGCGATATTATGAACTAGACCCAGTTCAAGTAAACCCATCAAACAGTTCGGACGCGTCTTTTGTTAATTTAAAATATTAATTTATTATTAACATTGAAGAGATTGTGTAATAAAAAATGAGTTTGAAATTTTTACCTCAGTAAGAATACGCTTTTAATTTGCAATAGCACTGATGACGTCACTATTTTCTTAAAGACATTGTATTAATAATAAATATTATGAATACCTCTTGATATGATTATATTGTTTAATGATATTTTATTGCATTTTGACATTATATAAAACAGTAAATATTTCATATATGTAAATAAAACACATGTTCAATTAAAAACTGCCTATTTTTTTAAATTTAAATTTTATTTAATATCACATGTACTTTTACTAGGTGGGAAATTATCTAATTGCTTTTCCAGCTTTAGGGCAAAGTGGGAGGGCGTGTCAGAATTTTATTGACTACAACCACAAATATGTTCCTTCAGTTGCCTTTCAGGACCATAAGTAAGTATATCCTTTTCAGAGTCAATCCCATGGCCTAAAAAGGGATTGGCTCTGTTGGGTCCTTAAAGTTAGCTGACATCTTGAGGCACGCGTGGCGACGGCGTGCAGCAGCGCGCGCGCGAACCGTCGCGGCAGCACCTTCTCGTCCACGCACCACGCGCCCGCCGGCGCCGCGCTCCTGGGGGGGCGGGCAGGAGAGGGGAGCTTACTATGTCGGTGTAGGCGGCGTGCAGCAGCGCGCGCGCGAACCGTCGCGGCAGCACCTTCTCGTCCACGCACCACGCGCCCGCCGGCGCCGCGCTCCTGGGGGGGCGGGCAGGAGAGGGGAGCTTACTATGTCGGTGTAGGCGGCGTGCAGCAGCGCGCGCGCGAACCGTCGCGGCAGCACCTTCTCGTCCACGCACCACGCGCCCGCCGGCGCCGCGCTCCTGGGGGGGCGGGCAGGAGAGGGGAGCTTACTATGTCGGTGTAGGCGGCGTGCAGCAGCGCGCGCGCGAACCGTCGCGGCAGCACCTTCTCGTCCACGCACCACGCGCCCGCCGGCGCCGCGCTCCTGGGGGGGCGGGCAGGAGAGGGGAGCTTACTATGTCGGTGTAGGCGGCGTGCAGCAGCGCGCGCGCGAACCGTCGCGGCAGCACCTTCTCGTCCACGCACCACGCGCCCGCCGGCGCCGCGCTCCTGGGGGGGCGGGCAGGAGAGGGGAGCTTACTATGTCGGTGTAGGCGGCGTGCAGCAGCGCGCGCGCGAACCGTCGCGGCAGCACCTTCTCGTCCACGCACCACGCGCCCGCCGGCGCCGCGCTCCTGGGGGGGCGGGCAGGAGAGGGGAGCTTACTATGTCGGTGTAGGCGGCGTGCAGCAGCGCGCGCGCGAACCGTCGCGGCAGCACCTTCTCGTCCACGCACCACGCGCCCGCCGGCGCCGCGCTCCTGGGGGGGCGGGCAGGAGAGGGGAGCTTACTATGTCGGTGTAGGCGGCGTGCAGCAGCGCGCGCGCGAACCGTCGCGGCAGCACCTTCTCGTCCACGCACCACGCGCCCGCCGGCGCCGCGCCCGCCGCGCCCGGGGAGCGGCGCGACATCACGCTCCTGGGGGCAGGGGCGGGAGCTTAGTACGGGATACAGACAAGGGTACTCCTCAAGCTGACAGCTAGTGCTGCGTGTTCGCGATCACGTTGCTGCAACAAGCTCAGCTCCGCGTATCTCAAACGTCACAGGGCCGTACTTTAACGACATTTATGAGACCACAGAATAACTAAAATTCAAAGTCCTACTTTAGTCCGCGCAATTAGAAGATATAAAACAGCCCAAAATCAACTATTGGATGTCTCCCGGAGCAGATACAACACAAAAATCTCTAGCTGTCCGCGTACCACTTCGGAGGTATGCAGAACTTCACATACTTCCAAAATGCTACGCTGTCGGTGGCAACTGAGTCACATTGACCTGATTAAGAAGTATGGCCACACACGTCATCCAGCACGGATCTGATTAGCTTCCAATAAATTCACGCCTACACACCAAATACATGAAAGAAGCTACTCCTTTCTTCGAATTTGTCAATTGACTAAAATTCGCACGTATTCATCCAGCAGCTCTTCCCTTTTCTTCGCCTTCCAGCATCATGTTCACCAGCTCCTACCTGAAGAACCTAGAGCGAGCGGCCAGCACGAGGCGGTGGCAGGGCAGCTCCAGCGCCGTGCGGAAGCCGTACGCCAGCCCGCATCCGCCTTCCAGCCGGAACACTAGCCGAGCGTCTGCCATCTCACCTGAGGAACACCAACAATTATTTTATTACGCCGTGAAACTTTAACAACTCATATAGCTCCGCCGAAATCAACACTAGTGTAGCGACATCTACGGCGTCACATAAGAACTAATCCTGCATCGCGCAATTAAAGTTCTCCGCGCGTTTAAAACATATAGAACAGCCCGAAATCATCTATCGGGCAGCCGCCCGCCAGACATAACACCCGTTTGGTCGGAGGATCCTCCCTTTTCAACGGAGGTTTGCGGGACTTTACTCTCTGTTCTAAAATCGAAGTCCGCAGCGAGCAAATTGTACCAGTCCTTCGATGTACGCGGTATAAACGACGAGGCGAAACGCTTAGTCCGGACCATAGAGGTGTCAACAATGTGAGGGTGGTTACTCGCCGTACGTCGGGTTGTCCTCTCAGAAGTGAAGTCATGGCCCCAGTAGGCTTCAACACTGCTGGTCCCCTACAGTTTTGCTGACATCTGTGCCGCGCGGGTGGAACACTACGTGCCGTCGACGATACGGACAGGATCCGGACAGTTACCGTGTGTATGAGAAGACGGTGAGCTCACCCGAATCCAGTAGATATCTCATGTCGTGGTGCAGCGAGTCGAGCGAGAAGCCGAGCAGGCCGCCCAAGCGCCGCAGCGTGGCCGCGTCCACGCGCGAGCGCCCGCACCCACACACCGAGCTGCTGCGACACGCTACGACAAACATACACACACGTTACTCACGAACACATTCACACAGCCTCGATCAAACCTGATTTTGTCTTCGACATTAATGTTGAACCTGGACATGAGCTTGGTCATTACTGGACGGCGAGCATTGCTCGCCATCCGTATCTGAAGTTGAAAAGTCACAACTTGAAGGGAACGAGGGCGGAGCGGGAGGGCGTGTCAGACTTTTACTGTCTGTTGGTTCTCCTAGGATTAAATAAATAACTAAAACCCCACTTGTGTTATTTCCTTCCTTGCCCTTGCGTACCAGGACCACGGGTTATTGGAAGACAACCCATGGCCCGTCGATTGTGATTTTAAAAGACCATTTGTATCAAAAAGTATCACATTATGCAATGGAATTAGAATTTGTATTAATACCATACAGCATTATTTATAAAATTCGCTAACCATATACTTGCACACTATACACGTTAAGAAAATAGTGACTTCATCAGTCCAACTGCAAAGTAAAGGCGTATTCAAACTGGGATAAAAACATTTCATGACACTTTTGGAACGTCATGTACAAATATAATAACCTCAAGTTGAAGGGTAAAATCTACAAGTCTGTAATAAGGCCAGTCATACTGTATGGATCAGAATGTTGGGCTGTGAAAAATACGGATGAAAAAAGATTGCATGTAGCGGAGATGAGAATGTTGAGATGGATGTGTGATGTGACGAGAATGAGTAAGTTTGAAAGTGGTGCCAGTGATTGAAAAGTTGAAGGAGAATTGTTTGTCTTGGTATGGTCATGTGAAGAGGAGGGATGAAACACATGTTACTAAAAGAGTTATGAGTATAAATGTGGATGGATGGAGAGGGAGAGGGAGGCCAAATAAAAGATAAATGGACTGTGTGAGAAGTGCTATGAAAGAAAAGGGAGTTAGTGATAGCGTGATGATGACGGGTGAAAGGACCCCACATAAAACTGGACAAAGGCAGGAAGATGATGATGGAGCGCAATGTTCGAACCATTCGTCGTGTGTGTCATTTCCTCAGTGAAATTAAAAGCCAATGACTAGCGACTGCAAGAACAAAGACACTCACTGCCATTGTTGTCCACGTTGATGATGTCCAGGTCGCCGTCCGCGTTCACACCGCGGTCCCACTCTGCAACGAAAGACACTGTATCGTTAGTTTAGACTGCCTATGTGGTCTAGTGGTTGCAAAGCGCGACTGCTGAGCGTTGAGGATCTGGATCCGATTCTTAGGTCAGAAAGGTGTTGCAGGGACGCCTCCAGCTGCACGCGGCAGCACGACCTGGGATCTAGTTCGTCCGTGGGCTACTTACTGGCACAGAGTGCGCAGAGCGTGCCGCGCGAGCACACGGACGTGCCGGCGTACAGCGCCAGCACGCACGCCTCCAGCTCGTCGCGTGACAGCGACGCGCCCGCGCCCTCCAGCGGCACGCGGCAGCACGACCTGGGGAACCACCACCATAATTATATTAACACACATCAATGACAACAATCTTCGGACACAACATAAGTAGTCTTTACTACAGCCTATTCGCTTTAAGAAAATAGTGACGTCATCGTTGTCACAAGTCACGCCTTTCGACCAATAAGATCATCAACATTTAAACAAGATGCAGAAAAGCTGTTTTAATAGCAACATTACATTTTATTTTATGCAGCCTACTCAAAACTCTATGTAAAGTCGTTGAGCTCCTTAGTAGTCCTGTGTTGAGCTACACGAATACTGACAAATACTTGCACTGAGACACTAATTTGTATGGTTTTCATATGATTTTTACATGTTTATGGACTTTTTATGAGACTGACCTTACATTTTCTAAAGGTGTACAAATTAGCTATTCAAACGAAAACATGGCTGAAAGTTTTTGTATCCAAGACAAAAACATTAACAAAAAAAAAAGGGTCAATAATAAATCTGTCGCCTCGTGTAGCGTTACTCACGGCGGGTACCGCTGCAGCAGGTCGCGGAAGTAGCTGCAGCGCGCGCACAGGATCGCGCGGTGCGCCGCCAGCGACCAGCCGCTGCCCACCAGCTCCACGTCGCACCACCATCTGTACAGGCAAGCATAGCATCAGCTAAGGGAATACACATACACAGTCTCTTAATAAACGTAGTGTGCCTCACCATCAACGATTGTATTACCATCTTACCATCAGGCGGGATCTCAGTTGAGAGCAAGTTTTAACAAATAAAAGAACTGGGCAAGTGCGAGTCGGACTCATGCCCTAAGGGTTCCGTACAAACTTACCTAACTTACCGTTTTTATTTTTTAAAGTGAAGTGGAAAAAATATAAGTGTGGATTACTATAAGCATTATTTTATACGGTGTATCTATATATTCTATGTACCGCATTCCGAGTCACGATAAAATCGATGTTGACACGCCAACAGGTTAACCGATTTGTCAACGCGCTAACAGCAACGTTTTCGTGACTCGGAACGTGGGGATGCTTTATTTCAACGTCAAACTTCAAGTTGACAAATCATCAAACAGACAATCTGAATTTTACGGATTTGACCTTTTTCAACGCGTTTTGATATTGCATTATCGTGATAATAAATATGTTTTGTCTTTATTGCATTAATGTGGCACCTAGTGTAGAGCCTCACCTGTCCTTGTAGGCCTGCGCCAGGTCGGCGTGCAGCGCGCCGGCGGGCTCGCGCGCCAGCTCGGCCTGCGTGACCAGGTCGCGCAGCGCGGCGCCCGCCTCCAGCTCCTCGCACAGCAGGAACACCTCCACCAGGCGCCACGAGCTCACCACCGAGCGGATGAAGCGCGCGTGCTCGCAACCTGCCCATACACATGGAAATCTGATTTACCAGCTGTTGGCTTCCTTAAAACCACTATACAACAGTTTTTTATTACCCCTCAGCCAAAATTAAACAGTTTGCAAATTCTATAGTAAAGTACCTATAGAATTTAATCATTACAACTTACAATAAGCCAAGCCCAGGCCTACCTATCGGCTTCATCATCAGATCAGTCCGATATATCTATATCCCTCTTCTTTCAGACAGTCATCAACTACACATATAAACAAAGCAATTTTACTTGTTCCGCTGTTTTCCTATGAGGAGTTCCGATCCATATCTTCGAAGTTCATCATCAGATCATAACAATATTTCTATGGGGCCAACTTGGAAGCATAACCTATCAATTAAAAAAAATATTTTGAAAATCGGTCCATAATTGACCAAGAAATCGGTGAACATACATTAAAAAAAGTACATTCAGCCGAACATAGAACCTCCTCCTCCTGTTTGAAGTTAAAAACGAGTTACCGTGATTTAAGTAGTGTTGCAATCTATTTTATTTAGATTTCGAAGGTGGGAGAATTTTTCGCTAGTTCAATAAGACGTTTGCTAAACCGGTTTACGGGGCCCCACCGAGCCAGGGCCACTTCGAGTTAGGGGGCCCCTCCGAGGTAAGACCCCGAGTTTGGGGGCCCCAGAGCCCAGACCCACCCGTTCCTTCGATAGCGATGCTAGTGCTGAGGATAGTACATACCCCTGTCGGGGCGGTTGTCGCGCGGGCGCCGCACGAGCGCGATGCGGCGCCGCAGCGTGCCGAGCCCAGAGCCCGCCGCCTTCTTTTTCCTCTCTCTGAAATAGAAGGAAAATAAAATTGAATTTACATTACCTGACCAGTCATTTATTTATTTTAATTAATTACAACAGTTACACAACCAACTACATTATACAATAAAAATTATAATTAACTAGCTTCTGCCAGCGGCTTCGCCCGCGTGACATGGGTTTCTTCATACAAACGTTGAACCCTCGTTTCATCCCCTTAGGGGGTGAATTATGAAAAATCCTTTCTTAGTGCTTGCCTACGTCTTAAAAGGAACCCTTGTGCAAAATTTCACGCTCCTAGTCCCAGTGGTTTTGGCTGTTCGTTGATATGCCAGCCTTTTATTTTTACATATAGATAATAAAGATAATTTTCCTGCTGCGATCTTCCTGTCCGTTTATAATTTAGGTGTCTTCAAGGCTATGTAGTAGTATAAGTGAATAGGTTGTTAGTGCCACGCAGCGTCTTGCAGGCTGTGCTGAGCTGAGGCTACCACGAGCTCATAAAGGGATCCATATTACGACCCAAACTGAACTGTTAAAAGAATGGAGCTATAAAGGGTGTAAAGCTCCTTCCCTCTCTCTCGCTCGCACACCTGACATTTTTCTAAGGCCTTTGATCTTCTTAAAGGGCTCTAAACAAAACTTATCTGAACTGCAACCCCAGCTGCATAATGAAGATCAGTCATGATTTTTATGGAGGATGCAGACTTATAGTGTCAAAAAAAAAACAGTAAATACTGTGAAGAAATTATTTAAATCAGACCAAAATTACGAAGATACAGCAACTTTAGTGTATTAGTTCTAAAAACGCGCTCGAGAATGAAGCGACTTGCTGTGACGTCATCTGTCATGATCGGTCTCACGGATAATGACTGATGACGTCATCGTAAACAGTCCAGCGAGAGCGCGCGTTTCCAAGTAGCCGTTCAGAAAAACTTAAAAAAAAAAAACAAGAATTCTTGACGGATTTTAATAATTTCAAAAATTAAATGCTCAGTAAATGATTACACATATGATGTACTTAGCAAACATCAATTTGCTATTATGTGATTGATCCTCACTGCAGTTTCGATACAGTTTTAGGACAGTTAGACTAGTCGGTATACACAACCAATTGCGCGGTCCACTTACAGCTGCTTGCAGTCTTTGGACTGCATTACAAACGTCTAGCTGACCTTCAGACAGTATATCTTCGAGTCTAGTCTCCTATACCTCACAATCTGTCCGTTTTCAACACGCTCTTGGAAGCTACATCAAACTGTAGATTTTTTAGCAGATGAACGGAAGACATTCATGTGAGTACCTACGTCTGAAGATCTGCGAGTTGAATATTTGAATTTCATCGATTTATTCTTTAACTTAAGAGGCTCCTTTTCCACTCGCCTATCGTCAACATGGAGCATGGTTTGAAAAGCTTGTTGCTTCATCTAACGCAATCCAACGCGATGTTTGATGAAGAGGCAACGCGAAAAACGAGATATAACGCCTGAAAACTCAGTTACCATTCGGTAATTCCGTGATTTACTCGAATATTTTACAAAACTTGTTCCGCTAAAAGTTTTTGAAAAAAATTATCGTCATCCAGAACCTTGATTAAATTTGCAAGGCTTCTATTGTTATACTTTTTAGACTTTTTCTAATTTTTTAGTAAATTATGAAGTGTCAAAGTTCATGCAAAATAGCAGATTTTCATAGGTCTTTAATGGATTAGTTTTACACAAATTAATAAATTGACTTCAATAGAAGCCTAGATAATGTCCACAAGATACTATGTTTCCAAAATATCTAATTAATAATGTGTAATAACGTCATAATCGCGTAAGAGCGACTGTATGAAAAATAGTGAAAATGTATGTCGAGTTGTATCCCATTAAGTAAATCATAAAGCATCTGACACAGGATAATTACGGACCACTGCCATATAAACACCATTATGGCGTGTTACCGCGACCGCTGAGCGTGGTGGCGTCCTAGGTTCGGTTCCCGGGTCGAGAAAAAAGTACTATTGAGTTTTTTCATTAGGAATACTTTGTACACCCCCGTGCCTCGGTGCGCACAGGCGAAAAGGCGCGAAAAGGCGCTGGACCCAACGGGTTTACCGTTGGGTCCAGCGCCTTTTCCCTCTCCAGTCGTATCGGAATGCCGTCCCATCGGACTATGGAGTAAAGGCACAGAGAATGCACCTGTATTTGCGCACACACTTGTGCATTACAATATCTCCTATTTACTTGGCTAATCTCTGTGGAGATTGGCCACCGTGATCGAAATTGGGTCGGGAGGATTAAACAAACCCTATCTTCAGCTCACTCTACAGAGGCTGCTTTGACGCCGATGAATCAACCCCCGACGTCATACCGGATTGCGAAGTCACGTCGTCTCAACAAATCCTCAAAACAATGAGGTCGTTCGGTGAAGTTGGTGAGGTGAGGCTCACAGGAAGGTTCTGTTCTTCTGGGTGGAGGTATGCTGGCGCAGACCCCCCCGCAAAATGGATCAAATGGGATACTAACGGGTTTTCCAGTGTAGGCAATTCAACGCGATCGCGAAGCTACGCGGCGCGAATGGACCTAACAATTGATAATACTCTATATCATTGATATGGGATATCTTGTGGTGCGGTGGCTTGTTTTAAATAAATTACGGCAATTAGCGCACACGTAGGACATAGCCGCCGCGTCGCCTTGTATTCACGTAAACAACATCGGGTCGCTCTGCGATCGTGTTCGCAATGAATCGTCAATTGCATTATACACCAGTATTCACCGTACGCTGGTGGTGTGGCACGCCGTGCTTCGGAAAGCATGTAAACCCGTTGGTCCTGCGCCTATCTCTCTGCGGTCGTGACGAATAACCGTCCCATCGGACTATGAGAGTAAAAGAGGCCTAGAATACGGCCCATCCCCTCTCCTCTCTAGGAGAGGGGATGGGCCGTAATTCACCACGCGGGCACAGTGCGGGTTGGTGGATGTCACATGTCTTCAAATTTTTGGTTCTAGGACATGCCGGTTTCCTCACGATGTTTTCCTTCACCGTTTTGAAAGCAGTGGTGATGAAATAAATCACACAAAGTAATGCGCCTGGCTGAGTTTTAAACCGCGACCAACACATCGAAGTCCAATCTCTCATCTCCTGCGTACCTGGCCTAATCGCTGTTGACATTGGCCTCTGTGATCGAAAATCGGTCAGGAGGATTACTATGACGTGTCATTTCGGTCAAACATATATAGCATTATTTGTCCAGTTTAGCTCCGTCTCTTTTACAGCGAAATTATGATAGCATTGGCAGGTCATAGTAAAGGAGCTGACATGGGATTTCAGACTACGGGTCACTCACCGTATGACATCTGCCATGGTGGGAGGCGCGGCCGTCACGACGGCGCCGTCGCACGCCTCGCCCTCCTGCGGACAGTGAGCTCAGGATTAACAAGAGAAATATAAATATACACTTTAAGAGCACGTGCTATGGAGCGCAGCAAACTTTGTGTTAAATTAACAGACAACATTCGAAACACTACACTGCGCTCCAAAGCTGCCTCAGTTAAATGGGACTGGGCAGGACATGTCTGCCGCGTAAAATCGATGTTATCGTGACTCGGAACGAGGGGAAAATTTTGACAATTGACAGTATACATATTTAGTACCTTATTACTACTGCCCCTACAAGAACCGTTGTTGGAGAGTTATATTTATAGTCTATAATAATATACCTGAGGATGCGAGAGCGCGGCGCCCATGTCGGCTCGGCGCTCACACAGACAGCACAGCAGCCGGCTCATGGGGCGCCCGCCACCGCCATCACCGCGCTATGCAAGCGCCCGCACCGTCTGCAACCAACAAACAACACAATTAAACACAAGAATCTAGGTACCCTGATATGATAGCGCCACCCTGCCCAAAATACGGCACTGGGAATCAGGAGTTTTGGGCGAAATTTTTCGAGTTAAGTTCAGTGACTGTTTTAATTATATTTTCAAATTTTTTGCTAGGAAAGCTGCTCGGTATCTTCTAGTCCAACATACCACCACAGTGTCTCAAGACGAAAGTCTATGACCAGTGCGTGTTGCCAGTGATGACATATGGCACTGAAAAGTGGTTGCTAACAATGGGCCTCATCAGAAGGCTTAAAGTCAACCAAAGGGTAATGGAAAGGGCTATGCTCGGAGTTTCGTTGCGTGATCGTATTAGGAATAAACATATCCGCAGCAGAACCAACGTCGCCGACATAGCACGAAGATTCGCCAACCTAAAGTGGCAGTGGGCAGGGCACATTGCTCGTAGAACGGATGGTCGATGGGGACGAAAGGTTCTAGAGTGCCGACCGCGCACCTGAAAATTCAGCGTTGGAAGGCCTCCTACAAGGTGGACCGACTACCTGGTGAAAGTCGCGGGAATGCGGTGCATGCGACACGCATAAGATCGGAAACGCTTGGGCTCAGGTTGTGGAGACGCTTGGGGGAGGCCTATGTCCAACAGTGGACGTCTTTCGGCTGAAATGGCAAATACTCAATTAACAAATAGATCCACGTATGTTAATCGTATCAATTTATATATAAGGTGCTATTCGAACTTCGGCTGCAGCGGTGCAACCGCAGTCGCGTTCGAAAAGTTTTCACAGAAATCCATACTACTACATAAAAAACCAGTCACGCAGCTGCAGCCGGCTTTGTACAGCCTCCGCATGTGCTGCCTGCATCTGCAGCCGAGGTTCGAATATCCCAACAACCATCAGAATTGATTGTCAAAATTTAAATAAACGCAAGCGAGGGGTAAAACCATCATCATCTTCCTGCCCTTGTCCCGTGTTATTAGGGGTCGGCGCAACACGTTTTTTTCTTCCATTCTGCCCTGTCACTCGTCATGCTATCACTAACTTCCTTTTCTTTCATATTACTCTTCACGCAATCCATCCATCTTTTCTTTAGTCTCCCTCTACCTCTCCCTCCATCCACAAATAAACTCATAACTCTTTTAGTAACATGCGTTTCATCCCTACTCTTCACATGACCATACCAAGACAAACGATTCCCTTTCAACTTTTCAGTCACTGACGCCACTTTCAAACTTCCCCTATTACACTCCTTTACCGCGGGTAAAACCTAGATCACTTATACACTAAACAGCTTACAGTCGGAAAAAATGTAAACATTGAATTTCACATACATTGATACATTCTCTGTTTATGTATGAAAAATTTCAACAGAACTGTATTTTCACATTTGCCGTGAAAACAATCGAGTGTGTTCGTGGATTGTTTAACAACAACGAGGATCAGTGCTATTAACTTGCAAACTATAGAAGTGTGCTGCACAGTTTTCTGATTCATCAGCATTAGCTTTCTTTGTGGTTCAGTACCTCAAAAGGAAAAAACGGAACCCTTATAGGCACACTTTGTTGTCCGTCCGTCTGTCTGGCTGTCTGTCAAGACCCTTTATCTCGGGAACGCGAAATTAAAACCATATTCTTAGATCTTTTTTTTTTCGGGTGTGAAAATCGTCTAATGACATCCCCCGCTCTTGGGCGGAGCGCGAGATAGTGTCAGACTTTTACTGACTAAAAACCCACTCCTGTTCCTTCTTTGGCATTTTTCCAGGGCCCCGGGGATCTCTTTCGCATCACCCATGGCCCCAGTAGGCTTTGCCAACAAATGGCAAAGAAGGAACAGGAGTGGGTTTTTAGTCAGTAAAAGTCTGACACTATCTCGCGCTCCGCCCAAGAGCAGGGGATGTCATGAGATGATTTTCCCACACGAAAAAAAAAAAAACCCGGATGCGGCGGAGACCTCCACAACCTAGTTACTGGGCAACAGGGTACTATTTGGATAGACTAAACTTTATCTATTATATGTATGTACTCGTATTTAGAAATATATAAGTATGTTTATCAGTTGTCTAATACCCATAAAACAAGCTCTGCTTAGCTTGGGACGAGACGGAGTTGTGTGATAGTTGTGGAAAAAAAATAATTACTATTTATATAGTTAAGTAGTATAGTTAATGTAGTTAGCGAATTCGAAAAAGGTTGATTTTCGTGGGGCCGCTCAACGACCGAACAATGTGGGGCCTGCCTGAAAAAATATTTTCAACACGTTTATTCGAAAATTGGCTCCTACTTCACCGCTTTTAGACACGCAATGAAGTATATTTCGCACTAGTGCGGAAAAATGCTCCGGCTAACCCCAGGTTGGGTCGTCGGGTGGTTCTCCACTTTGTGTTACATTTTGGTGTACAGTAAAATTGTTTTCTATTCAATTTTATTCTATGAAGACAGAAAAGTACATAGTATGGTTATAAAATTTGTGAACTTACAATAACTTTCAACAATATTACTTAATTAACAAACCCAGAGTGAAAAGGTGTGGTCAGCTTTCTAACAGATCGTTAATTACGAATCCAAACTACATTAAATATTATATTAGCTTTTGCCAGTGGCTTCGCCCGCATGAAAAAATAAAATAAATAGCCTATGTTACTCAGTGATAAAGTTGCTTTCTACTGCTGAAATAATTTTGATAATCGTTCCAGTAGTTTTTTAAGTTAAATCGTAACAAACAAACAAAAAGCTGTTAGGCTGTTAGCTGTTCACTCGGAGAAGGCGTCGGGGAGGCAACCGCCTTGATGCTAAACACGCCGAAACCCTGCTTGCAACATCCAATACAAGTAGGACTTTGGAACCACGGGCGCTCAGAGTGGGGACTCTGCTCGCCCATCAGTGATTGATGGGAAGACGGTGGCACAGTGATCACGTGCTGCCGTGCTAAGTGAGGCTCAGGGGAGACCGTTATACAGTCTCTTCAGGGATGTGCCGTATCAGGCGTTGCACAGAGGGGGTACCGGAATGGTCTTTTGAGAGGTAATAGGCCCTTTCTATGTGTTGATGGTGATCACCGAGACGGTTTTAGTGAGGTAAAAATCCCACACTCCCCGGACTGAATTATCCCCAAATTCCGGGCGATTTTTGAAGGTTTACCCACGAAAACAAAACAAAAAGGCTGTTAGGGCCTCCGCGGTTTTGTAGTGCTTCGACGATTTTTGCTGAAGCGCGGACGGATAATTTTTTCGCAATGATAAGGAAGCGGAGCGCTTCACTATTAAGTCGCCTACGAAGCAGCTCGAACCGTCTCTTGAGGGTGGTGTCCGAGCGGTGGGACCTGTCCCTGATACAGAGGTGGATGCAGCTTCATGTTAGCGGCTCCCCTCGTATAATTTTGACTTTGTGACATTGTGTGTGTGAAAATTATTGTAATTGTTGTATCTCAAATTTTGTGATTTATGACATAAGTAATGGGTTATTTTATTTGTATTTTAATTTAAGTACTTAATTTTTATTTGAATTTTTGTATAATGACATCTCATTTATGTGTAAGTATTTGATTTGATTATTTTAATGTTTTATTTGATTTTAATTTTGTATGTAATGTATGGACTATTTCTGAAATAAATGAATAATAATAATAAAAAAAAAACAAATCTTACCACTTTATAATAATAAGTAGTTTAGATGTAAACTAGGCGTGGGCAAAGTGTGTCATCTTTGCGATTGGAACATTTGCATCTCAATTACTGAAATGTTCCGGAACAGTGACATGTATCATTTGGAACATGGCTCAAAAGATACAAACAGAACATTTGGAACATCGGCTCAAATGAATCGTGATCTGTTACGTCGTGTCATAGTCACACTGAGACGGAGAAATGTTAGATAATAATGTATCATTTGGAACATTTCGAACAACTGCTCAAAAGATACAAACACAGACACGGACTGTTATGAATCGTGATCTGTTACGTCGCGTCATTTACACTAACAGTTTTATTTAATTGAATTTTGATTTAAGAATAATTGTTAAGAGATGTTTTGACGTGACAACGTCTTATAAATTGGTTTGCCGGGTGACACTTCAAGAAACTGCGTTACGCTCCGCTCACGTTATGCGCTCACAATGAGAGCGAGTGAGGGGCACGCTTCCTTTCCACTCGGGCATGGTTAGCCCGCCTAAGAGCGAGAGAGACAGACATAAAAATAAATTGTTACTATTATTTCATCCTTCTTCCTACTATACGAATGAATATTCACATTAAAATTATTTTACCACTCAAAGTCGTTGTCACGTAAAACTTTCGCCCGTATACCGACTTTACAGGCAACCAATTTTTAGTTCAGGTCATTAATTATTTTTACAATATTTACGAAATAATTTAAATTTTAAAAAGACTTTTTTAAATTTAAATTACACACAGCACAGCGGGTTTGTCACTTGTCGCCGCACATGGGCCACATGCCACAGTCACAAACGCCGCCACGAGAAGCTAGAAGCGGCCACAAGCCACTTGTGACCAATGGCTGCTACTTTTTTTAACCCATACGCGGAGCATCATAATGGTAAAATGTACGAAATTGATGTAGATAACTTTTATACATTAAAATTGTGTGTAACTTGATGTATTACTTAGGCTTTGGTTTTTTTTATTTTAAGTGCTTGACTGCGATCCCACCTGATGGTAAGCAAAGATGCAATCATTGATGGTGAGGCGCCTTGAAGACACCTAAATTATAGTTGGACGGGACGACCGCAGCAGGCTAATTGTTCCAGTCCTTCGATGTACGCGGTATAAACGACGACGCGAAACGCTTAGTCCGTCCGGACTAAGCGTTTCAACAACGTGAGTGTGGATACTCGCCGTATGTCGGGTTGTCCGATGGTAGAAAGGAGATGGCGGAATTAAGTCATGCAATTCCCGCGCATACTCTCCAAAATGCAACCTGTAAAATACCAATAGGCTGGCTACACTGCGCCTGTGCTCAAGGCTTTGTAGATTGGACTTAACCAAATCTGGATCCCCAATTACCCTCTTCGCACGCCTTTCCTCTGAGTCCAAAGCTGCTAGATGGTATTTTGCAGCACCAGCCCATATGTGACTGCAGTACTCCACACACGATCGGACCTGTGCTTTGTATAACATTATAAACTGTCCCGGTGTGAAGTACCGTCGGACCTTTGCAAGAACGCCTAGTTTTCTAGCAGCTACCTTGGCTTTGGACTCAATGAACTGCCAAAAATTGAGGTCTGAAGAAATATCAACTCCCAAGAGCTGAAGGCGGTCGGTGCACCCAGGGATACATTCCAAAAAGCAGGAGCCACGGTCAACGGGCTCCTTTGGGCGTTGAACAGACACGCTTGTTTTGGCGGCGTTAAATTCTACTAGATTGGTTTCGCCCCACTTGGAGACTGCCTGAAGTGAGACATTCGTACGCTCTACCATAGCCTCTCGTTCGGACCGGATTAGTTCCTGACTAGCCCGAGCACCTGGAAGGTATCTCTCTAAAACTGTGCTATCATCGCATACACATAGATACCGGGCATCAGCAGATCGTTAATATGCAGCAGTAAAATAGTTGCAGAGAGAACTGACCCCTGAGGAACACCGGCATTAGTGGTCATGGGCTCTGATGAGCATCCATCGACAACAACTCGGAGAGACCGGTCACTCAGGAAGTCTTTTGCCCAGTTAATCAGACCAGGGGAAATGCCGTACGCTGGAAGCTTACTCAAAAGGCTGTCGTGCCATACCCTGTCGAAGGACTTCGAGACGTCTAAGGAGACAGCAATCGCTTCTCCAATCGCTCGCTTGTTTCATCGCAATCGGTTGACTGTATCGAAAGATACTACATTCATTGACTGTTAGGCGGTATGAAGTTCGCCGGGTCAGGTAGTATTTAATAATAAGTATGTTTATCAGTTGTCTAGTACTCATAACACAAGCTCTGCTTAGTTTAGGACTAGATGGCGTTGTGTGATAGTTGTGGAATATTATTTTTATGCATTTATACATATATCTCAGGACCCTGAGGTCCTGGACCTTTGGAAGGCATATGAGGGGCCCAAGGCAACTCGCAGAGGCCCTTGGTATTGGTGCACCCAAGGACAAACCCCGGTTGGTGGGAAACTATTGCGTCATATGAAAAACAAAGATAAATAGGGCTATGGTTTTTGGAGTCTTTAGTGGACTGGTTACCTGGAATTGTGTTAAGACTATGGCCCCTGCCTGAACAATGTTATTAATATCCATCGATAAAAAGGCAGGGAGTGACTTGCATACTCAATAAATGGGCCCCTAAAAATGGTCCCTAGCACAAAGTGACGTAGCAACAAGAGGGCAACATATACTGAGGTGCTTGAGGAGTAGAGATACCACGGCTATCAGGAAAAACCCGGAAGTACGGTCAAGATCCCTACCAGCACCTTACTGGATAAATACATCCTTCACCCGAGCATGTTTGCTCTTGCGAATGTCTACTCAAACCAGCCAATAAAGGCAAGAGAGAGCTGGGAGATGCGTTCCTCGTCAGTGCTCACTACGGCCGGCCAACAAAGGCAAGCCGGAGATGCAGAACAAGATTTCTCCCGGGAGATCGGGTCCGTGGGATTGCTAATGCCGAACAGTTCGCCACAAAACTGTCCTGCGGGTTGTATCTCTCTTAGTCTGGCCCCTCACCCTAGGCATGTTACGGCAAAGCAAACTTTACCGATACAGACCTAGGGTTTATTGGAGCTGGCAAGCCCCATCACAACGTCAACGTAGAGATACGGCGATGGGGGTGGAATATTATTATTATTATTTATGTTACTCCATGTAAAATACTGTAACTGAGGTGCATCCGGTTAGACCAGACCCCAACACACTTGGAGTAGAGCTCGGCCGTTACGTTCACGTCAGCCTGGTGCAGACTTACATTATGAACACGTTTGTTTAAGTTAATGCCCAGATGTTTGCTTGTTTTCCTGCTACCATTTATTTATGTCTATTATCGTTAGAACAAAGGCATTGTTTAATTTAAAGTTTAAGGATAATACTAATAATAAAAACAATAAACAACTCTACTCGCAGACGTTATACGATATTTAAGCGTCTCTGTGAGAGACGCTGGATGGCAAGTGGAGATATGACCCTGGGTTCAGGCCATGGTCCAGAGCGTGGGGGAAAGGGATGCGGTGGCCTCCTTCTGCGAAGCAGTAATGCTAGCGGGTAGCAGCAGGGCGATCCCCGGCCACCGCAGCCGCGGGCTTGCGGACGACGAGTAATGGGTAGCTCGCCGTCCGGCCTTCTGGTAACCGTCCGGACCTAACCCAAGTCGTCGACGGCACGTAGTGTTCCACGTGCGCCTCAAAGAGATGTTAACAAAGCCGTAGGGGCCCAGCAGGGTCGATGCCCGCTAAAGCTAAAGAAATCCCGTAGTCCTAGAATGCATAG
Organism: Mythimna pallens; assembly: GCA_961205895.1. NCBI lineage: Eukaryota > Metazoa > Arthropoda > Insecta > Lepidoptera > Noctuidae > Mythimna > Mythimna pallens. The sequence goes on along the minus strand of OY540851.1, from coordinate 3,564,058 downwards.
GGCAACTGAAGGACACACGTGTGGTTTTAGTCAGTGAATGTCTGACACTCGTTCCACCCAAGAGCGGGAGAAGTTATTTGATTTTTTCGGCGTATTTTTGTTTTCGTTTTATCAAACTATGTATGTATACAGTGCTAAAACTAAAGTATAACAACAAATAAAAAAAGGTCAAGTGTGAGTCGAACTGGCGCTCCAAGGATTCTCAAAGACGTATTTTAGCAACACTCACAAAATGTTTACCTACCATCCGCTAACTAGAAGGTTGTATCTTGATATTACGCAAGAAGTAAGGTCCCCGAATAGTACAGCACTCTTCATATGGGAGACCGACTCGGACTTGACCAGTACCACACTTGTGGTCATGTACATTATAATTTTTTTTTAATTTTATCATTCTCTTATTTTAGAAGTTACAGGGGGACACACACACATTTTACCACCTTGGAAGTGTCTCTAGCGCAAACTATTCAGTTTAGAAAAAAATTATATTAGAAACCTCAATATCATTTTTAAAGACCTATCCATAGATAACCCACACGTATGGGTTTGATGAAAAAAAATTGTGAGTCTCAGTTCTGTATGGGGAACCCCAAAAATTTATTGATTTTTTTTTCTATTTTTGAGTGAAAATCTTAATGCGGTTCACAGAATACATCTACTTACCAAGTTTCAACAGTATAATTCATATAGTTTCGGAAAAAAAGTGGCTGTGACATACGGACGGACAGACAGACTCGACATGACGAATCCATAAGGGTTCCGTTTTTTGCCATTTGCCTACGGAACCCTAAAAATGTATGAAAAACCATTATTAAGTACTATTGAAGATATCTGTTGTCCCCGTTGTCATTCGTAGATCTTTGACCAGTCGTTACAGGTAGACAGACGCCAGAAAGTCTGACCATCAGTCTATCCAAGGAGTGTCGCGTTGCCCAGTAACTGGGTTGTGGAGGTCTAACAGGCAGTCACTCCATATAACACGGGTATTCAGCCGCATCCGGCCAGACTGCACGCCATAATTATGGCGGTAAGTCCCCTCTCTTTGAGGAGTGGCTGGAAAGACCTCACGGCGTCCTCACCTTCCGCATGACGCATGTTCTCAACGAACATGGTCAGTTCGGGAGGTTCCTGCACCGGATTAGTGCGGAAGTGACGCCCGGGTGCCACAACTGTGTGGACCGCCCGGAGGAAACGGTAGAGCATACGGTAGAGGTGTGCCCCGCTTGGGCAAGAGCACCGCCGTGTCCTCGTGGGGGAGATCGGCGGCAACGATCTCTCGCGCCGGGCCTTGGTACAGGCCATAGTCCGAAACGAGGAAGAGTGGCAGGCGGTCGCCTCCTTCTCCGAAGCAGTAATGTTAGCAAAGGAGGAGGCCGCATGTGCACGCGCGAGGCAGCGGCGTTAACGCCCCAGCCGATCCCGATCCCGATTTCCGGCCACCGTAGGCGTGGGCTTGCGGACGGCGAGCAATGGGTAGCTCGCCGTCCAAAAGTCCAGTAACCGTCCGGACTGAGCTCAAGATGTCGACGGCGCATACTGTTCCACGCGCGCTTCAAGGAGATGTCAACAAACCGTACAGCAGAGAGTTAGTCAGTAAAAGTCTGACACTGCCCCGCCCAGAGCGGGAGATGTCATTGGATAATTTCCCCACCTTCAAAAAAAAAAAAGCTAGTTGGCTTGTTCATGAGACACAGTCTGCTGACAGACAGACGGACAGTCGACTTAGCATTAGGATCCAGTGTACCCTTTGGATACAGAACCCTAAAAAATGTGACAAAGTGATAAATTGTCTTGATAACATTTACTTACTTTTCATTTTATTATCTATATCTTAGTTTGGTGACAGTGTGCACAACCTTGAGAATCTAGGTCAAACGACAGCTATGAACGAAATGTATGACAAAAGTAATCAAATATTTGTCAAGATAAGTTATATTAAAAGTGCGATGAGTGACTGCGGTAGATGTGAGGGACTATACTACGCGCCAGATATTGGAATAAAGTACATTGACCTCTTCGGACAAAAGGGTCTACTCGATATTCACCGGTACATGATGGACATCCCGCCCATACGCACGAAACACATTCATTGTGCGTACAGCTAAGGAGTGGAATTCCTTGCCGGAATCTGTGTTTCCTGATGGCTACAACCCGGGAATCTTTAAGTCAAGAGTGAATAGGTTACTTCTAGGTAAGCGCGCTAAAAAAAAATTAAAAAAAGTCTTAGTCGATGTCGCGTAGTGTAACAAGGATTAGACCGGTCATAATTGGAACAAAAAATATGAGTCTGAGTATCGTGTGCTGAATATCGCGTAGTGTAATAGTCCCTTAAAGTCTATTAATAGCTCTGAAACGTGATCGCTCACAATGAACCTCATCTGAAGGCTTAAAGTCACCGGAAGGGCAATGGAAAGGGCTCGAAGTTTCTCTTTTAGGAATGATGTTAGTATCCGTAGGAGAACGAAGGTTACCGACATAGCCCGAAGAATCGACAAGCAGGAAACATTGCTCGCAGAACAGACAGTCGATAGGGCCGAAAGGTTCTGGACTTGTAACCGGAAGACGCGGCGTTGAAAGGCCTCCGGCAAGGTGGATCGATGACCTGGTGAAGGTCGCAGGAATCCGATGAATGCGAGACGTACAACCGGTTGTGGCGAAACTTGGGGGAATCTTTCGGCTGAAATGATGATGATCTTTTGCCTGATATCTCTGCGTATCTACTCGAAAAACAAACAATGATGTTCTGTTTTTTATTACTAGAAAATGTAAAGGATCCTGATAGACGTCGATTCAAGACAGCTAGCTTAACGTGTTTATTTCCGTTTTTGAAATTAAGAATGTCAATAAATATGAGGGGGTCAATGTACTTTATTCCAAATTGACCTGGTACCTACCTTTTTTTTAGGTGATAAATCATCCAATGACATCTCGCGCCCTTGGGCGGAGCGCGAGAGCGTTTTAGACTTTTACTGACTAATACCCACTCTTAGTTCCCTCGTTGTCTTACATTCCAGGGTCAGGTTTTCCTTTCAGAAGCGAACCCATGTCTCCAGTAAGCTTCGACCCTGCTGGGCCCCTACGGTTTGCTGACATTTCCTTGAGGCGCATGTAGAACACTGAGCGCCGTCGACGGCTTGGGCTCGGTCCGGATGGATACCGGACGGTCGGACGGCGAACTACCCATTTGCTCGCCGTCCGCAAGCCCGCGTCTACGGTGACCGGAAATCGGGATCGGGATCCCGGCGGCTGGGCCGTGAGGGCCGTTGGCTCCCTCGCACGTTCGACCGCCTCTTTTGCTAGCATTACTGCTTCGCAGAAGGTGGCGACCGCCTGCCACTCCTCCTTGCTTCGGACAATAGCCTGTACCAAGTCCCAGCGCGAGAGATCGTTGCCGCCGATCGCTCCCACGAGGACACGGCGGTGCTCTGCCCAAGCGGGGCACACCCCTACCATATGCTCCACCGCAGCGCAGGAAACTGCGATGCGTTTTCGTGCGGCATAGCATCCAGTTCAGATGATCATGCAATGTTTTTCTTTTAAGGTGGGAAATCATTCAATGACTTCTCCCGCTCTAAAGCGGTGCGGGAGGACGTGTCAGATTTTTACTGTCTAAAACCACACCGGTCTATGTTCCTTCTTTGCCTTGCGTTCCAGGGCCACGCGTTTTCCTTTCAGAAGTCGACCCACTGCCCCAGTAGGCTTCGGCCCTGCTGGGCCCCTACGGTTTTGCTGGCATCTCTTTGAGGCGCGCGTGGGACTGTACGCGCCGTCGACAACTCGGACTCGGTCCAGATGACCATAGAATGTGAGGTATAAAACAATTCACAAGTACTTGCGATGCGTCGTGCGGGCTCGATTTTTACGATTCCACGTCGCATTGCAGTTTAGTGTTCGGGCTCTTGGTCAATACCAACCTAAACCTAATAGCCAGCCACTTTATTTCGGTGATAAAATCACAATTTCATTTAAATCTTTAAAGCTAACGAGCGGAATTCCCTGCCGGAGTCTGTGTTTCCTGATCGCTTATAGCTAGCCTAGGGGTCTTTAAGTCAAGAGTGAATAGGTTACTTCAAATCAAGCGTGCTCCATCGTCGACCATATTATCGCTTAGGTGAAACGCGAGACTATGCATGATAAAAAAAAAAAAACAAAAACAAGTTAGATTTTTCTATTAACAAAATATTAGAAATATTTGTTCCACGCGTGAATTGAACATGTGACACGCGGCACAGCAGCTAATTGCTCGATCACTGCGCCACACGTGTCGTCAAATTCATCCTAACTATAAACGTGAATGTGAGTGTCTACAGTCTGTTATAAATGCTTCCACACTTTAATGATTTGTTTTTCAATTATGACATGACAGATTTATAAAAAAATTCTAAGAATTAATCACAGCTGATCATGGGGTCGACGGCCGGCAATCGCGAAAATTGAAACTGCCTACGAGCACTATAAAAAAACTTACTAACTTATTTTGTAATCCGTTTTTTAGAAATCACTATTAACATCAATGTCACTCAAAAAATTATCGACATCCTAAACAAAAAAAAAAGGATCTCAAAATCTCGTTTCAAGTCAGCTGATCACGGGGTCACTGACCTGGGATCGCGCGCAATACAAGTAACTGTCATAGTACTATAGCTACTAAATACATCAAAAAGTGGAAAGTGAGGGAGTAGATTTGATTGATTTCTCGGTCAATTGTGGATCAATTATTTTTTTGATTGAAAGGTTATGCTTCCAAGTTGGTCCCATAGAAATATTGTTATGATCTGATCATGAAGATATGGAACAGAACTCCTAAAAGGATCACAGCAGAAATGTTTTAACAAGTAAAATTACTTTGTTTATATGTGTAGTTGATAACTGACTGAAAGAAGGGGGGGAGGGGATATATCAAACTGATCTGATAACAAAGCTTGGTAGTTATCAGAACTCTGTAATAAATGTAACCTAACTGTGTTGGGGATTATTAGAATTGTCATGAAATTCACTCTGGCTATAAGGTATTTAAGTTTGGCTGAGGGGTACTTTTTAATGGTGGTACCAAAACTAAAAATTGTAAAATAAAAAATGTTTTACAAAAAAAAATCCAACCAACTTCAATGTAAAAAAAACTCTAAAATTGCAAAATAACTTTAATTTCGGAAGTCAGTGTTAAAACTATTATAAAAACACTGACTTCCGAAATTAAAGTTATTTTGCATTTTTTATCTTGTTTTTTTTTTACAAATAAGTAAGTAAATCGGTTGTATTTTTTTTGTAAAAGGTTTTTTATTCGGTTAAAATGTTCACATTGCTCTACTTTTAGCACAATCAGTAATAACACAGATTTTTATACTTGCTGATACATTATCTTATCATTTAAAATATGATACATACATATTGTAAACATTACGTTGATTATTCACGGAAGTGGAACTGGTTAACATTGTTTGAAGAATATACTTTTTTTGGGTTCGGTACCCAAAATGTAAAAACAGGACCCTATTGCTAAGACTTCACAGTCCGTCTGTCTGTCACTAGGCTTTATCTCATGAACCGTGATAGCTAGACAGTTGAAATTTTCACAGATGATGTATTTCTGTTGCCACTACAACGACAAATAATCTGACTCACACTTGGCCTGTTTTTTTTATTAAATAATTTATTAGTGTGACTATTTTACGTGATTGTAAGCAAGGATGGAGAGTCAATGGTAAAAGCATGCTTGCCTAGAAGAGACACATTCACTCTTGACTTGTAGCTATCAGGAAACACATAGTCCTGCAGGGAATTCTACTCCTTAGCTGTATGGACAATGTAATGAAAAACTTGTTGAACTTTTTTATTTTCTGTTTTATTAACTTTTTTTATTTATTTTCTTGTGGCTTCAATTCTATAATACAGGAAGAATGTAATAATAATATAGGAGGGTCATTAGTCCAGTAAACTTTAATAACAACTGGATTATATATTTTAAATAGATATTATTCTCACTAATAGTTTTGTCAGTTAAAACTACTTTTATTATCTGTTCCTTGGTACAACATTCTAAATACATTTTAATAGCATAAATTCAAGTTATTTTTTTCTTATCAGATTTTTTTTCAACTCTATGAGATGTTAGTGACTGCTCACAATAGAAAGTACTGGCTGGTTGATGCATCCAATTGGAACTGTTCATAAATTAATAGGTACATTTCTACTTTATTTTTTTTTAGAAATGATTCTGTTACAGTATGTTCCACATTCTAAATCTGTTATGTGTTCTCTAATGCTGTCATTGGCAGAATTTCTTTGAGATAAGACAACTTTAGTAGATTTATAAAAATAGGCTGCATGTAAATATTGTATGTACTACTTATAAAGTTAGTGGTGGCCAATAGTCTTTTTAATTTTGACAAGGACAGCTCTTGAAGAACTATGAGAGAGGCCAATAAGTATCTCAGTAACAAGATAAATAAAATATGCACATACCCAGATGATCCAAAAACCAGTCCCATTGGCCCATTGCACTGACACTACAGACCATATACAAACATGATCTAAAAATACCTGACATAGGGATCCTATTCAGCCTTTCTGGCATGACCTAGCTTCGACATATTTTATATTTTCGTGTACACAGAAAGTGAAATGTGCTCGGGGGTGGCAAGGGGAGCCCTGACGTCAGTGCGCGCGCATCTGACCCCAAACTGCCTGACCCAGATTCTGACTTGCGACATGATTCTGTAAAATGTCAACATAGCTCGCCCAGAGCGAAATACCACAGATATTGACTAACACGCGCGCTCTACGACCTACATACTACCTTCACAACTCCGCAATCAAACCCAATAACATATTCATGACCTATTTTTTTTCCACTTTCAGGACCTAACTTTGTCTTCGCCAAAATACACAGTGATCAATAGATTTCCTCATGAAATAAAGAACTTAAAATGTATGCACAATGTACTGACCAACAACTAAACACATCACAGCAGCTTCCTCCGATTATTTCACGTTTTCACACAAACATTTTGATTTTATTCGGTTCTGGACGCCATTATCAACATCGACGACTAACTTGTTAGGCACTATTTCACAGCTCATGCGTCGTCCATCGTGTTGTATCACGCACTCGAAACACTTATCACTATCGACCTATAATTATTTTACACAAATAAGTCACGGATCAAGCTCGTCGTATGTGAAAAATGTTAAAAACGGGATCGGGCGCAATCCGCTACGCCACCCCGTTCCACTGCAATTTTGTCACTGCTGCCAACTGACAGGAACATAAATAAATACATCACATTACCAACTGCAATTTACGCAATCCTATTGGCTAATAAATTTTAAATAGATACGATTGGTCTAAATTTTGACACCTTTGACGCTTTAACCAATCAGAGTTGAGAGTGTAACCGACCTCACTTATTTTTAGTGATAATAAAATGAGTTTGAACCAGTTCCTCTTTTGCGTTCGGATATGTTAAAAAACTAATACTTGAAAGAGTTTATTGACCTATTAGAATTGAAAGGAACTGTTGAAACTTAGGATTTTAATGTTTGTGTTCAAATTCTCCGCGGTTAGTTTCAAAAGTTAAGTTTTGTTTTGTTTAAGAAACAGTGCGTCGTCCATCATAGTGCCTATGATGGGGACGGAAGTGCCTGAAGCCTTAAGCCCGAATCCCATTCCCTCACAGCCAGCAGACGCGCACGCTCAGCAGTACTTGAAGACGTGTTGATTAGTTTATTACTTATAAACTGCAGAGCGGCATATCTCATCGTCTCTGTCCGATAAACTGTCCTCAGGTTGTCGGACAAATCCGTGTTGGGACAGACCATTTTTCAAGCGTTCAACGCATCGGACAAACACGGTACCTCAACATCAACCAGTGAGGAAGATAAAATATTCCTGGTTAATGTATCAGTACTGTGCACCGAGGAGAGGAAACTGGTAAACTTATACTTGTTTGCAGACGCTGAGGCCACCCAGCCGGATGGGAAGCGTGGCTTGCTGCCCGTTCGGTAGGGATGTGACATTCGACATAAAAAATCGATGATTAATTAATCGATTGTTTTTTTAGTATTAAAAATCGATTAAGTAATAATCGATTTTTCTTTTTAAAATTAATCGATTTTCTTATATTAATCGATTTTTTCCTAATATGTCAATTAATTCCAAAATAAACGCCAAAAATAATATATTAATCACATTTTTATTAATTAAAAATAAACAACAGAAGTAACAAGTCTTTAAATAATCAACACTAATTAAAGTTTTACAATAATCAACATTAATAAAAAAGTAGGCAATGAGTTGAGGAACAACAACTCAGGTAAGCGTTTGGATAATATTCAGTTCCTGGTTTTAGTCAATATGGCACAGAAGCGAAGAAGCCGAAACCGAAAGGGGCTTACATGCCAACTGAGTCAGTTTGAGATAAGCTCCCTCATAGCTTCTCCAGGACTCTAAAGCGTCTTCATTATCATCATTAATCCTATTAGAGGCGCAGCTATGTAAAAGTTTAATTCAGGTGTCTGACTGTGACTTTGACTGATTCTCACAGTCTCCACTAACAATTAGTTGTGGGTTTCCCAAATGTCGTCATTATCGACATCATCAGCGGCTGAAGTTGTTGACGTTGGACAGTGTTCAGGTTCACGGTTTTCTTCAATGGATCTAGATGTAGTTTATAGTTTTTGCCAAAAATGCCGTCGTAGACGCATAGATGGCGTTAATGTAATATTGATCGACCTAATAGTAATTCGCGCTCCGGCTTCTAGATTAGAAGTCCAGACTTAATGGCAGGTGGCAGATAGAAAAAAAAAGATTTTGGTTGATTTGTAATTATGAAAAAAATAATCGATTGTTAATTGATTATTTGTAAAATTAAAATCGCTTATTAAAATCGGTTATTATTTAAGAAAAATTGATTTTTAATCGATTATATTTTCACATCTCTATCGTTCGGCAGTTCAAAGCCACATTTAGTGATTTGAATTTGATCAACTTTTTCCAAAGTTGTGGGTGATCATAGAAGGAAGGAGCTTTTTAACAGTCTTAAGAATAACAGTTTCTACTTATAGTGAGAAAATGATAGTTTTAGTCAGTTCAATCTACAATTTTTGGACACGTATCCGATCAATTTAAAAAAAAACTGACAGAACTTGATTTGACAGAAAATGGCTTGTTTTGTTCTTGAATTTAAAGTAAAGATCGATCGATGTTTTCAGTACTTCTCATGTGCAAATAGTCATTAAACTTGGCGTTTCAAGTCACAACCAGGTTTATTTTAAGTTTTAAATATCTAAGATTGAAGTGGAAATAACTGTTTGAATTGGCCAGTTGTGACAAAACTTTGATCGGACTCACATCACAATCGGTGTACTCTACTTTCGAAGCATTTTAAACTCGTTTAGGTAAGTAACAATGTTTGTAATGTCTTAATTAGTTAAATAATCTGTTAATAGTTAAATAAATAAGTTATAGTAGTTTTACGTAGATTTTGCTTTTCGACTACATATTTATTAAAACATCGCGCGGGCTTACCCTCTATATCAGCTGATTATTATATTTACTAAAGACGAGCGTATTTCTTTTAATTTATGACCTGAAATATCAGAAATTTTAACAAGGAATGTGTTTAGTTGATAACTTTTTGTTCCTTGTGTTATAATTATTATTATTATTTGGTAAGACACTCAGCTATTGGCTAAATAGAGGCGTGTGTTACAATATTTTGGAGACATTCAGACGTAGGAACAGTCAGTATTTTAAAATAGTGACTACTTTATAAGTATCAAGAGTTTACTATGATGATATCTATAATATAATAAATAAAAACGAAATCCCACTCACTGAATCACGAAATCTCAGACTCTTGATCTATAACACCAAACTTAAAATTTGGCAGGTAGGTTCCTTAGAGGGTGTGGATATCCGCTAAGAACGCATTTTCCGAAATTCACCCCTAAGGGGATGAAATGGGGGTCCACAAGTTTGCATGGAGAAACCGACTTTCGTGCAGGCGAAGCCGCTGGCAGAAGCTAGTACTACTATTTAATCAAAACGAAAGAATTAAGTTTAAAGTATTTGAAGGTCAAATCACAAAATGTGAAATTATAATAAGGCCTGTCATACTGTTTGGATCAGAAAGTTGGGCTGTGAAAAGGATGGATGAAAGAAAATTGTATGTAGCAGAGATGATGATGAGAATGTTGAGATGGATGTGTGGTTGACGAGAATGGATAAAGTGAGAAATTAGTGTATTAGGGGAAGTTTGAAAGTGGCGCCAGTGACTGAAAAGTTGAAAGGGGATTGTTTGTATAATCATGTGAAGAGGAGGGATGAAACGCATGTTACTAAAAGAGTTATGAGTTTACATGTGGATGGATAGAGAGGGAGAGGGAGACCAAAAAAAAGATGGATGGATTGTATGAAAAGTGTTATGAAAGATAAGAAAAAAACGTGTTCACCGACCCCAAATAAAACGGGACAGGGGCAGGAAGACGATGATGATGATGTGTGAAATTATAATATGTTTGTTGTGTGATCTGAAATAGTTTGTTTATTGCTCATTACAATCATGCTCTCTGGATATTCCCATTTTGATTATATCCTGAAATTGATAGCTTTTAGTTCTGTAAGGGTGTAAGCATTCTCCATCGTAATTTTTCCATTTCCCTCTGTGTTTGTTAACATTAATCCAGTCCTTGGCTGCAACCTTTATTATGTCATCCGCAGTCAGCCCATCTTTTTCTCTGCCTATCAGCAGTTCTTTAAATATACAGTTTGTAGACTTTGATTAGTGGAATCTACCTTGCAAAACTATTATTTGGTACAGACACAGAGTAACGGTTACAAACACAAAGTAGAGAACAAATGTAAAGAACACGCTGAGCGTGAAAGTTCTTGGGACTATACAGAAAAAAAACCAGCATTGACATTTATGTATCAATGGTTTAAAGTAAAAACCTCAGTTATGCAATTTTAGGCAATTTTATTATAATTTTAGATAGAAAAACTCGAAATGCACAATCTTGTATATTCATCTACGATGTTGTATGCATACGTTGCTCAAGTGAGTTTGGTTTGATAACCTCAACCACAAGACAAATTAATGTTTTAAATAGATCAATATTATATCATCTCTCATCCAGCTCTCCTGTCGCAGGTCTGCTGGCAGAAATTTCATTTGAAATAAGCAGGACCTTTGTGCTCTTCTGTCTGCTTTTGTTAGGTATTTTTATTTTTAAGTGTTTGTGTGTACATAAATAAATAAAAAATATTTTTTTTTATATATAAAACAAGTAGAAGCACATATAAATTAAATGATAATACAAATGATTTGTTTTTTTGTACCTCCTGAATAGTTACGCATTTTGTAGTAGGTATTCACTTTAAGACATCAATATTACATTCATACTTTAGAAAAAATAGAAGTTTTCAGGGATATTCTACAATATACATTCACGATATAATTTAGATCTTATAAATATAACAGGAGAAACTGACTGACTGACATATCAACGCACAGCCGAAACTACTGGGACTAGGAACATGAAATTCTGCACAAGGCTTCCTTTTATGACATAGTCGAGCATTAACTAAGAGGATTTTCCAAAATTCACCCTCTAAAGGTATGAAACGGGGGTCCAAAGTTTGTATAGAAAAAGCTATTTTCACGAGAACAAAGCTGCTGGCAGTAGCTAGTATTAACATCTTCCTTCCAAACATCTGTTTTGAGCAGTTCTGTGTGTAGGCTCTAAACTCATCTTGTCATTTTAAAACAAGAAATTATAAGTTAAGTCATACATTTCTTTAACGGCCACACGATCATTTTATAACTAAGTAACAGGAAAATGAGATAGCTTCTAATAGACTAATTCGTCTTTATTAAAACGGTAACAAAATATTCTTTATCTACGATCAAGCGAACCGAGCACGGAAATGTAGTGCACTTCGACACGGACAGGTTAGGTTTGAAGGCTAAGTCGGGAGCGGAGCGGAGCTCTTATTATTTGTGTTTATTTCTTTTAAAATCACTCAGAAATTGGCTTACATAGAAGATAACTAAATATAAAAGTGGCTAAGAAAGTATTACTGAAGACGTTCGTCAATTGTGGCCGACTTAGTAATTTAGGAAGCAATTTAGATTTTTAGAAGCGAATAATTATATTAATACAAAGAAGAGTTTAATTAGCACCCTTTTAAAACTTATTACAAAAAAAAAAAAATAGCCGACTTCACTAAAAAAACACTAAATGGATCAAAATAACTTTAATTTCGGAAGTCGGTGTTTCTCGGTATTATTTGTTTCTTATTTAACACCGACTTCCGAAATTAAAGTTATTTTGATCCTTTTTATGTCTTTTTTAGTGAAATCGGTTTTTTTTTGTAAAAAAAAAATTAATTTCACACTTTTTAGTTGCGATGCACTTATAACCAAAGTACCTATTTCTTTATGGGATTACATGCCTCGCCAGATCGCCGACTGGTTGTCTCTGTATTTTGCCTTTATCACAATAAGATCTACTGTCCCCGGACGCTTCATGACGCCTGCCGTACTGCATGTCGGGCGTCGGGGCGTACATCAAGCGAAAGCACGTACTTATTTTTGTAAAAATTGCGGTAACGTCTTCGTCGTCCGACGGCATTGTCACAAATGATTGAAAATGTACGAGTGTGGCCAGTGTTCAGTGCGCTGTGCTGCTCAAGCTGCCTGGCGTATTTTGAAGCGTCTATGAAGCTAAGCGTCGGTGAAAAAGCAGTCGCTAAATCACACGACTATATCGATGCAGTCGATAAATCACACAACTGTATCGATGCAGTCGCTAAATCACACGACTGTATCGATGCCGTCGCTAAATCACACGACTGTATCGATGCAGTCGCTAAATCACACGACTGTATCGACGCAGTAGTTAAATCACACGACTGTATCGATGCAGTCGCTAAATCACACGACTGTATCGATGCCGTCGCTAAATCACACGACTGTATCGATGCAGTCGCTAAACCACACGACTGTATCAATGCAGTCGCTAAATCACACGACTGCATCGATGCAGTCGCTAAATCAGACGACTGTATTTGATGCAGTAGCCAAATCACACGACTGTATCAATGCAGTCGCTAAATCACACGACTGTATCAATGCAGTCGCTAAATCACGACTGTATCGATGCAGTAGCTAAATCACACGACTGTATCGATGCAGTAGCTAAATCACACGAATGTATCAATGCAGTCGCACGCCTTACGTATCAGACCTGCGACAGTATCGAGATTTTGTCCCGAATGTATCGCTACAAAGTCATCTTGTGCAGCCTCCCTTTAATAATTATTCAGTTTGTTTTCATTCCGGCTTTTCGTTACAGATCCCACATGAATCAAGATGTTCAGTAGCTTTGAAGAAGAGTCATCTTCTGATCCGGAGGTAGCTTCCGATATCGACCGGGGGGGCCGTACCGATATAAGAGATGTTCTTACGAGGACCACATCTACTGACCAGGTCAGGGCCAATGACAGGGCTGGCCCCACCACCCGCGCTGGATCCAGCATCCGGGTTGGCCCCACCACTCGTTCTGGCTCCAACATCCGAGCTGGCACCACCACCCGGGCTGATCAGCCTAACCACAGCAACCGAGCTGATCCCACCGACATAGCTAGCTCTACCAACCAGGCTGACCTCACCGACAGCGCCGTCCCCACCCGCACTGATCCCACCGAACGGTTCGGCTCCGTCGCCCAAGCTGACCCCACCACCCGCACTGTTCTCACCGATCGACCCGGCCCTACCGATCAGCCCGGCCCCACTCACCGGCCCTACCCCACCAACCGACCCAGCCCCACTGACCGGCCCGAACCCCATGAACAAGCCAATCCAACTGACAGGGCCAATAGCCCTAGCATCTTAGGTCGACTGCCCACAGGTAACAGCATTAACAACCCTGAACCCCCCCATCAAGCTAACGAACCTAGCTCTACTCAACCCTCGGGAATTTACGTACAATTTTCGCCTGTTCCTCGCCACAGAGGTATCCGCCACAGGAGATACCAGGCCGAAATTAACATAGTCACAGAGATTGATAGCATATTAGGGGTCGCAGAAGATTCAATTCTTAATCATTTAAGGGAACAAAGAGAGCTCAGACTAGAACGTTTACAGCAAATGGCAGAGATTCAACCGGACCCTGTCGTGATCAGTGAGGACAGTAGCAACGTAGGTACTAGTGAGGACTCCAACCAATCTTTTCCTGAGACACGTGTGCAAGGTAACAGTGAATCAGCAGAAGAACCGCCTGCCAAACTTAGAAAAATCAGCTCTCCTGACAAAAAAGAACCAACAAAAAATGACGAACTAAACAAAAGTGATGACTTGGATGGAGAAACCTGCCCCATATGTCTAGACACCTGGGGTAACTCTGGCAACCACAGACTCGTAGCTCTGAAATGTGGCCATTTGTTCGGCGCTGAATGTGTTGAAAGATGGCTGAAGGCACAACCTAGCAATAACAGAAACTGCCCCACATGCAAATCTAAAGCATCCATAAGAGATTTACGATGCATCTACGCCAGGAGGTTAGTAGCAGCGGACAACTCAGAAATAACACGATTACAGAAACAAGTGGATATACTGCTAGCCCAAAAGAGCCGAACAGAACTGCAACTACAGACGGCAAAAATGACACAACGCACGTTAGCAGAACAGCTAGAAAACTTAAAGAAGACGATCGCACAATCGCAAGCGACCAAGCAACAAGCTGAGAGGAAGGCCTGGCGATTCGCTCTCGAAAAGAACTTGGAAATATGTAAAGATGGCGGTTGCAGAGTCCTTACTTACAACTGTAGGACTTACGAGTTGTATGTGTCGCAGAAAAGTTCCAACTACTTATTCCCTGGCTACGGTATAAGGAAAGTCAGCTGCGTAGACTACACTCTCGGAGCATTTGTCCCTCTACATCCCAAACCAATCAGGGATATTACTTACTCTCAAACCAGTGACTTGCTGCTTAGTGTAGCTTTGGACAGTACGGCAAGGATCGTGCAGAGGGGCATGATCAATGTGACTGTGAACGCAGGAATCCCTTTGTGGTCCTGTGCCTGGGATCTGTACAAGCCTAATCAATTCTATGTCGGAGGAGTCGGGGGAGTGATCAATCAATACGACTTTAGGAACCCCTCCACCTGTCTTCGATCCCTGGCCGGGACAAGTGGAGACATGTCTCCCGTAGTCTCCATGTGCTCAACTGAATACGGTCTCCTGACTTGCCAGCTGAACTCCTGCTGGCTTTGGGAGTCTAATGCTGGGCACTGGGAGCCGAAATCATTTCCAGTTACCGGCGCATTCATGTCCATGTGTTACGATAGCGAGTCTCAGAAGGCTTTGGTTTCTATGAGACCAAAAGGCGCAGAGCGTTCGAAATTGACTGTGTGCTCTTTAGTACCGAGAATCAGCGGAGGGGCTGATATAGAAGTAGATCAGGTGATCAACGGCTCTGCTCGTACGTCAGTCATGTCTAGAGCGACGTTTTGTAAGACCCAGGGCGCGTCTTGGGTCGCTGCGCACTCGGAAAGCGATGCGACTCTGTACCTCCACGGCTTAGATGGTTCTAGGACCATGTCGCTGCCGGCTGCCGAACCTGCGTTGGACGTGTGTTCGGTACAAATCAATGGGAACTGTGTTCTAGCAGCTCTGTCTGAGTCTAGGTTAAGAATTTACAAGGCACACAGCCTTGGAAACTAGTGGTTGAACAATACTGTTGTGGGGTGGACTTGATTTTTATAAAAGACAGTTTTAACTGAGGTGAGACCCACGGGGGATGCGAGACGTGTGTAAGAATTTGTTGGAAAATGGGTTTTTGACTACGATTTCGCTTCTGGTAAGCGATGGATGACTTGGATCAAGTCCAGAAGATACTTGTTTATTCTTCACGACTGTGTTTTCTTTTCTGATTTACAAGTGACAAGTATTCCTGCTAGTTTGTTTAAATCATAAGACTAAGGCGAACTAATTTTGTCCCGAGCGTAAATAAAAAGTATTGCAAGAAAAGATGTATGAACGTAAACGAAGCGAATATGTAACGCGGCGTTCTACGTAAGTGTGGGTGATTGAACGCGTTTGCGAAGCGATTCGATGTGGTTCTTGTGAGGTCAACGCGTCAGTCGTGTCCGCGAAGTCGCCGCTTTAGCCGCCAAAAATACACTGCATCACAAGATTTCGTGTCGAAAATATCAATCCAACTAATCCCGTCTGTTTCGCTTCGCTCGTTGCTGCACCGCCCCACGTGCGGTTGGTTGGCATGTTAGCCACAGCATAAAATATCAATTGTTTGTTCTAATCGCGCCGCATCGCTTCACATTCGCCGTCGCGTAAGGATCGTGGTTGTATGATATTTTATACTTTTTGACATGTTAAAATATGATCTTTGTTCAACTTACGGGTCTTCATCAGTCATTGAGCCAATCTAGTTGTAACATAATGTTATGTAAAATGTTGTATATTTTATGTATAATTATGTACTTTAATTATAATTCGAGTTAATTACATTGTAACGCCACCGATTCAACTATAAACTTAGATTTTAAGTGAGCAATTGTATTAAAAAGGCCCCAATAAGTATGGATTGCACTGGAATTTTAACTTTATCTTGTACGATTATTACACCAAAATGTGATAACAATCTCAAAATTCTGATTATTCAAATGTAGACGTAACGGGTATTTCCTGTAATAGTTATTGTATATACTCCATTCAAACTAAAAGTAGACATTTAAACAAACCTTTATCACTGTTCTTTCAACCGATTTTGATTTCTATTCCATAGACATAAGGATGGCATTAAAAGCAAAAAAAAGTGGTTCCAATACCAACTATTTACTGCAGCCGCCACTTGTCTTGCCACCAACGCAATAGAAGTCAAAATCGATTGAGCGGACAATAAACAAAGTTTGTTTAAATGTTACTGCGAATGGAGTATAGTTTTGTTTTAATCTCGAATCGATCTGTCAAACGATAATTATTTGATTTTAATTTCTAGTTACGGGGTTTCATTATTCAATGCAGTGGCGTAGCTAGGCGTGGGCGCAGTGGACCCCTAACCCACGGCCTCGTACCCAAAGGGGCGTGTGCGAGCGCTCTTTTAATAACGAGGGTTTTGTTTTATAATTTATAGGATCACGTTTGAGCACTATTTCACCTGATGGTAAGCGACGATGTGGTCGAACACTGGGCTGCGACACTCGCTATCTCGTTTTTGTATTTATGAAAGAAAAAGACCTCGCTGATGTACCTTCGCCCACGTCTAAATTAGTCCACGCTACGCTCCTGATTCGATCAGTGTGCTTTTTGTATCGTGCAGTAGGCACCAATCTAAGAAAGATATCTTAGATTGCAGCTTTATTCCTGAAATACAAAATAAAAAAGTTATTTGTTGTTTTTTTTTTTTTGTTTTGAACAAACTAAGCTTTTAATATTATCATTTAAAACTAGTAGTGTTGTGCGAAAAAAGTTATAATTCTGGCGCCACAATCGTTTTCTTTTTTTCAGTCGGGTTTTTTTTTAATTTTTTACTACTGTAAAAAAATAAAATAAAAACCCGACTGCGAAAAAAATAACTTGAAAAAAAATAAGTTCAATCCAGTAGAAACCAATTTAATTAAAACAAAACTGCAACAGTTGGGAGCCATATTATATGGAATGATTTTAGTCCGGATTATTTTAATGGGTCCCGACTGTTGCAGTTTTGTTTTAATTAAATTGGTTTCTACGCTACTGGAAAGTAAAATAAATCAAGTTCAGTTGATTTATTTTACTTTTCAGTTTTTATTTAAAGTTATTTTTTTCGCAGTTAGGTTTTTTTTTATTTTTTAAATTACCTATTTTTTTACACTCTTTCGAGTTAATATAATCTAATATCACTATTTGTTCACTCTATTTTAGGCGTACATTTATCACTTAAATGTTCACAAACCTACCTTGTCATCCGCCTCGCTTTTTTGTATCTTATATAAAATTGAAGTGTCTGTTTGTATTATCAAAAAAACATTTGTTCACTAAATGTATATCAAAGTGTATTCGATACTTATAACAAGAACGTGAACTTTGAAATTTTTGATTTGTTATCGTTTTGTTCCGGCTACCATCCGAAACGGCTAGACCGATTTCGACAGGACATTCACTGACGGATAGCAAATGTTACAAGCAGTTACTTGGCTACTTTTTAACCGACTTCAAAAAGGAGGAGGTTATATGTTCGGTTGAATGTATGCTTTTTTTTGTGTATGTTCACCGATTTCTCGGTCAATTGTGGGCCGATTTTGAATTATTTTTTTTTGATTGAAAGGTTATGCTTCCGAGTTGGTCCCATTGAAATATTGTTATGATCTGATCATGAACTTCGAAGATATGCAACAGACCTCCTCATAGGATCACAGCAGAACCGTCGGAACAAGTAAAATTGCTTTGTTTATACGTGTAGCCGATGACTGACTGAAAGTAGAGGGGGAATATATCGAACTGATCTGATGATAAAGCCTGAAGTTAGGCACCGGAACTGTAATAAATTAATGTAATCTAACCGTGTTTGGGATTATTAGAATTGTCATGAGATGCACTCTGGCTATAAGGTATTTAAGTTTTGCTGAGGGGTACTTTTTAGTGGTTTTTTTTTTTCTTTTTAAGGTGGGAAAATCATCGAATGACAAATCTCGCTCTTGCGTGGAGCGACAGATAGTGTCAGACTTTTACTGACTAAAAACCCACTCCTGTTTCCTATTTGCCTTCATCCCGGGGCCCCGGGCTTCGCTTTCACACTACCCGTGGCCCCAGTAGGCTTCGACCCTGCTGGGCCCCTACGGTTTCGCTGACATCTCCTTGAGGCGCGCGTGGAACACTACACGCCATCAACAACTTGAGCTCGGTCCGGACGGTTACCGGACGATCGAACGGCGAGCCACCCATTGCTCGCCGTCCGCAAGCCCGCGCCTACGGTGGCCGGAAATCGGGATCGGAATCCCGGCGGCGGTTGGGGCGTAAGGACCGTTGCCGTTGCCTCACGCCTAAGTAAATAAATATTAATAAAATACGCGCCTACTGTAGCCGGAAATCGGGATCGGACCCCCGCCGGCGGTTGGGGCGTGAGGACCGTTGCCTCACGCGATCGGCCGCCTCCTTTGCTAGCATTACTGCTTCGCAGAAGGAGGCGACCGCCTGCCACTCCTCCTCACTCCGGACCATGGCCTGTACCAATGCCCGGCACGAGAGATCACTGCCGCCGATCGCCCCCATGAGGACACGGCGTTGCTCTGCCCAAGCGGGGCACACCTCTACCGTGTCCTCCGGGCGTTCCACACAGTGGCGACACCCGAACTTACCATGTCCGGTGAAGACCTGCGTCAGGCTTCGACCCTGCTGGGCCCCTACAGTTTTGCTGATCTCCTTGAGGCGCGTGTGGAACACTACGCGCCGTCTTCAGATATCGTCGCTATATTTTCTAGTACTCTTAAATATAGTTTTATAGTAAGACTATAATTGTCCTTCCAGCGGCTTTGAATATATTCCCCACATAAAAGTCCTATCCTATGAACTATTCCAGGACATGGTCTAACGTCTCTTCAAAGAAAGACTTATTATGGACTCCCAAGTCCTAGTTTCACTTTACTCTAACGGCGCAGATGTTAAGCGATTGGCTGCTGCGCTGCGTGTTGCTGGTTCGATTCCCGCACGGAACAAATATTTGTATGCCTTACAGATAGTTGTTTTGGGTCAGGATGTTTTGTATACGTGAGTTTACATGTTTATGAACGCACCCACGATATAGGAGTTCCTAATTCCCAGAGTGGCACAAAATAAAAAAAGAAACATCTGTCGAGCTAGCGTTAAGAGTAATTTATGGATGGCCCCTTATTTGACTTGTATATATGGTCATTACTCCTGTTTAGGTGGTAATTCGCTAAATCTAATATGAACATAACTTGCTCTCGAATAAGATTGCGTTGAACGCTAGCTTTGTACTTGATGATGCCAAAGTAGGATCTACGAATGTACTCCCAAAAATGTTGGTAAGTCCCAAAAATTTATGAACTAATTCCAGGTCTAAACCTGGAATTAGTTCATACATTTTTGGTTACCTTTCACCGCAGGCAGAACCATGTTAGACGAGCTTCGCTCTACAAAATATCTGACGTATTGGTCAGAAATATAGAACCTATAAATTCAGCCTATTGCTGTCCAAAGCTGGTTTTAAGCTACTCGAAAGCCTAACTCCCGGTCCTCTGTCTTCCGCATTTAAGTATGTCTCTGGTATATCTCTATTGGAGTTTAGGTCCAACAAAGCGGCGAAGTGCGGAGACGAGTTTATTTCGCTTTCCATGATTAAAGCATTTCAAATTTTAATAGCAAGTAAGAAAAAAAGAGAAGGTGTGAAACGATTTTATTTGAAATCGGCTTATTGAAAATTGTCTTGATCTTTTTTAATAAAAGCTTTTTAAAAAAAGTCTTATTTCCTTTTGAGCCAGTATGCAGTAGAACACCTGTCGAAAATTAAAAAAAAAACAATTGTCAATGTCAAATCCAATGTCAATTTTTTGTGAACAAAATAGCGGTGCTTGTTCCCAGGGTTCACAAAAAATCGTTTTTAATTACCTAATTGACGATAAACTACATTTAAAATAGTTTTAATACAAAATTTAACTTTGTCTAAACATAGTTTAACTTTCTTTCAAGGCGGAATAAGGTAATCTTTTATGATATTGTTAGATCGATGAACATGTGTGTTTGCGTTCTGTGACATCATTGTATACAAAATTAGTTTACACCTTTGAGAAACACATTTTATGCAGTACTGGCTATTTATAACAGTCAAAGAGAATAATTAAACTTTTTCGTGATAGTATTTGTCGGGAAAGTTATGATACAAACGAAGAAAACACAGGCTTTGTAGTTCTGTGCCCAAATAAAGAATATTTACGCCTCCGCTTGGCCTAATTCAATGAAACTGTACTGCTTTTCCAGTTATTGCATGTGACTCATATGACTTTTTAAAGTCCATTTGTGTTTATAAATACTGGTAACACAGCACTGACAAAGAGAAAGTAAATAGATAATTGATGTTAAATATGTGTCTTTCACACATTATTTTTTCCTTTTCAACTATATTGTTTTTATTTTATCAAAGTTCCTGTATAAAAATATTAAAAATCATGATATCACAAAATTCACTATTGAATTTTCAGAAAAGCCATCCATCATGGATCAATTACTCCATCAAGTGGCCTCCAACATGGAGAAGCAGCTGGACAGTGAGCTTGAGAGGTAACTATAACATCATCATATCAACTCCGAGATATGTACTGCTGGATATGGCCTCACCCGAGATTTGCGTTACCTTCCCTATGCTTCTTGCATCTAGCAGATACCCGTGGCCCAGTGGCGGAACTATAGGGTGGCAAGGCTGGCCAATTGCCACGGGCCTCTGGCCTGGTGGGGCCCCCGGTCCAAGAGGCCGTGAGCTCTGAAGAAGTAAATATACAAAAATATAAAAAAAAAAATAGTAAGTAAGTAGTAGTAGTTGAAGTAAATGTTCAAGTAAATTATTAAGATTTAATAAACAAATTCATAAGAAAAGTAATAATTTTCCGAGGTATTTTGCCAGCCTTACCACCTTATAGATACGTCACTGGGAAGCCCACCTTCAGAGACGAAATATAAGTTCTCGTGTATTACTACTAGAGAACTTACCGATTTATTAATAATCAAGAATATTTTATGTCTGTACTTCAGTTATTTAACCAAATTAAATTACAAACTTGATGATTTTCCTGGGGCCCCATCCAATGATTTTGCCACGGGCCTCAGATGGCATAGTTACGCCACTGCCGTGGCCTTCAAGTCTTTGGTCTACCTTGTGGAAAACAGGATACTTATGGTCCTAGAATGCAAAAGGCCACTGAAGGAACATATGTGTGGTTTAGGCAGTAAAAGTCTGACATACCCTCTTGCTACTCTTAAAAAAAAAATGCATAGAATAAAATAAGAAAAAAAAACTCTGTATGGGATTGTTAGGTTAATTTCTTTATTTCTAGATTTAATTTCGACAATATGGTCCATTTTGTTAGTAAAATACCTTATTACAAACAAGAATAAAAATAAAACATATAGTCAAGTTTATGTCTTTGACAAGACGTGCAGACTATCGCAAGGAGAGCTACCTGACCATCCTCTCGACATAGTGCCTCAAAATAGGGGAGTATGGACTCTCAACCACTGGTTTTTGCCACCGACACACTTTCTCATATCAGTGATGTCACTTTTTTGGAAGTTACTGCATGATGTATAGTAAAGGCCATATGAGCGGAGCTGTAACCAAATTCACCAAATTACTGGCTTGTTAGTCTAGTGGTTGGTGGTCCTGACTGCTATGCCGGAGGTTGCAGTTTCGAATCCCACCCAACACAAAAATATTTGTGTGATGAGCATGATCAATTGTTCTGTGTCTGGGTATAATTTATCTATAATATGTATGTATTTAGAAATATATTTAATATTTAAAGTATGTTAATCAGGTGTGTAGTACTCATAGCACAAGTTCTGCTTAGTTCAGGACTAGATGGCGTTGTGTGATAGTTGTGAAATATTATTACAATTTAATGACATGGAGGACAGCTTGTTTATAATATTTGTAGTAAATATGATAGGATTCAAGACATTTACTTACTCCTGAACAGGTTGGAAACCATGGACACGAGTGACCTGGAGGCGATCAGACAACAGCGTATTGCTGAGATGAAGAAGAGAGCGAAGTCTAAGCAGGAGTGGCTGGCTAATGTGAGTAGCATTTCATTGTATTTATAGCCGGTATTTTAAAGTATTTGTCTTATGTTGTTGTGGGGCTGGCCCTAGGCCAGAGCACTTCGACCCTTCTGGATCTTTTGTGCTATTCCCCTCCCTTCTACTCAACCCCTAGCCCTCCATGCACCTTCTTCATGAGTCCCAGTATGGCCTTGATGGGGCTGAGCCTGTAGTCCTCTGGTCTTGGAAATGGTTGGCCCAGATACTACAGTCTTCACAGTCGCTCAGCAAGTGTCTCAGCAATTCTCCTCTCTAGCTCTAGCTTGCTAGTCCCATGTTGTGAAGCTGTTTGTTGGTGGCATAGTGCCCCGTGAAGACTTCTGTAATTGTACAGAGCTGTGATCTGCTGTACCTCCATAGTTTTTGGGTCCAGGCCTTATTTAATTCATGCATTTGGCTTAAAACCTACCCCTCTTGCGATGTTGTACCCTCTAGCAGGTATAGCTCCTCCAGAAGTTTGCCGCGAGATAGCCAGCCGCATCGAGACGAGTAAGTCAGCCTTTGTACCTTTATGTTGCATGAAGTTTTAATAAATAAATAAACAGGAACGGGACGGCATAAACATCAACTAATATCTGCACGTTAAAGAGCCGTAAAGGTTTTATGCGATTTACGACCTCTTTGAAAGACAGTGCAGAGGACGAGAGATGCACGCTGTGGAGGCAGAAACACCTCCTCCACACTTCATCACTCCATCATATCTCCCCCCTGGACGTGAACTACAGTGACCAATCTGGAAATCTCTTAACTACGGACCCAGGTTGGCTGCTGTGAAAATAATCTGACCAAATGGGGCTTCCTCGACCCATCTCTAACACAGTGCCAGTGTGGAGCCGCTGTACAGGAGATGTGTCATCGACTTTGCTGCTTATCTTGCATAACCACCTGCAGTTTTCAGGATCTATACGAGGTCAACCTGTATCTGCCACCTTATGACAAATCTCGGTCTTGGGCGGAGCGAGAGATAGTGTCAGGCTTTTACTGACTAAAAACCCACTCCCGTTCCTTCTTTGCCCTCGTCCCATGGCTCCGGGTTTCTCTTTCACACTACCCGTGGCCCCAGTACTCTTCGACCCTGCTGGGCCCCTACGTTTGCTGACATGTCCCTGAGGCGCGCGTGGAACAATACGCATCGTCGACGACTTGGGCTCGGTCCGGACGGTTACAGGACGGTCGGACGGCGAGCCACCCATTGCTCGCCGTCTGCAAGCCCGCGCCTACGGGCCACATACTGGTCAGATTTTTGATGATGATAGATGTCTGTTGGGTCACACCTCCGTTGATGCGGGAGGATCTTCTAACTAGACGGGCGTTATGTCTGTCGGGTCACACCTCCGTTGATGCGGGAGGTTCCTCTAACTGGACGGGCGTTATGTCTGGTCGGGACAACTGCCCGATACTTGATCTCGAGTTGTTGTATATGTTCAAATCGGAGAACTCTAATGCTGCGGTGCAGGATTTTGTAGTTCTTATGTGACGCCATAGATGTCGCTGGGATAATCTCTGATACTACTTTATCACTGCATGCAGTAGATTCACAGACTGGAGTAGATTTGTATGCATGGAAGACAATATTATTAGAAAGTTTGCGGTTCTGTGAGAAGACAGAGCGAAAGGATTAACTTATTTTGGTATTAATGGCGATTTTGCTGTACTAAAATTAAAATAAATAGACGCGTATTCATCATTATACGCTTGGTGTACGCCTGCGTGAAGCTTACATACAAAACTATGGTCTACTGTCTACGGACGCGTAGCTTTATAGACGTGACACGACGGCACCACGCTGCCGGCATCGGTTGTTAAGCTAACATACTAAACATTTTCATAGTTTAATATGTAAGCTTCACGCAGGCGTACACCAAGCGTATAATGACGAATATGCGTCTATGAAGCTACGCGGCCGTGGACTGAAGGCCTTAGCTGAGGCAATATATTTTCTACTTTCACACGAGCGAAGACGCTGGACGCAGCTAGCACTATGTGACGTAGATAAAGAAGATGCTTTCTTAACTCCAGGGCCACGGTGAGTACACAGAGATCGACGGAGAGAAGGAGTTCTTCACAGTATGTAACAAGAGTGACAACGTGGTCTGCCACTTCTACAAGAGCGACACTCCACGCTGCAAGATTGTGGACATGCACCTCAAACTGCTGGCCAAGAAGCACGTGGAGACCAGGTTCGTCAAGCTGGACGTGGAGCGAGCACCCTTCCTCACTGGTGAGTCTTTAGCGTATCGATGGCAAAACTAGTTGGATTCCTTGCTGTTTCGTCCTCCTCCATGCAGGCTCTGCACAGTGGACTGTCTGTAACTTCTATGACAGAGAGGTGCTTATTAAAGGTCCCGTGGCCAGTTGTAACGGCCGTCACTTTGCGCAACGGCCATTGATGGAGGGAAGTGCCTCCTTGGTCTGCCTGCACTCACTATTGTCTGCCCATAGTTTGTGGTGTAGATCTCATCATCAGGTGGGATCGCAGTCAAGCACTGGTGTATATCATTAAAAAAAATGTATGATAGTAACTTACCTCTGATGCTGCAGGTCGGCTGAAGATCCATGTGATCCCGACCATCGGGCTGGTGAAGGAGAACAAGACGAAGGACTTCATCGTCGGCTTCACCGACGTCGGCAACCGTGATGACTTCACCACGGAAATGCTGGAGTGGAGGATAGCCAGGTAACTCAACATCATAATTTTAGCCTGTAGACGTCCGTTCCTGGTCATGGCCTCCTCGAGATGTCGCCACAACGGTTGGACCTGTGCTTTTCACGTTCAGCTGTAATCTGGAGGTCTTTCAATCTATTTTTTTTTAACAAAAAAGGAATAAAAAACTAGGCAAGTGCGAGTCGGACTCGCGCACTGAGGGTTCCGTACAAACTTACCTGTGAAAACAGTTCAAATCCCGAATTGAGTTCGAAGATTTTTCCGAATCGCAAACAAAAAAAATTGTGACAACCACAAATTTACAGTTATCTGATTTTTCCCTATACTTGTGCTATGAGACCTTGCTTCATGCCAAAATTCAGGATTCTAGGTCAACGGGAAGTACCCTATGAATTTTGATTCCCTTGAGAGTATCGAAATACACGTTTTTTGCAACATAAACGGTCATATTTTATTGACTGGCCTGTTGGTCTAGTGGTTAGTGGTCCTGAATGCTATGCCGGAGGTCGTGGGTTCGATTCCCACCCAAAGTTTTGTGTGATGAGCACAATCATTTGTTCTGTGTCTGGGTGTAATTAATCTATATATGTATGTATTTAGAAATATTTAAGTAGGTTTATCAGTTGTCTAGTACTTACAACACAAGCTCTGCTTAGCTTGGGACTAGACGGCGTTGTGGAATAGAGATGAAAAAAAAAAAAACTTTCATTTTATTTCGTTAACTCTGAATTTTGATTTTTTCACAGCTTCAAGGGATTGCAGACCTGAGTATATGGTTTTGATTTCAACTCGATACTTCCAAGCGTTCCTGAGATAAAGGGTCTTGACAGACAGACGGACAACAAATTCCTAACAAGATCCTATAAGAGTTCCGTTTTTTCCTTTTGAAGTACGGAACCCTAAAAAAAGGAATACATCTGATATCATATGGGCCGACCCTATTTTCTTCAACATCAAAATATCCCAGACCAACGAAACCTAAATATAATTATTCCTACTCTAAACTATCATTTTTCAATCAAAAAATCAATAAAATTTTAATCTCCTTTCAGATCAGAAGTCATCGAGTACAACGGCGACCTCCTGGTCCCTCCGGAGGAAGCGCGCAAGGCTCGCATGCTGCAGATCCAGAGCAAGAAGACCATCCGTGGCCGCCCCGACTCCGACTCGGACCTGGACCTCAGCGACTAAGGCCCAGCTCCTCCTGCTGTCCGCGGACAAGTGGCTTCATAGCGGCTACCACATGACGTCAGTTCCATAGTTTAGTATATAGGGTGACTGGCAATTAGTGTACGATACACGTGATTGTGCTCATGATAACAATTTTTTTTTATTATGGGACCAAAGCCGAAATCGCGAAAATAAATCAGCTGTTCAGTACATTTATGTTTGCCTAAACAGCTGATTTTTTTTCGCGATTTTAGGTTTGTCCCCATAGTAAAAGCTGTTGGTTATCATGAGCACAATCACGTGTTTAAGTATCGTACACTAATTACCAGTCACCCTAAACACGCTAGTGCGCTTTGGAATTGCACAATTTAATTCCACCAAGTCCGTTCTACCATCGGAACACTTGACTACCTTGCGCTATCGGTACATGATTTTTTTTTTTTTTTTTTTTCGGTGGGAAAATCATCTTATGACATCCCCCGATAGTGTCAGACTTTTACTGACTAAAAACCTACTCCTGTTCCTTCGTTGCCTTCGTCCCAGGACCCCGGGTTTCGCTTTCACACTACCCATGGCCCCAGTAGGCTTCGACCCTGCTGGGCCCCTACGATTTGCTGACATCTCCCTGAGGCGCGCGTGGAACAATACGCGCCGTCGACGACTTGGACTCGGTCCGGACGGTTACCGGACGGTCGGACGGCGGGCTACCCATTGCTCGCCGTCCGCAAGCCCGCGCCTACGGTGGCCGGAAATCGGGATCGGAATCCCGGCGGCGATTTGGGCGTGAGGACCGTTGCCTCACGCGATCGGCCTCCTCCTTTGCTAGCATTACTGCTTCGCAGAAGGAGGCGACCGCCTGCCACTCCTCCTCGCTCCGGACCATGGCCTGTACGCGCGGCCCGGCGCGAGAGATCGCCGCCGCCGATCGCCCCCACGAGGACACGGCGTTGCTCTGCCCAAGCAGATCGGTACATGGTGGACATCCCACCCATACGTACAAAGCGTTTTGGGAACACATTCATTATGCGTACAGCTAACGAGTGGAATTCCCTGCCGGAGTCTGTTTCCTGATAGCTACAATCTAGGGGTCTTTAAGTCAAGAGTGAATAGGTTACTTCTAGACAAGCGTGCTCCATCATCGGCCACATCATCGCTTACCATCAAGTTGAATAGCGGTTAAATACGAGCCTATATATAATTTAATAAAAAATCTTCACGCAAGCGTACACCAAGCGTATAATACGCGTCTGTGAAGCTACGCGGCCGTGGACAGTAGAGCTTACTCACTAAATTATAGTAATACTAGCTTGTGTGTGTATGTACTTTTGTTACTTCGTCACCCTCAAACGGCTGGATGAAATTTGGCACAAGATTTTTTTTAAGTGATAAAATCATCCATTGATTTTTCTCGCTCTAAGGTGAAGTGCAATGAACGTCACACGCCCTTCCACTTTCATCACCCCCTATGGTTTTGCTGACATATCCTTGAGGCGCGCGTGGAATACTACGCGCCGTTGATGACTTGGGCTCGGTCCGGACGGTGAGCTACCTATTGCTCACCGTCCGCAAGCTCACGCCTGCGGTGGCTGGAAATTGAGGTTGGGATCCCGGCGGGTGGGGCGTGAGGGCCGGTCCTCACTTGTGAGGGCCGCCTCCTTCGCTAGCATGACAGCTTCGCACACGGAGGCGACCGCCTGCTATTCCTCCTCGCAATGTTCCTCGTCGCTGCTAATTTCATTTAAATTGTATTCTTATTATAAAAATCATTCCATGTTGTCCGAGCTTACTTAGTAAAGTTAATTACAAGAATGCATTATGAAGCCATAATCATATTATAAGTACACTACTTAGTGTTTAAATACAGTTTGTATTATTTATGTGTTTTCGTGTCCTATCCGCCAGGGTCGTGTGTTAGCGACTGGGTACTCCATCTCGTTTAGCTCTTCAATCCCCATAGGTGACAGAAGAGCTGACGAGATGGAGTGTTTGGTCGTGAATGTGTGACCCTGGCGGGGAATATGAATATGCAAGTCTTTGTCGGATATGTCCGATGTAGGCGGTAAAACTATGTATGTGCGAATGGTGCTAAACGATTATAGACTTTAAAAATGTACAAATTAAAGTTGTTTTATTGTTTGAGCGTTCGTGTGTAGTGTTGCCAGTTACCGTTGTGGTAATTTGGTAAGTTTTGCTAGTTGTGTTTGAGTTATACAATTGTGTGTGAAATTTTATGTGTAATGCAAATTAATATTTTAAATAAATACTTTTTTTTAACAATATTGTTTTCTTTGTTTTACTATTAACTGTCTTTTTTAGGGGCCATTTCAAGTATTACGTAAACATTACAGGGGGGGGGGTCTTTGGTTTTCTTATTTTTGATGACATGGGGATGGATGGTCTGGATGGTAATTACGTCAGCAGTACATATATATTTTTTATTTTTAAGAGAACGATGCCGATTTTCCATAAAAAAAACTTTACAAAGAAAATACAGCCACTTCAATGTAAAAAAAAACTAAAAAGTGATGGAGATAGGATCTCTTTAATGCAACATCATGGTTGTATCTTAGCAACTGCTGTTACCTCTGATATAGAAGAAAATGTCCTTTTAGTTTTAATGATTTTACTTTATATAAAATCTGCGCATATATCTCTGTAACTCCCTTTTGTTTTATTTCCACACTAAGGTTGTTTAAATTTTCAGCTGACATGTTTTCACCATATTTTTTCTCGGCTTCGGAACATGGTGGCATAGGAATTTTTACGGAAGATTTTTTTTTAAAAGGGATTACTTGACTTGCTACTTCCACTATGCACAGCGCTAAAGCCTTAGAGCAATCGTTTTCTCCACCCTGATTAATTTGCAGGAGCTCAGCCACTTTAGCATCAATAAGCGTTTTAAATTTATCCCAGTCTGCCCTTCCAAGTCTATACCTACTTTAGTCTAAGGTGTCTTTTCGGTATTGTAATGAACTTTTCTGAGGAAATAATTATCAAAGGACAGGAAGGAGGGATCACTTAGCGGGACCAAGTTAAGGATGAAGCCAAGCTAGGGGAGCATATAGATAAATCCACAGCACTAGCACTTTCACCTACATTAGTTCTATGAGTAGGCTCGCCGGTGTTTATAATAGATAAATTGTGGTCGTCTATAATTTCTAATAAACGAATCCCCTCCCTTTTTGGCTCACCACTTCCCCAACATTGATGGTGACATTAAAATAGTCTACAAGAACTTAGCAATATGTTGTCATCCCTTGACAACATATTGCTTAGTTCTTGTAGGGCATTGATATTAGCAACAGGAATGTAAATGGAACATATGTACCTAATATTACCAACAATAGGGTATTACACTCACTTTTGAAGTGTCTTAATTAGATTCTATAGTGCTAATAAACCACTAAAAAAACACAAAATTTTTATTCAGTCGCTAAGTAGGTACCCTAAAAATACATTTAAAATTTACATTTTCAAATTACGCGCGTAATTTGACGAAAACGTAGAAAGCAGTGGACGCCATATTTACGCTGTGGTTGTGACGTCAGTTGGCTGTGTAAACAAATGCGCTCAGTATGGCCGATCAATTGACAGTTGACAGCTGTCACTTTAGTTTACATAGCCGAATGACGTATTAACATGGTGGCTATTTCATGGCGATAAAGAACAGATAATAAAAACTGAAAACTTTAAATTGAATTTTAAAATTTATTTTGTTATTTTATGAACTAAAACTAACACTTACCGACTGCATTTTACCTAAGCTACCTTAATAATATATTTTTAGATTTATTGTCATAATTATAGAGTGAAATACCCTATTACCTCAACAATATCAATATCAGAATATGGAAGGAGAGATTGAGAGAAACACGTTCACGGGGTATATATTTTTAATCAACATGGCCACACCGCCATCTCTGCTCTGTCCGCTCTTGGCTCTGTCATTGCGTATACAATACAAAACATAACCTGAACCTGAAATACCAAATCACATCACAAATAATTGGTTACTGTTAATCCAGGTTTCAGAAAATGCTACAATATATAATAAGAAAATAGGTCAGCTTTTTATTAGGTATTACTGATCGGCATCGCGCCGAGGTTTTTTTAGGTTTTTTTTTAATAACAAACAAAGACGTTAAATATCAAAGAGTATGTAAAGCTAATACTTTTTAAATACGTTGAGCTGCTCTGTCATACCCTGTGCTTATATTGTTATGAATATCTTGGGAAGAGCTCGGAGTTTAAGCAAGACAAGACAGTCTTTTTGTGTGATGAAGTTGATGATTTCGGTTGTGAACTGAAGTAATTATTTTTGGTGTGAAAATCAGGTGTACCTGTACTAAGAATATTTGCATAAGAAGCAGCTGGGTGCGCTTTGCTTACTTCTGCATATGAAACACACGAGTGAGCCATTGTCTGAAAGAAAAAAGAAAAAGAAAGAAAGAAAACATGTTTATTCTGCTTGAATAGACGCATAATTCGTTTCAAAAAACTGAAATTCTGGGCGTCTTATCTTTTGCATAATGCAATCCAGAATAATTTACACATGATGCAGAATCTTCCTCTACCACAACTTTCACCCAAGTGATTTTGTTTTCAGCTGAACAGCATTGAGTTTTCGTGTGACCATAGCGACAGCAGCGAAAACATTGAATCGTTGGATACACATATGTCTCTACAGTTAGTGCATTATAACATAAATATGTATGCGTCTAGGGAGAGCTTGACCATCCAATGTTATAACTACAGTTTGAGAAGGTTTCCAAGTAGGTGACCCGTTCACCATGACTTTGTAACCTAATTTTCAGTACTGCACCAGTGCCTATGGGAGTTGTTATATTCCTCTTACCAAGCCCATATGAGTGACATTAATAGTGGGTAAAGACTTTAAATTTATTAAGAGACAAGACATTACTATTTAAGAACGAGTTAACAGCCAAAGGGTTTGTGAAAGCTACTACACATTTATTTCTACCAATTCTCTTTACACTGCCAGGAACAATATTCTGAAATTTTTTATTTTTAAGAAAATTACCAAAAGCAAGAGGGTGCAGAATGGTGCCACTGTTTTCTGTATTGGTAATTCGCTGAACATGGACTGTAAGCCAAACCATTCTGCACCCTCTTGCTTTTACTTTTGCCCTTATCAGAAGCCTGGAACTGTTTGATCGGTTCGAGTTGCGGGTTCTGGATCCAACTGTGAGGTTTGACGAGCTGAAGTTTCAGCCGTGGAACTGATGCATAATTAATTTTAAGAGTAGGTTCTATGCTCGAAGTATGCAATCAGTGTGAACAGAAGACGTTCCATCAGGGATCATCCCGTCTACTTTGTTTTGTTTTATTACAATGTTTGCATAGTTTTATGCTTATGTGAGCGCTTCTAAAAACAATTACTTTTCTGGAGGTTGACACGTCACTCGCAGTGGCTACAGACCCATCAGTGTCCATACCACTCATATCTGCATTCGTAGATATTGTTACATAGTTACTTATTTGAACGGAGGGACTTAAGCCAGGGCCTAAATCCCCCATGTATATTATAGGTGGTGGGTCGTTCATGCGACCCAGGATCTGTCTTGAATGAACTATTTTATAAATATTTACAAAAACTTACCAATATACAGGAAAAATCTACACAAATATTGTATTATTTACATTAAATGGAAAATATATTTACATAAAAACCTTATCTGAACCAATTTTCTAATTAAAATAAAAAAAAATTGCTGCCAAAAAGTACACTTGGTCCCGTGCTTTCCTTACATTGTCTAGCTTATTCCTTGAACTGTATTTGTTGTTAGGACTTGCCTTTATAGACTGAAAAAAATCTGATTTAAATATCCGTCTTCTTCTTGGCGAAGTATGAGGATATTCCTCCTTGTTTCGCTTGTTCTTGAAAATGTTTTTCTTTTTGGCATACTGGTATTAGGTGTCGGGCTCGCCTTTTTGAACTGAAATAAATGTGATTTAAGTTTTCGCCTCCTCTTTGGACATGGGGACAGTGAATCCACCTTGTATCACTTGTTCTTGAAAATGTTTTGGTTTTTTAACATGCTGGATTTAGTTAATGGGCTCGTCTTTATGGACTGAAATGAATCTGATATAAGTTTTTCCTTTTTTGTAATATGGAAGGTAGAAATGGGAAGGAACAACGATTTGCATTTGTTCGTCTCTTCCCTTTCTTCTGCCGTCTCGCCGTTTCCGTCCGTCTATTCCTAGAGTTGAATTTGTGTTCATAGCTCGTTCTACTTCCATTATTTCTATTTGCACATCATAAATTATATTTCATAATGTTTGTGGCGATTCTCGCCACTTGCTCGTCATCTATTTTCAAAGGTACACACGATGATGGTTCGTATCTTTCAATCAGTCTCACTTTTGTACTGCTAGTTACAAGGACGGAGTTGTTATTTTCTTGGTCAAATGGTTGTAATTTCTTTGCACATTTCCATCGAGATATAAGTACTAACGTAGTACTTACTCGATGCACATTTCATAGTTTCTTGGTTTACAAAGTTACTGACACCATTATCAACATTTACCGATTTAGTGCTGTCGGAAGCTATACGTGCAATGTATTTTGTTGATTGTAAGTCTCCAACGACTCCAACTGTCTCCAATGCATCGTGGATCTGTATTTAGGTCTCTTTTTTTAAGTTTTTGATGATGTGATCCAGTTTTCGGTTTATTTGACAAATGTCAGATTCTATAAACGCCAGTTTCATAAAATGCCAGATTCTATTGATGTCACATTTTTCAAAAACTGGTATTTTTTAACCGAATTCAAATAGAAAGAGGTTCTATATTCGGCTGAATGTATTTTTTTATGCTTGTTCACCGATTACTCAGTCAATTGTGGACCGATTACGAAAATATTTTTTTTAACTATTCTGATAGAAAAGTAGAAAAGTTTATGACGATAATTTTGCAATTTTGTATTATATACTGCATATCCTACCATTTATAATATAAGTCGTTATTGTTTTCTGTTTTTATTTTTTAAGGTATGCGCCTTACTCTTATTCTTTCTTTCTTTCTAAATTATTTTTACAATGACTGAGTAATGTTTGCTTTTTATTAAGAGCAATCATGATTTTTTTCATGGAAGTGAAGTTTTTTTCTTACTTTATTGAATTATTGATGGCTTTGATTGTTTTTTTTATAATTTAAAAACCAGTTTTTTTTAACTAAACTGATAGAAAAGTTTGTGACGATAACTTTGTAAATTGTATTGTAGTTTTGTTATGAATTATTTACCCAATAACTGTCTTTTTTATTTCCATAAAATTTTGGCAACGTTGACAAACACCATTCACTTCAATAGTAATAAATCTTGTACTATTACTGTAACAAGTAGCTGTAAGTTTTCCGAATAGTATTAAAATAAATAAATACAAGGGGAATAACCATTTATTACTATTGAACTTGCATCAGCTTCTGACGTTTTATAAGTGTCGTCGCACACGGGCCCTATGCCACAGCCACAAACGCTGCCACGAGAAGCTAGAAGCGGCCACGTAGGAAGCTGAAGCGCGCGACCGCCACTAGCGGTGGCTGCTACTTTTTTAACCCATACGCGCAGTATCATAATGGACTCTGTCCAAGAAGGTTTAAATGCGCGAATGGCAAGCAGCAGCGATTTGTAGCGTGTGGCGGCCACCGGCGTCAACGTTTACGGCGAGTCCATATAATATGTATGAAAACTACAGGGAATATGCCGGTGGCGGCGTTTTGTGGTTGTGGCTGGTGGTTCGTGTGCAGCGACCCTAAGTGTTCATAAAGGTCTACGTGAAATAAAAATCTTAGAATTTTGTTTTTTTTTTTTTTAATTTACCGGTCCTGTACGAGGCTTCACCCTAGTAACGAGATGTTACAAGTGTCAGCAGTACGGTCATGCGGCCAAAACGTTCAAAGTTGCTTCTCCTACGTATGTGAATACTGCGGTGAAGGACACACAATCCAGCCGACCGGGAACCACGAACCGAACCGTACTTAAACCAGACCGAGCCCGGTCAACAGCGCGTAGTGATCCACGCGCTCCTCAAAGAGATATTAGCAAACCGTAGGGGCCCAGCGGGGGCGATGCCCGCTAGCTAGGGCCGCGGAGAATTTCTGAAAGGGAAAGCCGTAGTCCTAGAACGCAAAGGGTAATTGAAGGGTACAGGTGTGGTTTTAGTCAGTAAAAGTCTCACTCCACCTAGAGCGCGAGAAGTCATTTGGATGATCTCCCACCTTAAAAAAAAGGTACTTTTACTCGATGAATGCGCCTAAGAGCGTCACATATTTGTTTATATTTAGACTTTTCGTTTTATATTTTTGTTATTGTATTATGTATGGACTAGCTGACCCGGCGAACTTCGTACCGCCTTACAGTCAATGAATGTAGTATATCTTCGATATAGTCAACTGTATTGTCTGTAAAAGTTATATACATCGATTTCGTACATTTTACGTGATGCGCGCACAACTAAATACTTCACAGATTTATTATATATGTATAGATAATTACTTATTGACCAATATAGATAACACATTTGTAAAGGTTTCAAACAATGTAAGGTTGAAGAGTGCAGATCTTTCCGATACTCTGGAGTCACTACATAAGTACAAACAAAACATTCGCAATATTTATAAGAACATATAGCCCCTTGAACCCCTAATTTTTAATTAGTATAAAAAATGAGCTTAATCCGTACCCGTTAGTGATAATATTTTTGTAAAAAAACGGATTCCCAAAATTCTCCACGAAAATTTGTCATAATTGGTAAATTCATAATAGAATCAATAATTCAAAACAACTGCTACTAAAAATAAGAATAAGAATTCTCCATGTAATCTTTAAAACCCCTAGACTTGAGGAGAAAATGGCTCAATGTGCTTCTTGACTGCGCAGGTGTTATTAATACACGCATTCGAGCCCTAAGATCCCTGATTCGAGAGAGGTGGCCTGCATAGAATAAGCCCGCTAAAAGATTGCCGCCATAGCCTACGCATAGTGGTCCACATAGGATTAAATGTGAGAACCAGACTCCGATAGATAGATAGACAGACAACCCTCCCCTCCTAAAAAAATCATGACAATCTTTATATTTACTTAGGTTACTATTTATGCTAAGTTTCAAGTATATTGGCACACGGAATGAAATTTTACACACAAACGAAATTCCCCTTTTTGATCCCCTCAAAGGTTGAATTTCCGCTCCATTGCAGTAGCTTAAAATACGGTTGCGTCTAACAGGAATCGAGCTATGAATATACAGCAAATAGTTAGCGTAATGACGGTAGAAGGAAAATGTCCCACAAAATTCTGTCACCCTACACAATTTTCTCACTTAGAAATATAATATTGTCGATTACTGTTGAAACGAAATAGACATCAAAATATAAAACGTGTTTAACTTTAGTGATAATATTTTCTCAATTTCTGATGTAGCTTTCGTTTTTATAGAAGTTCAGTTTAAGTTAATAAACGCTAAAGTATGGAACACATACGGTACGTTGAAAAGATTGGATTTTGTTTACTTACTCTCTAACTAATATGCTTTACGCCAAGATTTTGGTTTCACAAATTAACTCTGTAATAAACTCGTAAAAATAAAGTAAGAATATTAAGAATTTATTAAACCAAAGTAACAGAAATTGGGAACACTCGTTTTGCACCTTATGAGGATTGAGTGTTCTAGATAGACCATCATAAAAATGCAAATTAAAGGTTAAAATCAATTGAATTTTTTTGAATAGTGTTCACTTATTGAACACAATTATTCCACATAAAAATGTTAAACATATAGCTGGTATATTTCGAGATACGAAAGTGTAGCATTTTCTCAGGTTAGCAGATTGAGTGTTCCAGTTAATTGACCACTATTTTTTTCCCATCGATTTCACAATTGTTTTATCTTCACCATGATCTCTCTCTCTATCTCAATTGTTTCCTAAATCTTTCCTTGATTTAGGAAACAATTGAGAACGTTTAAGTGGACGATTAAGTACGGGACGCCTGAACGCGCGGGGTCCCCAAATGCGTGGGGCCTGTACCATTTGCTGCTCTCGCTACATGGCTATTCCGCCACCGAGTGCCATTTAACCTTTGCAAGAATGACGAGTTTCCTAGCAGCTACCGTAGCTTTGGATTCAATGAACCGCCCGGAGTTTAGTTTTAAGGAAATTTTAACTCCCAAGAGCTGCGTCGGTCGATGCACTCCAAGGATAATAATAATAAAAATAGCTGAACAGATTATTAAATATAAGGTGACTGGTAAGTAGTGTACGATACTTAAACACGTGATTGTGCTCATGATAACCAATAACTTTTACTATGGGAACAAACCAAAAATCGCGAAAAAAAAATCAGCTGTTCAGTACGTTTATGTTTGCCTAATGTACTGAACAGCTGATATTTTTTTCGCGATTTCGGCTTTGCTCCCGTAATAAAAATTGTTTGTTATCATGAGCACAATCACGTGTACACTAATTGCCGGTCACCCTATATATACCAAAATTTCGGTAAGCACACTCCTCAAAGAGGCGCCTTACCGCCGCGGCCGTCGCGATAGCGTAGAGGCGTGCTCGAGTTTGTAGTCTGTACAAATAAAATTAGTAGAGTTTTGGATCTCATCCTAGACACCCCACAAACTACTGTCGTGTACGTTACTCTAGCAAAATAATATCGAAAATTGTTATCTTAGTGGAAGAAATAAGAAGTTCTCCGCCTTCTCTAATTATTGCAAATTTTTTTAAAGTATTTAAGCTTTTTAGTTTTAGAGGTAGGCGAAACAGAGAGTAAAGTCCCGCAAACCTCTGTTGAAAAGGGAGGATCCTCCGACCAGACGGGTGTTATGTCTGGTGGGCTACTACTGCCCGATAGATGATTTCGGGCTGTTCTATATATGTTCCAAACGCGCGGAGAGCTTTGATTGCGCGATGCAGGATTAGTTCTTATGTGACGCCATAGATGTCGCTACATAGTAAATAAATCACAAGAAAAAGAAATGGAAAAGTTTTTATTACTAAATATTTACAAACAAATTATTATTATTTAGAAACATAATTTTTGGTTTTCTTACTCTATTGTTATTAAACAATTTTCTAGTAGCACGTTTTTATCAGATAAACTAAAAACTAATAGCTCAACTAATGTATAAATATCCATAACTACTACAGAAGGGAGAGAACTAATTTATTTCTTTCATTAGCGGTAGGCGTTTCAACGACGAACAGTTTTCAAAGACCGTTTTTTGTTCTGCAGCGTAACAACCGTTTTTCATCCTGCGACCAAACAGTCTTCGTTGCACAAACCAGTCTTCGAATTACTCTATGCGAATTGTTATCTTACTTTTAAGAAAATAATGTCGAGAATCCATTGCTTCAACTATCACACTCGTCGCGTCGTCGTTTCAAAACCAGTTATTGCAATGAAAAATGAATTTTATGTTTATGACAACGAACGTTTTCTGCAACTACTTCACTCAACGATAGTTTTGTCTTCAACAAACCAGTCGCGACAACGACCGTTTTCCTGCACCCATTTTGTCGTCGCCAGAACGGTTACGTCTCGTCCGTCTAAAATTCGACAACAACCCACCACTATCTTTCATAGAAATAACGGAATTTAAAATATTTTGCTGCCGTAATGTACACCATCTGTCTGTCATACGCTGTTATGTCATTCTACTTTTGACAGCTGATTGAACGAGTCGCAAAGTGCTCAAGTGCCGAATATTACGTAGTGTTTTTCACAATTTTCTTTGATTAAGAAAATTATTGACTAAACAACTGACTCTCCTAGTGTCCAAGCCCTTCAAATCATATCCTTGACTTTAAAAACTAGTTCAAAACAGTGTATCATTGTGGTATAGTTCCAAGAAAAGTCAAAACATTGTGAAAATCTCGATGGTGCATTCAAATAAATTTTCTGGGTAAGATTTTTGTGTGTCGTCGGTAGAAACATTTCCTATGAATCTATTTTTAAAACACCGTCGTGTTTTACCGTTCGTTTGTCCTAAAATAATCATTTCAAGGTTACATATTAGACTTTGAACTATCGAGAGTAAACTTAGGCCCTGTTGCGTTAGTTGCCTTTGCCCCATTTTACGTTTGTAAACATTAAAAACTGCTTCTCGTGATGTAATTACGCTATGGTCGTTAAATGAAAAATTGCTCAATTCTTTAAAATTGCGTAATTAAAATCCTTGTAACTTTAAATAATGAAAATTCAGAGAGAAAATTTTGTTTGCGATTATTAATATATTTTTTTTGCATTGTCATGGCCGTCGTAAACTTAGTTCAATGATAATGTGAAGTTAAAACTTTATCATGTTTAGAGTTATCTTCAACATTTGAGTTTTTTATTATGTTAATAAATAATAAAATCATACTATTCTTTTTGTTATCTATGATACAATGCCTTGTGAAGGTTAACAAAACACAGCTTTGAGTGGTAATGGATTTCAAAGAAACTTGGTACATGAGTAGACCATCCATCAGTTCTGGAATAACATGGGATAGTTTTTATCCCAGGAATATGTTCTCTTGTGACAGTTGTCTACTGTCACGGCCAAAGCTACTGCCAGCCACTAGTCACTTATAAATGCCAAGTAAGGTTAGTGTTGCCCAATGAATTAAATAAATAAATAAAAATAAAATAAAAAGCGAACGAGGTTTTAGTACTTTTATTACCCATCTGTATGATAGTGTGTCCTAATTCTAATTTTAATCCTAAGTACCTTACCCTATTAAAAAAATACTATATATCTGCAAGAACCCCTCTACAGGTGAAGGCCTCCTCCAAAGATGTCCAGTCTTCAGTAGACTGGGCTGTTTGCATCCAGTTCCTTCCGGCAATCTTTTTGATGTCGTCTTCCCATCTAGCATAGGTTCTCCCTTTCTTGCGTTTTCCTTGGGGGTCTTGCCATGCTGTTACCTTTTTAGTCCACCTGTGGTCTTGTAGACACGCAACAGGCCTGGCCCATTACCACTTTAGTGGTGAATATTAATACAACAAGTGATTGTCATCCTGCTGATATTAATACCTTTAAATTCATGTTTGTTGATCATTCATTCTTCAATGGATCTCAATAATATTTGGTGTTTGGGTTGATGTGGAACAAAAGGTTCTTTATATGTGGGTAGTAGGCTTCCTCGATGAAACTTCAGCCTATCAGGCTAATGAGACTGTCTAAAATAGACATAAATATTGATTTATCATTAAATAACTAGGTTCTGCCGGTGGCTTCATGTGCAAGAAAGACAAAAATTATTCCAAGGGAACTTGCTCTCAGAATAAAAAAAATCTCCAAAAAAAAATTCTAATCAAAAGTTTTTATTTCACATAGCTATCTCTAGGGGCACTTATAAAACGTAAGAACCTAGTGCACGGTTCCAAATTGGTTGTTTCCTATGGAGAAGAACTGGCAAGAAACTCCATGATAACTCTATAAAAAAAAAATTTATTGTTACATTATTTCCATATTACAGTTTAAGCAGATATTATGTAAGGACAGTGTAGACCGGTCAATATTGTACTAAAAAGTACAATAAAAATAATTATAATAAAAAGTGAGTCTTAATAGGAAGTAATCTAAGAATTTGCGGAGTCAACAGTGTTCTCACATTCCCATTA
The DNA here is from genome assembly GCA_961205895.1 of Mythimna pallens. NCBI lineage: Eukaryota > Metazoa > Arthropoda > Insecta > Lepidoptera > Noctuidae > Mythimna > Mythimna pallens. The sequence goes on along the minus strand of OY540851.1, from coordinate 3,523,767 downwards.
TAAAAAAGAGGCTAAATAAAAAAAAGAAAGAAAAATAAATAATCGCAACTACCAATAAATGGGACATTAACAAAATAAATTACTAACGAATTCATGGTACTTGGGGTCTAATAATATAAAAAATATTGCAAAAGGAAAAAAAGTCTTCTTTGTCATATTCCAAGACAGTCCACAAACGCTAAGCATAGAGGCAGGTTATACTCCTCGATCTTCTATGTAACATACCGGAGCATATGCATATGATCTACGGTCCTGAAAAGGAAAACTCGGTCCTGGTCTTATCTTATCTTGTCGTGGGGTTGGCCCTAGGCCAGAGCACTTCGACCCTTCTGGATCTTTTGTGCTATTCCCCTCCCTTCTACTCAACCCCTAGCCCTCCGTGCACATTCTTCATGAGTCCCAGTATGGCCTTGATGGGGCTGAGCCTGTAGTCCTCTGGTCTTGGAAATGGTTGGCCCAGATACTCGGCCCTGGTACGAAAGGCAATGAAGGAACAGGAGTAGGTTTTTATTCAGTAAAAGTCTGACACTCCCGCGCCGCCCAAGAACGATGCTGAAGCGTTTTCGGAATCCGGCTTGTTCGGGAGGCTGGAAGTCGTCAAACCTGCGCGTGAGACGATTCGTGATGACTCTGGAAAACAGGTTGTAGACATGGCTCAGAAGGGAGATGGGGCTGTAATTAAGCAGGGCATTGTCGCCCTTGTTAAAAAATAGTACTACCACACCATGCCTGTGGCGTCTTTACCTCAAGTATGACGGAATCCTAGTTCGGGCAAGTCGCTACTTTTACATAATTCTAGGTGTAAAGTTAATTTTCCTTAAAAATTGATAATTTAGTTATACTCGTAGTTATTCGTTGGGAATTAATACATCTATATTTTGTTTATGATTAACTTGTGGCTATTACATGTAACAATATTGTATAAAGATTAAATAAAGATTATTATTATTATTATTAATCGAACAACCTTGTCGTCACCCGACGCCTTGTTGTTTTTAAGCTGCTTCAGAGACATCAGGCTGACGTCCGGGATATCTTCGGTATAATGTCGGGTCAATCTAGCTCTTGGGTCGTTTGCTAGATTGGTTGTGGGTTTTGTGATAGACGTGTACAGCTGTCCATAGAATTAAGTAATATTAACTAATGATATGTTTGTTTTTTTCTCTGAATGAAAAATAGGTAAGTATAATCTTCGGGAATCATCGTCGATCTTCGGAAATACGGACTTTAAAAGTCGAGATCTAATATCGAGTTTTAAAATCTATACAACTTGCTTATTGATCATTCCAAGTTGTAATAGATAATATAAGGTCATAAACATGTTTTGAAACAATATTATTTTCTTACGATCGTACTGTGCAAACAACTGTAAGACACATATTGCAATTATTGTTTATAAACATACAATGCATTCCAAATAAGAATAGGATCGATTGCCATGTTGTGACGTCACGTCATACTGTCAAATCGAAGAATTATTATGGTGAGCAAAACAAGAAATTTTAAAAAAAATATTTATTTACGAACTGTGAACGAAAAAAGTTAATCAGAATACAGTTTATCAATTTTGCTCATCTTTAAGTTCTTCAATTTTGCCCAATTGCTTGCGATTTGACAGTATGACGTGACGTCACAACATGGCAATCGATCCTATTCTTATTTGGAACGCATGGTACACTGCTAGTTCCAGGATCGCACTCTAACGTCAATAGTTAAAATGAAAATATCTAGAAAACCCGACTGCAAGTAAAAACTGCTCAAAACACAGAGCCTCTCAGAGACCGGGCCAACCTGGAAAACTCTAAACAGACTCCGCACCCAAGTTGGGCGCAGCAAAGACAATCTCCACAGATGGGGGTTCTCGGACGGTTCCGATCTTCAGTGTTTGTGCGGCATCTCTCTGCAGACCATGTCCCACCTTCCATCCTGCGTCACGTGCCCTGTTACGTTCACGTAGCGATCTAATGACTGCATCAGTGGACGGCATTGCCGTGGCCGAACACTGGGCCAGGCAAGGAATTTAACTGGTTTTGTCATCGACACGCTGAGAAGAAGAGACAGGGTGCAACAATTTACGATAAGGCATTTCAGTATAAGTTTTCGGCTCCGTCCTAGAGCATGAGAAGTCATTAGATGCTTTCCCACCCTAAAAAATCAGGCAAGTGAGGGTTCCGTACAAACTTACCTATAAAAACCGTTCAATTCCGGAATTAAGTTACGAAGATTTTTCCGAATCGCACAAAGTTTTTTTTGTGACGTAACAACAAATTTACAGTTTTTAGATTTTTTTCTATACCTACTTGTGCTATAAGACCTTGCTTCATGCCAAATTTCAGGATTTTGGGTCAACGGGAAGTAACCTATGAATTTTGATTTCCTCGAGAGTGTTGAAATGTACGTTTTTTGCCACATAAACCGAAGTATCTTTTACTCACAAGTTTGATTTTTCACAGCTTCAATAGTCCGCAGACCTGAGTATATGGTTTAATTTCAACTCGATACCTCCACGCGTTCTCAAGATAAAGGGTCTTGACAGACAGACAGAAAGACAGATGGACGGACAACAAGTGATCCTATAAGGAATCCGTTTTTTCCTTTTGAGATACGAAGCCCTAAAACCACTAATGCTAGTACTGTGCGTATATTTATGTAGGTATCTAATCCCGAGTCAACGTTTGCGTATATATGTATACAATTCACGGGTTCAAGGTCAAATAGCGAAACGTGGTGTTATCATCAAATTGTGACATAGCTCGCATAATATTGGACACAATTCTCGTGGGCAATACTGCTAAAAATAGTGGCGCACTGACATGAGGAATACGTGACCGAATAGATGAATGAGTCCAATTTGTGTGCGTTACCCTGTTACCAATAGTTCGCCGCCCAATATAGGTCTACCACACCCACAACTGCAGGGGCGCCGACTCCGTGGGTGCTCGGGGGCTCGAGCACCCATGAGAAATAAACAGTGGGTGCCGAGCACCCCTGAGAATAGATATCAAGAAACAGATCAGTAATCACTTTTAGGTTACGTATAAATTATAATATTTCTTGATACTAAAAAGTGGTTTCATTTTCATACATAATTAGTAACTACATAATTAGTAATTAAGTACGCAGTTTGTAAGTAGGACATTTATTTATTTGTCGGTCGATCAGTGTGCATTTCTCTTCTCACACTTCGGTACTTTTTTCGAGTCCATCAAATGAGCATGAGCACTGCTGCGCACAAGCTTCACCACAGTTTTGCCTGCGCAGGCCGGTTTGTACACGGATCATCATGCGTGTGATTGGTAAAACTCATGTCATGCAGTTTAACACGGTGTTTCGTGTACTGGCCCTTATGGAGCCTACCACAGAAGGTCGAGTCGACGGCGTGTTGTCCCACGCGCTCAAAGAGATTTCAGCTGATACCTGCTAGGGTTGCCACCGTAAGTGTTGTTTATCAGTAGCTAGGGTTACCACCTCGGTTTGTGTGATTGTTCAAAAAGGTTGCCGTGCCCCTGGAACGCAAGGGGCAACTGAAGGAAGGGCGGACAGTAAAAGTATGGCACACCCTCTCGTTCAACCAAGAGAGGGAGGAATTATTTGTATGAGATCGCGTCTAAGCTAATGGACAGAAGACTGAGCTCTCACAACGGGGTCCCTCGCAGTCATAACGAATAAGCGGTCTCTTAGACGTCCACGGTTGCACATAGGCCTTCCCCAAGTGTCGATATAACGACCGCTCCTGTGCGTCTTACATCCATCGGATTCGCGACCCTCACCAGGTCTTCGGTCTACCTTTTGGGAGGCTTTCCAACGCTACGTCTTCCGGTAAAAAATCGCCACTCCAGAATTTCGTCCCCATCGACCATCTGTGCTGCGAGCAATGTGCCCTGCCCACTGCCACTTAACTTATCACTTTAATTACTATAAAACGTACTAATTGCCAATTTTAGCCTACACGCGTCTTGCCAACAATCTGATAAGTCATATTATGTGATAATGTTATCACGTCATTAGATGTTTGTAGTAGGATTGTGCCGTGGGGGACATGTTTTTAATTAACCGCTTTGTTTTTGTGTGACTAAAATTACAATTTAATAAAAAAAAAACTATGGCAGTAAGTCCCCTCTTTGAGGCGTGGTTGGAAAACCTCACGGCGTGCTTCCTCACCTTCCGCATGAAGCAGGTCCTCACCGAACACGGTAAGTTCGGGAAGTTCCTGCACCGGATTCGTGCGGAAGCGACGCCCGGGTGTCGCCATTGTGTGGACCGCTCGGAGGACACGGTGGAGCACACGGTGGAGGTATGCCCCGCTTGGGCAGAGCAACGCCGTGTCCTCGTGGGGGCGATCGGCGGCGGCGATGTCTCGCGCCGGGCCTTCGTACAGGCCATGGTCCGGAGCGAGGAGGAGTGGTAGGCGGTCGCCTCCTGCGAAGCAGTAATGCTAGCATAGGAGGCGGCCGATCGCGTGAGATAACGGTCCTCACGCCCCAACCGCCGGCGGGGGTCTGATCCCGATTTCCGGCTACAGTAGGCGCGTATTTTATTAATATTTATTTACTTAGGTATCTTATTTTATACCACTCGGCCACCACTGCTCCTCGAGCACCTGCTGCACGAGTGGTAACGGCCCTGACTTACGAGTTGTAAGTCGCCGGTTCAAATCCAGCCAGGCGCACTACTTTGTGTAATTTATTTTATCACCACTGCTCTCGAAACGGTGAAGGAAAACAATCGTGAGGAAACCGGCATGTCCTAGAACAAAAAATTCAAAGACATGTGTCATTCACCAATCCGCACTGGGCCCGCGTGGTGGGTTACGGCCCATTCCCTCTCCTAGAGAGAGGAGGCCTGAGTCCCAACAGTGGGGACATTATAAGCCCGACTATGCTATGCTATTATTATTTATTTACAATAGATATTAATCCAGCTGTAATGTTTGTGACAAAGACTTGTAAATCTATATAGATAAAAATGAATAGCTGTTCGTTAGTCTCGCTAAAACTACTCTTGAAATTTACGTTCAGGGAAGGTTTAAACAGTGAGAAAAAATAAAAAAAAAACACGAAAAAAAATAATACAAACACAACGCCATCTCTAATTATAATGTCATTATAAAATGAATTATGCTGTTCTAGTAATAGATGGCGTTATCCTTACTATAGGCGGTACGAAGTTCGCCAGGACAGCTCGTGAGTTGCACGCGTAGTACGCCACTGTCTGCAGCTCTCTACAGTCGACCCATAATACAACACGCCCGACACATTTAACCACTGAAATAAACACTATTAATAAAAATGTGCTAAAAGATGCAATAACGCTGTAAAAAAGAAACTGGACAAGTGCGAGTCGGACTCGCGCACTGAAGGTTCCGTACAAACTTGAAAGGTAAATTGCGGTTTACGATTTATGACGTATTAAAAAAAACTGCTTACTCGATCTCGTTCAAACCAATTTTCAGTGGAAGTTTGCATGGTAATGTACATCATACATTTTTTTTAGTTTTATCATTCTGTTATTTTAGAAGTTACAGAGGGGGGGTGACGCACATTTTACCTCTTTGGAAGTGTCTCTCGCGCAAACTATTCAGTTTAGAAAAAAAATAATTAGAAACCTTAATATCATTTTTGAAGACCTATCCATAGATATACGTATGGGTTTGATGAAAAAAAAAATTTTGCATTTGCTAAGTATGGGAAACAACAAAATTTATTGGTTTTTTTTTTACTTACCAATTTTCAACAGTTTAGTTCTTATAGTTTCGGAAAAAAGTGGCTGTGACATACGGACAGACAGACATGACGAATCCATAAGGGTTACTTTTTTTGCCATTTGGCCACGGAACCCTAAAAATGTCCTAAAAGATGCAATGACGCTGTAAAAATAGCGTTTTATGCATTTGCATTTGCAAACATGCAACTTCATGAGTCCTATTTCTAGTGATGATGAATATTTTAATAACTAACTACGTATTTTAGTAAGAAATGCGCTTTATTATTGCACACAAAATTCGTTGAACTCTTCTGAATGTGACCCGATAAGGTGTGGGCAGATAAATATAATAATAAAAATTTAAATTCCGTTATAGACGTGTAGGACAAATAAAGATAATGAACGACCTCATGCCCGGCTTCACTGATACACTTGTCATCATCGTCATCATCATTTCAGCCGAAAGACGTCCACTGCTGGACATAGGCCTCCCCCAAGCGACTCCACAACGACCGATCCTGTGCCTCTCGCATCCACGGCATTCCCTCGACCCTCACCAGGTCATCGGTATACCTTGTGGGAAGCCTTCCAACGCTGAGTTTTCCGGTGCGCGGTCACCACTCTAGAACCTTTCGGCCTCATCGACCATCCGTTCTACGAGCAATGTGCCCTGCCCACTGCCACTTTAGTTTGGCGATTCTTCGGGCCATGTCGGCGACCTTGGTTCTCCTGCGGATATCTTCATTCTTTATATTATGTCATGTTATAGAGCTATCAACCGTATCCGAAACCATCAGTTATCCGAATTAAAAAAAAACTGGGCAAGTGCGAGTGGGACTCGCGCACTGAGAGTTCCGTACTTACTTATCTTAGATGTAAATAGTTCAATTCCCGAATGGAGTCACGAAAATTTTTTGCGAATCGTAAAATACTTTTTTTTTTGTGACGTAACAAAAAATTTACTGTTTTCAGATTTATTCCTATACCTGTGCTATAAGACCTTGCTTCATGCCAAGTTTCAGGGTTATGGGTTAACGGGAAGTACCCTTAGATGAATTTTGATTTTCTTGAGATCGTACAAATATACGTTTTTTGCGACATAAACGGCCGTATCTTTTTTTTCGTTAACTTAGATGTTTGATTTTTTCACAGCTTCAAGGAACCGCAGTATATGGTTTTAATTGAACTCGATACCTTCATGCGTTCCCGAGATAAAGGGTCTTGATAGACAGACAGACCGACGAACGGACAACAAAGTGATCCTATAAGGGTTCTAAAAATATATCCCTAACGTTTCTGGTACGCGGGCGCCACTCCAGAACTTTTCGGTTCCATCGACCATCTGATCTGTGAGCAGGCACGACCTGGTGGGTTACCATGATGTTCAAAGTAAGATTGTTTCATTCTTATTCCAGTGTGGGTAAGAGACAGAGCTATACAGGTTGTCTGGCGCCATCTCTTACCCACACTGGAATAAAAATAAAACAGTCTTACTTTAAACGTTATGGTAACCCAGTTGTTCAGCTGTTAATAAATATGTCGACACAACTGTGAATGCGGTCGCTCTAGTTTGGTCCCATTAGGGTCAATTCAATCTCAATTGCATGATAATCAATTGAACAATTGTAGTCGCACTTTTGATGAGGTTCTACACGAGTGTATAGTTTTAGTGTTGATGTCGGAAAGGAGCAAGGCGCAGCGTAGGAAAGCCTGCCACAAGGTGGGCTGAAGACCTGGCGAGGGTCGCGGGAATCCGATGGATGAGAGACGCACAAGACCTGTCAGTATATCTAACTGTGGACGTCTGGCGGCTGAAATGATAATGATAGAACGGAAGGTTATGTCAGAGTTCAAATGATTGAAGTTACATTGTTCCTGTGCCCATTATTATTATGAGTCAAGGACCCAGGAGATACACGTGTTTTCGAACAGACCCCCAACGTCATGACTCACAGCTTCTACTTACCCCCATCATCACCTTCCTGCCCTTGTCCCATGTTACTTTAGGTCGACGCAACACGTTTCTTTCTTCCAATCTGTCCAGCCTCCCTAGCTAAGTTACAACCGTTTCGTTTCGATTCTCTTTTCGTTGATCGCCTCGAGTCGGCCACGCCTCCTATTCCTTTGTTCTGACCACTTGACTGAGCGTTGAGATGTCGTCAGAACAAAGCAATAGGAGGCGTGACCGACTCGAGGCGATCAACGAAAAGACTGGGCTGGTACGCTATCGCTAACTCCCTTTTCTTTCACATCACTCCTCACACGAGAAAGAAGAGAGAGGCCAAAGAAAAGATGGATGGATTATCCATATTTTCTCATGACCGTACCAAGACAAACGATTCCTATTTAACTTCAGCCACTGGCGCCACTTTCATTTCTACAGTAGCGACATCTCTGTTGCCACTTCGGAACTAAAAGCAGAGTTCTCAGCGCGATTAGATCCTAAACAACTGACCGAAATTAACTGTTTTAATTCCACCAAGTCCGTTCCATCATTGGACCACTAGATGTAGGGCGTTGCGCTATCAGTACTAGGTGGACATCCCACCCATACGTACAAAGCGTTTTGGGAACACATTCATTATAATAATAATAATATAGTATATATTTTTTATTCCATCGTCGGCCACATCATCGTTTACCATCGCGTGAGATAGTGGTCAAGCGCGAGCCTATCAATAATAATAATAAAAGAAAAACTATCAGGCAGTTGCCCAGACCAGACAACATTCATCTCATCGAAGGATCCTCCCTTTTAGAACAGAGGTTTGCGGGATTTTACATCCTGTTGTCCCGCATACTTCTAGACTTCTTCTCCCAACACCCTTTTACTGATGGTAACCATGTTTGTCCACAGATGTCGCGAGTGATGTGAGGGTGTGACGTCACAAGATGGCGGTGGGCGAGGCGCGAGTCCCTCTGCTGCACGGCGACCGGCCGGCGTCTGCGCTCCACGCCAAGACAGGTCAGTAGCCAGGGGGCGGGCTGGGGATGGCTCAGCATTACACAGCAGGACTACTCCGTGCCTCCATGCGCAAGTTAACAGGGCCGATCCCCACTCGTCTGTCGTCAACGTGAGCATAGTTTAAAAGCTTGTTGTTTCATTCAACGCAATGTTTGATGAAGAGGCAACGCTAGAATAAGAGAGAACGCCAGAACTCTCTGTTGGCATTTTCTGTAATTCTGTTATTTACTCGAATATTTCACGAAACTTGTTCCAGGAAATACGTAAATATGTTTCTTTTTTAAAACCTTAAAACTTTTTGGAAAAAATCATTCAGAATATCTATTAAATGTGCTAGGTTATTTTTAATTTATGTGTATGTCGTGGCTAGATCTTAGATTTGATCACTTCATGATATGGCCAACTAAAACTGGCCAGATCGTTTAAATTTTAACCTTTGATGACATGTCAATCCTTGTTTTGCGATATCATGGAAGAAAGATTTCTATGATAATAAGATCTAACGGAAAAAGGCCAAACCGCCAAACGAGGATTGAAAAATCCTCAAACCCCTTTAACGTTTGAAACGATCTGGCCAGTTTTAGTTGGCCATATCATGATGTGATCAATTCCTAAGATCTGGCCACGACATGTACCTACATTACAAAGGGCCAAAGTTCATGCAAAATAGAAGATTTTCAGAGGTATTTACTGGGTTAGTTATCTATATAGATAAAAGCGAAATACCACTCACTGATTAATCACGAAATCTCAGAAACTATAACACCTGCAAACATAAAATTTGGCAGGTAGGCTCCTTACAAGGTGTAGACATCCGCTAAGAACGGATTTTACGAAACTCCATCCCTAAGAGGGTAAAACGGGGGTTGGAAGTTTGTATGAATAAACCTTTCACCCTGGCTAAGCTGCTGGCAGAAGCTAGTAATCCATAAGATATCTGTGCTTCCAAAATGTTTCGTAAAATATGTAATAATAATAATTCTTCCAAAAAGTACACAAAACACAATGACTAGATAACATCACATTACACTGGTTAGTTCCAAAAGTGAGTCAACGACTCCCAAACAGCACTGCCCGTATCTTGGGTCGTCGGCGGGCCACCGTTTTATTAGTGCAATCTGTTTTAGAAGGTATTATCCTATTCTGTTGTTGCATAATATGTAGGTATTTCTAATTAGGTATGTCTTCTAGGTTAGTGCATTTTTTAAAAATAATTAGGCCGAAAAAATAAAGAAGAAGTTAACAAAAAATAACAATTAAGACAAAAATAAAATAAAAATTAAGTTTTGTAACATCATTTAACGACTTCAATGAGTTTTTCCGATTCATCGTAGTTTAATGACTTTAACCAACTAGATCATTTATTTTTAAAGTTATGCTATTTAGTTTGTATAGTAAGATTTCATTGTAAAGAAATCAACAAAAGTGTGTAATAACGTCATAATCACGTAAGAGCTGTTTAAGGAACATGGTTTGTTGTTTGTTTTGTGTATCGAAATGTATCTCGGGTTCGGACGCTCTAAAAGTCGAGTCGAGTGTCGGAGTGGAACCCGCGACCAGGTACGACCCCGAAGAAATATTTGTATGACTACTGTGTGACGGTTGTTCCGGGTCTGTGTGTCTCGTGTATGTTAGTTTACATCCCAACTAGCAAAATAGCCATAAGAATAATCCGTAATAAGAGCTTAGACCTTATAATAATAATAATAATAATTTATTTCCAAGATAATACAATCCATCATGGTTAGTAAAGACATACACAACTTATAAACTAGTGTTAGTACATATATATCTCTGTCAATTAAATAAATAAATTCAATAAGCATGTCAATAATAATAAATAAATTACACAATCAAAAAAAACAAGTATCATACACACACAACACTACTTCTGGGCACGGTTTGAGGATAACACTTGCGTCCTCGTCCAGTGTTTTAATATAAGGCCATCAGTCCTATCTGCTACGGTTTTTAAGAGACTGTTGGCGCTGCCCCGAACCCGCCCCATCAGGGATGCGACACGCTTTCGTAAGATAGCATAAAAGTCATCAATACGTGCTTCCGCAAACATCCCCGATGCGCTGCAATGACGCGGCAGCCTCAACAGTGCCCTGTATGCGTTATTGTATTGGACCCGCAAGGCGCTGTAAGCCCTCTGCGTGTAGTCAACCCATAGACTGCAAGTGTAAAAAGACTGGCAGTATGCCCTAAACAGAGTAGCCTTTACATCCTTTGAACACTTTGCAAATCTACGAATCAACATATTGCTTCTGACTGACAGCGCCCTGCGTTCCCTCTCTATGTCATCATTATCGGTCTGTGAAGCAGTGACCCAGTGCCCCAGATATTTGAAAGAAGTAACCCATTTCAGAACGGTCCCCACAAGTGTGATGGGTGGTACAGCATAGCTCTTTGTGCCTGCCTTGAACAGCAGACACTCGCTCTTCTTTGCATTATATCTAAGACCCTGGGCCTCCGCATATTGCTCACAAACTGACACCAGCCTCCTGAGAGCGATAATTGATGGGGCCAAATTTATAAAAGGTTTATATCTGTCTTGGCAAAGATTGTGTAACTTATAAAGGCACCTTATAAGACGTGTTGTGCTAAAAGACACTTGTAAGTGTATTTGTTCTTACAAAAGCATTATCAAGATTAATGTAAGATGAAAAAGCACTTAATGAAACCATCATACAACTACTATAAGGGCAAATAATCTTACACGGTGCGCCCAATTCCATACTTACAGACGTTTAGAAGTGTGTTATAAGAAACATTTTGCTAGTTGAATATTTGTGAATTCACTTACGAGTTACGATATGGGAGTAATTCTTAGTGTGATCAACGTTTTTTTATTGCTGCGATTATGACGTACCCAGGTACTCGGTCTCTCAAAGAGCACCAGTATCTCGAATCGAGATAACATCTGTATCACCTAAGATACAAAAGTGGCTACTCGACGTAATGATAAATAAATAATATCTGATAAGAGTAGGTAATGATATTATTATTGTTAGTAGATATGAAGTCTTGTCTTTTCAAAGAACTATCCAGACGCTTAATTGACACTTCGCGTGACCCAAGGGCTGGCTTTTACCTCGGTCAGAGATTAAGCATTGCCATACAACGTGGCAATGCCGCCAGCCTTTTGGGCACACTTCCAGTCGACAGCGATGCGGAGGAATTTTATGACGCCATATCGTCGCTTATATTACAACACCGCGAATATGCCTTTTTCTGAAAAAGGCATATTCGCGGTGTTGTAATATAAGCGACGATATTTTAGCTAGTAGTTTTTGTCTTTAGTGTATATATAGTTTTAATTAGTTAAGTGTTTTTTATTAATAATATTTAATCATTGTTACAAACGGTACCTTAAATTAAATAGTCTTGTTGACAAGGTATTTGTTCAGTGCTGCTGTGTCCATTGATAAGGTCGAGTAGTGATGGGGTGGCACTGCCGGGCACGAGAGAATTTGAAACGTTACACTTTCATCGACCGTCGAATGACCCCGTCGGCCGTATATTGACGATTTGAAAATATTTTATGCTTTTTATTTCATATGCAAATTTTTAATAATTATGTTTGTCGTAGTTTTTAAATTCGGTATCTAGCTGGATATCTGCTAACTATCTCAGATCCGGCCGGATTTGGAGCCGGATCTGACCTGTTAACTTAGATCCGGCCGGATACTGACAGAAAAAATACTAACCTACTATCCGGTTTCCGGCCGGATACTGCCATAGTATCCAGTATCTGGCTAGAAACTGTCTTACAATCCGGTTTCCGGCTGGATAGTAAACTTAGTCCGTGAAACCGTTGAAACGTGTCCGTTTAACATAATTTGAATATTACTTTAAAAAGTAAGGTCAAACTGTAGCCCTCAATGTGCCATCCATATTAATGGTTCCGTACAGTAATTGTTCTGTTTAAAAACTACGATAAATATTGTCTGTCTAGCGAACTAAATGCGAATAATGTTGGCCTTATTTGGGCGATTTGGCAACAGTTGCAGTCGGGATCACTGCAACCAAGGGGAGATTAAAGTACGTTTGCTGGCATCTTGTACCTAATATAAAGGAGAATAATAGGGTTCTTTATGATAAGTAGATATGCAAGCAAAGGAGGCGGCTGAAACCGTAAAGCTAAGTACTCATGAAGCCGTTTTCACCCGCGCCCGCCGCTGTAGTGGAAACAGCTATTATATTTCAAAACTTACGAGACCGCAGATTTAAGCGGTTACGTAGCTGGCGCGGTTGCGATTTTCGCCCGCAAACTTGGCGGGCGATTTTTGCAAGACATGCATTTGTAAGACGGTCGGTGAAATGATCGGTGCCCGGTCGCTTGCCAACCGACCGTAGAGCGTGCGGGCGCAAACCGCTGAGGCTACAGGCGACCGTGGCTCGCGAGGTATTGTACAGCGGGAGTCGCGCACACCGCGGGCGTAAAACGCGTCGTGAATTGTGCTTTGATTTTTTACACATATGTCTGCTTTCTACAGAAGCTGCGGGCCCGCAACCGCGGAGACCGCGGGTGAAAACTGGGTCGTGAGTTCTTAGCCTTAGACACCCTCGGCGTCGGCATTAGCAGGACGACTTCCCGCCACCGTAGTCGCATATTTACGGACGGCAAGCTATGGGTAGCTCGTTGACCAGTGAGGACCAAGCTCGGGTCGACATGTGTAGTGTTTCTCGCACGCCTCAAAGATGTCAGCAAATCTGCAGCCAGTTAGGGCCGACGCCTGCCAGCCAGGGCTGCGCATTGTTCGGTGGTGTTACCGTAGCCCTCGCATTAAAGGGCAACTGAAAGAACACTGTGGGTTTTGGTTAGTAAAAGTCTGACACTCCCTCACGCTCCACACGGTACTGGAGAAGTTATTTGATGTTTTTTTTTGTTAAAAAGGGGTTCTTTATTATTATTTAAACTACCCATCCTGGTTGATCAGATCGGATATCATCTTACGGGGACATACTACCAACAGGGGAATTTGCGTACTACCTAAAAACACAAAAGCGTTATCAGCCTTATAATGATCCCACTGCTGGGACTCAGGCCAGGCCTCTTCTCTAGGAGAGGTAATGGGTCTTAACCAAGCACGCGGGCTCAGTGCGGTGGATGTCACAAATCTTCGAATCTTTACTTCTAGGACATGCTGCTTTCCTTACGATGTTTTGTTTCGATAAAACAAATTCACACAATTCCTTTTAATTAGTCAATGCAACAGTATTCGTTGCGACGATTTTTTACACATATAAAGCAATGGAAAGGAATTTCATTTAGTTTTGATTGAAAGTGTGGAACGGATGTTGTGACCACGTAGTTAGGCGCGCAGCTATCTGTGATCAAAGTATCATTCAAATTTGTGCTCCAATTGAAGCGTATACTCCATCTGTTTAGGTAATTAACTAAATGTAAACAATCTTGACATGTCTTTTTTATCTAATAGTTGTCTAAAAAATGTATCTAAAAATGTTTGCAATTCGTTATTTACCTATACCGATGTTTGGTAATTAACTAAATTTAAATAATCTTTGTATGTCTATTAAACGATTTTTTTAAACAAAAAGACATATGAAGATTGTTTACGTTTATTTTACTACCTAAACAAATGGAGTATATGTAACTATTAAACATCCAAACATATAGGAAGTAAGATTAGGTAGGTATATTGATTGTTTAGTTTATCTAACGATATAGCCCTCGGTAATTCCGCCATTGTTCCATTGTTTCAACTCTATATATAGAGCTTTATTAACCTACAGTATGTCTAAGTCTTAAAGTCAATGCGCCCATTAAGGCTTAGATACATAAGGGGACACAATGTCCCCTAATGTGACACGCAACGCTGTGAAATTGCCCAGCAACATGTCCCGCGTCATGAGAACGCGTCGTAAAGTATTGGTGGGGCAAATTTCGGGACACTGGCCAGCGCGTCCTGGGCCTCAAGTCTGCTATTACAATAGTGTCAGAATGGTCTATCATTAACTTCATAATTGTTGATTTTGACAAGTTTGGTAATCTATATATATAAAAGGAGAAACTGACTGACTGACATATCAACGCACAGCCAAAACTACTGGGACTGTGAGCGTGAAATTTTGAACAAGTTTTCCTTTCATAACGTAGGCGAGCACTAAGAGAGGATTTTCCAAAATTCTACCCCTGAGTGGAGGAAAGGGGGTTCAAAGTCTGTATGGAAAAACCTATTTTCACGCATGTGAAGGCGCGGGCGGAAGCTAGTCTACTAATATAATGGCGTCATTATGACTTTCCAATGGTCAACCACTGACACTTCATTGAAAGAAGTGGCATAGAATGGTAACCTCATACTTACTGACAAATGAATATCTGACGTATGCGGTAATCTGCTAAAATTTTGACAGTTCCTTTGATCAGTGACCTACCATTAGAACGTCATTGTACAGTCATTGCTTTTAATAAGCTCGATATTGTCATTCTACCACAACTCTAGTACGAGACTTTTGACCGATCAATGATCGATCATCATGAATTAGCAGATTACGAACTTTTAGCAAAATGGCTATGAAATCATGTTGGAATGGCGAATTTATAAAAATAGTAGACTTGGGCCCCTGTTGGAGGATATTTTGCGCTTTCTATTATTGATTGTGTAGTTCAGGAAAAGTAGACAGAGGAAAAAATTACTTTGTTTTAATATGTTTTTTTTTTTGAGGTAGAAAATCATTTAATGACTTCTTGCGCACAAGGGGGAAGCGCGAGGTCGTGTCAGACTTTTACTGACTAAAACCACACATATGTTCCTTCAGTTGCCATGCGTTCTAGGACCTCGGTTTTTCCTTTCAGAAGTCGACCTATGGCCCCAGTAGGCTTCGGCCCTGCTGGTTCCCTACTGTTTAGCTGACAGCTTTTCGAGGCGCGCGTGTGGAACACTACGTGACATCGACGGCTCGTGCTCGATCCGGACGGCGAGCTACCCATTGCTCGTCGTCCGCAAGCCCACGTCTACGGTAGCTAGAAGTTGGAGTTGAGGTCCCGGCGGCTGGGGCGTGAGGGTATCCGTTCTCTTATGCGTGCGGCCGCCTCTTTCGTTAGCATTACTGAAGCGACTGCTACCCGCTCCCCCTCGCTCCGGACCATGGCCTGAACCAGGCTCCGGCGCTGCTGATCGCCCCCACGAGGACACGGTGGTGCTCCGCTCAAGCGGGGTTGTTTTATTCTATGTAAACAAAAAAGATAAAAACTGTCTTGCTGGAAGTATCTTATGCCTCAGTCACATCACTACTCATCTCTGGCTCGTCCCTTGAGATAAGAGTAAATTGATAAATAACACAATATTGGTTGTTGTCACCGTTATCAGCCGCTATCACATACAGTAGTAGTACCACTAAACAGAGAGGTACAGAAGTCAATCGCGTGTATGTACTTCGCTAGCGAAGGACGCCTCCTTCGCTAGCGAATTACATACACGAGATCCGTGGAGACCGTACGTGTGAGGGAACGGACTTCCTCACGCCTTAGCCACTTTGATGCCGACCCCCGGTTTCCAGCCACCGTAGACGTGGGTTTCCAATACTGGGGCCATAGGTTATGTGAAAGAGAACCCCGGGGCCCTGGAATGAAGGCAAAGAAGGAACATAGGAGTGGGTTTTAGTCAGTAAAAGTCTGACACGCCCTCCCATTCCGCTCTAGAGTGGGAGAAGTTATTAGATGATTTCCTTCCTAAAAAAATTTTTGTTCTTCACTTTTCATAACCACGCTTGGCAGTAGCGCTAGGGTTGTCAACTTTGGCCTATGCATACAAAACTATCGTGGTAGTGGCACTCGTATCTAGTTGAAGGCCGGGGCCTGTAACTGTTACGTTAAGTTAAAACAAACCATCGAAATACAAGCAAATACCTACTTACCTCTCTGAAAGAACTGGTAGCTTAAAAAACCTTAATTCACCGTTTAATGTTGAATTTAAACCGTCCCCTGAACAGTTACAATAAGTTTTTTTGTTAATCTATTTTTGCATAAAAAAATTCACAGACACGTGTCTCATGCGAATGGCACTCGTGCTCGCACTGGTCCCAGCCGGTCTGAGATGTCGAGTCCGTGAGCGGTGTCTATGTGTGCGTTGCGCGAGCGCGCTTTGTATGTACTCGTAGATGGACTTCTGTACCTATCTCTCTTTTGTAGTATGTTTGTGACATTCATCTCAAATGATTACGCTGTGACCGTCAATTGACACAGCATCACGCTTGTATAGTCCGATGGGTTAGGTAGAGGTGTATAAATTTTTATTTTTCGAGATAAGTCATGATTCCTTCCGCTCTTGGTGGAGCGAGAGGGAGTATCAGACTTTTGCTGAATAAAATCTGTGTTTCTTTAGTTACAACTATTTATTTCTTATCCTAATCATTAACTTTTAAATATATTTCTTATTTTATTACTCGATACAATTTTTTTCTCACAAAATTTTTCGATGTGACGGTTGGCACAGTAGTTATCTGATTGCCTGCTACGCTACGTGTCACGGGTTTGATTATACAATAGTCCGAAATCATCATTTGACTGGCCTGTTGGTCTCTTTTTTTTTGTTTTCGAGGGTGGCCTGTTGGTCTAGTGGTTAGTGGCCCTGACTGCTATGCCGGAGGTCGTGGGTTCGATTCCCATCCAGGACAAATGTTTGTGTGATGAGCACGATCATTTGTTCTATGTCTGGGTGTAATTTATCTATATATTTTTTTTATATATTTAGAAATATATAAGTGTATGTATCAGTTGTCTAGTACCCATAACACAAGCTCTGCTTAGCTTGGGACTAGAAGGCGTTGTGTGATAGTTGTGGAATATTATTATATTATTATTATCTATCGGGCAGTTCAAAGCAGACATAACACCCTCGTCCTCCCTTTCCTATGGAGGTGTGTGGGAGTTTACACTCTGTCCCGCACACCTCTAAACGCTTATAAGTCTAGTAACCGGAGTCCAAAGTGCTGTTTATTATTATTCTTGGCGGATTCTTTTATAAGATAAGGTCTGGAAATAATTTCTCGTAAACGGTTACAGCTAAAGTTATAGAAGTAAATAGTGTACTGCAGTCTCATATGGGTTGGTGCTGCAAAATGCCATCTAGGAAAGGCGTGCGAAAAGACTAAATGGTGATCCAGATTAGGTTAAGTCTAATCTACATAACCTGGAGAACAGGCGTAGGGTAGCCAGACTTTCGGTATTTTTAAGTATGCATTTTGGAGTGTGCGGGAATTAAATGACATGATTCCGCCATCACCTTTCTACCATCGGACAACCCGACGTATGGTGAGTGTCCACTCTTACGTTGTTAACACCTCTACAATCCGGACTAAGCGTTTTGCCTCGTCGTTTATACCACGTACATCGAAGGACTAGAACAATTTGCCTGCTGCGGTCTTCCCGTCCGATTATAATTTAGATGTCTTCAAGGCTAGAGTGAATAGTCTCTTAATAAATTCCTCGCCATCAAAGATGGCGTCACTGCTTACTGTTGGTTGGGATCGTAGTCAAGCACTAGTTTATATAATTAAATGCAATTATGCTGTTAAAATCGCAGCAGCACATTGATTCCAAGATAGGAGTTTCATAAATTAAAATAGCATTACAAAGTAAGCGTTTCAAGATATGCATATATTCTTTACATACAAAACGTTTTGGGAACACATTCATTATGCGTACAGCTAAGAAGTGTAATTCCCTGCCGGAGTCTGTGTTTACTGAGGTTAAGTCAAGAGTGAGTAGGTTACTCCTAGACAAGCGTGCTCCACCGTCGACCACATCATCGCTCATCAGGTGACATAGGGACCAAGCGCAAGCCTATCAATAATAAAAAAAAAATTGCTTATTTTGGCAGCAACTTGCTTATATAAATCTCAGCTACCTCCGTTGCTTCACATTGCACCACAACTATGACAAAGTTATCTTTCCTTGTGTTGTCCATATCACATTGGCCAAAGGGAACAAACCATTACAACCAATAGGAAAATAACACAGCACGATTCGGCCTCATTATCTCTTGACCTCTCTGAAAGACTAGAGCGCGAAAAATCGCGTCAGTACGCTTCGGTCAGTTCGCTTGTACGGTTGTAGCTCCACAACATGGCATGGGACCAATTTGCTTATCAGAATTATATATTGCCATGTCTGTTTCCGCCGTAGCTGTGTTGCAGTTTGAAAGGTATGTAATCTATATCTTTATTTATATAATTCTTCTGTTAGGTATTGGAAGGTTTGAAAATACAATTGGATCCGGTAGGTGACGCTGCAATCCGGTTTACAATTTTTTTTTACTATAAGCTAGCTTTCAGACAGGACAACGTCTGTCGAGATCGCTAGAATGTAAATAAAAGGCAATGTCCTGAGTTGCTCACAGACTCATCAACGCGCAGCACATACCCTTGCGCCTAGAACGCTGAAATTTGGCTTAGGGGTGCCTTTATATAATGTATACAAATATACAAAGAATAGGAAAGGATTTTCCAAAATTTACCCTCTAAGGGGATAAAACAGGGGTCTATATTTTTTTAAAAAATATTGTCTAGTTCTTACTGCTATCCTAATGGTAAGCAGTGAAATCAGTGTAATGCCACCTAATGGTAAGCAGTGATGCAATCGGTGATGGTGAGGCGCACTAGTTTATTAAGAGCCTATTCACTCCAGCCTTGAAGAGACCTAAATTATAATCGAACGGGAAGGCCGCAGCAGGCAAATTGTTCCAATCCTTCGATGTACGCGGTATAAACGACCAGGCAAAACGTTTAGTCCGAACTGTAGAGGTGTCGACAACGTAAGGGTGGACACTCGCCGTACGTCGGGTTGTTCGATGGTAGAAAGGTGATGACGGAATCAAGTCATAATTCCCACGCACACTCTCCAAAATGCATCCTGAAAAATATCGAAAGGCTAGCTACCCTACGCCTGTGCTCCAGGCTTTGTAGATCAGATTGGACCTTACCAAATCTGGATAACCAATTAGTCTCTTCGCACGCCTTTCAACTGACAACAAAGCTGCTAAATGGCATTTTGCAACCCATATGGAATCAAGTCATCAAGTCAAGTAATTTCCGCGCACACTCTCCAAACTGCAAATAAACCATTTCAGGTACGAACAAAGATGAAGGTATTTACGTACGTTCCAAAGCGTAGGTCTCTTAAGAGAAGACCGTGCTAAAAACCTCTTTATAATCTTTACTATTTCTTCCCCCAGACTCGCCCGCTCACAAAGCCCCACTAGACCATTCGAGCCTGGGCGGCGGTTCCATCGTCGCCACATCGCTGATCGCAGGCGCCACCGCCGGCGCCATCGCTAAGACGGCCATCGCACCGCTGGACAGAACTAAGATCAACTTTCAGATCTCGTGAGTATAAAGCATTTAGTTTTTTTGTGCTTCCAATAAAAATTTATGAATTCAAATTGAGAGTCAGAACTTTTTGGAAGGTCTTTTTATTTTATTTTTTTATCGACCTTATGGCGTAAGCGATGATGTGGCCGAGGATGGAGCACTTTTGCCTAGAAGTAACCTATTCACTCTTGACTTAAAAACCGCCAGGTTGTAACTATCAGGAAACACTCCTTAGCTGTACATACGATGAACTTCAAAATGGTTGACCTGAGTGGTGCTAATATTCGCGTGATGTCCGTGAAGGGAAGCTGTCATTTGAGACTGATCATCTCTTAGCTGCCAGTTGCTATTTTAATATCTATATTTAGTTTTTATTTTTTCTTTATTCATACATTAATGCGCAAGAGAGCCACGTCGTTGGTACATCGAGTGCGGGGGAGCGCTAACAGTATGCTGGCCACGCTTGCAGAGAGACTAGATTGTGGCATTATAATGCACTGTTGTTTGCGGCACGTGACAGGACTGTGACGTAATAAGCAATTTATTGTGATTTGAATTTAATTTTATTATTTAATTTTAACTTTATTATTTAATTTTGATTTTATTATAATTTGAATTTTATTTTATTAAGTATTTAATTTTGACTTTATTATTTAATTTTGATTTTATTATAATTTGAATTTAATTTTGACTTTATTATTTAATTTTGATTTTATTATTTGATTTTGATTTTATTATTTAATTTTTATTGATTAAATTTAAATATTTACAATTTTATTTTATATTCTAATTGTATATAAATAATTTCAATTTAATTTAATTATTTGCATTGCACAATATTTGCTTTTAGCTGTACAAACTGATTTTAATTGTGACTGTTTTGCGTACTATTTTTTTTTTATATTGTATATGAGTCAATGTTACTTGAAATAAATAAATTATTATTATTATTTATTTATTTACATTGTTCTCATATGATAGCGACAAGAAACATATAACAGAGATATTTGTAATTACAAAACATGATTGAAAAGAGTGTCCATGGAGTTTCTTGCACATTCTTCTCCATAGAGATCTACGCTTTGTAATGTGCAATTAGCATCATTTTTTCTCACTGACTGACTTTTTGACATTTCAAAAGTGCCTGCAAATGGTTTATTTCAAATAAAATGCTTTGAATCTTTGAGCGTGTTCACAAAACGTATTAAGACAAAGTTTTGTATTGGAATCTTTCTGTAAGGGTCTTTTTATTATGGTGGGAAATCTCAATCAATGACCTCTGGCTATAGGACGGAGCGAGAGGGCGTGTCAGGTCTTAACCACACCTATGTTTCTTTGCCTAGCGTTCCAGGACTCCGGGATTCCCTTTCGGAAGTCAACCTATTGCCCCAATAAGCGTCGGCCCTGCTGGTACGGTTTTGCTGACATCTCTTTGAGGCGCGCGTGAAACACTACGTGCCATCGACTACCCGGGTTCGGTCTGGACGGTTACCGGACGGCCGTAGTAGTGGTCATGCCTACGGTGGCTTGAAATCGGGGTCAGGATCACGGCGTTTCTCCAAGGGCCTCTCGCATAGCGACAAAAAACACTGTTATCATAGTTTCTTTGCTTTTAAATTATGTGTTGTTCAACAACAAAGTTTACCTAACCTACTCGTACATATCTACAGGAAAACTGATGACAAAAAATTGTATTTTATAACTGGGGAAGTCGATAGCCGGAGCAAACAATGGGGTATCTAGCATACGATCGTAACGAGAAAATAAATATCGATAAATTGTAGTGTTTAATGTTAATTAATGTAATAATAAAAAATTTTGCTGAAAACAGGTTTTTGATACTTCGTATCGTGACGCGCTAATTCCACTAAATGAGAGACAAAATCGAGTGTTGCGCTTCGTAAGAATTACATAAACCCTTTAGGGGAGCTTGTTGAGAATTAAAAGGCGAATATTAGGCATGCCTTTTAAGTTCTGTCGTTTGCATATTTTGTAATACTTCGTAGTTGGAAAGAAAGAAAGTAAGAAGAAAGAAAGAAAACATTAATTTGAGACTCGCACAGGACAAACAACAATAAAATAAAAAGTAACTACTTAATCTATAACTACTTAAACTTAAAAATAATAGAAAACAATACTAAAAGATAAAAATAAAAGACCTGTGCGAGGCCAAAAAGGCTCCTATCTAAAAACTACGAAAGATGCCGTAGTACGTAATATTGCGTGGATAGGCTCTACTAACATTTATTTTATTCAGTTTTCTTACCTTATTCTGTACTGAAGATTTACATAATGATACGTAGTCGGCATATCTGGTAATGAGGGCAGAAATCATTACTAGATCTGTAATATTGCGTAGTGGAAATTCAATGGGTTATTTTCTTTTTATTGATATAAACTAGTGCTTGACTACGAACCGACTTGATGGCAAGCAGTGATGCAATCGTTGATGGTGAGGCGCACTAGTTTATTAAGGTCCTATTCACTCTAGCCTTGAAGATACCTAAATTATAATCAGACATGAAGACGAAACGCTTTGTCCGGACCATCAAGTCATGCAATTCCTGCGCACTCTTCAAAATGCATCCTGTAAATCACCGAAAGACTGGCCACCCTACGCCTGTGCTCAAGGCATTAGTTAATTAAGAGACTATTCCCTCTAGCCTTGAAGACACCTAAATTATAATGAGACGAAGACCGCAGTTAATTTTTATCTCCTTTCTGCAGTCAAACCCCGTACTCATGGCGTGCAGCCGTCAACTTCCTCATGCACAGCGCGCGCAACGAGGGTCTGGTGGCACTATGGCGCGGCAACAGCGCGACCATGGCCCGGATAGTGCCCTACGCAGCCATACAGTTCACTGCGCACGAGCAGTGGAAGAAAACGCTGGGAGTGGACACTCCAGCTACTGCCAAGTAAGTAGTAACTAAACAGTAACATCATCATCATCATTTTAGCTGAGAGACGTCCACTGTTGGACATAACACATATACTCGTCACACATGAATGTTGTACGTGCCTCGGCACTCCACTAATTTTGCTAAAAATTGTGTAATGACTCGCATTGCTTGAATTTATAACACAGATTTCTTCTATTCAACTGCAATAAGCCAACTTTCAAAAAACTAATTGTTAAAACTGTAAAAGAAGGCAAATGACGGGCAATTAATCTCCCATATTATTTTTTTTTTTTTACTATTTTTCTAATTCTAATTAATAATCCAAAAATAAATTCAAACAAAATTGTAACAGCACATTTATGTTAAAAAAAATCTTATTAGTCCGTTCGCATGTAATAGAATTATCCCAGTTAGGAAGGCAAACCTGTTATTAGCTATAATTTACTATAAGCATTTACTCTGTAACATATTTTGTTTATTGTTGTTGGTTACCTAAATAAAAAAATAAGTTTCCCTCTAGTGTCGCCACAACGACTTGTCCTGTGCGTATGACATCCATCGTTTTCCCACTGCCGACATCAGGTCGTTGGTCCACCTCGTGGGAGGTCTTCCAACGCTGCGTCTTACTGCTCCACTCCAAAGCAAATCACAACATTGGTACTTACAACATTAAAGACCTCGAAACATGTTGTTTCAGAGCGAATCCCGTGCTACACTTAGTAGCGGGCTCCCTAGCCGGCGTGACGTCACAGTCGGCCACGTACCCGCTGGACGTGGCGCGCGCGCGCATGGCCGTCACCAACGCCACCGAGTACAGCACGCTCAGGACCGTTTTCGTCAGGGTTGCGAGAGACGAGGGGATTCTCACATTGTACAGGTAATTAGTACGGATATCCGGATACTATCCGGCCTAAGGTGATCTAATATCCGGCTGTGATTAATTACAAAAGAAATATGAAATTAATCAATTGGTTTTTCTTTACTGGTGACAGATCGCGCATTTTTTCTTGTAATAGCAAATAGTTTTAAATAGTAACAAAAAAATATGTTTAATAATAATATTCATAATCTGGTGGTGAGCCTATTTATTTATTTATTTATTTATCGTTTATTCCAGGCATATTAACCCAAAGCAATATAGACTTAAATAAAATTAAAATTAAAATTGTCATAACATAATGAATTAATTAAATTAAAATAGATTAAATAAATTATTGAAATATTGATAAAATTATTGATAAATTATTGAATTACATTAAATAAATAAGTTAATAATATTATTGTAAATTATTATCATTATCATTACCATTACCATAATTAGCATCAATAAATCAACAATATTAACAACGCTTAAGCAGGTACACACTATGAAACACTTCAGATACTATCCCATTCTTACACCGGGTCAGTCGAGTCAGGAAAGATGCCTTGAGTCTTCTCAAGAGCCCGTGAAAATCAGTAACTCTGTTCTCAACGAACATGCCAGTCGCACTACACCGCCAGGGCAGCTTAAGCATAGCTCTAAAGGCGTTATTATATTGTACACGAAGAGTGTTATATGCACTCCTCGTGTCCTATATCTGCAGCACAGTTGATATACCTTTAAAATATTTACGGAGGCGTATGTTCCTTTTTTTTTCTGTGAGATAATCATCTTATGACATCCCCCACTCTTGGGCGGGGCGGGAGATAGTGTCAGACTTTTACTGAATAAAAACCCACTCCTGTTCCTTCGTTGCCTTTTGTACCAGGGCCGAGTCTTCCTTTCAGAATCAGACCCTTGGCTCCAGTAGGCATCGACCCTGCTAGTCCCCTACAGTTGCTGTCATCTCTTTGAGGCGCGCGTGGAACAGCACGCACCGTCGACGACTTGGACTCGATCCGGACGGTTACCGAACGGTCGGACGGCGAGCCACCCATAGCTCGCCGTCCACAAGTCCGCGACTGCGATGGCCGGAAATCGGGATCGGAATCCCGGCGGCGGTTGGGGCGTGAGGACCGTTGTCTCACGCGATCGGCCGCCTCCTTTGCTAGCATTACTGCTTCGCAGAAGGAGGCGCCCGCCTGCCACTCCTCCTCGCTCCGGACCATGGCCTGTACCAAGGCCCGGCGCAAGAGATCGCCGCCGCCGATCGCCCCCACGAGGACACGGCGTTGCTCTGCGCAAGCGAGGCACACCTCCACCGTGTGCTCCACCTGGTACTCCGGGCGGTCCACACAGTGGCGACACCCGGGCGTTTCTTCCGCACGAATCTGGTGCAGAAACCTCCCGAACTTACCATGTCCGGTGAGCATCTGCGTCATGCGGAAAGTAAGGACGTCGTGTTGCCTTTCCAGCCACTCCTCAAAGAAGGGACTTACCGCCATAATTATGGCGTGCCCAGGCGTATGATACATGGAAGTATCATTATAGAAAAAAAAATATGTCGCTACAGCTCACTGCCAGGCAATGACATTGAAGTCTTCGGTTAAGTGTTCGGATAATCATAAAAAAAACTGGGCAAGCGCGAGTCGGACTTGCGCCCTGGGGTTTCCGTACATACTCACCTTATGTAAATAGTTCAATTCCCGAATGGAATCTCGAAAATTATTCCTGCTTTAAATTTTTTTTTTTATTCTTTAACTCAGAAGTTTGATTTTTCCACAGCTTCAAGCGACCGCAGACCTATATGGTTTTAATTTAAATACTATACCTCCACGCGTTCCCGAGATAAAGGGTCTTGACAGAAAGACAGACAGACGTACGGACAACAAAGTGATCCTACTATAAGGGTTCCGTTTTTGTCTTTTTGAGGTACGGAACCCTAGAAACTATCCTTATGACATAAATATTATTGTTATCTTTCAGAGGCTATTCGGCGACAGTATTGGGCGTGATTCCCTACGCCGGCGTCTCCTTCTTCACGTATGATACGCTCAAACAAAAGTACTTAGGTGAGTTATGTGATTCGCCGCTTAATACTATAACTTGAATATAATTTGTGAAATACTTTCTACTACCCTTTTGAGAACAGTGGTGGCCGAGTGGTAACGGCCCCAACTTACAAGTTGTAGGTTGCGGGATCAAACCCAGCCAGGCACATTACTTTGTGTAATTTATTTCATCACCACTGCTCTCAAAACAGTGAAGGAAAACATCGTGAGGAAACCGGCATGTCCTAGAACCAAAAATTCGAAGACATGTGACATCCACCAACCTGCACTGGGCCCGCGTGGTGGATTACGGCCCATTCCCTCTCCTAGAGAGGAGGCCTGAGTCCCAACAGTGGGAACGTTGTAAGGCTGACTATGCTATGCTACCCTTTTGAAGCATACAGGTTTTGTGTAATGTACCCTTTGCTTTTGTAGAATATTTTGGTAAGCCGCAAGGTGCGATGGTGAACGTGTGCTTGGGCGGCATGGCGGGGGCCATCGCCCAGACAGCGTCCTACCCGCTAGACATCGTGCGACGTCGCATGCAGACGGCGAGGCGACGGCCTGATGGCACCTACCCGTATGCCAGCATCAAGGATACGCTGGTTTTAGTGTACAAGTGAGTGTCGTATATCTTACTACTAGTAGTATCCGACTACCCTAGTATTCGTCTATTTCCTAATATCCTAGTATCCAACTACCTTAGTATCCGTCTGACTACTTCCTAATATATATAGTATCCGACTACCTACTTACAAGTACAGTACGGAGTCTGGAATGATGCCCGGTAGATAGCAGTAAGCTTGACCAAGAGACCAAGCCTACTACTTGCCATGAAGACAGTATACCCCCACAGGCGTGATATTAACAGTGATAATCATCTTGGCTGCAGGTCGGAAGGCTGGCGTGGGTTCTACAAAGGTCTCAGCATGAACTGGGTGAAGGGGCCCATCGCTGTGGGCATATCCTTCGCGACCTACGACAGCATCAAGAGTACGCTCCGAGACATAGCCGTGCACTTCCACAGCTAGTCCATACTTCATAGTGAGAGAGTGGTTTGACAGTGACAGCTGCTGTCACTTTCGATTTGACAGCTGAAGGCGATTATGATATACAGGGTGGATTTTTTTTCCAACCGAAAAAAAAACATAAGAAATTGGGGATTTAGGTATGTGTTATATATTTCATGTTTTTTATCCAAATGAAAGCTAAAAGCTATCATAAATTAATATGACAATCGAATTTTCTCATCCACCCTGTATAATGTCACATAAGCTGTCAAAAGGTCTTGGTATTATATTATTTTATAGATTAGATAGAATGATAAAAAATAGATGTCAAAGATTATCTCGAACACAAACTGCTGGAATATTGGAAGATGGCAGTACTTATACAGTTATACACTTGTGTCGTTCCCTTGAGGATGCAGGCGTTCACTCAACTCTAAGGCCTAGTGTCCCCGGCCGCGTAGCTTCACAGACGCGTATTCGTCATTATACGCTTGGTGTAAACAACGTCGTGCCGTCGTGTCGTTGCCCGCTTCGTCGACACAGTTTCACAGTTTTGTATATAAGCTTCCCGTAGGCGTACACCAAGCGTATCATGACGAATACGCGTCTATGAAGCTATGCGGCCGTGGACAGTAGACCTAAGCTTTCATTAGTATATAAAGCAGTGGATTCCAACTGCAAGAATGAGTTATATGCAAGAACTAAAGTATGGTAGTAACAGATCCGAAAGTTGTAACATATCCGAAAGTTTTAACAGATCCGAAAGTTGTCACAGATCCGAAAGTTGTAACAGATCCGAAAGTTGTAACAGATCCGAAAGTTGTCACAGATCCGAAAGTTGTCACAGATCCAAAAGTTGTAACAGATCCGAATGTTGTAACAGATCCGAAAGTTGTAACAGATCCGAAAGTTGTCACAGATCCGAAAGTTGTAACAGATCCGAAAGTTGTAACAGATCCGAAAGTTGTTACAGATCCGAAAGTTGTTACAGATCCGAAAGTTGTTACAGATCCGAAAGTTGTTACAGATCCGAAAGTTGTAATAGATCGGAAAGTTGGCACAGATCAAAAAACGGTTGGGAGCCACTGATCTGAGGTGACTGAATTTTGACAATAATATACAATGAAAATGATATTACAGATATCCGCACGTGGTTTGCAGATAGTGGACAAAGTACTCCGTCAGATCTTTAGAACTTTCGCTTAGGTGACAGGTGTCAGAATATTCTGACAGATGTTGTTGCGCTTGTCAGAAAGTGGTCATTTTGTGTATGAATGAAATAATTTCAAACGTTGACGGAATATTTTTGTTAACATCTACAAACATTTAATATTCACATTAATTTAAGGCGAAAATGCAATAGTTTATTCTCGCAACTTTAAAGATGCGGCCGCATCGATGTAACAGCTGTACCATGCATGCGGTTAGACTGTCAGCCGAACCGGTTAGAGTTGGGACAAGCTTTGGCGGCTGATTATGAAAAAAATTTCGATGCGACCGTAACTACAAAGTTGCGTCCGCATCAATGTAATTTAGCTGCATCAGAAGTCGACCCCGACATAATTGGGACAACCCTCGGCCGGTGATGTTGAAAAATTAATCGATGCGGCCGCAACGCGTCGATGCGTTTTCGCCCTCACACTGCAAAATAAATCTTTTAGAAGAGTATTATTACGCTCATACATGGATATTATTATTTTAATTGTAGATATTATACATATACTATAGACAGTGGTTTTCATAAAAATAGTAAGCTTAGTAGTAAAGTCGGACGGTACATCGAAAAACTGGAACAATTTGCCAGCTGCGGACTTCCCGTCCGATTATAATTTAGGTGTCTTCAAGGCTAGAGTGAATAGGCTTTTAATAAACTAGTGCGCCTCATCATCAACGATTGCATCACTGCTTACCACCAGGTGGGACCGCAGTTGAGCACTAGTTAATATAATAAAAAAAGTCAACCTAAAGTTGAATGTTACAACAAGAGGCTATTCGAGGGTCAAGTCAGTAATAGTCTGACACTCCCTCTTGCTCCACCCAAGTAGAGAAAAGTTACATGATGATTTCCCAGAATAAAAAAAAAAAATTGAAAATGGCCTATTCTCAAAAGTTATGTACTGTATTGGATTAGCATGCATTACTAACAGAAATGTGACATTTAGTCAATAATTTTTTTTTTAATTTATAGTTTTTAGTAATAATACAGTATTTTTGCGATTTATTTTACTTTATTTCTAAGTTTAAATGATTAGTAGCTCTCCATTATCTTATATATATATATATTTTTAAGTATTTTGCGGAACTATTTTTTTAAGCAAAAATAAATCTTTATAGCATTATTAAACTTTTTTCAGAAGATTTAATGTTAAAGTGTCTTCCATTTTGATGATTTCTTTTTTTCAATTTCAAAATTTCTTTATTCTCAATTTCCATTTTCACAATTTCTTTATTCTCAATTTCCTTTTTAACAATTTCTTTTTTCTCAATTTCCATTTTCACAATTTATTTTATATTTATTTGATCAACCAATGAAATGGCTTGATTAAAATTAAGTTCTAGAGGTTATAACCTCCTCCCATTAGATAAATAATTGCTTTTTTTATTACTTATCCTAATATTTAACTTCTAAATACATTTCTTTTTTAAGATTCAAAACAAAAATTGTTTCTCACAAAATAGATGTTCCGACAACACACTTGGCGCAGTGGTTGAACGTTTCACTGCTGTGCTGTGTCGAGGTTTCGATTCCCGCGCCGAACAAATATTTTGTATGAGCTACAGATAGATGGTCCGGCTGCGTGTCCCCCGTCACCCACGATACGGCAATCATTCCTAGTGTGGGGCGCAATAAAAAAAAACCTTAAAAAAAAAATTCCTTACTTTAAAAAATGGTCCGTTGTAGCATTAAAGCGTTTTTTGAAGACCACTGTCTAAACACACGCCATATAGACCCACTCGGCTTCCTTACAAAATATGTGTATGTACCTGAGTTTCAATGAGGAGACTAAATCTCTAGGTGCAGCAGTGGGTAGCTCGCCGTCCGGCCGTCTGGTAAGGAGCGATCGACTGACCGACGCGTAGTGTTCCAAGAGTAAGGAAACCACGGTAGCTAGTAGGACCAATGCCTGCTAGGGTTTTTTTTAAGGTCAATCATCTAATTACTTCTGCCGCTCTAGAGTGAAGCGAGAGAGCGTGTCAGACTTTTACTGACTAAAACCACACAGGCTATGTTCCTTCACTTGCTTTTTGCCGTTCTAAAACCATAAGTATCTCTTGTGACCCTAGAACGCAAAGGGCAACTAAAACACACGAGTTGGGTTCAGTCAGTGAAATTCTGACAATATCTCTCATTCCATCCACAGAGTGAGAGAAGTCATTCCATAATTTCCCAGTTCAAAAAAAAAAAAACCGTTTTGGTGGCAGATTTCAAATGTGATGCGAACGAAACAATTGGAGGTTTTTCTGTGTTAATTTTTATACAACATTTTGTACTAATAACGTGGGTAAAGCGGCCCCTTGCCCATGGCATCGCACCCAATAAGGCCTCGTAATGGATAGGCTTACGTTTGTTCACTTTCACTTGATGGTAAGCGGCGATGTGGTTGAACACTGGGTTGCGACAGCCGCTGTCTCGTTTTCGAATTTATAAGAGATAAAGGCCTCTAATGCGCCTTTGCCCACGTCTAAATTAGTCCACGCTACGTCTTTGCTACAAAAACACAGTTTGACAGTTTTGAGGAATATGGGCGCGTAGTGGGGACATCTCGCCATCTCTTTCGTACACACGTAACCTGATGGCGGTGACGTCACATGTCAGTATGTACATCCTTATTCTGTTACTTGACAATTACTAATTCCACAAGATTTCTGACTTACTTGTTGTACATAGATGAAATATAAAGACAGTAGGTAAATTAAAAAGATTCTGACAATTTAAGAACCTCTTTCTTTGAAGTCGGTTACAAATAAAACTTTATTTCTGGGTCATAAAAACAGCTGGGTTACCATGACGTTTAAAGTAAGATTGTTTCATTCTTATTTCCAGTGTGGGTAAGAGACGGCGCTAGACGACCTGTATAGCTCTGTCTCTTACACACACTGAAATAAGAATGAATCAATCGTACTTTGAACGTCATGGTAACCTCCCAGATCACATACATCTCTGTAAACTTACTTATTAGGAGTTCTTATTCTTTATTTTCTTCAATGTACTTAGTTCTTGATAGGCGTGGCCGTCGGTCACCTTATTTCTTTATTTCTCCATTTAATATCGCACTGAAAACAAAATCGTTATTCAAGTTTCTTGATGACGAAGTAATTCAGCGCTACTCTGAAAGACATTTCCGCATGAGTATTTAATGCAGGAAGATCCTCCGACTAGACTGGAGGTATTCCTAGATTTTTTTTCGCTCTAGCCCTCTGGGTATTAATCTTATAACTTAAGTTCCCCTCTGTGGGGGTTCTGACCTCAGCTTAGGCCGTCGCTAAGGCTTGCGGAATTGTTCTAAAGAACCACCGCAACCCGAAAGGGGAAGTTGGTAAGAGATAGGCTGTACGGGATATAGAATCCAACTATATTCAATTCAATTCGTTCAAGAAAAATGTACTACGGACGCGCCGAAAACTGCTTGCGCGATACAGGATCTGTGTGACGTTAGTTCCGTTGTAGTTCATACGTGATCGTGTAGATGGCGGTGTCAGTCCCTTTAGAGCATCGCAATTCTGTATTCCCTGGATTATGTCCGCTTGCTATTTTCATTCCACTACGCCGTCTAGTCTCAAACTAAGCAGAGCTTCTGCTATGAGTACTAGACAACTGATAAACATACTTATATATTTCTGAACAAATGTTCGTGTTTATCACACAAACATACATTCGACGCAATCAGCCTCTGTAGAGCTTCGCAATTCTATGTTCCCTGGATTATATCCGCATTGTGTAGTTGTCATTTTTCCGTTGTAGAAAGATATTGTTAGTGTTGTTGCGTAAACAACAAGCGAAGTTTTAATCATAATATAATTATGATAAAACATCGAATTTTGTTTTTTTTTTCAGTTTGATAATAAAATAAAATTACTCAAGTGAAAGCAGTGGTAGCCGAGTGGGAACGGCCCCGACTTACGAGTTAGTTTGTGTAATTTATTTCATCACCACTGCTCTGAAAACGGTGAAGGAAAACATCGTGAGGAATCCGGCATGTCCTAGAACCAAAAATTCGAAGACATGTGACATTCACCAACCCGCACTGGGCCCGCGTGGTGGATTACGGCCCATTCCCTCTCCTAGAGAGGAGGC
Source organism: Mythimna pallens (assembly GCA_961205895.1). Lineage (NCBI taxonomy): Eukaryota > Metazoa > Arthropoda > Insecta > Lepidoptera > Noctuidae > Mythimna > Mythimna pallens. Next base: position 3,491,639 of record OY540851.1, on the reverse strand, counting down.
CTGAGTCCCGGCAGTGGGAACATTATAAGGCTGACTATGCTATGCTACTGAAGTGCCTGCTTGATTTCGGACCCACGACTTACAATTCGTCAGTTGTCAATTTTCTTATTTTAATTTTTCTTTTAATTTTTTATTTCTGACGCTTGTAGTTGAGTCAGTACTGAATTATTATATCAGTCAGAATCAGATTTGGTAATTTTTGATTTTGGACTGTTTTTTTCTTTGGTTTTTTTACTTTTATTTTTTTCTCTGGCTATGCTGAAAGCTGATCTCGGCATAGTGTAGACGAGGCAGGTCGATGATGATTTTTTCTTTAATATTATTCCTTAACCGACTTCAGAGAAAGAAGAGGTTCGCTCAATGTAGTCGGGAACTCTGGAATCAAATAATTTCAAGTTTTGAAAGTTCTGAGATATAAATTTCGTATTTTTAACCTTATAACCACCGCTAGGGTCGCACATCCACGTCCAAATACTCCATCTCGTCAGCTCTTCTGTTACCTATGGGGATTTAAGGGCTAAACGAGATGGAGAACCCAGTCGCTAACACACGACCCTGGCGTATAGGACACGAAAACACTCGTCGGAGCAATCCGAGGCGAGCGGTTAAAGGATGACGGAGCGTTCGCATCCGCACCTCGGCTGCCACCTATCTGGGTTTTGAGATTGTTCCAAAGAGGAACTAGGAGGAACACATGTGGGATTTAGTCAGTAAAAGATAGACAATCCCTCTCATTTCACTCAGAGTGAGAGAAGGTATTTAATGTTTCCCCACTATAAAGAAAAATTAACCGCCCAAGTGCGAATTAGACTCGCGCACGAACGGTTCCGTAGAACTTTTTTTTACACTATTTATTTTATTCGGTTTTTAGTTTTTGTCGTGGTGACAGACAGACGGACTGTGGAGTCTTAGAGGAACCCTAAAAATCTGCACTCTATCTCTAGTTGAAACTCAGTTTCTACGCATGTTACGTTATAAGAATTGTAAATATGTTGTTATGTTTGTTTTATTCTTAGAGCAATGCAATACACTATAATATAATCTATATTACCAATTCATCAAAGAATTAAATTCGTTTTTTTTTTTCCGGGATTTCTTCGAGTGAAGTTCAGGGTCTGTTTTAATTATTCGCAAATTGATTCCTAGTGGATATTGTGAGGTAACATTGATGTAGTTTTGTATCTCAAGTGTCTGCGCAACTGGACAATATGTGGAATCATTGAAACAGGCGCGATCTCGGTGAAACGGAGCTGAGAATGTTATTGTAGTGTTGAATACCTCAGCGAAGTTTGCCGAGAAGGTTGACTTGATACATTTGCTGCCAAATACTACAAAAACATTAAAATTATCCATATTCTAATGATAAACAAATGGATTATTTTTACGAAGACATGGCTTAAAGGACTTAGTACCCAAACCAAGCCTACTGGAGCCATGGGTCCACTTCTAAAAGGGAAACCTGTGGTTTTAGAACGCAAAGGGTAACTGAAGAACATAAGTCTGATTTTAGTCAGTAAAAGTCTGACACGCACAAATCATTAAATGATTTATCAATTTAAAAAATACCCAATAGTCAAAAAAGTGTTGGTAATTTAGATTATATGAAATATTTTAGTTTTTTAATCATATTTTAAATGTATCACTTAGATTTGATTAAAATATTATTATTGTTAATAAAATATATAAAATAAATTGCACTACGCTATCTCACGTTTTAAGTCAAATATTATTGTAAAGTTTATATCAAATATTAAATCATTATATAAAAAAAAATTGTTAATACATAAATGTTTTGTTAAATGTTTTTTTTTTAGAAAATCATATAATTTTACGTTGTTATATAAAAATATACAGTTATTGGTATTAAATAGTGTACTTTAGAATTAATTTTGGGCATTTTTATCAAATCGTGCAATAACGCTCAAAATGGCACTAGTAATTTTTGTGGAACCCTAATCTTGTATTGTCTAGTCTTTCTATACGGAACCCTTTACACGAGTGTGACTCAGTTCTTGTATAAAATAGATATTTATGTTGTTATTATTTAAGTTAAAGTATTATTTATATAGTTTTTATTGAAAATATGGGTTGAAACACAAACATTGCCCTTACAAAAAATTGTTGTTCTTTTTGGTGGTTTTTTGGTTCCAAGACCTGGCAACCCTAGATGCGGAGATGTTCATTGTTATCACATTTCACTCAACAAATCACTACTATGGATTTCAAATGAGAATAGGATCGACTGAGCTCCATGTTGTGACGTCATAGCTGTCAAATCAAATGAGGATGAGCAAAACATTGTGTTTATTTTTTTTAATTAATTTTATTTATGAATCATGATCGAAAAAAGTTTAATCAGAATCTAGTTGTTCAATTCCGCTCATCTCTACATCACTGTGTGGCGTGTCTGATTAGTGGCGGATGGAAGGAGAAGGCAAATTGTTGCCAACATTGTAAATAAGAAAGTAAACAGATTTTTTTCTAAGTAATTATGACTTGTACTTAAATTAGCTAAGATTCAGCAACGTTTTTTCTTCGCTTAGACTCGGTTTAATAAAGTAAAAAAGAACCGTTATTGATACGCAATTATAAGCTTGCAAACAAAGAAAACAAGAAAGAAGAAGAAGATTTCAACTAACATTTTGACAGACTGAGGTCATTGACGTTCCTATTCTTATTTGAATCGCATTTTATAAGAATTTTCAAAAACGTTAGATTGTAACTAAATATCAGCGTTCTTCCATATTGTAAAATAATAATAATATGCTATTATTAATAAATATATTGTAGCAAACAATAGTTCTTCTCAGTTTTTTTATAATAATAGTTGCTTTGATTCGAAGTAGAAATAATAAATAGAAAATTAGATTAGCTAGCGCAACTACGCATCGATATCTGTAATGGCAATAAAATGGATAGTGAGCAACAACACGAAAATTCCCCATGTATACCTAATAAACGACGTTTTTTAACACACTTAGCAAATTGAAGGAGAAATGGCTCGCTGATTTATTTTTATTTGCCTAAAGGGTGTGATCAGCCTTACACAATATATTGTTTCGGAGACTGAGCATCGCACTTTTACGTACTAGTGCGTAAAAGTTTTCAAACAAGCGTGTTGAATTCCTTCAAAATGCTAGTTTTTATCTTCATTAGAAATCAATACCATAACATGTGCGGAGTGTTGTTAGCTAATTTAGTTTGTATGTAATAGAAAATGTACACTTGGGTTTAGAATCTTAGATAATTACCAATATAACCTTAAACTCGATGTCATTGATCCTTTCACCGCCACCGACTTGAGTCGAAGCCTACTGGGGCCATGGGTGATGCGAAAGAGATCCCCGAGGCCCTGGAAAACAAATGGCAAAGAAGGAACAGGAGTGGGTTTTTAGTCAGTAAAAGTCTGACACTGTCTCTCGCTCCGCTCAAGAGCGGGGGATGTCATAAGATGACTCTCCCACCGAAAAAAAAGACCCTCCACCCCAGTGGTGGAATTTTTAGTCGGCTTTTTCCTAATTTAAAAAAATCTATACTTTTTTTTTAATTGAAACTGTATAAAATCTTTATTTTAACCAATCCCGATTATATTTTTAGTAAAAAAAAATTATTATTTTTTTAATTAAATTTAATTAATTAAAAAGTCATCGGGGTTGATAAAATCGTTATTCTAATAAACCCCGATGACATTTAATTCTAGAAGTAACATTTTTTTTTTTTTTTTAAATCTTGAAATGAAAAAAAAATTGATGATGATGATTTTATTTTTTTAAGTTAGGAAACAAACCGACGAAATATTCCACCACTGGGGGGTCCAGAATTATGTGCTGGATCCGTGGTATTCGTTTGTGCGTCGATGTTAGAGTCACCCTGTATAGTTAACTGCGTATGTTGACATTGAAATTGGTTTTGAGCCCATTTATGTGACTATGGCGTCGCTGGCAGGCAAATGATTTGTCACATATATCAGACTGTGGCTTTAAAATTATTAAAAACTCAGCAACTAAGGTTGCCATCAGACGGACTGCATCACAGAAACTGCGCGCAATCAATATATTCAGGACTTCGTTCAATCATGATATCAACTTCACGCGGTCGGCTGCAGTCGTGCGATGTCAATATTAACTGCATACAATCGTGACTGCAACTTCACGCGGTCGGATGTCTCGATAGTCGTGTAATATCGACGCACGTTGTCCGTCGCTAACTGCATACAGTTAGTGTAACTGTACAGTCAAGGAGCTTATCGCGCGTCGGTCGCGGCGAGCGCACATTGACATTATGCAATCAATGACATCTTTATTTCGAGGATCATAAATATCAATTCTTATACTGAGTTCCTGCCCCCCTAGCCAAGTTACAACCGACGTCATCTCAATGCTCAGTCACGTGGTCAGAACAAAGGAATACGAGTCGTGACCGACTCGAGGCGATCAACGAAAAGAGAATCGAAACGAAACGGTTGTAACTTGGCTAGGGGCGCTGGGCTAGATGCATGGTGTCAACTGCGCAGACAGATCCGACTGCGTGCGGTTTCTGCGTTGCAGTCCGTCTGATGGCAGCCTTAGACTACCTACATATTAATTGAGAGGTAATGTCATTATCTCTGATTCTAAATCCTGGTCTAGTTGTTATGGCGGCGACTGTTCAATGTTCTTGTGAAGCGTTTTAGACTCAAATAAATGTTTATTATATAACTCTGTGTGTGTTTTTTTGGTGCTAATTAAACAGACTTCTTAATTAAACGAGCGTCTGAATGAGACTATCTTAGCCACTAGTTATCTTCTATATAAGTCAATATTAACTGCATATAGTCGTGACTTCTACTCCACGCGGTCGGCTGCAGTCGTGCGATGTCAATATTAACTGCATACAGTCGTGTCGTCAACTTCACGCGGTCAGCTGTAGTCGTGTGAAGTTGATATTAACTGCATACAGTCGTGACTGCAACTTCACGCGGATGGTTGTAGTCGTGCGATGTAAATATTAACTGCATACAGTCGTGACTGCAACTTCAGGCGTATGGTTGTAGTTGTGCGATGTCAATATTAACTGCATACAGTCATGACTGCAACTTCACGCGGTCGTCTACAGTCGTGCGATGTCAATATTAACTGCATACAGTCATGACTGCAACTTCACGCGGTCGTCTACAGTCGTGCGATGTCAATATTAACTGCATACAGTCGTGACTGCAACTTCACGCGGTCGTCTACAGTCGTGCGATGTCAATATTAACTGCATACAGTCATGACTGCAACTTCACGCGGTCGTCTACAGTCGTGCGATGTCAATATTAACTGCATACAGTCATGACTGCAACTTCACGTGGTCGTCTACAGTCGTGCGATGTCAATATTAACTGCATACAGTCATGACTGCAACTTCACGTGGTCGTCTACAGTCGTGCGATGTCAATATTAACTGCATACAGTCATGACTGCAACTTCACGCGGTCGTCTACAGTCGTGCGATGTCAATATTAACTGCATACAGTCATGACTGCAACTTCACGCGGTCGTCTACAGTCGTGCGATGTCAATATTAACTGCATACAGTCATGACTGCAACTTCACGTGGTCGTCTACAGTCGTGCGATGTCAATATTAACTGCATACAGTCATGACTGCAACTTCACGCGGTCGTCTACAGTCGTGCGATGTCAATATTAACTGCATGCAGTCGTGACTGCAACTTCACGCGGTCAGGTGTCTCGATAGTCGTGTTATATCGACGCACGTTGTCCATCGCTAACCACTTACAGTTAGTGTAACTAAGGAGCCTATCGCGCGTCGGTCGCGGCGAGCGCACATTGACATTATGCAATCAATGATATCTTTATTTCGAGGATCATAAATATAAATTCTTATACTGAGCTCCTGCCCCCCTAGCCAAGTTACAACCGTACAACGTCATCTCAATGCTCAGTCACGTGGTCAGAACAAAGGAAAAGGAGGCGTGACCGAGTCGAGACGATCAACGAAAAGAGAATCGAAACGAAACGGTTGTAACTTGGCTAGGGGCGCTGGGCTAGATGCATGGTGTCAACTGCGCAGACAGATCCGACTGCGTGCGGTTTCTGCGTTGCAGTCCGTCTGATGGCAGCCTTAGACTGCCTACATATTAATTGAGAGGTAATGTCATTATCTCTGATTCTAAATCCTGGTCTAGTTGTTATGGCGGCGACTGTTCAATGTTCTTGTGAAGCGTTTTAGACTCAAATAAATGTTTAATAACCTCTCGCGCGTTTCTCGTACGTTTAAACTTTGTCGTGCGTTTTAACTTTGTGTGTGTTTTTTTGGTGCTAATTAACTTCTTAATTAAATGAGCGTCTGAATGAGACTATCTTAGCCACTAGTTATCTTCTATGTAAGCCACTTTCTGGGTGGTTAGAAAAAAAATAACCACGAAGGCTAAGACAGGTTAGGTACTATGAGTTTCCGTGCGTGATTGGAAATGAAGATATCCTCAGGAGAACCATGCAAGGTTACCGACATAGCCCGAAGAATCGCCAAATTAAGTGGCAGTGGGCAGGGCACATTGCTCGTAGAACAGACGGTAGATGGGGACGAAAGGTTCTGGAATGGCGACCGCGTACTCGAAAGCACCGGTCGTTACGGCAACGCTTGGGGGAGACCTATGTCCAACAGTGGACGTCTTTCGGCTGAAATGAAGATGATGATTCAGGATGTTGAAATAAAACACATTGTAATCATTACATACTAATATATTCACAAGATTGCTTACGTTTTCATATTATAGTAGGACTATTAATAATATTGCACAATTTTTACTTATTAATAACAGTTTATTATTGACTAGAAATTCTTATCATTTACTTATTATAAAGTGACTAGTTAAAATGTAAGTTTTTGGTTCATTTTTGACCTAGGACATATATTTGAAATGTAACAGTTTGTGGTGGAGATCAATCAGTTTGCGTGAATCAACCAAATTGTATACAGACTAGCTTCACCCGCTCAAATGTAAGTTTCTCTGTACAAACTTTGGACCCCCGTTTCATCCCCTTAGGGGGTGAATTTTACAAAATCCTCTTTTAGTTCTTCCTTATGTCATAAAAGGAAGCCTTGTGCAAAATTTCACATTCCTAGGTCGGTTCAGGTAGTCAACTAATCTTAATCAATTTTAATATGTCTTTTTATAAAAAAAAAATCGTATAAAAGATATACAAAGATTATTTAAATGTAGTTAGTTACCAAGCTCGGCGTAAATAACAAATTGTAAACATTTTTAGATAAAAATTATAGACAACTTTTAGATAAAACATCACGACATGTCAAGATTGTTTACCTTTAGTTAATTACCTAAAAAGATGAAGTATAGATTCACATAAAATATAGCTTAAGTCACTCAGGATTAAAGCATCGGTGAAAATTTTTCGCAATTGGACCAGTACTTTCAGAGATAATCGGAAAAAACTTTACCTGTTTATATTATAGTGTAGATGTAGTTGTATACAAATTGGTTCATCCACTCGATTAGTATTATTTTAGGAAACGTCAAACAATATTTGTAGAACCTTTTACAGAGATATTGTTAACCTTTTTAAGCATTATAATAAATGTAATTGTCCAAGGTGTTTTGTAAACACGCCGTATTACAAGTTGGCGCTACGGATTGAAAAACGTCTCTGTTATGTAATGCGGCTACCTCACGTTCTGCCGGATTGTGGTAGCGATATGTTCTACAAAGCGCGCCCAATGTTTAGCTACATTGTCTGTGTTGGGCAACGACCATGTGTAGGGTGACTATACATTTTGAAGAACCGATCTAAAAAAGCTTGAGCCCTACTCACGGAGCCCCTCTTTAGGGGCCTCCTATTTCTGTGTTCAGGGCATCATAACATTCCGTGCTCGCTTCGCCCGCTCGTATGGTTAAAAGATTATTGGCGTGTTACACTTTATGTGTACGGCTGCGACATATACATATTTATGTAAGTACGAACTAAGATTATGATGATTTTTGAGTATTTTAATTCTGAAAAACCGTGCAATGTCTAATAAAATAATTATTTTTATTAGAATGTACTGTACATTATTTATTATTTCAAATATTACGATCAGATCACACAAGCTGCTCTGTGACAGCCTTACCATTACCCATTACTGGGTGCTCCATTACATGGTTCGCACTAGAGGTATGCGAAACAGAGAGTAAAGTCCCGCAAATTTCCGTTGAAAAGGGAGGATCCTCCGACCAGACGGGTGTTGTGCCTGGTCTGGGCAGCTGCCCGATTGTTGATTTCGAAGATCGCACGGAGAACGGTTAAACCGCCATGCAGTATTTTATATTTTTAGTACGTATGTTGCATCATATTATGTTAGGTACTACTGGCTTCTCGGTCTTTGTGAGGATTATGCGGTGGCCTATGGCCTCTGCCCCCCTAGGCAAGTTACAACCGTTTCGTTTCGATTCTCTTTTCTTTGATCGCCTCGAGTAGGCCACGCCTCCGATTATTTTATTCTGACGTCATCTCAACGCTCAGTCACGTGGTCAGAATAAAGGAATAGTATGGTAGGTTGCGATATGCGTGTGGAGACGAAGATACTTTTATTATGAAGCCAACTCTGAAATCACGAAAAAAAAAAACAACGACCCACACACAAGCTCCGCTTAGTTTGGGATTACATGGTGCTGTGCTCTCCGTCGCGGAAACCGGATTATTACCAGCCCCCCTAGCCAAGTTACAACCGTTTCCTTTCGATTCTCTTTTCGTTGATCGCCTCGAGTTGGCCACGCCTCCTGTAGGGGAGGAAATGAAGAAACCAAAACAGTAAAGATAATTTCGAAAATTTCACGGATAAGGAGGGTGTACGTATGCGCTGACTCGTTGCATCAATGACACCGCCCTATCGCCCCGCGGTCCCCGCCCCCCGCCCCCCGCGCTCCTCTACCCGGCGCACACGCACAAGCTCCTCGAACTTCTATGAGTGTATTATTATTTAGTAACCAAAATTTACAAAAAACACATAGGTAAATTGAATATCAAATAAACAAGGAATTTAAAGTAAAAATTTTGGTTCACACAGTTAACACCTCCTATTCCTTTGTTCTGACCACGTGACTGAGCGTTGAGATGACGTCAGAACAAAGGAATCGGAGGCGGGGCCAACTCGAGGCGGTCGACGAAAACAGAAAAGAAACGAAACAGTTGTAACTTGGCTAGGGGGCTGCGCAGTGTCGCTAGTTCAACTTTAACGGTGTGTATGTAGTCTTGTCGATGGAAAACTTAATAAATTATTAGGCACGTAGCGAAAAGGGGGCGCGTGGCCCGGTTCCCTGCGACGAAGAGCCGCAACGGAGCTCTTTTGTATGGGACCGCGCGGACGTTCGCTTTACACAGTTTCAGCCCTAAACAGTTGTTCATAAGGACGAGAATTGCAAGTGATTTAATTGTAGTCGTATCATCGCCTCCACGTCATAGATGGCGCTAGTTTCTACGCGTCATAGTGTCCCGTGTGGTTGATATGATGGTAGTACCTCCTCTGGTACTCAGTCTGCGCAGGCGGCAGGTACTGAGGGTACACACCGCCATACAGTGACGTCAGCACGTCGTAGGGCGCCGGCGGGGGCGGCGCCGGGGGGGAGCGCGCGCGGGGGGGCGCCGCCATGCTGAACAGCGCCTCGGGGTCGCACACGAACTTGTACACGTAGCGCTCACCTGGAACAGAAGAACTTGGGGTTAGTAGAATCAACATCTAGAGGTTTGGAGGTATGCGGAACAGAGTGTAAAGTCCCACAAACCTCCGTTGAAAAGTGAAGATCCTCCGACCAGACGGGTGTTATGTCTGATCTAATCTAGGCAACTGCCCAATAGATAATTTCGGACTGTTGTATATGTTCAAATCGCGCGGAGAACTGTAATTGCGCGATGCAGGATTTCGTTAAGCCCGTGTTTGGCGCCATAGATGTAGCTACAGAGGTAGGCGGAACAGGGAGTAAAATTCCACAAACCTCCGTTGAAAAGGGAGGATTCTCAAATTAGAGGGGTGTTGAATCTGGTCCGGGAAACTGCCCGATAGCCAAGAATCAAAGCATTTATTTCAAATAAACCATTTACAGCCACTTTTGAATCATCAAGAAGTCAGTCAGTTAGAAAAATGATGCTAATCGCACATATCAAAGCGTAGATCTTTTCGGAAGAAGAATTTTCAAGAAACTTCATGGACACTCTTTTGAATCAAATTTTCAGTTGTTTAGTCAGTGAAAATGTGATACCCTATCTATCACTCCACCGAAGAAGAGTGGGAGAAATTGTTTGAAAAAAAAATCTAATATTTTTATTTCACATAGGCCTACATAGGCAGTTATAAAACGTCAGAAGCTAGTGCACGGTTCCAAATTGGACGTTTCCTATGGAGAAGAACATGCAATAAACTCCATGGTTACTCTTAAAAAGAAATAGTTGTCCTTACACCATTCAGTACACTGAAGTCATCCGACGATCGTGCTCGAATTATTTTATTACGGAATGTGTACTAGCACGCGTTTTGTTGTTCCGCATCCCTTTGTTTTTTTCGGGGTGGAAATCCTTATGGTTGTTCTCTGCCCTGGGGCGGGTACAGAGTGGTCTGGCACAATCTTACTGACTAACACCACCTTGGTGTTCCCTCGTACAATTGTGTCGGGGGCTGCGGGTGCAGTTAAAACTTCCGCTGCCCTGGACTAGTGGTGACCCGATCCCCATGGGCCTCCTCCCGTATTGGAGAGTGGCTTTCCTATACGCCTAAGAGAGGCGCGCGTGGAACACTACGCGCCACCATCTCGGGTCCAGATTCATGGGCTGATGGATGTCCCCTAATCCCACGACCCTGGACCTGGTTAGGGAGATTTGAAGAGGGTATCTGCCCTTCCTTGACACCCGGTGCGCCTGGTACGGAGTGGAAGAGAACTCTTCTCCCTTTCCCTTTCCGCAGCCTCCTTCTGCGAGATGACATATTCGCAGAAGGTGATCACCGCATCCCAAGACTTTGTATTGCCGAAGATGGACCGAACCACGGCTGACAGCGACAGCTTAGGTACCGGTGGCCCACTTCCGAAACGAGGGCACGGCGTGTCTCCTCCCCTGTGGTTCTCCATCCCAGCTCTAACCTGGTGCGTACCTGCAACCTTCTGCATGATGCCCTTTTCGTAGTAATATCGCAGTGACCTCGAGAGCTTGTCGTAGTTCATCGCAGGGCGGTTCTTCTGCGCGCCCCAGCGACGAGCCACCTGTGAACATACCAGAACTTTAGATTCCTTTATGATGAGCTGAAGAAGTTAACTGCTAGTTTTAACACATTCATTGCGGTACGAGGTCTAATACGCCTCGTAAGTATCTTCATTTTAGTCATCATCATCATTATTTCAGCCGAAATATGTCTACTCTTGGACATAGGCCACCATCTAGTGTCGCCAAAACGACCGGTCCTGTGCGTCTCGCATCCATCGGATTACCGCGACCCTCACTAGGTCATCGGTCCACCTTTTGTGAGGCCTTCCAACGCTGCTTCTTCTGGTACGTGGTCATCGCTCCAGGACCTTTCGTCCTCATCGACACCTTTCTTTGCGGTGCGGGCAAGAAAAACATAGTCTTTTCTGCTATGCGGAGGCCTTAACTTCAATTTGGATTAGTTTAGGAAAGAGATGAAAATATACCTGAGATGCCCTGCAGTTGTGTATATACTGTAACATGGGGTCACTTTGATCTCGTAACGCACTTAGCAAAAAAAGCTTTTAGTTCCTTAAAAGTTACGGGGTCTAATAAGCCACTTAGCTACATAATAATATTTTTCAAACGAGGTCTTAAACGCCCCGTACTACAGGAATGAAAATTATACAAAAATTAGTGCCGCTGTCAATGGGTAATTCTGTGTATTGTTGGGAATTACTTGTGCTACCACTTTTGATTAGCCTTGAGGAGTTAATGGCCCAATAGTTACGAGGTTACGAACCCGACTTACAAGTACGACGTTGTGGGTCCAAACAGGAGTTTTATTTTATGTAATTTATTTCATCACCAAAACGGCGAACCAAAAGATTGGGAGGGAACCGGCATGACCTAGAACCTAAAGTTCGAAGACATGTGACATCTGGCACCCCATTGGGTCCGCGTGCTGGACTACGGTCCATTCCCTCTCCTAGAGAGAAGGCCTGAGTCCCAGCAGTGGAAACACTACAGTTCCCTCTCACCTCCTCAGGCTCATGCAGCTTGAACTCCAGGCCGCGGCCGGTCCAGGCGACGCAGCGCGCGCCCTCCGCCAGCAGCGACACCAGGAACTGCCACAGCTGCAGCGCACCGCGACGGCCGCCACCTGGAAATGTCAGAAGATATTATATCAATTATTTCTAGCTAGTAAAAGCTGAATACATAAGTCTATAGTGAACAGAAGACAAAGCTAAAGCTGCCATCAGATGAGCTGTATCGCAGCAACATATTCAACTGCATGCAATAATCTGCAGTTGGATCTGACTTTGCGCAGTTGACGTAACGAATCTAGCCCAGGAGCTCGGTGTAAGATTTGATCTTTAAAAGCCTCAAAATGACATTGATCACATGTGCGTTCGACGCGAACGACGCGCGTTATGCTCCATAACTAACTGGTTGGCGATGTATAGTATAACACGACTGTAGCCGACTTTAAGTTGATATCATGACTAAATGAAGTCGAACGTACAACGTCAACGTCAGTTGAATATATCGACTGCGCGCGGTCGTCTGATGGCTGCCTTAGTTTCGTCAAAAAATTTATGAGCATCGGTAAGTTAAGAACACAAGTCTGAATTTATACCATTTTTTTTTATACAATTTAATACATGTGTTTGATTTTTTGTTGTACAGTTAAAGTTCCTCAAAATATGTAAAATTTATTTCTCACTCATATGGTTTGCTGTAAGATAACCCAGTTGTGGGTTAAGCTCGCCTATGTACATCAACTGTCCAATTTTTATTGTCTAAATTAAATTGTGTGACAAAAAAGAATAAGAATAAAATTATCTATTGGATAGGCGTGTTAGCCTGGTGGACATCCCACCCGCACGCACAACACGTTTTGGAAACACATTCATTATGCGTACAGCTAAGGAGTGGAATTCCCTGCCGGAGTCTGTGTTTCCTGATGGCTACAACCTTAAAATCCCGTCTCACCGTCGACCCAGACGCCAGAAGTGGACCTCATTCGGCTAGGTGATGATGATGAGTAGCTGCTGGATAATGAGAGACTCACCAGCATGCGTGGTGGTGACGTGCTGGTGCGGGGAGGCGGCGTCGGTTCGCGTTGATGTCGTCGGCCCCGATGTTGAGCAAAGAGAACTGCTTACTGTGAAGTTAACAATAGGGTGTAGGTACCCTCTTTTTTGAAGTGTCTCAATTAGATTCTATAGTGCTAATAAACCACAAAAAAATACACAAAATTTTTATTCAGTCGCTAAGTACCCTAAAAATACATTTAAAATTTACATTTTCATATTTCGCGCGTAATTTGACGAAAATGTAAAAAGCAGTGGACGCCATATTTACTCAGTGGTCGTGACGTCAGTTGGCTGTGTAAACAAATGTGCTCAGTACGGCCAATCAGTTGACAGTTGACAGCTGTCACTTTAGTTTACATAGCCGAATGACGTAATACCATGATGGCTACTATTCCATGGCGATAAAGGAACAGATAATAAAAACTGAATACTTTAGTTATTGAATTTTAAATTTATTTTGTTTGTTTATGAACTTAAACTAACACTTACCGACTGCATTTTACATAAGCTAACTATTAAGATAATTTATATACAGGATGACTGGTAATTAGTGACCGATACTTAAACACGTGATTGTACTCATGATTACAAACAAATTTCTCTAAGAAACTTTTTTGTCACCACAGCAGCTCAAACAAGTAGGTTTTGTTGCTTGAAAATAGTGAGCAAAACTCGATTTTGCTCACTGCGTGAGACAAATTAATTTTTTAATTATTTATTTTTTAGTCATACAGTTCGAAACATTTGAACTGGACTGTACTCTGTCTCTTTCTCGCCCTTATAAAAAAGCGAGTGAGAAATATGCCATTTCGAAGTTCATTCCGATTTTGAAATTCCACCACAAAGAAAAATACGTTCGGAAATGCGTAATAAATAGAAAATATTAGTAAAATATAAAATTGTTTTTTTTTATAAATAAATTATTGAATTTTAAATTTATTATTGTATTTGAACAAAAATAAGAGTACCTGAGTACTTATAGCAGCAGATAAAAATGGAATTTAACCTTTAAATAATTATTTCTAGTTTCAACATTGACTGTTTTAGAACGTGCTTTAATAAAACAGCGGAAATAAAATAGTGGCAAATAGGATTAAGAATGTTAAAATAATTGTAAAATATGAGCAAAACTAGCGACAGAGATAGTATTTATTTTAATTGAAATCATTATTAAATCTATTACTGTTAATTATTTTATTTCCCAAGTAACATGTGTTCTCGCCGCTGAAGTGAAAAATTATGTGTGTAACACGAGAGCAAAACTTTTTGCATCTCGTGCCTTTGAATCCCTCCCCTCGCTCAGGATTCTACTTTAGAATCACTCGCTAACGCTCGTGATTCAATCAAAGAATCCTTCGCTTGCTCGGGACTCAAAATTAGCACTCGCAGCAAAAAACAACTTTGCTCTCTTGTTGCAAAAATAACTATTCTCTACACTCTAATCATTGATGGTGAAATAGTTCTTAATACATCCAGGCCAGTGTACCAGGGGCCGTTCAAGTATTACGTAAGCAGATTTTTTGCAAATATTAACCCCCTCCTCTCCCTCATCAGCAAATGTAAGAAAAGCTCTCACCCCCCATGCTTACGTAAACATTGGTACATGCATTTGTCAATGTGTTAGTTTAGTTATTAATTTATGAGCAGTAGTTGTAATTCTAGAAAAAAGGAATACTTGAAATAAAGAAAAATATCGAGTTAATTAAAAATTTTGACATTATTCATTCAAATTAACAGTGCTCAGTCCATGACACACTATCCTTGACACTAAGTCTTCAATGACATTACATGTATGCTGCTTAATGATGTGTGTCTGCTCACTTTCTTGTGATTTTGAAACATCGACATTGTTCTCTTAAAAACCTAAAAAAATTTGCACTGCTGACGTAATCACCATCTAGACCCCCCATCCCCATGTCATCAAAAATAAGCAAAGCAAAGACCCCACCGCCCCCCTGCAGTGCTTACGTAATACTTAATAGCCCCCCACCAGTGGAGCCTATCCATATCAGAACAAAAATTCAAAATTCAGCAGCACGGTATCAGTTCTCCACGCGATTAGAATAAAATTGTAAACAACAGTATGGAAACAAGTATCAGCTAGTTGCCCGTACCAGACACAACACCCGTCTGGTCGGAGGATCCTCCCTGTTTAATCGTTGTTTGCTGGACTTCACATCCTCTTCCGCATACCTCTATACTCGTGACCCTCGACAATGAACGTCAGCGCAGGAATGCGAATAGGAGTAGTATATATTTTGAAGGTATGTGAAACAGAGTGTAAAGTCCTGCAAACCTCCGTTGAAAAGAGAGGATCCGCCGACCAGACAGGTGTTATGTCTTATTTGGTCAACTGCCCGACAGATGATTTCAGGTTGTTGTATATGTCGTGGCCAGATCTTAAGGGGTGACCAGAAGGTTGTAAACTAGCGTTCCAACCAAGGTGACCTTGGTTTATGTGTTTGGTTTGTGTTGCGGCTACATGGATGTAAACCACGCGCCAACACGTTCGGTGGTTGGGAAAACGCGCCTCCCAACCAAGGGCGTTGAAGGTCATGGATTACAACTGCTGTCTACACGGATTGAAACTAGCAAGGTCACCTTGGTTGGGACGTTGGTTTGCAACCATCTGGTCATCACTTTAGAATTGATCACTTCATGATATGGCCAACTAAAACTGGCCAGATCGTTTAAACGTTAACATTTGATGATATGTCAATTCTCGTTTGGCCATATCATTGATGTAGGATTTCTATGATAATATAAAAGGTCTAAAGAAAGTATGCCAAACAAGGTTTGACATATCATCAAACTTTAACTTTACTTGGCTATATGATGAAGTGATCAATTTCTAAGATCTGACAACGACATAATTACCTTGAAATCACGCGGAGAGCTGTAATTGCGCGATGCAGGATTTAGTGGTCTAATTTATGTGTGGCGCCATAGATGTCGCTGAACTGTCTACCTCACCTATCTTCTCGTCCCAGTGCTGCAGGTGCTCGGTGCTGGAGACAGGCTCGTCCCTCTCACGCCCATCCTCCGGCACCTCCTCCACGCATTTGCCGTAGGAACTGCATCTGAAATAAAGTCAATCAATTTGCTGAACACCGACCATCACCACAAAGCGCCGCCACTAATCTATTTCATTCAGTTTTCACACATTTTATGTTTAAATACCAACTTCTGACAGCGGCTTCGCCCGCGCGAAAGTCAGTTTCTCCATACAAACTTTGGGCCCCGTTTCATCCCCTTAAGTGGTGAATTTCGGCAAATCCTCTCTTAGTGCCTACGTCATAAAAGGAAACCTTGTGCGAAATTTCACGCCCCTAAGGCCCAGTATTTCTGCTGTGCGTTGATATGTCAGTCAGTCAGTTTATTTATTTACTAGTTTCTGCTCGCGGCTTCGCCCGCGTGAAAGTACTAGATTTCTCCATACAAACTTCCAACCTCCGTTTTACCCCCTTAAGGGTGGAGTTTCGTAAAATCCGTTCTTAGCGGATGCCTGCACCTTATAAGAAAGTTTGTAGGTGTTATAGTTTCTCAGATTTCGTGATTAATCAGTGAGTGGTATTTTGCTTTTATATACATATGTATAATTATAGATTTAAACTTCATGTACAGTAGTGGTACATAGGCGGACTTAATGGAACAAGGCATTCTCTACCAGTCAACCTTTGGGTTGGTGAAGACAACACTGTGGCAGGTGTGCAAAATAAATAAATAACAGATATTTCAAATAGAATGTAGTATCGCTAAATCAAGTAAAGTAAGTATTTTATATTATAGAGATTTGTTGCCAGACCTAACTGCGGTTACCAAACCATAGCATGATCTATTTCGATCCCAACGAGCTATGAGCCAAGAATAACAAAATCTTTAGTTTCATTTTGATTAGTACTGATGAGGATTTTTGACTAGGCATAGCCATTAACACAAGTCATACTCCATAGGAACCGAAATTTCTCCAGGATTAAATTTTTTACTTATTTATTTATTTACATCAATCAACATTGGATCATACATTGAAATTAAACATTGAAAACATTAAATTTCATACATTAAAATGATAATTATAAATAAGATTAAAGAATTACATTTGAACTAATAAGTTATACAAGCTATACCACACCAAAAAAAAATTAGTTACAATAATAATAGAATTTAATAAATGATTGAATTTAAAATAATATTTTAAAATGACTGAGTACGTGAATCATGCAACAGTGATTCAGGTCGACACGTTCGGCAAGGATACTATTGCGGCTGGCCCGCACCCTGCGCACCAGGGATGTGCACCGCTTATGCATGATTGTGTGGAAACAATCCACGCGCCCCTCGCTAACATCCCTTGGTGCGCTACAGAAGCGAGGATTAAAGTAGCCTACTTCTTAGTCTATCGAGTGATATGAAGGAAAAGGAAGTTAGTGATAGCATGACGAATGACAGGGCAGAGTGGAAGAAAAAAACATGTTGCGCCGACCCCAAATAACACGGGACAAGGGCAGGAAGATGATGACTTCTTAGTCTATCGTTGTGACTGACTAAAAGTCTCTTTGTCAAGAATCTCTGTGGATCAGAGTGATCAAACCTTTGACGTAGTCTCACCTGTGTAACTGTTCCGTGTAGTCCCTGTATTCTGGTCGCGTCTCCTCTCCTTCACCTTTACATCTGTTGGCACCAATAATAATTTATTAATTCAGAACATAACTCCATATAAAATTATTAGTAGAACTTAAAACTATGTGAGCACCATTATGTCTACTGGTTCTTAACTATCAAATAATTATTTTTTTATTAATAAAAAGGAAACCACCTGAACTCAAATGAATCTGAAATCAAACTTCTAAGTTAACGGAAAAAAAAGATATGGCCGTTTACGTCGCAAAAAACGTATATTTCGTCATTCAAGGGAACCATAATTCTAGAGTACTTCCCGTTGACCTAAAATTCTGAAATTTTGCATAAAGCAAGGTTTTATAATAAGAACAAGTATAGGAATAAATCTGAAAACAGTTTTTTTTTGTTACGTCACAATTTTTTTTCTATTTTGAAGAAACTTTTTCTTTTTCTTTTTTTAAAGATCTTTCAGGGTGTGAGCGAGCTTGGTGTACTGCTGCAAATGGGTGTCGTGATGAGGTGGGGTGGAAGAGTGGAGGGTACTCACGGCTCATGCTGGTCTATCAGCGTGTGTCCATGAGTGTGTCGCGCGTACAGCTGCGGATGTGAGTGCGTGTGGGGGTGCTCGTAGGGACGCCCTGATGACGTGGGGGTTGAGGATTCTCTGGAAGAAAGGGGGTGGTCATGTTAGTAAAGTTTCCTAGGAAACCTGGAGAGAGATGAAACGTATAAAAACTGAAACTGGCTCCGACCTCACCGCTTTTAGATACGTCATGAAGTATATTTCGCATTAGTACAGAAAAATGCTCTGGCTAATCCTCGCGCCTTTTCAATGTTAGTCGACTCGTGGTATATTGGTTGGTCAACCATAAGCTTTACAAAGATTAACCTTGTTGCTCCAATAACAATCCACGAACTATTTCTCAACATAATTTATCATCTACTAAATAATTATGATTATGTTTTTTTTTTTCGAGTAAATGTGTAGAACAACGTCCTCGCCTTCTGCTCACGGATGGGTCACGTACGCTCACTTACGCAGCATCAGGCCATTGCTCCTCCTGGTTTCCATTCCAAGCAGCACACAAGATTCAAAGCATTTTTTTTTCAAATAAATTATCTAGAGGCACTTTTGAAATGTTCAGTCAGTCAGAAAAAATATGCTAATGGCAAATTCCAAAGCGTAGATCTCTATGGAGAAGAATGCGCAAGAAACTCCATGGACACTCTTTTCAATCATGTTATGTACGAGTATTATATAAGCTTTATATACATAAAAAAACTAGCTCATTTACAGCTTAGAGTTGTATAATGGCTATATTAAGGTATCCGGGTACGCCTATGGTTCTTTAATAGAATATTACAACTCAATTATACGACTTTAAGTGTTTTGTGTCGCCTCGCTGGCTATGTAGAAGCAGAAGGAACTCACCTGTGCTGGTAGTGCAGTCCCCAGGGGATGGGGTACGGCTGCCCCTGCTGCGACATGTCACCACTCCTCGGGACCCGTCTCCAGCGAGCTGTTCATGGCGAGGACCTGCGGAACAACATGATAATCATTAATTTTATAGATAAGTCGAACAAACAAAACGGTAGGACAATTTGTCAGTTGTGTGCTATAGATAGCCGTTTTAACCGACTTCAAAAAGGAGGAGGTTCTTTGTTCGGTTGAATGTGTTTTGTTTTTTTATGTATGTTCACCGATTTCTCGCTCAATTATGGACCGATTTAAAAATATTCTGTTTTTGATTGAAAGCTTATGCTTCCGAGTTGGTCCTATAGAAATATTGTTATGATCTGATCATGAACTTCGAAGATATGGAACAGAACTCCTCATAGGATCATAGCAGAACCGTCTTAAAAAGTAAAATTGCTTTGTTTATACGTTAGTCGATGACTGACTGAAAGTATATCGAACTGATCTGATGATGAAGCCTGAAGTTAGGCACCGGAACTCTGTAGAATAGAATAGAATAGAATATAACTTTATTGTACACCAAAATAGTAACAAAAACTTACAAACTAACATAATGTATGGGTACAATGGCGGTCTTATCGCTAACAGCGATTTCTACCAGACAACCTTAGGATGGACTGTAAGAACTTGTCATAAAAAATGGGGTAGACTGCGGTGTACTGCAAAATAAATTTAATTAAATTAAAAATATATATAATACTATACATAGATATAAAATTATATTATATAGCTACAATAGTATAGTTTTTTCTGTAATAAATTAATGTAATCTAACCGTGTTTGGGATTATTAGAATTGTCATGAGATGCACTCTGGCTATAAGGTATTTAAGTTTTGCTGAGGGGTACTTTTTAGTAGTGGTACCATAACTAAAAAGTGTAAAATAAAAAACTTAAAATACAACCGACTTCAAAGTAAAAAAAAACACTGAAAAGTGCAAAATAACTTTAATTTCGGAAGTCGGTGTTAAATAAAGAAGAGACAAACTAATATAGAAACACCGACTTCCGAAATTAAAGTTATTTTACATTTTAGTGTTTTTTTACTTTGAAGTCGATTGTATTTTTTTGTAAAAAGTTTTTTTATTGATAACAATTATATCTTGAAATGGTGATTATTCCATTATTGTGCATATTTGCAACATGTGTATATCAATATTTTTTTTCCACAACTATCACACAACGCCATCTAGTCCCAAACTAAGCAGAGCGTGTGCTATGAGTAGGCACTGGGTAACTGATATATTTGTCGTGGCTGAGAATCGAACCGACGGCCTCCGGAGAAACAAAAATTGCAATATCCTATGACTTCCTAGAGTCGTAACGGCATTTCCTGTCGATAGCTGCAGAAAGACAGGATAACTACAGTTAGTGGAGCTGTTGGCATGGAGAAATATAGCTTTATTGAATTGTGACTCTTTTTTGTAATTACCGGGCAGTAGTGTTACAACTTACAACAGAACTCTGCTTCCACTTCCGCGTCTGAAGAAGTTCCGCAAGCGTTTTCACTTCCGTTTCCGCTTCTGCTTCCGCGAAATTTATAACAGAACTCTAAACGAAAGAATACAGTGAGGAGCGCGTGGACAACTGGGCACATTGGAAGAGGTGCGGGGTGGGAGCGGGGGCGGTACACAAACGTGTCGCAACGAGTTTCGTTATTATAATATTTTTTTGGTCCATTCTGCGCATCACCGCGCCTCGTGACGCGATTACTACGTAAACCTTCTGTTGTTTAAAAAAAATAAAATTGTGCATTTTCTTCATAGTATTAACACTTCTGCTTCCGCTTCCGTTTCCGCTTCCGCAAAGATTTACTTTTGACTTCTGTTGCCGAGTACCTTCGACGGCTCGCTTGGCACAAAGGTTGAGCGATTGACTTTTGCGTGTCGCGGGTTCGATTACTACAAACGAAACATATATTTATATGACATACAGATAGTTCTGGGTGGGTGTCTAGTGTGTTACATATTGGGACACATCAGACCACTAACCTTACGGCGCTGCGCCACCGGTACTTGGTGGACACGTACTAAATACTAAGCTTTTTCGGAACACATTCATTGTGCGTACAGCTAAAGAGTGGAATTCCCTGCCAGAATCTTTTTCGGTGGGAAAATCATCTTATGACAAGCCCAAGTTGTCAACGGCGCGTGCTGTTCCGCGCGCGCCTCAAGGAGATGTCAGCAACTGTAGGGACCTAGCAGGGTCGAAGTCTACTGGGGCCAAGGGTCTGATTCTGAAAGGAAGACTCGGCCCTGGTACGAAAGGCAACGAAGGAACAGGAGTGGGTTTTTAGTCAGTAAAAGTCTGACACTATCTCCCGCCCCGCCCAAGAGCGGGGGATGTCATAAGAATCTGACAGCTACAACCTAAGCCTTTTTAAGCGAAGAGTGAATAGGTTACTTCTAGACAAGCGTGCTCCGTTGACCACATCATCTCTTACTATCAGTTAAGAGAGTAATCAAGTGCAAACCTATCAATAATAAGAAAAAAAATTAACAATATTGAAATAATGTTGGCACAACGACAGAAAGGGAAATAGGTGAGTGCGCCGTATTTATTTATTTATATATACTTTATTGTACACTAATAATGACCAATATGAGCTTTAAATTTAAAACATACAATTACCGTAAGTTTTTTTTTCCACAACTATCACACAACGCCGTCTAGTCCCAAGCTAAGCAGAGCTTGTGTTATGAGTACTAGACAACTGATAAACTTACTTATATATTTCTAAATACATACATATTATAGATAAATTACACCCAGACACAGAACAATCGTGCTCATCACACAAACATTTGTCCTGGGTGGGAATCGAACCCACGACCTCCGGCATAGCAGTCAGGGCCACTAACCACTAAACCAACAGGTCAGTCAAACTTTTGGGCGGCCTTATTGCCTTCCGCGATCTCTTCCAGGCAACCCTGGAATACTAGTCGGGTAAAATCGAAACATAACACAACATCTAACATAATTAGTTAACACTTCGCGTGACCCAAGGCCTGGATTCCACCTCGGTCAGAGATAAAGCATTGCCATTCAATGTGGCAATGCCGCCAGTCTTTTGGGTACAATTCCAGTCGACAGCGATGCGGAGGAGTTTTATGACGCCATAATTATTTTAGTTAGGAGCAGCCTTTAGTGTATGTTTTAATTAGTTAAGTGTTATATTTATTTTTAATATATATTTAGTTTTAATTAGTTAAGTGTTTTTGAAATACTATTAAAATATATATGCTAAATAAAAAAATAAAAATTACAAGGTGAAGTAACATTCCTTCACAAGTCTTTTAAATATACACATGATATAGTGCTTACATGCGTTTTATTAACACAAACAACGTATTCCAGACGAATTTTATGCCGTATTTTCATCAAGAGCAATTGATTTCCAGTACTCAATTAAAAACAAACACACCACAAGCAAATCCGCGCGGCACGACACTCCCCTCCCGGATATGAGCGTACAAACCAATCAGACAAGACGGCAGCCGCATGTCAAGTGACTGCCACTAATCTACGGCAAATGTTGGGGTGACTGCGGAGACTTTAAAAATAAATTGACACAAATGTTTTTGTTATAAAGTCGATTCTCGTTTATTCAAACCTGCAATAATTCGAACCGCTCTATAATTTATAATTCAAAGTTATCACGAGTTCGCTAGGAAAACTATCTATATTATATAAAAATCAATGCCAGTTTTCGTTGTAATTTTATAACTCAAGAACGGTCTCATCTATCCAAACCAAATGTTTAGGCTTTGTTCGGAATATTTAGTAGATGGTTTATGTTAAGTTTGCACAAAATCGGTCGAGCGGTTCTTCATTTATCACATTTTTTGTAACAAATGAATTCAATAAATGGGGGATCATTTTGATAATGGGGATTTTGCTGTCAAATTGAAACTTGCAGAGTAGGGCAGAGTAGAGCAGAGTAGGGTAGAGTAGAGTAGGTTAGAGTAGAGTGGAGTAGGTTAGAGTAGAGTGGAGTAGGGTAGAGTTGGGTAGAGTAGAGTAGGTTATAGTAGAGTAGAGAAGGTTAGAGTAGAGTAGAGCAGGGTAGAGTTGGGTAGAGTAGTCAGTTGACGGGATCGAAGCCGCGGGCAAAAGCTAGTCTGTTTATATT
Organism: Mythimna pallens; assembly: GCA_961205895.1. Classification (NCBI taxonomy): domain Eukaryota; kingdom Metazoa; phylum Arthropoda; class Insecta; order Lepidoptera; family Noctuidae; genus Mythimna; species Mythimna pallens. The sequence goes on along the minus strand of OY540851.1, from coordinate 3,468,160 downwards.
TCGAACTAAATCAATACATTTTTATGCACTTGTTAATTTGAACGAAAATATCATCGTTGCGTAACAGAACGACGCGTTAATTCGAACTCATCGGCGTCAAACACTTGGCAATTCAAAGTTGTAGAGAAAGAGAGAGATAGATTGCAGAACTTGCAGAGGTATGTAAGTACATTTTGAGACAAATTCAAACTTGTATCATCGTACAACAAGCCCTTGTTTTTGTAATGATTAGTTTGACACACACTTCCTCACGAATTGGTTTTCAGTTCGAATCAATTTTTCGAACCATTTGATATTTCGAACTCTCGATAATTCGTAATATTTTATGAGTTCTTCGAGGTTCAAATTAACGAGATTCGACAGTATTTGGAAAGATACATCTGGATCAGGGGCGCTGGCTTTTAGAAAACCTCAAGGGTGCTCACGCTCATTTGATAACTCGAAAGAGTGGCGAAGTGTGAGAAGAGAAATACACACTGATCGACCGACAAATAAATAAATGTCCTACTTACATACTGCGTAGGTACTTATTACTATTAATAATTATGTTTGATAAAAATATAAAATGTATAAAAATTAAACTAGTTTTTTATTATTAGAAATATTATAATTTAAACGTAACCTAAAAGGCGATTACTGATCTGTTTCTTGATGTCTGTTCTCTGGGGTGCTCGGTACCCACTGTTTATTTCTCATGGGTGCTCGAGCCCCCGAGCACCCACGGGGTCGGCGCCCCTGGCTTGCTATGTTTGAGTTTACTCGTTCTTTTATTCTTTCTTCAATCCAGGCACCAATCAACCAATTGGATCCAACCACTTGGCAGTACAAGTTTGCCGAAGTTTGCTCGAGCCCCCGGCACCCACGGAGTCGGCGCCCCTGATCTGGATGACATATTTGTTTTATGTTGGTGATACCAAGGAAAATATTGATGAATATTTTGGCGGGGTTTCTTCGAGTGAAGTTCAGTAGCTGTTTTAACCGCTTTCTTCGGATTGGTCCGATGGATGTTGTCGTGTCCTATACGCCAGGGTCGTGTGTTAGCGACTGGGTACTCCATCTCGTTTGAGTGGACACACAAACACAGACACACACACACACACACACACACACACACACAGTGTGAGTCGTGTGAGTGTGTGTGTCGTTCTGAAGAAGAACGGAAATGGTCAACGGAACTTCATACTCACATAGATAACACAATGAAGATAATTAAGCGACTAAGACAATACAAAAAAATAAATGGTTGGAACTGATGATGATGATGGAGCCGGAAGATACGCACCAGAACTCTAATTAATCAATATATCGTAGCCGTGTTTAGGCTTATTAGAATTGTCATGATATGCACGATGACTACAAGGTATCAAAATGATCAGATGATGGAGCCGGAAGGTGGACGGTACACACGGGAACTTCATAATAAAACAATGAATCCTAGCAGTGCCCAAACACGGCTAGGATACATTGATTAATTGGAATTGTTCTGAGAAATAGGCACTCTGGTTATTAGTGTATAAAAAATAAAAAAATTAACCGACTTCTCTAAAAAAATACTAAAAGGAACAAAATAACTTTAATTTCGGAAGTCGGTGTGAAATAAGAAACAAACAATACGAGAAACACCGACTTCCGAAATTAAAGTTATTTTAATCCTTTTAGTGTTTTTTTTTGTGAAGTCGGATTTTGTTTTTGTAAAAAGTTTTTATAGTGACATGCGTTACATCCCTCCGCTTCACGGTCGGGAATTTAAAGGAACACAGGTGGATTTTATTCTGTAAAAGTCTGACATCCTCTCGCTCCAGCCAGGCGGGGAGGAGTTATTTTGTGATTTCCTACGTAAAAATATGGGTTGGTGCTGCACAATGCCATCTAGCGGCTTTGGACTCAGTGGAAGGAAAGTCGTGCGAAGAGGCTAATTGGTTCCAGATTTGGTTAGTCTAATCTACAAAACCTGGAGTACAAGCGTAGGGTAGCCAGCCTTCCACCTTTACGTTGTTTACACCTCTACGGTCCGCACTAAGCGTTTCGCCTCATCGTTTATACCGCGTAGGTACATCGAAGGACTGGAACAAATTGCCTGCTGCGGTCTTCCAGTCCGATTTTAATTTAGGTGTCTTCAAGGCTAGAGTGAAAAGGCTCTTAATAAACTAGTGCGCCTCACCATCAACAATTGCATCACTGCTTACCATCAGGTGGGATCGGTTTATATCAATTAAAAAAGAAGTTCGTCTAAGCTCAAAAAGACTCACGCTTGGCAGGTCGCTGACTCTTCAAATCATAATAGTCTTTGATTGACAGACAGCTCACCAATCTGATTATGGATACACACACAAATGCCAGGCGGAGCCGGGAGGCGAGACGTGAATAGTAATGACTTTTGTCGATACTGTATCAAGACTGAGAAATAAATACTCACAGGTCTTGAAGCTATGCAAAAAGGGTATAGTTATTGAATTGTTAGGCTTCTGCCTAACAATTATAATAAATGATTAGTAAAAAAAAAAACTGGGCAGGTCCGACTCGGACCCGCGCCCTAAGGGTTCCGCACAAACTCACATATGTAAATAGTTCAAATCCCGAATGGATTGTCGAAGATTTTTCAGAATCGCAAAAAAAGTTTTTTTTTGTGACGTAAAAACAAAACTGTATTCAGATTTATTTCTATATCTATACTATAAGACCTTGCTTTATGCCAAATTTCAGGATTCTGGGTCAACGGAAAGTAGCCTATGAATTTTGATTCCCTTAAGAGTCGAAATATACGAATTTTACGACATAAACAGTCGTATCTATTTTTTCCGTTGACATCAAGGGACCGCAGTCTTGGGTATATGAATTTAATTTCAACTCGATACCTCCACGCTTTTTTTGAGATAAAGGGTCTTGACATACAGACAGACAACAACGTGATAAGGGTTCCGCTTTTTCCTTTTGGGGTACGGAACCCTGAAAACAAAATAATTCATACGAATTGTGAACTAACTTATTTTTACAGTCGGTTAAAAAAAAGTTAGTTCATTATTGTAAAGGCGAAACATTGTGTTCGTGTGTTTATTACTACTTCACGCTGAATGGCTGAACGGATTTCAATGTCTGGTACTCAGACAGACCATGTGAAGTAGGTTCCCTTGGGACTATTTTTATAATCACGCGGGCGAAGCTGCTGGCAGCAGGTAGGTTAAAAATAATAATAAAACATTTGTGTAACGGCCTTGAAGCCTGTGTGGATCTACGGCATACAACTTTGTGGAAGCTGTAGGAACTCCAATATATCCATTATGCAGCGCATGCAAAGTTCAATATTGAGATCTATATGCGATGTTCCCTGGTTCGTTAAAAACACCGAAATACAGAACAACTGCAAATGCGTACAGTAATAGAGGAATTCCTCAACGCCTCTGAAGAATATCTGAGAAGGCTTGAGAACCACCCTAATGAACTTGCTACCAAGCTGACAACCTGGTCTTACTATAAAAAGAAAAAAAAAGACATCCCACCCATAAGTACAAAGCGTTTTGGGAACACATTCATTATGCGTACAGCTAAGGAGTGGAATTCCCTCCCGGAGTCTGTGTTTCCTGATAGCTACAATCTAGGGTGTCTTTAAGTCAACAGTGAATAGGTTACTTCTAGGCAAGCGTGCTCCATCGTCGGCCACATCATCGCTTACCATCAGGTGAGATAGTGGTCAAACGCGAGCCTATCAATAATTAAAAAAAAGACATCTTGTCAATTTCGCCACGACAGACGTAGTACCTACTTACCAAACGTCAAAATATGAGTAGTTGTCCTCGCTGGGGACACACTCCACCTGTACCAATCTTCCAAGACATCTGTTTATAGTTAGATACTGATTGCAGATAAACCCAGAGAAAAAAAAAGTGTAATAAACAAAGTCGACTTAAGAACTTCCTCCTTTGAAGTCGGCCAAAAATACTTTAAAACATAGACACGGTTTTCAAAATAAACGCCTTAAAAATCGATCTGGCGCTCATAATCCGAGATTGTTTGAAATCTAATCGCGCGGCGGAAGTGAATCCCGCTTTCTTCCATTTCCCGGGGCGACATCCCGGGGCGAATCCCGGGATCGTGGCTTAAATACTTTCTAATGAAAATCGAATCGGTAACTAGTTTGTGGTAAGAAATATTTTACATTAAAATAGGTCAAGGTTAAGAGTGCTTAACCTGTGTGTAACCTGTGTTCTATACAACCACTCTACGTGATTATGACGTTATTACACATCTTTCTAGATATTTTGGAATCACAGGCATATTGTAAATGCGGTCGTCTCCTTCTGCGAAACAGTAATGCTAGCAAAGGAGGAGGCCGACAACGGTCCTCTCGCCCCAGCCGCCGGGATTCCGATCCCGATTACCAGCCACCGCAGGCGCGGACTTGCGGACAGCGAGCAATAGGTAGCTCACTGTCCGACCGTCCGGTAACCGTCCGGACCGAGCCCAAGTTGTCGACGGTGCGTATTGTTCCACGCGCGCCTCAGGGAGATGTCAGCAAATCGTAGGGGCCCAGCAGGGTCGAAGCCTACTGGCCACGGGTAGTATGAAAGTGAAACCCGGGGCCCTGGGACGAAGGCAAAGAAGGAACAGGAGTGGGTTTTTAATCAGTAAAAGTCTGACACTGTCTCGCGCTCCGCCCAAGAGCGAGATTTGTCATTAGATGATTTTCCCACCTAAAAAAAAGGCATCTTGTGAATATTATCTAGGTTTCTAATAAAATCCAAAACCTCTGTAAATCTGCCATTTTGCGTGCACTTTAGTCCTTCTTATTGTACTCAAAATATAAAATTTACAATATAAATATATAAAGAACTAGCGGTCCCGGCAGACGTTGTTCTGCCCAAAAGCGGGATTTAGTAAAAAAAAAATTACCCTACTCTACCCTACTCTACCCTACTCTACCCTACTCTACCCTACTCTACCCTACTCTACCCTACTCTACCCTACTCTACCCTACTCTACCCTACTCTACCCTACTCTACCCTACTCTACCCTACTCTACCCTACTCTTTTCTTTGCTATAAACCACACGGAGCCCGAGACCTTTCCAACGAATGCAAAACCGTGGAAATCGGTTCGTGCGTTATGGAGTTATAGCGCCAGGAAGGAAAACCCGACTTATTTTTATATAGTAGATTTTCTTCAAAAACTTTTAAGGTTTTCAAAAAAATACGTATGTCCTGGAACAAGTTCTATAAAATTTTTGAATAAATGACGGAATCAGCTGCCTAGAGTTTTCAGGCGTTAGCTCTTTTTTTTTCTCGTTGCGTTTCATCAAAATTTTACGTTTAATTGCGTTGGATGAAACAACAAGCTTTTAAACCATGCTTGCGTTGACGATAGTTAAGTGATGATTTCCATACAACCGCTAGATATTTTGGAAATACAAATGTTTTGATGAAAAATAATCCTATTTATGATTAATTGATACTTACTATAATATTTGTATAATCACAAAAACCCACATTATCATACTTAGTCTTTTTCCAAACTAGCTTGCAATTAAGCTTCACTTTTTTTAACTGACCGACATTTTGACAATTCAAAAGTGTCTGTAAATGGTTTATTTGAAATGTTTCTGATTGATTTCTTGGGGTCGGCTTCTGCAGTCTCACAGCCTCAGTCACAACCCAGTTACTGGACGATACTCCTTGGATAGACAGATCTGATGGCCATCCTTTCTGGGGTCTGACTATCTGTAACGAATGTCTAACATCTACGAATGACCACCGAGACAAACGGCGAGTGTCAGTAATGTCCTAAATAAACTTAGAAAAGTACATATGAATTGAAAAAATCACATTTTCATCACGGTTTCGAACCCCTTGTATGAGAGGTATCTTAACCACTGGGCCATGACAACACTTCTTAAAAAGCTACAATTCTCAAATTCTGTTAAAGAATTGATGAAAAGATGTTGCCCCGAGGTGACTGAGGGGTGCACCGCGGATATTTTATTGAATAATGTTAAATATTCAGATCAGGTATTTCTATTATAATGACAATAGGTAGGTGTGAAAAATTGGAGCTTTGTGAAGTCAATCAGTTTCTTGTGATACAATTTTGATTCGAAAGAGACACCGCGGGTCTGAACATATTTTTTATTTTTTCGGTGGGAATTATCATCTTATGACATCCCCCGCTCTTGGGCGGAACGGGAGATAGTGTCAGACTTTTGCTCACTAAAAACCCACTCCTGTACCTTCGTTGCCTTTCGTACCAGGGCCGAGTCTTTCTTTTACAATCAGACCCTTGGCTCCAGTAGGCTTCGACCCTGCTGGGCCCCTACAGTTGCTGAGATTTCCTTGAGGCACGCGTGGAACAGTACGGTCTGAACGTATAGGGCAACTAACGGAACACTGGCGGGTTTTAGTTGGTACAAGTTTGACACACCCTCTCCCTCCAGGAGCTCTGATGATTTTTCACATTAAAAAAGCCCTATATGGTCTGATTATCATCCCATCACACCGTAGCAGTTAAGGAACATAGACATTTTTTCCTAAATTTGTTACCATCCAATGACTTCTCCCGTTCCAGGGTGGAGCGAGACGGCGTATCAGACTTTTACTGACTAAAACCACACCCCATGTTTATTCTTTACATTGCATTCCAGGACCCCGGGGTTCTCTTTCGGCCTAATCATGGCCCCAGTAGGCTTCGGCCATGCTGGTCACCTACAGGTTTTGCTGACATCTCTTTGAGGCGTGACTCGGGCGCGATCCAGATGGTTACCGGACGATCGGACGGCGAGCTACCCATTGCTCGTCGTCCTTTAGCCTACGCCTACAGTGGCTTGAAATGTGGGTCGGAGTCCTCGGCTGGGACGTGAGGAGGTCCGTTCCCTCACGCGTGCGTCCGCCTCTTTCGCTAGCATTACTAAATCGCACGCGAAGGCGACCGCCTGCCATTCACGTTCGCCTAGACACCTATTCACTCTTGACTTAAAGACCCCCAGGTTGTTGCTATCAGGAAACAAAACACGGGCAGGGAATTCTACCCCTTAGCTGTACGCACAATGACTGTGTTCCCAAAACGTTGTGTGTGTGTGTGTCCGCCATGCTTTACACCGCATCGCTTTACGCCGTGTGATCCAATGATGGAAGGAGCTTTAAGAAAATGTTACAGTAGGAATTCATCCTACAACTGGTGTAGCCGTGTATCGGCTATGGATCTACAAATGTGTGGGAGCTTTCAGCAGAGCGGGGAGGCGTGTCCGGAAGTCAGTATGCCCCCCTACTCCCACCTAGTTTGCTGTGTCGTATCGAGCGCAGACATATAACGTAGTATGACAGTACAGATCAGACCTTATTCGTATTGTTTTTATGAATTTTTGAACAGAAATTCATTTTCATAGAATTCAAATTCAAAATTGTTTTTATTTCACATAGGCCTACATGGGCGCTTATAAAACGTCAGAAGCTAGTGCACGGTTCCAAATTGGTCGTTTCCTATGGAGAAGAACCGGCAAGAAACTCCATGGTTACTCTTTTAAAAAAATGATTGATCCTACAATATTTCCATAAGTATTAATAGTATTTATTACTCAATCTTTTTTAGGGTTGCGTACCTCAAAAGGAAAAAGGAAAGAACGTAACCCTAATAGGATCACTTTGTTGTCCGTTGTCTGTCTGTCTGTTTGTCTGTCTGTCAAGACCCTTTGTTTCGGGAATGTGTAGAGGTATCGAGTTGAAATTAAAACCATATACTCAAGTCTGCGGACTCTTGAAGCTGTAAAAAAATCAAACTTGTAAGTTACCGAGAAAAAAAGATACTTCGGTTTATGTGGCAAAAAACGTACATAATACGACACTCGAGGATATCAAAATTCATAGGGTACTTCCCGCTGACCCAGAACCTTGAAATTTGGCATAAAGCAAGGTCTTATAGCACAGGAAAAGAAAACTGTAAATTTGTTGTGACGTCACATTTTTTTTTATGGTTTGGAAAAATCTTCCGAGACTCTATTCTGGAATTGAACTATTTACCTAGGTAAGTTTACGGCACGAGTCCGACTCGCACTTGCCCAGTTTTTAGTACCTACTATGATTATAGAGTGGACTCATCGAAGGACTGGAACAATTTGCCTGCTGCGGTCTTCCGCATTTATAATTTAGGCGTCTTCAAGACTAGAGTGAATAGGCTCTTAGTAAACTAATGCGCTTCACCATCAACGATCGCATCACTGCTTACCATCAGGTTGGATCGCAGTCAAACACTAGTTAGAAACGACTAGATAGTGGTTTGTTACCATCAGGTAAGCGATGATGTGGCCGACGATGGCGACGTTTACCTAGAAGCAACCTATTCACTCTTGACATAAAGGCACCAAGAAACACAGACACCGGCATGGAATTCCAAGCTGTACGAACAGTGAGTGGTATGACCACCATGTACTGGTGGCACAACGCCGTATACCTAGTGGTCCGATGATGAAGCGGGCTAGGCGTAGTTAAATAGTGCAATTCCAGTGCACACTCCCCAAAATGTCAGCAACTCGGCGTCGATGCTCAAGAATTTGAAGCTTCGACTCGACGAGTGCATCATTGCCGATGATCTTTTCAGTCGATTCTAGCGCCTCGAGCTGGTATCTGAAGAATCCATCCCAAAGATGAGAGTAGTACTCCATACACGATCATGTTTCACAAGACGCGATGCACAAGACCCTCCGTAATGCAAGGCCGACTCCCCGTTGATTAGTTTTTCTACATTAAGCAAGTATTCTTTTCATTTTACACCTTCCCCACACAGCTCTGATCCCACAAAGCGACGATGACAGGGCTTATTAGCTATATTGAGCTATTTGTTTAGGACCCCCCGGGGGTCAATAGTGACTATAGATTGACTACCACATCGGTCGATCAACACGAAAATCATAATAAAAACATTTTTTTTATTTAAATACAGTATTATGCTATATAGTTTATAGTGCAGGACCGCATTCTGTGCAAATAGTTATAAACTCAGAAAAGCACGCAGATTGTGATTCTGGATGTTGCCAGGAGGTTTATTGGAGTCTACTTTTATTTTTACAGCCCACCCGCCCACCATTATGGTGTGTCCAGATCTGGCGAATGCGCCGTTGGCGAGCCGCTTGCATGCGGTTATAGCCTAAGTTTGGTGCGCCGCTCTAGTGCAGCTCCAGTAAGGCTCGAGTGAGCTCGCTCGCGCTCACATAACTTCTTTCGCGTTTGAACTACAATGCGTTCCAAATAAGAATAGGATCGATTGCCATGTTGTGACGTCACGTCATACTGTAAAATCGCAAGAAATTGGGCAAAATTGAAGAACTCCGAAATGAGCAAAATTGAAGAACTGGATTCTGATTAAAAAAATTTCGTTTACAGTTCGTAAATAAATTAAATTTTAAAAATTTCTTGTTTTGCTCACCATAATAATTCTTCGATTTGACAGTATGACGTGACGTCACAACATGGCAATCGATCCTATTCTTATTTGGAACGCATTGTATGTATGTGTATCCCTGCGTCGCTCGAGTACGGCGCGTAGCTTGCGCGCGAGCGGCGCAGGGGTTTCGTACGAACATGAAATGAACGCGCCCAGTTCGCAATCAGCTCGCGAACGGCCCGCGAGCGGCGCATTCGTCTGGTCTGGACACACCTTTTAGATATCAAGTAAATGGACCGAACAAATGAAATGTGTGAGGAGTCATCTAAATCATATGAAAGAAAAGGGACAAGAAGGGTAACGTGTGACAGTGACAGGACAGAATGGAAGAATAAACGTTTGCGCCGACCACGAGTAGCACGGGACAAGGACAGGAAGATCATGAGAATGAGTGAGAATATCCAATTGTTTCTTATGATTAAAGATACTTGGAGCTAGTGAAGCCAAAACTACGCAAAATGCGGTCGCCGGGAGCCCGACTTCGATTTCCAGCCACCGCTGCACCGTAGGCCTGGGCTTGCGGATGGCGAGCAACGGCTAACTCGTCGTCCAACCTGTCTGGACCGAGCTCAAGTCATCGACGGCGCGTCAGCAAAACCGTAAGGACCCAAGCCTAGGGGTCGAAGCCTCCTGGGGATATGGGTTGTGCGAAAGAGAACACCGGGAACGTAGGCAAAGAAGGAACAGGAGTGGGTTTTAGTTAGTAAAAGTCCGACACTCCCTCCTGCTCCACCCACGCAGAGCAGTAGGAATTATTTAATGATTTCCCGTTAAAAAAAAATAATAGCGATAGCGATGTGACGTAATCTGTTTCTGACACTTCGAACATTTATTTCATATACCAGGAATTTTGTTTTTGAGGTGGGAAATCATCCAATGACTTCTCGCGCTCTAGGGTGGAGGAGGCGCGAGGGCGTGTCAAACTTTTATTGACCAAAATCCACACCTGTGCCCTTCAGTTGCCCTTTGCGTTTTAGGATCACGGTTTTCCTTTTAGAAATTCTCTGTGGCCTTAGCGGGCATCAGCCCTGCTGGGTCCCAACGGTTTGTTGACATCATGGCGGACGGCGAGCTACCTATTGCTCGTCGTTCGTAAGCTCGCGCCTGCTGTGGCCGGACTAGCGTTTTGCTTCTGACGCTTCGAATATTTAATTCTATTTTATCTGGCATGTTCGAAGATGCGCATCTTTGAACATGCCAGATTGCCGTATTGACGTCTTTCATGCCATCTTACGTAAAAGGGCCGCAACGCTGCTAAGTCGCGTTTACGATAGTAGCAACAGCATTATTAGCGTTGTGGCCGATCGATTAGACTGCCCAATATTGTGGCAGTGGATCAGGGGCGCAAGTTTTTAGTAAACCTCGTGGATGCTCATGAAAGAAATGCACACTGATCAAAGTCAAAAGTCAAAGTCAAAAATTTTTTATTTCACATAGGCCTACATGGGCACTTATAAAACGTCAGAAGCTAGTGCACGGTTCCAAATTGGTCGTTTCCTATGGAGAAGAACCGGCAAGAAACTCCATAAGAACCGGCAAGAAACTCCATCGATCGACCGACAAATAAATAAATGTCCTACTTACATACTGCGTACTTAATTACTAATTATGTTTGATAAAAATATAAAATGAACCCATTATATAAAAATGAAACTAGTTTTTATTATCAAGAAATATTATAATTTATACGTAACCTAAAAGGCGATTACTGATCTGTTTCTTGATGTCTATTCTCAGGGATGTTCGGGGGCTCGAGCACCCACGGAGTCGGCGCATTGGATACAGATGCATGTCAAGAAGTAATGTACGTAGTTAATTTTAGGTTACTAACACAATTTTTAAGTATAACTACTAAAAATATGGATCTGTTTATCTGAGACAAAATATAAACTCCTAAACAGGATTGCATGTCACTTGCATTCTATCGTTTACATACAGTAACAAACATAACCCGGCATCGCTTACTATCGTACCAGTAAATATTTAACTACAGCTAAAACCCCTGTGTATTCCCGGGGGTTCTCGACTGAACCCCCCGGGAACACAGTGTACTTAGTTGCATTTAGATACACTTGTTAAATTAGTAGTATTTTATGTTTTAATTGACCGCTATGTTTTGCTTTTTCTGGGTTCAGATGGTTTAATATTTTTCTTAAAAATGTTTTTTGTGATTTTGTAGTTTTGCTTAAAACACTTTTATCATCTCCCTAGCTCTTCCAGCTTGGGGTCGGTTTCCAATTCAACCGTATGCGGCTGAATACGCATGTTTTACATGAAGCTACTGCCTGTCAGAACTCCACAACCCAGTTACTGGTCAACACTATACTCCTTGAGTAGACTGATGGTCAGACTTTCTGTCGTCTGACTACCTGTAACGACTGTCAAAGATCTTCGAATGACAACCGGGACCAATGGCTTAACGTGTTTTCCGAGGCACGGAGTGTCAGTAATGTCCTAAATAAATTTAGATTTTTTTTTTCGGTTGGAAAATCATCCAATGACATCCCCCGTTCTTGGGCGGACCGTGAGATAGTGTCAGACTTTTACTGACTAAAAACCCACTCCTGTTCCTTCTTTGCCTTCGTTCCAGGGCCCCGGGGTTCTCTACGGCTTCGACCCTGCTGGGCCCCTACGGTTTTGCAGACATCACCATTAGGCGCGCGTGGAACAATACGCGCTGTCGACAACTTGGGCTCGGTCCGGACGGTTACCGGACAGTCGGACGGCGAGCTACCCATTGCTCGCCGTCCGCAAGCGGTGGCTGGAAATTGGGATCGGGATCCCGGCGGCTGTTGCGTGTGGGCTGTTCTCTCGCCAGCCACAGAAAAATACATATGAATTGAAAAATTCTTTAAAAAATTTAAAAAATATTTTTCACTGCTGATTAATATGATTACGCTGGCCTACATATGCAAAACCACAAAAAAAAAAACGATTTCGACTTTGCCCACTCAAATTTGATAGGCAATATGAATGTTTACTGGTATAGTAATAAAGTCCTATGATAGATTGTCCTTAGTAGAGTTCCATAGCCAAATGGCAAAAAACGGAACCCTTATAGATTCGTCATGTCTGTCTGTCTGTCTGTCTGTTCGTCGTGACGCACGTCGCAGCCACTTTTTTCCGAAACTATAAGAACTATACTGTTGAAACTTGGTAAGTAGATTTATTCTGTGAACCGCATTAAGGTTTTCATTTAAAAATAGAAAAAAAAAAACAATAAATTGGGGGTTCCCCACACTTAGACCTGAAACTAATTTTTTTTTTCATCTGACCCTTTGTGGGGTATCTATAGATAGGTCTTTAAAAATGATATTGAGGTTTCTAATATCATTTTTTTCTAAATTGAATAGTTTGCGTGAAATACACTTCCAAAGTTATAATACAATGTGTGTAGTCGTCCCTCTGTAACTTCTAAAATGAGAGTGTATAAAATTGTAGGGACTTCTCAGGAATATTGGAAATTAAAAAATCAGGATCGTAGCTTGCAGTGTACCAGTATAATTTTGCCCGACATGACATTCAAAAATCATGGAGGTCGTTAATACTTAACGCCTGATAAAAATATTATAGCTAAAACTTATCAATAAACTAATTATAGCAAATTTAAAGTGACTAGTTGTACAGAATTGAAGTGACGCTTCAACAAAGAGAATGATAAATCTAAAAAAAATATATGATGTACATGAACGAGAACTAGTAAGTAGTTTTTTTTTAGTACGTCATAAATCGTAAACCGCAATTTACCTTTCAAGTTTGTACGGAACCCTCAGTGCGCGAGTCCGACTCGCACTTGCCCAGTTTTTTTCTAGAATGACCCTTAATTTTTATGTTCTTAAGGTAGAAAATACTGAAGATAAGAAAGATCCTGCAAAATTGTAAAAAGTCAAAATTTGGCCCGCTGTACAAATTGAAGTTTTTAGCACATAATACCTACGATTTGATTGATGTTTTTATGTATTCAATGCAAGGACCTTTACATTTGATATTTGTAGCACAATCACTAATTTAAATTAACATTACTATTTAAAATATACCGTGCGGAATACGAAATCGCAAGAAATCTGGGCAAAGTTGTACGGTTTTACGGAACTTATATCTTTTCTATTTATCTATTTATTAAGTTGCACCATGTTATGCGGATATCTTCATTCTTTATGCGATCACGCAAGGAAACTTCGAGCATAGCCCTTTCCATTGCCCTTTAGGTGACTGTAAGCCTTCTGATGCGGCCCATTGTAAGCGACCATGTTTCAGAGCCATATGTCATCACTGACAACACGCACTGGTCATAGACTTTTGTCTTGAAACACTGTGGTATGTTGGACGAGAAGATACTGCATAAAGAATGAAGATATCCGCAGGATAACCAAGGTCGCCGACATAGCCCGAGAAATCGCCAAACTAAAGTGGCAGTGGGCGGGACATATTGCTCGTAGAACGGATGGTCGATGGGGCCGAAAGGTTCTAGAGTGGCGACCGCGCACCGGAAGAAGACGCAGCGTTGGAAGGCCTCCCACAAGATGGACTGACGACCCTCACGGTCGCGGGAGTGCGGTGGATGCGGGAAGCACAGGATTGGTCGTTGTGGCGACGCTTGGGGGAGGCCTATGTCCAACAGTGGACGTCTTTCGGCTGAAATGGTGATGATGATGACCATGTTAAGAAAATGCCTAAGGCGTTAAGTCCGCCTTCGTATAGTATTTACTAGTGCATAAAGCTTTAATAAATAAATAAAAACGGAGTTGCGAGACAAACTTATAAAGTTACCTATTGAACATAAGGTGACAAAAAGAACACGTATTTATTTTAACACGGTTCCCTGGTTTCTATTCCTTTGTGCTAAGTTTGGCGCGAACACAATGGAACAGCGACTATTATGTCCTGAACCCCAATTCATTAGCTAATTGTGTGGTGTGACGTTAGAGTACACAATACAGTACATCAATACACACACCTGAACATGTCACATTCTTTCGGTATTTGCGACACGGCCATGCGACACTCGCTTCGTTTTTATTTGTTATTTGACTAGGTACCGAAAAGGGTTAGTTTTTAAATTAAAAATCGATCAAGTGCCTAGCTAAGTAGTTCAATTACCAGAATCGAGTCTCGAAGATTTGTCCTATCAATATTGATTTTATCATATAATTTATTTTAAAATTTAAGAATTATTGTCATAAAAATCTAAATGGAGATCACAGTTTGAACTTTTAAACATTGATTATATTAATGAATTATGATTTCACAGATTTTGATTTGAAAAATTTGAGCGGTTTTCTTTTTTCAAATCTGCAATACCTGTAACATCATTTGAGTCTGTATCCAAATTCAAACCGTCGTATATTGATATCTGGATTTTTTTTTCTTTTATCCTAACTCTGTACTTATTAGATGAGCAAAAAAAAAACATTCAACATTCGTTAATTTTTTTTTGGTCAAGCTTTTTTTTAATTTAGCGAAACTATCGAAGAGTAATTATTGATACCTATTTAAAGATAGATTTCCCGCACTAAAAATGGCCATAGCATCATTATTAATAATCGAATTACTTTAAACAAAAAAAATAAATCTTAATAATATTAATTTAGACGTTCAATTAACCCTTCCACAGACAAACATCACTCAAAATTAATAAAAAATCGGATTAACAAAACCAACCCTTCACTGCCGCTGCCGGTCAAAAATACCCCAAAATATTATAGTACCTACCCCAAAACAATTCACAGTCTAGCGTACATTATTAACACTGGCTATTACACGCTGCGTCGACAAGCATTACATCACGAGGGCTTAGCGGTAAAGGGTTGAATTAGCCAGCATTTTTATGTACATATTTTTAAATTGTTGAAACATTTTTTTAATGACATATACTGCGAGCCAACCAGCCTCATCTAGTTTATTAAGAGCCTATTCACTCTAGCTTTGAAGACTCCTAAATTATAACCAAAAGGGAAGACTATTAATTTAAAAAAGGTTACAATAGAACAATTCACTGTAAACTCTATAAAAGCTTCAAATCAAAATTGACGTAACACAAACAATAAAACTCATAACATTATCGCCGCGGGCCCCTGGGCCCTACGCTGCCGGGTCCCGCGGGCCCCGCGCGTTCCGTCGGCAAACAGAGGGTTAACTAGCTTGCTCTTTTCATTAAAAGCTTTACATTTGTGTCGGACTGTGAAACGAGCGAGGATCTGGGATTTAATTCCTCATATTTTTTTTAGTTTGCCTAATTGTCGTTGAGCCGGATTTTTCTTTAAGATTTCCTTAGTTTCGACTTTGAGTCTGCATTTGAGGCAATAATGTAATAACTAACAAAATAAAAATAAAAGCCCTAAAGTACTAAAAAAAGCAATCTAAAGTACGGCGTCGAAAAACTCCTGCGCTGTCGAATGGTAATGTACCCAAAAGACTGGCGGCATTGCCGCGCTGAATGGCAATGCTTATCCTTTGTCCGAAGTAAAAGCCAGCCGTTGAGTCACGCGAAGTGTCAACATGGCGTTTTGAAAGTTCTTTAATTATTTTAAGAACACTCAGACCCCACGATCCGAGAGTTTTAACCCAAAATGGCTCGAAAATATAACTACCAACAAGGTTATTATATTTCCGGCGCTTGAGGTTCTCTGCAGCCGCTGCGGCAGCACTGGCACAGCACGACGAGCTAGGAAGATGAGATGGCGCAAGAGTATCGACACAAGTAGCGTCCTACACTAAAGGCCTACTTATCTACAAATAATATAATTGAATAGGTAAAAATAATATTCCACAATTATCACACAACGCCATCTAGTGCCAAACTAAGCTGACTTATCAGATCTTTTTTTTAGGTGGGACTTCATCCTTAATTACTTCTCTTGCTCTAGGGCGAAGCAGGAGGGCGTGTCAGATTTTTACTGATTAAAACCCACTCCTGTGTTCATTCTTTGCCTTGCGTTCCAGAACCCCGGGTTCCGCTTTCGAAAGTCAACCCATGAACCCAATAGGCTTCGACCCTGCCGGGCCCCTACGGTTTTGGTCACATTTCTTGGAGACGTGCGTGAAACACTACTCACTTTCGATGACTCGGGCTCGGTCTGAACGGTTACCAGACGGCGAGTTACCCATTGCTCGTCGTCCAGTTGCTACGTGGAGTCTGCATTTGAGGTATTGAATTCAACATGCCTTTTTTCGGTAGAAAATCATCAAATGATTTGGGATATAGTCTCTCCCGCACTGGCTCAGAGGGACCAAATCCTACCTATCTTCCTTCAGTTCTCCTTTGCGCCACAGTAAATCCTTCGATCAATTGCACAACCCAGGCAGCATCTGGCCGTAGATGACCTGTCAATTTAGCTAACAGTTCTTTAGTTCTTTGAGGCGCCGTCAACTCGGGCCTGAGCCTTATTGAACGGTAAGCTACCCATTAAGCGATGGCGTCGTTGACGATGGAGCACGCTTGCCTAGAAGTAACCTATTCAATCTTGACTTAAAAACCCCTAGGTTGTAGCTATCAGGAAACATGACTGCGGCAGACAATTCAACTCTTTAGCTGTACCTACAATAGTACATTATGATATATATGCAGAAAGTTTGTCATTGCGACCGAGGCGGAATTCGCACGAGCCATAGGCGAGTGTGTTATGGAGCTGAGGGCTGCAGTGACAAATTTGCACGTGTCTCAAACGACATATTTTAATACACTTACGCAATAACTCCCAAAGGGGAGAACACGCGCAGTTTTCTGCACTAGTGTGGAAAACAGTCTATTGCGAGCCTAAAAGCGGTGGGTGTGGGTAAGAGCGGGTTTTCGAGTAAGTGTATTGAAAAGGTTAATTCACTGATTTGATCCGCCTTTTCCCTGGCCCTTCCTAGCGTTAGGGTATCATGGCCGACGGCAGCATTACATTAATTATTTGTTTGCCACTTTTCAGCTAAATGCCGGCTACTGATGTAATCCCTTCAATTCTCATGGTGTTCAGTGCGCACCTAATCGTCTGCTGGTTTATTAATTGGTGAAACAACACAATGGAAAGAGCTATGCTTGGAGTTTCCTGCCGTCATCACATCAGAAATGAAGATATCCGCAGGAGAACGAAGGTTACAGACATAGCCTGAAGAATCGCCAAACTTAAGTGGCAGTGGGCAAGGCACATTCCTCTCAGAACGGATGGTCGATGGGGACGAAATGACGAAAGACACAGCGTTGGAAGGCCTCCCACAAGGTGGACCGATGACTTGGTGAGGGGGTGAGAGTCTTGCATCCATCGGATCCCCGTGACCCTCACCAGGTCATCGGTCCACCTTGTAGAAGGCTTTCCAAAGCTGTGTCTTTCGGTACGCGGTCGCCACCCCGGGAAGGGTGAGTATTACTTGGCAATGCCATACATAAATTATTATTATTTTAATATTACTTTGTGTAAGCCCTAGATTAAAAGTATTTCAAAATGCATCTTTATCTAAAATCGCAAATAGAAAGAGTTCAATAGTAAAGCCTTTCAAATCTGGTGGAACGGGTACTTGTCAATGCGATGCGATGCAGGATTTTGTATTATAAAGTTCCTGTATATATTCAGAAAAAAAATCTCTTTTGAATTTTATTTGTTGTTTAGTATAAATCATCATCTTCCTGCCTTTGTCCCGTGTTATTTGGGGTCGACGCAACACGTTTTTTTTTTCCATTCTGCCCTGTCACTCGTCACGCTATCACTAACTTCCTTTTCTTTCATATCACTCTTCACACAATCCATCTATCTTTTCTTTGGCCTCTCTCTCCCTCTCCATCCATCCACATGTAAACTCATAACTCTTTTAGTAACAGGTGTTTCATCCCTCCTCTTCACATGACCACACCAAGAAAAACGATTCCCTTTCAACTTTTCAGTCACTGGCGCCACTTTCAAACTTCCGCTAATATACTCATTTCTCACTTTATTCATTCTCGTCACACCACACATCCATCTCAACATTCTCATTTCCGCTACACGCAATCTTTTTTCATCACTCTCTCTTGCTGTTTAATATAAATATTTTTTTAAATTACTCAATTTTCACACGTTTGAAGCAGGTTACTAAGCAAGTCTAAAAATAAACCACACATTAGCACCACAACAAGGGACACAAACAAGGGTGTACAAATACATAGTGTCAACACATTGTCTAAAGCCCCGGACCCCGCGGGGGTCTCCCATTACGTTGAGTGGTCACTATTTGATTAGCTGCAGTGAAGGGTTAAGCGACAGGTGGTTATAGTAATTGGTAGTAATTAGTGATTGAGGGCGGGTTTCTGAAGTTCTGAACTGAGTAATTTGAGTAAAGAATATCTGAAACTGTATGAGCGTCCCTCCCTTCCTGAGGTACATTTTCATACAACCGCTCTTACGTGATTATGGCGTTAATAAACATGTTTTTTTTAATATTTTAGAAACACACATATCTTGTGGATATTATCTAGGCTTCTATTGATATCAATTCATAAATATGTGTAAGTAAGTAAGACTAATCCAGTCGTCTGAAAATCTGCTATTTTGCGTAAACTTTGTCCCACTATTGCTTTTTTAGAATATAAATTTGAAGCGAATGAACAAAAATTTCTTAAAAACCTTGAAGTTACGGATCGTACAAATAACAATTTTTATTTATTATAATACTTAGCTGATTTATGGCATCGTGAATTACAATTCACATTATTTTTCTTACAGGCACATCTATTAGGTTTTTAAGAAATTATTGTTCATTTGTTTCATATCTATGTTAATGCTTATTTTTGAGATAAATGTTACATAATATTATAACTATGTATTTAATTACAAATAAACGTTTACAATACCAAAGAAAAGATTTTTGTCATTACACGGAACCAGTTCTGCCCCCCTAGCCAAGTTACAATCGTATCGTTCGCGCCGAACCCCTTGAGTAGTCCAGGGCTCCGATTCCTTAGTTCTGACGTCATCTCAACGCTCAGTCACGTGGTCAGAAGAAAGGAATCGGAGGCGTGGCCTACTCGAGGCGTTCGGCGCGAACGAAACGATTGTAACTTGGCTAGGGGGGCTGGTATTTGTTCAAATCCCTAGATTTATTCCGGGAAATGATAAAAATGTGTTGTTATTTTAACATTCTCCGTGATTTAATTAAATCACTTAGAGAATTGACCAAATCTCTGTTTTCAGGGCTAAAAAAAATATGATATACATTACCATACCAACTTTCACCGAAAATTGGTTTGAACGAGATCTAGTAAGTAGTTGTTTTTAATACGTCATAAATCGTAAACCGCAATTTACCTTTCAAGTTTGTACGGAACCCTCAGTGCACGAGTCCGACTCGCACTTGCCCAGTTTTTTATTATCATATCCCTGCGACATAGAGATTAGTACAGATAGATTCACTACCGGACACAATTACATTCCGTTTTAAAACCGAATTAACCCCTTACTGATCATGACACTCCGTCAAATAAATGTCATTATATCAAGTGTCCCTTCGGTCAGTATTACATTAGGGGGTCCTAATACAGTGGTAGGGTTATGGCACACTCCACAGGTGGCGGTGAAAGGGTTTCAGAATCTAACACTTATCTCAAGTGTAAGTAAAGGTAGGTACTTTTGACCCAACGCGGGTATTGACGGGTTAATTTTTTTTTTTTATTGTTGATCTGCTCGCGTTTGACCACTACCTCACCTGAACGATGATATGGTCGACGATGGAGCACGCTTGCCTAGAAGTAACCTATTCACTCTTGACTTAAAGACACCCTAGGTTGTAGCTATCAGGAAACACAGACTCCGGCAGGGAATTCCACTCCTTAGCTGTACGCATTATGAATGTGTTCCCAAAACGCTTTGTACGTACTTTTTAAACTGTTTAACTAAAACAGGTGGCCTATGTTTTTTTATTGCGCGCTTGACCAAAGAGAAAGCCTCCTTCTACAAAGCAGTAATACTAGCGAAGGAGACGGCCCCACGCGTGAGGGAACGGATATCCTTACGGTCCAGCCGGCTTGTAGGCAGTAGGCTTTCGGAGGTCAAACAATAGCTAAGTTGCCGTTCGGCCGTCCGGACACAAGCAAGCAAGTTATCGACAGCGCGTGGTGTACCACGCCCTTCTCAAAGAAATGTCAGCAAATCAAACCACAGAAAATCACTAAAAAGGAAAGTAGTGGCCTAGATCGCAACGGTCAACTGAACCCTCTTTGAGGCGTGGTTGTATAGACCTCACGGCGTCCTCACCTTCCGCATGACGCAGGTTTTCACCAAACACGGGAAGTTCGGGAAGTTCCTACACCGGATTCGTGCGGAAGCGACGCCCGGGTGTCGCCACTGTGTGGACCGCCCGGAGGACACGGTGGAGCACACGGTGGAAGTGTGCCCTGCTTGGGAAGAGCAACGCCGTGTCCTCGGCGGTGATCTCTCGCGCCGGGCCTTGGTACAGGCCATGGTCCGGAACGAGGAGAAGTGGCAGGCGGTCGCCTCCTTCTGCAAAGCAGTAAAGTAGTAAGTAGTGCTAGCAAAGGAGGCGGCCGATCGCGTGAGACAACGGTCCTGACGCCTCAACCGCCGCCGGGATTCCGATCCCAATTTCCGGCCACCGTAGGCGCGGGCTTGCGGACGGCGGGCAATGGGTGGCCCGCCGTCCGACCGTCCGGTAACCGTCCGGACCAAGCCCAAGTCGTTGACGGCGCGTATTGTTCCACGCGCGCCTCAGGGAGATGGCAGCAAATCGTAGGGGCCCAGCAGGGTTGAAGCCTACTGGGGCCATGGGTAGTGTGAAATCGAAACCCGTTGCCTGGGACGAAGGCAACGAAGGAACAGGAGTGGGTTTTTAGTCAGTAAAAGTCTGACACTATCTCCCGCTCCGCCCAAGAGCGAGATTTGTCTTAGATTTGTTTTAGGTGGGAAAACCACCTAAAAAAAAAACGGTCAACTGAAGAACACAGGTGTAGTTTTAGTCAGTATAGGTCTATCACGCCCTTGCGCTCAACCCTAGAGTGGTGCAAGTGAGTGGATGTTGTCCCAACTAAAAATAAAATCATGATAGGCGTTTTAATTTAGCAAAGACAATTTTAATTTTGCTATGGTGGAGACTCGTGAGGTCGTTTATATATACGTGAAATAAGGTCGGACCTAGAATATTCCCCTGTGGAACTCCGTGAGTAGCAGGAAGAACTACGCTAATTTAGTTACCAATGTGAACACTCTTGAGCCGCCCAGCCGAAATAACTCTACAGAAGCTCTAGTTGATTTCCTCTGATTCGAAAGTGCCTGCAGCTTTTGCTAGCAACAACCTGGAGCCAACAGCAATGATGACCGACCCTGTGCGACTCGCATTCATCGGATTCCTGCAACCCTCACCAGGTCATCGGTCCACCTTGTGGGAGGCCTTATCTTATCTTATAGTGGGGCTGTCCCTAAACCAGAGCACTTCGACCCTTCTGGATCTTTTGTGCTAATCCCCCTCCCTTCTACTCAAACCCTAGCCCTCCGTGCACCTTCTTCATGAGTCCCAGTTTGGCCTTGATGGGGCTGAGCCTATAGTCTAAAAGAGTTGGTCTTGGAAATGGTTGGCCCAGATACTCTAGTCTTTTGGAGCCTAGTGCTGCACAGTCGCACAGTAAGTGTAGCATATTCTCCTCTGCCTCTCCACAGATCCTGCAAGTCGGGTCGCTTGCTAGTCCCATGTTGTGGAGCTGTTTGTTGGTGGCATAGTGCCCCGTGAAGACTCCTGTGATTGTGTGGGAGGCCTACCAACGCTGCGTCTTCCAGCACGTGCCGAACCTTCCGTCCTCATCGACCTTCTGTTCTGCAAGCATTGTCACTGCCACTTGAGTTTAACGATTCTTCACACACGTTTAAGTTTTGCTTTCAGACAACTGCCCCTACCTTCACTGACGTCCCTCGATAACCGATCATATTGTTTCAAATCATAGGCTGCTACTATCTTCCCCTAAATATTGAGTAAAACATCAACAATATTATTCGGTAATTGTCGCAGCAGGGTGCAGGGGGGTGCGGCGTACGTATAGAGGGGGGGAGTGACGTCACGGGGCGAAATCGGCGATCAAACGTCGAATGTCAGGAGCAGGGCTATGGTGACCGTGTTTACGAAATGTCTGGGATATTTTTAGAAGATTGGTTCGGAAGGTTCGGTTAGGCCTAAAACTAGCGGCTTTGAACTGACGACTTGTAATAGATACCTATCTAAAAACTTACTTTTTCCTTTCTTTTCTTTTTAATGATATAAATAAGTAATTGACTGTGATACCACCTGATGGTAAGCAGTGATGCAATCTTTGATGGTGAGGCGCACTAGTTTATTAAGAGCCTATTAACTCTAGCCATGAAGACACCTTAATTATAGTTGGACGGGAAGACCGCAGCAGGCAAATTGTTCGAGTCCTTCGAATATATTTATTTTTATTACATAGGTATTTACATTTAAAAATACTAACTATAAGTACAATAAAAAAAAAAAAAACAGAAACCCTATACTAAATAGAACTAAAAGCGATGGTGAAGAGCGATGTGGAAGAGTTTTTTGACGCCATAAAAAACTCCTCCACATCGCTGTCAACTGGTAATGTGCCAAAAGACTGGTGGCATTGCCACGCTGTATGGCAATGCTTATCCTCTGTCCGAGGTAAAAGCCAGCCCTTGGGTCACGCTAAGTGTCAACTAGGCTTTTTGACAGATCTTTATACAACTTGTGAGCACTCGGACCCCACGAACCAAGAGTTTCAAGTCCAAACGGTTCGAAAATATAACTTCCATCAAGGTTATTATATTTTCGCCGCTTGCCCTTCGAATTATGTTATAATTTCTATATAATCGTCGATTTAATCGATTTTTAATTTATGTAAGTTATAAATATCCAATTATGTATAACTATATTGATATATTGTTTTAGGAATAACTTTAACGAAACATTATTTTAATTTTTTGTCAGATTTTCTGTTACCAGGTCAGTTTTACTCTTCATTTTAATATTGATTTAATAATCTATCTATCTTTATCTATATATTTAAAAGAAGAAACTGATTGACTGTCATAACAGCGCACAGCCAAACCACTGGGAGTAAAGGCGTAAAATGTTGCACGAAGCTTCCTTTTATGACGTAGGCGAGCATTAAGGGCATCCAACTCGACATACATTTACACTGTTTTTCATACAACTGCTCTTACGCGATTATGACGTTATTACACATTTTTCATTAGATAAATTGTAAACACAGTATCTCGTGGATATTATCTAGGCTTCTATTGAAATCAAATAATACAAATTAGCATTGCCATTCAACGTGGCAATGCTGCCAGTCTTCTAGGCACATACCCAGATGACAGCGACGTGGAGGAGTATTTCGACGCCTGAGTGTATTTTGTGTTTTTGTATTATATTTATGGTTACATAAATATAATACAAAAACACAAAAGATACATAAGGTTTTAGTATAGTTTAGTTAATAGTAAGAGAGTGTTTATGTACTAATATTAAAAGCTCAGAGATGAGCAAAATTGAAGAACTGGATTCTGATTAATCTTTTTTCGTTCAGAGTTCGTAAATAAATTTATAAATTTGTGTAAAACCGTTAAGACCTTTGGAAATCTGCTACTTAGCGTGAACATTGACACTTCATAATTTACTCAAAACTTTAATAAGTCAAAAAAGTATAACAATAGAAGCCTTGCAAATTTAATCAAGATTCTGATTGACGACAATTTCTTTCAAAAACTTTTAAGGGTTTCAAAATAACACGGAACAAGTTTTGCAAGATATTCAAGTAAATTACGGAATTATAACAGAGTTCTCAGGCGTTATCTCTCTTTTTTCGCGTCGCCTTTTCGTCAAACATCGCGTTGGATTGCGTTAGATGAAGTAACAAGCTTTTAAACCATGCTCGATGTTGACGATAGGCGAGTGGAAAAGAACCCTCTTAAGAGAGGATTTTTCATAATTCACCCTCCAAGAGGAAGAAACGGGGTTCCAAAATTTGTATGGAGAAACTGATGACAGAAGCTAATGGTGTTAAAATTTAATTTAACCTAAAATAAACGATAAATGAAAATAAATATAAACAATAACAGTGGACCTCCTCACTGAATTTCGGTCACAGAAACTAATGCCAGCGGAAACTAGTCATCGGTGTTGAAAGAGGAATGACACACTGTAACTACACCAAAAAATTGTCATTAAAGTTTCTCGTCTCCCAAACAACCTCACCTTCAGCTCGGGCGTGTATTCCACCTTGACAGCAATTGATATTTCCATCAATATGTACTGCTTTTGTTCTTTCATTCTTTCCCTGTCAATTGTCCCTCTATGATTCCCTCTTTTTCCTTCATATCATTTCTCAGATCACATAATCTATCCACTTTTCCGTAGACCAAGAGGTTCTCCTCTCAATCCATCTAACATACTCGTATCACACTAATATAAAAGTGGCAAAAGTTTGTGTGTTTATTACTTCTAGGCTTGGGCAAAGTGTGTCATCTCTGCGATTGGAACATTTCCATCTGAATCACTGAAATGTTCCGGAACAGTGATATGTATCATTTGGAACATTTGGAACAACGGCTCAAAAGATACAAACACAGACACGAACTGTTATGAATCGTGGTCTGTTACGTCGCATCATGTACACTAACAGTTTTATTTAATTGAATTTTGATTTTAGAATAATTTTATGCAGATGTTTTTAGTTCAGATCATTAATTAAATTTACACTATTTACGTTATAATTTGAATTTTAAAAAGACTGCTGGTCACTTTAAGTAAATAGTGTTTCAGTGTTCCAATTGTTCCAAATGATACATTTGAAACATTTGTTTATTATTATTTATTTAAACTTCATGTACAGTAGTGGTACATAGGCGGACTTAATGCCACAAGGCATTCTCTACCAGTCAACCTTTGCGTAAAAAGAGACAACACTGTGGTAGGTGTGCACAATAAATAAATAGCAGATATTTGAAATAGAATGTAGTATTATCATCAATATAAATTAAGTTACTTACAATAATAAAATATATATGTGAACATTACTGCTGTTCCAATCTTTCGGAACACTAAAATGTTTCGGAACAGTGAGTCGGTTTACTGAACCGACCAGAGTTACACACGCCTAGTAACTTCTTCACACTCTAACGGCTGAACCTAATATGTCCTGGAATATATATAGGTATTTTTTTTACTTTCAAACGGGCGAAGCCGCTGGGCAGCAGATAGTATATTCATCTCTTTAAAATATTATTTCAAAATGTCCATATTTTCTCCCAAATGTAAGTCACCCTATCAGAGGTGACACCCCGCTGCGCGAATCAAAAATAAGTTACTTCTAAATTATAAACCAACTTATTTATACAGGCACCAACTCATAACTTTACAACTTTATACCTTAACGTCGTATAAATACAACCTACAATTTAAAATCAACCTTTTATTAACTGCAAAAAAATTACAAGTTTATTTTTATCAGTCAAGAACCAAGTTACAATGCGATTATAGACTTTACGAGTCAAAAAATAAGATACAGTTAATGGTTTAACAGTGGTATATAGGCGTGGTTTTCTAAGATAGGGCTGTCAATAATTTTGAACTGATTATAACATGAAAGGAATGAATTTTGGGAGTCTTCGCGGTTATATCCGCTCAGAGGGCAGGTAGGCGCCCTGCTGCGAGTCTGAGGAGTTGATAATGTAACAGTGGTATCAAAAATCTGACTGTCGCAACCGTGGCTGCAGAGTTCGATTACCAAGTCAGGCCAAGTCAATTTTTTCACATACTTAACATCACGTCTATGTTTCCCAGAGGTTTGGCAGATGTGAAGCTTCATCGTTTCAGTCGAAAGACATCCATTGTTGGACATAAGCCTCCCCCAAGTGTCGCCATAACGACCGATCCTGTGCTTCTCGCATCCATCGGATCCCGCGACCCTCACCAGGTCATAAGTCCACCCCGTGGGAGGCCTTCCGACGCTGCGGAGCTTATGGCGATCAAAAGAGCATACATCCGCACAGACCTTTTTTTAGGTGTGAAATCATCTAATGACATCTCCTGCCCTAGGGCTGAGCGAGAGAGCGTGTCAGAGTTTTACTGACTAAAACCCACTTCTGTTCCTTCTTTGCCTTTATTCCAGGGCCCCGGGGTTCACTTTCGCACAACCCATAGCCTCAGTAGGCTTTGACCCCTACGATTTGCTGATATCTCCTTGAGGTGCGCGTAGAACAGTACGCGCCGTCGACGACTTGGGCTTTTACCGGACGGTCGGACGGCGAACTAACCATTGCTCGCCGTCTGCAAGCTCGTGCCTGCGGTGGCTGGAAATCAGGATCGGAAACCAGCTGGGGCGTGAGGGGCGTTACCTCGCGTGTGCGGCCGCTTCCTTTGCTAGCATTACTGCTTCGCAGAAGGAGGCGACCGCCTGCCACGGACCATGGTCTGTACCAAGGCCCTGCGCGAGAGATCGTTGCCGCCGATCGCCCCCACGAGGGCATGGCGGTGCTCTGTCCAGGCGGGACACACCCCGACCGTTTGCTCCACCGTATCCGCCGGGTGATCCACACAATGGTGACACCCGGGCGTTTCTTCCGCACGAATCAGGTGCAGGAACCTCCCGAACTTGTCATGTCCAGTGAGGACCTGCGTCATACGGAAGGTGAGGACGCCGTAAGGTCTTTCCAGCCACGCCTCAAAGAGAGGACTTTCCGCGACCGGGACCCTTACCATGACGTATTAAAATGTTAGGCGAGCGAACGAGAAAGAAGAATGGAACTATAAAATTATAGGTCCATCCCTCTGGCTGCACTGAAGGAGTAACTTCATCTCCGTAGCTCAGTAGTTTCCAAGTTAAATTGACAAAGTATTCTTTTTTTTTTTTTATTCGGTATAAACCAGTGCTTGACTGCGAGCCTATCTGATGGTAAGCAGTGATGCAATCGTTGATCGTGAGGCGCAATAGTTTATTAAGAGCCTATTCACTCTAGCCTTGAAGGCACCCAAATTATAGTTGGACGGGAAGACCGCAGCAGGCAAATTGTTCCAGTCCCTCGATGTACGCGGTATAAACGACGAAGCAGTATTCCCTGATATTCATACCCCTCCGTGCCTCGAAAACACGCTAAGCCTAGGCTCGGCTGTCTTGCGAAGCGGTACTTATTGTCATATTGTGTTACTCAATATTTGGGAGCTTGAGGTCTGAAAGGCAGTCGAGATGTAAAATACAGGTTCCAGCTGTATCTAGTTAGGCTGGAAGGGGACCTCAACATTAATTATAATTATTATTTATTTATTACTCACCACAATAACAAAGCAATTACAAAAACGAAAACAATTTTTGTATTATTGGCTGGCCTCTTGAACACGATCATTTGTTCTGTGTCTGTCTGTAATTTAGATATAATTATGTACGTATTTAGAAATATTTATGTACGCTTCTCAGTTGTCTAGTACTCATAGCACAAGCTCTGCTTATTTTGGGACTAGATGGCGTTGTGTGAAAGTTGTGAAATTATTATTATTATTAATTTCCAATCTGTCTTCCTTACAAGGTGGACCGATGACCTGGTGAAGGTTGCGGGAATCCGATGGATGCGAGGCGCACAGGACCGTTCATTGTGGCGACATTTGGGGGAGGCTTTTGCCTAGCAGTGTACATCTATCGGCTAAAATGATGATGATGATTAATTTCCAAAAATTCACACTGCGGGAGACTGATGCCTTAACTAGGCTTTTGGCCTGGATTTCGGGTCACCAGGGGCCTAAGTCTGCTATTTTTATAAATTCGTCATTCCATTGTCATTTTGCTAAAAGTTCGTAATCTACTATCCACAATGATCGATCATTGATCGGTCAATGGTCTCATGGTTGTGGTAGAATGACAATATCGAGCTTATTAAAAACAATGACTGCACAATGACGTTCTAATGGTAGGTCACTGATCAAAGGAACTGTCAAAATTTTAGCAGATTACCGCATATCAGACATACATTTGTCAATATGTACGAGATTACCATTCTATACCATTCTTTCAATAATTGTAAAATATGAGCAAAACTAGCGACAGAGATAGTATTTATTTTAATTGAAATCATTATTAAATCTATTACTGTTAATTATTTTATTTCCCAAGTAATACGTGTTCTCGCTGCTGAAGTGAAAAATTATGTGTGTAACACGAGAGCAAAACTTTTTGCATCTCGTGCCTTTGAATCCCTCCTCTTGCTCAGGATTCTACTTTAGAATCACTCGCTAACGCTCGTGATTCAATCAAAGAATCCTTCGCTTGCTCGGGACTCAAAATTAGCACTCGTAGCAAAAAACAACTTTGCTCTCTTGTTGCACAAATAACTATTTCACCACAGCAGCTCAAACAAGTAGGTTTTGCTGCTTGAAAACTGTGAGCAAAACTCGATTTTGCTCACGGTGTGAGACAAAGTAACTTTTTAATAATTATTTTTTTAGCCATACAATTCGAAACATTCGAACTGCACGGTACTCTGTCTCTTTCTCGCCCTTATAAAAAAGCGATTAAGAAACATGCCATTTCGAAGTTCATTCCGATTTTGAAATTCTACCATAAAGAAAAACACGTTCGGAAATGCGTATCGAGTTTCGCTCACTGTTTTCAAGCAGCAAAACCTACTTGTTTGAGCTGCTGTGGTGAAAATAACTATTCTAAGAATACCAGTACCACTGCTACACTTCATGCGTATTTGTTTTAACTCACAACTTATTGAGTATAACGATGACTTGCCAAGTTTGCAATCGCTATGGTTACGGCAGACAAGTAACGCTTGCCCAAATATGGATGTAATTGTAGCAATGAATTCATAGAATCGCGTTATTGTGCACTAGCTTCTGCGCGCGGCTTCACTCGCGTGAATGTAGGTTTCTCCATACAAAGTTTGGACTCCCGCTTCATCCTTTTAGGGAGCGAGTTTTGGAAAATCCTTTCTCAGTGCTCGCCTACGTCATAAAAGAAAACCTTGTGCAAAATTTCACGCTCCTAATCCCAGTAGTTTCGGCTGTGCGTTGATACGTCAATCAGTTAACACATAAATTGCGTAACACGATATAAAAGGATGCTGCGGGATTCTTTACGGGATAAACCTTTGACTTCAAATGTGTCGGGCCCTGTGACGCAAAGAGCAACAGAAGAAACACGGGTGGGTGTCCTACCCCTTGTTACCCTGACTTTTTATATCTAAGTACATACACTTGACCGGTTTTTAAACGTGAGAAATCGTCCAATGACAACTCTTGCTTTAGATTGGAGCGGGAGGGCGTGTCAAACTTTTGCTAATTAAAACACCTGTATCCTTTAGTTGCTCTTTGTGTTCTAGGACTACGGTTTCCTTTTCTGTAATTCCTCGCGGTCCTTGCGGACATCGGCCCTGCTGGGCCCCTACGGTTTGCTGACTTCTCGTCGAGGCGAGCGTGGAACACGAATAAGGGCAATACCAAGCCACCGTGGGCGGTGGGTAGTTCGCCGTCCGGTAGCTGTCCATACCATTTTTTTTTTTTTGTTGCCGGGGTGGAAAATCCTCATGGATGTACTTCGCCTGGGGCAGACGAAGGGGTCTGTCAGACTCTTACTGACTAAAACCCACCTCGGTGTTCCCTCCCACACTTGGACCGGGGATTGCGGGAGCTGATGCGCCATCCATAGCTGTCCATACCAAGCCCATGCGCTGTTGATCACTTAACAGCGCATAGTGTTCCACGCTTCTCAAAGAAATGTCAGCAAACCGTAGGAGCCCAGCAGGGGTGATGCCCGCGGAGGATTTCTGAAAAGGAAACCTGTAGTCCTAGAACACAAAGAGTCGTAGGCTATTTATGATAGCCCTAGGTGATAAGTTTACTGAGGGGCGCCGGCTTTTAGAAAACCTTATGGGTAAAGCTCCCATGGGTAGTGTGAAAACGAAACCCGGGGTCCTGGAACGAAGGCAACGAAGGAACAGGAGTGGGTTTTTAGTCAGTAAAAGTCTGACACTATCTCCCGCTCCGCCCAAGAGCGGGATCTGTCATAAGATGACTTTCTCAACTAAAAAAAAAAATGGGTAAAGCTTATGCTCATTTGATGATTGATGTCTCGAAAAAGTGGCGAAGTGTGAGAAGAGAAATGCACACTGATCGTCAAATAAATGAATGTCCTACTTACATACTGCGGAACAACGAAGGTACCGCAAACACCCAGACCCAACACAAATATCTGATTCATCAACAAACAATTGTGTTGGTGCGGGAATCGAACCCGCGACTCTCGCGTCTCAAACGGCGATATAAACTACTACGCTAAATGGGTCGTCGAGTAATGACGAAAACGGGACCCTATTACTAAGAGTCCGCTGTCCGTCCGTCTGTCCGTCTGTCACCAGGTTGTATCTCATAAACCTTGACAGCTATTTATTACTTTATGTTGCCGCTATAACAACAAATACTAAAAACCGAATAAAATTAATACTTGATTGGGGCGGCCATACAACAAACGTGATTTTTTGTGCGAGTCCGACTCGCACTTGACCGGTTTTTAGTGGACATATCGCAAAATTGCACTTTTCTTATATTAAGGTAACTACATACATACCTATTTACAATAGTACGTCTATATGCGGAATAGTTTTTTATAATCCATTAAAAAAAAACACTAAACTAATTTTTAAAACGTCACAAATCCACTATCACTCACGACTTGCGACTAATCGCAAAAACGCAAAATCGCACATCTATAATCAACCTTAGAGATACAATCATCGAGGCAGACGAAAAGCTACTGCCGCAAGGGATGGGTTTAATAGGCGTGGTTTATTTACACCCCGCCCCCTTTGAGGGGGTGTGTTAGGGGTTGAAAGCCACGCCCTTCATCCCCAAGTAAAATATTTATAGGAATATAATGGAAAGGGTTGTACGCTTTGTTTTAGGGGTTTAAAGTAAAGGTAGTTGGGTAGTTGTATTTTTATCGTGGAAATGAGGAAAATGTATGTTTCAGGGTTCACTGAAAAGGGTGACATAATAAAAGCTACAAGAAATATGTAACCGAGTTATTTGTAATCTATATATATAAAAGAAAGTCGTGTTAGTTACACCACTTATAACTCAAGAACGGCTAAACCGATTTGGCTGAAAATTGGTGGGGAGGTAGCTTAGAACCAGGAGACGGACATAGGGTACTTTTTTTTTTTCCTTTTTTTTTTGTTTTAGGGTAGAGTAGGGTAGAGTAGGGTAGAGTAGGGTAGAGTAGGGTAGAGTAGGGTAGAGTAGGGTAGAGTAGGGTAGAGTAGGGTAGAGTAGGGTAGAGTAGGGTAGAGTAGGGTAGAGTAGGGTAGAGTAGGGTAGAGTAGGGTAGAGTAGGGTAGAGTAGGGTAGAGTAGGGTAGAGTAGGGTAGAGTAGGGTAGAGTAGGGTAGAGTAGGGTAGAGTAGGGTAGAGTAGGGTAGAGTAGGATAGAGTAGGGTAGAGTAGGGTAGAGTAGGGTAATTTTTTTTTTTTTACTAAATCCCGCTTTTGGGCAGAACAACGTCTGCCGGGACCGCTAGTACTAACATAAATAAATAATTCAAAACATGATTGAAAAGAGTGTCCATGGAGTTTCTTGCACATTCTTCTCCATAGAGATCTACGCTTTGGAATGTGCAATTAGCGTAATTTTTCTGACTGATTTCTACACATTTCAAAAAGTGCATATAGTTAAATGGTTTATCTATCTATCTATATCCATACTTTATATTATAAATGTGATAGTTACTCTGTTTGTCTGTCCGTTATGCTGTCACGGTTAAACTACCAAACCGATTTTGATAAAATTTGGTACGGAGGAAGCTTGGACTCCAAGGATGGATTTAGGCTACTTTTTATCCGTCTTCCAACGAAGCCGCGAGCAGAAGCTAGTATATACAAAAGGGGAAACTGACTGACTGACATATTAACGCACAGCCGAAACTACTGGACTATAAGAAAAATACCAAAAGACCGAGAGACCAACTAGATCAGAGGGTTTACCATGACGTTCAAAGTAAGATTGTTTCATTTTTATTTCAGTGTCGGTTTTTTTTTTCGGTGGGAAAATCATCTTATGACATCCCCCGCCCTTGGGCGGGGCGGGAGATAGTGTCAGACTTTTACTGACTAAAAACCCAATCCTGTTCCTTCGTTGCCTTGGTCCCAGGACCCCGGGTTTCGTTTTCACACTACCCATGGCCCCAGTAGGCTTCGACCCTGCTGGGCCCCTACGATTTGCTGACATCTCCCTGAAGCGCGCGTGGAACAATACGCGCCGTCGAAGACTTGGGCTTGGTCCGGACGGTTACCGGACGGTCGGACGGCGGGCCACCCATTGCCCACCGTCCGCAAGCCCGCGCCTACGGTGGCCGGAAATCGGGATCCGTATCCCGGCGGCGGTTGGGGCGTCAGGACCGTTGCCTCACGCGATCGGAGCAAGAGACAGAGCTATACAGGTTGTCTAGCGCCATCTCTTACCCACACTGGAAATAGGAATGAAACAATCTTACTGTAAACGTCATGGTACAGGTCCTAATTCGTAGAAAGGTCATGGAACACTTCAATACATGATAGCACATCTTCTGGTATTGCTGCAATTGCATGTCTGTTTATTGTAAACGGGCGCCCGTGGGTCTAAATATTTTTATTATAATAAAATCATCTATACGAACAAGTCGATCTATACGACTTACGAGTTGTAGGTCGCGGGTTCAAACCCAGTCAGGCGCATTACTTTGTGTAATTTAGTTCATCACCACTGCTCTCAAAACGGTGAAGGAAAACATCGTGAGGAAACCGGCATGTCCTAGAACCAAAAATTCGAAGACATGTGACATCCACCAACCCGCACTGGGCCCGCGTGGTGGATTACGGCCCATTCCCTCTCCTAGAGAGGAGGCCTGAGTCCCAACAGTGGGAACATTAAAAGGCCGACTATGACTATGACTATACGAACAAGTTAAGGCGTATAGTCCCTTGAACATCTGGCCGGAGTTAAATGCACACGTGAAGGATACAGGTGTGGTTTTAGTCAGTAAAAGTCTGACACGCCCTCGCGCTCCACCCAGAGCGCGAGAAGTCATTTGGATGATATCCCGACAGAAAAAAAAAAACTCGTACTCGCCTGCGCCCGCATAGAGCCCCGCTGACCTTTAATTCCACTTCCTTCGCGAAATATTGATTGATTTACATATAGCATAGCATAGCATAGTAGGCCTTATAATGTTCCTACTGCTTGGACTCAGGCCTCCTCTCTAGGAGAGGGAATGGGCCGTAATCCACCACGCGTGCCCAGTGCGGTTTGGTGGATGTCACATGTCTTCGAATTTTTGGTTCTAGGACATGCCGGTTTCCTCACGATGTTTTCCTTCACCGTTTTGAGAGCAGTAGTGATGGAATAAATTACACAAAGTAATACGCCTGGTTGGGTTTGAACCCGCGACCTACAACTCGTAAGTCGGGGCTGTTACCACTCGGCCACCACGGAGTTACATATGCTATGTACATTCTGAAGAACACTAAACTAGCATTTTTTTATCTATATATATAAAAGGGGAAACTGACTGACTGACATATCAACGCACAGCTGAAACTACTGGGACTAATGTTGTGAAATTTTGCACACGGTTTCCTTTTATGACGTAGACGAGCACTAAAAAAGGATTTTCCAAAATTCACTCGCTAAGGGGATGAAGCAGGGGTCCAAAATTTGTATGGAGAAACCTACATTTACGCGAGCGAAGCCGCGGGCAAAAGCTAGTGTAAACATATTTCTAAAGATCAAAGCCGTTTGATAGGAATAGGGAAAGCAAGGGAAAACATACATTATATTTAAATCATGTTGTTACAATATTATTATTTTTGGCAAAAGTATTAATCATACAAAAAAATCATATGTTGATAATGTTATTTATGAATCTATAATAAACATATATTTTTTTCAAACCTATTGACCTAGCCGTTACCGAGGAGTAGGCTTCAGATAGTCACCGTTGTATGGCACTGCTCGGGAGCTGGGGCCTTAATTAACTTTATTAGCTTTCTTTACCGCAAATGGTTGGTTATAAGTGGTTTTTTTTAAGGCAAGCGTGTGTTGACATTGCTAGGTGTTGAATGTTCCTAGAATAGCTAGTGACAAAACAAATAAAATCAGGGGCGCCGGCTTCTAGAAAACGTCATGGGTGCTTATGCTTATTTGATGACTCGAAAAAGTGGCGAAGTGTGAGAAGAAAACGCACACTGATCGAACGACAAATAAATAAGTGTCTTACTTACATACTTCGTGCTTAATTACTTATTATGTTTAATTATCAAGAAATATTATAATTTATACGTAACTTAGGAGGCGATTACTGATCTGTTTCTTGATGTCTGTTCTCAGGGGTGCTCGGCACCCACTGTTTATTTCTCAACCACCACCCACGGAGGCCACGGAGTCGGCGCTCCTGAATAAACTCACCAAGACAGTAAGTTTGCATAAACTGTTAGCATCGTACGTAGCGAGTAAATCTTAATAATGGATTATTAGTCAATGCGCCAAGTAACCAGTGTTCAAAGTTGAAGATAAGGTTTTCGTTTAACATGTGCAGGGCGGAACGAGGTCTATTACGCCTCTTATGTGTCTTCCTTGCGGTTTTTTTTTTTAGGTTGCTAGACTGACTTTTGTCCGTGTTCTCGCCCGCAAATAAGTGTTAACTGCCTTACTATGTTTTACAGGATGCATTTTGGAGAGCGTGCGCGGGAATTACATGACTTTATGCCACCATTTCGTCCCCCCTTCGTTATTGAAACCTCTACGGTCTGGACTAAGCGTTTCGCCTCGTCGTTTATACCGCGTACATCTAAGGACTGGAACGATTTGCCTGCTGCGGTCTTCCAGTCCGATTATATTAGGCTCTTAATAAATTAGTGCGCCTCACCATCAACGATCGCATCACTGCTCACCATCAGGTGGGATCGTAGTCAAGAACTAGTTCACATCAATAAAAAAAAAAAACTAACCGCGGTGAAAAGTACCACTTTTTGTGGCGGTGAGAAATCTTCTAATATCTTCTCCCGCTCTAGGAGGAGCGACGACTTTTATTGAGTAAAACCCACCTGTGTCTCTCAGTTGCTGGAAGACACAGGTGCGTACCAGGGTCACGGTAATACCCGCAGCCCGAGGAGGCCTTGTCAATCTTTCTGACATCTCTTTGAGGCGCGAGGAATACAACGCCCAGTCGA
The DNA here is from genome assembly GCA_961205895.1 of Mythimna pallens. Taxonomy (NCBI): domain Eukaryota; kingdom Metazoa; phylum Arthropoda; class Insecta; order Lepidoptera; family Noctuidae; genus Mythimna; species Mythimna pallens. The sequence goes on along the minus strand of OY540851.1, from coordinate 3,432,551 downwards.
TTCAAGTCTCGTCTTTATTGCTCGCCAGTTTGGAAGGGCTCCCAAAAAGTGGACCGATGACCTGGTGAGGGTCGCGAGAATCCGATGGATGCGAGAGACTCACAGGACCGGTCATTGGTACGACACTTGGGGAGGCCTATGTCCCACAATCGACGTCTGCAAGCTGAAATGATGATGATTTCTTTATTCAGTGATTTTAATTATATTATACTAGCTGTCCCGGCGAACTTCGTACCGCCAATAGTAAGGATAACGCCATCTAATGGCAGCATAAATAACCATTTTATAATGACACTTTAATTAGAGATGGCGTTGTATTCGATTTTTTTTTATTCGTAAGTTTTTCCATTTTTCTCACCATTTAAACCTTCCTTGGACTATCACGAATATTTCAAGACTAGCCAAAATTAGCCAAATCGGTCCAGCCGTTCTCGAGTTTTAGCTAGACTAACGAACAGCTATTTATTTTTATATATATAAGATAATACAGTGGTGGCAGTGTGGTAACGGTCTCGACTTACGAGTTGTAGGTCGCGGGTTCAAACCCAGCCAGACGCATTACTTTGTGTAATTAATTTCATCACCACTGCTCTCAAAATGGTGAAGGAAAACATGGTGAGGAAACCGGCATGTCCTAGAACCAAAAATTCGAAGACATGTGACATCCACCAACCCGCACTGGGCCCGCGTGGTGGATTACGGCCCATTCCCTCTCCTAGAGAGGAGGCCTGAGTCCCAACAGTGGGAACATTATAAGGCCGACTATGCTATATGCTAAGTTTATAATATATAATCCTTGCTGGCCGATCAACGTCTCTCCGTCGACGACGGCTGGTGCTGGAAGTCAGCGCTAAGGCTCTGTCTTACACGAGCCCCAGCTGTTTGCTGAGCGCTGGCCGTTTTGCGCGGATGTGACGCAAATCCTACCACTTATAACAACCGCCGGGATTCCGATCCCGATTTCCGGCCACCGCAGGCGCGGGCTTGCGGACGGCGAGCAATGGGTGGCTCGCCGTCCGATCGTCCGGTAACCATCCGGACCGAGCCTAAGTCGTCGACGGCGCGTATTGTTCCACGCGCGCCTCAGGGAGATGTCAGCAAATCGTAGGGGCCCAGCAGGGTCGAAGCCTACTGGGGCCATGGGTAGTGTGAAAGCGAAACCCGGGGCCCTGGGACGAAGGCAAAGAAGGAACAGGAGTGGGTTTTTAATCAGTAAAAGTCTGACACTAACTCTCGCTCCGCCCAAGAGCGAGATTTGCCATAAGACGATTTTCCCACCTAAAAAAAATAAAAAAATAAAAAACCACTTATAACAAAAGTCGCCATGCCATGCGCCATGTTTGACGTAAATAAACTCTTTTTCTTTCCTTCTTTTCTTTCTGATGATGATGATAGCCTGATTGCTAACACGATAGAATAGAAGAAGAAAAAAGCTTATTGCGCCGACACCAATTAATATGGAACAAGGACAGACAGGAAGAGAAAAGATACCTATTAAATAAAAACCACTGCATAATTGTACAAAAAAACCTAAAAAAAAAAGACAGTGGAAATACCGTATTGACGAAACTGGTAATTTTACGAACAGTTCAATAGATACCTAATAGTTATAATAAAAACCCAATTACTTAATTGATTAATTCGACACTCCAATGTTATATTTATGTTTGGTTTTTTTTTGACCACAAATGAATGATAGTCAGGTGGTTTCTAAGAATAACCTTTCGATAAAAATAAACTGGGCAAGTGCGAGTCGGACTCGCGCACTGAGTGTTCCTTACAAACTTACATAAGTAAATAGTTCAATTCTGGAATGGAGGAAAATTTTTCAGAATCGTAAAAATTAAAATTGTGATGTAATAACGAATTTACAGTTTTCAGATTTTTTTCCTATACTTGTGTTATGAGACCTTGCTTCATGCAAATTTTCATGATTGTAGGTCAACGGTAAGTACCCTATGAATTTGGATTCCCTTGAGAGTGTCGAAATACACGTTTTTTGCGACATAAATGGCCGTATCTTTATTTTTTTCGTTAACTCAGAAGTTTGATTTTTTCACAGCTTCAAGGGACCGCAGACCTTAGTCATAATCATCTTCCTGCCCTTGTCCCGTGTTATTTGGGGTCGGCGCAACACGTTTTTTTCTTCCTTAGTATATGGTTTTAATTTCAAGTCAATACCTTCACGCGTCCCGAGATAAAGGGTCTTGACAGACAGACAGACAGACAGACAGACGGACGGACAACAAAGTCATCCTATAAGGGTTCAATTTTTTTTCCTTTTGATTTTTCATTTTTTTTTATGGTGTAAAAATCATCTTATGACCAATCCCGCTCTTGGGCGGTGCAGGATATAGTGTCAGACTTTTACTGACTAAAAACCCACTCCTGTTCCTTCTTTGCCTTCGTCCCAGGGCCCTGGGTTTCGTTTTCACACTACCAATGGTTCCTTTTGAGGTACGGAACCCTAAAAATCACGAATAATGAAATAAAGGCAAACATTTTAGTGTGTATGTTTCACGCTCGAACAGCTGAACGGATTTCGATGAAAGTTGGTACACGAGTAGACCATGACGTGGAATAGCTCAATGGTACTTTTTATCTCGGGAGCATGATATTTGGAATAGTTTTCTATTATCACACGGGCTAAGCCTTTCAGTATTGTAGAGGATGCATTTTGTAGTGTGCGCGTGAATTGTATGACTTGATTTCGCCTTCACATATTCTACCATTGGACAACGCGACATACAATGCGTTCCAAATAAGAATAGGATCGATTTTTACTCCATATTGTGACGTCATAGCTGTCAAATCGAAAAATTGGGTAGGGTGAGCAAAACAATAAATGTATTAAATAACATTTATTTACGAATCATGAACGAAAAAAGTTTAATCAGAATCCAGTTCTTTAATTTTGCTCATCTCTGTGAGTGAAGTGTCAGAATAGTGGCAAATGGAAAATGAAGGCTCGTAACAATGAATAAAACAGTTTTTTTTTTAAACTATTTAGAGTTAAATATATATGCATATTTAGCTAATGTATATTAAGCAATAACGTTTTTACTTCAACTAGATTTAACTAAGACTCAGTAATACAAACCAAAAAAAAAAAACCGTTATTAATACGCAAATAAGTTTTATTTGTAAACCGTACTTTTCAATCAAAATTTGACGGATCGAAGTTATCGGCTTTCCTATTCTTATTTGGAACGCATAGTATGGCGAGTGTCCACCCTTACGTTGTTGAAACCTTTACGGTCCCGACTAAGCGTTTCGCCTTGTCGTTTAATCCGTGTACGTTGAAGGACTCGAACAATTTGCCTGCTGCGGTCTTCCCGTCCGATTATAATTTAGGTATCTTCAAGGCTACAGTGAATAGGCCGTTAATAAACTAGTACGTTTCACCATCAACGATTGCATCACTGCTTACTATCAGATCCCAAAAAAAAGAGAAATTGAATTTCGCGGGCTACCTGGAAGCATCCCAAAAAGCAGTCCAAAGACCAACCTTATAATAAAGATACCAACATACCAAAAAAACTATATCCGTCTCGCTCTAACGCCAGTACTATTGTATCTGCTATCTCTGTCCCGCGTAGAGTTATGGTTACCAGTGTTAGAAATCTTGTCACGTGCAACGAAGCAGTACTAATGTTTGAGATTGTCACAGTCGAGCACACTTAAGTGATACAACGCTAACTATTCATTAAATTACTATAAAACATGCTTTTGGTTTTAATACTACTTCGTCCGCTTTAAAGTTGGACATTATCTGAAGGAATAATATTAACCTGGATAAATACTCTCAGGAGTAGAGTAGAGTCGCTACTCCAACCGTTCATAAATGCTTCGAGTTGCAACCCAGGGTCGTTCTTTTTTTAACTCGAGTAGCTACCCTAGAGTTAACCCAACTAACTCTAACTATCAAATATCACACAACGCCGTCTAGTCCCAAGCTAAGCAGAGCTTGTGTTATGAGTACTAGACAACTGATAAACATACTTAAATATTTCTAAATACATACATATTATAGATAAAGTACACCCATGCACAGGACAAATGATCGTGCTCATCACACAAACATTTGTCCTGGGTGGGAATCGAACTCACGACCTCCGGCATAGCAGTCTGAGCCACTAACCACTAGACCAACAGGCCAGTCTATAATATAACTCCGAGCTGGGTAGGTTGTTGTAAACGGCCATAAATGACACTTGCTTGACATTGACAGTTGCACTCTCTCTACGTGCGTTCGCGTTCAACAATGCGAGCTTAGAGTATCTACCCTGATGAAGTCATTTATAGAGTTAATACTCTAACCTCATTTTTGAACGCAGGTCAGGGTGTTTTTTTTTGAGGTCGGGAAGGGGCGTGTCAGACCTCTACTGATTAAAACCATATTTGTGCCTTTCAGTTGACAGACGAAAGACAGATGGACAACAAAGTGATCCTATAAGGGTACCGGCTTTTCCTTTTAGGTACGGAACCCTAAAAAGAAAAAATAAGAGAACATCCTCACGTGATAAAAGTAGACATGGTGTACCCGTGTGCTAAGTTTCACTGAAATTCGTTCAGCCTTTCGAGCGTGAAGAAATTCCTAACAAACATATCAACTTTCAGACTTATAATATTACTGTGATAAAGTATAAATATGACAACGTCAAGGTAGGTGCCCATGTCTTCAGGCGTGGTGGTAACTAGTAGAAAGCCACTGTCACCTTGTTCCACTGTCCCCCACGCACTATATTGTATTGTGATCCACTCATTGTGATATTCTTCGCGACATGAGTTAAACCAGTTCGCGCATAACAATCAGTAGAAAGGATTTTTTTTATATTATAGAATACCTACTCATGACTTACCCCAGCTTTGGAAAGGACTTGAAGTTTCCTTGCGTGATCGCATCAGGAATGAAGATATCTGCAGGAAAACCAAGGTTGGCGACATAGCCCGAAGAATCGTCAAACTGGAGTAGCAGGTAGCAGGGCACATTGCCCGCAGACACCAGGGCCTCAAGTCTGCTATTACAATAGTGTCAGAATGGTCTATCATTGATTTCATAATTGTTGATTTTGACGAGTTTGGTAATCTACTAATATAATGGCATCATTATTACTTTCCGATCAACCACTGACACTCCATTGAAAGAAGTGGTGTAGAATGGTAATCTCGTACATAATGACAAATGAATGTTTGACGTATGCGGTAATCTGCTAAAATTTTGACAGTTCCTTTGATCAGTGACCTACCATTAGAACGTCACTGTGCAATCATTGTTTTTAATTCGTTACAAGACAGCTCGTACCACAATTCTATTACGAGACCATTGATCGATCAATGATCGGCCATTATGAATTAACAGATTACGAACTTTTAACAAAATGATAATGGAATCGTGTGTATCCAGTGTATCAGGGTACTGTGATGAGACGCAAATGTAAAGCTTCTGGTTGAATTATACTGTTATTACATTGAATGAAGCACTTTCTAATACATTTTATATATAAAATTACGTCTCGATTTTTATTGACATCCGGGGATGTCAATAAAAATCGAGACGTAATTCTATTGTTTGAACATTTAAATATCCTGAATTTTTTAAAACATAAACCTTAAAAATATATCTTGCCAGTTTGCAAGTTAGTAGTAATATGACCTCCACCAGGGGCGCCGGCTTTTACAAAACCTCATGGGTGCTCATGCTCATTTGATGACTTGAAAAAGTTGCGAAGTGTGAGAAGAAGTGAAATGCACACTGATCGACCGACAAATAAATAAATGTTCTATTTACATACTGCGTACTTAATTACTAATTATGCTTGATAAAAAAAAAAAATGAAACCATGATATAAAAATGAAACTAGTTTTTATTATCAAGAATTATTATAATTTATACGTAACTTATAAGGCGATTACTGATCTGTTTCTTGATGTCTATTCTCAGGGGTGCTCGGCACCCACTGTTTATTTCTCATGGGTGCTCGAGCTCCCGAGCACCCACGGGGTCGGCGCCCTGACCCCCATAGTCGCCACTGAACCTACTTCGAATATTCCTGCAACCCAAGGTTGCTTAATTGGTGAATTTTGCTTGTATTACAACCAATTCGATCTACATGTACACCCGCTATATTGTGATCAATCATTGTGATTCTTTACAAATGCTAATGCCTACTATTCTTTGCGACACGAATGACGCTCGCGCATTCTAAGTATTAGAAAGGGGTGTTTGAGAGTAACGGCATACTATGCTGACTAGAAACTAGATTATATGTGCAATATACATCACGACTAGTACCTTCTAGATACGGTGCGAACTAAGCGTTTCGCCTCGTTGTTTATACCGCATATATCGAAGGACTAGGACAATTTGCTTACTGCGGTCTTCCCGTCCGATTATAATATAGGTGTCTTCAAAAACATACATTTTCACTGTTTATCATACAACCGCTATTACGCGATTATGACGTTATTACACATTTTTATAATGATATTTTAGAAACACAGTATTTTGTGGGTATTATCTAGGCTTCTATTGAAATCAATTGATTTTGTGTAAAACTAATCCAGTAAAGAAAGTCCTCTGAAAATCTGCTGTTTTGCATGAACTTTGGCACTTCATAATTTACTCAAAAATTAGAAAAGTTATAAAATAGATATTAAATTAAATAGAAGCTTTTGAGAGCAGTGGTGGCCGAGTGGTAATGGCCCCAACTTACGGAGTTGTAGGTCGCGGGTACATACCCAGCCAGGCGCATTACTTTGTGTAATTTATTTCATCACCACTGCTCTCAAAACGGTGAAGGAAAACATCGTGAGGAAACTGGCATGTCCTAGAACCAAAAATTCGAAGACATGTGACATCCACCGACCCGCACTGGGCCCGCGTGGTGGATCACGGCCCATTCCCTCTCCTAGAGAGGAGGCGTGAGTCCCAACAGTGGGAACGTTATAAGGCCGACTATGCTATGCTATAGAAGCTTTGAAAATTTAATCAAGATTCTGAATGACGACAATTTTTTTCAAAAACTTTTTTGGGTTTAAAAAAAACATGTATTTCTATTTATCTCTCTTTTTTCGCGTTGCCTTTTCGTCAAACATCGCGTTAGATGAAGTAACAAGCTTTTAAACCATGCTCGATGTTGACGATAGGCGAGTGGAAAAAGGCCCTCTTAATAAACTAGTGCGATTCACCATCAAGGATTGCATCACTGCCTTCTGGGCAGTCAAGCACTGGTTTAAAATTCTCTGGACACTTTAATTTTAAATACATTGCCCCACCAGAGGCTAAGCGTGGACTAATTTAGACGTGGGCGGAGGCGCATCAGCGAGACCTTTTTTTTTTATAAATTCGAAAACGAGACAGCGACTGTCGCAACCCAGTGTTCGACCACATCGCCGCTTATCATCAGGTGAAATAGTGGTCAATCGCGAGCCTATAAATTATAAAACAAAATCCTCGTCGTTGTTAAAGAGTCCCCTTTGGGTGTGAAGCCGTGGGCGGGTTCCCACTTCGCCCACACCTAGCTACGCTACTGGCCCCACACTAGGAATGACTCCTGTATCATGGGTGTGTTCACAATCATGTAAACTCACTTGAGGAGGACAACCAGACCTGAAACAGTTATCTGTAAGCCGAACAAAATTATACATAACAAATTATTGCGCAACAGCCAATCACTGTATCCAATATTGACGCTGTTTTTAGAAAAAATATGTCTTCATGTGTGTTATTTGTGGTTTAGTATAAAATATTGTACAAAAATATGATTTTTGAAGTGTCTTAATTAGATTCTATAGTACTAATAAACCACAAAAAAAAAACAAAATGTTTAAAAATGCATTTAAAATTAACATTTTCAAATTTCGCGCGTAATTTGACGAAAATGTAGAAAGCAGTGGACGGACGCCATAATTTACGCTGTGGTCGTGACGTTAGTTGGCTGTGTAAACAAATGCGCCCAGTATGGCCGATCAATTGACAGTTGACAGCTGTCAATTTAGTTTACACAGCCGAATGACGTAATAACATGGTGGCTACTATTTCATGGCGATAAAGAACAGATAATAAAAACTGAAAACTTTGAATTGAATTTTAAAATTTATTTTGTTATTTTATGAAATAAAACTAACACTTACCGACTGCATTTTATCTAAGCTATCTTAATAATATATTTTTAGATTTTTTCTCATAGACCATTCTGACACATAACATAGTACACTTGAGGCCTTGTTCTGCGAGCAACGTGTCCTGGTCCATGCTAAATGCTACTTCAGTTTGACGATTCTTCGGGCTATGTCGCTAACCTTGGTTTTCCTGTGGATATATTCAACTTCTACCAATATGATATTGGTTGTTAAATGTAGCATCAATTCATAGGTGTTTTTAAAAACTAGTATAACTCGTTTCCAGGCGTCTATTGTTTATTCTAGACATAACTGTTTTTTTGTTCCAAATGTTAGTAGCTAGAATATAAATATTATAATATATATACTGGCGAAAGACAGTGCTGTTAGCACAATTGTTGAGCCAATGCATTCTAGTTGACAGTCCGATTCCTTACCCTGACATGTCCCCCTCTTTGAGGAGTGACTGGAAAGGCAACACGGCGTCCTTACCTTCCGCATGACGCAGGTCCTCACCGGACATGGTAAGTTCGGGAGGTTCCTGCACCGGATTCGTGCGGAAGAAACGCCCGGGTGTCATCATTGTGTGGACTGCCCGGAGGACACGGTGGAGCACACGGTGGAGGTGTGCCCCGCTTGGGCAGAGCAACGCCGTGTCCTCGTGGGGGCGATCGGCGGCGGCGATTTCTCGCGCCGGGCCGCGCGTACATGCCATGGTCCGGAGCGAGGAGGAGTGGCAGGCGGTCGCCTCCTTCTGCGAAGCAGTAATGCTAGCAAAGGAGGCGGCCGATCGCGTGAGGCAACGGCAACGGTCCTCACGCCCCAACCGCCGCCGGGATTCCGATCCCAATTTTCGACCACCGTAGGCGCGGGCTTGCGGACGGCGGGCAATGGGTGGCCCGCCGTTCGACTGTCCGGTTTGTCGTCCGAACCGAGCCCGACTCGTCGACGGCGCGTATTGTTCCACGCGCGCCTCAGGGAGATGTCAGCAAATCGTAGGGGCCCAGCAGGGTCGAAGCCTACTGGGGCCATGGGTAGTGTGAAAACGAAACCCGGGCCCTGGGACGAAGGCAACGAAGGAACAGGAGTGGGTTTTTAGTCAGTAAAAGTCTGACACTATCTCCCGCGATCGCTCTCCGGATTTGTCATAAGATGATTTTCCCACCAAAAAAAAAAACCCTAACATGTCAAAATTGCAGGCTATACACTCTATATAGCTCGACCCCTGTAACAATTCAGTTTAGAGTCGTTAAATGGAACGTGTTAATAAGCTCGTGGTAAAGAAAGAAAAACACGTTTATTTTGCACACATATACACACAATGAAGTAACAATCATATATCTACCTAGAAATTTAAATAAATTAACATTATGTGTCTCACGGCTGCGCCAATATTTATTATAATAATTGTTATTTTTAGGGTTCCGTACCTCAAAAGGAAAAAACGGAACCCTTATAGGATCTCTTTCTTGTCAGTCCGTCTGTCTGTCTGTCAGTGTCTGTCAAGACCCTTTATCTCGGGAATGCGTGAAGATATCGAGTTGAAATTAATGTAGTCAAATCTGCGGTCCCTTAAAGCTGTGAAAAAATCAAACTTCTAAGTTAATGGAAAAAAGATATGGCTGTTTATGTCGCAAAAAAAATTACCTTTCGACACTCTCAAAGGAATCAAAATTCATAGGGTATTTCCCGTTGACCTAGAATCCTGAAATTTGGTATGGTGCAAGATCTCATAGCACAAGTATAGCATAGGTAAAAATCTGAAAACTGTAATTTTTTAGTTAAGTCAAAAAAAAAGATTTTTTTTTTTTAAAGAAAAATCTTTGAGCTTGATTCGTGAATTGAACGAGATTACCATTCTATGCCACTTCTTTCGATGGAGTGTCAGTGGTTGACCATTGGAAAGTCATAATGACGCCATTATATTAGTAGATTACCAAACTTGTCAAAATCAACAATGAAATCAATGATAGACCATTCTGACACTATTGTAATAGCAGACTTGAGGCCCAGGCCACTACGTAGCAGCTGACTGACGCTGGCTTTCAACTGTACTTTACTATGATTCTACGGATGTAGGTAAATCAGTGTTGTTAGGTATCGGTGGTAGGTCCCTTTTAGCGCAGTTGTTGATCGAATGAATTTTATTAGGCAGTCCATTACTGTATTGAAAAAATATTGAGACACTATACTTACCTTCTATTTAACATAGCTACCACCTGGAGTCTTTAATCTCTGGTAGCCCGTTGTGTCCTATGCGGTCTTTTCCGTCCTTCGCCACTTCTGGCCAGACTTTCCGTTAAGAGTCCAAATCGTCACGCCATCTCCTGCGTCTACTGCATCGCAGGCTCCTGCCGTTCGGAATCTAGTCATTGATTGCCTTCGCCCAATTTTGTTTGACATGCGGCAGATGTGACCAGTCCAGTTCCATTTTAGTTTGGCGGCCGCGTTACCTACGTCTACGATTTGTGTTTTGCAACGTTAGAAGTTGATTATAATTTTAACTATTTTTAGGGCTCCGTACCTCAAAAGGAAAAAACGGAACCCTTATAGGATCATTTTGTTGTCCGTGCGTCTGTCTGTCAAGACCCTTTATCTCGGGAACACGTGGAGGTATCAAGTTGTAATTAAAACCAAATACTCAGGTCTGCGATCCCTTGAAGGTGTAAAAAAATCAAACTTCTAAGTTAATGAATAAAAAAGGTACGGCCGTTTATGTAGCAAAAAAAGTTTATTTTAATACTCTCAAAGGAATCAAAATTCATAGGGTAGGTACTTCCCGTTGACTCATTATCCTAGAATTTGGCATTTTAAAGCAAGGTCTTATAGCACAGTTATAGGAATAAATCTGAAAACAGTAAATTTGTTGTTACCTACGTCACAAAAAAAAAACTTTATTGCAAATCGGAAAAATATACGAGAATTATAGTTTGTACGGAACCCTCAGTGCGCGAGTCCGACTCGCACTTGCCTAGTTTTTTTGTATCAAGTTTAGGTTTTGTATCCAAAGGGTAATACGGGACCCTTATACTAAGACTCCACTGTAAGTCCGTTTGTTTGTCTGTCTTAATTTGTGACTGTGTTTCTAGTTTTTTTTTTATTTGATATAAACTAGTGCTCGACTGCGGTCTCACCTGATGGTAAGCAGTGATGCAATCGTTGATGGTGAGGCGCACTAGTTTATTAAGAGTCTATTCACTCTAGCCTTGAAGACACCCAAATTATAATCGCACGGGAAGACCGCAGCAGGCAAATTGTTCCAGTCCTAAGTAACCTTTTTCCAAACTAACGGATTACTAAGTACGTGCGAAAGTACTACACTGCGCTCCAAAACAGGTCGTTGAGGCGAGCGTAGAATACTACGCGCCATCGACGACTCGGGCTCGGTTGTTACGGGACGGCGGGACGGCGAGTTACCCATTGCTCGTCGTCCATAAACCCTCGCCTAAGGTGGCCGGGCATCTCTCTGCGACTCCGGTGTCTCCTGTCTCATTGGCTGGGGCTTGAAGATGTCCGTTCCTTCACAGTTGCGGCCATCTCACACACATCCACTCACTCATACACCCCCACGTCCACTCACTCATACACCCCACACCCACTCATATACATGCATACATCACGCGTTCACCACTTCACCCCACTCTCATTTACCACAAAATGCACGCCATTACTACTGTTCTTTAAAATATTATAAATTTATATTTTAGGATTTTTATTTGTAAAGTAAAAATTTTCCTTTTGTTAATGTTTGTCATTTTTAATTTGTCATATCTTTTCTTTTTGTTAATCTGAAACTTTAAGATTTTTATAAAAATAAACAATTGATTTGAGCTCAAAAAAGTACCTAAGTACTAAAAACGTACTTTTTTATTGGTATGTCGATTTGAGTCGAATTAACGCAGGTCAACTCTATTACCCAAATAGGTACTGAGAATCAATCTAAATTAAGAAAAGGTAAAAAATATAACCTCTAATAAGGATCTTAGATAAAATGATGCTTTAATAGATTTTCCAATCTATAAACATATGGTTTTTACGTGTGTGTAAATATTCAAAATGGCAGCTCGATATGGTTTTTTTAGTTTGTGATTTTGCAAGCCATACACGCAAGGCCAGAGTATAGTAAGGGCCTGCGCACACTTGAGACAAGACTGTCTAAGGCAGACTTGTCTACGACGTCGCAAACTTGTCTATGACGTCGTAGACTTGTCTGCGACTCTGCAACAAGACTGTTTTGAGTCATCTAGTTTTGCCAACAGTTACAATAACTTACCACTAGAGTCAACTTTTACAACCACTAACAAAAAATTATCCCACACACGAAAACGCAAAATTTCCCACTAAAACAATTTGTGTTGTACGAAATAAAATAAGTAGGCATATAGGTTATTAGTTTCTTTTAATAATAAGTGATAAAAATTAACAATCATTTGTGGGTAAATTAACATTAGTAGGTAATTCAACATACAAATTATTCAAAAACAGCTATGTATTAATTCGTCTTCAGACGAATCATTTTTGTTTGCACCATCATCGTCGGTATCAGATTGATAATTATGGATTCTATGGTGCTGATTTACACCCGAGTGATCGTATTTTTTTTTTTAGTAAAAAAATGGAATTTTACTATAGCACTAGAAAAATCCGTTAGCTACTAAAACCAATATTTCACAACTAAATGGGGTTTAAAGCTACCAGTTTTAGTGAAAAATCTACAAAATTGGAACACTGGTCGTAAGCCGCTAGACTGTTTTTTCTTGATGGTGTGTGCAGTGTCGTAGACAAAACAGTCTTGTCGTAGACAAGTCTGCGACGCGGCAACGTCGTAAACAAGTCAATCTAAGACAGTCTTGTCTCAAGTGTGCGCAGGCCCTAAGACCTCAATACTATAAACGACGATACTAAGAAACCAGTCTTATTCACCCGACTATGTTATACTTTAAAACCAATCCAATCTATACTTTAGGCTGTTGCAATAAGAATCATAACAATTGTAAATTCATTTGGTTAATCGTTTAACTTGCGTTAGCGGCAAAGTTATTGGAGTATAAAAATAAAATATAATAGCGTTTACCACAACGGAATAGAGGCGGTTAAATACGTAAAGTTAATGTGGTTTAGTTACATCCGTATCAATTTGCTTCTGCGAAACCAGATGGTAGTGTTGCCAGGCTTGAGAAAGTTCTCCTTTTTTGTGGAAAAATAATTTAATAGTGAGGTCGTTTAAAAATTTACAATAATCTTTAGTGATATGTTCAAATTATTTATTTATGTAACGATTTATGCAAACACACCAAATAAAAGATTAGAAGCAGGAAACAGAAAAATAGGTACAGAGGTGATGCTTATTTCTAAAGAAATCTCTTCCAGCACACCTGCGAAAGGAGATTTGGAAGAAAACAGAAATGTAGACACCGTGTGTAACAATAATAGGAAAATAAGTACATACAAAATAATTATCAATATAATAATATAACATGCAAAAAAAGATATAGGTACATAATAATACACATACACATGTTTATATACTTATTAAGTTATAATATTTAATAATTAAGATGTATATATAAATTAATAAAAGATCAAGATTAATTGCTCGATCTACACATAGTAAAATAAATATCACAAAAATACATACTAAAAAATAATATAATAAAACTAATACACACATACTAATATGCAACTATGACAAAATAGAAAGATAGTGTTCTTTCACTCTACTTTTAAAAACTGCATGAGTTTTATTTAATTTAATTAATGATAAGTTGGTAGAATACTCTTTATTGTACACTATAAGAACACAACTTGCATAGAATATTTGAAGCATTGCATAAGTTAAACGCATTTATGAAATGGGTTTTAACTTGTGCATTATTATTTTTAATACACAAACATAGTCACTGATACTTTTTTATCAATTGAAATTCACCGCTTTATTCTTTGTTTATAGTAGTTGAAAATAACTTAAGGATTATTAAAAATTATTATTACAACTAGTTAAACTAGCCCTTGCTATCACTCAGCAAGACTAGTAATACTAAGGTAATATAATATTTGACATTTAACAGTTGGATGACAAATGTCAAGTATTACAAATTCAGCACTTCCTAGTCTTCTTATCCTTGTCCTTTTCAAAGTGACAAAGAAATATCTTTTTCCCAACAAAACAAAAATTTTACATAAAACCGTATCTAAGATTACCCGTATTTATAATCTGTGCTCCATGCAAATTAAAATTTTAGGACGACCACACCGAGCACAATAAAATTATTAGTAGTCTGTGACGTAGAGCTACGTCGTAACAACTTATTTTGTGTTCACTCGCATCTAAATAATAAAAACAAACTTTTTACGTTTATTTTACAAAGAAACTATGTGATGTATTACAAAATGTGTTTTAAGTGAACTAGTGAACTGTTTTAGTGTTAGTTTTAAGGTTAGTGGCAGCTAAAAGTGTGTTAATTGATCATTTCATTGGAATTGCTTCGTTTCGTCAAGGCGTTAAGGTAGGCTGTACACAAAACTTATTTTTGTTTTGCGTTATTTTTTACTGCTAAACTTCTAACTCATTAGTTTATTAATTCTTTTTACTGATAATTTCTTGGAAAAATGACTACCTACTATGATCGTAAATAGATTTGTAACCATAGGAGGTACATTCACTTTTTACAAGTACATTCATCTCAACGACCGATTTACGAACTTTAAGAGTGGGTTTTAGTGAGTAAAAGTCTGACATGCCCTCTCGCCCCGCCCAAGAGCGCGAGAAGTCACGTGGGAAATCAACCTAAGAGTACCCACTGACCCAAAGTACTGTTGTCTTGCAATCCATTATAGATGGATGCTGCTACATATATACGAGATAAAAATGGACTACCAAGAATTAATAGACATGTAATAAAACTGTTTACTTTGGCTAGTGAGTCAGGAGGCCTGGCACATTCCTGCATTTTGGTTGGTTGATGCAATAAGCTCGGCGAAAAAAATATCTTTGTATCAACCTACCTACATATCGATATTTTTGGGCGAAGATAAACATATATTGGTAAAAATTACATTTACAAAGTCACAATATATTTTAATTAAATGAAGTAAGTACTTAGTTGCGTAAATTATTGATACAAATAATTAATCAAATAAATAAAACAATTAATAACATAAAATTACAGCCATTGATTCATCATTTCATTAAAAATTAATTAAATCATAGTAAAATATAAAAAAAAAAATGTCAATGAACTTAATAGATTAACATTGATTAGTCAAAAGTCATTGTCATTTTATTTATTGATATCAAAATACTGACTATGTCTTGCCTACAATTTAGGATGTTGGACCCTGTTACATAATAAGTAGCTAATTATAATTAGTTGCTAATTAAAAAATTTGGACAATAATTATTAGATGTTTCGAAGTTTGTTTGAAGTTGAAGCAAAGGGCGGGATAACAATAAATAAACCAGCTAAAATAAATTAAAAGTATGAATATTTTGTATGTTTTAGTAGTGTTATTTTTAGTATTTCAGTTCCCACTTGTTTGTTTTTCTTTGCCTAAATCTGATGAGTTGATCAATTGTAGTGTTTGTTTTTTTGTCTACCTGCAAAAATATAACAGCAGATATACTTTTATTTCTTAGTATTTCTTTATTGATTTTATTTATTGAGAGCAGTAGTGGCCGAGTGGCAACGGCCCCGACTTACTTGTTATAGGTTTCGGGTTCAAACCCAGCCAGGCGCATTACTTTGTGTAATTTATATTATCACCACTGTTCTCAAAACGGTGAAGGAAAACATCGTGAGGAAACCGGCGTGTCCTAGAACCAAAAATTCAAAGACACATGACATCCACCAACCCGCACTGGGCCCGCGTGGTGGATTACAGCCCATTCCCTCTCCTAGAGAGTAGGCCTGAGTCCCAACAGTGGGAACATTAAAAGGCCAACTGCTATGCTATATGCTATTTCTTTATTACACACCTTAACTTATTACAGGACAGACATTTATATAAATAAGTGTACAATAGGTGGTCTTATTGCACAGGGCAATTTCTACCAGACAACCTTTGGATGGACTGAACGAAAGGAAAAGATTTGGGACTGTCAGTGTACAACAACATAAATAATGTACAAAAAAAAAGGAAAAGATAATAATAATACATATTATGTTGTGGCCAGATCATAGAAGTTGATCATTTCGTGATATGGCCAACTGAAACTGGCCAGATCGTTTCAATGTTAACATTTGATGATATGTCAATACTCGTTTGGCCATATTATTGATGTAGGATTTCTATGATAATATAAAAGGTCTAAAGAAAATAGGCCAAATGTGGGTTAACATATCAACAAAGTTTAACATTTAAAATGATCTGGCCACAACATATACTTACATATAATACATAAATAGGTACATTACCAAACAATAAACTATTTTTTTTTTTACTTATAATAAGTAATTTTAAAAAATGGCAACAAAAATCAACTTTGTTGTATGGGAGCCTGGACTTAAATATATATTTTATTCTGTTTATAGTATCTGTTGTTATAACGGCAACAGAAATCCATTATCTGTGAAAATTTTAAATGTCTAGCTCACATAGTTCATGAGATACAGTCTGGTGACAGACAGAAAGATAGACAGACAGACGGACGGACAGCGGAGTCTTAGTAATAGGATCTCGTTTTACCTTTTCGGTACGGAACCCTAAAAACGATCGAAAAACTCTGAATGCGAAAACTATACGAAGACATGACTTTAGTATCCAGACCAAAATCTTTATAAAAGAAAGCAATATTGATTCTATTCTATATTTTAAAAAACATCGATACGATGTCTATCGTTTTGTCTATCGGCACTTTGAACTTCCTTATTTATAGAAACTCGAGGAGAAAAAAATCGCAGACAAGTGCGTATTTTAAGAATGAATGTAGGTATTACAGATCACCTACAGTTCTAGATTCTAGCCGTGGCTAAACAAAACAGCTTAGAATGTCAAAACAATTGGATTGGCAACATCCTCCTGACTGCAAATAAATTATGTAATTTCATTATGTACAATAGCTACAGAGCGTTAAAATGAAAGGTCAGGCGTAAGAGGCTCACGTAGGCATGAGTGAGAGAGAGGGCGCATACTGTTAATAAACGCCTACATGTCCGAGTGTCCGTCCTCTACTCGGGTTCGATCCATGAACGGGCGGACGGACGGCGCGCTACCCATTGCTCGTAAGTTCGCCATCCCGCGATAACGTCCTGACTATGGAATCCAATCCCGCATCAATTTTTTTTATTTCTTTTTTGTTTTAAGTACTTAATAAACATAAAAATCGATCAAGTGCGAGTCTGACTTTACACCGAGTAATTCTTATAATTTTTTCCTACTTATGGAAGTAAATACATAGTTTGATTTTCGTATTGAGTTTCGAAGATTTTACGAATCGCAAAAAAAAAAAATTGATTTTGTAATGAAACCTTACGATTTTCATATAAATTATAATGAACTGCTTTATAGAACAAATCTATTAAGATCTTTAACGGACCTTCATCTAGGAAAGTAAATTCACGTGCGGTAGGGAATTTCTGGTCATAGACTGCTTAAACTGACATTGATTACGTCGTTCCGTTTCGACACAGGACTCGCACAACATTACGAAATAGAAATTCAAAAATTATTTAGCTCCAAGGTAAAATCGAAAACAATTATTTTCCATACAAATTCTTTTAAAAGGTTTGGAATTCCATGTAAAGTCGTTTCATCACTTTTTAATAAGGGCGGCAGGTCGACGAATCCAATTTTGTTATACAAAACTTCAATCCCGCAGACGTGCGGGGTCCCGTATGAGTAATCCCGCATTTCTGTTCCCGCAAAAAAGGTGCGGGATTAGATTCCCTAGTCCTGACACTTGAGTTTCGCTTCTCTAATTCATATGTTAGAGTCTACGCCTCACGACTTCGCGGCCAGACTGCCAATGTCGCTAGCGTCACGTCACGCCACACGCACTTTCAGACTATTAAACATCTAAATTGCTCACTAATTACTATGCTTGAGATCATCCAACCGTCTAGCCACCTTCCCATCTGTTTTCCAATCCAACAAGTGCGCCTAAACAAATTATTGCTATTAGGTATATTATTTTTAAACCAGGGACCGTTTTCGGTTAAGGTATAAGGTTACGCTACCAGTATTAAAAACCGGTGCCGCTTTAATGTAAAGGTACACCGAAACCGGTTAAGATTTGCGGTTACGCTACCGCCGCGTAGGGGCCCAGCAGGGCCTACTTGGGCCATGGGTTGTCCGAAAGGGGACCCTGGGGTCCTGAGAAGCAGGGCAAAGAAGGAACGTAGGTGTGGTTTTAGTCAGTAAAAATCTGAAACGCCCTCTCCCTCCGCCCTAGAGCGCAAGAATGATTCCCCACCAAAAAAAAAAGCAAGATCGAATTATAAATATTGTTTTCCGTCCTTACGAGATTCGTTTTAATATATCAATGAATGTTATATTAAATGGAGCGACTGTCAATTGACCTTTAGAACTCAATTACTGAGAAGTTCCGATGTTCTCTAATGCTTGAATATCGATTGTGGTAATTAAATAGTTTTATAAACGCTTCGTTGGTTGGTCGCAGTGCCCAGACGAATAATAAATACGCAACATAAAAATAGACACGATAACTTTGTTTTACACCTACCACAGAATTGTCTTTTTTAACCCAAAGGTTGACGGGTACAGAACGCCTTGTTGCATATATGTACCACACTACTGTACGTGATGTTTCATTCATCTTTTCAATGTACACTTGTAAATATAAATCGTCATAATAAAGCTAGAACTACATTAGACCGACGCCATCGACTTATATTCTAGAGATAGACAAGCACGTTCATGGAAACTATTTGTCAAAATACTGAAAAGTTAAAACAAAAGTTCGCTGCAGCGCTAAATTGGCATTATGTCGTCTAACAAAACTATTAAAACTTACAGCGCTATACATATAGCTTTTAGAGGATACTTTTTTCACGACCTAAATGTCTTAAGCGCCGTGAATTTCGTGGCACTTACGCGTTTCGTTCAACATAGTGTAATGACAAATTATCCATATAGATTTTTATACTGCAGAAGTGACACAGCTTTTTGCCTACAATTTATTACAAAACACTCTATCTTAAAATTAAACAATTAAATAGTTCTGGTTAATGTAAATTCAAAAACCACGTTCTACTACTTTAATAAATAATTAAATTCAAAATCGCGTAAAATATTGAAACCCTTTATTGTAATCATCATTCTGAAGAACAGCTATCCTGAGTGAATGAAGATCAGGACTGCGCCTATCTAGTAACAAAACAAACAACAACGGTAATTTTATCTTTGAAATGTTTAAAAATTCCAGTTAAATGTAAATAAAATACTCAAAAAAAAAAAAACAACGGAATAAAACACCATGCAAGTTTGTGTTCACTAAACCAGTTGTAGGTAAAAATCTGGTTTTTGTGGGAGTGAACATCTGCATGTTTTAGTCTATGATTGTAAAATGGGAAGACTTTTTAATAAAATAATATGTTTTCTAACATACTATTACGATATTAGAAGCTATTATATTGCTTGGACAACAGTAATTTTACTTAAATTACTACCAGAATTATTATTTACGTCCAGATTCACTTTAATTTGAATTTATAAGCGCCGCTCTCACACTGCATGGACCTCAAAACTGCACTAATGTCATCAATATCAAGGTGCATAGAAGATACTGCACCTGAGTCGGTTGAAGTGAGTGTACGGCACGCGTAATCTAGTGCGTAGTACATATATATCGATGACCGACGCACACGTGTAACACGCCTGATTTGTACGTAGAACGACGTCGCGTGGCGTGGATCTAGTGTAGCTCTACAAGTCTAGTTTCCTTAAAAAATGTATAGAGGCCGACGCGCCCAGATAGGCGTGTGTGGCACACGTGTATAATAATAATAAGCCTGATATAGTGGTGGTGGACCGAAGCGAGAGGCGTGCAATGATTGTTGACATATCCGTCCCGCATGACGAGAACCTCGTGAAAGCCGAGAAAGATAAACAAATCAAGTATATTGACTTGGCTCGCGAGGTTGTCGACATGTGGGATGTGGACTCTGCGATCATTGTGCCGATAGTCGTGTCGGGCAATGGCTTAATAGCCAAGAGCCTCGACCAACACCTTGGGACGCTCGCGTTAGGCGGCTGGATCAAGGGCTTGATTCAGAAAGCGGTACTCCTGGACACGGCTCGCACTGTTAGGAGGTTCCTTTCTCTGGAGCCCTGACCGCCGGTAGCTTGGACCCTGTTCCCGATACCGGTGGGATGCTGTTTTTTATATTTTTAAATGTTTTATTTTTGAAATATTTAAAAATGTAACGAATATGTTTATATGTGAAATAAAGGGAATAATAATAATAATATTCCACAACTATCACATAACGCCGTCTAGTCTCAAGCTAAGCAGAGGTTGTGTTATGAGTACTAGACAACTGATAAACATACTTATATATTTCTAAAGACATACATATTATAGTGTAGTTCTACCTTGAGTGCTAGACGTTGGCATTGCTTGTAAAATTACTCATGCATTCATAATTAGACTTATTAAAACTACGTCTGCTAGCGCAAAGTGAGGATATTTCCATAGAAGCGTACATAAAGACGTGCATACAGGTCTAGTTGTTATTTACCTTCATAATATCACACCGCATCACTAATAGAGGAAGAAAAACTTTTGACTTTAAGACCCCTAGGTTATAGCTATCAGGAAACACAGACTCCGGCAGGGAATTCCACTCCTTAGCTGTACGTATAATGAATGTGTTCCCAAAACGTTTAGTGTGTATGGGGGGTGTGGTGGGGGTGCGTTTGGCTGTATAATAAAATTATGCAATTCCAACGCACTCTTCCCGAAATGTAAACGATAGAAAACCGACAGGCTAGCAACTACACGTAGAACGGATGGTCGATGGTGCCGAAAGGTTCTAGAGTGGCGACCGCGCACCGGAAAACGCAGCGTTAGAAGGCCTCCCACAAGGTGGACCGACGACCTAGTGAGAGTCGCGGGAATGCGGTGGATGCGAGACGCACAGGATCGGTCGTTGTGGCGACGCTTGGGGGAGGCTTATGTCCAACACAGTAGACGTCTTTCGGCTGAAATGATGATGATGAGCAACTACACACTATTAGGTATACACACACATTCGTTAGCCATTGTAGTTTCGTAGTCAACAATAATAATAATGATGATAAACAACACAATGACAACAAAACAACACAAGACACAAGGTTCTTTTTGATGACAATGTAAGGTATGGAAGGAGCCTGGATCTCACGTCACAGGGAATCCTAGTGCGAGTTCCAGGAAACAAACTGATCTAAATGTTCTGAAATAATGAATTATTGTAATTCTTAAATCGATGTAGCGTCGGTGCTCAAGACTTTGAAGCTTCGATTGGACGACTGCATCATTATAGATAGCGGCACGAATCTTGAGCGCTCGGCGAAAGAGCGGGGATCGTTTTGCGCATCGTACAATATCGGCGAGCCAATCACTGTACAAGGATTTTACTCCCCGCCCCCGCATCTCTTTTCATACCACCAAAGAGACCCGATATTTCACTTCTGCGTGCTTCTGCGCAAGTAGAACTGTAGAATAGGCGTGGGAAAAGTGTGTCATCTTTGCGATTGGAACATTTACACCTGAATCACTGAATGTTCCGAAACAGTGATATGTCTCATTTGGAACATCGTCTCAAAAGTTACAAACGGAACATTTGAAACATCGTCTCACAAGATACAAACGGAACATTTGGAACATCGTCTCAAAAGATACAAACGGAACATTTGAAACATCGGCTTACAAGATACAAACAGAACATTTGGAACATCGGCTCAAAAGATACAAACGGAACATTTGGAACAACGGCTCAAAAGATACAGACACTGACTGTTATGAATCGTGATTTAAATTGAATTTTGATTTGAGAATAATTTAAAGCGGATGTTTTTAGTTCAGGTCATTAATTATATTTACACTATTTACGTTATAATTCGAATTTTAAAAATACTGCTGGTCACTTAAAGTAAAGAGTGTTCAGTGTTCCAATTGTTTCAAATGATGCATTTAAAACATTACTGATGTTCCAATCTTTCGGAACACTAAAATGTTTCGAAACAGTGAGTCGGTTCAGTAAAGAGTTACACACGCCTACTGTAGAAGTCAGCGCTCAAGATCCGTGCCGGTGTCTATACCAATAATCCTCTTGGCTCGCTTCTCAATTGACTCAAATGCAGCAAGCTGGTATCTGGCAGATCTGTCCCAAAGTACTCCATGCACTGTAAAACTTTCGCTTGATAAAATTTGTGCATCGAAACAAGATCTCTTGTTTAAATTACCTCATTCGTTTAGCGGTTGAACGGGCAGCCTTGACTCATTGAAAGTCTGAGTTCGATTCTCAGAATTGCTAATAACAGACTGTATCTATTGAACCGATACCATAATACAGACATCTTTGCATCTAGTTGGTAAATATAATCTTTTCAAGATAGGTACAGTTTAAGGAAAACATCGAAAGGATAAATTCGTTGACTGACCTGTTGGTCTATTGGTTAGTGGCCCTGACTATTTTGTTGAAATCAAAATGAAAAAAAAAAGAAATGAAGAATGAAAGTTGTGGAATACTATATAATATATAAAATTCACACAACTATCACACAACGCCGTCTCGTCCCAAGCTAAGCAGAACTTGTGTTATGAGTACTGCTTCAACCTTAGCATAGCATAGCATAGTCGGCCTTATAATGTTCCCACTGTTGGCACTCAGGCCTCCTCTCTAGGAGAGGGAATGGGCCGTAATCCACCACGCAGGCCCAGTGCGGGTTGGTGGATGTCACATGTCTTCGAATTTTTGGTTCTAGGACATGCCGGTTTCCATGCCGCGACCTACAACTCCGTAAATCGGGGCCATTACCACTCGGCCACCACTGCTCATCACTCAACAACCTTACCTTACCTTGCTTCAACCTTACGAACAGAAAAACTGACTGACTGAGGACACTGGAAAAGAAACATTAAATATTTTGGATATTTAATTTTTCTTTTCCAGTGTCCTCAGAAGATCATTAAAATCAATCCAGCCGTTCTTGAGTTATAAATGGTGTAACTAACACGACATTGTTTTATAATTTTTGTTTTAAAATGGTCTTAAAATTGCAAAATTACAACTCCATATATGTTTGTAATCCAAATAGAGCAATGTTCTTGACTCGCCTAGTCTGTCTTGGTATGTGTAAGTCAGGGTCGACCACATAATGATGTAAGCAATGGCTTACCAGGTGACATTGTGGTCAAAAAAAGGACTGGAACAATTCACCTGCTGCGGTCTCCCCGTCTGATTATAATTTTTCAATACACTTACTTGAAGACCCGCTCTTATCCCACCACTTTTAGGCACGCAATAGACTGCTTTCCGCACTAGTGCAGAAATAGCTTGTGCTCTCCCCCACCACAATGTTATTACATTTATCGTATCAGACTGGGTGCACGTCGACCCCCGCAAGTCGCCGGTCAACCCCCGTTTATTCATTTCTTCGTAAGTGTATTGAAAAAGTCGTTTGAGACACGTGCAAATTTGTCACTGTAGCCCTCGGCTCTATAACACACTCGCCTACGGCTCGTGTGAATTCCGCCTCGGTCGCAATGACAAACTTTCTGCACTTGTACCAAAATGTACTATAGGTGTCTTCAAGGCTAGAGTGAATAGGCTCTTAATAAACTAGTGCGCCTCACCATCAACGATTGTATCACTGTTTGCCATCAGTTAGCATCGTAGTCAAACACTGGTTTTTTTTTTAAATATTTTTTTTATTATTTAGTCTTCATGCAACATAAATTACAAAGGCGGACTTAATGCCTGAGGCATTCTCTACCAGTCAACCTAGGGTGATGAAGAGACAATATGGTAGGCGCATAAAAAGAAATTTTTATACGAAAAACAAGAGTAAAAAAAAGTAATACATATAATTAAAATACACACATATATATTTAATATAATATATATACATATATATTAATATAAAGTAACGAAAAACGGCTGGTTTGTATCAATAAAAAAAAAACAGGGCAAGTGCGAGTCGGACTCGCGCACTGAGGGTTTCATACAATATTACCTGTGAAAACAGTTCAATTCCCGAAGATTTTTTCGGATCGCAAAAAAAGTTTTTTTTTGTGACATAACTACAAATTTACAGTTTTCAGTTTTTTTCCTATACTTGTGCTATGAGACCTTGCTTTATGCCAAATTTCAGGATTCTAGGTCAACGGGAAGTACCTTATGAATTTTGATTTCCTTGAGAGTGTCGAAATATACGTTTTTTGCGACATAAACGGCCGTATCTTTTTTTTTCGTTAACCTAGAAGTTTGATTTTTTCACAGCTTCAAGGGACCGCAGATCTGAGTATATGGTTTTAATTTCAACTCGATACCTCCACGCGTTCCCGAGATAAAGGGTCTTGACAGACAGATGGACGGAAAACAAAGTGATCCTATAAAGGTTCCGTTTTTTCCTATTGAGGTACAGAAACCTAAAAATGAAAAATAATTAACAGCCGGTATCAACAGCTTAACGTGCCTTCTGAACCACGGAAGGGGATCTAGGTCTGAAAAGGATGGTCATAGTGTATCTATGTCCAGTAAGTGAACATTCGGGTTCATCCTCAACTTCCTACCCTCATCCCGTGTTCCTTGTGGTCGGCGTAACACGTTTTTTTCTTCTTTCATATCACTCTTCACACAACCCATCCATCTTTTCTTTAGCCTCCCTCTCCCTCTCCATCCATCCACATGTATACTCATAACTCTTTTAGTAACATGCGTTTAATCCCTCCTCTTCACATGACCATACCAAGACAAACGATTCCCCTTCAACTTTTCAGTCACTGGCGCCACTTTCAAACTTCCTCTAATGTACTCATTTCTCACTTTAAAATAATCGAGATTTTGGTATTGAAAACGGGGCAGCTGCTATGATATGAACATCCCCTCAGTCATTTGATAAGCTTGTACCTAATTCGTCGGATGATCAAATCCTTATTCGGTTTTACCCAGGTTTGTGGAGGTCAGATGTCAGTTAGTTGCTCTGTGGTAAACAATAAACAACATCTCTTTCCTAGAGTGTTTAACAGAGTAACGGATGAAAACGAAGTCACTGTCATCTGTCTGTTTTTTTTTCTCTACTCCTCAACTACGCAACGGATTTTGATGGTTTTTTTGTTAGTGAAAACTAAGAAAACGCTCTTGGGCGGGGTGGGAGATACTGTCAGACTTTTATTGACTAAAAACCTACTCCTGTTCCTTCGTTGTCTTCGGCCCAGGGCCCCGGGTTTCGTTTTCACACTACCCATGGACCATTGAGGGGTCCAGAATCATGTACTCAAAGACCCCTAGGTTGTAGCTATTAGGCGCATCTCCAATTAATTATAGTTTACTGAAATTTTACATAAAAAAAAAAACCGGCCAAGTGCGAGTCAGACTCGCGCACCGAGGGTTCCGTACAAACCTGTAGGTATATAAGTAAAAGTTATGGTATTTTTATTGCTAAATGAAATCCATAACATAACAATGTGGAAAGCTGACGGTACCTTGTCAATACATATATGAAAACATTATGTATGTTCGGAAAAATCTTCATCTCTTTAAGAAGAGAAGTGATAGACATAATTTTAATACTAGAAATAGGCACAATTTGGATCAATCTCGGTTTAGATTGGCTAAGGTACGAAATTCTTTTATGGGGAATTGTGTAAAATTTTATAATAAAATACCACTGCGGATTCTACAACTGAACGAGACAAAATTTAAAACATGCATAAAACGCACACTATGTAGACAAGCATCTCCGAAATGGCTGAACCAATTTGCATGAAATTTTGTGTGCATATCGGGTAGGTCTGAGAATCGGCCAAAATCTATTTTTTTATTTTTTTTTGTTAATCGCATAACAACGTTTGCTGGGTCAGCAAGTCTAATATATAAAATTCTCGTGTTGCGGTGTTTGTTTCCAAACTCCTCCGAAACGGCTGAACCGATTTGCATGAAATTTTGTGTGCATATCGGGTAGGTCTGAGAATCGGCCAACATCTGTTTTTTTTTTTAATCGCTGAACAACGTTTGCTGGGTCAGCTAGTAAGTTTATGATTATTAAAAAAAATATACTATGTGATGTAACTAAAAATTTAAGATTTTCGGAATTTTTCCTATATGTGTACTTTATAACGTTGCTTCATGCCAAATTTCAAGATTCCAGGTCGTCTGGAAGTATCCTTTAGGTTTTGATTCCCTTGCGAGTAGTTGCGAGTTTCAAAATATGCGGCTTTAATTGCTGTATCTTTTGATTGCGTTGACGTAGAAGTTTGATTTTGTTACAGCTTAAAGATATTATAGACTTGAGTATTTGTTAAGAATTTCAATATAATACCACTACGCGTTCATGAGTAAAGGGGTAATAAGTTTAAAATTATTAAAAATATTTTTATTATATGATGTAACTAAAAATTTATGCTTTTCGCAATTTTTCCTTTATCTGTGTTATAAGACGTTGCTTCGTACCAAATTTCAAGATTCTGAGTTCACGGGAAGTACCCTGTAGGTTTTGATTCCCTTGCGAGTAGTGGCGAGTTTCAAAATATGCGGTTTTAATTCCTGTTTCTTTTGATTGCGTTGACATAGAAGTTTGATTTTGTTACAGCTTAAAGGTATTATAGATTTGAGTATTTGATATGAATTTCAATATAATACCACTACGCGTTCATGAGGAAAGGGGTAGTAAGTTTAAAATTATTAAAAATATTTTTATTATATGATATAATTAAAAATGTATACTTTTCGCAATTTTTCCTATATTTCTGCTATAAGACGTTGCTTCATACCAAATTTCAAGATTCTGAGTTCACGGGAAGTACCCTGTAGGTTTTGATTCCCTTGCGAGTGTCGAAAATTTGCGGCATAAACGGGAGTATCTTTTGATCGCGTTGACTTAGAAGTTTGATTTTTTCACAGCTCCAAGAGACCATAGACTTGAGTATTTGATATGAATTTCAGCTTGATACCTCTACGCGTTCCTGAGAAAAAAGGTCTTGACAGACAGACAGACAGACAGACAGACAGACAGACGGACAACAAAGTGATCCTATAAGGGTTCCGTTTTTACCTTTTGAGGTACGGAACCCTAAAAATGTACTCAGGTAATGCGTACAGTCAGTTTAAATTATTGGGTAGTCATATTTTTGTAAGATCGTAAATCCCCACAAACGGAGGTCATTTAAAAACTTTTACGTGTATTCACACTTGACCTTTTTATTAAATACTTACATTTACATCAATACTTGGGGTTTTCCTTTACCTCTCATTGATCTAAAAAAGTGTCCATGTGTTTGTGAGTGTTTCTTGCGCATTCTTTCCACTAGACCATTTGCCGGGGGCGTTCAAAAAAATAAAAAACCTTGGATTTTAGTTACTGAGGATGAAAAACAGATGATTTGCTTAGTTAATCTGAATTCTATATTTAAATATAAAAGGAGAAACTGACTGACTGACAATATCAACGCACAAGCGAAACTACTGGGACTAGGAACGTGTAATTTTGCACAAGGCTTCCTTATATGACGTAGGCGAGGACCGAGGACTAAGAAGGGGTTCTAAGAAATACAACTTTTAAGGGCGTTCATCATTTCAGCTGAAAGATGTCCACGGTTGGACATAGGCGGAGGCCCAAGAGTCGCCACAACGACAGGTTCTGTGTGTCTCGCATCCATCGGATTCCCGCGACCCTCACCAGGTCATTGGTCCACTTTGTGGGAGGCCTTCTTTCACATTGCACGCAGAACAGATGGTCAATGGGAACGAAAGGTTCTGGAGTGGCGACCACGTACCGGGGCGTGAAAAGGGAGAAACTAAGCGGGGTTCGTGCTAGCGGCAATGGCATTTTGGCGATTGTTGCTGATCAGTCTGACTGCCCATGGGCATTAAATTAAGGGCTGCCATCACTTATATTGCCGACACCGGAAAAACTCGACAAAAACTCCGGACGTTTGGGCGAAATCTGGTCTTTTCCCCGGACACCTCCAAAAGAATATTATTTGCAACAAAAATAAAAACCGAAATACTATATACTAATACTTGTACAATAAAAAAAGAATTTTTTTATTGTACAAGTTGTTACTTATTAAAATCGAATTAGGTAGGTACACGTATGTAACCGCAACAATAAATAAACATTTTTAATGAAGGTGAGGTAGTGGGGCGTTCGATCGTCGACTATTTTGCCGTACCTAAGTGTCCGGGTTTAAAACCCCTGCCGGACGGCCCCCGGACGTCCATCAAACTAGGATAAATCCGGGGAATTCCGGACGGATGGCAGCCCTAGATGGAATAGCGTTAGGATATTGAATACCTATGAATTATTGGGTACTTGATTCAATTTTTTAGGGTTTCAGACTCCGCTGTCCGTCCGTCTGTCTGTCTGTCATCAGGCTATATCTCATGAACCCTGATAGCTATACAGTTGACATTTTCACAAATGAAGTGAAAGATAAAAGAGTGAGTTTTAGTCAGTAAAAGTCCGACATCCCTCGCGCTCAGCCCTAGAGCAGAAGTCATTGAATGATTACCTACCTAAAAAAACATGTGGTTCCATTTATCTTCAGTCAGAAAGATGAGTAATAGTTAATCTGGGCCATGTGTTACGTGTTCCGGGAATATTTTAT
This sequence comes from Mythimna pallens, assembly GCA_961205895.1. Lineage (NCBI taxonomy): Eukaryota > Metazoa > Arthropoda > Insecta > Lepidoptera > Noctuidae > Mythimna > Mythimna pallens. The sequence continues at coordinate 3,403,654 of OY540851.1, read as the reverse complement.
AACTACTATGTACCTACCACGTGTTGGAATGTTATGTTTGGTATAATATTCTGGGGCAACTGTAGCGAGAGAGAAAATATTTTTAAGGCGCAAAAACGCTGCATTAGATCTATTTTTAATCTGAAAGTGACCGACAGCTGCATACCTGTTTTCAAAAAACACAATCTTTTAACATTTCCTTGCCTGTATATATAAATAGCCATTTTTGTTAAAACAAACAATCACTTATTTCCAACTTTAAAAAATACTAGAAACAGGACTACAAGTTTAAGAACGCAATACGAAGACAAGTTATGCACAGGCGGATATAAAACTGCATTATTGAGAAAGAGTGTTATGTGTATGGCTCCTATTATTTATAACCATGTTCCAAAAAATATTAAAGAGCAACCAATTATTAAGATTTAAAAAGTACCTTAAAGAATTACTAGTAGAAAAATGTTATTACTCTGTATCGGATTTCTTAAATGATAAATCTATTTAATTAAAATGTTTATGTAGCATTCAGTAATGAAATAATTGTATTGTAGTACCTAGTTATAAGTTAATAAATTTTGCATGCCATGAGGCCAGAATGTACAAGGATTCCAAAATATTGTAACACCAAATTGTATTAATTACCAACATTCTACGCAAATAAATAAATCTATCTATCTATCTATGTAAAATAGTTTGGATGAGATTCTCGACAACGCAACGGTTCAGATCGATAGTAATATTTTTTTATTTGATATAAACTACTGCTTGACCGCGATCACACCTGATGGTAAGCAGTGATGCAATCGTTGATGGTGAGGCGCACTAGTTTATCACTCTAGCCTTGAAGACACCTAAATTATAATCGGATGGGAAGACCGCAGCAGGCAGATTGTTCCAGTCCTATAATATCGGCTTATGATCTGCCTTTAGCACGTTGACCACGGCACTTTTGTTTAAGACTAAAATTAGTTTGAAAACTATCATTATGGCGGTAAGTCGAAAATTTAAGATACAATTTTTTTTTTCTTGTTACCCTCATGACATTGTAGAATTTTTGTGTTTAGATAATTTAATACTTACTAGTTTATTTGAGTACCTACATTCTCATGTCAACTCGTTTAGTATATCAGAATAACTTGTATTTCTCATATTAAGTGAATTGTATTCTTTTTGAGAAATAAATGTCTTATACCGTATAATTAGTAAAAAAAAAATATCTCTTTCCTGTCTGATTTTCATTGTTAGGAACAATTTGCCATTTTCTTCCATTTACCAATACTCGCGACACTTCTCACAGTGATGAAGAGTTGAGCAAAATTGAAGATCGGGATTCTGATTAAACTCTTTCGTTCATAATTCGTAAATGAATTAAATTTTACAAATTTCTTGTTTTGCCCACCCAATTTTTCGATTTAACAGTATGACGTCGCAACATGGCGTAAAAATCGGTCCTATTCTTATTTGGAACGCATTATACCTACTTACTATAAAAACCCCTTCCCCAACACGTTATGGAAAATAGAAAGTAATCTATAATATGTATTTTAAATAAACATGTACAACTGGTTTCATTGATATTACTCAAGGAAGCAAAAACGTCAATTTCCCCATTAACGTAATTGTCGTGACGTCATCTCAATTAATTTCCTACGTTAACACGAACCGGATAATATTCTATTAATTGGATTTCGCATTTAGTTTTTGGCCTCAATTTTTATCACATTTATTTTGACGGTACATCAGAAATGATGACCTCCACCATGTCCTTAAAATGGAACTCGTCACCAATATCATTCAAAAATTTGGTGAAGCCCACGACCTCAGACTTCACCGCCTCGTGAATGTTGAGGCAATCCAGCTGTTAGGCAGCACGGACCTAGTGCGTAGACTAAAGAGAACCTTTTGTTTTAGTGTAGTGTTTAAAGTTAGTGTATAATAGTGATCAATGCGGTGCTATGCATATAACACATGAACAAAGTGTTTTTATCATTATCAGACTCTAAAGGTACAAGTTGGTAGCCGCAACAGCAACACACGACATGTCGTCGCTTCATGTCGTTAGGACACGTCGTTGTGTCATGTCGCTGCAGTCATGATTTCGAACCCGACTGCAGACGGCAACAGCAGATGGCATCCAGTTGGTTCCGAGTGCTCCGTGACACAAGATGTCTGACGTGTTCAACAATAACCGACATGACGTTGCTCCGGCGTCAGCGGCACTACTGATCTGCGGTCGGACGACACTGCCGTCTGCCGCTGGATGCGCGTCGCTAGCTTCATGTCGCTAACTACGGAGGGAATTGCATAGAAATACGTAGAAACCGGTAGTGTCGCTGCGACACGTCGTTTGCTGCAACTTCATGTCGTCCGCTACCAACTTGTACCTTAAGAAAGTGCTATGGACTAATATAAGAGTACAAAATGACACTATTATTAGTTTTAACAAAACCTATCAGTAACGTATAATAATTAAGTTAGAGTTACTTAAATTACTATTACCGAAAGACGTAGCGTTGGAAGGCCTCCTACAAGGTGGACTGATGACTTGGTAACGGCTGCGGGAGTCCGATGGTTGCGAGACGCACAGTACCGCTCATTGTGGCGGCACTTGGGAGAGGCCTATGTCCAGCAGTGGACGTCTTACGGCTGAAATGATGATGATGAAATTATATTAGTCTTTTACGCTAGATTGTAATAATTTATTAAGAAATTTGTTCTTAATTATAAAGGAAAAACAAAATATTTTATTTTTATTTTTTTTATTCTATTCTATTTTGATACTAACTAGTGCCCGTGACTACATCCGTGCTAGAATCGTAAATGCCTAATGCCCTTTGTTCACAATAAGGCTTAAGGCACTAATTCTTTAACCATATTAAAAAAAAAATATTTATACATATAACACTAAACGTTCAAAATAAATTTAATTTCGGACTGTTTCTAGTTTTTCCTTTTAATTGATATTTAAAACTAGTGCTTGAATGCAATCCTACCTGAAGGTAAGCAGTGATGCAATTCGTTGATGTTGAATTATAATCGGACGGGAAGACCGCAGCAGGGAAATTGTTCAGACCTGTGTCCTTCAGTTGCCCTTTGCGTTCTGAGACTACGGGCTTCCTTATCATAAATTCCCTGTAGTCCTAGCGAGCATCGATCCTGCTGGTCCCTTCGGCTTTGCTGACATCTCTTGAGGGCGCGCGCCGACGACGACTTGGGATCGATCCAGACGGTTGAGCCATTGCTTGTCGTCAGCGGTAGTATGTTCCATTGAAATAATTTTCGAAATTCTCGAAGTGAAACCAATAGCAGAAGCTAGTTTGAAATAAAGGACCTGCCCCCCTAGCCAAGTTACAACTATTTTGCTTCGATTCTCTTTTCGTTGATGGCCTCGAGTCGGCCACGCCTCCTATTCCTTTGTTCTGACCACGTGACTGAGCGTTAAGATGACGTCAGAATAAAGGAATCTGAGGCGTGGCATACTCGAGGCGATCGACGAAAAGAGAATCGAAACGAAACGGTTGTAACTTAACTGGGGGCTGGTTTCATAATTTCCGCTCTTCCGTATCGCTTTCTCAAGAGCTAAGAAACCCAAACTGCATATCTTGTGTAAGAAACCAATAGATTAGTTATTAGTTACTTATGTCAGCTGGATCCGTAATTACACAACACACAACATTACGGGTAAACCCTGCGGTTTTCATTTCTCAGATGAATATAATTCTGTGATATCTCTGAGTACGATTACGGAGCAAAAAGTTGGACACTTACTGAACAGTAACTGTTCAAACTCAAGATTTGCCATCGGGCAATGGAGTGCAGCATAATGCCCGAAGTCTGTTTACCAGACATACGCAGGAGACGTTTACTGTCCTGCGTGTGCAATACAGCAACGTTTTTAGGCGCTAAAAACGCCAGTGGGTACTGGCGTTTTTCTACCGTTTGCGTTTATCGAACGTTTGACCAGCGACAACGTTACGTGTACGCAAAGTTGACGTCGCGACTCTTTGAAACATGCACAATCACGCCATCCGAGTCTACCCGTTTTATACCGCGCAACGTTAACGTCGCGTCTATGTACTTAGCGTCGACGATGTTCAGACGTTGCCGAAACGTCAACGCTCACGAAACGCTCGTGGGATAGCGGCCTTAGGATACTGCTGTCTCTGGCATGTCTGTAGCGCGTCAGGTATGTTCGCAGCAGCGCGTACAGATACCTGCACGAATCTTGAGCGCTCGGCGAAAGAGTGGGGATCGCTTGGCGCATCGTACACATCGGTGAGCCAATCACTGTACAAAGATTGCACTCCCCACCCCCTCGTCTCACTTCATACCACTAATGAGACCCGATATTTCACTTCTGCCGGTACAGATGACTTCTGATGAATACTGCGTCGGATACGGGGCAGTGACAACATTGTAGTGAGCATTGTTCTGCCGGGAATGGCAGGCGGTCGCCTCCTTCTGCGAAGCAGTAATGCTGTTGAAGGAGACGGCCGCACGCGTGAGGGAACGGACATCCTCAAGCACCAGTCGCCGCGACCACTACCTGCATTGGGTAGATCACCGTCCAGCTGTCCGGTAACCGTCCGGACCGAATCCAAGTCGTCAATAGCGCGTAGTATTCCACGCGCGCCTCAAAGACACCTCAGTAAAACCGTAAGGCCTAAAGCAGGAGATGTGGTTGGAGGATTCCCCACCACAAAAAAAATTGCATGTTATAATAGGCAGCCTTTTAATGTTCCCACTCCTGGGACTCAGGCCTCCTCTCTAGGAGAGGGAGTGGGCCGTAGTTGAAAGAAAGAAAGAAAAAGAATTTATTTGGTACAGCACAAGGCACAAACACGTTAAAGGTAAACACGAAACAAAAATAAAAAAAAAGCAAAATTGTAGTTGTGTGCCTCACGGCTGCACCAAAATAGGTCCAGTCAGCATGAATGTCAGACAACTAGAGCCTGACGCTGGTTTTCAACGTACGTAAAAGTTTTGGAGTGTAATATAATTATATGTATCGGTGATACATACTTAAGTAATATAAACCACCACACTGGCTGAGTGCAAGTTGGTGGATGTCACATGTCTTCAAATTTTTGGTTCTAGGACATGCCGGTTTCCTCACGATGTTTTCCTTCACCGTTTTGAGAGCAGTGGTGATGAAATAAATTAGACAAATTAATGCGCCCGCCTAAGTTTGAACGTACGACCTACAGCTCGTAAGTCGGGGCCGTTTCCAGTTGAGAGTTTGTCATGCTCACTCAAATGTCTCACTGTGGCGCATGTGTTGGATCATTCGGTTCCCTTCAAAATGGTTGAGCTGAGTGGTGCTAATATTCGCGTCATGTCCATGAACGGGCGCTGTCAGTTGAGACTGGTCATCTCTTAGCTGCCAGTTTGTATTTACTTTATTTACATTGTTCTCACATGATAGCGGCAAGAAACATGTAACAGCGATATTTGTAATTACAAAACATGATTGAAAGGAGTGTCCATGGAGTTTCTTGCACATTCTTCTCCATAGAGATCTACGCTTTGGAATGTGCAATTAGCATCATTTTTTTCTGACTGACTTACTTCTTGACATTTCAAAAGTGCCTGTAAATGGTTTATTTGAAATAAATTGTTTTCTTTCTACTGAGACAACACTGCTTCAAAAAGCAGATAATTTCAAAGATTTGTAAATCTTTATTAAATACCTAGAACAGTATTTTTATCTTAAACCTTTTTGACCACAAATAAAAACAGACTAAGTAATAAGTTATTATCTGTTTTGTTTGGGGAAAACCGGTGTTTTAGTCATTGTTGACATGGTAAATGTCATGGTCTGATAACTGTGAGCCCAGGGTCGCGGGTTTTAGGCTTCACTCAAAATGGCGCTGAGTTTTTTTTTTAGGTGCTTCTCTATCTTTCTTCCCTCGTCTATAGCGCGGAGCGTGTCTGACTTTTACTTCTTCTTCTTAGCGTATCGATGGCAAAACTAGCTAAGTTCCTTACCTGGCCCTGTATTCGGCCTCGGCAGTGCCGTCCGCTGATGCTGTCATTAGGTCCCTACGTGAACAGGTAACAGGGCACGTGATGCAGGATCGAAGTTGGGACATGGTCTGCGAAGAGACGCCGCACAAACACTGAAGATCGGAACCGTCCGAGAACCCCCATCTGTGAAGAACCCTCAGTGCGCGAGTCCGACTCGCACTTTCCCAGTTTTTTTTTATTATGATCGGGTTAAACCCCAAGTTATTGATAACTCTGCAGGGCGCCAATTGATAAAAATATGACATAGTGCCTATATCGGCCAAAATAATGCGTAGGCCCACCAAATAACGAAAGTACTGCTGACAGAATTAGTTTTTTCGTTTTTAGGGTTCCGTACCTGAAAAGGAAAAAACGGAACCCTTATATCACTATCACTTTGTTGTCCGTCTGTCTGTCTGTCAACCCTTTATCTCTGGTTCGCGTGAAGTTATCGAGTTGAAATTAAAACCATATACTCAGGTCTGCGGACTCTTGAAGCTGTAAAAAATCAAACTTTTAAGTTAACGAGAAAAAAGATACTTCGGTTTATGTGGCAAAAAACGTACATTTCGACTCTCGAGGAAATCAAAATTCATAGGTTACTTCCGGTTAACCCAGAATCCTGAAATTTGGCATGAAGCAAGGTCTTATAGCACAAGTATAGGAATAAATCTGAAAACTGAAAATTTGTTGTTACGTCACATTTTTTTTTTTTGCGTCTCGGGAAAATCTGGTGTAGGCCAGTCAATATTGTATGCAAAAGCACAATAAAAAAAAACCGACCAAGTGCGAGTCAGACATGTGTGCGAAAGGTTCCGTGCCATTATCTATAAAAAAAACGGCAAAAAAAAAACACGTTTGTTGTATGGGAGCCCCACTTAAATATTTTTTTAAATTTAATTTTTAGTATTTGTTGTTATAGCGGCAACAGAAATACATCATATGTGAAATTTCAACTGTCTATCACGGTTCTTGAGATACAGCCTGGTGACAGACGGAGGGACAGACAGACGGACGGACAGCTGAGTCTTAGTAATAGGGTCCCGTTTTACTCTAGGGTACGGAACCCTAAAAAGACGGATAGCATTTCCTACTGAAATTGTTAGTTTATTGCCGGGAGGACGAATTCGGAAAGTCTACTAGAGGTAAGACCGCTCATACTTACATGCATAACAATATAAAGAAAGAGAGACAGAACTATAAAGGACGAGTGGCTCCATCCAATTTCATATTCATATCTTTATTTGTGTACCATAATATCATTAGAGATGCTTGCGGACGGTGAGCTTTGGGTAGCTCACCGTCCGGCCGTCCGGTAACCGTCCAGACCGAGCTCAAGTCGTCGACGGCGCGTAGTGTTCCAAGCGCGCCTCAAGGAAATGTTAGAAAAACCGTCAGGACTCAAGCCTAGGGGTCGAAGCCTGTTGGGGCCATGGGTGATGCGAAAAAGAACCCCAGGGCCTTGGAACGATGGCAACGAAGGAACATAGGAGTGGGTTTTAAGTCAGTAAAAATCTGGCACGCCCTTCCTTTTCGCCAAAGAGCGAGAAAAGTCATTGGATGTTTTCCCACCTAAATAAAAACATAGTATTTATTATTTATATATATATAATTGTCAATTAATATAATAATATATAATATTCCACAACTATCACACAACGCCGTCTAGTCCCAAGCTAAGCAGAGCTTGTGTTATGAGTACTAGACAACTGATAAACATACTTATATATTTCTAAATACATACATATATAGATAAATTACACCCAGACACAGAACAAATGATCGTGCTCATCACACAAACATTTGCTCTGGGTGGGAATCGAACCCACGACCTCCGGCATAGCAGTCAGGGTCACTAACCACTAGACCAAGACCTAATATTATTGTCATTTATATATTTATTTTACAACGGTATCTTGATGACATTGAAACGTCACTTCGTAGCAGGACCCCTACCCCTAATCGTATCAGGTTAGGAAGAGCATAAAACTGTTTAGTTGCAGATAAAACTCCGGGTTTTCTGATTGATCATGAAATTATCACAAATAATCGCGGCATTTGTCAATATTTTGATGCGCGTGCGCAGGATTCGTCCGCGTCCAACACAGACAGTCTAGCTGCCGTAGAGTGAGGTCGTGTCTATTAGCTCCGCATTTATTTATTATAAAGTGTTTTATCTTGAACTCAGTGGTAAATAAATGCAAATAGTGTGTTATAAAAGTGAAATTAGTGTTTGTAGAATATTTTTACGTAAGTAGATTTAAATCATACAATATATATTTTTTTTTTGTGAATAATAAACATAAAATAATGTCGTTTATGTTATTGATAACATAAACGACACGCTAGCGTTGAGGAGATAAGACTAATTATATTATGTTATTGTATCAAAGTTTTGACCTCTCGTATTTGACTAATTAATTGCTAGGAAGCTTTATTCCAATTGTGTTTTCGTGTCCTAGTCGCCAGGGTCCTGTGTTTGCGACTAGGTCGTCATCATCATTTCAGCCTCCCCAAGCGTCGCCACAAAGAACGGTCCTGTGCGTCTTGCATCCATCCGATCCCCGCAACCTTTATCAGGTCATCGGTCCACCTTGTAGGAGGCCTTCCAACGCTGCGTCTTCCGGTACGCGGTCACCACTCCAGAACTTTTCGGCCCCAACGGCCATCTGTTCTGCGAGCTATGTGCCCTGCTCATTGCAACTGTGTACACCATCTCGTTTAGCTCTTCAATCCCCATAGGTGACAGAAGAGCTGACGAGAATACCGCTCGCTTCGCTTGCTCTTGGACTAAGAATATTTCGTTGGCGTCGTAAAAAATCGAAATACTTTATTGGAGGCTATATAATTTTCCTGTCGTTGCTTAGTTGCAAAATGAGAAGTTAGATCACGTCGTCAATAAAGAAATTTGTAAATTGACTTATAATTTTTCAATACACTTGCTCAAAAACCTGCTCTTATCCCATCGCTTTTAGGCATGCAATAGACGGTTTTCCGCACTAGTGCAGAAAAGCGCGCGTGGTCTTCCTGCCACAATGTTATTATATGTATCGTATCAGGCTGGGCGCGCGCCGACCCCCACGAGTCGCCGGTCAACCCCCGTTTATTCATTTCTTCGTAAGTGTATTGAAAAAAGTCGTTTGGTACACGTGCAAATTTTTGACTGCAGCCCTCGACTCCATAAAACACTCGCCTACGGCTCGTGCGAATTCCGGCTCGGCCGCAATGACAAACTTACTGCACTTGTATCAAAATGTACTATTTATTTTTTTAATAGTTTGGAAAGGGCTGTGCTCGGAATTTCCTTGGTTCACATCAGAAATGAAGATATCCGCAGGAGAACCAAGGTTACCGGCAAAGCCCAAAGAATCGCCAAACTTAAGTGGCAGTGAGCAGGGCACATTGCTCGCAGAACAGATGGTCGATGGGGACGAAAGGTTCTGGAGTGGCGACTGCGTACCGGAAGGCGCAGCGTTGGCGCGGTCTCCCACAAGGTGGACCGATGACCTGGTGAGGGTCGGGGGAATCCGATGGATGCGAGACGCACAGGAGCGGTCATTATGGTGACATTTAGAGGAGGCCTATGTCCAGCAGTGGACGTCTTTCAGCTGAAAGGGTGATGATGATGATGAAATAGTATATAAAAAAGTCGCTTTTCGTGTCTATCTGTTTATCCTCCAACTCCTAAACCACGCATCGGATTTTAATGCGGTTTTTACTAATAGAAAGAACGAAATATGAGGTAGGTGCAGGGGCGCCGGCTTTTAGAAAATCTCATGGGTGCTCACGCTCATTTGATGACTCGAAAAAGTGGCGAAGTGTGAGAAGAGAAATGCACACTGATCGACCGACAAATAAATAAATGTCCTACTTACATACTGCGTACTTAATTACTAATTATATTTGATAAAAATATAAAATGAAAACATTATATGAAAATGAAACTAGTTTTTACTATCGGGACTATTACTGATCTGTTTCTTGATGTCTGTTCTCAGGGGTGCTCGGCGCCCACTGTTTATTTCTCATGGGTGCTCGAGCCCCCGAGCACCCACGGAGTTGGCGACCCTGGGTAGGTGTGTATTACTTACCCCCAAGCGAAGCCGAAGTGAGGCACTAGCTGTGTTGGTAAAACTTATCTCTACACATATGTTGTTCTGGCGCGTCTTATCATGGCAGCTGGCTATATTTAAATATGTTATTATCTTATTTATTGGTACATCATTTAATATGTGCATTCTATCTATACATATATACATATAAATAAAACTGAAGTGTCTGTTTGTAATATATATGATAAAGTGTGTAATGCTTAGTATTTACCGCTGAAGTGGTATTTAAGAGACCCGAGGACGGTAATTATCAATTCTCACGTGTAACATACGACGTTTTTTAGTATGCTTGTGAAAAAAAATGTAAATTCAATTTTGTTTAGGGGGTATATAAAAATTAAATAAAAAGGAAATTGTGACGTGGCGTTAAAAAAAAATAAAACTGATTTATTAAAAATACTTAATAAATACAGTATATTTAAAAATGACAGCCATAGACTAGGATTGAGGTTGCTCTCTAGGCGGCGAGTTACCCTTGGCTCGCCGTCCGCAAACCGCGCGTCCCGTCCCTTGTTTTGAAGCTTATAAAAGAATTTCTTGTAAGCGAAAACCTTCAAAAACATGAATCGTCTACCAACCGTTCTGAAAACAAACTCATTTCTATGTTACTAGCGTTTCGTAGCGCCCGCGGCATCGCTCGCGTGAAAAAATGTTTTTCTATATAAACTTTCTGACCCCCTTTTCATCCCATTAGAGGGAGAATTTGGGCAAATCCTCTCTTAGTCCTCGCCTACATCATAATAGGAAACCTTATGCAAAATTTCACACTCCTAGTCCCAGTTGTTTTGGCTGTGCTTTGATTTTTATTTTATTTTTATTTGATATAAACCAGTGCTTGACTGTGATCCCACCTGATGGTAAGCAGTGATGCAATCATTGAGGGTGAGGCGCCCTAGTTTATTAAGAGCCTATTCACTCTAGCCTTGAAGGAACCTAAATTATAGTTGGACGGGAAAACCGCAGCAGGCAAATTGTTCCAGTCCTTAGATGTACGCGATATAAACGACGAAGCGAATCGCTAAGTCTGGACCGTTGAAGTTTCAACAACGTAAGGGTGGATACTCGCCGTACGTCGGGTTGTCCGATGGTAGAATGGAGATGGCGGAATCAAGTCATGCAATTTCCGCGCACACTCTCCAAAATGCAACCTGTAAAATACCGATAGGCTGGCTACCTTACGCCTGTGCTTGAGGCTTTGTAGACTGGACTTAACCAAATCTGGATCCCCAATTAGCCTCTTCGCACGCCTTTCCACTGACTCCAAAGCTGCTAGATGGCATTTTGCAGCACCAGCCCATACGTGACTGCAGTACTCCACACTCGATCGGACCTGTGCTTTGTATAACATTAGAAGCTGACCCGGTGTGAAGTACCGCCGAACCTTTGCAAGAACGCCTAGTTTTCTAGCAGCTACCTTGGCTTTGGACTCAATGAACCGCTCGAAATTGAGGTCTGAAGAAATTTCGACTCCCAAGAGCTGAAGGCGGTCGGTGAACTCCAGGGATACATTCCGAAAAGTAGGAGCCAAGGCTCCTTTTGGCGGTGAACAGACACGCATGTGTTTTGGCGGCGTTGAATTCTACCAGATTGGTTTCACCCCACTTGGAGACTGCCTGAAGAGAGACATTCGTACGCTCTACCATAGCCAGTCAGTCAGTTTCTTCTTCTTTATATACAAATATACATTAAACTTTGTATTGGTTTAGCTGAAAAAAAATGAGTTATCACTATTTTACGTATTATTTTCTTGGTCTTATCTAGTTGGGTTTTTTGAACAGTCAAATTGTTGATAGGATTTTTTTATTTTTAATAATATACATACTCGGAGTCAGGCCTTGATAAGATATGAGGTCAAAACATCACGCAGTTTTAAATGATAAAGGGTGATCCGTATTCCAGCTTTTAACTTTCCTCGTGCAGGCCATGGTCCGGAGTGGGGAGGATTGTGGTCGCCTCCGCGTGCGAAGCAGTAATGCAAGCGAAGGAGGTGGTCGCACGCGAGTGGGAACGGACTTCCTCACGCCCCAGCCGCCGGGATCCTGACCCCGATTTCTAGTCACCATAGACGAGCAATGGGTAGCTCTCCGTCCGGCCGTCCGGTAACCGTCCGGAACGAGCATGAGTCTTCGACGGCGCGTAGTGTTCCACGCACGCCTCAAAGAGGTGTCAGCAAAACTGTAGTGGCCTAGCAGGGTCGAAGCCTACTGGGGCCATGGGGTAGCTTCCAAAAGGGAAGAACCCGGGGTCCTAGAATGCAAGGCAAATCCTTCTTTGCCTTGCATTTCAGGACCCCGGGTTTCCATACATAGGAATGGGTTTTAGTCAGGAAAAAAAATCGGGCATGTGCGAGTTGGACTCGCACACTGAGGGTTCCGTACAAACCTACCTACAATGCATTCCAAATAAGAATAGGATTGATTCCCATGTTGTGACGTCACGTCATACTGTCAAATCGAAGAATTAATAGGGTGAGTAAAAAAAATAAAAAAATTAGTTTATTAACTAATTAACCGAAAAAAATAATAATCAGAATCCAGTTCATCAATATTGCTCATCTATGAGTTCTTCAATTTTGCTCAATTTCTTGCATTTTGTACCCTAGTCTTATTTGGAACGCATTGAGTTATAGATAGAGAGAGTCTCGGATTTTTTTTCCGCATCTAAAATTACAAATCGGAAACTACAAAGGCGGAGGATTAATAAGTCAAAGCAATTATTGCCTAAACAGAGAGTGTTTTGCATTTTTTCTTATACAGTTTTTGTCGTTTTTTTTTCAATTTAAGTGTCTGAAACAAGCGCTCCATGAACCATGAAAAATTCATTTTGAGTCTCAAATATGATGCCACCCTTAATAAATGTATACGCGAGTACTAAATTATTTCGGTTCATTGTGCGCGTTTATGCTATATGGAAAAATAAACTCTGGTGTAGTTTGTTTCGGTGTTTCTTCTCAAGGTAGTGAGGTACAGATAGCGGCACGAATCTTGAGCGCTCGGCTAAAGAGCGGAGATCGCTTTGCGCATCGTACACATCGGAGAGCCGATCACTGTACAAGGATTGCACTCCCCGCCCCTGCATTTCTCTTCACACCACTAAAGAGACCCGATATTTCACTTCTGCGTGCTTCTGCGCATGTAGAACTGTAGAAGTCAGCGCTCAAGATCCGTGCCGGTATCTGTAGGAAACGCTGGCCTCATCTAGTATCTAAACCATGCTCTAAACTGACAAAAAAATACGTGTAAAAGTGTTTTGAAGAACCTCCTTCATCATCATCATCATTTCAGCCGAAAGACGTCCACTGCTGGACATAGGCCTTTCCCAAGTGTCGCCACAATGAACGGTCCTGTGCATCTCGCATCCATCGGACTCCCGCAACCGTTACCAAGTCATCGGTCCACCTTGTAGGAGGCCTTCCAACGCTACGTCTTCCGGTACGTGGCCGCCATTCCAGAATCTTTCGGCCCCAACGGCCATCTGTTCTGCGAGAAAACCTCCTTGCAAAACAAATATTATTTGTCATTTAGCATAGCATAGCCTTAAAATGTTCCCACTGCTGGGACTCAGGGCTCCTCTGTTAGAGAGGGAATAGATGTCACGTCTCCGATTATGTTTTGTTTCTACGTCATTCCGATTCCCTCACTATGTTTTCCTTCACCGTTTCGAGAGCAGAGGTGACGAAATAAATTTACAAAAAGTAATTTTGACATGCCCCTAACGAAATTCGGGTGACGAATTGAACACACAAGATATTTTTATCAGTGGTGAAGATAATTATGTTTTTTCCTCGCAAGCAAGAGGCAGTCGTGTGTATGACTCAATTATTTTTCTGTTACGTGTTCTGTATTAGGATTTCTTGGTAAAGAGATAAACTACAGATTTTTTTTTTTAAATATTTCAGTGAAACTAGTTATGTGTGGTTTCCGTACCATTCCATAACATCATCATCTCTGTAGCCTTTTTTCATCTAGCTTAAAGACACCTAAATTATAATCGGACGGGAAGACCGCAGCAGGCAAATTGTTCCTGTCTTTCGGTATAAACGACGAAGCGAAACGCTTAGTCCGGACCGTCAACAATGTAAGGCTGGACACTCGTCGGATATCAGGTTGTCCGATAGTAGAAAAGCGATACCTAGCGGAATTAAGTCGTAGGTATATACACGCACACTCCATAATGCATTCTGTAGAATACCAAAAGGCCTCCTCTCTAGGAGAGGGAATGGGCCGTAATCCACCACGCGGGCCCAGTGCGGGTTGGTGGATGTCACATATCTTCGAATTTTTGGTTCTAGGACATGCCGGTTTCCTCACGATGTTTTCATTGTTTTGAGAGCAGTGGTGATGAAATAAATTACACAAAGTAATGCGTCTGGCTGGGTTTGAACCTGCGACCTACAACTCGTAAGTTGGGGCCGTTACCACTCGGCTACCATTGCTCTCTTTTAAGATTGGTTTTAACTAAACCAAATGCTATTAGAAAAAAATCTGTTTTAGTAGCACCCATACATAAAAATATTATAATTCAGTTGAGTTTAATTTTGAGAGCAGTGGTGGCCGAGTGGTAACGGCCCCGACTTACGAGTTGTAGGTCGCGGGTTCAAACCCAGCCAGGCGCATTACTTTGTGTAATTTATTTCATCACCACTGCTCTCAAAACGGTGAAGGAAAACATCGTGAGGAAACCGGCATGTCCTAGAACCAAAAATTCGAAGACATGTGACATCCACCAACCCGCACTGGGCCCGCGTGGTGGATTACGGCCCATTCCCTCTCCTAGAGAGGAGGCCTGAGTCCCAACAGTGGGAACATTATAAGGCCGACTATGCTATGCTATGAGTTTAATTTTAGCTTCATACTGCTACTCGTATATAAATAAACGAATTTGTTTATCTGGGCATGTCGGCCGAAAGAAATAAATCCAGTTTGAGTGTTCTTTGTGAGAGTATATCTGGAGAAAATGTGGGTGTACATGTATCACAACGGCTTGTGAGGAATTCTCGATTGTGCCGTTTGTTGCTGGGAATGATGGATACGGGGTGAAAGATTGCAAGTTTCTTCACCGTGTTTATTCGCTAATAACTAGAAAACTGATAAACATACTCATATATTTCTAAATACATACATATCATAAACTAGCTTTTGCCCGCGGCTTAGCTCCCGTCAACTGAGTACTCTATTCTGCTTTACCCAACTCTACCCTACTCTGCCGTAATCTACCCTACTCTACCGTACTTTACCCTACTACCAATTTTTTTTTTTCTTAAGAACCTTCTCCTGACAATAAAAAACAACAAAAAAAAATAAACGTTAAATTGGTCCAGCTGTTCACGCGTGATGGCGTGACCAAGGGAAATAGGGATTCATTTTTATTTAAATAGATAAATAACACTCACAGAACAAATGAGCGCAGCGTTGGAAAGCCTCTCACGAGGTGGACCGACGACCTGGTGAGAGGATGCGGATGCGGTGGATGCGAGACGCACAGGATCGGTCGTTGTAGCGACGCTTGTCCAACAGTGGACGTCTTTCGGCTGAAATGATGATGATGAGAACAAATGATCGTGCTCATCACAAACATTTCCACGATCTCTGGCATAGCAGAGCCAATAGACTAACAGGCGAGCCAGGAGTTTATCAATAACTTGTATCTTCTCTGTCTTTTCAGATATGTCTTCCCCAAGCTAACACGATGCGCCTCTTCATACTAGCGGCGTGTCTGTCCGTGTGTTCCGCGTTCTATTGCCCGGAGCAGTGCGACTGTGGCATCGGCGATGAGCAGGAGTATTACTGCGAAAATGTCGGCAACGCCACCATCATATTCACCGCCAGGAACAATGAATTTGTTAACATACGGTGTGAGGTAAGTGGTGTCCATGTCGTGGCCAGATCTTAGGAATTGATCACTTCATGATATGGCCAAGTAAAACTGGCCAGATCGTTTTAAACGTTAAAGTTTGATGATATTTCAATCCTCGTTTGGACTACTTTCTTTAGACAATTTTAAAATCATAGAAATCCTGCATCAATGATATGGCCAAACGAGGATTGACATTTCATCAAATGTACATATCCACCCACGTTTGGCCATATCATTAATGTAAAGTTAATGGACTTTTTACAATAATTTAGGTACCTTGGGGCACCCCGACTCCGGCAGGTTTGGTTAGAAGCTGATGGGGATCCAGCCAGTTAAATACTGACCCAATTAAATTCGTATATAATGTCGTTGTCCAAATACTGATTTACTGCTGGCTCGTATTAGTTAGATCAAATAATGACCAAGTTCAGCTTTGTGTCGTAATTATATTACATAATCATTAGTCATTAGATACAGTTTTATCTTCACAACGTGGAAAACAATTATTTTACGTTATGATCAGCTATGTTTGACTATATTATGAAATTATCGTGCGTTTAACTATTCATATGGTTAAAAGGAGAGTGTTCATTGATTTGGCTTGCCCATATCATGATGTGGGCAGCGGGCAAGGTTCTATATCATGAAATGTTGTGTCCGTCAGAATGAACGGTCACTAGGCGTATTTAACGTTGAATTTATGTCCAATAAATGCTTCCCTATTGCTTCTATTTGCTTCTTATTCTCAAACACTTGCTTCCATGGTATTGTAGAAGAAAAAAAACATTTTAAGGGTGACCGTTCATTCTGATGTCAGGACGGCCGGTCACCGAGTCATAGCGACCCTGATAAATAGAAGTATTGAAATTCACGGTGGCCATTAATTACTTCCCGTTTGCTTCTCTCAATATTTTACAACGACTATACTGTAACTATCACGCCAACAAAGATATCAACAAAAGTGTTGTTTATCAATATTTTTAGCGCCTGACAAAAAAAAAAGCAAAACTCTTATTTAACATTGCAGTTATGCTTGTGTAGGCGATAAATCTATCGTATTGTACTGTTGGCTTACAGCTAAGTATTATGTTATTAAAAAGAAGTTCCTATCGTATATAGTGACAAAAATTCAGAAAAATGTAATAAACACCATTATTATATTTCAATTCTTAACTTCCTAGGGAGTGTTCTTATAGGCGCTAGCAACTGTACCTACCTTATTCATTTATTAATAAACGAGGGTTTATTCATTTTTGCTTCAATCATTTGTTATTACTTTGTCGTTATTACTCTATGTTATCATTGGTAGTTAGTTACTGTTTATAACTGGCGTGTTCTGATAGCTTAGTATTATAAATACAAACTAATATAGTTTTTTTTTTTCATAATGAAAAAGGGAAGAAAATTTGTTGTGCCCTTGGAGGAACAAAAGAAAGCGTTTTTACTGTACAAAAATGTTTTCTGTGATCTTAATAATCTTCCACCAGCAAGTGATCCCGTGTTTAAAGAAATTAAATGTGTGTTATCCAGCCCTATTACCGAAAAAGGACTTTTACTTTCTCTGAAGAAGAATTTCAATTACTTTTTCGATGCAACGGAAAATCTAGTAAGTAGTAGTATCAGTAGCGGTACAGCACAAAATAAAGAATGCTCACCAAGTAAGTCAATTAAGTTTGATTTTATGATTGATTTGTATCAATGGAACAAAATTCAACCATTAAAAAAACAATTAATAGTTACTCAAAACGCAAGGGCTGTTATTAAACAGAAGTATCGTTTACCGAAGCATATGTGGGCTCCTCTATTGCGAGAGCAAATATGGAAATCATTCAAAAGCCCGTGTTTATGGATTTTCAACCGTTATTCTGTTAAACATACGGATAAAATTACTTGCAAAGGTTTATGCAAACAATGCAAATCATCGATAACTGTGGTAATTTCCTGGCCTGTTGATAAAATAGCTCAATGTGTGTGTTCTGTAACGAATATTGACGCATCTTTTACTCATATTCCTAAGAATAAAATAAAATTATCACCAGCCCAGCGCATTGAAATGTCCGCTGAACTAAAACACGAATCTGCGATCACATATCGTAACAAATTAGCAAATGAAATAATGGAACCTGATGACTCTGAACCACCCCATATGCCAACAGTTGGCTGCTTAAGGCAAATTAAACACGAGGAGAAACAGAGTTTACATTACGATACAAATCCATTGCTATCTTTGTGGATAATGACTCGTGTCACGCCATACAAAGATGTCATTAAGCATATCTCTCTGTACCCTTTTTACATATATTACTGGACAAAAATCCAGGAAGGCTGTTGCAAAAAAATGAAAAAATCTGACAGATTAGTTCTCAGTGTTGATGCTACTGGTAGCATCTTCAAGGAATTAGGTCCGAATAACAAGATGTTAGTGACTAAACATTTATTTTTATATGTGATAGTGATGAAAACCCAGGAAAACGATAGCTCGGTCCCAGTCTCTCAGATGATATCCGAAAGCCAGACAATGGATACAATACATCAATGGCTACAGGCGTGGAGCAAATGTAATCCTGTTCCTGATGAAATTAACTTAGACGATTCCTCTGCATTAATCGGAGCAGCAGTGAAGGCTTTCACTAAATGGGATTCTACTGCTAAATATGTTGAAAATTCCTACAGACTATTAGAGGAAGGTCAAGAAGCTAATGATATGTGTTACATTCGAATTGACACGAGTCATTTCATAAAAATTTTATTTCGTTTATCATGTTTTAGATATACCGACAACAGAGTCAAATTTTTTTATATAAAGTGCCTCATTGAACTTAAAAACTCCGTCGAATATTTAAAAGCAAAAGACATTATTTCAGATTTGATTATTGTATGTTTAAATCAACGAGATGGTGTGAATAACAATGGCATCATGACAAGATGTGAAAGCGCCAAAAGCAGACTTAAAAAGTTGAGTGCCTTCGGTGTTAACGACACGGAGATCGAAATTAATGAAAATGATAAATTGAATACAAATGTTGAAGATCTAAGTAATTCAGTATTTCCAGATTCTTTGAAATGCAACATAACTAAAAGTGGAAACATAATTTTACCTGGTGAAAAACTTCCATCATGGTTTTATGAAAAAATTGAGGCTGAAAAAATTATTATTACTCTTAGCGATGACAATGAATTTGGGAGTCATGAAAACGTATACTACTTCCCAGCATTTATTAATGTCTTATCACGTTTGATGAACCAGTTTCCTTTATGGTCCAATGTGATGAAAAATATTTACAAATCTAAAATAGACAGACCTACATCTTCAAATGTGGAATCTTATTTCAGAACCCTAAAAAAACTACTTTTTCAAATCGGAACTAAATCTCAAAGGTTACGTATAGACGAATTTATTAACAAACACTTAGCATTTTTGACTGGTGAGTTGAAGATCGCGAACAGTAACTTAAATATTACAAAAAAAAATGAAACAAAAAAATCAGTTAAGGTAATCGAACAAAAAGAAAAAGTTAAAAAGATGCTGGAGTTTACAGATGATTCTATTTTCTCAGATCATCCAAGTTTGGTAGAGAATTGGAGAAGTCTGGGTATATTGAGCCGTAAAGGTAAAAAACAGACCAGTGAACAAAGAAAGAAAGTGTTTCTGCTTTCGAATGGAGCCAGATTCAAAACTGGCAAAGAGATTGTAACTACAACAAATACTTGTGCACTGGACTCCGTCTGTCAAGCATTAGCTACAGCATATACTGATGGATCTAGCATAATTCCAACGATACAGGGAAGTGACCATATGCTATGTCAGCTAATAAGAACAATGAGTGACAAAAACAGCGGTGAAGAAGCATATAAAATAAGATCATCTATTGCCAAAAAATATTTCAAAAACGTTCAAAGAGGAGATGTGACTGAAGTAGATTGCGAATGCAATGTTCTATATATTTTTGATAAAATTCTGATTGACTGCTGTCTTTACAGTGCGGATGAAAAAATGTCATGTACTAACTTGGACTGTCCTATAAATAAAGTAACCAGGAAAGTGTCAGTCTTACGTTTGCATGATAAAAGTGTAGCTGATATTCAAGAAGCTGCAAGTTCACTCATCGACAATATGGAAATGACTCAATGCCGTCGACTTTCATGTGATGGCATCACGTCGTTTGAATTGAAGTTGAGGAATTTAATAAGTTTTGAAGTACTGGATGAACTGATGTTTGTACATGAAGCGCCTCCAAGGTTGGTTTTACAGAAAAACGTTTATGAATTGCTTTCGATCATTGAATTTGTTCCGCCTGCTATTGGTACAATGGGTCACTATAAAGCACATTGTAGGCGTGGAAATGTATGGGAATGTTATGATGATTTAAGTAAGAGAGTTGTAAGGAGTACTAAGAAGGTGGTACCACATTGCATTATGTATATAAAAGAAATATAAAATAAAACTTTTGTCACATAACGTATTTTCTTTCTATGCTCTTTATTGTTGAATAGCTGCATAAGAAACTTCCTTTAGAATTGAAATATTATCTTTAATGGTGCTTATTACATTTTTCTGAATTTTTGTTACTATATACGATAGGGACTTCTTTTTAATAACATAATACTTAGCTGTAAGCCACCAGTACAATACGATAGATTTATCGCCTACACAAGCATAACTGCAATGTTAAATAAGAGCTTTGCTTTTTTTTTTTGTCAGGCGCTAAAAATATTGATAAACAACACTTTTGTTGATATCTTTGTTGGCGTGATAGTTACAGTATAGTCGTTGTAAAATATTGAGAGAAGCAAACGGGAAGTAATTAATGGCCACCGTGAATTTCAATACTTCTATTTATCAGGGTCGCTATGACTCGGTGACCGGCCGTCCTGACATCAGAATGAACGGTCACCCTTAAAATGTTTTTTTTCTTCTACAATACCATGGAAGCAAGTGTTTGAGAATAAGAAGCAAATAGAAGCAATAGGGAAGCATTTATTGGACATAAATTCAACGTTAAATACGCCTAGTGACCGTTCATTCTGACGGACACGAAATGTTACCATTTTATAAAATGGTTAGTTATATCATGAAGTAATCAATTTTAAGATCTGGTCACGACATTGACAACGCTACTGCATAGCATATACGAGGGCGTCACTGAAAATTTCGGGAATCAAGGAAGTGACACAACATTACAATTTAAAAATGTATTTATTGCTTTTCGAAGTATTCTCCGCGAAATTTGACACATTTTTCCATACGATGGAACCAATCATTGAAGCAACCATTCCATTCGAAAGTTGGGGTCTCCAAAATGGCCGTTTTGTAGGCGTCCACAGCTTCAGGTGATGAAAATCTGTGACCACGCAATTTATTCTTTATTTTAGGGAAAGTATAGAAATCATTAGGGCTTAGGTCGGGGCTGTACGGCGGATGGTCTAATAATTCTATGTTTTCTTGCTCTAAAAACTCTTGTTCTGTATGCGGTGTGAGAACTCGCATTGTCGTGATGGAGGATGATGCGGCGGTTGCAGTTCTCTTTACGGAGTTCAGAAACGACCTGTGGCAAACAAATGCTAGCATACCATTCTGCATTAACCGTTCTTTGTCCCTCAAGAGGAATAGTCGCGACATGGCCGGTTTTGGAGACAAATGTGGCCACCATTTTTTTTGTAACACTCCGTGAACGAACAATTTTTGTTGGGTTTAACTCATTTTCGAACACCTAAACTCGTGACTGGTTTTTTGTTTCGGGTTTGTACGTCGTCGTCGTTCGTATATCCAGGATTCGTCACCT
This sequence comes from Mythimna pallens, assembly GCA_961205895.1. NCBI lineage: Eukaryota > Metazoa > Arthropoda > Insecta > Lepidoptera > Noctuidae > Mythimna > Mythimna pallens. Next base: position 3,381,918 of record OY540851.1, on the reverse strand, counting down.
GATACGATGTTGTATACAGCATTTGAGGATCCTGCGTGGAATCTTTCGAGAGTTCTGACGCACCAAGTAACGCGAGCCTCTTTCTGCTCTTCACAGAGCGAATGCAGTATCCATCGGGAAAACAACTTTTTTACACCTAATTGTTCATGCAAGATTATTTGTATTTGACTCATGCCAATGTCTAAAGTTGCCTGAATTTCGCGGTATGTTACATGTCGATCTTTCTCAATCAGCTTACGCACAGCATCAACGTTTTCTTGGGTGACTGCAGTTTTTGGACGACCGTGACGGGGATCATCACTGAGCTTGACACGTCCACGTTGAAATTCAGCAAACCAGCGGTAAATTATGGTTTTGGATGGGGCTTTATCACCAAATGCAGAAATCATCCGGTCAACATACTGTTTTTGTGTTAAACCACTTCGAAAGTCATAATAAATCATCGCACTTGAATTTTCTCGATCAATTCCATCTTCTCAACGAGTAAACAAGTTTGACAAGACCTTGTGACAAGACCGAGAATCCATTTTGTAAATAAATAAATGGTATTCGATTTTTAAAACCAAGGAATTTTCAATTAAAAAGATTTTAATATGACAGGAACAGTGGAAATATTCCATTCCCGATACTTTTAGTGCAACCCTGTATATATTCCCACTGCTGGGACTCAGGCCTCCTCTCTAGGAGAGGAAATGGACCGTAATCTACCACGCGGGACACAGTGCGATTTGGTGGATGTCACATGTCTTCAAATATTTGGTTCTAGGAAGTGTTGGTTTCCTCATGATGTTTTGTGTCACCGTTTTGTGAGTAGTGGTAATGATATATTACTCAAAGTAATGTACTCAACTGGGTTTGTACTCGTTACCACTGGGTCACCACCATGCTCAGTCGGGATCGATACTGGTGGACCTTCTTTGTAGAATTTTTTTTTTAAATGATTTTGGCATGGATGCAAAGTCCTTTAAGCTATGTCTTCGTATGAATAGTTAATTTGTTTATGTTTACCATTGCAATTTGGATGTAAGTACACATTCTAATATTTTTGTAGAATTTGACAGCAAATGTATCATCAAGTCTACCTTCTCGGCGAATTTCGCTGAGGTAGTGTAACACTGTAATAAAATTCGCACCTGTTTCAATTACTCCACAAATCGTCCAGTTGCGCAGACACTTGAGATACAAAACTCATTACAATATCTACTAGCCCCCCTTTTTTTTATATGACCCTTTTGATGTCCTCACATTCTACTAAATTTTATGAAAAGTCGTTTGCGATCCAGGCGGTGCGTTTGTGGAACGCGTTGCCATTCCAGAGTCCGAAAACCGTTACACTGGTCAGGCTTGGAGGAATGTCGTTAAGTAAGGTCACCAAATTTTAGTACCTGGGGCACTGGGTCACCGAGGACCTCTCAGATGATTTAGATATTGAGCGGGAACGTAGGGCGTTGGCAGTGAGATGCAAGATGCTGGCGCGCAGGTTTGCACGGTGTACAAAAGATGTTAAAATTGCGCTTTTTAAAGCATACTGCCAGACATTTTATACCTGCAGCCTGTGGGTCCGCTATACGCGTAGATCTTTCAATGCCCTGCGGGTCTTGTACAATAATGGTTTTCGGATGCTGTTGGGGTTGCCTCGCTTTTGCAGTGCATCAGGTATGTTTGCTAAGGCTAGCACTGACTGCTTTAGGGCTATAGTAAGGAAAAGAGTGGCCTCCCTGATGCGCCGCGTGCGGGGCAGCACCAACAGCCTTCTGAATACCATATTGGAAAGGGTTGATTGTCCGGTTGTGAGGCACTGGAATACCGTTCACGGATCTGGAGGGGTCCTTTTTAATGTAAAATAGTGTGTTATAATATATAATTAATAATGTTTGACATTCAATAATGGCATTCAATAATAATATACTAACATAGTTATAAGTAGGATGTACTAACAATGTATGGAATATTTTTTTTTGATTCTGAGAATAAATTAATAATAATAATAATTACCAATTAGGCAAGCCCAGTCACTAATTTCTTTCAAAAATTTAATTAAAAACCATTTCCTTTCTCTCTAACACAATTTTGGTTCTACGTAATTTAATTTCTTCCACCAACCATACTTTTATTATTTCTTTTTCTTCTTTTTTTTCGTCATATTATAATATGTATGTATATATTTATAGTTATGTATTGTGTTTTATATACTCGTATATAGTGATGACTGATTGATTATTTTTAATTCTTACGATTCATCCTAAGGTTGTCTGGAAGATATCGCTATTAGCGATAAGACCGCCATTGTACCCATAGATTTAAGTTTATGTATAAGTTGTGTTACTTCTATGGTGTACAATAAAGTTTATTCTATTCTACTAGCAATCAATAATATGCGAATAATTAACAGGCACAGAACTGCACTTGAAGAATCTCGCCATAAACTCACAAAACACTTATAATTATGTTTCCAGGGTACAAACTTCACGTGCGCCGACCTGCCGGTCATCAACCTGGCGAACAACCTGCCTCTACCGTCTCTCATGATCAAGGGCTGTTCACCATCCATCCTGAAATGCGTGAATGCTGTCCTGAACACTCCCTCCGTGTCCTTCCTCTACGTTACTGAGGGCGTCGCGCCGTTGGAGGGAGAGCATGTCGCGGGCTTGGGAGACGTACAGCGTGTCATGATTGCTCAAGGTAATGGGTTAAGCTGCTGTTGGTGAGGTCGGGTTTTGGATGGGTGGGGTTAAGCAGTTATTGGTGAGGTCGGGATTTGGATGGGTGAAGTCAAGCTGCTGTTAGTGAGGTCGGGATTTGGATGGGTGGGGTTAAGCAGCTGTTAGTGAAGTCAGGATTTTGATGGGTGGGATTAAGTAGCTGTTGTTGAGGTCAGTTATAGATGTGTAGGTAAGTGATAGTGAGGTTGAGAAATGGGTGGGTGAAGTTAAGCAGCTGTTGGTAAGATCTGGAATAGGATGGGTGGGGTTAGACTATTGTTACTAGGGTTTGGTTTTGGGTGGACGGAATTAAGCAGCTGTTAGAGGTCTCAATGGGGGGGGGGGGGATAAAGCAGCTGTTAGTAAGGTCTGGAATCAGAAATCAGAACCGTTTATTTCAAATAGACCAATTACAGGCACTATCTGCTCATACTTTGAATTGTCAAAATGTTGGTCAGTCAAAAAAAAAGTGACGTTAAACGAACGCCGGCGTTAGCTCTCTCATTATCTATCTATTGTGTCTAATCTGACGCCGTTGCTGAAAAGGGAAATTGCTATCCGTTCCGCTTAGCTCTGTCTTTGTTTTTTAGGACTAGTTCATACTCGTAATATCGACAGTCACTACATCGATGTTCGCAGTATCGAAAACGTTCCATCGACGGGCTAATGTATCGACAGTACCCCAAATCGATGGTACGCTACATCGACAGTACCCAGAAATTATTTTAGTGTTATTGACATTAAGTTTTTTGACCGCTTGAGGGCGCCACATTTAATTTTCATAATATTTTTGATAAGTACAAGTGAAGTATTTTCAAATGGTATCAAACACGGTGTAATTATATTAACGTTTTTTTTAACAGACGACTCTTTGTCCGCTAGAGGGCGCCACTTTAAATTTGAGCAATATTTTGAAAATTTACAAGTGAAGCCCTTTCAAATGATACCACACACGGCGTATTTATCTTATTTTTTTAACACAATACTCTTTGTCCGCTAGAGGGCGCCACATCGAGTTTTGTGACACGTCACGTTGTATCCACCGGACGATTAAGACGGTTCTAACGATACCTCATTTGTCGAGTTCTGATAAGTAGTTTAGGAGTTATGAGGAAACAGATGAACATACAAAGCGTTTTGGGAACATATCATAATGCGTACAGCTAAGGAGTGGAATTCCCTGCCGGAGTCTGTGTTCCCTGATAGCTACAACCTAGGGGTCTTTAAGTCAAGAGTGAATAGGTTACTTCTAGGCAAGCGTGCTCCATCGTCGGCCACATCATCGCTTATCATCAGGTGAGATAGTGGTCTAACGCGAGCCTATCAATAATAATTAAAAAAAACACACACTTAGCCCCTCCTTTGGCTTTGCCGTAGTCGGGTAAAAAAAAATCTATTCACGATCATTATCCTATTCAATTCCAGGTCCAGAAACGAGGATCCCTTCATCAGTGATCGCCGCCCTGCCGAGTCTCCGCCACCTCCGCATCACCGGCACCCCAATAACTCTACATGCCAACGACTTCCTGAACGCCTCCCAGATTGAGTACCTGGAGCTGTCTGATGGACTCGTGGGTGGTATACCGGAGGACGCCTTCAAAGGCCTGACAAACTTGCAGAACTTGAACATCTGGGGAAATGACCGCATTAGTGAAATTGATGTTAATTCACTTAGAGGTAAAACGCTTTTGATTTTTTTTACCATAACCCGCATCGCTGGTTCAGTGCGAGTTGGTGGGTCGCCATAGCCTCGTTAGTTTGCCAGCAGGGTGCTCCTCCACGAGAACAGATGGCCGTTGGGGCCGAAAGGTTCTGAAGTGGCGACCGCGTACCGGAAGACGCAGTGTTGGAAGGCCCCCTACAAGGTGGATCGATGACCTGGTGAAGGTTGAGGGAATCCGATGGATGCGAGACGCACAGGACCGTTCATTGTGGCAACATTTGGGGGAGGCCTATGCCCAGCAGTGGACGTGTATCGGCTGAAATGATGATGATGATGTATTTTTTTGCCCCACACTAGGAATGACTCCTGTATCGTGGGAGCGCTATTCTTTTTTTTTTTCGGTGGGAAAATCATCTAATGACATCCCCCGCTCTTGAGATAGTGTCAGACTTTTACTGACTAAAAACCCACTCCTGTTCATTCGTTGCCTTTCGCACGAGGGCCGAGTCTTCCTTTCAGAAGCAGACCCTTGGCCCCCAGTAGGCTTCGACCCTGCTGGGCATCTACGGTTTGCTGACATCTCCTTGCGCTCGAGTTTACATGATTGTTCATGGAAATTCACATACGCAAACTTTAATTTTGGAAGTCGATGTTAAATAACGAAGAGACAATAAAACAATTATAGACACACTGACTTCTGAAATAAAAGTTATTTTGCACTTTTTACTGTTTTTTTTTTATTTTTAATGAAGTCAGTTGTATTTTTTTTTCGAAAAAGTTTTATCCATTTTCCTCGCACCACACATCCAATTTTGTTATCTATTTATATAAAAGGAGAAACTGACTGACTGACATATCAACGCACAGCCGAAACTACTGGGACTAGGAGCGTGAAATTTTGCACAAGGGTTCCTTTTACGACGTAGGTGAGCACTAAGAGACGATTTTCCAAAATTCGCCCCCTAAGGGGATGAAACGGGGGTCCAAAGTTTGTATGGAGAAACCTACTTTCACGCGGGCGAAGCCGCTGGCAAGGTGCTAGTTATTAAATAAAATAAATATAAAAAGTAATTTCTCCATGATTCCAGGCTTGGAGTCCCTAGAGAAGCTGTCCCTGTGGTCGAGCTTGATCACCGTCATCCCAGCCGGCACGCTGGCGCACGTGCGGCGCCTGCGCAGCGTGCAGCTGTACAACAACCAGCTCCAGGAGCTGCCGCCCGGCCTGCTGTATAACCTGACGGACCTGGAGAATGTAAGTTAAAGCACAACTGTTAGGATTTCGTACCTCAAAAGGAAAAAAACGCGTGGAGGTATCTAGATGAAATTAAAACCATGTACTAAGATCTGCAGTCCCTTGAAGCTGTGAAAAAAATCAAACATCTAAGTTATCGAAAAAAAAAGATACGGCCGTTTATGTCGCAAAGACATGCATTTCGACACTCTCAAAGCAATCAAAAGGGGTCATATTATCATATTCCCGTTGACCCAGAATCCTGAAATTTGGCAAGGTCTTGCTTGCTTGACCTTGCTTTATGCCAAATTTCAGGAGTATAAATACAGGAATAAACATGAAAAAATATTTTTTCCGATTCGAAAAATCTTCGAGACTCCATTCGGAAATCGAATTATCCACATATTATGTAAGTAAGTTTGTACGGAACCCTCAGTGCGCGAGTACGAGTCGCACTTGGCCAATTTTTTTTGTGGGATTCATCTATATGACTTCACCCGCTCTAAGGCGAAGCCAGAGGGCGTCTCAGACTTTTACTGACTAAAACTCACTCCTATATTCCTTCTTTGCCTTGAATTCCAGGCCCCGGGTTTTCCATTCAGTAGCGAACACATGGCTCCAGTAGGCTTCGACCCCTGGGCCTCTACGGATTCATTTAACCCTGGGGCCCTGGAACAAAGGCAAAGAAAGTACATAGGAGTGGGATTTAGTCAGTAAAAGTCTGACACGCCCTCGCGCTCCACTATAGTGCGAGAGAAGTCATAGGATGATTTCTCACGTAAAAAAAACTATCTGTAGCAAAAAAAAACACGTTTGTTGTATGGGAGCCCCACTTAAATATTTATTTTATTCTGTTTTTAATATTTGTTGTTATTGCGCCAACAAAAATACATTATCTGTGAAAATTTCAACTGTCTGGCTATCACAGTTCATGAGCCTTTAAAAAAAATTGTTTTGTATATTTTTAATAACATTATTTTTTATCATGAATACATTAATGATTCTCTCCGATATTTTCCTTTAATTATACCTTTTATTACCCGAAATCTGTAATACTCCTTTTTTCTCTTTAATTATAACATCATGTCTGGCAGTTTTGAGTGCTTTCTGCGGTCTACCCAAATGTCCTTTCCTTGGTATTGTTCGTCAAGTCGTTGAGCTCCTTAGTAGTCCTGAGTTAAGCTACACGAATACTGACAAATGCTTGCACTGACTGGACAGGTCCGCTCAGAACTGTGTGGTTCTTTCTACAAAAGATCATCTGCATGGTTCTCATATGATTTGACCATTACATATTTACTGTATGGATTGTAAAAGAGACTTTGACCCCTGAGTTTGTTTCGGTGTTTCTTCTCAGGGTAGTCAGCTAGGAAACACCGGCTTCATCTAGTTCAAATTGACAAAAAATTTGACGTGTAAAAGTGTTTTTAAAAAACATACTTGCAAAATAAATATCATTTATCATATAAAACGTATAAAATACTAGCTGCTGCTAGTATTTTATACGTTTGACCTATTTTATACGTTTAACCTACTTTGAGGCGGCTTTTCTCCATACAAATTTTGGACTCCCGTTTCATCCCCATTAGAGGGTGAATTTTGCAAAATCCTCTCTTAGTGCTCGCAATCCTCTCTTAGTACTCGCCTATGTCATAAAACGGAACCTTGTGCAAAATTTCACGCTCCTAGTCCCAGTAGTTTCGGCTGTGTGTTGATATGTCAGTCAGTCAGTTTCTCCTTTTTTAATAGACAATGTATAAAAAGTTGACACTAGTGCTCGATAGATGGCGTTGTCCCGTGCGGCTGCATCGCGCTATGGTTTCGTTACACGCGTTTGGTTGGGGCTCGGCGGGTTCGAGACATCTTCATCAAATTCAAATCAAATTCAATTTTTTTTATTTAATTTTTGTAGTAATCTTATGGGGTGACGCCCAGTAAGATTAATGGATAATTAGCACATTGCGAACGATTTCGTTCGCGAGGATGTTTTCGTAAAATCTTCAGGCAAAGAAGGAACAGGAGTGGGTTTTTAGTCAGTAAAAGCCTGACACTATCTTCCGCTCCACCACCAAGGTTACAGACATAGCTCGAAGAATCGCCAAACTTAAGTGGCAGTGGGCAGGGCACATTGCTCGCAGAACAGATGGTCGATGGGGACGAAAGGTTCTAAAACAGCGACCATATACCGGAAGACGCAGCGTTGGAAGGCCAGCGTTGGTCCACCTTGTGGGAGGGTCGCGGGAATCCGATGCACAGGACCGGTCATTGTAGCGACATTTGGGGGAGGCCTATGTCCAACAGTGGACGTCTTTCGGCTAAAATCATGATGATCTCCCGCTCCACTCAAGAGCGGGATTTGTCATAAGATGATTTTCCCATCCAATAAAAAAAACCCTAAAGGGCCTATTACACTACGCGATATTCAGCACGCGTTATTGAGACTGTCTTATTTTTTGTTCCGAGTAAGACCTGTCTAGCCCTTATTACACTACGCGACATCGACTAAGAATGTCTGAATATCGAGTAGTGTAAGGCCTTTTAAATCGTGTTCGCCTCCTCCTGCGAAGCAGTTTGGCGCCCCCAACGCAGGTCCCGTATTTACGGGGCCCTACCCCGACACCGCGGGATAAAGGCCCAGCCTACACCCCGCCGCCGCGCCCCCTTGCGAGTACGCAGTGACTTCCACGGGGGGCTGCGAAACAGTAATGCTAGCGAAGCAGGAGGCCGCACGCGTGAGGGAACGGACATCCTCACATCGCACTCCAGTCACGGCAGACGCGGGCTTTGCGGACGTCGAGCAATGGGTAACTCGCCGTCCGGCAGTCCGGTAATCGACCAGACCGAGCCACGATGATCCACGATGTCAGTAAACCCGATGCCCGCCGGGTTTTCTTTTCAGAAATCTCCCGAGGTCCTACCTCGGGAAATTTCTGAAAAGAAAACCCATAGTCCTAGAACTCATAAAGCTACTGAAGGACACAGGTGTGGTTTTAGTCAGTAAAAGTCTGACCGGGAGAAGTCAATGGGTGACTACCCACCTTAGAAAAACCCGTATTTTGAGGGCGGTTTTTAAAAAACTAGTAATAACAATATTTATTATTCATTTTCATTAGAATTTGTGCCAAGTTTCAAGTTAATTAACCCAAGGAATAAAATTCTCCGGAACCTTTAATAGTTTTGCAAAAGTTTCAAGAATACTATTATTGACATTGTTCTCACATGATAGCGACAAGAAACATGTAACAGAGATGTTTGTAATAACAAAACATGATTGAAAAGAGTGTCCATGGAGTTTCTTGCACATTCTTCTCCATAGAGATCTACGCTTTGGAATGTGCAATTAGCATCATTTTTTCTGACTGACTGACTTCTTGACATTTCAAAAGTGCCTGTAAATTGTTTATTTGAAACTAGCTTCTGCCCGCGGCTTCGCCCGCGTTTAAGTAGGTTTCTCCATATAAACTTTGGACCCCCGTTTCATCCCCTTAGGGGGTAAATTTTGGAAAATCCTCTCTTAGTGCTCGCCTATATCATAAAAGGAAGCCTTGTACAAAATATCATGGCCTTATGCCCAATAGTTTCGGCTGTGCGTTGATATGTCAGTCAGTCAGTTTCTCATTTTATATAAATAGCTAAAATGCTTTGAATCTTTATGTGATAAATATATATTTAGACAGTGTGTTTCAACTTTTTTGTACATTTATTGTCCATACCTCAAAAAACGAAACCCTTTTAAAGACAAAAATGTACAAAAAGGCGAAACACTCTTTGGACAGAGAAGAATTATATCTTTAACTACACAAATGCATTTAATATAAATAGTCAGAAACAGAAATTTTTCTTTTTAATGTGTGAGTGGCGAAAAATTTCTCTTACCAACACTCCTCATTTTTAAAACCTTTTTAGTGCTCACCTACATCATAAAAAATTCAAAATTCCAATGTTTTTATTTCACATAGGCCTACATGGGCACTTATAAAACGTCAGAAGCTAGTGCACGGTTCCAAATTGGTCGTTTCCTATGGAGAAGTACCGGAAAGAAACTCCATGGTTACTCTTTTAAAAAAATTGATTATTTTTACAATATTTCTATATTACAGTATTAATAGATACTAGCTTATGCCAGCGGCTTTGCCCGCGTTAAAACAGGTTTTTCTATACAAACTTTGGACCCCCGTTTCATCCCCTTAAAAGGTGAATTTTGGAATATTCTCTCTTAGTGCTCGCCTACGTCATAAAAGGAAACCTCGCACCAAATTTCACGCTCCTACTCCCAGTACTTTCAGCTGTGCGTTGATATGTCAGTCAGTCAGTTTCTCCTTTTATATATATTGATTAATTATGTAAGGACAGTGTAGACCGGTCAACATTGCACTCAAAAGTACAATAAAAATAATCATAACAAAAAAGTGAGTAATAGGAAGTAATCTAAGAATTCACGGGAGTCTACAGTTACACAGGCTATATATAAAAAAAAAAACTAGAAAAAATAAGTAATTACAGCTATCAATAAATGAGATGTCAACAAAACAAATCACTAATGAATTTAAGATGGTTGGGGTCTACTAATATAAAAAAAATATTGCAAAAGAAATGTGTTAGAAAAAAAAAAATGCATATATTACAACAAAGATGGCATAGTTAATAGACACATTTGTCAACTGTCACAACTACAAATTTCTCAGAATAAGTTGATAAAAATGCTTTTCAACTATCTGTACTTAACATCAACAACTGAACTGAACTGAATCAAGAAAAGTTTTAAACAAAAACATACATATTGATATCACACTTACCCAACATAAACAAGTTAGTCAACGGAGCACACGACGAGCAAGTTTATTAATTCTACCAAAAACCAGGACCAACTATGGCAAAAAAATGCTTACATTTGAAGGAGCACAGATATATAATAAAATACCCTCGCGCATAAGAAGACTTCTCTCATTCAACGCATTCAAAACCCAGCTTAGTCATTACCTAATAGCCAACCAGACACTACTCGAAAAATGAATGCGTTGGGTGGGTCAAGTTTCGGGTAGTTTAGATTGTCTTGTGACGGATGTTGTCGAACCTAAATTAGTATTTAATCAAGTTTTAATTATTGTTCTCAAGTAAGCGACATGTTATGTTTTTATTGAGAATAAAGTTTCTTTAAACCTATTTACACAATATTATGAGTTTCCAGGGCAGGGGCCAAAAGGAAGCCTTGTGCAAAATTGCACGTTCCATAACACAGCAGTTTGGCTGTGCGTTGATATGTCAGTCAGTCAGTTTCTACTTTTTAATTTTAACCGACTTCAAAAAGGAGGAGGTTCTATGTTCGGCTGAATGTGTTTTTTTTTTTTTATGTATGTTCACCGATTTCTCTGTCAATTGTGGACCGATTTTATTTTATTTTATTTTTATTTTATTAAATAGGAGCAACAAACAGTCACATTCTATATATCTTACAACTAATTATAATAAAGACAAGTTTTGGCAATAATGCAACCCACAACGTTGCCCACGGATAGACAAAATGTATAAAAACTAATATAATAATCGCTGGGGGTGTTAGTAAAAGTACATGCAGTTAGTAATAATATTATAGTGACAGTAAAAAAAGAATTGAGATTAGAGAAAAATTCTCAAAAATTTGAAATAATTTTTTTTATTTTATTAATGTTATGCTTCCAAGTTGGTCCCATAGAGATATTATTATGATCTGATCACTTCGAAGACCTGGAACACAGCAGAATTGTCATAACAAGTAAAATTGCTTTATATATACGTATAGTCGATGACTGACTGAAAGTAGAGGGGGAGAATATATCGTAATGATCTGATGATGAAGCCGGAAGTTAGGCATTGGAACTCTGTAATAAATTAATTTAATCTTACCGTGTTTGGTATTATTAGAATTGTCATAAGATGCACTCTGGCTATAAGGTATTTAAGTGTGGCTGAGGGTACTTACCATAACTAAAAAGTGTAAAATAAAAAACTAAAAAAAAAATTCGAATTCGGTATTAAATAACGAAGAAACAAAATTATTATACACCGACTTCCGAAATTAAAGTTTTTTTGCACTTTTCAGTGTTCTTTTTACATTGAAGTCGATTGTACTTTTTTTTTGTAATTTTTTTTTATACTCGTAAGATAATCGTGTAAGTTGACACTAGTGCTCGATAGATGGCGTTGTCCCGTGCGGCTGCATCGCGCTATGGTTTCGTTACGCGCGTTTGGTTGGGGCTCGGCGGGGTCGAGATATGTTCAGATCAGTTCGAAGAACTATTCAGAACCATTATTTTATTTTTGAAGTAATCTCACGGTGTGACAGCCATGAGATCTATTTATTATTTAGTACATTGCCCGCGATTTTGTTTACGAGAATGTAAAAAAAACGAACACTCCCTAAACCACGGGCTTGCGGACAACGAGCGATGGGTACCTTGCCAGCAGCTGGAAGAGATGTCAGCAAAATTGTAGGCCGTAGGGGCCCAGCAGGGTCGATGCCTACTTTTTCTTTTTTTCTATGTCTACTAGGGCCATTGGTCGACTTTCGCTCGGCCCTAGAGCGAGAGAAGTCATAAGACCATTACTCACCTCAAAAAACGTAGAATAAATAATTCAAAATCAGCAATGGAAATAATTTCAGCTGTTTTGAAAAAAAGGTAATTTTTTGTCCTAAAATAATCAACTGTTATTTTAAGATCAAAGTAATCTTTGTTTATCTTTATATGTATCTTCTGTACGTGTGTTTGTCACTTAACTCCTCCTAAACGGTTCGACTGACTTAGATAAAATTTTGTGTATATTTCAATAGGTCCCTGGATGATTTGAAAATACAATTAGACCCGGTAGGTGGCGCTACAATCGGGTTGTAAATTTTTTTCTGACGTAAAGCCAGCTTTCGGACAGGACAACATGTCTGTCGGGACCGCTAGTTTTATACACACCACTTTTTTTTAATTAGTACAAATACTTAAAGGGCTTATTAGAAAAGGTCTTGTTATTATTTAAAGTTATTAGCGTTTGTTTATATCCTAAAATGGCACTCAATTTATGGAAATATTGTACGGGCTATTGATTATGAATGAAATACAATGGAAAAGCACTGCGCGTAGTATTTTCTGGTAGCAATTGTTATGAATAATTGATTCAATTATGAATTTACTAATTATGACAAATTTTCGTGGTCAATTTTGAGATTTCGTTTTTTTTTTTTACTTTTATCTATACAAATATGATCAGTAACGGATAGCGCCTCATTTTTTTTTTTGTACTAATTAAAAAATAAATAGTATACTCAGCTTTACAATGTTCCCACTGCTGGGACTCAGGCCTCCTCTAGGAGAGAGGAATGGGGCGTAATCCAGCACGCGGGCCCAGTGCGGGTGCTGGGGATGTCACATGTCTTCGAATCTTTGGTTCTAGGACAAGCCGGTTTACTCACGATATTTTCCTTCACCGTTTTGAGAGCAGTGATGATAAAGTAAATTACAAAAAGTAATAATAATCACATCAGCCGCATGCACTCTGACCGGTGGGCAAGAGTCTCCACAAAGTGGGTACCGGGAGATGGACGACGCCGCCGAGGTCGACCTGGGAAGAGGTGGCGAGACGACCTAGATGCCGACCGCAAGGACTGGTTCGAGGTAGCTCAGGAAAGGAATACCTGGAAGAAGTTGGGGGAGGCCTTTGCCCAGCATACTGTCCCACGATAGTATTTTAAGTATGTTTATCAGTTGTCTAGAACTCATAACACAAGCTCTGCTTGAGACTAGACGGCGTTGTGTGATAGTTGTGTGAATATTATATTATTAATATATTATACTAGTATAGGCTAAAGGAAAAAAATGCGTCTGATTGGGTTTGAACCCGCGACCTACGACTCGTAAGTCAAGACCATTACCACTCGGCCACCACTGCTCTCTGCGGCAATTAAATAATAGTGATCTATATTTCATTTATTCATATATTCTATTTTCTTTCCAGGTTACCATAACACAAACGCCTGACGTTCCGCCGTTGAAACTCCACAAGCATTCGTTAGCAAATCTCCCTTCGTTGAAGAACCTGAAGATAGCGGACTGTTCCTCCAACCTTCCCGAAGAACTCTTCACCGGATGTGACGAAATACAGACGCTCAATCTCTCTGGGAACAACATCACGTCACTTCCGGCCGGAATTTTTAAGGATTTGAAGAAGCTGGAGACGTTAGATTTGAATCGCAACGGAATAGCGAAGTTGGATCCTGGTGTCTTCGCACCTCTGAAGCAATTGAAGTACTTGAATTTGAATAGGAATTACTTGGTGGAACTGCCTGAGTAAGTTATTTTTTATTTCGATTATTAATGCTTTAATATTGTAGTGGTAAAGTTTGTTTTTAGAGTTCCGTATCTCAAAAGGAAAAACGGAACCCTTACAGAATCACTTTGTTGTCCGCCTGTCTGTCTGTCAAGACCCTACCTCGGGAACGCGTAGAAGTATCGAGTTGAAATTAAGATCATATACTCAAACTTGTAAGTTAACGAAAAAAAAAAGATACGGCCGTTTATGTAGTATAAAACGTATATTTCGACACTCTCAAGGTAATCAAAATTCATAGGGTACTTCTTGTTGAACCAGAATTCTGAAATTTTGCATAAAGCAAAGTCTTATAGCACAAGTATAGGAATAAATCAGAAAACATTAAAATGATTGTTAAGTCACAAAAAAAAAATATTTGCGATTCGGAAAAATCTTCGAGAATTCATTTGGGAATTGAACTGTTTTCATCGGTAAGTTTGTACGGAACCCTCAATGTGCGAGTCGGACTCGAACTTGCTCAGTTTTATTTTGATTGTAGGAGGAAACTACTTGTCTGAAAGTACTTGTCAAATTGCTAAAAATTTTTTCACCGATAGAAAGCTGCTTTATTCCTGAGTGACATAGGCTATATTTTATGTACGCGAGCGAAGCGTGGGCTAAAGCTAGTTTATCCGACGTTCGCGTTTAATGGTGCTAAACGATTATAGACTTTTTCATCTAAAATTTAAAGTTGATTATTGTTTGAGCGTTCGTGTGTAGTGATGCCAGTTGCCCAAGGGGTTAAAAAAAACAAGACTGCCCTGTCAAAAAAATAAGCAAGATGTTAATTTATAGAAAAGTGAAGAAAGTAGTGACTCATTGACTAAACACGGAATCTCGGAAACTACTTGATCTACAAAACTGAATTTCAGTCCGGGGTCTTCTTAGACTATAAGAAAGTATTTTACAGAGTGGTCCTCCGAAAATGGTCCCCACCAAAATATAAATATGTTACACTATTAGTGAAACATATTTATATTTTTGGAATCTACACGTTAAATCCTAGACTATAATCAATTGCATCAACAGATAAAAAATATAATGGGTGGATGTTCATTTATTTATCGTACCTACGTTATTGGATTTTTTCATTTTTTCAATAGCCTATGTTACTCGGGATGATGCAAAGATTCTAACGATACCTCATACATGTAAATCAGTTCAGTCGTTTAGAAGTTATGATTGAATAAAAAAACTCACATACATACTTACATACATGTAAAAAAGGTTAAAGAATGATTTGCAACCCTTTTTTTTAGGTGAGAAAATCATCTCTAATGACAAATCGCGCTCTTGGGCGGAGCGAGAGATAGTGTCAGACTTTTACTGACTAAGAACCCACTCCTGTTCCTTCGTTGCCTTCGTTCCAGGGCCCCGGGTTTCGTTTGAAACCCTTTTTTTTTCGGTGGGAAAATCATCTAATGACAAATCTCGCTCTTGGGCGGAGCGAGAGATAGTGTCAGACATTTACTGACTAAAAACCCACTTCTGTTCCTTCGTTCCCTTCGTCCCAGGGCCCCGTGTTTCGTTTTCACACTACCCATGGCCCCAGTAGGCTTCCAAACCTGCGTTCCAGGCCAATGGTGAAGTTTTGACGTACTTTTAAATAAATCCTTTTTTTTTCAGCCATCTTTTCTCCGGCCTCCGCAAACTGGAACACGTGTCAATGGACGACAACCTTCTAGTCAACATAAGCTCCGAAGCCTTTTCAGGAGCCATACACCTTGAAACAGTCTCGTTGAAGAACAACAGACTAACCCTCAAGCCCCAGTACCAGTTCGCAGGCGGATACGAGAACTTTGAAGACCACTCCCCGTTCAATGTCTTGGAAGAACTACAAAACTTGTATTTGAGCGGGAACGAAATAAGTACGATGTTCTCCGACTGGGTCATGGTGCTGAACAAGCTGCAGAAGCTGGATCTGTCCTATAATAATTTCACTTTTCTGGATGTGAGTATTTTTTTTTTTAATAAACTCGTTAAAAAATAAAAGGCACATTTTGACATTTGAGAAATACCCTAAAATGTAACTTGGAAAGAAACTGAAAGAAACAATAAAATGGATAATTTTTTTATAGCGTTAAATAATATGATGGAATATATTGCGAGTATTCTTTTTGCGGATAAGTATTAGTTTTGACAGATGTCAAAACGGGCCTTTTATTTTTTGACAACTTTAATAATAAACAATTTTTATTTCAGGTAAAATGTAATAAAAAATAATCGCATTAAAATAAAATAACCATCATCTTCCTGCCCTGGTCCCGTTTTGTTTGGGGTCGGCGCAACACGTTTTCTTCTTCCATTCTGCCCTGTCACTCGTCATACTATCACTAACTCCCTTTTCTTTCATATCACTGTTCACACAATCCGTTCATCTTTTCTTTGGTCTCCCTCTCCCTCTCCATCCATCCACATGTAAACTCTTTTAGTAACACGCGTTTCATCCCTCCTCTTCACATGACCATACCAAGACAAACGATTCCCTTTCAACTTTTCAGTCACTGGCGCCACTTTCAAACTTCCCCTAATATACTCATTTCTCACTTTATCCATTCTCGTCACACCACACATCCATCTTAACATTCTCTAACATCTTCGTTACGCGCAATCTTTTTTCATTCGTCTTTTTCACAGCCCAACATACTAAAATAAAATAATAATCAAATTAAATCAATAACATTAACATCATCTAAGCCAGAATATTCCTATTTTTTACCGACTTCAAAAAGGAGGGTTCTATGTTCGGCTGAATGTTTTTTTTTTAAATGTATGTTCTCCAATTTCGCGGTCAATTGTGGACCGATTTTGAAAACTTTTTTTTTTATTGATAGTTATGCTCCCAAGTTGGTCCCATAGAAATATTGTTATGATCTGATCATGAACTTCGAAGATATGGAACTAAAGAACTCCTCATAGGAAAACAGCAGAACTGTCGTAACAAGGAATTGTCATGAAATTTTTTAATTACTAAATTCTATAGGTCAAACTATTTAAATTTAGCTGAGGGGTACTATTTAGTTGTGTTACCACAACTAAAAAGTGTAAAATAAAAAACACTTTTTACAAAAAAAAAAAATACAACCGACTGCAATTTAAAAAATAACACTAAAATGTGCAAAATAACTTTAATTTCGGAAGTCGGTGTTAAAACGAAGAGACAAAACTATTGTAGAAATACCGACTTCCGAAATTAAAATTATTTTGCACTTTTTAGTGTTATTTTTTTCATTGAAGTTGGTAGTATCTTTTTTGTAATGTTTGTTTTTAATTAGTACAAAAAATAGGGCTCTATCCGTACCCGTTACTGATAGTATTTGTGTAGTCAAAAGTAAAAAAAAATCTAAATTATCCACAAAAAAATTGTCATGATTAGTAAAGTCATAATTGAATCAATCATTCATTTATTCATAATCAATAGCTTGTACAATATTTCCATAAATTGAGTGACATTTTGGGATATAAACAAACGCTAATAACTTTGCGGTTTATGAATATTATTTACTGAGCCTTTACTTAAATAATAACGAGACCTTTTCTAATAAGCCCTAAGTATAGTAGTATAGTCGGCCTTTTTTTTTAATGGTCCCACTGCTGGGACCCAGGCCTCCTCTCTAGGAGAGGGAATGGGGCGTAATCCACCACGCGGGCCCAGTGCGGGTTGGTGCCCTAAGTAAGCCCTAAGTATTTGTACTAATTAAAAATTTGTGGTGTATAGTTTTTGCCCGCGATTTCGTTCGCTGTAAATTAAACGTGTGGACTACGGCCCATTCCATATCCTAGAGAAAGAAGCCTGAGTCCCAGCAGTGGGATTATTATAAGGCTAATTATTATACATACTTATTTCTATTAGCATAGCAATAAACCTTTAAAATCAGTGACTTACTGCTTTCCTTTTCAGGTAACAGATTTTCAATTCTTGAACCAGAAGCTTGTGGTCGACTTAACTCACAACCACATTTCTGAGCTGATGCTGCCCTACCCGAGCCTGTCCAAAGATGACCCCATGTATAAGGAGTCCACAAACTCGGTCCTCTTGGATGACAACCCTCTGAACTGTGATTGCGGGCTATACAACCTAGCTATGAGACTGAAAGGTGCCAAATCAATGACAGTGGAACCCAATTTTGTACTTGACAACGCTAAATGCTCATCTCCGACACATTTACAAGGAAAATTGTTCAAAACTGTTTCTCCTTATGACCTAAATTGTGACCTGTCTGCTGAAAAATGCGATCAAAATTGTCTGTCGTGCCAAATTAAACCTGCTACCAACGAGCTAGCGTTCAATTGCAATAAAATTTCAAGAAATATGTCTGAAAATGATTATTTAAAGAAAGTATCAGAAGAATTTGGACTTAAACACGTGTCTTTAAGATTAAAAACGCCACCAAAATCATTACAAGACCTAAATTTGAAACTGTTGAATCTGTCCGGTATAGCGTTGACAGAAATTCCATTTTCACCGTCACTAAACGTTCAAACCATAGATTTTTCAAATAATAATCTGACAGAGATACCAATTGAATTCTTAGAGGCGAATATAAGTTTATATTTATCGAGTAACAAATTCCAATGTGACTGCTGGAATTCTGAAGACCTTTCTTACTTGAAAACGAGCAAAAATGTTCTAGATCTTGGTTTGATTAAGTGCGGAGACAAATTTCTATCAGCTATGGAGCCTTCGGACCTGTGTAATAACTGGAGGGCTGCTGCAGTCGCCAGCGGCACCTTCATAGTCCTGGTTCTAATCGTGGCTATCCTTGCTATGATCATATATAAGAATTCACATAAAATTATAGTGTTTATTATCAACCATGGCTTGTGTCCATGTTGCTTTGTCGACGATGTAGACGACATGAACAAAGAATTCGATGTTTTTGTCTCATATGCTCATAAAGACAGCAAGTATTTAGAAACGCTAATGCCTAAGTTAGAGAATGATTTCGGTTTGAAAACATGTGTTCATTATCGAGATTGGTTCGTGGGAGATTTTATTCCGGATCAGATCAACAGATCCGTTGAAAAGTCTAGAAAAACTATTATAATGATGTCAAAACACTTTTTGGACTCGGCCTATGCTAACATGGAATTTAGGGCAGCTCATAATTTGGCTTTGAAAGATGGGAAAAGTAGAATTATTCTTATTTTAATCGAAGATGTGACTAACCATGAAAAATTGTCAGATGATTTGAAAGCTCACATGAAGATGAACACTTTCCTCAAATGGGACGATGCGAGGTTCAATGAGAAGTTACAGAGGGCAATGCCCTTGAGGAATAACAAGAAATTCGTATTTCCCGCAGTTTTCAAAGAGGCTGGTGAAAAAACTGTTAAAAGTGGCTTGGATGTGCATTTAAATAGTGACGGACAGTTAGTCAATGTGGCTATGAAGGATGCTGTGTGAAATTTGGTATCTTTTTATGGTCAATCTTTGTGGCAACATATCTTTTTACGGACGATATTTATATTGATGGTTTGTCAGTTAATTTTCAAAGCCATTTTTAATGTCGTGTTATCTTTTTATGGTCAAAAGAAGGATGCTAATCTTGGGCCCTCCTTCCAATAGCTGTATGTTTTACATCGTTGGATAGGTATTATTAAGCTGAGTAAAAGTTACTATGGCGCCAAGTACCACATCGAAGTAACATATTGGTTTTGTCAATAACCAAGCAATGCTATTTGTACGTAATACATTGCATTTCAGTGTTTTATACACGTATTGTGTAGATAGTAACTTACAGTTATCAAATGTCGTTGTTTAGGTTTTGCTGCGTGAAAACAGTGCCCAAAATCGCATTTTCACACACATAGCCATTGAAAAGTGGGCCCAGATTTCATAGAAACCCAAGCAAGAATAATCCTTTCGTATCTTTTTATGATCAATCTTTCTAGCAACATATCTTTTTACGGACAATATTTATGTTGATTGTTTAGCCATCTTTTTATGAATATCAAAACTTATTTTCAAAGCCATTGTTGTTGTGAACTTATCTTTTAATGGACCAAATTAGTGTTGCGTTATCTTTTTAAGATATAGACTTATGTCAGTGTATCTAATTACGTACAATTTTTTTTTTTTCTTTTTAAGACTTGTTTGGGTGCTTACCTGAGTGTAGCTTTTTGTACAGTGCTGCTTTAGTTAATAACGGCAGCCTTTTTTGCAATTATTAGTTATAAATGAGACTTCAAGCGAATCTCTTAATTATAAGCTAGGAGTAAGTAAATGAGCCATTTTCTATTTTTAAGTCTTATTTAAGTATTCAAATGTAATCTCGAAAAGCAATTGATTTATAATTCTGATAAGTTTAAGGGCGGCATTCACCAATAAAACTAATCGTGTTTTAACCTTCGGCTCGCATAATCGCGATTAGCCGTTGTCACTAGTGTCACTTGTAAACATACAACAAAAGAAAAATACAGACACTAGTGACAGCGGCTAAACGCGATTATGCGAGCCAAACGTTAAAACGCGATTAGTTTCATTGGTGAATGCCGCCCTAAATATAATTCTGATAAGTTTAAATGTAAGTGGGATTTAAAGTCATTCAAAATCTAGAGGAAGTAAAACAAAACCAACAAATCTCATATGGGCAAAATATTTAATACTTTCAAAATCTTTTCATCTAAAGTTCACCTGCGAAATTGCCGTTTTATGAAACACGACGCTGAACTTTAACATCTTCAGATTGACTCGAAATTATAAGTTGTAATAAACTTTAAGGCATGTTATAATTTAATTCTAAGTTAATCCAAAATTATGTCAGCTCAAAGAGGAGCGACACACATACTGGAATCAGATGAATTATTTCAGTTGACACTGCCAAAAGCAAATGCGATGGGTTATTCCCCGAGCCCCGAGTACCCCGATCCTCGAGTACCCCGATCCTCGAGTACCCCGATCCCCGAGTAGCCCGATCCCCGAGTATCCCGATCCTCGAGTACCCCGATCCCCGAGTAGCCCGATCCCCGAGTAGCCCGATCCCCGAGTAGCCCGATCCCCGAGTATCCCGATCCTCGAGTACCCCGATCCCCGAGTAGCCCGATCCCCGAGTAGCCCGATCCCCGAGTAGCCCGATCCCCGAGTATCCCGATCCTCGAGTACCCCGATCCCCGAGTAGCCCGATCCCCGAGTAGCCCGATCCCCGAGTATCCCGATCCTCGAGTACCCCGATCCCCGAGTAGCCCGATCCCCGAGTAGCCCGATCCCCGAGTAGCCCGATCCCCGAGTAGCCCGATCCCCGAGTAGCCCGATCCCCGAGTAGCCCGATCCCCGAGTAGCCCGATCCCCAAGTAGCCCGATCCCCGAGTAGCCCGATCCCCGAGTAGCCCGATCCCCGAGTAGCCCGATCCCCAAGTAGCCCGATCCCCGAGTAGCCCGATCCCCGAGTAGCCCGATCCCCGAGTAGCCCGATCCCCGAGTAGCCCGATCCCCAAGTAGCCCGATCCCCGAGTAGCCCGATCCCCGAGTAGCCCGATCCCCGAGTAGCCCGATCCCCAAGTAGCCCGATCCCCGAGTAGCCCGATCCCCGAGTATCCCGATCCCCGAGTACCCCGATCCCCGAGGCACCTGCTCTGGAGCTACGCTCTACTTTTCCATAAACACGTTTGCATGTGCCGGGAATAAATCAGAATTTTTAAGATATATTTGAGGCAAAGTCGAGGAATTTAGATTATGAATCAAGAGAGCCATTTCGGAAGTATGAGGCCAACATATCAGTAAATAATAGTTTAAAAAACTAAAAAACACGCTTTTAGCACGCACTAAAAATTACAAAATGTCCGCCATGTTGGATTTAAGTCTCGTGACTATTTTTTTTCGTATTCCTGACAGCAAACCCTTTCATTTGATACCCATATCATGGGGGTGGATTTCAAACAGCCAGTCCGCCATCTTGGGGAGGCCGCCATATTGGATTCGTAATGACGTTTCTTAGCTAGTCATGTATTGTCATCAGAACTCAGAGCGTGTGCAAAATTTCATCGTAATCGAAAACCGGGAAGTGGGTCAAATTAAAATTCCAAGATTTTCTTACATACATAGTTTTGTAACTGTGAAGCTAATAAAAGCGTGTTAAAAATAAGAGCGTGCTCTCACACTTGCATCATACCTGATTATGTTTTAAGTTTTTTTTTTTAATATAAAGATTATTATTTCTACCAAATCGGTGCCTTATTTACACGTATGGTGCTAAAAACTATCATAAAACTTTGTTTCTCTCAAAAACATGTTTAAAATTGTCTTTACATAATAATAAGCGATTGAAATAGAATAGGGTCGGCTTAGCGCCATGTTGAAAACAAAGTAAACTATTTTTTTATACCTCAGCGCCTTAAAAACTCCATTTGCAATAAAATTAGACACATAAACCAACATTTTTTACTGTTCGTTCAACTTTTAATTTGGGTTGTAAAAACAGTGAAAATGCATGTCGAGTTGCATCCACATAAAAGCAAAAATAGTTACAAACTATTTTACACTTAAGTCGGAAATATTCCGCCGGGGTCGTACATCCACGATCAAATAAATACTCCATCTCGTCAGCTCTTCTGTCACCTATGGGGATTGAAGAGCTAAACGAGATGGAGTACCCAGTCGCGAACACACGACCCTGGCGGATAGGACACGAAAACACGTCGAACCAATGTCTAATTTTACTGCGAATGGAGTGTAGCGAGAAAATAGTCACCTAAGGGCCTATATCTTTCATCTTAATATTAAATAAAACACGTTCTTTGCGAGAAAGAGAAAATATATAAATTGTTGAATCTGTACTGAATTTTTAAGAATTTTTTATTTTTATTAGTTTACGTAAGTAAGCATTTTTGTAATTATCTTTAAAAATCGTTAGTGAAGTTCTAACATTGCATTATAATTTATTTTTAACCATGTGAATGAAGATGCTATAAAAAATCAAGTACTTCAGTTTGACGATGTGCCACCGGTACATGTTGGACATCCCACCCATAAGTACAAAGCGTTTTGGGACCACATTCATTATGCGTACAGCTAAGGAGTGGAATTACCTACCGGAGTCTGTGTTTCCTGATAGCTATAACCTGGGGAACTGTAAGTCAAGACTGAACAGGTTACTTCTAGGCAAGCGTGCTCCATCGTCGGCCACATCATCACTTACCATCATGTGAGACAGTGGTCAAACGCGAGCTTATACATAATAAATAAGAAAACAACACCCCCGACCGATCCCGTCCCGGTCCTGTGGCCGTCGATGGAGCACGCTTGCCTAGAAGTAACCTATTCACTCTTGACTTAAAGACCCCCAGGTTATAGATATCAGGAAACTCAAGACTCCGGTAGGTAATTCCACTCCTTAGCTGTACGCATTATGAATGTGGTCCCAAAACGCTCTGTACTTATGGGTGGGATGTCCACCATGTACCGGTGACGCAACGCCGTACATCTTGTGGTTCGATGATGGAACGAACTCATAATGAAATTGTAATTGTTATTTTTAGAACTTCACTTACAAAATATTATTATCTACCACGATCGTATCCGATCTGGTTGAAGAGAAAAAGCAATAACTTGCTATTTTTATAATAATATTAAATTGTAGTTCTAGATAAACATATGGACACCGATCTGACTTAATTTACTAAAGCTAGCTAGCTTTTAGGTATATTTCATAGTATAAATAAAAATTAGTATTAGTTGGCATCAACATAGTGGAGTATAATATATTATGTCGTGGCCAGATCTTAGAATTGATCACTTCATGATATGGCCAAGTAAAATTGGCCAGATCGTTTTAAACGTTAAAGTACTTTCTTTAGACCTTTTGTTATCATTGAAATCCTAAACCAATGATATGACCAAACGAAGATTGACATATCATCAAAATAATGTTAATGTTTAAACGATCTGGCCAGTTTTAGTTGGCCATATCATGAAGTGATCAATTCTAAGATCTGGCCACGACATATAAAACATTATTTTTAGTATATGCGAAACTTGAATATACTTTGTTCAGAATCAGTAACTGAATCGATTCCAATCATTTTTACACCATGTTAGATTTTTTCCCAAAAATAATTTAAAAAGGTCACAAGTTGGACACCACCGACATTAAGTACAACATGGCAGGTCATAGCGGGCATTAGGCGCAAAACAAGCCCTCAGTCGCCCAGATGGTCCGGTGACCATGTATTTGTGCGGTGCCATAAATTCTTTACATAGAAATACTAGACGCGGGTTTTGGATTTCGCATACCCTGAAAATAATGTTGTATACCGAGTCAAGTGCAGCAACTCTAATTTCGCAAGTCTGCTGAAAGAAATTTCATTTTAATAAGCAGTACCTTTGTGCAGGGGCGCCCGCTTTTAGAAAACCTCATGGGGGCTCATGCTCATTCCGAAAAAGTGGCGAAGTGTGAGAAGAGAAATGCAAACTGATCGACCGACAAATAAATAAATGTCCTACTTACATACTGCGGAACAACGAAGGTACCGCAAACACCCAAACCCAACACAAATATCTGTTTCATCAACAAACATTTGTGTAGGTGCGGGAATCGAACCCGCGACCCTTGCGTCTCAACCGGCGCTCTAAACCACTACGCTAAACGGGTCATCCTTAAAAGGCGATTACTGATCTGTTTCTTAATGTCTATTCTCAGGGGTGCTCGGCACCCACTGTTTATTTCTCATGGGTGCTCGAGCCCCCCGAGCACCCACGGAATCGGCGCCCCTGCCTTTGTGCTCTTCTATCTGCTTTTGTTCTTTTCATTTTTAAGTGTTTGTGTGTACATAAATAAATAAATAAAGTGGGGTTACTTTAGCCCTGGGGTAAAACTTTGGCACAAACTTATTAAGGAATAGGATCGCGAGAAACTATTTACTGTGTTTCTATTGGTTATCAAGTTTATACCTCAGGGCTAAAGTAACCCCACTTTACGTACAATGCGTTCCAAATAAGAATAGGATCGATTGCCATGTTGTGACGTCACGTCAGACTGTCAAATCGAAGAATTATTATGGTAAACACAAGATTTTTTTTTAAATTTAATTTATTTATAAACTGTTAACGAAAAAAAGTTTAATCAGAATCCAGTTCATCAATTTTGCTCATCTCTGAGTTCTTCAAATTTGCCCAATTTCTTGCGATTTGACAGTATGACGTGACGTCACAACATGGAAATCGATCCTATTCTTATTTGGAACGCATTTTATCTATTTCGATCTCTTGTGATAAATAAACAATATGTAGGTATATTACTGAGTGATAGAATAATTTTAATCCTAGAAAAAGTTTGGTTCCCGTTCCTGGGGAACGACGCCGCGGGTACATACTTGTTTTTGATGTTAATTTTATATTATTGTAATGAAATTGTAAATAAACGATTTTTTTTTCTCATTGCACGCAGTTAATTTGACAAATGTATATTTTATAAATAAAAAATGGTATCTACTATTGATTTATTGTTTTTTTTTACTATTACTGTTAGTGTCGCGTTGTATCATCAAGGTTAATACTATCGACGGCAGGAGACATGGCAATGATTTGGCGTGGTAGGGAATGTTCGCGCATGCTATAGATAGCGGCACGAATCTTGAGCGCTCGGCGAAAGAGCGGTGATCGCTTTACGCATCGTACACATCGGCGAGCCGATCACTGTACAAGGATTGCACTCCCCGCCCCCGCATCTCTCTTCATACCACTAAAGAGACCCGATATTTCACTTCTGCGTGCTTCTGCGCAAGTAGAACTGTAGAAGTCAGCGCTCAAGATCCGTGCCGGTATCTATACATTTCGTGAAAAAAATGGTTGACTACTTTTATGATAATTTTATTTTATTCTTATTCTGGTTATTGCCATAATTTAATTTTAAACAAATGTTGGTTTTGAAGATAGTAAAAAAATCAAAATGATTTCTTGATGTATATTAGGCGTTATAAATAAAATATGTAAAGGTTCTGAAGTTTATTATACAACGAAAGTATTTTTATTCACATTTGGTATGTTGGTGACGTCATATGTTAAATACATGATTTTTTAATTTTGATTTAAACATATTAATATTATCACATTTCTCCAATTTTTCGTGTAAAACGTTAAAACAGCCGTGCTCCTTCAAACAGTATTGTTTTTTGCCGTAGTTAGTTCGTGCGCGTGCAGTCATTAGTTGAAACTTGTTTTTAACCGACTTCAAAAAGGAAGAGGTTCTATGTTCGGCTGAATGTATGTTTTTTTTACTTCTAGTATTGTATGTTGTTGTCTTTTTACGTAGTTGAATATTTGATTGTACAGAATTCGTGGTGATTTTTTTATGAGAATGCAGGTGTAAAATGTGAAGTTGTTTCAGGTTGAATAGGTTTGTTTTTTCGTATAGTAAATACAATCCAGAACTTTTACGTTCCTTGACTATATGTCTAATTATCCTTTCTGATGTTTTGGTAACTTCTGCAGTTGCGTTTTATTGTCTTTTTTTCAGTTTTCGCTTTGTTTTCCATGTAAAAATACACATTATAAACAATTTTTCTGGCTTGTCTGCATAGAATTGCATACGATTGTGGCAATATAATTAAATTTAAAACAAACAATAATTCGAACTCGTAACAAAAACTCGATGTAAATAAAGGGCTACCCCTTTTTAACTACGTTAGAGGATGAATTTCAATAAAATACGTAACTCGTTTTCCATTAATTCTGTTGAAGAATGTTCATGCAAAATTTGAAGTAGATTGGACCAAGGAATCACGTTGTCTCATACAAACTTTGGCCCCCTTTTTCACCCCCCTTAGGGATAGAATTTCGAAAAATCCTTTCTTATCGGATGCTTGCTTCATACAAAGAACATACCCTCCAAGTTTCAGGGCTTTACGATCAGCGGTTTAGGCTGTGCGTTGTCATCAGTCAGTCAGTCAAGACAAACAATTTATAAGTTAAAAATAACCCTTCTTGCAGTCGGGTAAAAAGTAGATAAATATTTAGGTCTTAGATTTAGATATAAATATTTATTTACCTGAAATATATTTAAGTTAAAGTCATAAAAGCTTTAGTTTTAAATCGTGTAAGTTGACACTAGTGCTCGATAGATGGCGTTGTCCCGTGCGGCTGCATCGCGCTATGGTTTCGTTACACGCGTTTGGTTGGGGCTCGGCGGGTTCGAGACATCTTCATCAAAATCAAATAAAATTCAAAATGTTTTTATTTTATTTTTGCAGTAATCTTATGGGATGACACCCATAAGATTAATCATATTCTTCTAATTATGTGCCTGGGCAATGGGCAACCCTCCAATTAGTGGTGGGTCGTCGACGATAGACTAGTTCATAAAACAGTTTAATTTTCGAATAGTTTACTTCATAGACTGAACAGTGTTTAATCCGCAGTTCAGCGAACGATCGGATTAGTTTACGGTCGTTTACTTAAAAACTTGTTTACCAATCGACTATCAATCAACGAATTGTACTTACGAATTGAATGAACTTCCCTTCATACTCTTTCCATGCTTAGGACTGGCAGGCTGATAATAAACTTGTATGTATGCTAAAGATAAACTATATCGCACTTAAATACAAGCCTGGCGTATTTAGAAATTCTTTTGATTTTATGTACATAATCAGCTATTTACAGTTTTACACTTTATGTACATATTTTCATATTATTTACACTAGACTATTTAATATAGTTTTGAAATCCGTTTTCTTCCATGTTAACATTTAAAAACATTAACTTCTCTACCTTACTTGCCGTTAACCTGGTTCTTCTTTGGTTAAGTATTAACCCCGATTTTGAAAACATCCGCTCACAAGGAACGGATGTTGCGACTATGTTATAGTGTTTGATGAAAAGTTTTACTAGATTAGGGTAGTCATGTTCGTGGTTTTTCCACCATTGGAGTGGAACAGCCCACTCTCCTTTTTCATTTTTTCGAGGTGTCGTCCGCTAAATACATTTCTACTTCTTTTATGGCTTTTGAAGTAGGAGTACCGAAGGATGTATTTTGTTTTATTAAATTGTCGAATATATCCCACGGGCTGTAACCATCGTTCAGATTCTGATTCTGTGAATCTGCAGCCACGGTTGGTGTATCTGTTGTCCTCTCATTTTCCGCTATCAAAGCAGCGACAAGTCTCCTCACCTTTTCTTTAGTTTTCGTTGCTTCATTTGAATCAGCAAACGCCTGCATTTAAAAACGGGGATCCAAAAAGCAGTTCAGAGCGAGTGAACCACTTTGCTCTACTCCCCGGAATCGATCATTTCAGCCCGATTTTAATAATAACGTAACATCATGGACTTGTTCGGAAAATTCAGCATTCTCTATAATTTTTTTACATGTTTCTTTAAGGCAACGAACCATAATGATAACTGAGCTGCCAGTTAAATATTTTTGTCCACTCATTGCCCTCGTCATCTCCTCAAACGGGCGTAATACTTGACAAAGCTGAGAGCAATTTGTCCAGTCTTCGTTTGAAAGTTGTGGTAAATTCTTCTCTAAAGAATTTACTTTTTTTTTAGGTGGTTGAGTGCCGTGCAAGTTGAACTTCAGAAGTACTGCTTGTTACACTTTGTTGCGATTCATCATTAGCATCGTTCTTGAACCAAAGATGCGACTAAGTTTGTTGCTGTTCTTTTTGCTTCGTCAGCGGGCGAGGAGTCCTCAAAATAAAGTTTAAACCGAGGATCCAAGAACATGCACAGTGAAAAAGTGCGGCTTTGTTGCAAATTCTGGAACCGCCAACCGATCTCTCCAAGCAAATCCTGTCGTAAACGCACATTTTCCACATTTGCAAGTGCCGTTTTTATTCCCCTCGTAATGGGAATAACGGCACTACCAGATACGAATTTTTTCGCACTCATCTCTCTCGTGACTTCTTCGCAAGGCTTTAGGACTTCACAAACAAACCTTCACACACATCCCTGTCATACGATGTCAACGAATAGATATTGCTCTGCAAGTTACAAAGAGCGCTGTTTACTTCTTTTAGTTCTACAAGTCTCTGAAACATGTAGAAACTTGAGTTCCACCTAGTATTCATCATCATCTTCCTGCCCTTGTCCAGTCCAGTGTTATTTGGGGTCGGCGTAACATGGTTTTTTCTTCCATTCTGCCCTTTCACTCGTCATGCGATCGCTAACTTTCTTTTCTTTCATATCACTCTTCACACAATCCATCCATCTTTTCTTTGGTCTCCCTCTCCATCCATCCACGTGTAAACTCATAACTCTTTTAGTAAAATTCGTTTCATCCCTCCTCTTCACATGACCATACCAAGACAAACGATTCCCTTTCAACTTTTCAGTCACTGTTCCACCTAGTATTCACGTATATATATTATATTAGTTAGTAGGTGTGGTACTACAGAACTTTCTGCAACTGTCACTTTTCCTGGGTTCAGGTCATCATGACATTCCCACTTGAAGGGTCGTTTACAGAAAGCTCTGTAGTGTCCTCCACCACTAGAAGTGGATGCTGGGGTAAAATCAACAAGTGCTATCAAATGGATTATTCTGTTTGTAACGATGAAAACTAAAGGAATATTTTTGAGCGCAACAGGTTTTGTGTTGTCTGTTTCGAGATAGATATGTGTTGTTTCCGTTATTCCATAGCAGCGGTGGCCATCATTTTGTTCCATGCAAATGGATTCGGCGTTTGTGCTCAACATACTATTCCAGACCTCACTAGGGCCTGCAATGCTTTTATCCAACAATATCAATATATTTAAAGGCATTTTCTATGCAAAGGTTGTTGATATCTTATAATAAAAATATAGCCTTTTATTCAGATCCATATTACAACTATATGCATAGCATAGTCGGCCATATAATGTTCCCACTGCTGGGACTCAGGCCTCCTCTCTAGGAGAGGGAATGGGCCATAATCCACCACGCGGGCCCAGTGCGGGTTGGTGGATGTCACATATCTTCGAATTTTTGGTTCTAGGACATGCCGGTTTCCTCACGATGTTTTCCTTCACCGTTTTGAGAGCAGTGGGGATGAAATAAATTATACAAAGAAAACACAACTATATGAAAAACTAATAATACATAATAGTGTAAATCTAGTCTTTTCTTTGAATGTTTCTTATTTTCTGTAGATCTGTTTGCCAGTCGGCTAAGGCCAATCTTTTCCACTCATGTCTTGCTTGAGCCACTCTGCTCCATGTGACGCCTGACACTTGCTTGACATAAGCATCCCATCTTTTTTGTGGTCTACCTCTTTTTCTTTTACCTTCTCTAGGATACCATCGTGTCACAATTTTGCTCCTTGTTTTGTTGATGTCTTACACAATGTAAATTATTGCATGTTTTTTTTTCGATGTGGCACTGATGAAATTATTGCTATAATTTTTTTTTTACAATTTAAGAAACATTACAAGCGCAATCAACAAAAGTACATTCACGCTTTCGCTCCGAAGTAAAATGTGCACTTAGTAGTTGAGATCAAAGTTAGTAAACATTGCTAAAATAGTCTTTAACTGATTTTTTTTCTGATTAAAACAGCAAAATTGCTGTCATTGTCATTTATATTTATTTTTTTTAATTCTCTCGGTCACAATATGCCACAATAAAAGATTGCGCCACTGAGTCAAAGGCGCAAGTATTGTTAATTATGGTATTTTTGATGCCCGATGATTTATCAAACGGTCCATTTTTTTTTAATATTTTCAGGGTTTTAATAAAGTTAGGTAAATAGTAGGTACATAGTATCAAAACTGTTTGTTTCTTCATGCTGATCGATTGTATGTTTTTTTTTTCTTTTATAAAGTCGGTGAACCAAATTATTTATTTATATAGGCACACCAACGACCTATTTACAAAAAACATTGACTACAACACATTTACGAGGGCATACGGTGTAAGAAAGTCACTTATAGATATGCAAAGCATTTACAGAAGGTCTTATTAATTAATGTAAATAATTAGGTTTAAAACTAGAAATGGTCATTACAATATAAAAACTAAAATTAAAAACTAATATATTAACTAAGAAAAAATTAAAATTACATTATTATTATTACCTTCAATTATAGATTAAATTACATTATTATACGTTATTACTATTCAATTATATTATGAAATTAAAATATTATTAAATTACATTATTATAACATAAAATGAAATTTGAAAATTAAAAATAAGAAGACATAAACCAGGCGGCTGATCACAGGTTACTAAATTCATTAATTTTGGCTTTAAATTTTGGCAGGCTATCAAAGAAAACCGCTAAAATTGAATGCTATGTATATATAAGATAATCAAAGTCAATTACATGTAACATTTTTATTTAATTAAAATTACAAGTGCTTGTTTCAATAATTAATTAATTAATTAATAGAATTCATATATATTATCAACTACAATCAATTATAATTTATTGTTAATTGGAATGTATTATTATTAAGGGAATGAAATAAAAGGCTTATTTATTTTATCAAAGAAAACGTCGACGCTGCTCTTGACAGCGCAGGCTCTGTTGTAGGAAGTCAACATTCTATTTAGTGGAGCATGTTGACCCAGGTTTGTGCGGCAAGCTTTAGTAGCAAACGTATTAATAGTACGCTTTGACCTGACTGGTGAATAACGAGCTACGTCTATGTTGATTTTATTAAGTAGGCCTGGTGTTAAATATTATGTCCTGTTAACCGTTTTATGAAGCATCAACAAAACGTTCAAATCCCTTCGCCGCCGTATCTAATTTGAAGGAACGCAGTCGCTCTTCGTAAATAATGTTATCTTTATTGTATTTTTCATCTTCTACAATGTTTTCCAATATTTCATCGTACTCTTTTTCCACGTTTGTATACGTACTAACAATATCTTCTGTAACATTCCACAAACGTTGTTTAACCTCATCGTAACAATTTCCATGAAAATCTTTATACCCATTTGAAGAGAATATGACTAATGATTTTACTATAATTTTAATGTTGGCGTAATCTGTACAATATTTGATTGCAATCAAGTACTTTATGTACCATCGCTTTATTTTGTTGTCAATAAATTTAAAGCACTTCAGTCCGTACAGACATTTGATAAAATGCATATCTCATGCAATCATATCTAATCGCAAATAGGTATTTTCACAAATTGGGCGTTTCTTGTCAAGAACTTTAGAACAGTACTGAATGTCGTGTGTTGAATTAAACGTCGGTGAATGCTGTTACAATGGCTCCCGTTAATGCGGCAGAGTCATCACATGTTATTTCATCTGGGTGGCGACTTTCCGCGCCATTTTTTAGGTCAGTATGCTATTGAGTCCATGTCGTGAACTTCGCTTGCCATTTGTGACACAGGCTCGCATGTTTCTAATTTTTCACAAACAGCGACATATAAAAACAAGTGTTTTGGTTTATAAGTAGAATTTAATGTTTCTGGAGGAAAAAACTTTCTTTAAAAATGGAGCCAGTGACATCTATGCTAAGATTAATTTTTAAATTATTACTTAAGCGATGATGGTGATATTTGACTTGCATCGGTGACCAAAATAAGATGAAAAAGGGCACGAGAGAAAATTCTTTTATAAAATCATTCTAAATAGGCGTCGCAAAACGAAACCACAAAGACTTTACTATACCTATCCTTGTGTGTTAGCCTTTCTTAAGAAGCTTTGTTTCAAAGCGTTGAGAGCTCGCAACTTTGTAACTATAGATGGTTCGCTCTCGTCGCTTTCATCCATCAATTCATGTATTATTTTATTTCTCACAACAATTGGTGCATCAGCCTTTAATTTAATTTAAATATTCTGTGTGCAATTTGCTTTTGACATTCGGATTGTGAATGTAATTTTTATCTTTATTTTTTATGCGGCATTCTAAAATAAACATTTTGTCTGTTTTGTTTATATAATCAATGAATATCTTCGCACCACATTCCTTACAGTAGCCTTGACACAAGTTTCACTACGATTATTTGTTAATCACCCATGTTGTCGCCACCTCACACACACACACATGACTTTGAGTAATATATTATGTATAGGGGATGAACTTTATATCCGTGTGTAGGCGTCGACAATGACGGTAGTAGGAATTGCGTCACATACCTGTGGAGTTGAGCTGCTAGTTCTTCGTAGTATATTTCTTTCCCTTATATAATTGACTGCTTCGCATTAATCTGTACTTCTACCACCTGTAAAAGTTATTGCTCCCTGAACATGAATATATCGACGCAATTAACCCTATACTTCACATTATAAACAACATATTAATAATTTCATGTAAAGGACATCATTTCACCATTATATAATAATCAATAGCCACGCCAGGATGAATATGACATAATAACATCTTCATCCTGCACCATTAAACTTGAGGTTGGATAAGGTCAGGAGGTACTACCAGGACCCTCAAATAGGCGTCCAGCACCCCGTGCTCGCACAACACCGCGAGACTCTAAATTGCCCAGTTTATAATACCGGAGCGAAAAGCTCGTTATCTAAAACGACGAGCTACGGTCGACCGTGCCATCACTCGGGCCACATCATGCCCGAGCCAGACTTCAAGTCCCACCTTGAGTCATAAAAGCCGGAATCCAAGAGGAACATACATCTCAAGGTCTCAGCGAACCCCTATCACTAGAGGCTGCCTACTCCGTAATATAACAAGTTGGAATCCCGGAGACACACCTCTCCAGGCCTCGGCACAAACCCCTATTATACTAGAGGCCGCCTACTCCTAAATATAACAAGTCGGATTCCCGGAGACACACTACTCCAGGCCTCGGCACAAACCCCTATAAAGGCTGCCTACTCCTTCCTGCAGAGGGTTGGAATCCGGGGGATGGCTACCCGGCCTCAGCATCCCACCTAGAAAGCCTGGGACTGCCTACTCCGTCCCCCCTACCTGTCCAGGTCCACGACAAGGACTAGGCCTAACTTTATCAGGCCTCATACAGTTTGGCTTTTACCATTACCATTACCATCTATAGGAATCAATTGCGCCGAAACAACCAATAACCACATGGAGCTTGACTAAGATATTTACATAAGTAATACTTAGCTTTCATGCCGTCGAATTCTGGATACGTCTCTTTCCTCCAGACACGGCACGAAAAGTCTTTCACTAACATAATTCACGCTCTGTACACAAGCGATCACACAACACGTTAACTATAATTTGCGACTTTTAGAAATGGCGGCTATTAGTTACTAGCTCAATCTCACGCTATTGCAAAGTCTATAATATCTATGCTTACCATAGTTATTTAAGATGGCGCCTCTAGATGTTGCTAGAGTTGAATTTATATATTTGGTCTATGGCTTCGCGTTCTTCGCGACACTCCCGACAAAAGGCGAAAGTAGCGTGATCAGGACGCTCGTCCATTCTTTAATCTTTTCAAGGGCTCGTGTGGCAGCTACTCGTTTTGGTCTAAACTCGTGACTTTCTTCTATTGATACACTATCAGTTTGGTTACTTAACTTAGGCTCGGATAATATGTACGACTTAGGTTCAACAGACTTGGCAATGTCTATTTTACTTTCTTGACACACAACAGGCGAATATTCTACAGTACTTTCATCTTCATTAAGTACTCTACTATTTTCATTTTCAACAGGAATTTCGGCGGCTTTGTGACTTGGTAAATTTTCAGTAACTTCGTTTCCAGGTGGTTGTAATTGAAATTCTGAAATCTGAAGGTCTTGTTCTTCAGTATCCTTTGATTCAGTTTCTTTCACACAGTTCTCTTCTCCCTCTTCGATTTCGAGCGGATAAAGATGTGTGATTGATCTTGTGAACTCGGTATCACCTACTTTAACTTTAGCTACTCTACACATGCCATCTACTCCTTTTATCAAAGAGACTATTCTTCCGACTTTCCAATTTATTCGATTTTTATTGTCCCCTTTGATTTGCACGATTTGACCAATTTTGGGAGTCAATTTTGACGTTACTCTTGGCTCCCTCGGTCCGTGGCTATATCTCTCTCGTAAGCTGAGAAGATAACGATTTGAGAACATATCTTTAAATTCTTTCAAGATGACGAGTGCTCTTTTCCAACTTTGGATCAGGTTATCCTTTGTCACTGTACCTTGAATTTCAGTAGGATCTTTTCCAGATACTTCCATTGTGATACATTTCCCCATAGTGAGAAAATCTGAAGGTTTTAGTACATGATCTGGTTCTGAGTCCACTCTGGTCAGAGGTCTAGTATTAAGAACTGCTTCGATTTCCTTTACTACTGTAACGAGTTGACTGTCTTTTAACAAATGTTTCTGTAAGGTTCTCTTCATACAGTTCTTCACAAGACCCACTAACCGTTCGTAGAATCCTCCATGCCACGGTGCTAACTGTGGTATAAATTTCCAACGTATTTTCTTTTCCACACAGAATTGATCTTCCAATATTTCAGATATTAGCTTAAAGTGTGTCGCATTGTCTGACTTGATTAATTCTGGTACATCCCTCGTAGATACCATTCTTCTTAATGCAAGTAATCCTTCTTCAGCTGTGAGGTCATTGACTACTTCGAGGTGTAGAGCCCTAACTGCTAAACATGTATATAAACATATCCATCTTTTGCAGTTACCGTTACCATTGTTAACTATCAGAGGTCCCATGTAATCCATTCCGACATATGTGAACGGAGAGCTATAGTTTACCCGTTCTTTTGGTAAAGCTGGTGTTAATGGTAACTTATATGGTCCTCCTGTATATTTAACACATTCAGGACACTTCTTTATAATTCGTTGAACTTGAGATCTTCCTTGAGGAATCCAATATAATTGTCTAACCCTGTCTAGAGTATGACTAACTCCTACATGTTTATTATCACGATGTGTTTTCATAATGATTTCTTCTGTGAAATCTACATTCTTGGGTATAAGTATAGGATATCGTTTATCAAACGACCAATCTGCATTTTTCATACGACCTTTACACCTTAGTAATCTATCTATATCTGTAAATAGTCCTAAAATGCGACTTAAGCTTGTCACTTTTCCTCTTACTTCCAAAGGAAAATGTTCGGATTGAATTTTCTTTAAATTTATAATTATGTCATCTTGTATATTATTATGTTCTGGTTTTTCTTTTTCGTTATTTTGTATATTTATCTCCTTACTCATTGTGTTATTAATGTTTATGTCTAGATCATCTATTTCCATCGGATCATCCTTTCTTTCCTTAGTCGGACCCTCCCCAGCCGAAAATGAATGGGTTTCCACAGCAACAGACACATTTGGCCACTTGTCTGGACTGTTCACTAAAAATTGTGGACCTATAAGCCACTTCTTCTTATCTTCTCTCGAACTGGTAGGTCTCGTTCCGACGTCAGCTGTGTTAAGCTCCGATGGAATATATCTAATCTCTAACTGTTGATTCTTTTTAATTTCCTCAACTCTTCTAGCCACAAATGGTGGCAGTAATTTGTTAGATTTGCACCATTCTATGACAATTTGACTGTCCGTCCATAAGACTTGTCTTGTTATGTTTTGTTGTATAAATTTAAGAACAAACTGTATTAATCTACATCCAATTAATACACCGAGTAACTCAAGTCTTGGAATTTTGAGGTTGTCCTGGTCTTTTATTGGTACAAGACGCGATTTTCCTATGATAAAACTTTTCTCAGATTTGCTGACGAGAAAAATAGAAGCAGCGTACGCCTGCAAAGAAGAGTCGGTAAGACAGTGTAACTCATAGTCCTTTTCTTTAGTGTTCTTCACGTAGCATCTGTTTATCGACACCTCTCTGATGGCATTCAATCCTTCATGGATGGTGATCCATTCATCGGTCAATTCTTTTGGTAATGGTGAATCCCAATTCACCTTGGCTTTCCAGAGCTGTTGTAAAAAGAGTTTAGCTGGTAAAATGTATGGTACTGCGTATCCACATGGATCGTACACTGACGCAATAACTTTAAGAATTTCTATTTTCGTGTATATTACCATGTATGGATTCGTGAATTTCAATTGCAGCGTATCCTTCTTGATATCCCATTCTAAGCCTAATACATTAACTTTTTCATCGGTACATGCGTCCGGTATTGTACGAATAAATTCTTTAGAATTAGAACTCCATTCTCGAAGATTTATTGATATTTCTTGAAAGGTTTCTTTAAGATGTTTGTAGAGTGTTAATGCTTCGGCTGTCGAATCTGATCCAGATATGAAATTATCTACGTAAATATTATTCGCCATTTCTCTCACTTGTATCTTGCTCGAATTTGACAAGTGATGCTTAATCGTCGCATTAAGCAAATATGGACTGGCTATGACACCAAACGGTACTCTACAAAATCTTAAATACATAAGATTGTCCTTTGATACAGGTTTCGACGTGTCCTTAATCCAAAGAAATCTAGTGACATCACGATCTTTCTCATGTAATGCCATTTGAAGAAAAGCCTTTTCAATGTCTGATGATAATCCCACACGGTGGCTTCTAAATTTTAGAAGTAAACCTGTAAGATCTTCGAGCATCAGTGGTCCGCGATATAAGCATTCATTTAAACTTTTACTATCTTTACTTTTGGAACTTGCGTCGTAAACTATTCTGATGGGTTTTCCTGCGTGCTGTATCGCGTGATGCGGTAAATAATGAATAAGTTTGTTCGATATTGACTCTGTAGAATTTGGTATTATTTCAATCATGCCTCTGGCCATCTGATCTTTTAAGGTATTGTCGTACTCCTCTAACGTCTCGCAATCCATCCGTTTTAATAAACTTGCTAATCTTCCAAATGCCATTCCAAAATTATCAGGTAAGTCTGGGGGATATTTTATCCAAGGCCAGCTTACCGTATATCGATTGTCAATTTTTTGAGTTGTTTCATTGAAGTATTTAACAGCTTCTTCATCTCTACTTGCTTTAGGTGAGTCGGTTATACCTATAGATTCTAATTCCCACAGCTTCTTGATATCACCCTTACATAATGGTGGATCAGGCTGATTCAATCCCATTGAACTGCTCGCTTGAGTGTATGTTATTACCGATAATTCGTTAACATTTGCAGTGTCTACTTGACCGCTGACAAGCCAACCAAATGTAGAATCTACCAGAAATAGATTATCACTCAACTGTATCTTCTCTTCACGGAAGATATTGAAGTAATAATCATTTCCAATCAGTATGTATACCTGATTCTTCAGTGATCCATCGTCAGCCAACAAGTAAGATTTATTTATATCTGATAAATTCATGTGAGGGATACCTCCTCTTGAAATGAATTCAACGCAATTTGCATGTAAGACAACTATTTCCTCCGTTCGTGACTGTAACTGAAGAGTAACCACGGGGCTGTGTATTTCTTGGGGTTTTTCTGTCCCGAAGGTAAAACTAGTCAAATTACTTTCTTCTTCTATGGATAGTTTTAATTCGTTAGCTAGTTTAAATGTTATATAAGATCTCTGTGAACCTGAATCCATCAAGACACGACATTTGATTTGTTTGAATGTATTTCCAACGATACTAGCTTTGACTATGGCTGTTTGTAAAATCGTTGGTCCCTTTTCGTTGATTGTCATAGCTGTTTCTTCTCTTCTGGGGTCTTGGAAAAAATTGATGGACATAAAGCTCTATTGTGCTTTTGCTTTGCATTGCAATGCGCACATTCTATTTTAGATAAACAGTTTCGCATAAAGTGACCTTTCCTTAGACAGAGGTAACAGTTTCGATTTAATCTCAATTTTCTCTCATCTAATCCTTTGAACTTCTCACACTTATCATGATAGTGACCGCCACGACAAAATATACAAACTAATTTTCCTGGTTTATTATACTTATTAATTTTGACACCTGTTCTTCTCCTCTCGTTAAATTCCTTACGCCTTGCAGCTTGGTATAACTTAGCTTTTCGGTTGTCTCGATGGTTATTGTTTTCTTTAGAATCACATGCATTTGTATGCTTTGCTCGCTTTGACAGAACATGCAAAGTTTCTACTGTACTACCTTCCTTATCATTCGGCCTTTTTCTACCAGATATTCTTTCTGCATCTTCCCTGGCAGCTATAGTCTTCTCCAAGTGATTCCTCAATTCTTGAATAGAGTCACTATTCGTTCTAAGTTTTAATTCATAAATTAAGTCAGTGGGGAACTTTTCCATTATCATGAAACGAAGATGATTGTGGTTTATATCTTCACCTAATGATTCCAATATTTTCACATTCCTTTCAATTTCATTGAAAGTTTTTCTACAATCTTCTGATGTATTTTTAGCAGTGTTAATTTTGTAAAGCGTCGCATAATGCGCATCAATGAGGTAAGAAGTTTTGCCGAATCTATCCTTCAAAATAGATAAAGCTATTTGGTAATTTTTGTTAGTGCTGTCTAACCCTTCAATAGCCTTCTTGGCATTACCGGTCACAGAAGCTTTTAAATAAGAAAGCTTATCAACATCAGTTAGATTTCGAGAATCAATATTCGAGCTGAATTGATCCCAAAATTCATGCCATGTTAGGATATCTCCATCAAACGTTGGCAATTGTAGTTTAGGAAGACGACAGGATGAGTTATTTTCTTGATTATTTTGCTTACTTTTATTTTCTGAGAGGATACAATTTATCTTCGTATTCAATTCGGCCAAAGCTTCTTCTGCTTCAAGTTGTACTTCACTCATTTGAGAAATGTCATCAGAAGCTGGGTTTGATACCAACCGAAAATATTCTAAGAGATCCGAGTTTAACCGCTTCACTGAAGCTTCTAATTTGCTATAAGCTATTTGCCCTTGTGTCAATGTTTCAATGCTAATAGAACCTGGTATGTTAAGTAAGTCAGTTTTAATCTTTCCGATTATGAGCCTAAGTTTATTCAAAAAGATTTCCTCCATGTTGCAGTCTATTCCTGTAATACATAAACACGCTTACATAGTCTAATAACTATTCCATTCAGCAAAAAAAACCTCTATAGATTGTGGAAAATTAATGATTATTAAAATTAATATTTATTTAAGATTCCCATTAATACAAGACAAACGCATAAATAATTTCAAATATGCACATTCAGTTCAATTCCTATTTTGACTAACTGTTTAATACTTCTCCTACTAATAAATTAATGATCTGGAAACTTGAACATCATTATTGTTCAAAGAGTATATTGACCTCTTCCCACAATAACTAAAAACTCATGGAATTTCTTCTATGTACTGTACAATTATTGAAAAATAAATCAATTAAGTTAATTATTTGTATTTTATCAAATGATCTGAAACTATCTTTCAATTTTATTAATACTCCATTATTCCCAGTACACTACCATGGTATTTATTTAATTGAGTTTTATCAATAACATATTTTATGGTTATTATTAATTTCATTACACTATGACACAATATTATAATCATACCTGTTCATAGAAAAACACAAAAGAAACATCATAAACACTGACACACAAACACATGGACTGTCAAAAGTAAAATCAGAATGAATAATTAAATATTTAATTCTATCTTGAACATCATTCAAAATAAAATCAAACATTCAATGTCACACAATAAATTGTAACATATAACACCTTTTCAGTAGTGTCAAAGTCTGCTAATGTAATTAATTGTCTTTATTTCAAATTAAAATAAGAATAAATATCTAACCTTTATCAACTTTCACTTCAAAGTAATTGCAGTTCTATTTTATAAGTTTTTCTTAATCAGTGATACATATGTAGGTAGGTGAATTTATTAATAAAACATACCACACTACATAACTTACTCATGACACCAATAGTGAGAATATCATCTTTGTAATTTATGAACTAAATTTAAAATATTAATTTTATACTGCTTTTATGTTTTAAATACCTAGTCTGCATGTAATAGTTACTAATTTTCTCACGGTATGCATAATAACTTTCCTGTCTAGTGTAAGTATCAGTAAATTGAACTTATAATTTCACGAATAACCCAAAGAAAATGGCTGACTGGTAGGTACTAGTGAAAATGATTTAAACCTTTAGTTTTACGAAAGTTACTGAAGAAATCCACGTTAAAAGTAGCACCAGGCTGCCAATTTTCAATGTAGGTACATCCTATGAATTTCAATTGCCTATGCAATCAACACTATAAATTAACATGGTTGAACAAAGTTTAGATACAATGTAAAACTTACCAGTTTTATGAAATTATTTTATATATTGTCTCAATCCAGGTAATACGCCCTCAGCGTAGTGAAAAATCCAGTGTGGTTGACGGCTAGGTCTTAAAATTCAAAATAACTCGCGCTAAAGTGTGTAAATCGGCCGAGGGTCGCCGCCAACAAATTGTGGAGTTGCAAACCTAAGATATTGCGACTCCCTGATATCAAATATCATAAGGGAAAATTTTTTGAAGGTTCTTTAAATTTCGTATTTGTTTATAATTAATTCCTATTAACTAATTCTAGCTTACATCTTAACAGATACTCGCGTTGGTGTATAAAACATATACACTCATGATAAACCGCAACCCATGTCACTTTAGTCCAGTACTAAATGACATGTCTTTATAACTTATAACTTATTCCTTAATAGTTAATACATACTAATATGATATCCCTTTATACTCCTTGCCCTCACAATAGGTTCTTGATACTAATATTAATAGTAGTAACTTAGTTGAAGTATCCCGTAATATTTTCCATTCTTCAAAAGTAATGTCCAGCAATAATATTTTCCACCTGACACTTTTCCAAGATTGTGTATAATGTAGAAAGTTTCTAAATTTTTAGTTGATGCTTAATAGCTTTTAATTTTCTTCCTTTTCGTCCCATCATTTATTTAATATTTTATTTTCACGCTTCCTCGCATACTGTATAAAGTCCACTTGTGTGGGGAATTTGTCCAAGATCTGGCAACACTTTATATCTTGTACCCAATATGGCTCCCATAATTTTCACACTCAACTTAATCACATTTAATGTGAAATTAGTTATTTCGCACTGATAAATATCATTATTAATTTGATACATTTCTTTAAGCCTTTTAAATAACAAGACCTTTTGCAATAATACACATCGAATTATTTTTGTGCAGTCAATTGCATTTACTTTCTTTATCCAATGAAATGCATTTCCGTTGAACTTCCGTTCGCCATTTATACTAATGCGTACAAAATAATACTTTATTAAGTCTACATTATCCATTGAGAGCCTTACTTACTGTTAAATTAGTAAGTTATTTAGACCAAGAAAACAAAAGTTTTAGACTGATATTACTGTAAATATGTAACTGAAGAGAAGTTTTCTAGAGAACTCCTACTAATTCATAATTCCGTCGCTTTGCCATAGATGTCGCTACGTGGTGGAAAGTTTAAAGCGTATTGAAATTTTAAAGAGCGTTTTACCTCCTTTTTTATTTAATTAAAATGATCTGATTATTAACAATTAAAGCTCAACTCAACCGGCGTGTTCTGCATTCCCTTGATTACTCAAATATTAGCCTTTTAGGTACTCTATTGTAATGTGATGCAAATCCCAGCACCTCCACCATTTTGTCGCCACCTCACACACACACACATGACTTTGAGTAATATATTATGTATAGGGGATGAACTTTATATCCGTGTGTAGGCGTCGACAATGACGGTAGTAGGAATTGCGTCACATACCTGTGGAGTTGAGCTGCTAGTTCTTCGTAGTATATTTCTTTCCCTTATATAATTGACTGCTTCGCATTAATCTGTACTTCTACCACCTGTAAAAGTTATTGCTCCCTGAACATGAATATATCGACGCAATTAACCCTATACTTCACATTATAAACAACATATTAATAATTTCATGTAAAGGACATCATTTCACCATTATATAATAATCAATAGCCACGCCAGGATGAATATGACATAATAACATCTTCATCCTGCACCATTAAACTTGAGGTTGGATAAGGTCAGGAGGTACTACCAGGACCCTCAAATAGGCGTCCAGCACCCCGTGCTCGCACAACACCGCGAGACTCTAAATTGCCCAGTTTATAATACCGGAGCGAAAAGCTCGTTATCTAAAACGACGAGCTACGGTCGACCGTGCCATCACTCGGGCCACATCATGCCCGAGCCAGACTTCAAGTCCCACCTTGAGTCATAAAAGCCGGAATCCAAGAGGAACATACATCTCAAGGTCTCAGCGAACCCCTATCACTAGAGGCTGCCTACTCCGTAATATAACAAGTTGGAATCCCGGAGACACACCTCTCCAGGCCTCGGCACAAACCCCTATTATACTAGAGGCCGCCTACTCCTAAATATAACAAGTCGGATTCCCGGAGACACACTACTCCAGGCCTCGGCACAAACCCCTATAAAGGCTGCCTACTCCTTCCTGCAGAGGGTTGGAATCCGGGGGATGGCTACCCGGCCTCAGCATCCCACCTAGAAAGCCTGGGACTGCCTACTCCGTCCCCCCTACCTGTCCAGGTCCACGACAAGGACTAGGCCTAACTTTATCAGGCCTCATACAGTTTGGCTTTTACCATTACCATTACCATCTATAGGAATCAATTGCGCCGAAACAACCAATAACCACATGGAGCTTGACTAAGATATTTACATAAGTAATACTTAGCTTTCATGCCGTCGAATTCTGGATACGTCTCTTTCCTCCAGACACGGCACGAAAAGTCTTTCACTAACATAATTCACGCTCTGTACACAAGCGATCACACAACACGTTAACTATAATTTGCGACTTTTAGAAATGGCGGCTATTAGTTACTAGCTCAATCTCACGCTATTGCAAAGTCTATAATATCTATGCTTACCATAGTTATTTAAGATGGCGCCTCTAGATGTTGCTAGAGTTGAATTTATATATTTGGTCTATGGCTTCGCGTTCTTCGCGACACATGTGCATTTGGTTTTTATATTTTCCCAAAGAATTTTCTCCTTTTACTTGGCGGCAACCTATAGGTACCTCTCATGATTAGGTCTTACAACTTTATCATATAATTTAACAGGTCGTAGGCCAGGCCGAATATTACGGTCAACTTGAAAAACAGCTTTTTCTTCTTCATGTTCCTCATTACTGACGTCTTCGAAAGTAGTACTTTGTATGTATTTATACTACTATTTTGTTTAGTGGAGCCGCTGTTGTTCAGGCTGTTATTGAAACGAAGTTCCTTATCGCGCGTTGCGAAAGGGGGCTAGACAGGAAAAAATAAAGACCAAAAGTTGTAACGACACTTAATGAAGTGTCGTTACAACTTTTGGTCTTAATTTCGGCACAGATTCTGATGGAACGAAGTTCCTTTCGATTAATTAGTAAAGGAATTGTAATAAAATTCAAAGATTCCAAAGATTGAAAGATTCAAAGATTTATTGATTGAAATATTGATTGATTGATTCAAAGATTGATTGATTGAATCAAAGATTCCAAAGATTTTAATGTAATGGTTGAGAAATTAGTTTCAGTACTTAACCGAATCAGAGGAACTTCGTTCCATCCGGGTGTCCCTTGACACCTCTCAAGTTTTTTTAATAATTGTAGAAATAGAAATAGAAATCATTTATTTGCCAATAATGTAGGTAACAGATAAGGTATTAAATTATGTTTGTTTATCGTCAAAACTTTCTGAAATATTATGAGCGGATATTTTTAAAAGCTTACTATGCTATACTTACTAACATTTAATACTTTAGCAGACATTCTATTTTGGAGGTTTCTGATTATGTTTTGATAAATAGTTGATGATGGTGGAGGTATATTGTTGATGTCACTCAATTCTTTGTAAGTAATCTATATTAAAATTTTCTAACTGTTCATCTAAATATAGGGGAAAGGTATACGAAGTCATCGATGGAGGTGAGATGATCCTTTTTAATTGCAAGTAAACTACTAACGCCATTTGTTTTTTTTTCGACTGTACTACGTTTTCCCCGCTGCCCTCTTACCACAGTCAATCGTAATGGCGGCGTGAGTGACAACAGAATTTATTGTGTTCAAAAACAAAATATCCGTGACCGAGACCTAGGGC
Source organism: Mythimna pallens (assembly GCA_961205895.1). Lineage (NCBI taxonomy): Eukaryota > Metazoa > Arthropoda > Insecta > Lepidoptera > Noctuidae > Mythimna > Mythimna pallens. The sequence goes on along the minus strand of OY540851.1, from coordinate 3,337,142 downwards.
AAGGTTGACTTTGAATTTATGTCAAATGTGTTCTAGGTGGTCTAATGCTAAACCTATTGTATTAGGACCTTTGTTCAACGTTATATTTTGATTTTTAATGGCACGGTTACTGTTGATATCATTATAGGTTATGTTATCAAACAAGAAATAAAAAAGCTAGTGTTATAACGCGCGATTTTGATATTTCCCGCGACGCCGCGGCTGAGAACCCCGCGGTGTCGGTTGGCAATACTGCTTTGCATACTAAGATGGCGAATGCGAGACTAAGGCGCCTGCCGGCACGTTTTAAAGACTTTGTTAATAATTATTAGATTCTATTGTTTCAATGTGTGAACTTTAAGAGATGTTTTTCTGCTAATACAGTGTACTGTAAACTGAAATAAACGTTGTTTTGCTAAAGTGTTGTGGTAAGATGATCACGTACATAGTGTACAAGTTGATCCGTGCGGATCATCTTACACGTTCACTGAAGACGCGGTGAACTACTTGAACTTGAGGTATCAGGGCCTCAAGTCTGCTATTACAATAGTGTCGGAATGGTTGATCATTGATTTCATAATTGTTGATTTTGACAAGTTTGGTAATCTACTAATATAATGGCGTCATGAAAAAAAGGGCGGGAAACTTCAATTTGAGCGGGCTAATTTTTTCGTTTCAAAATTGAAAAATAATTATTAGTAGAAAGGATTGACGTAAAGTCGTTGTGTTTGTATATATTTATTACTGTAGTATATATTTGAACCTATAAATATTCGGTAAGTTTTAAATATTTTATCTTATAATGGGCGATACGCCCGAGGACCCCGGGGGGACAGCAGTGCCTGCAGCAGCTAATTATGTAAATATTGTATATAGTAATAACAATAATGAAAGAAATACACTTAATACACAAACCCCGATGGAAATGCTGATGGCTGCCGTAGAATCATCTATGGACACAGATTGTTCGGGTTCAGATATAAATACTCTCAAACGGTAACGCAGTTTACCTAGGGTTTTGTGTACAACTTGTAATAAAAAAATAGTTAAAAAAACACGCTTTTAGCACGCACTAATAGCCTGTCCACCATCTTGGACGTCTGCCATATTGGATTTAAGTCTCGTGACTATTTTTTTCGTTTTCCTGACAGCAAACCCTTTCATTTGATATCCATATCATGGGGGTGGATTTCAAACAGCCAGTCCGCCATCTTGGGGAGGCCGCCATATTGGATTTGTAATGACGTTTCTTAGCTAGTCGTGTATTGTCATCAGAACTCAGAGCGTGTGCAAAATTTCATCCTAATCGAAGCCCAGGAAGTGGGTCAAATTAAGATTCCAAGATTTTCTTACATACATAGTTAGTTACAAGTAACGCTAATAACTAAAACTTACAACATATGATCCGGCTCGAAGGACCATATGTTGTTACTGTTTAGGTTCAAAGTTGCTTGACTGGATTTTGTTAAATAAAATGCGTGTATGCTCGACCACAACTTTATTGCGACTAACTTGACATTTGGTTTGGTGTTTATAGTTAAACTCAACAGCGTGTTAAAAAGAGAAGACAAGAATCCAAAACAGATAAGTCGAACGATTGTAAATGTTTAATGAAACAGCAGAAAACAATAAGCACTAGAACGGTTTCTCAATCTCAATCAAACATGCAATCGAAAAATCAAGATGAGTCCAAAGTCAAGGTAGCTGCTAGAACACTAGGCGTTCTTGGAAAGGTCCGACGGTAGGTACTTCACACCGGGACAGCTTCTAATGTTATACAAAGCACAGATCCGATCGTGTGTGCAGTCACATATGGGCTGGTGCTGCAAAATGCCATCTAGCAGCTTTGGACTCAGTGAAAAGGCGTGCGAAGAGGCTAATTGGGGGTCCACATTTGGTCAAGTCCAATCTACAAAGCCTCGAGCACAGGCGCAAGGTAGCAAGCCTTGGTTTTTTACAAGTTGTATTTTGGAGAGTGTGCGCGGAAATTGCATGACTTGATTCCGCCATCTCCTTTCTACCATCGGCCAACCTGACGTATGGCAAATATATTATCCACCCTTACGTTGTTAAAACTTCAACGGTCCGGACTAAGCGTTTCGCTTCGTCGTTTATACCGCGTACATCGAAGGACTGGAACAATTTGCTCGCTGCGGTCTTCCCGTCCAACTATAATTTAGGTGTCTTCAAGGCTAAGGAGTGAATAGGCTCTTAATAAACTAGTGCGCCTCACTACCAATGATTGCATCACTGCTTACCATCCGGTGGGATCGCAATCAAGCACTGGTATATATCAATAAAAAATATAAAAATTGAGTGCCCTCATTTGCCTATTGGTCGTACATTTTATCAGGCGTCTGATGTAGCACCATACGTTATACATGTACAGAGGGAAACATCCTCTAGTAATGATGGTCTAACTCTTCATCCCGTCACCTTTGGTCGATTCCTAAAAAGAAATAATATAAAAGGCATCGTAAATGGTAGTATTAAACATATAGGACGTAACCGTACAAGTTTGGGATTCACGAATCATGCAGAAGCCAAAGTATTTCTGTCAAATAATTAATTAAAAAAAAAAAATATATAAAAATAAACATTTTTATTCCCACTTTAAACATAACGAGAATGGGAGTAATTAGAGGCGTACCATTGGACTGGTCTGATGATAAAGTTAAATCAAATATTTTAGTTCCAATTGGGTGTGGTCCAGTAATCAAAATAAGGAGGCCTAAAACAAAGATTACAATTAATAATACATCCCCTTTGATGGCGGCCAAGTCTTGCCAACTCCGTATCTTCATGTGCTACACTGCACTACCAGTTTCACTGCATATTTATCTTACTGTGCAATACTTCAACTGCTGCAAGTATGGGCACATGAAAAGTCAATGTAGGTCAACATCTAAGTGTTATAAGTGTGGTCAAGGTCACTCTGGGGACAATTGCTACATTAAAGAGAATTTTATTATTGCTGTCTATGTAATGGTTCTCACCAGGCCACCAGCAGAAAAAGATTTCACTCTCTCAATGAGTAAGAGTTTTGTCCTTGCATGGGACGCCAGCAGTAAAACAACATCCACAAATTTCAAAAATCTCATATCTTCGTATCCTACGAATAGGGTCGTAACTGCATAAATGCAACTTTTCAGGAGACACTTTTTTGTGTTTAATTAAATTAAATATTAGTGATTTAATCTTTATATTTTATATGCATTTGTCCGTTAAATCATTATTCTCTGTTGTGTTAATCAATTTTCAATATTGGTTACATAGAAAAAAACCATAATGGTGATTGTTGCCGTGTTCTATGGAATGGCTATATTGCGACACGAAGCCCTAATTACGTTTGTGTCTTCCTTCTATGTTTCAAATTATGTTTTAGTTTATTCTTCCGCAGACAAAAGGCATAATGTAACTTATTGCTCAAGTCCAGCACTACTTCGCATTATGTAATTAGAATGACCTAACTACAAACTCGTTGATACATGTCTCTCCATCATACGAAAAAACTGTTTTTTTTTTTTAAACCAATACCAGTCCCAAAATTCTCTAAGGGATATGATCATCAAGCCCATTCTGAAATAATAAGACAACCAACTTTATCAATTAAACCTATTTTAAATTATGTAAGTCCAAATAATGTAGATGATGTAAATATTCCTGAAACTATAAAATTACTAATTCAACTGCTGTCTCAGTTAAACATTGTTTTACCATCCAACGTTGCAAAATTTATAATAAACCTAATAATGGATCACAAGGCCAAAGTAATTCAGTGGAATTGTCCAAGTTTAATCAATAAGAAACATGCTCTAATAGATATGATCAACAAATATGCTCCTTCCATTATTTGCCTGCAAGAAACCTGGCTTAAACAACAGTCCATTTTCAAGATTCCAGGTTTCTCTTGCATAAGATCTGACAGGAAATTCGCCTATACGGGACGTGGTTCACGAGCGGCTGAAACGTAAGGATGCCGTTCCCTCACGCACAAACATGCATAATGTATTGCGAAGAAAATTAACATTGCATTTTTAATTTTCGTATTTTCGTACACAATAGATCACAAAAAACGAAATACTTTAAAAATATAGCGGAAGCAGTTCATCAAAAATCAAACGTCAGTTATAATGTTATAGAGATATTTTAGTACAGCACGTACTGTATACGATGAAAAAAAACAGTTTGATTGATTTGAGCGAAGATTCTCCAATAAGATCTCGTCCAATATACCACAGTGTCTCAAGAGGAAAGTCTATGACCAGTGCGTGTTGCCAATGATGACATATGGCTCTGAAATGTGGTCGCTTACTATGGGCCACATCAGAAGACTTAAAGTCACCCAGAGGGCAATGGAAAGGGCTATGCTCGGAGTTTCCTTGCGTGAGCGAATCAGGAATGAGGATATCCGCATGAGAACCAAGGTCACCGATATAGCACGAAGAATCGCCAAACTTAAGTGGCAATGAGCAGGGCACATTGCTCGCAGAACGGATTCGGATTTCGGACGTTGGGGCCGAAAGGTTCTGGAATGGCAACCACGTACCGGAAGACGCAGCGTTGGAAGGCCTCCTACAAGGTGGACAGATGACTTGGTAACGGTTGCGGGAGTCCGATGGATGCGAGACGCACAGGACCGTTCATTGTGGCGACACTTGGGGGAGGCCTATGTCCAGCATTGGTCGTCCTTCGGCTGAAACGATGAATGATGAGCGAAGATTCCCGAAAGCATGTCTTTGAGAGCGCCAGAGTGGAACTTGAAGATATGAAAGTTGAGTTAAAATTTTTTGTTGGCGCCCAGAAGACACAAATATCCAGCGAAGAAAGCTCCGCACTCGCTGAGTATCGTTACGTACGTGTAATAACCGTACCCAGGGGCGTATCAGGTATTTTGTCGTTTTATGACTCTGTAAACTTTGTGCTAACTGTAATAATTTGATTTGAAATAAAGTTACGTTCATTAAAAAAAAAAAAAACTTATTTACCTTGTAATGAGAATCTTGTTCGATAATTTTAAAATAGATGGCGTCACTAAGCTCTCCACTTCATTTGAACATCACTTATTATTTGACAAGTGACGGTGGCGGGAAATTAATGATACCGCGGCTAGTGAGATGATGGGAAAATAGAACAAAGGGACTCGAGCTGAACCAGATTATTATTTTTATACTTGATACTTTTGATACTTGAGCCATTTTATTGGAATATATCTAACGTAATACGTGCTATATCAGTGGTGTACTGAGTGGATGTACCTAGTACGAGTTGTGGAGGAAATGGGGTAAGTGTTTGCGCATATTTTACAAATGGTTATTTTATGATCGGGCATTAATCCACAATGCTGATACATTCTTTATTATTGTTCTCAGCTTGCGGTAACGCCCCTGTTACCCGGACATTGACAAAGGGTTTCGACCTTACTTAAGTTGCAACGGACTCGTTGATTTGCTGTAACACTACCTATCATCATATTCGCCACAGTTGACAAGGAACGATTAGCTTGGAGGCAGTTTGCGGACTTACATATATTCGTGTAACCTTTTGTATTCCTTCTGTTAGAGGATTGTATTTCTTTGTTCTATTTAATGTGGATTTACTCTCTAAGGTAATTATTATTGTTATTGAAATATGTGCATAATAGTAGACTCTGTGACTAGGGGATAAAGCAGTGTCTTTAAGTCGCGGGCGGCATGTTGAATTCCGAACAAAACGAAGGTTGCTAATTTTAATCCCGAACGCTAGTGAGGGATTTATATAATTAACTCCCGAGCAATGCGAGGGAGTTAATAAAGAAACCTGAGTGAAGTGAGGAGTTTAAACCGAACAAGACAAAGACAGCGTTATCCCCGTCTTTGATACTCTACTTTTTACATCATCTGTGAGATTGTAATGTTGGGGTCCCTAAAGGTGGTCTCAAGGAAACAACCACATGCGTGAAGTACTATTTATTGAGTGCAATGCATCAGCATACATATAAAGGAGTGTATTTACTTACTAAAATAAGAGAGCATACCTATTATATTCTACACTTTACCTCACCAGGGGCAGCAAAAAGAAAGATTTTTCATCTTTTTTTTTTTCTTACCATAATTATTTTAATTAAAAATTACTTAAAAATTTAACTTACTTAAAATTTTGTTTCCATTTAAAAAAAAAAATTATAATTATACTAGTTGTTAGCTTATTATAGATATTATACGAAATAAATGGGTACCTATTTATTCTTATCGTTATACATTGCAATGTTATCTAAAATAAAATCTTTATTATATCTAATCTATTGACAATAAGGGCTAGTCCTATTCTTATGTACTAATTCAATTTTATCATTTTTAACTATTTTTACATTACAACCTAAATCTTCCACTACTTTATAGGGACCTTCAAATAGGATATCTAGTTTACTATCTGTTTCATTTTTTAATAAAATCAAATCGTCTGTCTCATACGTTGTTGAATTAACTGATCTATCATGTATTTCCTTACGTTTATGCTTATTTGACAACAAATTGTTCTTTGCGTCGGCATGAGCTAACTGTAATCTGTATTTTAATCGTAATGGATAGTTATCTATATTGTATAATGGGTCTACGGTATCGCAAATGCTATCAGGTATCTGACAAAGTTTTCCAAAAACAAGTTCATATGGCGTATATTTTGTTTCTGAATGGACTGTGTTGTTAAAGCTAAAGCACCAAAATGGAAACCAATGGCTCCATGTATTCGTATGCTTTCCACACTGGATCCTTAAAAATGCACCCAAGGTTTTGTGAGCATTTTCAAGTGCTCCAATGGAATAAGGTGATAGGCTGTAGAAGATAATTTTTCAATATTAAGGATTTTACAAACCTGTTCCATAGTTGCAGAAATAAATTCTGTGCCTCGATCCGTAGCTATTGTTACCGGAATACCAAATCTTAATATGAACTGTCTAACAAATTCATCTGCAATGGACACCGTTTCTTTGTTTTGTAATAGAATAGCTTGTACAAATTTTGTTAATTCGCGCTGCATAGTCAATATATAACAATTACCACTTTCGTCTCTGTCTAAAGGACCCACAACATCTAAATAAATCTTTTCGAATGTGAAAGGAAGCCGTTGTGGTAATTTCCATCGGTTCTTTAATGTAACGGAAATGTTTAGATTTTTGACATTTCGTAATTTTTTTTACATATTCTTGAACATCCTTGTCAATATTTGGCCAATAGTATCGTCTTTTGATGGTATTGACCATTCTACGCACTCCAGCCTGTCCACTGGATGGCAATAAATGAGTCATTCATAATTATTGTCTTTTCATTATCATCGATTATTCTTTTTACGCCTCGTAATATACATATTCGTGGTCCGTACCAATTAGGTAGTGTTGTTATCTCTTCACAAATACTTTTAATAAATTCTATATTATCATTGTTTTCTATTATACATACTTCGTTGATACGTATCTTTTTGCAAAAATAACTTAATTTCTGCACAAATTCGGCTCGCAAGAATTGCGCCTTGAAATCAAGATTAATGTATAATGTCTTTTTAATCTCTACGAATGCAAAACATTCAATTTCTCCAGTTATCATGTCATCATCCTTAAATCTTTTTAATTTGTTACCTTCAATCAAACACATTTCCACTGACTCACGCGTTTTTCTTAATATGTCCACAACTCTTGGTTGATCAGTCCAGTTGTTAATGGATTTATTAAGAACCTTCTTTTCATCTTTTTCTTTGCTCTTATTTATTCATTCATCTTTCTCTTTTGCATCCTAGTTGTTACAGCCATTACTTGCACATTCATACTTTTAAGTTCATCAGACGTTATATGAACTCTAGATAAAGCATCTGCCACAACATTGTCTTTTCCTTTCACATAGAGTATTTTAAAGTTATATTCCTCTAGAGTTAACCGAAATTTAAGTAATCTGCTTGATGGATCTTTCATGCCAAATAGATATATTAAAGGTTTGTGATCTGTCAATATGGTAAATTTGTTTCCATACAAATATGGTCTAAAATATTTAACAGACCACACTATTGCCAAAAGTTCTTTTTGTATAGTCGGATATTTCTTTTCCGCTTTATTCAAGGGTCTACTCACATATGCAACTGGTCTAAGATCTTTATTACATAATACTGAACCAATAGCAGTACCCGAAGCATCTGTTTGTAAAAAAAATTCATGATCCTCTGAAAAATCGGGATACTGCAGAATGGGTGACGACACTAGAGCATTTTTAAGAAAATCAAAAGCGTACTGGCATTCATTAGACCATATAAATGGTTCATTTTTCCTACTTAACTTATTCAAGGGCATCGCAATTTCCGAGAAATGTCTTATAAATTTACGTTAATAATTACAGAAAGCTACGAAACGTTTTACTTGATCTGCATTTTTGGGAGTAGGGTAATTTTTTAATACTCTAGTTTTTTCCGGATCTGGTAATATACCTTTATCTGTAACCAAGTATCCCAAATAAAATATTTCTTTCTTTAAAAATTCACATTTCTTAGGATTTAATTTTAAATTTACTTTTCATTACAACAACCTTTCCATTACACTTATTAAATTTTTATTATGGCTAGAAAGATTTCTTCCGAATACAATGAGATCATCCTGATATACTAGACATTTATCAAAAGTTAAACCACTCATTGCTACTGACATCATACGACTAAAAGCACTAAGCCTTTAAGCCCATCGGTAGCCGTTTCATGCAATATTGGCCTGTATTTGTAGTGAATGCTGTTAATTTACGACTATTAGGTTCCAAACTTACTTGATAATAACCTTGGTGAAATTTATCTCCCTCTAAATGGAAAACATCTGAATACTTTGTACATATTGCTTCTATTGATTGTTTCTCTTCTCCATCTAAATGATTTAGATTTAATTCAGACAGCAAAGTTTTAACTCTAGTAACGTCGATATTGGTCTTATTAAATTGACAAATATTATAGTCACCCAAATTTCTTAAATCTGGTATTAAAGATGGCAAGCGCACTTCTTTATCACTAACATTGAGTATCCTGACTGGAATTCTATGATTATTAACTTTTGCTATTGCGTTTGCTATAAACACATCTTTCGCCATCTCTCTACTACAAACTACAACTTCTCCATTTACATTATCATTCACAATAATAAAATGAATTGATTCCGATCGTGCCGGAATAATTATTGTATATCAAGTTCATCAACAAAATGTAGATCTGTCTTCGTCGGGGCCATCAGGTCCTTCTGGGCCCCATCCAGTACATGGTAGTTGGGAAACTGGTGTTTCCGAACTACTACGGGCATCGAAGGGTAGATCGGAAGGTGCTGGCAGTAGTTTCACTGTCTATCATATCAGGCCAGGTAGATCCTCTACAAAATAAAAAAAACACGATTTGTCCAGTTACTGTCGGAACAGAAGTGTTATAGACAACCTAGACTACTGTATTTTGTTTTCTCTATGGTGTAACAGGAGTTAAAGTTAATGGCCGGTCCCCACATGGCCCGACAGAACTGGGTTTTGTTTATAGTTAAGGATTTGTGGTCTTTTGTCATTTATTGTGCGTCTATTCGGGCAGAATAAAGATGTTTTTGTCCGTGGTTGGTAGTCAGGGTCGGTGTCGCGGCGCGGCTGAGGCGTGAGGATGTCTGTTCGCTCACACGTGCGGCCGTCTCCTTTGCTAGCATTACTGCTTCACACGTGCAGTCGCCCGACTGTCATTCTTCCTCGCTCCGGACCATGGCCTGAACCAGGGCCCGGCGCGAGCGGCAACCTCCCTAATTTACCAAATCCGGTAAGGACCTGCGTCATGCGGAAGGTGACGATGCCGTGAAGCTTCTCCAGCCACTCAAAATTGTCCGTAAAATTCCTTTCTGGAGATAGTGTTTCTGATAGCTACTACCTGGGGGTCTGTAAGTCAAGTGTGAATAGGTTACTTCCACGTGCTGCATCGTCGATCATATCGTAGCTTTCAATCTGATGAGTTAGACTAGCATTTGACTAAAATGCCAGCCTATTAATAATAAAAAAAATATGTATATTGTATCGTATACTCACGGCGGTGGCACAATGATCTCATCCAGGTCTAAGGAGGTGATCCAGTCGTGATGTCCGATGCTTCGGTATACAGGCAGTCGTTCAGCTCTCTCCTGTAGTCTCGGAAGTCCCTCGAGGATTGGTCTTGTTGGAACCCTGACACCTGCGGCGGGTGAGACAGCTCGGTGACCACGATGAAACCCTCGCCTTCATAATATTTGAGGACCTTCCTCGTGTACGGATGGATCTGGAGTGTAAAAAATGTTTTAAATTGCAAGAGGTGAGAATAAAAAACATCGGTAGCGACATCTATGACGCCAAATCATTATCATCATCACGTCAGCTGAAAGACGTCCACTGTTGGACATAAGCCTCCCCAAGTGTCACCATGACGATCAGTTCTGTGCGTCTCGCATCCATGAGATTCCCGCGACCCTCACCAGGTCATCGGTCCACCTTGTGGGAGGCCTTCCATCGCTACGTCTTCCGGTTCGTAGTCACCACTCCAGAAGCTTTAGTCCCTATCGACTATCTGTTCTGCGAGCAATGTGCCCTGCCCACTTAAGTTTGGCGATTCTTCCAGCTATATCGATAACGTTGGTTCTCCTGTGGACAACCGATAGAAAACCAGGCTGATGGTAACACTTACCCTGACAACGTACACGTAGACTTTCACTGCTCCAAAATGTTTCATCAGCTGCATCCACTCTATGACTTGCACGGACACGTCTTGTCTGTAGTGGAGCCACTTGAGGCAGACGGCAACGGTAGTGTCGTGGCGCCGAGACCGTACGGCTGCCTTGGGGTACAGCGGATCGTTGAAAGGAGCTTGCTGAAAAAGAGAAAGAAAAAAAATTTTATTCGGCATACGGAAAAGGGTCTACACTATGTAGGTGTAGTAAAAAAAGTAAAACTAGAGCGTCTGCTTACCTTTTGTTGACCTTGCCCCACAGAACGGCTGCATTCCGTGGGAGTTTCAAGTTCGCGGCTTCCCATATCTGGAATGACCTGATGCCACCTCTTCGTGCTATGAAAACAGTAGGAGCATTCAATAAAAAGTTTAAGGAATACTTGTTGCGAACTCAAAAGGAAACCACCACATGAACTTACCCTGGGTCTGCACGCAGTTTGTGTGATGATTTTTAAGATCCATGTGCCTTCTTAGCAGCAATTTTTAAAGGCAATACTCTTGCGACCAGCACAACACTCCAAAGATTTGGAAGCTAGCATTCTTCAATACTCACTTCATTTAAAGTCTTTGCTCTGTATCACCCGCACCACTTATATATATTGTATGCACACTATTTCTAGTTTATTACTTAAAATCGTTTTATTTGAACTGTTATTTATTTATGTTTATTTTTTATTTATTTATTTTTTTCCCTTTTTGACAGCCGGCTATTACCACAGACCATAGCCTAAATCTGCGCCCGCGCGTTCCATTCGTTTATCTGATATAGATAAATGCATAACGGAGCATCGGGCGTATGAATGGTTAAATGGTTCTGTTTTACACGTTTTTGTAGTTTAATTTATTTGTTTAAATGTTTAGTATATTATTATCTTATTTGTCTCTGTGTTCCGTGAGTGTGTCCGTGGCATCACCTGTCACCAGGCCCTATCAGAATACCAGCGCTGCGTTATTTTTACTTTTTAGTATAATATCGCAGCATATGCTGAGATAGGAGCCTTTTTGGCCTCGCACTGGTCTTTCATTTAATATTGTTTTCCGTTACTATTTTTAAGTTTAGTATTACTTTTTTTTTTTTTATTTTTTTTTTTTTATTTTATCGTTGTTTGTCCTGTGCGAGTCCCAAATAAATGTTTTCTTTCTTTCTTTCTTTTCTTTCTAGTATGAAGGAACAGAATATTAGTCACTAACCTTCTGCCAGCGACTTTACCTGGGTGTAAGTCGAAATCCCACAGAAACCTACTCCTGAGGAGCAGTGACGGATTAACCCTTAATCAAATTAAGCAATTGCCTAGGGCATCACGTCTGGGGGGGCACCAGAAGAAGCACAAAAAAATCCATCCTTAGGGCATCACGTCTCACTCTCATGTCATCAAAAACCACACCAAAAAAAGTTTTTGGTGTGGTTTGTGTTTGGACTAATTTGAAAATTTGCGGGTTTTAAGTTGACATAGAGTCCGACCTAGAGTCATAACCCTGCTCCCGCTTGCGCACTCGCTCCCCGCTAGTGCATTCGGCAATTAAAATGCACCGGAATTGCGATTAGCCAATCTTAAACCACCCCTATCCGGACCCCGCTGCCCCCCGCAAATCTGTGTCAATAAAATGTTTTGTTTTTTGAGTAATTGTGCCGGCCGGCTTCTATGCATACGTAATAATAAGGGTTAAATTATGAAATTGCCGTTTTATTGTAATAGGTACTTGGAATTGACACAAAACCTTCATGGTTTGAGATTTTTGAGTAAAACTTTTTTCACATAGGTACCTATAAAGATCTTTTAAAAAAAACTTTTTACAAAAAAAAAAACCGGTTATACTTACAAAATAACTTTAATTTCGGAAGTCAGTGTTTCTCGGTATTTTTTTTTTCTTTTTTAACACCGACTTCCGATTATTATTCTTTTAAGTTTTTTATTTCACACTTTTTAGTTGCGATACACTTATAACCAGAGTGCCTATTCTCATGACAATTCCAATTAACCCAAACACTGCTAGGTTACATTGTTTTATTATGAAGTTCCTATGTCTACCTTCTACCTTCCGGCTCCAACATCAGATCAGTTCGATAGTACCTTGTAGCCAAAGTGCTTCTCATGACAATTCTAATAAGCCCAAACACGATTAGGATACATTGATTAATTACGGAGTTCCAGTGCCTATCTCCATCATAATCATCAGTTCACTTTCATGATACCATTTTCAGCATAACTATTCAGAACCATTTATTTATTTGTATTGTCATAGTCGCTTAACTATCTTCATTGTGATATCTATGTGAGTATGAAGTTCTGTTGGTCATTTCTGGTCTTCTTCATCAGCTTAGACAAGAAAGATAGATACTTCGAAAATACGAGTTCCGACGCGGAACTAACGCGGCAAAAACAGCTCGAAATTTCAATGTTGCGTTTGGAAAGGGGATTGCTAATGAGTTCACCGTGCGATTTTGGTTTAAACGCTTTCGTGATGGAAACTTTGATTTGAAGAACGAACCACGAGGAAAACCGCCCACACGGGTGAATAACAATGAATTGAAAGAGATGGTGGAAGCCGATCCGAGCCAAACTACCCAGGAATTAGCGGCAAATTCAAATTCAAAGCATTTATTTCAAATAAACCATTTACAGGCACTTTTGAAATGTCAAGAAGTCAGTCAGTCAGAAAAAATGATGCTAATTGCACATTCCAAAGCGTAGATCTCTATGGAGAAGAATGTGCAAGAAAATCCATGGACACTCTTTTCAATCGTGTTTTGCAATTACAAATATCTCTGTTACATGTTTCTTGACGCTATCATATGAGAACAATGTCAATAAAGTAAAAATAAAAACTAAATATAGATATTAAAATAGCAACTGGCAGCTAAGAGATGACCAGTCTCAACTGACAGCGCCCGTTCACGGACCTGACGCGAATATTAGCACCACTCAGCTCAACCATTTTAAAGGGAACCGAATGATCCAACACACGCGCCACCATCAGTGAGACATTTGAGTGAGCATGACAAACTCTCAACTGCCATGCTCATTCATGTCAAACAAGTCCAATAATAACCTAAAAACCATAAAATAGCTCCATGGTACTCACATTTACAAACTTGAAAAAAAATGCTTCTACATTATACAATACAATACTACACGGCATGGTTTAACGTTACCTTACCAAAATAAAAAAATATGAAAAATTGGTGCCTCATGATTTGACTGATCTGCAGAAAGGAACGCGTGTTGAAACTTGTGTTGCCTTGTTGAATCGATACAGAAATGAAGAAAGATCGAATTGTGACATGTGATGAAACGTGGATTCTTTATGATAACCGTAAGCGAAAAATGCAATGGCTGACCCCAGGTCAAACGCCGCAACAGTGTCCTAAAGCAAAGCTTACCAATAAAAAGGTAATGGTAAAATGGTAATGTTTGGTGGTCTCAGGATGGTGTTATTCACTATAGCTTTCTTCGATGTGGTCAAGCAAGAACGGCAGATGTTTGCTGTGCCGAACTCTGAGCAATGATAGCAAAACTAGCAGTGAAACAGCCCCAACTCATGAATCAATCTTCACCATTATTGCTCCATGATAACGCGAGACCTCATACAGCACGAGAAACCATTTTAACTCTACAGGAACTGCAATTAGAAACCATTCGTTACTAGTATTTAGGTATTCGCCAGACCTTGCTTCATTGGACTACCATTTTTTTTTCGTGATTTAGACCATTTTCTACTTAATAAAAGTTTTCTTCTCAGTATGCAGTACAAAATGCTTTCACACTGTTTGTCGAATCTAGATCACCAGAGTACTATCGCAAAGGCATAAATGACCTTCCTATTAGATGGCAGCAATGTATAGGTAATAATGGTAATTATTTTGATTAAATAAATATGTTAAATGAAAAAAAAAACAAAATTTCAATTTTTCTGTACAAATTGGCAATTTCATACTTTAACCCCTAATAAATAAATTATGCTTTGATTTTTATTGTTGTCGCACCTACTCCACTTCTAAGGTACATTACGTCTCATCACCTTATTTTAAAAAAACTAATGTTTTTATGTTTAAAGACCGATTTAGTTGACATACGGATAGGGGGCCCACAGGCGTAGATTGCTTAGGGCATCAAATAGTCTTAATCCGTCACTGCTGAGGAGTAGGTTCTCATGGTTCCATGCCACAATCACAACGGTAAGCAGGGACTTACCGTTGAAAGTTGAAAGAGGGGTCTTTAAGGAGTGGCTAGAAAGGCGCCATGGCGTCCTCACCTTCCTCACTGGAACCGCCCAGTTCGAGAGCTTCCTGTTTCGGATTCAGGTGGAAGAAACGCACGGGTGTCACCATTGTGCGGATCGCCCAGATAACATTGTGGAAGTCTGCTCTGTTTCGGCGGAGCACCTCCTTGTCTCCGTGGAGGCGATCGGCGGCGGAGACCTCTTCCTTTCGGGTCTGGTTCAGGCCACGGTCCGGAGCAAGAGAAAATGGGAAGCGGACGCCTCTTACTGCGATGCAGTATTGCAAGCGATACAGATGGCCGCAACCGAGAAGGAGTGCACATCCTTAAGCTCCAGTCGGGCGAGTCACAGGGCGATGTTCGGCCACCGTAGACCGGGGCTTGGGGACAACGAGCATTAGGTAGCGTGCCGTCCGACCGTCCGGAAAGGATCAGGCTATAGTCGACGGCGCGTAGTGGTAGTGTTCCACACGCGTCTGGAAGGGCTGATGCCTGCTAGGGTTGCAGGAATGTTTGAAAGAATAACCATGGCTCTTGAACGCAAAGGGCAACTGACGGACACAGATGGGTTTTAGACAGTGAAAGAACTGACTGGCACCCTCGTTCCACCCTAGAGCGGTAAAACTCAAGTGCTAGTCTACCTGTGTAGGTGTAGTGTCTTTAAAATTAATTAGGATAGAGAAAATTGCGGAGGGCCAAACAAGTAGGATTTTTGATCGGGAAATCATCAATGACCTTCTCACGCTCTGGGTGGAGCGCAAGGGAGTGTCAGACTGTTGCTGACTATAACCCACCAGTGTTCGCCTGCCCTTTGCTTTCCGGGGCCGAGATGACTCCTTAAGAAAAATCCCACTGCCCTGGCAGGCTTCGGCCCTAGAAAACTCCGACAATTACTCCGACATCATAGATGTCGCTGCACCCAGGCCCTCTCGCTCCATACATCACAGATGTCGCTGTACCCATGCCCTCTTGCTTCATACATCACAGACGTCGCTGTACCCATGCCCTCTCGCTCCATACATCATAGACGTCGCTGCACCCATGCCCTCTCGCCCATACATCATAGACGTCGCTGCACCCATGCCCTCTCGCACCATACATCACAGACGTCGCTGCACCCATGCCCTCTCGCACCATACATCACAGATGTCGCTGCACCCATGCCCTCTCGCTCCATACATCATAGATGTCGCTGCATCCATGCCCTTTCGCTCCATACACCATGGCCGGACGCGAGAGATCTTAACCACAGACCGACTCCACAGGGACACGGTTATGCCACGCCCAAGAAGGGCAGGCCTCCACCGTATATTACATATTATCCTCTGGGTGATCTGCACAATTGTGCCATTTACCACCTGAACAGTCGTCTCTGGTGAGGGCCTGGGTCTGGTGGAAAGTGAGGAAGCCGTTGCACCTGAGTAACCATTTCTCAAATTGGGGACTTATCGCTGCGATCAGTTTCCACTGGAGCTCTGTCTACCGTGCCACGATTTGTCAGGGCCGCCTTCAACGAATGCAGCTGAAAACCTATATTTTACTTGGAGCTTCAGACTATACAGTGTGAGTCTTTATAATGTGCACATATCGAAATGAGGGAATCTATACTTAATTTTATCGACGGAAAAAAATATTTAAAAAAATGTAAATATTTATTATGGATTTAAAAAAAAAATTGTTTGCTTTTGTGACCCCAGTGTATACAAAGCTGTGTAACTTTTAGACTAAACGATCTATCATGATGGAACAAACTCCATAATGATCGGAAGTAACTAGGCGTTGTCATAAAACGAAAATTGTACAAAAAAAAATTAGCCTCAATTAAAAATAAACATATTTTTTTGGCAAAGTAATATTTTTTTGGCAAAGTAATATTTTTTTGGCAAAAGTGATGTTTTTTTCATTCATTTTATAATAATTGTAAAATGTCTCAATAACACGCCCCCATCACCTACCTTTTTTATTACTGTAAGTTATTCTTCATTGTATTAGGAACCTAACGGTAAAAACTGCATGTTTTTAACTCAACCCCAGCGTTTTTTATCAACTGTCAAAGAAAGGCCCAGCGCATAGCTACGCAATATTATTTAGCGGGTCGTTTCAAAGATGGCACTCCGAACGTGCAATCGTATTGTTTTTATAAGGGTGGTTTATTTGGGATGATAATAACACAAAAGAGTTGTCGGCGACGAGGGTCCCATGTCGGCACCAGGGCGCAAGTAGTGGTTGAGACCACCTAACACGCAAGTAGTTTTTTGTCATGTTTTATATGCTTAGGATAGGATGTTTTCACTTGTTAAATGTTTATTTGGATTAATTAGTTAGTAACTAATTAATCCAAATAATAAGGTTTAATTGATAAAGACTGAGTTTTGCTAATTTAAGTGTATAAATAAGTAGCATCTATCGTATTTCTAAAGATTTTTATGTTTTATTGTGGTTGGCAGAATACAATTTGTGTTATTGTCTTTATTCTGTCTGTAATTAGCACCTTCATTAATTAGTGAGGTCGGGAATAACGATGTATATAAGATTCTAAAAGGTTTTTGTAAGAAAAATCGATCTTGGTGAAGAAATCGTGAAATTTATATGTTGTAGTAATGATAAGGATTTAACTTGTGTTATTACTTGTTGATAATATTCTATTGCTGTTAATTAGTGTTTTTTAGTCTAATAGAAGCTATTAGTAACAGTTGATCTCATTTTGCAAGGATTTAGATAAAGTTGAAATTCTAAAATGTTCGCGATCTTTTACGTAATTATAATTTGAAAATGAGACTTTTTATTTGATGACTAATTAGCAAGAACATTATGTAATTAGTTAGGATCTGTCTAGAAAATGATATTATAGCAATTAGAATCCTAATTAGAATCTTATTGGAAAAGATATGAGAAGTTTTGTGTTCAAGAATGTGGTCGAACTAGAATATTTGTCAGTTTTTGTTCTAGAAACTTTTTTATGTGCAAATATATGTGATATATTATTGTTTCATGTAAAAGTAGAGATTGTAACCGACATTTTGATGTATATATTGTCATGGTTTTGTGAAACAATAAATAAATACGGCGTCAGAAAGGGTTCGGCTGAAGCGAAAATAAAGCGAAATTGAAAGTAAATTTAGAGCAAAATACGAGGTTCCCGTTAACAGAACTTAGCGGGGTATATAAGACGGGCCGTTTTTCGGTCCGATGTCTCACTCTCCGCTCGACGCTCGCCCCGAACGGTCGTGCCGCTCTGTGCTCCGCGCCCGCTCCGTGCTCCGTGTCGTTACGTCACCCCGTGACGTCATCAGTGGTCCCCGACCGCACCAGCGATCCGAAGCCGCCTTTCTCAAGGCAGTGGAGGATATACGTTTCCTTAACGGGAAATAGTCGAATAACGTTGTGCCCCTTCAGGGAAAAGCCACAGTTTCGTGGTCCTTGGTGGGAAACCTCACGGTGCCAACAAAACCAAGGGGGTGTTGCCCCAATACACCCGCCGAACCCCTTCAGGGCTAGGCAGTCATTTGGAGTCGGGAGCTAGATTTTGGCCTTGGGGGAGCTCCTAGTCAAATCTAATACTCCGAGTTCTCTTTCAGCTACACACCTGGTGTCGGTTGGGGTGTCTATCCCTTCGCACCAGACCCTGGTAGGGCCCGATCGCACAATAAGACTGGCGATCGGTTTACAAGCTTAGGGCACACCATTAGGTACTCACCTCCCAGTGTACACAACCCTTACTGGGAGGGTCACACACCCCCGGGCCCGTCCACCCGGGGACGTAGGGACCGCTAGGAGTTTTGCACATGAGGTTTTCCCAACCCATGTGACCTAATCCCAAGCCCCCTTTTAACCATGACGGACGCTATCATATTAGCGTTCGTCAAAGAGGTCCTATTCAAGGACCCCGATTTCCTCGCCAAGTATGGCGAGAAAATCGCTTCAATCAGTGCCCCCCCCCCCACCGTCCCATCAAGCGTCACTGACTTCAGTGACGTATTGTCATTTCCGGACTCCGGTCCGACCCCCTGCCCCCGCCCTCCCCCGGATATGCCTCCCCTATTGGTAGCCCACTTCGCCAATGAGGCAATGGACACCACCGTCCCCGCCAGCGACTCAGCGTCGCAAGCATCTTCTTCGGACTATGAACAGTCCCCTGAATCCTCCTCCTCCGAGGACGACTTTCAAGTCGTCCTAGGGGGCAAGAGGAAAGCCAGGAAGGCCGCTCAGGCCACCAAAGCTAAGAAGACCGTTGCGTCTTCTCCCGCCCCCGCTATCCAGCCCGCCCCTGTTGCCCAGCCCGCACCCGCCTCGCAGGCTAGTTGTTCCCCCTCCGTTTCCGCTTCTGTCACTCAGACGAAGAAGCAGCGCCCCCCTCCGCCCTTGTACATCCAGGACAAGGGTAAATGGACCGACGTGTCCAAAATGTGTAGTGATCGCAAGATCAACTATACAAACGCCCGCTCCTGCCAACAAGGCATAAAAGTCCAAGTCCCGACGTCAACTGACTATCGGGAACTTACCAAAGTCCTTCGTGAAAGGAAAATCTCCTTTCACACCTACTCCCTCCCTGAGGACACGCCGACCCGAGTGGTCATTAGACGTGTCCCGAAGGAAATCCCCGCCGAGGACATTAAGGCCGACCTCCTGGCCCAAAATATCCCCGTTTCCGCTGTCCATCGCCTTCACAAGGCGAGAGGTAGCGAAGTATACGACATGATCCTTGTCGTGTGCGACCCGACCGACGGGCACCACCCCATCTTCAAGATCAAGTCGATCTGTTCCCTCTCCGGCATCTCCATCGAGAAGCCCTACAGACCCACAATAGTTGGGCAGTGTCACCGCTGCCAACTATACGGTCACTCTCAGAAGAACTGCTACGCTACACCCAGATGCGTTAAGTGTCTGGGTGAGCACGGCACTTCTGACTGCCCCCGTCCCAAGGATCGGACTCTTTGCACAGAGCCTCCCAGCTGTGTGCTGTGCGGCCAAGCCGGGCACCCGGCTAACTACCGGGGCTGCCCCAAAGCCCCCAAAATCCCTCCCAAGCTGGCAAAGCGTGCTGCCGCTCGCCAGCAGAGGGAAGCACCCTCCGGGAAAGTCCCCTCTTCCCAGCCCCCCGAACGTCTCGCACCCCAGAGACCATCCCCCTGGAATCAGCTGAACCATCAGAAAGCCTTCCCGGCTTTGGTGGCTTCCCAGCCAATTCCAGCGCTAATGGCTAAGCCCATCCCAGCGCCTCCCCCGGCTTCTGTGGCCCCCGTGGCCGCCAAACCTCCCCGAAACGCGCCCCAAGTTCCAGCTGCGTTCCCACGCAGATCAGTTGGCCAGATTATCCTGGACAACTATCGCATCTTTATGACGCAGGACGCTAGGGACTTAGCTGACGAGCTAACCCTAGCGGAAGTCACTGGCCAACTCGACTTAGCCAAGCGCGCTGCGCTATTCACTAAGTACGAGTCGGTCGCAGTCGAACTCGACAAATTACCTGCCTTGCCCCTAAATGGATAGACAACAAAAAATTTGTTGTACCAAACCGCGATCCCTAAAGTTAGGCTTCTTCAATGCCAACGGCATTATCAATCAGAGAGATGAGATCGCCACGTTCCTCCGCGACCATCAGTTAGACCTTCTCCTCATCCAGGAAACATTCCTCAAACCCCACCGTAAAGATCCTAGAATTGCCAACTATCGTCTAGTTCGCAACGATAGATCTCGTTGTCACGGTGGTGGCACCCTTATCTATTATAGAAAGGAACTGTACTGTATCCCTCTAGCTCCTCCCGCGCCCCGATCTTTCTTAGAATACTCGGCCTGCCGAGTAGGCATGACTGGTCATCAACCGATCACTGTCGTCTCTGCCTACTATCCCCCTCCGACTTCCTCGTCTCGTATGCCAGACGAGTCCATCGCGCTCACTAGCGACCTCACTGCCCTCTTTGGCTTGAGTGACTCCGTTATCATAGCGGGCGATCTCAATGCTAAACACCCCGCCTGGAACAGTAGTACGACCAACCCTAGGGGAAAGGTCGTGTTCAACCTTGGTGCATCCCTTAACTTTGACATCATCGCCCCGATGTGTCACACTCACTTCCCCCATGATCCCAACCATAGCCCCGACGTCCTCGATGTAGCGCTCCTTAAGAATGTTAACCTCCGGTTGCAATCTATAGAAGCAATACACGAGCTTAACTCCGATCACCGACCCGTGATTATGCACCTAGGCTCCCGCTCGGGCAATCTCGACCCGGGCCAGCCCCCCGCTTCCCAATTGATCACTGACTGGAAGAAAGTAAGCGAAAGACTGAAATCTACCACGTCACCTCAATTGGATTCTATCCCTGACCACATAGTCTCAGTCGCTGACACGACGGTGGCAATCGACTCGCTCACGGACCACGTGCAATCCGTCCTGAACGAATGTTCAAGGGAGATTCCTGCGAAGGAGGACCTTCGCTGGAAAATCCCGGACGATGTACGGGCTCTGATGACCGAGAAGAACGCAGCCGTCCGTGCATACAGCGCTTTTCCTTGCGACGCTAACAAGGCTCACATGCGTAGATTACAGCGTGCTGTAAAGAAACGCATGACCGAGCTGCGTTCCGCCCGCTGGGACAAGACGCTCAGCGAACTCGAGCCTACCCATCTCGCCTTCTGGCAACTTCAGAGGAAATTACGTTCCACTGAAGAGTCCTCTATGCCTCCGCTCACCCGCCCTGATAAGAGTGTCGCTTTCGACAACTCTGAAAAAGCGGAATGCCTAGCCGACAGCCTCGAAGCCCAATGCTCGCCTAGCTCTCAACTAGTAGACCAAGCCCACATCGACATGGTGGACGCTGAAGTCGAACGTAGAGCCTCCCTCCCTCCCGTTGAAGACCCTGATAACCCTCTGGCCCCCGTCACTCCCGACGAGGTGGAGGATATCATTAAAAAACTTCAACCAAGGAAAGCCCCCGGCGCCGACGGTATCACGAACAGAGTGTTCAAACTCTTCCCCCCCCAACTTATAATGCTAATGACCGCTATCTTCAATGGCGCATTAAGCAATAATATCTTCCCCCAAGCGTGGAAACAGGCCACCGTTATCGGTATCCCTAAACCAGGCAAGCCCAAGTCTGACCCCACCAGTTACCGCCCCATCAGTCTCCTCAATGTTCTCGGTAAGATCTACGAGAGGCTTATTTATAAGCGACTCAAAGATTTTGCCGAATCCAAGGGTCTCATTCCTGATGAGCAGTTCGGGTTCCGTACCGAACACTCATGCGTCCACCAAGTCCACCGCATCGTAGAGCACCTAAGCGCTGGCTTCCAGCGTAATGCGATGACGGGTGTCTTGTATTTCGATATAGCGAAAGCATTCGACAAGGTCTGGCACAATGGCTTATTATATAAGCTATATCAACTCGGTGTGCCAGACCGTCTCGTGCTCATCATGCGAGACTTTCTGTCGAATCGCACCTTCCGCTGTCGAATCGAGGGAGCCCTCTCCTCCCCCCACCCCATTCGAGCTGGAGTCCCTCAAGGCTCGGTAGTGTCCCCCCTAGCTTTCACGCTGTTCACCAGCGACATTCCCAAAAGTAAAAAGGCCCAGTTGGCTCTATTCGCCGACGACACGGCAATTTACTACACCGGTCGTGACCCCAGAGTTATCGCTCGCAATCTCCAAACCTCCGCAAACATTTTGGGCAAATGGTTCCGGAAATGGAGGATCGAGGTTAACCCTGATAAGAGTCAAGCTGTTCTCTACTCGAAACAGCGGAAGTCCGTCCCCCCTCCCCCTCCGATCACCATGTACGGTAAGCCGATCCCCTGGGAGAAGCAAGCCAAGTACCTCGGAGTGATCCTCGATCAGCACTTGTCCTTCGCTGAGCACATAAAGCAGGCTCGCTCGCGAGCCGCTTTCGCTCAAGGTAGGCTCCATTATCTCATGACGGCCCGCAGCAAACTGTCACTTAAGTGCAAGCTGCGCCTCTATACGGCAGTAATCCGCCCGATCATGACGTATGCATGTGCAATCTTCGCACACGCCAAGCCCCGCTTCCTCCATAGGATGCAGACCCTTCAAAATAGGACCCTCCGTAAAATTCTCGGTGCCCCATATTATGTCCGAAATGAGAATCTACATCTAGATCTCAAAATCCCCACCATCCAGCAGTTCATGAAACGCCTTTGCAAGCGTTTCTTCGATACTGCTGTAAAACACCGCAACCCCCTCATAGTATCGGCAGCCCGATACGAACCCTCCCGTATCTCTAAGGTTCGCCGTCCTAGGCATACTCTCGTCACCCCCGATGACCCCACTACCCTGCTCCAAGAGAGCCGTAAGGAAACAAGTACAGTTCGAAGACAATACAGACCGCCGTCCTTCCGTCCTCGCCGCCGAGGCCCGCCGCGACACTCCCGTAAACGTCCTCCCCGTCCCTTGCTCGAGCCAGCCCGCGTCGCTGAGCCGTAGTTTTAAAATTCCCCGATAATAATAATAAAATCTTTGTTCGATCCAGCCCGTCCCTTGCTGTCCCCCCCCAGCGACGCCCTAAGCCGAGGTCCGTACCCCACAGGGGGTGCCCTTAGCGTGTAGTCGCTTAGTTTTTAAGTTTAGTTAAATAAGCCCTGGCTGGAGGCTTTGATTCTCGAATTGAGGCCGCCACAGGCAAGTCCGGTTAAGCAGCCGACAACCTCCTAGGTTGACCTGCGAGAGGCCACACAAAAAAAAAAAAAAAAAAAAAACGGTCCGATGTCAGTCGAAAACGTGCCACCGAAGAGTCAAGAACACAAAGGAAAAGCTTCAAGCCGAACTCCGAAGAACCTTTTAGTCGAAAAACGTGTTTTATTTCTCTTCGGTATCCGCTCTGAGGTCCTCCTACGTGCTCCGTCGTCCATAGAAGATACGCATTCAGGGGTGCGTGGTGGCGTACGTGACCAGCGAACCAGTAAGGCAGCGTACGTCAAAAATCGGGTTGAACTGTCCCGAGGGCTCGGTAGCTGCAGGGTACAACCCGCTACCGTCAACACCTCCTAACAGGGGTTAGTCCGCCACAAGAGTTCAATTAAAACCCATTTATGATTAAATACATAATTTAATGCGTGTCAGGTTCTCAAAATGACCACCTCGTTGTTGTAAGCACAAAGCCGTGCGAATTATAATTTGGTGTGTCGCTCTCCTTTCTTTGTTCCCGCTTTTGGGCGGAGCGGGAGATAGTCAGACTTTTACTGACTAAAAACCCACTCCTGTTCCTTCTCCACACTACCCGTGGCCCCAGTAGGCTTCGACCCTGCTGGGCCCCTACAATTTGCTTTCTCCCTGAGGCGCGCGTGGAAATAGTACACACCGTCGACGACTTGGGCTTGGTCCGGACGGTTACCGGAGGGTCGAACGGCGAGCCACCCATTGCTCGCCGTCCGCAAGCCCGCGCCTTCGGTGGCCAGAAATTGGGATCGGAATCCCGGCGGCCGTTGGGGCGTGAGGACCGTTGCCTCACGCGATCAGCCGCCTCCTTTGCTAGCATTACCATAGAGAATTACTGTTTCGCAGAAGGAGGCGACCGCCTGCCACTCCTCCTCGCTCCGGACCAAGGCTCGGCGCGAGATCGCCCCCACGAGGACACGGCGTTGCTCTGCCGAAGCGGGGCTCACCTCCACTGTGTCCTTGCCGGCCGATCCATTGATCATGATAATTGTCGTTTAAAAATCTCCTTACATAGCTATGCGCTGGGCCTTTCTTTGACAGTTGATAAAAAATGTTGGGGTCGACATATAAACATGCAATTTTTACCGTTATGTTCCTAATACAATGAAGAATAACTTAAAGTAATAAAAAAGGTAGGTGATGGGGGCGTGTTATTGAGACATTTTACAATTATTGTAAAATGAAAAAAAATCTGACTTGCCAAAAAAAAATGTTTATTTTTAATTTTAATTGAGAATATTTTTTTCTACAATTTTCATTTTATGACAACGCCTAGTTACTTCCGATCATTATGGAGTTTGTTTCATCATGATAGATCATTTAGTTTAAAAGTTACACAGCTTTGTATACACTGGAGTCACAAAAGCAAACAATTTGTTTTTAAAATCCATAATAAATATAAATAAATATTTACATTTTTAAAAAATTTTTTTTTTTGTCGATAAAATTAAGCATAGATTCCCTCATTTCAATAGGTGCACATCATAAAGACTCATAATGTTATGACCTTTACGTCCTTGCAGTAACTGGGTAATCGCCTTACAAGTATACAAAAGCGATTTTTAAAGTACATCCAATACCGATCTAATTCTAATCTTCCTAACTATACCAGTCGGTGTTTGTTTTTTTTTTCACATCCCCGCTCCAGGGCGGAGCAAGAGATAGTGTCAGACTTTTACTGACTAAAAAACCACTCCTGTTCCTTCGTTGCCTTTCATATCAGGGCTGAGTCTTCCTTTCAGAATCAGACCCTTGGCCCCAGTAGGCTTCGACCCTGCTGGGCCCCTACAGTTGCTGACATCTCATTGAGGCGCGCGTGGAACACTGCGCGTCGCCTATGACGGGCTCGATCCGGACGGTTACCCGACGGTCGGACGGCGAGCTACCCATTGCTCGCCGTCCGCAAGCCCGCGCCTACGGTGGCCGGAAATCGAGATCAGAATCCCGGCGGCTGCGGCGCCTCCTTCTCGCTCCTGACCATGGCCTGTAACCAAGGCCCAGCGCGACAGATCGCAGCCGCCGATCGCCCCCACGAGGACACGGCGTTGCTCTGCACAAGCGGGGCACACCTCCACCCGGGCGGTCCACACAATGATGTCACCCGAACTACCATGTCCGGTGAGGACCTGCGTCCTGCGAAAGGTAAGGACGCCGTGTTGCTCAGCCACTCCTTAAAAAGGGGACTTACCGCCATAATTATGGCGTGCCCAATACTAGCCGGTGTAAGAAACAATACGAACGACGAGATAGCGCGAACCTATTACACGAGCGAAGAAAAATTGCTGATCTTACCTACCTATTTAATGTAATGAAAAGGTCTATCGCTCTAAGCTGGTGGCCAAGATAAGACTGCGTGTACCTTCTGTGTTTCTTCGGAGACCTCGAATTATCTCCTTCATGTACCTACTTTAATAACTGTCTATAGACAAAATTCATATATTAAAAGCGTGTCGAATGGTCAACATGGTGTGCCGGGATGTTGAGCTTGATTTATTTTCAGACAGTGTCCTTAAATATTTCTATGTTTAACTCTCACGCTGCCATTTTGTCAATTTTATTAGAAGGTGGAAACTTGTAATTGGCCTGTTTCTATATAATAACGTCTTTTACTCCAATATAATCATAAACGATGAATCATAAACTTCAAGCTTCAGTTATATAAATATTTTATTTACTCTGATCAACACAATTTCATATTTATCATTTTGAAATACACGGATTGGTAGGACATGTTCACTGTTCAACAGCTCAAAGCAGATTGACTCTGTCCAGAATGACAGTTACAAGCTCGATATTTCCCCACCACAAACTTTCACAAACACTCAGTCCGACCAATCAGAGCAAAGTAAAGAGCGTAACATCAATTGACTAATATACATATAAACTAATATACATTAGGGTTTATCAATAATTAACTGCAATTAAATATTTCATTTGAACAATTATGATATATCTATACAAAACAAATACCTACATTAATGTCTACAACGAATGCCTTATTTTCATGTAACTACTAGCGCCATCTATCGCTTATAGATGGAAGTTTAACGATTTATGAATATTTTCTTTAAAAATCATTACAATATTAACTAAGTTTTCTTAAAATTTAATAAATAAAATACCTTACCTGTATATCCAGAGCATTGGTAGCGACACCGCAAGGAGCGCTGACCACGGCAGCTGCCACAGAAGCTATGTTCTTCTCTGGGAGATCTCTTCTCTTCTGCAGTTGCAGCCTAGGACATAGGGCTCGTTGACCCCGTCCGTGGGGCCACCCCATGCAGAATACCAGCCGTACAATGGGTCTGCCAGCTCCGTCTGAGGTTCGTTATCATCCGGGAACCTGGGAGGAATCTGGTTAGAAGAAGCAGATACTGCATATCACAGCATAATCAGCCTTAGAAAGTTTCTACCGCTGGGACTAAGGCCTCCCTTTTAGGAGGGAATGGAACGTAATCCGGCAGACCCAGGGCAGGTTGCTGGATGGCACATGTCTTCGAGTTTTCGGTTCTAGGATATACCGGTTTCCTCACGATGTTTTCCTTCATCGTTTTGTGAGCAGTGGTGATGAAACAAATTACACAAAGACCTGGGCCTGGCTGAACTTGAACCCTCGACCTATCACACTAATATTGTGTGTTATTTCTTCACGCTCGAACGGATAAACCGACTTCAATTAAACTTGGTACACGGGTTTTTTTTTTTTTTTTTTTTTCGGTGGGAAGATCATCTTATGACATCCCCCGCTCTTGGGCGGGGCGGGAGATAGTGTCAGACTTTTACTGACTAAAAACCCACTCCTGTTCCTTCGTTGCCTTTCGTACCAGGGCCGAGTCTTCCTTTCAGAATCAGACCCTTGGCCCCAGTAGGCTTCGACCCTGCTGGGCCCCTACAGTTGCTGACATCTCCTTGAGGCGCGCGTGGAACAGCACGCGCCGTTGACGACTTGGGCTTGGTCCGGACGGTTACCGGACGGTCGGACGGCAAGCCACCCATTGCTCGCCGTCCGCAAGCCCGCGCCTACGGTGGCCGGAAATCGGGATCGGAATCCCGGCGGCGGTTGGGGCGTGAGGACCGCTGCCTCACGCGATCGGCCGCCTCCTTTGCAAGCATTACTGCTTCGCAGAAGGAGGCGACCGCCTGCTACTCCTCCTCGCCTCGGACCATGGCCTGTACCAAGGCCCGGCGCGAGAGATCGCCGCCGCCAATTACCCCCACGAGGACACGGCGTTGCTCTGCCCAAGCGGGGCACACCTCCACCGTATGCTCCACCGTGTCCTCCGGGCGGTCCACACAGTGGCGACACCCGGGCGTCGCTTCCGCACGAATCCGGTGCAGGAACTTCCCGAACTTACCGTGTCCGGTGAGGACCTGCGTCATGCGGAAGGTAATGACGCCGTGTTGCCTTTCCAGCCACTCCTCAAAGAAGGGACTTACCGCCATAATTACGGCGTGCCCAGCACTGGGTTGCGATAGTCGCTGTCGCCATTCCGCCATGAGATCCCGCCGGAACTCTTTCCGCCATGCCGTGATTTGTCGCGGCAGCGGAGTTTTACCACGGCGTTGCATCTCCACGCGCAAATCGTGCATGCGTGCAAGGTCTTTTGCTACAAGATCCCATGGTGGCTGGCCAGCAAGGAGGCTCGCTGCTTCGCGGGAAACCGTGCGGTATCCCCGCACCATACGTATGGCCATGACCCTCTGGCACGCGTTCAGCTGGGCCGCCGGTCGCTTTCCCAGTGACGGCGCCCACACCGGCGCCCCATAAAGGGCCATGGACTGGACGATGCCTGCGTAGAGCCTCCGGCAGGAGGCGTCTGGACCCCCGAGGTTGGGCAGGAGCCGCTTGAGGGCAGCCCCGTTCCGATTCAGTTTGGGAGCCAGACGTCGGAAATGCTCCTCGAAATTCCACCGGCTGTCGAGGACGAGTCCCAGGTACTTCATCGTCGACCCGACGCCGATGTGAACTCCTCCTACTGTTAATTGGGAGCGCCGAGGCGGCGCGCTCCGGGGGCCGTGAAAACACATGGCCTCGGACTTGTGCAGCGCCACCTCGAGTCCCAACTGCTGGATCCTATCAACGACTATCGCAACCCCGCGTGTCGCTAATTCGACCGCCGCCTGGTACGACTCTCCCTGCGCCAGGACCAGCGTGTCGTCTGCGTAACAGACCACGCTGACCCCGTCAGGGATGTCGCCGCGCAGCACATAGTCGTATCCGATGTTCCACAAGGGCGGTCCTAGTACCGATCCCTGCGGAACACCGCACGACATCTCTCGCCGTTTCCACTCTCCCTGGTGACCAGGGTAGATGATGTACCTGTCCGACAGGTAGGCCTCGATCACACGACAGAGGTAGTCGGGCACCCGGTGATACCGGAGTGCCCTTCTAATGCATCTCCATGGCAGGGAGTTGAAGGCGTTGGCGATGTCCAATGACACCGCCACGACACACCTGCCCTGGGATACTGCATCCCCCGTCGTGAGAGCTCGCACGCGCATGATCGCGTCCACCGTGGAGCGCCTCCTGCGAAAGCCGAACTGGCCGTCCGCCAGATCCGGCCCCACCCGTGATAGATGCGCGACGAGGCGGTCTGCAATTACTCTTTCAAAGAGCTTGCCCACCTCGTCGAGCAGCACGATGGGCCGGTACGCGGACGGAGAGTCCGCAGGGCGCCCTGGCTTCGCGATAAGGACCAGTTTCCCCGTCTTCCAGCGAAGTGGGAACTGGCCCCTCTCCATGCATGCGCTGAAGAGCCCTCTTAATCGAGACCCGAGTGCCTCCATGGCCAGGACCCAGGCTTTCCCAGGCAAGCCGTCGGGTCCTGGGGCGGTATTCTTGGCACTCAGCCTTCGTACCGCCACACTCATCTCTACCTCGGTCACCTCTGGAGCATTGTCGTCGTCGTCGCCATCGTGATCCGCGTTAGACACCGCTGGTGGCGGAGCCATGAGCGGGGGAGAGTGTTCCCCTCGCGCTGGGAACAGAGTGCTCACCACACCCTCTACAATCTGGGGCCGGAGACTCTGCGTGAGTGGGGGAGCCCAGGCGCGGAGTTTTTCCCTCACCACCTTGTAGGGGCGTCCCCACGGGTCTCCGTTCAGAGTCCCCAGCCACACGTTGCGGGCCTCCAACTTGGCCCGCTTTATTTCCGCTCGGAGGGTGCGCTTTGCCACTCTGTATCCCTCGTACAGCTCCGCCTCTCTGGCCTCCGCATCCGGCGGGCGGATGCGGCGACTGCGGTGTCTGGCGTACCGGCGCCGCGCAGCATTGCACGCATTGCGCAGTGCCGCAATCTCCGGCGACCACCAATACACCTGGCGCCGAGCTTGGTACACGGGTAGAACATGTTGCGGAATAGCGCATAGGATACATTTTATTCTGGGGGCGATGCTGCTGGCAGCAGCTGGTAACTCATACCTCGGAGTCACCAGCACTGGGCCACGACTGCTTCACTGCAGCGATCGTAACTCACCATAATTCGCAATACAGCTTAGGTACAGGCGCGACGTCAGTGTAAATCAATATTCTAACCAACGGCTCTTTGAATCGGTCGTCGTAGTATGCGTAATACACGTACACGCTTCCCTTTTCCACTAGAAATAATTGCCAGAAGCTGGCGGCATACTGCAGCTCATTGATCGCGGGTAATTTCATGCAAGTGTTGTCAGTGTACCTGGTTTTGGGCATAAATTGAATCGCTTCAGCCGTTAAAAAAGAAACCGCACCCACGTGTTTGGTTGGGCCACCGCAATATAGTGTCGAGTGTTTGTATCATCCCGCGCCGCTTCGCTTCGCGTTTGGATCTCCTACATAGGACAACGCGTTTGGCATTCCCTGCCAGTGAACGTGGAGTTTTTAGATTTGACTACCAAAAATGTTATGTTTGAGTGAGGTTTTCACACTTAGGCCTCATTTACTGAGACGCGGGGCGTCTCGCGTCGCGTGTGGCGTGGCGTCTCGCGGCGCGTCGGACGTTTTTTCTGTTTACGATGGGGCGGCGTGTGAAGCGGCACGCATCATCGCACGCGTAAACACAAACTTATAGCAATATACGACCATGTTCATAGAGAAGCGAGACGGGAAGCGTGGCGGTGCCCGCCGCGGCGCCCGCGGCGAATCCTCTAGCGTGTAGCGAAGCACGCGGCGGGCATCGCGGCGGCGCACGCTCGCCTCGATCAAATCGACTAGTTTTATGTTGGCGAGAGATGGGAGCGCACGTGTCGCAACTTGCAGCATGAATGACTAAAAAAAAGTCGATCATATCGTACTCCATTGCGACGGTGACTACGTCTGTGTTGCGCGATTTCTAAATAAGACTGACAGAAGATTCCGCCTCGGACATAGCTTCATCGAGAATTGCCGCTGCGTGCGCCGCCGCGATAAACGCCGCGTGGGACGCGTCGGTGCCATCCGCGGGCTCGGCCGCAAAAAACGCCCTTAATTCAAACAAACTTGTCTAAAATCGCTTCTCCGTAAACGCACTCATACAACGCCATATATTTGAATTTAGTGCGGGCCGCGCCGCTCAACGCAACGCGCGACGCCCCGCGTCTCCGTAAATGAGGCCTTAGTAGGGGCATTGTTGTAGGCTTATTCCAACCAGCCCACCTTTCTACAAAAATTGATTAGGCATTTCAGGTTTTTAGGGCATCTGTGAGGGAATTCGAGGATCCTAAGGTTCGTGTGCGTATATCAGTAATACCAGTG
Source organism: Mythimna pallens (assembly GCA_961205895.1). Taxonomy (NCBI): domain Eukaryota; kingdom Metazoa; phylum Arthropoda; class Insecta; order Lepidoptera; family Noctuidae; genus Mythimna; species Mythimna pallens. The sequence continues at coordinate 3,305,848 of OY540851.1, read as the reverse complement.
TAATCACATACACAATTGTCTCCTTCAATCCCAAAGTTGTCCTCGATGGTTGTCAATTGTGTGACAATTGTCTCGTGTAAAGCACATACGCAATTGTCTCCTCCCATACCAAGCATGATCTGCACAGGGGACTGTCTGTGATGCCTATGGTGTGGTGATACTTGGGCAGTGTCTAGTGACGGTTTCCGCCACCAGGCGCAGGCTGCCTCTGTCTAGTCGCATGACGCTTTTGGTTAGGTTTTGTTGAGGTGTGGCATGGCCGCATTGGCCTGCCTGCATCCTGGTGTCGAGGACCACCAGCGCTCTGCTTGTATATGTGTGTGTTCACGTAGCCAACTACGCAGCTGACCAAAGGGGACCGGCACGAGAGTTCGGGCCCGAACACCACTGGCAGATCCCTTCCTGACCAAAAATGCTTTTGACACAAGTTTTGACATAATTAGATACATACCGATCAGGGAACACAGCTCGGTGGATCCAATACCGGAAGGGGAGAAGTCTCGAATAAGAATGGAAGTGTGGTGAGGGGTTGCGATCAGTATAGGGTAATTGTCGATCTCTGAAATGTGTCGAAGTACCAGCCAGACAGAGAACACGATGAGGATTCCCGCGAGAGTCACCGGTAGACAGCGCCGTTGCACTTGGCAAAACTTGCCCATCAGGCGCATTATAACTGAAAATATGAAATTGGAGAATATTGAAGTGACACTTTTATTTACAGACTAAAGGGACCATAAATTCGAGACCATTATGGGGATACTCAAAAGTAGCCCGCGAAATTCAAAATTTTAAATGCTGTTAACAGCCAGGTCCATTTTTGAAATCCAAAAAGCAAATAATAATATTATTAGGAATCAGAAGTGAAACAGATTTAAAAAAATAAACAATTTGCACTTTTATAAAATTTACAAAAACATGAAGAGGAACACTGTAAGCATTAATTAAATAAAGTTTACTCAAACAAAATGGGATAATCAGTACACGAACAAAAACATAACCCAAAAATAACTAAGCACACGATAATGATCAAGTAGCACGTCCGTTCCGCACGCCGTCCCAGGGAAAAAGAGGAGTTGCCGCGCCGCGCGCCTCTTTTTATAAACTACCGTCTGTCACCGGCTGATGACATGACTTTAGGATGTCAACTCGCCTTCAGTTGCCAACAATATGTTATGTTATAAGCCAATAAAATGTATAAAAAGTTACCTATTAAAATGTAGCAACTGCAAATGCAACAAGCAAAATGTGTAGCTACACATATCACATTTGCTATTTGGATTTCATCCATAGTAACTGTTATTTGGGGTTTTGATAATTTCAACGCCCCAGGCACTGGACTATAAGTATTTAGCATTTTGTGGGTCAGCGTCAAGTATACAACTTGAAAGTTACCAAATTATACAACCCTCTCACTTCGACTTTCCCTCATATTCAATGGCTATTTCATGAACAAGTCGAAGGTAAGATGAACTCAGCGGGTTGTATTGTTCATATTAATGATAATTCCGTACTTAAATAAATAGGTAAGTATTGTCTGGCCTGCAAAGAAATTAAATAATTTAATGCAATGAGGTAAACATTAGCTTAAATAAAATAATTTAAAGCTGAAGCAGAAAATCTGTTTACATGTTTATATAGCGGCTTCGCCCGCGTGAAAGAAGGTTTTTACATATAAAATTTGGACCCCCGTTTCATCCCCTTTTTGTGTGAAATTCGGAAAATCCTTTCTTAGTGCTGGCCTACGTCATAAAAGGTAACCTTGTGCAAAATTTCACGCTCCTAGTCCCAGTAGTTTCGGCTGTGCGTTGATATGTCAGTCAGTCAGTTTCTCCTTTTATATAATATATAAAAGGAGAAACTTACAATAAGGTGTGAAGCTATGGCAGCGACACAATCTACATCGGACCCACCGGACATTAAATCCAGTGACAAGCCGGGCGGCAAGCGACGACACCCATTCCCGCGACCGAGACCAGTATTGACGACACGAGAAATGCCAAAACCAAAACATCTATCATCAACATCTACTACATTAACTAATGATCCACTTTGGTTGCAATCATTCGTCAACGAAGGAGAGAGGGGCCTCACCAACGCGGAAGGAGTTAAGAAGTTCAACGCGGACGCAGCAGGCTACGTCGCATTAGTCGAACGTGAGTACGATGCGATAGCGGATTGTGATAAACACGTCGTAAAAGACGTCCCCCGGAGCGCATTTGCGTACTACCATCACTTAATGTGGTGGTATCGAGTCGCCATGATGGCGAAACGACGAGGAGAGGCGAGCCACGATCAGGATCGGCTGATCCACTTTATCGATGGCTACGACGTAGTGTTAGGGGCGGGGGCCGCTACGTACTTATCGGGTATGGGCGACTACACCGACGTCAGGGGAGTTACGCACTACCTAACCGCAGAGGAGCCTGATCCAGAGGGACACTTCGGGTTGATAACTGGTCGGAACTGATCTGTTGATAACTGATATATATTATATAGATTTTATTTCAATTTAAGATTTTTTTTTTCAATAAAACAATAACAATCATTTTATTGTGTATTTTTTTTGTTTTGTTATGTGTACAGCAACATGGTTGTCAAAGCTAATTCGCAAGAAGTTGGCAGTAGTATCATCACAGCGTTAATGTTTCCGAATTGTCGATTTGAACCAATTGTTTGACAATGTTAGTGTATGTATGTAGTTAATTAATTTGAGTTTATCTCATAAAATTGGGTGATCGCATAAGGAATGAAGATATTCGCAGGAGAACCAAGGTCGCCGACATAGCCCGAAGAATTGCCAAACTAAAGTGGCAGTAGGCAGGGCACATTGCTCGTAGAACGGATGGTCGATGGGGCTGAAAAGTTCGTGGCGACCGAGCACTGAAAAGCGCAGCGTTGGAAGGCTTCCCACAAAGTGGACCGACGAGCTGGAGTAGCGGGAATGCGGTGAATGGCGCGAGACACAGGATAGGTCATTGTGGAAACGCTTGGGGGAGGCCTATGTCCAACAGTGGATGTCTTTCGGCTGAAATGATGATGATGATTATAAAATTGTTAGTTTATTACTAGGTATATCAATTCTTGTATTCGCCTTTTCCCTCTCTTGTTGCATCTACCACTATTTTTCTCTAACATTGTATTAACTATTGAATTGAATTTGACTTTGTATTATTATTATTAATTATAAATATTTCAAAACGAATTGTAATGTAACTATGGGTATATCAAGCCTGAAATAAATGAATTAATTAAAAAAATTAAAATCTGCATCACCCAAAGGTTGACTGGTAGAAAATGCTTAAGGTATTAAGTCCGCCTCTGTGCTTTTATGTGCATAAAGTATTTAATAAATACATAAATAAAGCTTTTAAGACCAGAAAAGAACGGTCACTTTTGTTATAGCAAAGAGCTTTAATAAGGTCTTCACCATCTCTCCTCTTCTTCATAGTTGGTGTTTGATTAGGAGTGAAGGTGTCCACAGGCGAAAAAATTTACAGCTATGCCACACTTAAATAGAATCCTAACCAGCCACATTCTACGACTGGACCAAGGCAGCTAGCGTTTCATCGCGGGGACTATCACCGGACACTGCTCGCTGAATAGACACTTCTTCACAATGAATATGATGGATAGTCCTCAGTCTGTTTAGAGCATGCATGGAGTCAGAGGAAACTGTCGCGCACGTGCACAGCCGTCAGTGAAATAAGAACCATGGGAGCACCGAATTCACTGATAAACACCTTTGGCAAACTGAAATGACTCATCTGTATTTGGAGAGAGGTGGGCTGGTTGGAATGGACCATGGCCCACACACAATGGTTTAACCGAGGCCAATTTATAAGTATAAGGATTCAAAATTAGGCGAAAATATACGGCAGCTGTTAAAAGGGCTATGTCTCACTTGCCTTGCATATAGTTATAGCTCCTTCCCTTTAACAGTTCAGTTTAGTCGTAAAATGAATCGCTTTACTGAGAGCTTGTGGCTACGCTGCTGAGAGAACTCACAAAAAGTTTCAAGCGAGCCTCCGAGATACCAGACCCCTAGCCAAGTTACAACAACCAATTCGTGTCGAATTCTGTTCTCCAATCGGTAACGCCTCGGTGTCAGCAATTGTAGAAAACGATAAGTTGGTAGCCATGTTGACGCGCCTGAGTCGGCCACTCATTCTATAATAACAAAGGATGTAGCGTTGAACATTGTAGAAACGATAACAATTCATTCTATCATTTTGAACGCTTGGCTACGAATTTTCTATCCGTTTGTTCTGACCACGTAAGTTAACGTCGAGATGATGTCATTCCCATACATTTCGCTAGCATTAACGATTGCAAATTATCAACTTGCCTAGGAGTGCAGTGCTCATAAGTCTAGTTACTAAAGAAAAATCTGAAACAAAGGCGTCATCTTTGGTTTGATGGTGGCAAACTAAACAGACATTATGTCAGAAAAGCCTTAAGACTCCGATCAGGACACTACATCGGCATAGTTTGCATTATTGATGAAAAAAACCGGGCAAGTGCGACTCGGACTCGCGCACTGAGGGTTCCGTACAAACTTGAAAGGTAAATGGCGGTTTACGATTTATGTCTTATTAAAAAGGACTACTTACTAGATCTCGTTCAAACCAATTTTCGGTAGAAGTTTGCATGGTAATGTACATCATATATTTTTTTTAGTTTTATCATTCTCTTATTTTAGAAGTTACAGGGGGGGGGGAGACACATTTTACCACTTTGGAAAAAAAATATATTAGAAACCTCAATATAATTTTTTTCCTAACGAACGAACGAAGACTATAGATTATAGATCCCACACGTATGGCTTTGAAGAAAAATAACTTTTGAGTTTCAGTTCTAAGTATGAGGAACTCCCAAAATTTATTGGTGTTTTTGTGTGAAAATCTTAATGCGGTTCACAGAATACATCTACTTACCAAGTTTCAACAGTAGTAGTATAGTTCTTATGGTTTCGGAAAAAAGTGGCTGTGACATACGGACGGACAGACACAGACATGACGAATCCATAAGGGTTCCGTTTCTTGCCATTTGGCTATGGAACCCTAAAAAGTTAGATCACCAATTTGCAATATGTACTTGTAAACTCGAGGATGTACAACATTGGTTGATAGTGTGTTAAAAATAAAACAGAGAGAAAAATTGTAAAGAGTATGGTCTTAAAGGTTCAATAGGTTACTTAATGGTTTAATTCAAACGATATTATCATACCCTAAGTCTGGTTTAGCAAAACAATTTTGTAGTCCGGCAATAATCTCAGATCCTTAACGTATTATATTTATAATTTATTAAATACTTTATGCACAAACGTACAGCGGCGGACTTAATGCCTTAGGCATTTTTTATCAGTCAACCTTAGGGTGATGCAGAGATAAATAGTGGTAGGTGAAATAAAAGAGAAAAGGCGAATAGGTACAAGAAAATATATACTAATAAACCATAAATATCATACAATTATACAATACATACACAAATTAATAAACTACACTAACAAGTCTCGGTTTCTTCAACTTTGGTCAAGGTTAAAAAAGGTAAATAACAAGTATTGAGCTTGATGAAAAATGTCCGAATGTCAAATAAGTAAATTAGATATCTCGTTTTTATATTAGAAGAAAGTATATGATGCAACTGTTGTTTTTAATAAGTTGTGCAATCAAGGTTATTACTCTGATTGGGACAGGACAAGTCTTGATTGAAAATCGGCTCGTTTATTGGAGCATTCTGGACTAGGATATTTTCGTTGAATTCTTCCCCGAAGAAAAAGCGTGCAAAGAAAACGCCAGTGCATTTAACAGAAAAGGAGACTGTTATTAATGTTTTCAAACACGTTGAAGAACTAGGCCGGAGTTGTTTATTGTACGACACGATGCGACGCTCGCACGTTACCCTGGCAACAATCTAAAAGGATGCGCCCCTGCGCCCTGTGCGCGCGGCGGGCGCCCTGCTCCCGTACAGCGACTGCGCCGTGGACGTCACGTCAGTGCCGTGCCGACAGTTAATTTGACTCTTCTTGTTCATATTTTTATTAGTTTAGTGTTTGTGTTATATTTACAGTCTTATAGTTTTTCTTTATTATATAGGTAAGTGTAATTACATTGTTTTATGTTAAACGCCGGCGGGTAGCGATGCCGGAACCTGTAGCAGTCAACCTGCCACATCACTCGAAACCCAGCTAGTGAGATGCCCCCATTGCTCCCAAGCACGATTTTTAAAGGCGAACGGGGGCTGAAGATTCATTATGGTAAGGTTCACAAACCACATAGTGTACCTTTGTGTCCCCCAGCCACATCCCAAACATCCACATATTCGGAATCACTTTGGAAAACCTTATCAAAATTAAAAAAATCAACACCCATATTAAAGAAAGTTCCCCGGGGCGCGAGACGGTCCATTGCGCTGATTTAGCGCGATGCGTCCGTCTTGCAACCCAGGAAAATACACAAAGTGCTTGGGAGGAACTACTTGAGGACTGAAGACCAAGCATCTGCTGCTGCTGGAACCTGATATAATTGCTGGAACTGAATCATTTCTCAATCACTCAATTGAAGACTCGCGAAGTTACGAATAATGGTTACAATGTTATACGGCGAGATCGTGGAACTCCGTGTGGTGGTGTTATGCTTCTGTCGCGAGCGAGCCTTCTCATGACTCGACGTCGGGATCTTGAAACGGATGGTGGCAATTATACTTAATTCAAGTATAATTCATCAAATACTAATGAAATGGTAACATTATTTTATTTTGTCATTCGTTCACTCGTTCATAATTTTGCACGATTTAAATTTGACAGTGACACCATTTTAAATTTTGTTGCGTCGTCGAAGAGGGGCTCGCACAATAAGATTTGATATATTATACTTATATGTGTTATATTACGATTGAAAATGTCTAAGTCGTGGGGCCATGCCGTTCGCCGCGTCATTTGTTGTGGGTCTGGTGCGAAAGATCGAGCCAATGAGTAAGTATCAATATCTTAATGAATAGTTCATACATTAGGCACTTGAAAAAAGTATTATTTTAATTGTTTTTGTTCATTTCAGGCCGGTGTATGAAAAATTAAACGGGCTGCTCCAGGCCCACGACGCGGCGAACTCGCTGCGCTTGATGGCGGAGTCGGTGGACGAGGTATATACCTACCATTATTGACTGCCACTTTTGTTAAATAATTCATTAGTATGTGGCTATTAGATTAATGATAATAATAATACACAGCGCATTTTTATGATCACTCGAAACACTACACATGTGCTACAATGTACTTTTATATAGAAGGAATACAATTTCATTATTTGTGTTACTTCGACAGATTCGGCCATGGGCGTACCCAGGGGGGGGCAGGGGAGGGCAGCTGCCCCCCCCTGGAAATCTCGCAGAACATGTATGAATTCGCCTAATTACTAATTAAAATGTAAACGGGGCCTTATGCTCTAACTTTTAAATAAACCGCGCCGTAGACACTGGCAAAATGCACGATGCAATTGCCAAAAAACCGCGCGCGACGATGGCGGACGTACATTACCGAATCTAGCCGCTGTATTCGGTAATCTTCGATAGGAAGTTGCGAGCGGCTAGCATTTATTTTATTTGACATGTTATTGTTTTGAAGGAGCTAAATCAAACGTAGTTGATTAAAAAATATTCATTCAATGTCTATATCAAAGTATAGAAATCTGTCTGATTGATATTGTGTTGTGATTGTGACACGCACATACATTCTGCTGAGCAATAATAAAGATAGTTAAGGACATTTGAAATTTTTTTGTAAGTATTTTTTCTGTTATCATTCATAACAGTTTATTCGTAAAAGGAAGCAATGTTGTTCGTACCAAGGTAGGTGTAGGCGATCGGCGGCAGTGATCTCTCGCGCCGAGCCTTGGTACAGGCCATGGTCCGGAGTGAGGAGGAGTGGCAGGCGGTTGCCTCCTTCTGCGAAGCAATAATGCTAGCAAAGGAGGCAGCCGATTGCATCAGGCAACGGTCCTCACGCCCCAACCGCCGCCGGGATCCCGACCCCGATTTCCGACTACCGTAGCCGCGGGCTTCCGGACGGCGAGCAATGGGTGGCTCGCCGTCCGATCGTCCGGTAACTGTCCGAACCAAGTCATCGACGGCGCGTAGTGTTCCGCGCGCGCCTAAAGGAGATGTCAGCAACCGTAGGGGCCCAGCAGGGTCAAGGCCTACTGGGGCCATGTGTGATGCGAAAGTGATCCCCGGGACCCTGGAAAAATAGCAAAGAAAGAACAGGAGTAGGTTTTTAGACAGTAAAAGTCTGACACTATATCCCGCCCGAGAGCGGGGGATGTCATAAGATGATATACCCACCCGAAAAAAAAAATTGCCTGCAGCATTTTGGCTGATGAAACAGCTGATATTGCAGTAAAGGAACAATTATCAATAGGTCTTAGATATTACGATCAAAAGGAAAAAAATGTTAAGGAAGAATTTATCGGATTTGTCGAGTTCCAAAAAATGGATGCTCAAACAATAGCTACTCAAATTAATGGATTTATCGATGCCTTAAACATTGATGTTAACAAATGTGTGGGACAGGGCTACGACGGAGGTGCTACGATGGCAGGAAAAGACGGCGGTGTCCAAAAAATATTGAGAGAAATGTTTAAAAAGGGCTTATATTTTCACTGCGCCTGCCACAAGCTAAACCTAGTAGTAAACGACTTAAATAATGTTCCTGAGATCCGAAACTGCATCGGAACTGTAAAAGACGATAATTTTTTTCAGGAAATCAGTTTTGCGTCAAAAATATGCACCGAAAATACCATTGCTGTGTGAAACAAGGTGGTCGCATAACGTCCCTTAGCTTACAACACCGCTCAAGTCGAAAATGGCGGTTTTTACATTTGAATGCCATTGGATGTAGCTGCGTAATACGCGTCGAACCATTGGTCACTTGATAGAGATTTCAGCCAATCAGAAGCCGTAATTTAAAAAATAGTGACAGCGCTCAAGTCGGTTGGCCTCGCAACACCGCACAAGTCGTTAGTCTGTCAAACTTTGCGCGCGTAAGTTCTTGACGCTCCGTGATTATTCAATTTTTATGTGAATTTTATCGCTGAAAGGTCCATGCAAGAAGTTTTAATGGAAGATTAAGAGGTAAGCTATAGAATAAAGTAATGTTTATTGATTTACGCTTATTAATATAGAAACAAAATGATAATAGAATATGTTCACTACTTACGCGGTGTTTACTAACAATTTTTTCTTAACTTAGGCGGTGTTTCAAAATGTATTTTATTTCTTTTAGGATACTCAATAATTAAAAATACACTATGGATGAAGAAGAAATTGATTCCTGGAGTAATCTGAGTTCAGGTGATGAATTGTTCTGTGCCCAATTACATTTACAATTACAAGAATCAGGACTGATGTCAAAACATAAACGGCGTAAACTAAGTTGCAAAGAAGATAAAAAAAGAATTAAACTAGGTTAGTATTGAAGGTTTGTTTTGAGGTCCGCATTTATTTCTTGTTATTTACATTTTTAGTGCAATAATTCCTATTATTTGTTTTAGATTTGAAGCAAAAAGATAACACTAATTCTTCTGATACCAAAGCATGCAATTCTCCTACTAAATACGAAATTATTGCAACACCAATAAATGATCAAAACTTCGGGGAGTCCATAAAAAGTATTTTAAGTAGCCAGGACAATGTAATCTCAATATTAGATCAAAACATGGACTTGGATATTGAAAACATTGACATTAACAATCTACAAGTTATAGAAAAAGTTGGTAATGATTTCATTGATCTGCAACAGGAACCACCCGAATTTGCTACGGTGGCCATCGAGTATCTTGAGTCTTCTGTATTGGATGTAGCCAATATCACGGTAGAAAATGAGAACGTTGTACAAGAACTAGGAAATGCTGTCCTTAATATAAATTCTGTTAAATCTTTCCCTACTTCAAACCAAGATATTCTCGTATCTACGAATACTCAAGACCCAGTTTCTGATATAGTCACAAACAATACTCAATGTACAGATAAAAATAATACAACCCAAAACAATATGCAGCAATCCAATGTCTCTGCTACTCCATCGTGTTCTTCAAAAGTGGTCATACTCAGTGATGTTCCCTATCACGGTGATTTGTTAAGTCATAAAAAACGACAGAACAAGGCGTCAAAAGACCCAAAGAAATATAAACGCAATATTAATAAAGAATTACGGATGAAAGGTGAAAATTATTTGGGATACAGAAGAGACAGAAAAGCAAAGATTAATGAAACATTTAAAGTGAAACAAGACGTATTTAAGCCTGCAAGATCCATGAAACCACCGTGCACTTCTGCGTTTTGCAAGAAATCTAAACTCAGGTCATGTGACAACATAAATGAAGAACAGCGGAAACATTTGTTTGAAAATTTCTGGCAGAATATGAACTGGGAGCAGCGAAGATCATTTATAACTTCACACGTTAACAAAATACCAAAGAAAATTACTAAAAATCCTGAATCATCCAAAAGAACTGATAGTCGAACTTACGTTTTGACGATTGATAACGTACGTCACCAAGTCTGCAAAAAAATGTTCTTGGCCACTCTTGGAATTAAAGATTGGTTTATCAGATATTGGTTGACAAAAACCGATTGTGCTATGCCTCCCGATTCATCTACTTCAACCAGTAATCGCAGAAATCCAGAGAAAATTGAAGACCACAAATATATTGAAAAGGTTTTAGCAGATCTTCCAAAGATGCCGTCGCATTACTGTCGTGCTAAAACATCACGAGAATATTTAGAACCAGTTTTCACGAACATGACACAGCTTTATAAGACATATAAAGAGAATTGTGAATTAGAGGGTAGAGAATGCCCTGGCCGTAAATTATTTGACAAAATATTTTTGAAACTCAATCTGAGCCTATTCCACCCAAAGAAAGATCAATGCGATGTTTGTTGCAGTCATAAAACTGGAAACATTACGGATGAAGAACACGCTGAACATGTTCTGAAGAAAGATCGAGCTAGGAAAGAGAAAGATACTGACAAAGGAATTGCACAGTCCGGAGCTTGTCACGTGTTCACACAGGATGTTGAATCGGTAAAATTGGCCCCGTATCTTCAAGCTAGTGCAGTTTACTATAAAACTAAATTATGCGTCCATAATTTTACACTATACAATATAGCAACTAAGGAAGTAATGTGTTATTGGTTCGATGAGTCAAATAGCACGCTTGAAGCCTCTGTGTTTGCTTCATGCTTAGTAGACCATTTAGAGAAGGTTTTGAGTCAGAAATTATTGCCTGTGATTTTATATTCCGATGGCTGTTGCGCTCAAAATCGCAATGCTACCTTAAGTAATGCTTTATTACGTTTAGCGATTGAAAAAAATATTGTGATTACTCAAAAGTATCTGGAAAAAGGCCATACTCACATGGAATGTGACTCGGTACACAGTGCAATAGAGTGCAAATTAAAAGGTAAAGAAATTTTCCTTCCACAACAATACATGGCAATAAGTAAAATTGCTAGGAGTGATCCTATGCCTTACGAAGCTCGTTATTTGGACTATAACTTTTTCACAGACTTTTCGAAAGAATTGATTTATAAATCTATACGTCCTGGTAAAAAAACAGGTGACCCAGTCGTCACAGATATACGTATGCTAGAATACAGACCAAATGGCACAATTTGGTACAAAGTTGATTTTGATAACGAGCTACAGCCGTTACCACATCGTCCCACGCCAATTAACAACATTAAACAAATAAATGGCCTGCAGAAATTGTACGCAGCTAGAATACCAATTACAAAGCGGAAGTATCAAGATTTGCAAGACCTAAAAAGTGTATTACCACCTAGTTGCCATTCTTTTTATGATGACCTTCCGCACAGCAATCGCTAAAGACTGAAACTTAGATTAGACTAGAGATTTCGAGTTATTCTTTATTATTTTTATAATTTTATTAATACTATTTATATCTTGTTTCTTTGGAGTTTATTAAAGACTAAAACTAATAATTCAAAATATTTACCTATAATAATAAAAAAATATAATTGCATTTTCGCACTAACTAGAAGTTCCTATGTTACCAAACAACTTTAAGTAATTTATATCAACAATGTGATTCTTAAGATTTAAGTTATAGATACCTAATGTTATAAAGATTTGTTACTTTTCTTGAAATATTTCCTAATAAAAGCTTTTCTTTGGAAATCATCTTTTATTTAATATCTTAATCCCTAACATTTCTGCAAACAACACCGCCTAAATCTAATAAAATATTAGTCAACACAGCTCAAGTCATAAAAAACAAGTTAAAATAAAGTAAATTGTCAAAATAAGTATAAATAATTATTTCTTAACCGCTAACTAGAGTATGTATTAAGTTATGACAGGAATAATCCCCAGATTTTTTAAAATAGACAGTTTTTTACGTCTCCTGTAAAGTTGGTAAAAATGACTTAGGCGGTGTTGTAAGCTAAGGGACGATAAATACAAAAGTATTTCGATGTTTAAAAAGCATTTTTTGGAAATTGTAGAAGGTTTGGAAAAGCTTTCACAGGAAGGTAATTCTGGGACAAGAAAAGTAGCTTTCTAATTGTTATCCGTAGTTGGACAAACCACATTCATAATGTCTTTATTCTATATAAAAGGAGAAACTGACTGACTGACATATCAACGCACAGCCGAAACTGCTGGGACTAGAAGCGTGAAATTTTGCACAAGGTTTCCTTTCTACTACTTTCACGCGAGCAACGCCGCGGGCAGACGCTAGTGTATTATAGACAAATACAATTCGCTGCTGCAACCCGTCGCAAACACATTGCAGTCTAAAACCTTAGATGTAATTATGTGTGCAGAGCACATTCAAACCATAAAAACAGCAAATGCGGAACATAGGCTTTTTGCCGAAGAAGGTACTGAAGAATTATTGAAATCAGCTAATGAAATTGCTAAGGTGTTGAATCTTGAGCCAAGGACAGCAAGCCGCCAACAATATAGGCAAATAATCCAGCTGGTTCGTTAAGCGAATATTTTCGCCGGTCCTTGTATGTACCCTATTTGGATTCATTATCATCCTCATTAGAGGTGAGATTCAGTAAAGAACATTCACCAGCGTTTGCTCTTTCATTGTTACACCCTGCTCAAATAATAAAAATTGCAGCTCCAAAATTAAGAAAATGTATGGACGAAGTATCCAAATTTTATGAATAAGAAGGGATCACATCTGAAGCTGAACTATGGCGCACTTTTTGGGTTAACAAGCAGGAGAACTTCGAAGATTTGGAGATAACGGAATTAATCCAACAAGCAGAATGTTTTTATCCGAAAGTGAAAACATCCCTAGAAATATTACTGGCAATGCCTTATTCCACGGCTACAATTTAAAGATCATAAATGGACTTTGTTTGCTCAGTGTACATAAAAAACTTGTAAACAGTATGGGCGATTCTTTCACGGAAGATGTTATAAACCGTTTTGCAGAAGATCCTCGAAAATTACTTTTAAAGTAGAAGCGATTTAAATAAAATAAAAATGCATGCATAGTTAAATTTACTTTTATTTATTTAACTACCTATAAAGCAGGATCATTTGCGGCTGTTTACATATACCTAATGTTTCATGTAGGTGTGTTTGTGTAGTGTGTATGACAAAACAGCCGAGGACGATCCGACCAAAAAAATCTGACTTGCCCCCTCCTACGCCAGAAGCTGGGTACGCCCATGGATTCGGCGAATATTGCTCCCAATCGCCGACGTGCCAGAGCGCATGCGGCGATTGGAGGTAAACCTCCACCCGCTGCCGGTGTACAGGCCGGAAGACGGCGAGTACATGGAGATGCTGTGAGTAACTCGTAACTACACATTTTGCTTAGGAAACCAAAATAAACATAATTGTGTGTACAACAGGGTTATTTTTTGTACACAATAATAAATTTACTAGTAATCTAAAGCAAATCTTTCATCTTATCCAGCAAATTTATTCTACTCTCTAAAACCCTGCCTCTTGTCTGAAGGACTATAATGTAGTCTACTATTTTTACCCGAGAGCATCAAAGAATGTTTATTACATTTCAGTTTTCAATGTATAGGCTCATGTTCAGTAGTTTTCATTTCTTTTTTTAAAAATCACCATTTTCTTTTTTGCAGTTCAAACGGTCCTCGGCCTGCATCAGTGGAAGTGCATCAGCCACCGACTCCCAGAGTGTGGCAGGCGTGGCTCCTCGAGCGTGTTGATTATGGGGAGCCCTGGTGAATCGCTCCTGTACTAGCGACTCATCAGGGTTCCCCCAATAAACTATGAACTTTTCTCAAGTTTTTTTTATTTTATTGCTATTACCCTTTGTATCTTATTTGAACTCATAGACATGCAAACATGATAACTTTCAACAGGTAAGGCTAATAATAATAGGTGAGTATAAACTAGACAGATTTCAATAGTACAGTCTACAAAGAATGATCCTTTTTATGTTGGATTAGGTATGTATCTAGGAGTTAGGATTGCGTGTAAATATTTTTGGCCTGAGCCAATTTCTTCGTACTTTTCTTATACAGATTCGATCTATATCACAGAATTGTTGGTTCGTCATTTTACGTCCCTGCTCAGTAGGTAGGTATGCCCGACGACGGTATCTTGGAAGTCCTGAAGACTAACTGCGCAATGGACTACCTACTGTATTATTTTACTGTATTTAATTACGTCGTTGCTATTCAAAGAATATTAAAATTACATGTTCAAATAAAACAATTCACTTAAAACTAGGCAGTACGGTTCTATGACTATTGCCTGATATTGAATGGTCATTAACTAAAAAAATTGAAAGAGGTTAGTTATCGTACACTCTGCTCATAGACTGATATACTTAGTTTTGAACTTTTGATCGACATTTGAAACGACATGGAATTTGGATTTTTGTAAGTATTACATTTTTTATAACTACAAATACAAAAGTTTAGCTGTAATATGTTTATTATGAGTGTGTGTATATCTAAGTACTTTTCTTTGAAGTTATTATTGCCAAAGTAGATAATTACTGAACCAGTAGGCCCGATTAATCTTTATAACTTTTTGTTAGGCAAGATGAGGATACAAATCCCAGCGATTGGGTCCCGGAAAGCGGCCCGGGGGGAGCAGCGGGGAGCAGCGGCGAGCCCGGGGGGAGCAGCGGCGAGCCCGCGGAGAAAAGTGGCGAGCCCGGGGGGACCAGCGGCGAGCCCGCGGAGAAAAGCGGCATTGCGGGTCGCCATTCGATGGCGGTTTTGCTGCAGGCGGCAAGAGAGACCGCCCTTATAAATGAGCGACCCGCGAAACGACCGTGCCTCCGACCGGAGTTACCCACGCCCAAAGGGAAAGGCGTGGGTAAAAAATCAAAACATGAATAAATTTTATTATATAAAGCTTGATTTTTTTATTGCACGCTCACAAATACATGTAAATAATTAGCTCACCACGATCAAATATTATTATCACCACGATCAAATATTATTGTGGAATAATATTCGTTCTCGGTAACGTATTACTTCAGTAATAACCCAATAGCGTTCGTAACAAGTGAAATAACATGTGTGTAGACACCCTTACCGATCTTTATTTTACAATGTTTTTGATACAATAGAAATGCACAATGAACGCACAGGTGCGTCGCGCGGCACTCAAAGAAAGAAAAAAATGTATGGCCGCACATATGCGTCGTAAGCACATGGTAAAAGTCCGAAAAACGCGCAGGCGCGTTGTCCGCACTGAATGTGTACGCTAAAATGAGATCGACAGCTTTCTCTTTGTGAAATGGCATTGTATTGCTTTACTAAGGAATGAAGATCCACTAAAAATTACCGTGTTTTTTCTCCAGAACTGTATATTGTATCGAAATCTGATGATGATTCAAAATGAGCACAATAAAACCATCTTTAATTGTTTCGCATTTATTTCGCCTCAACTCATACATAATACGCAGATATTATTAGCAGTGAAGTCTTTTATTTAGTAATGTTGGAAAACTTTATCTTTGGTATTTTTTTTAAAGTACATAATATAATGTAAGCCAGTCAGCCCTTTGATTCATTCCAAAATTAATAGGATTTACTTGCTCTCTTTATCATCTGTTTCTTTACCATTGTTTAGGTACCTTATTAGAAATTATAAGTTGCTAATTCCAAAAACTTAACAAACGTACTGACTATTATGTTTCTAGGTATTCGGCAACAATATGATCATTAGACAACAATGGTGCTAATTGTCACCCTAAGTTTGAACTCTTTTACTCAGATAACATTATATCTATTTAAGAGCGAGCTTTTTACCTGCGGCTCTAAGTCTTTAAGTCTTTGTTATTGTTCTTCAGCGACAAGGCGATGTAATTATGCAGGTCGTATAGTGCTATCTCTTTCTGTCCATTCGGTCTCCCGAACCGTATAAATACGCGAAAATTCTTGTCATTTTATACAGTCTTCTGTTGACCTTTAAAGTGCTTAGCTCGCTCGTGAGGGCAAACGAGCGAGACCAACAAAAAGCTTCTCCGCGCGCAGCAGAGCATCGCGCTACGGACAATAGTCGACGCCCCTCGCTTCGTGATGTCACGACGTCATCCAGCGGGACCTACAAGTTGAGAGCCTGGATTATTTCTGTGGCCGCCTGGCGTCGAACGTGTTCGTGCGTTCCAACGCCTCCAGCTGGTCAAATATTAAAAATATAGCGCCATGGCACGCGCGACCGCCCGATGTTAGGCGCCGCCTCCCCCGCGACTACTACTGCCGGACTAATCATTCACATAGACTCTAAAACACTACATACACTCGGTGCGCGCTGTGTGCTAATTTAATTTATGCATTGCGTGCACCGAATCTCAGTTAATTGCGACTCTACATTCGTGTAAACTCACGCACCAAGTTGCGCGGCGCAGACGCGCACTCGGTTGCATACATGGGCGGTGTTACACACTCAATACAGCCCACACACACACACCCCACACGGTGACCGGCTCGACCTGGAAGCTTGACAGACGGGGGTCACTCACCAACACTGGGGAGCGTCAACAAAATCGGCACCCTTGTCGCTGGGTCTCCCCCGGGCAACCTGGGGTCCCACCTGGCGGGGACTGACCGCCGGGGTGTCGCGAAGAAACGGCGCTATTATTTAAATAGCGTCGTGACGCTCGCACTGTACCATAGACGCCTATAGGCGCCCCAGTGAAGCACCCGTTGTTGCGGGCCCCAAACTCGTCTGCCGCGCCCCTCTAGAAGGACACGTGTTCACGTTGCTTTGAAAATGAGCAATGTTAACGTAGCTTTTACGCGAGTAAAACATACAAACTTAGCGATGGCATTTATGGAGTGTTTGATGGGTGGCGTGGGAGGAAAAATCACAGACGAGGAGTACGAGATACGTTTTCACACGAAAAATATCAAGAGCTGCCCTCAAAAACATTCGACTCCGATATGTTCCTGAATACATGGGAACTCACGAACGAAACAATTTATTGGAAGACCAAATTGACAAAAAAGCACGCGTAACGGTCGTTTGGTCTTTCAAAATCCAGCAAGCCATTTTGGTCCTTATTTGTATCTTACGAAGGAAAAGTTGGTTTTAAACTTTTTATGACTTTTTGATTAGGGAGATAAACGACGAGATAAAAATTTAAATTTGACAGTGACACCATTTTAAATTTTGTTGCGTCGTCGAAGAGGGGCTCGCACAATAAGATTTGATATATTATACTTATATTAGTTATATTACGGGCCATGCCGTTCGCCGCGTCATTTGTTGTGGGTCTGGTGCGAAAGATCGAGCCAATGAGTAAGTATCAATATCTTAATGAATAGTTCATGCATTAGGCACTTGAAAAAAGTATTATTTTAATTGTTTTGTTCATTTCAGGCCGGTGTATGAAAAATTAAACGGGCTGCTCCAGGCCCACGACGCGGCGAACTCGCTGCGCTTGATGGCGGAGTCGGTGGACGAGGTATATACCTACCATTATTGACTGCCACTTTTGTTAAATAATTTATTAGTATGTGGCTATTAGATTAATGATAATAATAATACACAGCGCATTTTTGTGATCACTCGAAACACTACACATGTGCTACAATGTACTTTTATATAGAAGGAATACAATTTCATTATTTGTGTTACTTCGACAGATTCGGCGAATATTGCTCCCAATCGCCAATCCCAATCTTCAAGGTTCTGGACTGGAGTGGACTAGGCATTAATGTCAATGGCGAGTACACCACTCACCTTCGGTTTGCCGATGATATAGTAGTCATGGCTGAAACTACGGAGGAGCTCAGTACAATGCTCGATGACCTTAGTAGAGCTTCCAAAGGAGTGGGTCTTAAAATGAACATGGATAAAACCAGTCATGGTAAATAACCATGTAGCACCCACTCCGATCAAGATCGGAGACTCTGCACTCGAAGTTGTAGACGATTACGTTTACCTGGGACAGACAATCCAGATGGGTAGGTCTAACTTTGAGAAAGAGGTCAATCGTCGAATCCGATTCGGCTGGGCAGCGTTCGGGAAGCTGCGCGGTATCTTCTCGTCCAACATACCACAGTGTCTCAAGACTAAAGTCTATGATCAGTACGTGTTGCCAGTGATGACATATGGCTCTGAAACATGGTCGCTTACAATGGGCCTCATCAGAAGGCTTAAAGTCATCCAAAGAGCAATGGAAAAGGCTATGCTCGGAGTTTCCTTGCGTGATCGCATAAAGAATGAAGATATCCGCAGGAGAACCAAGGTCGCCGACATAGCCCGAAGAATCGCCGACATAGCCCGAAGAATCGCCGACATAGCCCGAAGAATCGCCGACATAGCCCGAAGAATCGCCGACATAGCCCGAAGAATCGCCGACATAGCCCGAAGAATCGCCGACATAGCCCGAAGAATCGCCGACATAGCCCGAAGAATCGCCGACATAGCCCGAAGAATCGCCGACATAGCCCGAAGAATCGCCGACATAGCCCGAAGAATCGCCAAACTTAAGTGGCAGTGGGCAGGGCACATTGCTCGTAGAACGGATGGCCGATGGGGCCGAAAGGTTTTAGAGTGGCGACCGCGCACCGGAAGACGCAGCGTTGGAAGGCCTCCCACAAGGTGGACCGACGACCTGGTGAGGGTCGCGGGAGTGCGGTGGATGCGACAAGCACAGGATCGGTCATTGTGGCGACGCTTGGGGGAGGCCTATGGCCAACAGTGGACGTCTTTCGGCTGAAATGATGATGGTGAATCTTTAACTATAACTACCTGCCAGATCTGTGTATTTCCTAAACTTTTCCTTCGTTTCACCTATAATTTTGCAATAACTAAAACTATAGATTCACTGAAGTCAATGGTCAATGTTTGAGTTGGTATCTCAATTTCACGACAGAATGACAAAATTTGAGGCGGAACTGTCCAAATCACCCAACACTGACACACAAACTGCAACTGCACTGCACTGCACTGACACAAACTACAACTCGGACATAGTTAGTATGTCGAAGTTCCCAATTATTATTAGTCCCACCATTAGTAATAGTACTAATGTTACTTTAAACTAGTTAATAAGACAACAGATGGTACTTTTGACAATTCAGATCAACTTAACAATAAAGTATCTTCTGGCATTCAAGCTAGAGGGGCTAGGCAAAAATCGTTGAATTTGTTTCTTCAAAACATTCAGGGTTTTTCTTCAAAACAATTGGAAATTGAATTATTTTTAGAAAAAACTATGTTTGACATCATTTGTTTTACTGAGCATTGGTTAAAGGATTTTGAAATGCTAATCAATTTTGAGAATTATAATGTGGGCAGTTCTTTTAACCGAAAAACAATGTTACGTGGGGGTTCACTGATCCTAATTAGGAATAGTATTAAATTTAAAACTCGTAAAGATATAGTTGCACTATCCGTTGAACATAGCATTGAACTGTCTTGTGTTGAGCTGGATAGGCATATCATAGTGTGCGTTTACAGGCCCCCTAATTATCAAAACTACTCTATTTTTGAGTCTGTCATGGAAGATGTTATGGCAAAACTTGCAACTGGTAACAAACTAGTAATTATCTGTGGAGACTTTAATGTTAATATTTTGGAAAATAATTCAGATAGCAGCAGATTATTAAATCTCTTCAAATCATTTAATTTATCAAATGTGTTTACAGAACCTACTCGAACTACGACAACTACTGCTACATGTATCGATAATGTTTTTTGTTGCTGCAACTATTTAGAAAAGGCCATTGTAAATTATCTGCCTTCTGATCATAGCGGCCTATTGGTAACTTTTGAATCCAACTTACCGATACAACAAGTGCAGATTCAGTCCAGACCAATAACATCTGGTAAACTCAATAAATTTAACAGCACTTTAATTAGTAAGTTAGGTGATTGGAATCTTGAAGTGAACAATGGTAATTTTTTGTATAACGATTTTTTTTCAATAGTCCAAACTGAGTTCAAGAAGACTTTTGAGAAGAAAACTAAAAGTATCTGCCCTAAGTTTAGATTTAGTGACTGGGCAACTAAAGGAATCAGAATAAGTAGGGAAAGACTTTTTGAGTTGTATGGCCTTAAGCCTATTATTAACACTGAAACTTTTAATAAGTATGTTGCTACATATTCAAAAATGTTTAAAAACACTTGTAAGGCAGCTAAGGCCTTGTACATTGGCAATAAAGTTAAATCAGCAGATAATAAAATAAAAACGGTTTGGAAAATTATAAATAATGAAACCAACAGGAACAAAATACATAATAATGATTACACTTTGGAGACACATCATGGTCTTATTAGCGATAACAAACTAGTTGCAGAAGAATTTGTAAATTTTTTTGCTAGTATACCAACTAAAACCACTGAAGCCCTAGATTCGTCGCCATCGCATGCTTTTGGTTTATTACAGGCAAACGTTGCAGCCTGTTCGACTGAATTTAACTTTAAGCATATAAACCCCTTTACAGTAATAAAAGCGTTTAAACAAATCAAAGTTAAATTGACAGAAGATTTGTGGGGTATGTCTATCAAAGTTTGTACCTCAATTATTGAGACTATAGCGCCGTACTTAGCCTTAATATTTAATTTGTGTATAGATCAAGGAGTCTTTCCTGATCTAATGAAATATAGTAAAGTGATACCACTTTTTAAATCCGGGGACAGTAAAGACACTAATAATTATAGGCCGGTGTCCGTGTTGCCAGTTTTTAGCAAGATATTTGAAAAGGAGATGTTAAATCAAATGCTTAATCATTTTAACACAAATAACATCTTACACAATAAACAGTATGGTTTCACCAAAGGACGTTGTACAACTGACGCTGGTGTCTCCTTACTAAAACACATTTTTAATGCGTGGGAAGAGGCACAGGATGCTATAGGCATCTTCTGTGACCTGTCAAAGGCGTTTGATTGCGTGGTTCATGAAACATTACTCTTGAAACTTGAGCATTACGGACTAGGCAAAACAGCTTTAAGCTTATTAAAATCTTATTTGATTGACAGACAGCAACAAGTTCAAATAAACGGTGTCAATTCGTCGGGATTAAATGTGAAAATGGGGGTACCCCAAGGTTCAATTTTAGGTCCTTTTTTATTTTTAGTTTATATTAATGATTTACCCTATTTGTTGGAAAATAAACTTAATATGGTGTTGTTTGCTGACGACACTTCTTTGATTTTTAAGATAAATAGAAGGACTAATAATCTTGACGACGAAAATTATGCCCTACTGCAGGTCCAAAACTGGTTCACTGCTAATAATCTAGTTTTAAACGGGAAAAAAACTAAATGTATAAGATTTTCCTTACCTAATGTCAAAAGCAGTGATTGTGACGTAGTATTAAACGATGAAAAGCTAGAATTTGTCGATAAAACGGTTTTCCTGGGGATTACGCTTGACTCAAGGCTACAATGGGGTCCTCATTTAACATCTCTTGCAGGACGGCTTAGCTCAGCTGCATATGCTGTTAGAAAAATCCGCCAATTTACGGATGTTGATACCGCTAGACTAGTCTATTTTAGTTATTTTCATAGTATCATGTCATACGGTATCTTACTATGGGGACGGGCTGCAGACATTGACTCAATTTTTATACTACAGAAAAGAGCTATCAGAGCTATTTACAATCTTCGCCGGTGCGATTCTCTAAGGGAACTGTTTAGGGATATTAACATCATGACGGTGCCTTGTCAATATATTTATGAAAACATCATGTACGTTAGAAAAAATCTTCATCTTTTTAGCAAAAGAGGCGATAGACATAATTATGTTACAAGAAATAGGGACCAATTAGTTCAACCAGGTTTTAGACTGGCTAAAGTGGCCTCTTCTTTCATGGGGTACTGTTTGAAATGTTATAATAAAATACCTCCACAAATATTAGAACTCAATGAAACGAAATTTAAATCTTGTATTAAACGCACACTATGCAGGCAAGCATATTATAAGTTGGAGGATTATATTCAAGATAAAAATGCTTGGCTCAATGCTGGTCCAGCTCCTCTACCACCGAGGTATACAAATTGATTAGTTTGGAAATTATTATTATTATTTTTTAATGCTTTTTTTTTTGGGAATTGTAAAATATTATAAGTATTGTATAATGTAGAAGCATTTATTTTCAAAGTTTGTAAATGTGAGTACCATGGAGCTATTTTATGGTTTTTTATGTTACTATTGGACTTGTTTGACATAAATGAGCACGGCAGTTGAGAGTTTGTCATGCTCACTTAAATGTCTCACTGATGGTGGCGCATGTGTTGGATCATTCGGTTCCCTTCAAAATGGTTGAGCTGAGTGGTGCTAATATTAGCGTCATGTTCGTGAACGGACGCTGTCAGTTGAGACAGGTCATCTCTTAGCTGCCAGTTGCTATTTTAATATCTATATTTAGTTTTTATTTTTACTGTATTTACATTGTTCTCACATGATAACGACAAGAAACATGTAACAGTGATATTTGTAATTACAAAACATGATTGAAAAGAGTGTCCATGGAGTTTCTTGCACATTCTTCTCCATAGAGATCTACGCTTTGGAATGTGCAATTAGCATCATTTTTTTTTTTTCTGACTAACTGACTTCTTGACATTTCAAAAGTGCCTGTAAATGGTTTATTTGAAATAAATGCTTTTGAATCTTCTTTTTTGAATCTTTTGACTGCAGTCCGCAGCCCGGTCGATGTAGCAGCAGAGTACGCATATCTTTCAAAACCTTCATACTCCAGGCTCTCAGCTGTCTTCAGCGTCAGATGGAGGTGCTTGCCAGTAATGTTGATGCGCTTGAGATGAGGGGCCGTAGGAAGATGTTGCTTATCCACGGTGTCAGCGAGGTGAACAAAGAGGAGACATCGCTAGTGGTTGCTCAAGTGGTGCGTGACAAATTAAAGCTGGAGACGTTTTCCGCGGCTGATATACGAAGGTTCCATCGAAAGGGCAATCAGGCCAGCACTGGCAGGCCTAGGCCCATTTTAGTGAAGCTGCTAGATGTGGACATCCGGGACAAGATTTGGCATGCAAAAACCAAATTAAAGGGTTCCGGTGTAACTTTATCTGAGTTCCTGACACGGTCGCGGCATCGGGTATTCATGGCTGCACGTGAAAAGTTTGGCGTCACCAATTGCTGGACAAAACAAGGCCATATTTACATTTTGGGGCCTGATGGAAGTAAGTAAGTATTGTCATGCTCACTCAAATGTCTCGCTGATGGTGGCACGTGTTATTGGGTCATTCAGTTCCCTTCAAAATGGTTGAGCTGAGTGGGGCTGATGCACGCGTCATGCTCGTGAACGGGTGCCGTCAGTCATCTCTTTGCTGGCAGTGACTTAATTTCAATTTCTATATTTTTAAATTAGTTTTTATTTTAATTATTATTTCTTATCTACATTGTGCTCACATATTAGAAGCGACAAGAAATATGTAACCAAGATTTATGAATATGATTTAAAAGAGTGTCCATGAAGTTTCTTGCACGTTCTTCTCCATAGAGATCTACGCTTTGGAACGTGCAATTTAGCGTCACTAGTATTTTTTTTTTTGACTGACCGACATTCTGACAATTCAAAAGTGCCTGTAATTGGTCTATTTGAAATAAACGTTTCTGATTTCTGATAAGCATCGTGTCGTCACCCATGGCGAGCTTAATTCTATCGGCGAGCCAAAGCTGGACGCCGCCAATAAGCCACCGGTTGTCGCTTTAAAGAAAAGGCGTGCTGCGGTTACTACTTCTAAAAAGTGATACATCTTCACGACCTGCACTGTTCGGGTATTTATTTCGCTAATCTTTGTTCTTTTGTCGTCATATTACTCTTTGATTTATTTTATTCCTACCCTTCTAACTTTAATTAATTCTTATTTTGTTTTAAAATTTTTGTTCACGCTATGTCAAATGTCTGTATTTTGACACTTGACAGTAATGAATTGTCAAGTCAATAGTTGCGTTCCATTTCTTGTTTGACAATAGTTGACATTCTGAGCATGTTTTGTCTATGGTGACATAGATTACACATGCTGCGTTATTTAACTTCTTTTTATTTGTTTTCACATTTCATATATAGTTGTTAACACACAACTGGCGGGTGGATTATATCAACCTATATACATATTATATATACCTATATAAGCTTAATATATTTGTTTTAATTTATTTGACTGTTACACAATGTCAGATAGTGATAGTTTTTTATCAGTACGCAGTGACAGCTACAGCTTTTCTAGTATCCCGTCGCTGGCTGACATGCTTGAGTCTCAGTTTTCCGATGTTGCAAATAATCTTAATGTAGTCCATATTAATGCTCAAAGTATTCCGGCCCATCACCATGATATGCTGGCAAACCTTGACTGTAAGAACATTCGTGCTATCCTTGTCTCTGAATCATGGCTAAAGCCATGCCTTCCATCCACTTCCTACTCTTTACCTGGATACCAACTGATTAGAAATGATAGCACAGGCTGCGGTGGTGGCGGTGTTGCCATATATCTTAGAGCTACATTCCTTTCAAAGTTGTTAATATGTCATCAAAGCCACCACCGCCAAATGCTGTTAGAAGTCAACCTTCATCATTGAAAGATTCTCCTTGGTGTCTACTACTGTCCCTCTTTGCGTATCGACTATTTTCCTTCTTTTGAAAGTCTCCTGGTACACCTTATTTTTTCTTACAGTCACACTATTAAAATGGGGGATTTCAACACTTGCCTTCTCAAACGCGATTCGCGTTCTTCTTTACTCCAATCCATTTCACACTCCTGTAATTTGTCTCTTCTTCCCCTGACTGCCACTCACCACTTTCCTAACTGTACTCCTTCATTACTTGATATTATACTTGTTTCATCTACTTAACATGTTGCTAAGCATGGACAATGTACCGCTGACGCATTCTCTTATATGTGTTGTTTAAAAAAACACTTTTACACGACAATTTTTTTTTCGCCTTTTTTAACTAGATGAGGCCGGTGTTTCCTAGCTGACTACCCTGAGAAGAAACACCGAAACAAACTCAGGGGTCAAAGTCTCTTTCAAAGTCCATACAGTAAATATGTAATGGTCAAATCACACGAGAACCATGCAGATTTGTCTGAAATGGTTTTGACGTGACAACGTCTTATAAATTGGTTTGCCGGGTGACACTTCAAGAAACTGCGTTACGCTCCGCTCACGTTATGCGCTCACAATGAGAGCGAGTGAGAGGCACGCGTCCCTTCCACTCGGGCATGGTTAGCCCGCCTAAGAGCGAGAGAGAATGACATAAAAAGTGAAATTAATGTTTTAAATATAATTCTTTGTATAAATAAATGTTTTAATGTAAGAGTGAGATATTGGAGCTTGGTGTGTCAGATCACACAGCACAATTTATGAAATTCCCAGTGCAACGAACATGTATTTTAAAATATTATTATGTAAAAAAACGTGATTACAGCAAGGAAAACATTAATCGTTTTAAAAAATGTATTAGCAGCCTCAGTTTTTCTGATATCTACAAAACAGAGAATGGAAATAAAAGCTTTGATTCCTTTTATGAACTATTTAAGCTATTCTACGATCTTTGCTTCCCGATTGTTAAACGTAAAATTTCTACAGTAGCTAAACCACAATGGATCACAAAGGGAATAAAGCGATGTAGTAAAAAGAGACGGACTTTATTGTGGCAATATAGACTAACACGAAATAGTGAGACAAAAACTGCTTTTAAAACATTTTCAAAAAGATATCAAAAAGTGATTAAATTGACACAAAAAGCTCAAAATAGTTATTTTATTGGAACAAGCACAAACAAGTCGAAAGCAACCTGGAAGGTAATAAATAGAATGAAACCTAACATTCCTAAAGCAAATATAAATCGAATTAATGTAAATAACACGTATATAACTAATCCTCAAATGATAGCAGAGCAATTTAATAACTATTTCATAGACTCAGTTCAACCTAGTTCTGATAATTATAAAATATATCAAAACTCTCAAACATCGGGATCGCTTAACTCTTTGTTTATGGAACCAAGCATACCAAAGGATATTTGTAACATAATAAGCAATCTTAAAAATACAAACAGTACCGGCTTTGATGAAATTGACACAAAGGTAGTTAAATCAGTGGCTCCTGTTATAGCACCTATATTAAGTGACATTATAAATAAATGTATTGTAAATGGTACTTTTCCCCAAAAGTTAAAAGTATCTATTATCAAACCCATATATAAAAAAGAAGATAAAACCAAAGTCAATAACTATAGACCTGTAGCACTAATACCAATATTCTCAAAAATATTTGAAAAAGTAATTTATAATAGTGTATATAATTTTCTTGAAAAACAAAAGATTTTTTGCAAGGAACAGATGGGTTTCAGAAAGAATAGAACGATTAATATGGCTATTTATAATTTTCTAGAAAAAATATATCATAACATGGACAATCGAAAACCAGTAATGGCGATGTATATGGATATGACCAGAGCTTTCGATTATGTCGACCATAAAGTTCTATTTACTAAGCTGTACAGGTATGGTATAAGAGGCAACGTACTTAACCTCATTAAATCTTATTTAGAGGGCAGACAACAAATTACTCAGATAAGTCAAGTAGACATTAGGTCCAAAACTGAGATAATATACTCGTCTAGCTCAAGAGTATTATATTACGGTGTTCCGCAGGGCTCCGTGTTAGGACCCTTGCTTTTTATTTGTTACATTAATGAGTTCCCTAATATAATCAGCCACCAAATGTCCTTATTTGCCGACGACAGCACAGTAATATATAACAGTGGTAGTAATAAAGATATAGTAGATGACATAAATACTAGTCTTATAACAATTATTGACTGGCTAAAAATTAATAACCTTCAAATTAATCTTGCCAAAACTAAAGTGATGAATTTTAAAATAAGACAAAATATACTATCAAACTTGCAAATAAACTATAAAGGAGACCAAATATTTGAAACAAGGACAACAAAGTTTCTTGGACTACACATTGACAACGATATGTCATGGAGGACTCAAATTGAAAATGTGTGTGCAAAGCTCAGTAAGTTTTCTTATGCTCTCTATATGCTAGGTAAAATTTCGAATAAAACCGCACTCCTAGCAGCGTATCATGGTTATGTCGGATCGACTTTAAGATATGGTATTCTATTCTGGGGCAATGCGGCAAAAGTTCAAGAGGTATTAATAGCACAGAAAAAATGCATTAGAGCAATATGTAAAATAAAGCGAACGGATTCGTGTAAATCACATTTTCAAAATTTAAAGATATTGACTGTACCATCACTCTATGTCTATGAAGCTTGTATTTTTGTTAAAAATAATATGTATTTATTTAAATCTGTAAAGAGTCAACGACGTTCACATAAATTGCATCTGCTTCAGACTAAAACAAAATTTTATCACAAAAGCATATTTGCAATGGCTCCTAAGTTATATAATAAGTTACCTGAGCAAGTGATAAGCAGCAAAAATGTAAATGAGTTCAAAAGAAATCTTTTTAAATTATTAAATGACAAGGTATATTATTCCATTAATGAATTTCTTAATGACAAATGATATTTGACTTATTTAAATTTATCATTTTATATATTGACATTATTTACTCTTTTGACTGACTATTACTTTATTTATTTGAATGTGACATGCAATTAGTTGTTAATTAAACTGTGACTAGTTAGACCTTATTTTAATTGTTGACATTTTATTTTTTAATTATTATTGTATTCTAATTTTTATTTTGCAATTTATAAATATTACAAATTCGAACCATTACAATATTGATAATATTTGTATGCCTTCTGGCGGGACATTGTTGGGACATTATATTTTTTGTACATCTTTAACCATACCCTATGTTCACAAATAAATATATTATTATTATTATTATTATTATTATTATTATTAAATTGTTACTATTATTTCATCCATCTTCCTACTATACGAATGAATATTCACATTAAAATTATTTTACCACTCAAAGTCGTTGTCACGTAAAACTTTCGCCCGTATACCGACTTTACAGGCAACCAATTTTTTTGAAGAAAGAACCATACAAATTGTCCAGTCAGTGCAAGCATTTGTCAGTATTCGTAAAGCTCAACTCAGGACTACTAAGGAGCTGAACGACTTGACGAACAATACCAAAGAAAGGACATTTGGGTAGGCCGCAGAAAATACTCAAATTGCCAGCCTCGTTAAAATTACTGAAAAAGGATAAAAAAGCAATCGACATAGTCCTCGCGTGATTGTGTGATTTATTGATTATGGGTGGCGGTGTATTTGCATGTTTTTTTTTGTATATTTAGGGTGAAGCATCGGACCGATCACTGTCACCGGAGGCTCCCCCCTACTCTCACGTCACCAGCGCGCCCTACAAGGAGGCTGCCGCAAACGGTAATACTTTTCCTCTTCTGTTCGATTTGCAATATTTCTGTATTTGTTACAGTAGGATTTCAGTGATTACTTAACGTTTGAATATTTTAGGATGATTGGTCGCCACGTCCTTCAGCGTCTCGGGACAGGTCACGATCCCCAATATTTATAAATCTGCCGTCGCAATCGTAAGTTTATATCTACTGATATTATTTATGAATAGTTATCTTCCGTATCAGACCGATATGGACGTATGTGAAATAAATTTAGTAAAATTATTTATTTTTACAGCGTACTGGCTCCTGAGACCCTGCCACAAGACGCCGTAATTCGGATTTTTGGGGTGGATGGCCAACCGCTGGACGCTGAAATTTTTGAATCTATTTTTTTTTTATTATGGATAGACAGTGGTCAAACACTGTCTCACCTGATGGTAAGCGATGATGTGGCCGACGATGGAACACGCTTGCCTAGAAGTAACCTGATTGCTCTTGACTAGATCCCTAAGTCGTAGCAGGCTGTCAGGAAAAACAGACTTCCGTAGGGAATTCCACTCCTTAGCTGAACACACAATGAATGTATTCTCAAAACGCTTCCGTGTGAATGGGATGTCTATCATGTACCGGTAGCGCAACGCCGCCGTACCCCTAGTGGTCCGATGATGGAACGGATTTGATGAAATCACCTGCTTAAAGTTTATTAAATGTAAAATTACAGAAAAAGTTTCTGATAACGTCTATGTTTTAAAAGACCTTAATAAGGGTTCAACTGGACGTTATCATGTTAAAGATATTATTAAATTTTAATTTGGTTTTCAAGTTTGGCATTCTAAAATACTACTTAGGACATTTGGTTTTCAAGTTTGGCATTCTAAAATACTTCTTAGGACATTTTTTTTTCAACCCCACACAAACGTTTTTCATATCGAAGGATCTTATTTTTTTTCCTGTATACTTTTTTTTCCTGTATACATTTATTTATTACACCTTTTTTTACAATTGTCATTTGAGATTTGCTTCTTAAGTTTTGTGGATCTTTTTTCTTGATTCCGCAGCTTTTTGCTACTGTGCCCGGAAAGTCGTGGTGTAGTCTCGATCATAGTATGCCGTTTTTTGCTATTGTGCTCGGAAGGTTGGTAGTGTTGTGCCGATCACAATATGCGTTTTTTAAGATGTTTGTGCTCGGAAAATCGGTGGTGTTATACCAGTCACAACATTCTTTCTCAAAAAACTGCATCCTTGCGTATGCCGTTTTTTGTTTTTTGTTTTTTTATCGGTGGTGTTATACCGGTCACAACATTTTCTTCTTTGTTCTCTAGCACCAAAGGTGATGCGAGATTTGATACTATGTTTCACGGTTATAATTTGTTCTTGCTAGTGTCAGTGGCGATGGTGCCTAACTGTACTCATATAGACAAATCTTTGAATTTTTCTTATAAGACAGCGGCAATTGCGCCTAACTGTTTTCAAATTAACCTACTTGGTTACTCTAATATACTTGCTAGTCGGTGGCAATGGTGCCTAACCGTACTCAATTTAGTTTTTTTTGTTCGTAGCCTTATACACGTTGGTCAGCGACAATTCTGCTTAGCTATACTAGCGATATTTTCTTGAATTAAGCTAGTTAGTCAGTGGCGTAGGTGCCTAACTGCACTCATATTGGTTCTTTTGGTATTGTAAGTCGGTTGGTGGTCTAACTGTACTTATTTTAAATGCATGTTATTTTAAGGATCTATACACTAGCGATACTACAAGATTGTATTTATTTCTGGTTTGTTGATTCTATAGTCTTATTACTCCGTTGTTTTCTAGAACAATTTTTTTTGGGTTTATTGTTTTTGGAATTTATAATTTTTTTTTTCCCTTTTTAACTAAGCTTTCGCTTTAGTCTTTTGCTTTTTTTCTAGCATAAAAGAAATTCTTTCTTTAATTTTTTTCGGGGAGGGATGTCATGTAACGAGACGAAATCGTCTCGTTACATGATTCGCTTTTAGGCGATTTCCGAACCGATAATGTGAAGGCGTTCCTAAAAGGTCGTGTAGCCAAGTAAGCAAATCTTTTTTTTAAAAGTGAGCTGTCAGATTTGTTTTTTTTCACTTTCTGACCCGATGATGCGAGAGCGTGCAGCTATTTTTGTTTCTGCCAAATTATTTTTTTAATCGGCTCCCATAGCCGCTAATTTGTGCCCTGTAATGGCCTAAAAGAGAGAGAACGAGTCCATCCTCTGTTTTCTAATAGGATTGCTACATTTTTTCTGGTAAGAATTCATTTTTCGATTTCTACATGATGCGTGACAACGCATGTGGGTTTTCGTTCCCGCATCTTATATCTCATTGTTCTTTTACAGTTGAAGTGATTTTTCGCCCACCTATTTATTTTGATAAAGGCGCACTCAACATATTACAAGAAAAAAACGGTAAGTTTTCCCTAAAAAATATGCGACCTCGTGTTTGAAACTCAAATTTTCCTGAACCTAATGATTCCAATCGTTTGTTTCATTCGCCTGGCGTTTTTTTTTTATTTATCTTTTCTCATATTCCTCGAAATTGGAATCCCTTTGGATTGGTCTGCATTGCCCCGCCTGGATGAGGATTAATTTATTCATTATATAAACTTCTTCAAAGATGCAACAATACTATTTTAGTTCCACTTCAATCCTCTAAATTTAATGTCATTTTTTTAAGTATCTCATGGGTATTTATGCCTGGTCATGAACTGCGGGCCGGAAGAAATTAAAGACTAAATATATTTATAATCTTTTATTTTCCTCATATGGCCTCCCGCCAGAAGAGTTTAAGTTTTTTATGTCTTTTGGCCTTGTTTTCAAACTCATCATCTTCCTGCCCTTGTCCCGTGTTATTTGGGGTCGGCGCAACATGTTTTTTTCTTCCATTCTGCCCTGTCACTCGTCATGCTATCATTAACTTCCTTTTCTTTCATATCACTCTTCACACAATCCATCCATCTTTTCTTTTCTTTGGCCTTGTTTTCAAACTAAAAAAAAAAAATATTTACTAACTTCACTTTTGCGATTTTATTTATTTGCGTATTTCTTACTAAAAACTTACATGTCTTATTTGCTTGTTTATTGCATTGCCTGTTTATTTTTTGGGTGTTTTATTTTATAATAGTGAGGCCCACGAATGCGAGGTGCGCGGCGTAGGGGTGTGTGGGTGCGTGGTGGACGAGGCGGTCCAGGTAGACCGCCACCGGTGGCGGAAGTGGTGGATGTGGTAGTGGCCCACGATCGTGGTGGTCGTAGCGGACGTGGCAGAGGTCGTAGCGGACGTGGCAGAGGTCGTAGCGGACGTGGCAGAGGTCGTAGCGGACGTGGCAGAGGTCGTAGCGGACGTGGCAGAGGTCGCGGAGGCCGTGCGCGTCCAGATAGACCTGGCCCTCGCACGATTGATGAGTAAGTCTTATAGCTTGATTAACGCTTTATTATTCTTTGACATTAATCTATTTCTTTTTTTCTAATCAAAATCATTGTGGGTACTACAAATCATTGTGGGTACTACAATTTAATAAATTTGAATTTTAGGATCGTCTTCCGGGATATAGACGAGCTGCCTGAAAGCCACGGCCTTGATTCGCCCTTACATCCAAAAAGGATGCGCATGTGGCAACCGTAAGTAGATCTGCTAGAGTATGTTATTGGAACGTAGATATTTTGGTTATAATATTTACTAGCGAGTTTTAACTAACTTTTGTCTTAAAATGTCCATCTAGGCCAAATCCCGCACGAGGACCACCACCACAACCAAGGCTGACACCACCATCGCCGTCAACACCACGGACGCCGTCAACACCACCCTTGCTGTCACCACTACCGTCGCCATCAGCACCACCATTACCATGCTCGCAGTCAATGTAAGTTGCTATTTTGTGACTTTTCTTTTTATCTGTTTAAATAAGGTTACTACAACGCTGTTTTTCCAGGTATATTGAATGCGGTAATGCATCGGTGGCTAATTCCCCGATGCAGCCTCTAGCACCTTGTCATCGTCCACTCCGGGAAAACGATATTTCAATCCTCGTCAATTGTGGTAAAACCTGTTCATTTTATTTAGGTCTTGGGACATATTTCTGGTTCACACCAAATCTGAACAGATTATTTATTATTTGTCTCTCAGGAAGCGACGATGACTCGGAAGATGACGACGACGAGTCAGGTGGGATAGTGCCTGCTATAATTCCAAGGGCGTTTCGGAGCCTTCTAGAGACGCCCTTGGATAATGAAGACGAGCAGGAAGACCCAGCGCCTGCCACAAGTTCAGTCCCTGCTGGGGACTGGGAGCTCGCAGATGTGCTGCCTGAGACGACAGAACAGCCAAGGGAGCTATTTGATTTTGACTGGAGAGATTTTCCGACTACTTCTATTCCACCTGAATCGAGGCGGGAAAAGTTCTCCGAAAAAATAAATTACATGCCTGGCAACATCAAAATATGTCAAAAATCAAAACGATGTCGAAGCAACGGTCGGTTAATGCGGCGCAGGTAAGTTTTTGAATATTTTTTAATATAAGGAGTGATTTATATGGGTTCGCCATGCATTAAATATTATTTCAAAGTGACGGTTTATTATATGGTACCAAATAATAACCCAGTACAGTACTGTAACAACAACGTTGTAAGTTGCACCTAAAACTAATTGTCCATTATACTTCACACTGCCAATTGCTCACAATGCTATCACTGTTTTTGTTTAGGAAGCGGGTTGGGCAATGCCAACTAATTAGTATTTTGGTTTTGTATGAGTTGCATGTATCAAATAAGCTTTTTCCTTTTGTTTTAGCGATTAATACGCTCCCGCACGAATAGGCTAGTTGCTTTGGTCCCGCCTGAACATGCAAGCTCCGATTGTAGTGACGCTTCGTCTACCGAAGAACTTCAAATAACAAATAAAACGTCGAACAACCAAGATTCTTCGGATGAAAGCAGCTTGATATCAGTAGATTCGGCCTTAGAGGCACTGAATATTTTAGAATCATCCGAAGATGAAATTACAGATAACAATGCAATTAATCTACCACTCACACCAATATTACAAAATGTTTTTCCGTCTCAAAATTAACCAAATTACGATGCTATACTTTCTGTAAGTTCCTTACCATCACATTACAAGTGGAAGAAAGAATTATTTTTTCATCGGGCTGAAGTTGATGAAAATACGCCACTGATGCCGAGTGAAGACGAACAACAACCTCTTTCGTTCTTTTATCGTTTTTTTACACCGAATATAATAAAAGATATAGTGGATCTTATCAAATGTATACTCTGTTCAGGTAAAAGGAAGATCCATAGAACTTACTATGAAGTTTCTAATTTTTCTTGCCATAAAATTTTTAATGGGTTTTGTACATATGCCTAGACACTGATACTGATTATTGGAGCCACAGGATTAGATTTAATTGCCGATCTCATGCCACTAAAGCGATACCAAACAATTAGACGTTACATAGATTTAACGACAATAATTTAGACGACGGTGATAGATACTTCAAAGTTCGACCAGTAGTGGAAAAAATTAGACAAAACTGCCTGCAGATATACGAGGAACAATATAACGAGGATAAAATAAAACGTTACAGCAAAGAACATAAAGCAAGGGTTGATGTCGACTGCCCTAAGATAGTCAAAAACTATAATAAAAATATGGGCGGGGTCGACTTGGCTGATATGCTAATATTCCTCTAAAAACACGAAGATGGGGTATCTTTCTATTTTTGCCCAGTTGATTGATATAAGCATCAATAATGCATGGCTTTTGTATCGACAAAATAATAATAAGGAAATGTCATTGAAAGAGTTAGATATATTTGAAAAACTTGTGAAAAAAGGAAAACCAGTCAAAGAACGGAGTTATATTACGGGAGATATAAAAGAAGATAGAAAAATTAAGAAACCTGTGGTAGCAAGACCGATTGAAGATATACGCTATGATCAAGTAGGTCATTTTCCAGATTCGTGTAGCAATGGTAGATGCCGTTACTGTAAGGATGGTAAAACAAACGTTGTATGTATTAAAAAAAAAACCCTGTGTCCTAATAGTTATCCATAAGACTGTTCATAGCTAACGTATTGGGTATAATATTGGTGTTTTGGGAGTTCAAACTGTCAATTAAATTAATCCCTTATACATACACTTCTCGAATGTTTTTGACATGACTTCACCGGTTTTTTAAAAAGGCTTAACAAAACGGAAATTCTTGGAGCTTTCTAGTTTAAAATAATTTTCAAATCCACTAGTAATTTATTAAACATTTTTACAACTTGTAATGAGGTTTATGCATAACAATTTTAAAATTAGGTACAACTTTATTTCTAAACTCATTTCAACTACGAGAGCTTGCCATGGTTATTTTCTCGTCTACAGACTAGTATTCATGGATATATTTTTGTAAATCAACTTACAACACAAGTGTGATGAATCATAAACTTCAAGCTCCAGTTATATAAATATTTTATTCACTTTGATCAACACAATTTCATATTTATCATTCTATTAACAATCATTTTGAAATACACGGATTGGTAGGACATGTTCACTGTTCAACAGCTCAAAGCAGACCCCCTATGTCCAGAATGACAATTACAAGCTCAATGTTTCCCCACCACAAACTTTCACAAATACTCGGTCGGTTTATCAATAATTAACTGCAAGTAAATATTTCATTTTAACAATTTTGATAATTATTTTTATACAAAGCAAATACCTACATAAACTCTAATACTACAAATTATTACTTAATGTCTACAACGAATGCCTTAAGTTCATGTAACTCCTAGCGCCATCTATCACTTATAGATGAAAGTTTAACGATTTATGAATATTTTCTTTAAAAAATTGGTTGCCTGTAAAGTCGGTATACGGGCGAAAGTTTTACGTGACAACGACTTTGAGTGGTAAAATAATTTTAATGTGAATATTCATTCGTATAGTAGGAAGAAGGATGAAATAATAGTAACAATTTAAAACATTTATTTATACAAAGAATTATATTTAAAACATTAATTTCACTTTTTATGTCTGTCTCTCTCGCTCTTAGGCGGGCTAACCATGCCCGAGTGGAAGGGACGCGTGCCTCTCACTCGCTCTCATTGTGAGCGCATAACGTGAGCGGAGCGTAACGCAGTTTCTTGAAGTGTCACCCGGCAAACCAATTTATAAGACGTTGTCACGTCAAAAATCATTACACAAGTATGTACAAGAAGGGCAATGTTAGAACCTTTAAACGCTAAAATGAGATCGACAGCGCTCTATGTGAAATGGCATTGTATTGCTTTTCTAAGGAATGAAGATCCACTAAAAATTATAACCGTGTTTTTTCCCTCTCGCGCGTTTCTCGTACACACGGGTGTACGAGAGAGTTTAGTGCCCATCGCGCAATGGTACACACGGGTGTACGAGAGTGACTTGCACCGATTGGATATTTTTTCTGTGACGTATATTTTCAAGTTGCAACCCGTTCTTTATTTGATTGAACAGAATAGTTCATTCGCTTTCTATTAAAATATTTTCCATTGGCAATATCGATACATGGAATGAAGAAGATTGAAAAAAATAAAGTGATCCGTCATTCAGCTTTCTGTCACTTTTTGGAGCCATTGTTGCGTGTGGTTGCGTGCGGACGGAAATCATGCTTCCAATTAGAAAACGGTGAGTAATCTTATAAGATTTATATAGAATTACTGAGGTGTAGATTACGTTGCAAGTGTTTGTTTTTGGAAAAGTAATAAATATGCCAGTGAAAAAGTGACGAAACTTGTGAAGATGCGTATTTTTTTCCGTCATGGCCGTCGTGTTTCGACTTGTTTTAGTGCAAAATTTATCTCGAAATGCTTTGACATCTACATAAGTTGTTAGTTTATTTACCTATAAACATAATGAGTTACTACAAAGTGATATAATTGCATATTGTTATCATAATAGTTGTTGAAAGAAAATAAACCGGTAAAAATGGCGCCAAATTCGTAAACATTGCATAAAGTACAGACTGCAAAAAATTTTTTTCGATAATTTTTTTGTTGTGATTATTGAATACTCAGTATAACGTAAATATTGTCTTAGTGTTCATAGCTATGAAAGCCAAATGTAAAGATTGTTTTATTTTTCGATTTTATATTTTTCATGATCAAAAAATTTTATTTTCTTCTTTTTTACGTTATTTCGCATTTACTTAGGCAGGGTATTATATTATACTTAGCAGGCATTTATGGGTTGAGTTGGGTGATCAAAACATTGTACAAGTACTAATGTTTTTCATTTTATTTTAAGATTACGTTCTCGAAGCGTCACCCCTGTTGGGGATGACCGGGACAGCCGTGGCAGCCCCGGGCCTAACCAGCTACCCTCGGCTCGTCGGGCCCTGTTATTGGACCTCATAAGGAAGGCCCCGGAACGGGAAATTTACGGTCCCTCACCACCACGGTGAGTGTATTTTTCATAGCGTTACCTACAGTGTTTCTTTAGTTTCAGTGGTGTAATTTGTAATTGTTTCTTTTTAGGTC
This sequence comes from Mythimna pallens, assembly GCA_961205895.1. Lineage (NCBI taxonomy): Eukaryota > Metazoa > Arthropoda > Insecta > Lepidoptera > Noctuidae > Mythimna > Mythimna pallens. The sequence goes on along the minus strand of OY540851.1, from coordinate 3,268,522 downwards.
TCGAGCTGTCCACCAACACACAACCAAACACCTGGGGGTTCTCTACGGTTGACCGATTCGACGGTGCCGATCGAGAATTCCCCAGGTGGAAGAGTCCACATCAGCGAAGCAGGGCAGTCCAGGCCTAGCCTGGACTTGCCTATTGGGTAAGGTAATTTTCCTTCACAGTCCTCCTAGGCTATCACGGTGCCATGGGTGTACGACATTGCATTTATTTGTATTATCTTTATCTAGGGCTGATGAGGCAGAGCTCATGGATGATTTAGAATTGGACGACGACGCGATCATGGAGCTCCAGTCTAAACATCCCGGGTTCATCCAGCAGAGGTTGAGGAGGCTGCGAGGTGGCGACGCACCGTGGCCATCGAAGGTGCCAACTAAAGCCAGCGCCAGAGCAACACGGTTGCTCTGGCTTCTCTTGTCTCTAGTGCCATGTCTGAAGCAAGCGTTTCCTCCGAAATTGATGTTCGTAAATCAACTTCGAGGGAAAAATTGCCTTCACGGACGGTAGCTAGAGATTATGGTAGTGACCCCGACAGCGATATCGAGGACGTATACGATGTCTCGGCCATACCAGTTGTCAGGAATGGAATTCCTGACTCCGAGGAGCTTGAGGAACCGGTAGAGGCTTTGATAAACGAGGTCGATACGGGGATGGATAACGCTATCGATACTCTTTTGGATGATTCGAGTAGTTTCAAGTGGCAAGAAGACTTTGGATCATTCAGGGCTGTTCGTGAGAATTTCTCAGGTCCTACCCCTGGGTCAGTCAAAGACTACGATTCACCCTATGATGCCTTTACCGATATTTGGGACGAGGAAATCAAAGGGTTGATAGTCACGGAAACTAACCGATATGCCCATCAGGTTATCGATGCTGAGCGTGAAGCAGGGACATTGAAAGCATCATCTCGCCTTCATTCGTGGACGGACACAAATGCAGACGAAATAATGACTTTATTCGGGATGTTTATATATATGGCTATCGACTTGCGGTCGTCGATAACTGAATATTGGTCATCAGACGATGTGCTCCATTTGCCGGGGTTCAAACGTCTGATAACCTATAATCGGTACATTTTGCTAAATAAGTTTCTTCATTTCGTGGACAATTCAGCTGACGCAAGTCAGCCAATGTCGCGAAATGAGGGTGCTTATTTAGCAAAACAATCGGCCAAGCTGAGGAAGGTGGCTCCTATTATTGAACATCTCAGTAATAAGTTCAATTCCTTGTACAACCTAGGTGCTGAATTCAGCATCGATGAGTCTTTGACCTTATTCAAGGGTCGTTTGTCCTGGATCCAAACAATAAGGTCAAAGGCTGCACGATTTGGAATCAAGTCGTATGAACTATGTGAGTCCCGCACTGGTTATATGTCGAGATTCCAAATCTACACCGGTAAAGATGACAGTACTGATGGTAATCCATTACTTGGCGTCGATTTGGGAGGGAAGAGCACTAAAGTAGTTCTAGAGCTTTTGCAAGGTCTCGAACATCGGGGGCATTGTGTGGTGATGGATAATTTTTACAATTGTCCAGCATTAGCACGGTACCTCAAGAGTTTAGGCTTTGATTGCTTTGGAACTCTTCGTGTGAACCGTCGAAACGTTCCTAGTGCCATTGCAAAGGTTCCGAGGAAAGTGAGAGTGAGTGTGTTGATCTAAAGGATCAAAAGCTCTCCATGTATCCGTTAGAGCGAAAGAGATGCCTGAAATGGTATATGAAGATTTTCAAAAGGTTAATGAATGTGAGTGTGCATAATGCGTTTGTGCTGTACCGAAGTTCAATGGCTCGCAGAGATAAATTGGCTGAATCGCATCGTGAGTTTCGCTTTGAACTTGCAAGGTCTCAGATCAAACGGCATCGGCCCTGTTTGACAGAGATTAGCCAAGTTCCAGGGGATCTCATGAGGCTGAGGCGAGATATCGTACACGAGCCAATGTACACATCGGGCAGATCGAATAGAAAGCGATGTATGATATGTTATCGACAGAAGAAAACTAAATTGATTCATTCTCGGTGCGTTCAGTGCGATATATATCTTTGCTTTGAAGACTGCTGGAGAATTTGGCATTCTGCAGCAGAGCTTCCGGGCGAAGATCTTATAGAGCGGCCGAGACCGAAGCGCCGAGACTAATCATTTTAGGGCATGGTCGTGAAGCGTGGTTGTTTTATGAATGTGGTGTGGTGATCTGGGGCCTCTCGTGCGGGTCGCGTTTCGACGGGACGTCTAACCGTTGAACATATCTCGTTTATTACTGCTTCAGTTGCTGCTATTGGAGGCGTTACTACTATCGGGGACGAGACGATAGCCTAGTAACGCCTTCTGCGTTGGCATATTCATCGGGGACTGGTATCTTACGGGACAGATATCAGTCTCAGTTTGTGCATTGTAAATAATGTACGAATACTCATTATATGTAATGTACAAATACATTTGTAATTTTTGCTTTAGTCTGAGATTACGCATTGTGAAATTGTATATTTTTGAAAATAAAACCCATACAGGACAAAACCCCAATGTATATCCTAGCTGTTACAATAAAGTGTACCACCTTCAATATATCTATGTAAATGTACGAATACATTTGTTATTTTTGCTTTAGTCTGAGATTGCGCATAGTGAAATTGTATATTTTTGAAAATAAAACCCATAATACAGGACAAAACCCCAATGTTTATCCTAGCTGTTACAATAAAGTGTACCACCTTCAATATATCTATGTAAATGTACGAATACATTTGTTATTTTTGCTTTAGTCTGAGATTGAGTATTGTGAAATTGTATATTTTTGAAAGTAAAACCCATAATACAGGACAAAATCTCAATGTGTAAAGTGAACCTTATGACAAAATATATGTTTTTACATTTTTATTTTTATTCTTTTATTTTTTCATAACATAAATAAATTCCCTGAAAAGAAGTACATTTTATTCCAAATCATTCAAAGGCTTCTCTGAGAAAGGAAGGAAGATTGGTGGTTGATGCAGTTGTTAGTAAGTATATAACTGAACGAGCGACGACTTAGTGAGGGTCGTGGAAATCCACTGGATGCGAGACACAGAACCGGTCATTGTTGCGATGTTTGGGGTTAGGCCTTTATCCAGCAGTGGATGTCTTTCAGCTGAAATGATGATGATATGTATAAAGATCATCGTCTAGTTTTTTGAATGACGTAGGGATCCGATAAGAAAGGATTACTCAAAATTCTATCAAAAACGGGGGGGGGGGGGATTTGTGTGGAAACATATACTTTCCCGTGGTTGAAACCGCTGGTAAAAGCAAAAGTGCAGGTGAGGCTTGGGTCCCCATGGATGTTGAATGGGACCCCTATACACCCCGCTAGTCTATATTGGTATATAACTAACATATCAACGCAAATCCGAAAAACACATGAAATAGGAGTGTGACATTTCGCACAATTCCTTAGCACTGTTCTTTGTATGACGAAGGTATCCGATAAGAAAAGATTAATCTAAATTCTATCCCAAAGGGGGAGAAAAATTTTCATTTTCACTCAAAAATATAGGTACATAAAACATGCAATAATTAGCCACTCTGAGATAATAATACAAGACGTACAATGATTTAGTTTCACTATATCAGATCTTGACAAAATTTATACGAATCTACCTTGGGAGTATTTTGCTTTTCAAATATATCTTTTTTTATCCATACTAAATCGATTGAACTACTACTGGCTACTTTTACTTACCACAAAATCTAAATACCTTGATAAAAACATACTTACACGCGAACAACACCTACTATTCTGGTTCTAACGGTTTTATAAAATATAAATGAAAATAAAATAAAAAAACTTTTTTTGTAAAACAATATTACAAAAAAAGTTTATTTACAATAAAGTAGCATTACTAACAGTAACATAACAAAAATCATTATAAACACCACTAATAACACATTATAAAAATACAGTAAAAAATTTATAGTACATCGAAAATTTCTTCTCGTAACCTTTTTCTGGCAACAGTACCTCGGTGTACCTATCTCGTCAGTGTTTACATTTTGCGCGCCAGTAATGGCGCGCCTTTTTGTTGAGTTGCGGAAAAAGTGATTGTGTCGTGTAATTATTGTGTTTTGATGTGATATGAGTTATATTGTTTTTGCGCAAATGTATGGACTATCGTATTCAAGTGTTTTTATCGAGAATATAAATGTGTGTGGTTTTGGTGTAATGTGAGAAAGTTAAAGGTTTAAGAAAATTTGCAAAATGCCAATTTATCTCGTCGCTACGAAGTCAGGTCAGTTTCATTTATTTATAATCTTACACAGTTCGATAGGAAAACTAATGGGCTTTCCGGGAAGGTATAATTTATTGCATATAATTATCAATATAACCACGAAATTTGCGTTTTTCTCATGGTCAAACCAAAAAAAAAGAATAATCGAAAAATGCTCGACGCGTGAGGTATTTTGGTTCGCGAACGTTCGAGAGGATATTGTATCGAAATCTGATGATGATTCAAAATGAGCACAATAAAACCATCTTTAATTGTTTCGCATTTATTTCGTCTCTATGTCCTAAACTCATACATAATACGCAGATATTATAAGCAGTGAAGTCTTTTATTTAGTAATATTGGAAAACTTTATCTTTGGTATTTTTTTTAAGTACATAATATAATGTAAGCCAGTCAGCCCTTTGATTCATTCCAAAATTAATAGGATTTACTTCACTCTTTATCATCTGTTTCTTTACCATTGTTTAGGTACCTTATTGGAAATTATAAGTTGCTAATTCCAAAAACTTAAAAACGTACCGACTATTATGTTTCTAGGTATTCGGCAACAACATGATCATTAGACAACAATGGTGCTAATTGTCACCCTAAGTTTGAACTCTTTTACTCAGATAACATTATATCTATTTAAGAGCGAGCTTTTTACCTGCGGCTCTAAGTCTTTAAGTCTTTGTTATTGTTCTTCAGCGACAAGGCGATGTAATTATGCAGGTCGTATAGTGCTATCTCTTTCTGTCCATTCGGTCTCTCGAACCGTATAAATACGCGAAAATTCTTGTCATTTTATACAGTCTTCTGTTGACCTTTAAAGTGCTTGGCTCGCTCGTGAGGGCAAACGAGCGAGACCAACAAAAAGCTTCTCCGCGCGCAGCAGAGCATCGCGCTACGGACAATAGTCGACGCCCCTCGCTTCGTGATGTCACGACGTCATCCAGCGGGACCTACAAGTTGAGAGCCTGGATTATTTCTGTGGCCGCCTGGCGTCGAACGTGTTCGTGCGTTCCAACGCCTCCAGCTGGTCAAATATTAAAAATATAGCGCCATGGCACGCGCGACCGCCCAATGTTAGGCGCCGCCTCCCCCGCGACTACTACTGCCGGACTAATCATTCACATAGACTCTAAAACACTACATACACTCGGTGCGCGCTGTGTGCTAATTTAATTTATGCATTGCGTGCGCCGAATCTCAGACAATTGCGACTCTACATTCGTGTAAACTCACGCACCAAGTTGCGCGGCGCAGACGCGCACTCGGTTGCATACATGGGCGGTGTTACACACTCAATACCGCCCACACACACACCCACACGACCCCTGAGTCTGGAGCGTGACCGGCTCGACCTGGACGCTTGACAGACGGGGGTCACTCACCAACATTGGGGAGCGTCAACAAAATCGGCATCCTTGTCGCTGGTCGTCACCCGCTGTGTCTCCCCCGGGCAACCTGGGGTCCCACCTGGCGGGGACTGACCGCCGGGGTGTCGCGAAGAAACGGCGCTATTATTTAAATAGCGTCGTGACGCTCGCACTGTACCATAGACGCCTATAGGCGCCCCAGTGAAGCACCCGTTGTTGCGGGCCCCAAACTCGTCTGCCGCGCCCCTCTAGAAGGACACGTGTTCACGTTGCTTTGAAAATGAGCAATGTTAACGTAGCTTTTACGCGAGTAAAACATACAAACTTAGCGATGGCATTTATGGAGTGTTTGATGGGTGGCGTGGGAGGAAAAATCACAGACGAGGAGTACGAGATACGTTTTCACACGAAAAATATCAAGAGCTGCCCTCAAAAACATTCGACTCCGATATGTTCCTGAATACATGGGAACTCACGAACGAAACAATTTATTGGAAGACCAAATTGACAAAAAAGCACGCGTAACGGTAGTTTGGTCTTTCAAAATCCAGCAAGGCATTTTGGTCCTTACTTGTATCTTACGAAGGAAAAGTTGGTTTTAAACTTTTTATGACTTTTTGATTAGGGAGATAAACGACGAGATAAAAATTTAAATTTGACAGTGACACCATTTTAAATTTTGTTGCGTCGTCGAAGAGGGGCTCGCACAATAAGATTTGATATATTATACTTATATTAGTTATATTACGGGCCATGCCGTTCGCCGCGTCATTTGTTGTGGGTCTGGTGCGAAAGATCGAGCCAATGAGTAAGTATCAATATCTTAATGAATAGTTCATGCATTAGGCACTTGAAAAAAGTATTATTTTAATTGTTTTGTTCATTTCAGGCCGGTGTATGAAAAATTAAACGGGCTGCTCCAGGCCCACGACGCGGCGAACTCGCTGCGCTTGATGGCGGAGTCGGTGGACGAGGTATATACCTACCATTATTGACTGCCACTTTTGTTAAATAATTCATTAGTATGTGGCTATTAGATTAATGATAATAATAATACACAGCGCATTTTTATGATCACTCGAAACACTACACATGTGCTACAATGTACTTTTATATAGAAGAAATACAATTTCATTATTTGTGTTACTTCGACAGATTCGGCGAATATTGCTCCCAATCGCCGACGTGCCAGAGCGCATGCGGCGATTGGAGGTAAACCTCCACCCGCTGCTGGTGCACAGGCCGGAAGACGGCGAGTACATGGAGATGCTGTGAGTAACTCGTAACTACACATTTTGCTTAGGAAACCAAAATAAACATAATTGTGTGTACAACAGGGTTATTTTTTGTACACAATAATAAATTTACTAGCAATCTAAAGCAAATCTTTCATCTTATCCAGCAAATTTATTCTACTCTCTAAAACCCTGCCTCTTGTCTGAAGGACTATAATGTAGTCTACTATTTTTACCCGAGAGCATCAAAAAAAGTTTATTACATTTCAGTTTTCAATGTATAGGCTCATGTTCAGTAGTTTTCATTCCTTTTTTTAAACGTCCCACCATTTTCTTTTTTGCAGTTCAAACGGTTCTCGGCCTGCACCAGTGGAAGTGCATCAGCCACCGACTCCCAGAGTGTGGCAGGCGTGGCTCCTCGAGCGTATTGATTATGGGGAGCCCTGGTGAATCGCTCCTGTACTAGCGACTCATCAGGGCTCCCCCAATAAACTATGAACTTTTCTCAAGTTTTTTCATTTTATTGCAATTACCCTTTGTATCTTATTTGAACTCATAGACATGCAAACATGATAACTTTCAACAGGTAAGGCTAATAATAATAGGTGAGTATAAACTAGACATAGATTTCAATAGTACAGTCTACAAAGAATGATCCTTTTTATGTTGGATTAGGTATGTATCTAGGAGTTAGGATTGCGTGTAAATATTTTTGGCCTGAGCCAATTTCTTCGTACTTTTCTTATACAGATTCGATCTAATCACAGAATTGTTGGTTCGTCATTTTACGTCCCTGCTCAGTAGGTAGGTATGCCCGACGACGGTATCTTGGAAGTCCTGAAGACTAACTGCGCAATGGACTACCTACTGTATTATTTTACTGTATTTAAATACGTCGTTGCTATTCAAAGAATATTAAAATTACATGTTCAAATAAAACAATTCACTTAAAACTAGGCAGTACGGTTTTATGACTATTGCCTGATATTGAATGTTCATAAACTAAAAAAATTGAAAGAGGTTAGTTATCGTACACTCTGCTCATAGACTGATATACTTAGTTTTGAACTTTTGATTGACATTTGAAACGACATGGAATTTGGATTTTTTTAAGTATTACATTTTTTATAACTACAAATACAAAAGTTTAGTTGTAATATGTTTATTATGAGTGTGTGTATATCTAAGTACTTTTCTTTGAAGTTATTATTGCCAAAGTAGATAATTACTAAACCAGTAGGCCCGATTATATCTTTATAACTTTTTGTTAGGCAAGATGAGGATACAAATCCCAGCGATTGGGTCCCGGAAGGCGGCGCCGGGGGTAGCGGCAAGCCCGGGGGGAGCAGCGGCGAGCCCGGGGGAACCAGCGGCGAGCCCGCGGAGAAAAGCGGCATTGCGGGTCGCCATTCGATGGCGGTTTTGCTGCAGGCGGCAAAAGAGACAGCCCTTATAAATAAGCGACCCGCGAAACGACCGTGCTTCGTGCGGGTAAAAAATCAAAACATTAATAAATTTTATTATATAAAGCTTGATTTTTTATTGCACGCTCACAAATATATGTAAATAATTAGCTTCCTAAAGACACGACTCGGAAAACTAGTTGCGGTGGGTATCACCACGATCAAAGATTATTATGGAATAATATTCGTTCTCGGTAACGTATTACTTCAGTAATAACCCAATAGCGTTCGTAACAAGTGAAATAACATGTGTGTAGACAACCTTACCGATCTTTATTTTACAATGTTTTTGATACAATAGAAATGCACAATGAACGCACAGGTGCGTCGCGCGGCACGCGAAGAAAGAAAAAAAATGTATGGACGCACATATGCGTCGTAAGCACATGGTAAAAGTCCGAAAAACGCGCAGGCGCGTTGTCCGCACTGAATGTGCAAAACGGAAATTCTTGGAGAGCTTTCTAGTTTAAAAAGGGCAAGTGTTTAAAATAATTTTCAAATCCACTAGTAATTTATTAAATATTTTTACAACTTGTAATGAGGGCTCTATGCATAACAATTTTAAAATTAGGTACAACTTTATTTCTGAACTCATTTCAACTACGACAGCTTGCCATGGATATTTTCTCGTCGACTAGTATTCATGGATATATTTTTGTAAATCAACTAACAACACAGGTATGTACAAAAAGGGCAATGTTAGAACCTTTAAACGCTAAAATGAGATCGACAGCTTTCTCTTTGTCAAATGGCATTGGCTTTTCTAAGGAATGAAGATCCACTAAAAATTATAACCGTGTTTTTTCTCCAGAACTGTATATTGTATCGAAATCTGATGATGATTCAAAATGAGCACAATAAAACCATCTTTAATTGTTTCGCATTTATTTCGTCTCTATGTCCTCAACTCATACATATGTTGGAAAACTTTATCTTTGGTATTTTTTTTAAAGTACATAATATAATGTAAGCCAGACAGCCCTTTGATTCATTCCAAAATTAATAGGATTTACTTCTCTCTTTATCATCTGTTTCTTTACCATTGTTTAGGTACCTTATTGGAAATTATAAGTTGCTAATTCCAAAAACTTAAAAACGTACCGACTATTATGTTTCTAGGTATTCGGCAACAACATGATCATTAGACAACAATGGTGCTAATTGTCACCCTAAGTTTGAACTCTTTTACTCAGATAACATTATATCCATTTAAGAGCGAGCTTTTTACCTGCGGCTCTAAGTCTTTAAGTCTTTGTTATTGTGCTTTAGCGACAAGGCGATGTAATTATGCAGGTCGTATAGTGCTATCTCTTTCTGTCCATTCGGTCTCTCGAACCGTATAAATACGCGAAAATTCTTGTCATTTTATACAGTCTTCTGTTGACCTTTAAAGTGCTTGGCTTGCCCTCACGAGCGAGACCAACAAAAGGCTTCTCCGCGCGCAGCAGAGCATCGCGCTACGGAGGATAGTCGACGCCCCTCGCTTCGTGATGTCACGACGTCATCCAGCGAGACCTACAAGTTGAGAACCTGGATTAATTCTGTGGCCGCCTGGCGTCGAACATGTTCATGCGTTCCGACGCCTCCAGCTGGTCAAATATTAAAAATATAGCGCCATGGCACGCGCGACCGCCCGATGTTAGGCGCCGCCTCCCCCGCGACTACTACTGCCGGACTGTAAATCATTCACATAGACTCTAAAACACTACATACACTCGGTGCGCGCTGTGTGCTAATTTAATTTATGCATTGCGTGCGCCGAATCTCAGACAATTGCGACTCTACATTCGTGTAAACTCACGCACCAAGTTGCGCGGCGCAGACGCGCACTCGGTTGCATACACGACCCCTGAGTCTGGAGCGTGACCGGCTCGACCTAGAAGCTTGACAGACGGGGGTCACTCACCAACATTGGGGAGCGTCAACAAAATCGGCATCCTTGTCGCTGGTCGTCACCCGCTGTGTCTCCCCCGGGCAACCTGGGGTCCCACCTGGCGGGGACTGACCGCCGGGGTGTCGCGAAGAAACGGCGCTATTATTTAAATAGCGTCGTGACGCTCGCACTGTACCATAGACGCCTATAGGCGCCCCAGTGAAGCACCCGTTGTTGCGGGCCCCAAACTCGTCTGCCGCGCCCCTCTGGAGGGACATGTGTTCACGTTGCTTTGAAAATGAGCAATGTTAACGTAGCTTTTACGCGAGTAAAACATACTAACTTAGCGATGGCATTTATGGAGTGTTTGATGGGTGGCGTGGGAGGAAAAATCACAGACGAGGAGTACGAGATACGTTTTCACACGAAAACTATCAAGAGCTGCCCTCAAAAACATTCGACTCCGATATATTCCTGAATACATGGGAACTCACGAACGAAATAATTTATTGGAAGACCAAATATCGAAAATACCAGGACATCTTGTCTCAGGAGCAATGGAAATCATGCGAAAGACAAGAAAAACAAGTGAAAGACGAAGTCAAGAAGCACAAAACAATCTTGAAGAATTTAGACATGATGAGACGGATGTTCGTTGTTTCGGATGATGAAAAATATTTCTCGCAGTCGATTGATCCGGGCGTGTTAAAGCCATTGTGAATTATCTCAAAGCAAATCAAAGTGATGATGAAATTTTTTATATTCTGGTAAGACGATATCGCGGTCAGAAAAACGAATTTGACCAAATATTTTATCTTATATACGCAACATGGTCGTTGTACGGAGAGTTCAGAATACGGCCGTCACGTCGTAGTAGTGCAAGTGCAAGTGAAAGATTCTTTTTGAATAATGACTTTCATTTCCTTTTGTGTGTTATTGCAACATTATATGTAACAATTTAGGTTATGTAGTACACTGTAAGCATACTATTGTAAATTAATAAATAAATAATTTTATGATAATCTTTATTCTTTTATTTACGTAACACTTTTCCTGTAACATTTCTGATATATATTTAGAAAGGAATGATTTGTTATGCTTTTTTCGGCGCGGGTACATAGTTGCAATAGTTCGCACGGAAAATGTCGCTCTATCGAAATTCTATAATTTTAATTAACTTAATATACACAATTTTATGATTGATAATCTTTAACTTTTGTCTTAATTTTCTTTCTTTATCTTAACTTTTGTATGTAGACCACATACATACGCTTCGGCAGGTTATACAGAAGACAGAGGAGTATAACTTGCCTCTATGGTTAGCGTTCGTGGACTACGAAAAAGCTTTTGATTCGATCGAGACTTGGGCTGTACTGCAGTCTCTCCAACGGTGCCAGATTGACTATCGGTACATCGAAGTGCTGAAGTGTTAAGTATGTGTGCGTGTGCCTACGCACTTCTAAGTAAGGTTACAAATAAACGTCAGTGCGTTACTAGCAAGCCGTTGTTTCACTCGTCTGTCCTCGTACTTATCATTGGCGACGAGTAGTATTTACCCACGTAAATAAAAAGTAAAAATGTCCGGTACAGTTTTTGGCATTTTATCGGTGTTTGATCACAATGTGCAGTCTTGGGAGACCTACAAGTGCCGCATTAAGCAATGGTTTGTGGCAAATGACATCACGGGGACGAGCGATCCGGCGGGAACAAAGCGACGAGCTATCTTGCTGAGCGCACTCGCGGATGGCACACATAAGCTGGCAGCGGATCTCGCGTTGCCAAAGCAGCTGCAGGACGTACCTTTCGACGACGTGCTTAGGCTGTTGGACGAGCATTTTACCCCTAAACGGTGTGGATTCGGGGAGCGTAGCAAGTTTTACGAAGCTATGCAACAAGAAGGGGAGACGTATGCACAATGGGCCGCAAGATTGCGCGGGCTGACAGCGCACTGCGGGTTCTCGAACGTGGAAGAAGCGCTACGGGACAAATTTGTCATGGGGATGTTGCCGGGATCTGACAGAGAGAAGCTCTTCGCAAAAGATCTGGCAGGCCTGACATTGAGCAAGGCAATGGAGTTAGCGGAGAATGCGCGGAGCGCTCGAGCAGCAGCGGGTGCCGGGATGCAGTCCGCGTCGCGCGAATTGTTCAAGATCGCGCAGGCTCCGGAATCAGTGACTCCACCGCAGCGGAAGGCTGCACCTAGTGCAGGGGTCAAAGTGCAGTGTCAGGTGTGCGGTTATCATAACCATGAGACATCGCAGTGTCGGTTCGCAAAGGCGAAATGTAGGAAATGTAATGCTACGGGGCATTTACGTAAGATGTGCACAAAAATAAATTATGTCGAATCAAAAGCTGAGGATGAAAGCGACGACGGTAAGTGTTTTAATATTCGGTCAGTTAAAGGGGAACCGATGACGGAAACGGTTACGGTCTCAGGGATCGAATTAAAATTCGAGATAGATAGCGGCTCGGCCGTAACTGCGATTTCTGAAGGTACATACAAAAAACATTTTAGCAATGTACCATTGTCGGCGACTAGTAAACGGTTGTTTTCATATACGGGTGATAAAATCCCCTGTGTGGGAATCGCGCAGTTACAAGTAACTTATGCGAAAACAACGCACTCGCTGTGTGTTTACGTCGTGCGAGACGGTGGGCCGCCGATACTGGGTCGCGATTTTATTTCAAAGTTTAAGTTAGAATTGTTAATGCCAATACAATATTGTAAACAATAGGATGAAAATAAATTGGTTGATACATTGCAACGTCGCTATCCTTCGGTGTTTTCGGATAAGTTAGGGTTATTCAATAAATTTAAAGTGAAATTACAAGTGAAGGAAGACGCGAAACCAGTTTTTGTACGGGCCAGACCGATAGCTTTCGCTTTGAAAGATAAAGTAGACAAAGAAATAGATCGTTTATTAGGGTTAGGCATTTTGAAACCCGTGGATCACGCGCGGTATGCGTCGCCAATCGTGCCCGTATTGAAGCAAAATGGATCTATACGTATATGCGCTGATTTTTCTACCGGTGTAAACAAACAGTTAGTTATCGATCAGTATCCTTTGCCAACGGTAACTGAACTCTTTGCTAAGTTATATGGGGGTCAGCAGTTTACTAAATTAGACTTGTCAAATGCTTACAATCAGTTTATGTTGGACGATGAGTCACAAGAATTAACTTGCATAAACACACACAGGGGAATTTATAAACAAACGCGCCTTTGTTTTGGTATAGCGAGCGCGCCGGCCGTGTTCCAGCGCGCCGGCCGTGTTCCAGCGCGCGATGGAGGGCGTGCTGGGTGGCGTGCCCGGCACACTTTGCTTGCTCGACGATATTTTAGTAACCGGTAAAACGAGATCGGAGCACTTAGATAGATTACACCTAGTGCTGCTAAAATTACAAGAGGCGGGACTTACCTTACAAAAAGATAAGTGTGTGTTTTTCAGTGATGAGGTTAATTATTTAGGGTACGTGATAAATAAAGATGGACTTCATAAATCACCGCAAAAAATTAAAGCCATGACGGAGGCACCGGTGCCAACTAATATTAATCAATTACAGTCATTTTTGGGGCTGGTTAATTATTATAGGAACTTTGTCCCAAACGCCTCTTCGATTTTATGCCCTTTGTATAAGTTGTTGAGAAGGGGTACTAAGTGGTGTTGGACACGGGAGCATGAAGAAGCGTTTATGACAATTAAAAAAAGTTTAGCGTCAGATCAAGTATTAACTCACTTTAACCCAGATGCAACTATAATTCTAACGGTTGATGCATCACCGTTAGGCCTTTCTGCAATATTATCACAATTAGAACCCGATGGGTCGGAGAGGCCGATCTCATTTGCGTCGCGAACTCTTAGTACAGCTGAGAAAAGTTACTCGCAAATACAAAAGGAAGCGACCGCGATTATTTTTGGGGTAAGGCGGTTCCACCAATATTTATATGGCAGGGCGGTTCCGTTCATTCTCCGGACCAATCATAAACCGTTATTGTCAATTTTTGGACCGCATCGTGGTATACCAGAAGTTTCAGCGAACAGACTACAGAGATACGCATTATTTCTGAGCGGTTATAATTATAAAATCGAATATGTTCGTAGCGCAAATAACAGCGCGGATTTCCTATCTCGCGCTTGCCTACCTGAGGGGGCAGGTACGGAAGGGGGCGTGCGGGGCATAGATTCAACGATGCCAGATCTCGATCGTGCCTCATACATTAATTTCGTGGTAGAGGGCAGTCTACCTGTAACCGTGAACTTATTACGCGAGGCGACAAATACAGATGTGACCTTGCGCAGGGTGGTACATTTTGTGTTGAATGGATGGCCGAGGAAAATAGATGATGAGGCGATTAAGCCGTATCATGCGTGTAGGATGCAATTGTCTTATGAAAAAGGGTGTGTTATGAGAGGGCACAAGGTTGTAGTTCCGGAAACATTACAAGAAAAAATTTTAATGGAACTGCACCAATCCCATTTAGGAATTGTAAAGACAAAGGCGGAGGCGCGAGCACGTGTGTGGTTCCCGGGGTTAGATGCGGCGTTAGAGCGGATGATAGGAGCATGTGACGTGTGCATGCAACTACGGCCATCACCGGCGCGGGCGCCGATTGCGCACTGGGAATATCCGTCAACACCCTTTTACCGGGTACATATTGATTTTCTAGGGCCTATTAACGGTAACACCTTTTTAGTAGTAGTAGATGCGTATACCAAGTGGGTCGAGGTTTATAATATGAAGTGCAGTACGTCAACTTCAGCGACAATTGACAAATTATACGAGTTCATGTCAAGATTTGGTATCCCGCATACACTAGTCAGCGACAATGGTACATCTTTCACGTCATATGAATTTGAGGCTTTTTGTAGGGTGAACGGAATTTCACACGTGACTTCACCGACATACCACGCGGCCAGCAATGGGCAGGCAGAAAGCTACGTGAAGATAGTGAAAAAGGGTATCAAAACAAGCTTGCTTACTGGTAATGGAGCACGAAATTCAAATAATTTACTTTTGAAGTACTTGTTTGACTACAGAAATTCCGTTCACACAACAACCGGGTCTTCACCCGCTGAGCTGGTCTATGGTCGGAAGCTTAGAGCGCGTCTAGATCTAATTAAACCAAAATCGCCGTCGCCATTATCCTCGGCTCTTGCTAACTTGGTTAAACATAAACAGTGTTTGCAAAGTAAGACGGGTGGACATAATACACAAGAATTTGCCCCCGGAGACAAAGTTTATTATAAAAATCAAACAATTAATGGTAAATACACTTGGTGCAAAGGAACAGTGATAAAAAAAATTGGCAAAGTATTGTATTTAATCAGAGACGAAATTACTTCAATTACTCAAAGAAAACATAAAAATCAAATTATGCTGTATAAAGGTGACGATTGCAAAAACAGAAGAGACATAGATATAGACCTAGAGGAGCAAAGTGGTGACCCAACGTCAGAAACGCAAGTTTCGCAAGCAATGTCGCAAACGGACACTGGTGAAGGGGGTGAGCACACAACAAGGGCAACAGATTGTATGAACCAGACAAGAGCGGACACTGCTCCAAGTTTACCCCTAGATACGCACTCACAGTCTGTATCATCAGACCAAGCCGAGGAAGAGGAGGAGGAATTCGAGGAGGCATTGCCTGGTTCTCCTAGCTCTGGTCAAACAGGAGAAGCGTCACCGCAACAGCAGGCAGGTGAGCCAGCGGCCACAACACGGTCTAGACGCAATCAGCCTAAAATCAACTACAAATTATTCTATTAGTATGTATGTTTAGCTTTAGGTTTGCGTAGCTTAATTATTAGATAGTATGACTAAGCTAAGGGGAGGAGTGTTAAGTATGTGTGCGTGTGCCTACGCACCTCTAAGTAAGGTCACAAATAAACGTCAGTGCGTTACTAGCAAGCCGTTGAAATACCCAGCGGTGGGGAATTTGAGGATGCGACGGAAGGGCGAACTAGTCCTAGCTCGGCAGAAGAGGCGCCGAGCTCGGGGCCGATAGGGGTCGCCCTTGCGAATAATAGGAAGGTGTCGGAACGACGCAAGGCGGAGCGCGCTCAAGCGAAAAGAGAGAGGGAGGAGAGGGGAGTCGGGAAAGCCAAGGAATGTCGCCAGATAATCCGACGACATGTGGAGGCAATAGGCAATGCTGTACCCGCACTCCTTTCTGAGTTAAACGCGGGGCATCTTCTATCTAGTGACTCGGATACAACGGACAATGGGGGAGGCAGTTCACCACCCATACAGTCTCTAGCCATAAAGGAGGAGACGGTGAGATCAGCCCAGGAGCAGGTACATAGAGAGGTAATGCCAGTACCTGCAGTAACAAACCAGGGTCAGAAGCAGGCGAGGGAGCGTCCATTACCGGAGGAGGAAAAACCTGAATGGGAGGGATCAGTGGCTGAAGCAGCCCGCGATGTTGTCGATTCAACAGTCCGACAGTATAGTACCATGTCTTTGTCTGTGCGTGAGCTACAACTGGGCACTTTGAGAGGTTTATCAGAGGGTAGTTACTACAACCTCTTAAGCACAGTACCTCCCAGCTTTGGTGCAGAAGCAGACTATGAATCGGGGTTAGACGGGCAGGAGGGGGAGCGAAAGAAGGGGGATACCCAACAGGAGCAAGCTAAACCGGGCATGTGGACAACCAAAAAAGACAGACAACCAGGAGAGGAGGGACAAACTTCTTCACCGAAGTTGAAGCAGAAGAAAAGGACATCTGCTAAGGCCGAGATTCTAGCGAAGAGAATTGCTGGAACGAAGGAACAGTTTACAAGGGTGAGAGGCTTTGTAGCTAACGGGAATATTGATCAAAAATTCTGTGCTGCAGTATGCGCCCGATTGTTGTCCAGAGTATCTTTAGACAGTTTTAGACGGTCGGGGGGAGAAGCAAAGGAGAGTCGTTTGCTCTATGAAAATTTAAAGATATGGGCCTTGAAAATCGACCCGGAGGTAGAGAAGAAGAGGGGCGCTTCGGCGTTGGATACTGCCGACGAAGACAGGAAAGTCGGCGAATTGCGAAACCTGCAAGGACGCTCGAGTACAGAAGCCTTAGCGGACCTGGGGAGAGCAGCGAGTGGTGTACAGGCAGAGCAGATGCTTCGGATCGGCGGGGAGGCCCTTATTCTAAACGGGCCTTGTGCCTCCCTCCTCGCCGAGAAGAAGGTCTGTGCCTTCTGTCTTGCCGCTGAGCTGCTTAACACACAGGTTGTTGATGTAGACATCAGTAGAGAGAGAAAAGGGGAAGCGCAACCCTTTGAACTGGTGCGCAATTTAATACTGGCGGGGAGTAATGGTGCGGGTTTAGCAATGGCCCGTGCACATAACAAAGAGATGCATGCTAAGAACGGCAACATACACATGATCCACGCTTCAACAGCACCGCGGGTAGATGTTATTGCAACAGCTGTTAATAAGGCTAGTCAGCCGATTAAACACCGACACGTGACCAGACAGCCTGAGGTTGCAAGGCAGAGAAGCATACAGGAAGAGGTACCATTGCTTACTTACGGTATGACCACATCCGCAGGGGTATTTCCGTCAGTGCGTTACTAGCAAGCCGTTGTTTCACTCGTCTGTCCTCGTACTTATCATTGGCGACGAGTAGTATTTACCCACGTAAATAAAAAGTAAAAATGTCCGGTACAGTTTTTGGCATTTTATCGGTGTTTGATCACAATGTGCAGTCTTGGGAGACCTACAAGTGCCGCATTAAGCAATGGTTTGTGGCAAATGACATCACGGGGACGAGCGATCCGGCGGGAACAAAGCGACGAGCTATCTTGCTGAGCGCACTCGCGGATGGCACACATAAGCTGGCAGCGGATCTCGCGTTGCCAAAGCAGCTGCAGGACGTACCTTTCGACGACGTGCTTAGGCTGTTGGACGAGCATTTTACCCCTAAACGGTGTGGATTCGGGGAGCGTAGCAAGTTTTACGAAGCTATGCAACAAGAAGGGGAGACGTATGCACAATGGGCCGCAAGATTGCGCGGGCTGACAGCGCACTGCGGGTTCTCGAACGTGGAAGAAGCGCTACGGGACAAATTTGTCATGGGGATGTTGCCGGGATCTGACAGAGAGAAGCTCTTCGCAAAAGATCTGGCAGGCCTGACATTGAGCAAGGCAATGGAGTTAGCGGAGAATGCGCGGAGCGCTCGAGCAGCAGCGGGTGCCGGGATGCAGTCCGCGTCGCGCGAATTGTTCAAGATCGCACAGGCTCCGGAATCAGTGACTCCACCGCAGCGGAAGGCTGCACCTAGTGCAGGGGTCAAAGTGCAGTGTCAGGTGTGCGGTTATCATAACCATGAGACATCGCAGTGTCGGTTCGCAAAGGCGAAATGTAGGAAATGTAATGCTACGGGGCATTTACGTAAGATGTGCACAAAAATAAATTATGTCGAATCAAAAGCTGAGGATGAAAGCGACGACGGTAAGTGTTTTAATATTCGGTCAGTTAAAGGGGAACCGATGACGGAAACGGTTACGGTCTCAGGGATCGAATTAAAATTCGAGATAGATAGCGGCTCGGCCGTAACTGCGATTTCTGAAGGTACATACAAAAAACATTTTAGCAATGTACCATTGTCGGCGACTAGTAAACGGTTGTTTTCATATACGGGTGATAAAATCCCCTGTGTGGGAATCGCGCAGTTACAAGTAACTTATGCGAAAACAACGCACTCGCTGTGTGTTTACGTCGTGCGAGACGGTGGGCCGCCGATACTGGGTCGCGATTTTATTTCAAAGTTTAAGTTAGAATTGTTAATGCCAATACAATATTGTAAACAATAGGATGAAAATAAATTGGTTGATACATTGCAACGTCGCTATCCTTCGGTGTTTTCGGATAAGTTAGGGTTATTCAATAAATTTAAAGTGAAATTACAAGTGAAGGAAGACGCGAAACCAGTTTTTGTACGGGCCAGACCGATAGCTTTCGCTTTGAAAGATAAAGTAGACAAAGAAATAGATCGTTTATTAGGGTTAGGCATTTTGAAACCCGTGGATCACGCGCGGTATGCGTCGCCAATCGTGCCCGTATTGAAGCAAAATGGATCTATACGTATATGCGCTGATTTTTCTACCGGTGTAAACAAACAGTTAGTTATCGATCAGTATCCTTTGCCAACGGTAACTGAACTCTTTGCTAAGTTATATGGGGGTCAGCAGTTTACTAAATTAGACTTGTCAAATGCTTACAATCAGTTTATGTTGGACGATGAGTCACAAGAATTAACTTGCATAAACACACACAGGGGAATTTATAAACAAACGCGCCTTTGTTTTGGTATAGCGAGCGCGCCGGCCGTGTTCCAGCGCGCCGGCCGTGTTCCAGCGCGCCGGCCGTGTTCCAGCGCGCGATGGAGGGCGTGCTGGGTGGCGTGCCCGGCACACTTTGCTTGCTCGACGATATTTTAGTAACCGGTAAAACGAGATCGGAGCACTTAGATAGATTACACCTTTTTTTTTTTTTTTTTTTTTTTTTTTTTAAGGTGGGAAATCATCCAAATGACTTCTCGCGATCTGGGTGGAGCGCGAGGGCGTGTCAGACTTTTACTGACTAAAACCACACCTGTATCCTTCAATTACCCTTTGCATACTAGGACTACGGGTTGCCCTTTCGGAAATTCTCCGCGGTCCTAGCTAGCGGGCATCGGCCCCACTGGGCCCCTACGGTTTGCTGACATCTCTTTGAGGAGCGCGAGGATCACTACGCGCTGTTAACGACTGGGCTCGGTGCGGTTAATTACCGAACAGCCGGACGGCGAGCTACCCAGTGCTCGACGTCCGCAAGCCCGCGTCTACCATGGCTGGTAGTCGGGGTCGGAATTACGTCGGCTAGGGCGTGAGGACCTTCGTTCCCTCACGCGTGCAGCCTCCTCCTTCGCTAACATTACTGCTTCGCAGAAGGAGGCGACCGCCTGCCATTCCTCCTCGCTCCGGACCATAGCCTGAACCAAGGCCCGACGTGAAAGGTCGCTGCCGCCAATTGCCTCCACGAGGACACGGCGGTGCTCCGCCCAAGCGGGGCACACCTCCACCGTATGCTCCACCGTGTCCTCTGGATGGTCCACACAATGATGACACCCGGGCGTTGCTTCCGCCTGAATCCGATGCAGGAACCTCCCGAACTTGCCATGTCCGGTGAGGACCTGCGTCATGCGGTAGGTGAGGATGCCGTGTTGCCGCTCCAGCCACTCCTCAAAGAGGTGACTAACCGCCATTATTGTAGCGTGCCCAGCACTGGGTTGCGACAGTCGCCGTCGCCATTCCACCATGAGATCCCGCCGGAACTCGGTCCGCCATGCCGCGACTTGGCGCGGCAGCGGAGTTTCGCCCCGGCGTTGCATCTCCACGCGCAAATCGTGCATGCGTGCAAGGACTGTTGCCTCCAAATCCAATGGTGGCAGGCCAGCAAGAAGGCTCGCCGCCTCGCGGGAAATCGTGCGGTATCCCCGTATCATCCGAATGGCCATGACCCTCTGGCAAGCGTTCAGTATGGCCGCCGGTCGCCTTTGCAGTGACGGCGCCCACACCGGCGCCCCGTAAAGGGCCATGGACCGAACAATTCCCGCGTAGAGCCTCCGGCAGGAGGCGTCTGGACCCCCAAGGTTGGGCAGGAGCCGCTTTAGGGCAGCCGCGGTCCGTTCCAGTTTGGGAGTCAGACGTCGAAAGTGCTCCACAAAGTTCCACCGACTGTCGAGGACAAGTCCCAGGTACTTCATCGTCGACCCGACGTCGATGCGAACCCCTCCTACCGTTATTTGGGAACCCGGTGGTGGCGCGTTCCGAGGGCCATGGAAACACATGGCCTCGGACTTGTGCAGTGCCACTTCGAGTCCCAACTCCTGGATCCTATCCACGACTGTCGCAACCCCGCGTGTCGCTAGTTCGGCCGCCGCCTGGTGCGACTCCCCCTGCGCCAGGACCAGCGTGTCGTCTGCGTAACAGACCACACTGACCCCGTCGGGGAGGTCGCCGCGCAACACGTAGTCGTACCCGATGTTCCACAAAGGCGGTCCTAGTACCGATCCCTGCGGAACACCGCACGACATCTCTCGCCGTCTCCACTCTCCCTCGTGACCGGGGTAGATGATAAACCTGTCCTTCAGGTAGGCCTCGATCAAACAATCAATCAATCTCAGACAAACAATCAATCTCAGACAATTGCGACTCTACATTCGTGTAAACTCACGCACCAAGTTGCGCGGCGCAGACGCGCACTCGGTTGCATACACGACCCCTGAGTCTGGAGCGTGACCGGCTCGACCTAGAAGCTTGACAGACGGGGGTCACTCACCAACATTGGGGAGCGTCAACAAAATCGGCATCCTTGTCGCTGGTCGTCACCCGCTGTGTCTCCCCCGGGCAACCTGGGGTCCCACCTGGCGGGGACTGACCGCCGGGGTGTCGCGAAGAAACGGCGCTATTATTTAAATAGCGTCGTGACGCTCGCACTGTACCATAGACGCCTATAGGCGCCCCAGTGAAGCACCCGTTGTTGCGGGCCCCAAACTCGTCTGCCGCGCCCCTCTGGAGGGACATGTGTTCACGTTGCTTTGAAAATGAGCAATGTTAACGTAGCTTTTACGCGAGTAAAACATACTAACTTAGCGATGGCATTTATGGAGTGTTTGATGGGTGGCGTGGGAGGAAAAATCACAGACGAGGAGTACGAGATACGTTTTCACACGAAAACTATCAAGAGCTGCCCTCAAAAACATTCGACTCCGATATATTCCTGAATACATGGGAACTCACGAACGAAATAATTTATTGGAAGACCAAATATCGAAAATACCAGGACATCTTGTCTCAGGAGCAATGGAAATCATGCGAAAGACAAGAAAAACAAGTGAAAGACGAAGTCAAGAAGCACAAAACAATCTTGAAGAATTTAGACATGATGAGACGGATGTTCGTTGTTTCGGATGATGAAAAATATTTCTCGCAGTCGATTGATCCGGGCGTGTTAAAGCCATTGTGAATTATCTCAAAGCAAATCAAAGTGATGATGAAATTTTTTATATTCTGGTAAGACGATATCGCGGTCAGAAAAACGAATTTGACCAAATATTTTATCTTATATACGCAACATGGTCGTTGTACGGAGAGTTCAGAATACGGCCGTCACGTCGTAGTAGTGCAAGTGCAAGTGAAAGATTCTTTTTGAATAATGACTTTCATTTCCTTTTGTGTGTTATTGCAACATTATATGTAACAATTTAGGTTATGTAGTACACTGTAAGCATACTATTGTAAATTAATAAATAAATAATTTTATGATAATCTTTATTCTTTTATTTACGTAACACTTTTCCTGTAACATTTCTGATATATATTTAGAAAGGAATGATTTGTTATGCTTTTTTCGGCGCGGGTACATAGTTGCAATAGTTCGCACGGAAAATGTCGCTCTATCGAAATTCTATAATTTTAATTAACTTAATATACACAATTTTATGATTGATAATCTTTAACTTTTGTCTTAATTTTCTTTCTTTATCTTAACTTTTGTATGTAGACCACATACATACGCTTCGGCAGGTTATACAGAAGACAGAGGAGTATAACTTGCCTCTATGGTTAGCGTTCGTGGACTACGAAAAAGCTTTTGATTCGATCGAGACTTGGGCTGTACTGCAGTCTCTCCAACGGTGCCAGATTGACTATCGGTACATCGAAGTGCTGAAGTGTTAAGTATGTGTGCGTGTGCCTACGCACTTCTAAGTAAGGTTACAAATAAACGTCAGTGCGTTACTAGCAAGCCGTTGTTTCACTCGTCTGTCCTCGTACTTATCATTGGCGACGAGTAGTATTTACCCACGTAAATAAAAAGTAAAAATGTCCGGTACAGTTTTTGGCATTTTATCGGTGTTTGATCACAATGTGCAGTCTTGGGAGACCTACAAGTGCCGCATTAAGCAATGGTTTGTGGCAAATGACATCACGGGGACGAGCGATCCGGCGGGAACAAAGCGACGAGCTATCTTGCTGAGCGCACTCGCGGATGGCACACATAAGCTGGCAGCGGATCTCGCGTTGCCAAAGCAGCTGCAGGACGTACCTTTCGACGACGTGCTTAGGCTGTTGGACGAGCATTTTACCCCTAAACGGTGTGGATTCGGGGAGCGTAGCAAGTTTTACGAAGCTATGCAACAAGAAGGGGAGACGTATGCACAATGGGCCGCAAGATTGCGCGGGCTGACAGCGCACTGCGGGTTCTCGAACGTGGAAGAAGCGCTACGGGACAAATTTGTCATGGGGATGTTGCCGGGATCTGACAGAGAGAAGCTCTTCGCAAAAGATCTGGCAGGCCTGACATTGAGCAAGGCAATGGAGTTAGCGGAGAATGCGCGGAGCGCTCGAGCAGCAGCGGGTGCCGGGATGCAGTCCGCGTCGCGCGAATTGTTCAAGATCGCGCAGGCTCCGGAATCAGTGACTCCACCGCAGCGGAAGGCTGCACCTAGTGCAGGGGTCAAAGTGCAGTGTCAGGTGTGCGGTTATCATAACCATGAGACATCGCAGTGTCGGTTCGCAAAGGCGAAATGTAGGAAATGTAATGCTACGGGGCATTTACGTAAGATGTGCACAAAAATAAATTATGTCGAATCAAAAGCTGAGGATGAAAGCGACGACGGTAAGTGTTTTAATATTCGGTCAGTTAAAGGGGAACCGATGACGGAAACGGTTACGGTCTCAGGGATCGAATTAAAATTCGAGATAGATAGCGGCTCGGCCGTAACTGCGATTTCTGAAGGTACATACAAAAAACATTTTAGCAATGTACCATTGTCGGCGACTAGTAAACGGTTGTTTTCATATACGGGTGATAAAATCCCCTGTGTGGGAATCGCGCAGTTACAAGTAACTTATGCGAAAACAACGCACTCGCTGTGTGTTTACGTCGTGCGAGACGGTGGGCCGCCGATACTGGGTCGCGATTTTATTTCAAAGTTTAAGTTAGAATTGTTAATGCCAATACAATATTGTAAACAATAGGATGAAAATAAATTGGTTGATACATTGCAACGTCGCTATCCTTCGGTGTTTTCGGATAAGTTAGGGTTATTCAATAAATTTAAAGTGAAATTACAAGTGAAGGAAGACGCGAAACCAGTTTTTGTACGGGCCAGACCGATAGCTTTCGCTTTGAAAGATAAAGTAGACAAAGAAATAGATCGTTTATTAGGGTTAGGCATTTTGAAACCCGTGGATCACGCGCGGTATGCGTCGCCAATCGTGCCCGTATTGAAGCAAAATGGATCTATACGTATATGCGCTGATTTTTCTACCGGTGTAAACAAACAGTTAGTTATCGATCAGTATCCTTTGCCAACGGTAACTGAACTCTTTGCTAAGTTATATGGGGGTCAGCAGTTTACTAAATTAGACTTGTCAAATGCTTACAATCAGTTTATGTTGGACGATGAGTCACAAGAATTAACTTGCATAAACACACACAGGGGAATTTATAAACAAACGCGCCTTTGTTTTGGTATAGCGAGCGCGCCGGCCGTGTTCCAGCGCGCCGGCCGTGTTCCAGCGCGCCGGCCGTGTTCCAGCGCGCGATGGAGGGCGTGCTGGGTGGCGTGCCCGGCACACTTTGCTTGCTCGACGATATTTTAGTAACCGGTAAAACGAGATCGGAGCACTTAGATAGATTACACCTAGTGCTGCTAAAATTACAAGAGGCGGGACTTACCTTACAAAAAGATAAGTGTGTGTTTTTCAGTGATGAGGTTAATTATTTAGGGTACGTGATAAATAAAGATGGACTTCATAAATCACCGCAAAAAATTAAAGCCATGACGGAGGCACCGGTGCCAACTAATATTAATCAATTACAGTCATTTTTGGGGCTGGTTAATTATTATAGGAACTTTGTCCCAAACGCCTCTTCGATTTTATGCCCTTTGTATAAGTTGTTGAGAAGGGGTACTAAGTGGTGTTGGACACGGGAGCATGAAGAAGCGTTTATGACAATTAAAAAAAGTTTAGCGTCAGATCAAGTATTAACTCACTTTAACCCAGATGCAACTATAATTCTAACGGTTGATGCATCACCGTTAGGCCTTTCTGCAATATTATCACAATTAGAACCCGATGGGTCGGAGAGGCCGATCTCATTTGCGTCGCGAACTCTTAGTACAGCTGAGAAAAGTTACTCGCAAATACAAAAGGAAGCGACCGCGATTATTTTTGGGGTAAGGCGGTTCCACCAATATTTATATGGCAGGGCGGTTCCGTTCATTCTCCGGACCAATCATAAACCGTTATTGTCAATTTTTGGACCGCATCGTGGTATACCAGAAGTTTCAGCGAACAGACTACAGAGATACGCATTATTTCTGAGCGGTTATAATTATAAAATCGAATATGTTCGTAGCGCAAATAACAGCGCGGATTTCCTATCTCGCGCTTGCCTACCTGAGGGGGCAGGTACGGAAGGGGGCGTGCGGGGCATAGATTCAACGATGCCAGATCTCGATCGTGCCTCATACATTAATTTCGTGGTAGAGGGCAGTCTACCTGTAACCGTGAACTTATTACGCGAGGCGACAAATACAGATGTGACCTTGCGCAGGGTGGTACATTTTGTGTTGAATGGATGGCCGAGGAAAATAGATGATGAGGCGATTAAGCCGTATCATGCGTGTAGGATGCAATTGTCTTATGAAAAAGGGTGTGTTATGAGAGGGCACAAGGTTGTAGTTCCGGAAACATTACAAGAAAAAATTTTAATGGAACTGCACCAATCCCATTTAGGAATTGTAAAGACAAAGGCGGAGGCGCGAGCACGTGTGTGGTTCCCGGGGTTAGATGCGGCGTTAGAGCGGATGATAGGAGCATGTGACGTGTGCATGCAACTACGGCCATCACCGGCGCGGGCGCCGATTGCGCACTGGGAATATCCGTCAACACCCTTTTACCGGGTACATATTGATTTTCTAGGGCCTATTAACGGTAACACCTTTTTAGTAGTAGTAGATGCGTATACCAAGTGGGTCGAGGTTTATAATATGAAGTGCAGTACGTCAACTTCAGCGACAATTGACAAATTATACGAGTTCATGTCAAGATTTGGTATCCCGCATACACTAGTCAGCGACAATGGTACATCTTTCACGTCATATGAATTTGAGGCTTTTTGTAGGGTGAACGGAATTTCACACGTGACTTCACCGACATACCACGCGGCCAGCAATGGGCAGGCAGAAAGCTACGTGAAGATAGTGAAAAAGGGTATCAAAACAAGCTTGCTTACTGGTAATGGAGCACGAAATTCAAATAATTTACTTTTGAAGTACTTGTTTGACTACAGAAATTCCGTTCACACAACAACCGGGTCTTCACCCGCTGAGCTGGTCTATGGTCGGAAGCTTAGAGCGCGTCTAGATCTAATTAAACCAAAATCGCCGTCGCCATTATCCTCGGCTCTTGCTAACTTGGTTAAACATAAACAGTGTTTGCAAAGTAAGACGGGTGGACATAATACACAAGAATTTGCCCCCGGAGACAAAGTTTATTATAAAAATCAAACAATTAATGGTAAATACACTTGGTGCAAAGGAACAGTGATAAAAAAAATTGGCAAAGTATTGTATTTAATCAGAGACGAAATTACTTCAATTACTCAAAGAAAACATAAAAATCAAATTATGCTGTATAAAGGTGACGATTGCAAAAACAGAAGAGACATAGATATAGACCTAGAGGAGCAAAGTGGTGACCCAACGTCAGAAACGCAAGTTTCGCAAGCAATGTCGCAAACGGACACTGGTGAAGGGGGTGAGCACACAACAAGGGCAACAGATTGTATGAACCAGACAAGAGCGGACACTGCTCCAAGTTTACCCCTAGATACGCACTCACAGTCTGTATCATCAGACCAAGCCGAGGAAGAGGAGGAGGAATTCGAGGAGGCATTGCCTGGTTCTCCTAGCTCTGGTCAAACAGGAGAAGCGTCACCGCAACAGCAGGCAGGTGAGCCAGCGGCCACAACACGGTCTAGACGCAATCAGCCTAAAATCAACTACAAATTATTCTATTAGTAGGTATGTTTAGCATTAGGTTTGCGTAGCTTAATTATTAGATAGTATGACTAAGCTAAGGGGAGGAATGTTAAGTATGTGTGCGTGTGCCTACGCACTTCTAAGTAAGGTTACAAATAAACGTCAGTGCGTTACTAGCAAGCCGTTGTTTCACTCGTCTGTCCTCGTACTTATCATGAAGTTTTTGTACGAAAACGCCACAATGTCAGTCCCGACTTCAGGACCAGACCTCGAAACCTATCCTTCTGCAGCGGGGCGTGAGGCAGGGAGATGTCATCTCTCCGAAACTGTTCACGGCTGCAATGGAGGATGTCTTCAAGGTTCTGGACTGGAGTGGACTAGGCATTAATGTCAATGGCGAGTACACCACTCACCTTCGGTTTGCCGATGATATAGTAGTCATGGCTGAAACTACGGAGGAGCTCAGTACAATGCTCGATGACCTTAGTAGAGCTTCCAAAGGAGTGGGTCTTAAAATGAACATGGATAAAACCAGTCATGGTAAATAACCATGTAGCACCCACTCCGATCAAGATCGGAGACTCTGCACTCGAAGTTGTAGACGATTACGTTTACCTGGGACAGACAATCCAGATGGGTAGGTCTAACTTTGAGAAAGAGGTCAATCGTCGAATCCGACTCGGCTGGGCAGCGTTCGGGAAGCTGCGCGGTATCTTCTCGTCCAACATACCACAGTGTCTCAAGACTAAAGTCTATGATCAGTACGTGTTGCCAGTGATGACATATGGCTCTGAAACATGGTCGCTTACAATGGGCCTCATCAGAAGGCTTAAAGTCATCCAAAGAGCAATGGAAAAGGCTATGCTCGGAGTTTCCTTGCGTGATCGCATAAAGAATGAAGATATCCGCAGGAGAACCAAGGTCGCCGACATAGCCCGAAGAATCGCCGACATAGCCCGAAGAATCGCCGACATAGCCCGAAGAATCGCCGACATAGCCCGAAGAATCGCCGACATAGCCCGAAGAATCGCCGACATAGCCCGAAGAATCGCCGACATAGCCCGAAGAATCGCCGACATAGCCCGAAGAATCGCCGACATAGCCCGAAGAATCGCCGACATAGCCCGAAGAATCGCCGACATAGCCCGAAGAATCGCCGACATAGCCCGAAGAATCGCCGACATAGCCCGAAGAATCGCCGACATAGCCCGAAGAATCGCCAAACTTAAGTGGCAGTGGGCAGGGCACATTGCTCGTAGAACGGATGGCCGATGGGGCCGAAAGGTTTTAGAGTGGCGACCGCGCACCGGAAGACGCAGCGTTGGAAGGCCTCCCACAAGGTGGACCGACGACCTGGTGAGGGTCGCGGGAGTGCGGTGGATGCGACAAGCACAGGATCGGTCATTGTGGCGACGCTTGGGGGAGGCCTATGGCCAACAGTGGACGTCTTTCGGCTGAAATGATGATGGTGAATCTTTAACTATAACTACCTGCCAGATCTGTGTATTTCCTAAACTTTTCCTTCGTTTCACCTATAATTTTGCAATAACTAAAACTATAGATTCACTGAAGTCAATGGTCAATGTTTGAGTTGGTATCTCAATTTCACGACAGAATGACAAAATTTGAGGCGGAACTGTCCAAATCACCCAACACTGACACACAAACTGCAACTGCACTGCACTGCACTGACACAAACTACAACTCGGACATAGTTAGTATGTCGAAGTTCCCAATTATTATTAGTCCCACCATTAGTAATAGTACTAATGTTACTTTAAACTAGTTAATAAGACAACAGATGGTACTTTTGACAATTCAGATCAACTTAACAATAAAGTATCTTCTGGCATTCAAGCTAGAGGGGCTAGGCAAAAATCGTTGAATTTGTTTCTTCAAAACATTCAGGGTTTTTCTTCAAAACAATTGGAAATTGAATTATTTTTAGAAAAAACTATGTTTGACATCATTTGTTTTACTGAGCATTGGTTAAAGGATTTTGAAATGCTAATCAATTTTGAGAATTATAATGTGGGCAGTTCTTTTAACCGAAAAACAATGTTACGTGGGGGTTCACTGATCCTAATTAGGAATAGTATTAAATTTAAAACTCGTAAAGATATAGTTGCACTATCCGTTGAACATAGCATTGAACTGTCTTGTGTTGAGCTGGATAGGCATATCATAGTGTGCGTTTACAGGCCCCCTAATTATCAAAACTACTCTATTTTTGAGTCTGTCATGGAAGATGTTATGGCAAAACTTGCAACTGGTAACAAACTAGTAATTATCTGTGGAGACTTTAATGTTAATATTTTGGAAAATAATTCAGATAGCACCAGATTATTAAATCTCTTCAAATCATTTAATTTATCAAATGTGTTTACAGAACCTACTCGAACTACGACAACTACTGCTACATGTATCGATAATGTTTTTTGTTGCTGCAACTATTTAGAAAAGGCCATTGTAAATTATCTGCCTTCTGATCATAGCGGCCTATTGGTAACTTTTGAATCCAACTTACCGATACAACAAGTTCAGATTCAGTCCAGACCAATAACATCTGGTAAACTCAATAAATTTAACAGCACTTTAATTAGTAAGTTAGGTGATTGGAATCTTGAAGTGAACAATGGTAATTTTTTGTATAACGATTTTTTTTCAATAGTCCAAACTGAGTTCAAGAAGACTTTTGAGAAGAAAACTAAAAGTATCTGCCCTAAGTTTAGATTTAGTGACTGGGCAACTAAAGGAATCAGAATAAGTAGGGAAAGACTTTTTGAGTTGTATGGCCTTAAGCCTATTATTAACACTGAAACTTTTAATAAGTATGTTGCTACATATTCAAAAATGTTTAAAAACACTTGTAAGGCAGCTAAGGCCTTGTACATTGGCAATAAAGTTAAATCAGCAGATAATAAAATAAAAACGGTTTGGAAAATTATAAATAATGAAACCAACAGGAACAAAATACATAATAATGATTACACTTTGGAGACACATCATGGTCTTATTAGCGATAACAAACTAGTTGCAGAAGAATTTGTAAATTTCTTTGCTAGTATACCAACTAAAACCACTGAAGCCCTAGATTCGTCGCCATCGCATGCTTTTGGTTTATTACAGGCAAACGTTGCAGCCTGTTCGACTGAATTTAACTTTAAGCATATAAACCCCTTTACAGTAATAAAAGCGTTTAAACAAATCAAAGTTAAATTGACAGAAGATTTGTGGGGTATGTCTATCAAAGTTTGTACCTCAATTATTGAGACTATAGCGCCGTACTTAGCCTTAATATTTAATTTGTGTATAGATCAAGGAGTCTTTCCTGATCTAATGAAATATAGTAAAGTGATACCACTTTTTAAATCCGGGGACAGTAAAGACACTAATAATTATAGGCCGGTGTCCGTGTTGCCAGTTTTTAGCAAGATATTTGAAAAGGAGATGTTAAATCAAATGCTTAATCATTTTAACACAAATAACATCTTACACGATAAACAGTATGGTTTCACCAAAGGACGTTGTACAACTGACGCTGGTCTCCTTACTAAAACACATTTTTAATGCGTGGGAAGAGGCACAGGATGCTATAGGCATCTTCTGTGACCTGTCTAAGGCGTTTGATTGCGTGGTTCATGAAACATTACTCTTGAAACTTGAGCATTACGGACTAGGCAAAACAGCTTTAAGCTTATTAAAATCTTATTTGATTGACAGACAGCAACAAGTTCAAATAAACGGTGTCAATTCGTCGGGATTAAATGTGAAAATGGGGGTACCCCAAGGTTCAATTTTAGGTCCTTTTTTATTTTTAGTTTATATTAATGATTTACCCTATTTGTTGGAAAATAAACTTAATATGGTGTTGTTTGCTGACGACACTTCTTTGATTTTTAAGATAAATAGAAGGACTAATAATCTTGACGACGAAAATTATGCCCTACTGCAGGTCCAAAACTGGTTCACTGCTAATAATCTAGTTTTAAACGGGAAAAAAACTAAATGTATAAGATTTTCCTTACCTAATGTCAAAAGCAGTGATTGTGACGTAGTATTAAACGATGAAAAGCTAGAATTTGTCGATAAAACGGTTTTCCTGGGGATTACGCTTGACTCAAGGCTACAATGGGGTCCTCATTTAACATCTCTTGCAGGACGGCTTAGCTCAGCTGCATATGCTGTTAGAAAAATCCGCCAATTTACGGATGTTGATACCGCTAGACTAGTCTATTTTAGTTATTTTCATAGTATCATGTCATACGGTATCTTACTATGGGGACGGGCTGCAGACATTGACTCAATTTTTATACTACAGAAAAGAGCTATCAGAGCTATTTACAATCTTCGCCGGTGCGATTCTCTAAGGGAACTGTTTAGGGATATTAACATCATGACGGTGCCTTGTCAATATATTTATGAAAACATCATGTACGTTAGAAAAAATCTTCATCTTTTTAGCAAAAGAGGCGATAGACATAATTATGTTACAAGAAATAGGGACCAATTAGTTCAACCAGGTTTTAGACTGGCTAAAGTGGCCTCTTCTTTCATGGGGTACTGTTTGAAATGTTATAATAAAATACCTCCACAAATATTAGAACTCAATGAAACGAAATTTAAATCTTGTATTAAACGCACACTATGCAGGCAAGCATATTATAAGTTGGAGGATTATATTCAAGATAAAAATGCTTGGCTCAATGCTGGTCCAGCTCCTCTACCACCGAGGTATACAAATTGATTAGTTTGGAAATTATTATTATTATTTTTTAATGCTTTTTTTTTTGGGAATTGTAAAATATTATAAGTATTGTATAATGTAGAAGCATTTATTTTCAAAGTTTGTAAATGTGAGTACCATGGAGCTATTTTATGGTTTTTTATGTTACTATTGGACTTGTTTGACATAAATGAGCACGGCAGTTGAGAGTTTGTCATGCTCACTTAAATGTCTCACTGATGGTGGCGCATGTGTTGGATCATTCGGTTCCCTTCAAAATGGTTGAGCTGAGTGGTGCTAATATTAGCGTCATGTTCGTGAACGGACGCTGTCAGTTGAGACAGGTCATCTCTTAGCTGCCAGTTGCTATTTTAATATCTATATTTAGTTTTTATTTTTACTGTATTTACATTGTTCTCACATGATAACGACAAGAAACATGTAACAGTGATATTTGTAATTACAAAACATGATTGAAAAGAGTGTCCATGGAGTTTCTTGCACATTCTTCTCCATAGAGATCTACGCTTTGGAATGTGCAATTAGCATCATTTTTTTTTTTTCTGACTAACTGACTTCTTGACATTTCAAAAGTGCCTGTAAATGGTTTATTTGAAATAAATGCTTTTGAATCTTCTTTTTTGAATCTTTTGACTGCAGTCCGCAGCCCGGTCGATGTAGCAGCAGAGTACGCATATCTTTCAAAACCTTCATACTCCAGGCTCTCAGCTGTCTTCAGCGTCAGATGGAGGTGCTTGCCAGTAATGTTGATGCGCTTGAGATGAGGGGCCGTAGGAAGATGTTGCTTATCCACGGTGTCAGCGAGGTGAACAAAGAGG
The DNA here is from genome assembly GCA_961205895.1 of Mythimna pallens. NCBI lineage: Eukaryota > Metazoa > Arthropoda > Insecta > Lepidoptera > Noctuidae > Mythimna > Mythimna pallens. Next base: position 3,235,741 of record OY540851.1, on the reverse strand, counting down.
AGACATCGCTAGTGGTTGCTCAAGTGGTGCGTGACAAATTGAAGCTGGAGACGTTTTCCGCGGCTGATATACGAAGGTTCCATCGAAAGGGCAATCAGGCCAGCACTGGCAGGCCTAGGCCCATTTTAGTGAAGCTGCTAGATGTGGACATCCGGGACAAGATTTGGCATGCAAAAACCAAATTAAAGGGTTCCGGTGTAACTTTATCTGAGTTCCTGACACGGTCGCGGCATCGGGTATTCATGGCTGCACGTGAAAAGTTTGGCGTCACCAATTGCTGGACAAAACAAGGCCATATTTACATTTTGGGGCCTGATGGAAGTAAGTAAGTATTGTCATGCTCACTCAAATGTCTCGCTGATGGTGGCACGTGTTATTGGGTCATTCAGTTCCCTTCAAAATGGTTGAGCTGAGTGGGGCTGATGCACGCGTCATGCTCGTGAACGGGTGCCGTCAGTCATCTCTTTGCTGGCAGTGACTTAATTTCAATTTCTATATTTTTAAATTAGTTTTTATTTTAATTATTATTTCTTATCTACATTGTGCTCACATATTAGAAGCGACAAGAAATATGTAACCAAGATTTATGAATATGATTTAAAAGAGTGTCCATGAAGTTTCTTGCACGTTCTTCTCCATAGAGATCTACGCTTTGGAACGTGCAATTTAGCGTCACTAGTATTTTTTTTTTTGACTGACCGACATTCTGACAATTCAAAAGTGCCTGTAATTGGTCTATTTGAAATAAACGTTTCTGATTTCTGATAAGCATCGTGTCGTCACCCATGGCGAGCTTAATTCTATCGGCGAGCCAAAGCTGGACGCCGCCAATAAGCCACCGGTTGTCGCTTTAAAGAAAAGGCGTGCTGCGGTTACTACTTCTAAAAAGTGATACATCTTCACGACCTGCACTGTTCGGGTATTTATTTCGCTAATCTTTGTTCTTTTGTCGTCATATTACTCTTTGATTTATTTTATTCCTACCCTTCTAACTTTAATTAATTCTTATTTTGTTTTAAAATTTTTGTTCACGCTATGTCAAATGTCTGTATTTTGACACTTGACAGTAATGAATTGTCAAGTCAATAGTTGCGTTCCATTTCTTGTTTGACAATAGTTGACATTCTGAGCATGTTTTGTCTATGGTGACATAGATTACACATGCTGCGTTATTTAACTTCTTTTTATTTGTTTTCACATTTCATATATAGTTGTTAACACACAACTGGCGGGTGGATTATATCAACCTATATACATATTATATATACCTATATAAGCTTAATATATTTGTTTTAATTTATTTGACTGTTACACAATGTCAGATAGTGATAGTTTTTTATCAGTACGCAGTGACAGCTACAGCTTTTCTAGTATCCCGTCGCTGGCTGACATGCTTGAGTCTCAGTTTTCCGATGTTGCAAATAATCTTAATGTAGTCCATATTAATGCTCAAAGTATTCCGGCCCATCACCATGATATGCTGGCAAACCTTGACTGTAAGAACATTCGTGCTATCCTTGTCTCTGAATCATGGCTAAAGCCATGCCTTCCATCCACTTCCTACTCTTTACCTGGATACCAACTGATTAGAAATGATAGCACAGGCTGCGGTGGTGGCGGTGTTGCCATATATCTTAGAGCTACATTCCTTTCAAAGTTGTTAATATGTCATCAAAGCCACCACCGCCAAATGCTGTTAGAAGTCAACCTTCATCATTGAAAGATTCTCCTTGGTGTCTACTACTGTCCCTCTTTGCGTATCGACTATTTTCCTTCTTTTGAAAGTCTCCTGGTACACCTTATTCCTTCTTACAGTCACACTATTAAAATGGGGGATTTCAACACTTGCCTTCTCAAACGCGATTCGCGTTCTTCTTTACTCCAATCCATTTCACACTCCTGTAATTTGTCTCTTCTTCCCCTGACTGCCACTCACCACTTTCCTAACTGTACTCCTTCATTACTTGATATTATACTTGTTTCATCTACTTAACATGTTGCTAAGCATGGACAATGTACCGCTGACGCATTCTCTTATATGTGTTGTTTAAAAAAACACTTTTACACGACAATTTTTTTTTCGCCTTTTTTAACTAGATGAGGCCGGTGTTTCCTAGCTGACTACCCTGAGAAGAAACACCGAAACAAACTCAGGGGTCAAAGTTTCTTTCAAAGTCCATACAGTAAATATGTAATGGTCAAATCACACGAGAACCATGCAGATTTGTCTGAAATGGTTTTGACGTGACAACGTCTTATAAATTGGTTTGCCGGGTGACACTTCAAGAAACTGCGTTACGCTCCGCTCACGTTATGCGCTCACAATGAGAGCGAGTGAGAGGCACGCGTCCCTTCCACTCGGGCATGGTTAGCCCGCCTAAGAGCGAGAGAGACAGACATAAAAAGTGAAATTAATGTTTTAAATATAATTCTTTGTATAAATAAATGTTTTAAATTGTTACTATTATTTCATCCATCTTCCTACTATACGAATGAATATTCACATTAAAATTATTTTACCACTCAAAGTCGTTGTCACGTAAAACTTTCGCCCGTATACCGACTTTACAGGCAACCAATTTTTTTGAAGAAAGAACCATACAAATTGTCCAGTCAGTGCAAGCATTTGTCAGTATTCGTAAAGCTCAACTCAGGACTACTAAGGAGCTGAACGACTTGACGAACAATACCAAAGAAAGGACATTTGGGTAGGCCGCAGAAAATACTCAAATTGCCAGCCTCGTTAAAATTACTGAAAAAGGATAAAAAAGCAATCGACATAGTCCTCGCGTGATTGTGTGATTTATTGATTATGGGTGGCGGTGTATTTGCATGTTTTTTTTTGTATATTTAGGGTGAAGCATCGGACCGATCACTGTCACCGGAGGCTCCCCCCTACTCTCACGTCACCAGCGCGCCCTACAAGGAGGCTGCCGCAAACGGTAATACTTTTCCTCTTCTGTTCGATTTGCAATATTTCTGTATTTGTTACAGTAGGATTTCAGTGATTACTTAACGTTTGAATATTTTAGGATGATTGGTCGCCACGTCCTTCAGCGTCTCGGGACAGGTCACGATCCCCAATATTTATAAATCTGCCGTCGCAATCGTAAGTTTATATCTACTGATATTATTTATGAATAGTTATCTTCCGTATCATACCGATATGGACGTATGTGAAATAAATTTAGTAAAATTATTTATTTTTACAGCGTACTGGCTCCTGAGACCCTGCAAGACCTGACAAGACGCCGTAAATCGGATTTTTGGGGTGGATGGCCAACCGCTGGACGCTGATAGTTTTGACGATGGCGCCATCGAAGTGGAGGTTGGCGCTTTTATGTCCCCTGATGCCCACGCTTTGTTTGTGTCCCCTGAGGAGCCAGGAATGAATGAAAGTGAAGCTAGTGAAAGAAGAACGAGTAGGAGAAGAGGTGGACGAAGGGGTGTGCGAGGACAGAATGTAGGAGGGCGTGGGCATCTATTATGAACATTAGCTCTGTTGTTAGTAGGTTTAAATTCGTATGTTTTCATCACGCAGTGCAATTTCTGTACTTGTACTATTTCTTATTCTGTGCCTTAGCGAGAGCCTTTACACTTTAAACATGCTTTTTACATAGAAATGTCCATATTTCACATATATGAAACCTTATATCATTCTACTTGGAATTCACTAATCTATCCTACAAAAATATAAAAACAGTAAAAAGTCACCATCAGAAAATTACATTACGTAGTGATAAGGATATCACTACGTAATATAATTACACATTATCACATCACAATAAGGGCGCATTGAGTTCCTCACTAAAAACTAACTAGGTTCACTTAGAAAACACAAATTATTCACATAATCACTCACTGTCCTATCAGTCTATTGTCACTTTGACACATAATGATGTATTTGGATGAAACTGTAATGACGCAGGCTCGGCGTCCATTAAAGTTTCATCCATGTGAAAATAAGTTATGTCAGACAGCTCTGGGATCTTGGTCAAGCCTTCTGATGTTCTTTGAGAGCAACCACGTTTCAGAGCCATGTTATTGTCATCACTGGCAACACGTTTTTAATTACTCGTACAATTTACCATATTCTTCCATAACTTTAACAGCAAATTTAACAAATTAAAAGTAAACAACTTTTTTAAAACAAGCTTTTACTTTAATGTGCTAAAAAGAATAAAATAAATTTTCCTTTAAAACTTATAACGTCATTATACGATATAAAAGCTTATCGCTAGATTTAAGATCTCGTATTTACTTGGTTTGGTTATTTTAAAAATGAAAATCGATTAGATCAAGTTGTTTCATTTACTTAATTATCAATTTTTTTTTATTATGGATAGACAATGGTCAAACACTGTCTCACCCGATGGTAAGCGATGATTTGGCCGACGATGGAACACGCTTGCCTTGAAGTAACCTGTTTACTCTTGACTAGATCCCTAGGTTGTAGCAGGCTGTCAGGAAAGACTCCGGTAGGGCTTCGTGTGAATGGGATGTCTATCATGTACCGGTGGCCCAGCGCCGCCGTAACCCTAGTGGTCCGATGATGGAACGGATTTGATGAAATCACCTGCTTATTTTTCGGAATTACAGAAAAAGTTTCTGATAACGTTTATGTTTTAAAAGACCTTAATAAGGGTTCAACTGCACGTTATCATGTTAAAGATATTATTAAATTTTAATTTGGTTTCTTAAGTTTGGCATTCTAAAATACTACTTAGGACTTTTTTCAACCCCACACAAACGTTTTTCATATCGAAAGATCTTTTTTTTTTCTGTATACATTTTTTTATACACCTTTTTTTTACAATTGTCATTTGAGATTTGCTTCTAACTTTTAAGTTTTGTGGATCTTTTTTTCTTGATTTCGCAGCTTTTTGCTACTGTGCCCGGAAAGTCGTGGTGTAGTCCCGATCACAGTATGCCGTTTTTTGCTATTGTGTTCGGAAGGTTGGTAGTGTTGTGCCGATCACAATATGCGTTTTTTAAGATGTTTGTGCGCGGAAAATCGGTGGTGTTATACCGGTCACAACATTCTTTCTCTTTTGCTTCCTTGCGTATGCAGTTTTTTGCTATTGTGCTCGGAAGATTGGTGGTGTTGTGCCGATCACAATACCTATGAAGATGTTTGTGCTCGGAAAATCGGTGGTGTTATACCGGTCACAACATTTTTTTCTTTGGAACACCTTCGGTGATGCGAGATTTGATATTATGTTTCACGGTTATAATTTGTTCTTGCTAGTCAGTGGCGATGGTGCCTAACCGTACTCAATTTAGTTTTTTTTTGTTCGTAGCCTTATACACGTTGATCAGCGACGATTCTGCTTAGCTATACTAGCGATATTTTCTTGAATTAAGCTAGTTAGTCAGTGGCGTAGGTGCCTAACTGCGCTCATATTGGTTCTTTTGGTATTGTAAGTCGGTTATGTTGGTGGTCAAATTTTTTCAAATTCAAATTCAAATTCAAAGCATTTATTTCAAATAAACCATTTACAGGCACTTTTGAAATGTCAAGAAGTCAGTCTGTCAGAAAAAAATGATGCTAATTGCACATTCCAAAGCGTAGATCTCTATGGAGAAGAATGTGCAAGAAACTCCATGGACACTCTTTTCAATCGTGTTTTGCAATTACAAATATCTCTGTTACATGTTTCTTGTCGCTATCATGTGAGAACAATGTCAATAAAGTAAAAATAAAAACTAAATATAGATATTAAAATAGCAACTGGCAGCTAAGAGATGACCAGTCTCAACTGACAGCGCCCGTTCACGGACCTGACGCGAATATTAGCACCACTCAGCTCAACCATTATAAAGGGAACCGAATGATCCAACACACGCGCCACCATCAATGAGACATTTGAGTGAGCATGACAAACTCTCAACTGCCATGCTCATTTATGTCAAACAAGTCCAATAAGAACCTAAAAACCATAAAATAGCTCCATGGTACTCACATTTACAAACTTTGAAAACAAATGCTTCTACATTATACAATACTAAATACAATAATAAATAACAACAATAATATTTTACAGATTAAAAAAAAAAAAAAAAACATTAAAGAATAATAATAATAGTTTCAAAACTAATCAATTTGTACACCCCGGTGGTAGTGGAGCTGGACCAGCATTGAGCCAAGCATTTTTATCTTGAATATAATCCTCCAACTTATAATATGCTTGCCTGCATAGTGTGCGTTTAATACAAGATTTAAATTTCGTTTCATTGAGTTCTAATATTTGTGGAGGTATTTTGTTATAACATTTCAAACAGTACCCCATGAAAGAAGAGGCCACTTTAGCCAGTCTGAAACCTGGTTGAACTAATTGGTCCCTATTTCTTGTAACATAATTATGTCTATCGCCTCTTTTGCTAAAAAGATGAAGATTTTTCTGATGAAGATCTAGACGAATTGACACCGTTTATCTGAACTAGTTGCTGTCTGTCATTCTGTACTTATTTTGGTCTAACTGTACTTATTTTAAATACATGTTATTTTAAGAATCTATACACTAGCGATAGGTACTCCAAGATTGTATTTATTTCTGGTTTGTTGATTATACAGTCTTATTACTCTGTTCTTTTCTAGAACATAGAACATTTTTTTTTGGGTTTATTGTTTTTGGAATTTATAATTATTTTTTTTTCCTTTTTAACTAAGCTTTCGCTTTAGTCTTTTGTTTTTTTTCTAGCATAAAAGAAATTCTTTCTTTTATTTTTTTCGGGGAGGGATGTAATGTAACGAGACGAAATCGTCTCGTCACATGATTCGCTTTTAGGCGATTTCCGAACCGATAATGTGAAGGCGTTCCTAAGAGGTCGGGTAAGTAAGCAAATCTTTTTTTTAAAAGTGAGCTGTCAGATTTGTTTTTTTTTTCACTTTCTGACCCGATGATGTGAGAGCGTGCAACTATTTTTGTTTCTGCCAAATTATTTTTTTAATCGGCTCCCATAGCCGCTAATTTGTGCCCTATAATGGCCTAAAAGAGAGAGAAGGAGTCCATCCTCTGTTTTCTAATAGGATTGCTACATTTTTTCTGGTAAAAATTCATTTTTCGATTTCTACATGATGCGTGACAACGCATGTGGGTTTTCGTTCCCGCATTTTATATCTCATTGTTCTTTTACAGTTGAAGTGATTTTTCGCCCACCTATTTATTTTGATGTTTTAAGGCGCACTCAACATATTACAAGATAAAAACGGTGAGTTTTCCCTAAAAAATACTATGCGACCTCGTGTTTGAAACTCAAATTTTTCTGAACCTAATGATTCCAATCGCTGGTCTGCATTGCCCCGCCTGGATGAGGATTAATTTATTCACTATATAAACTTCTTCAAAGATGCAATAATACTATTTTAGTTCTACTTCAATACTCTAAATTTAATGTCATTTGATAAGTATCTGCCGGCCGGAAGAAATTAAAGACTAAAGTTTGACTTATATTTTAAATCTTTTATTTTCCTCATATGGCCTCCCGCCAGAAGATTAAAGGCCTAATTCTCTCCGAATTGTAGTGAATCCGAATTTTGTTTAGTTTTTTTTGAGGATGTACCTGGCGCCCGAATTATCCATTTAGTTATCCGGTACATCATCAACCCTCTATTAACACACACACATCTCATACCCCTATACATTACAATACATAGTAAATGACAAACGAAACAATTTATTGGAAGACCAAATATCGAAAATACCAGGACCTCTTGTCTCAGGAGCAATGGAAATCATGCGAAAGACAAGAAAATAGTGAAAAGACGAAGTCAAGAAGCACAAACCAATCTTGAAGAATTTAGACATGATGAGACGGATGTTCGTTGTTTCGGATGATGAAAAATATTTCTCGCAGTCGATTGATCCGGGCGTGTTAAAGCCATTGTGATTTATCTCAAAGCAAATCAAAGTGATGATGAAATTTTTTATATTCTGGTAAGACGATATCGCGGTCAGAAAAACGAATTTGACCAAATTTTTTATCTTACATACGCAACATGGTCGTTGCACGGAGAGTTCAGAATACAGCCGTCACGTCGTAGTAGTGCAAGTGCAAGTGAAAGATTCTTTTTGAATAATGACTTTCATTTCCTTTTGTGTGTTATTGCAACATTATATGTAACAATTTAGGTTATGTAGTACACTGTAAGCATACTATTGTAAATTAATAAATAAATAATTTTATGATAATCTTTATTCTTTTATTTACGTAACACTTTTCCTGTAACATTTCAGATATATATTTAGAAAGGAATGATTTGTTATGCTTTTGGGCGCGGGTACATAGTTGCAATAGTTCGCACGGAAAATGTCGCTCTCTCGAAATTCTATAATTTTAATTAACTTAATATACACAATTTTATGATTGATAATCTTTAACTTTTGTCTTAATTTTCTTTCTTTATCTTAACTTTTGTATGTAGACCACATACATACGCTTCGGCAGGTTATACAGAAGACAGAGGAGTATAACTTGCCTCTATGCTTAGCGTTCGTGGACTACGAAAAAGCTTTTGATTCGATCGAGACTTGGGCTGTACTGTGTCTCTCCAACGGTGCCAGATTGACTATCGGTACATCGAAGTGCTGAAGTTTTTGTACGAAAACGCCACAATGTCAGTCCGACTTCAGGACCAGACCTCGAAACCTATCCTTCTGCAGCGGGGCGTGAGGCAGGGAGATGTCATCTCTCCGAAACTGTTCACGGCTGCAATGGAGGATGTCTTCAAGGTTCTGGACTGGAGTGGACTAGGCATTAATGTCAATGGCGAGTACACCACTCACCTTCGGTTTGCCGATGATATAGTAGTCATGGCTGAAACTACAGAGGAGCTCAGTACAATGCTCGATGACCTTAGTAGACCTTCCAAAAGAGTGGGTCTTAAAATGAACATGGATTAAACCAAAGTCATGGTAAATAACCATGTAGCACCCACTCCGATCAAGATCGGAGACTCTGCACTCGAAGTTGTAGACGATTACGTTTACCTGGGACAGACAATCCAGATGGGTAGGTCTAACTTTCGAGAAAGAGGTCAATCGTCGAATCCGACTCGGCTGGGCAGCGTTCGGGAAGCTGCGCTGCGTCTTTCGGCTGAAATGATGATGGTGAATCTTTAACTATAACTACCTGCCAGATCTGTGTTTTTCCTAAACTTTTCCTTCGTTTCACCTATAATTTTGCAATAACTAAAACTATAGATTCACTGAAGTCAATGGTCAATGTTTGAGTTGGTGTCTCAATTTCACGACAGAATGACAAAATTTGAGGCGGAACTGTCCAAATCACCCAACACTGCAGTCCGCAGCTCGGTCGATGTAGCAGCAGAGTACGCATATCTTTCAAAACCTTCATACTCCAGGCTCTCAGCTGTCTTCAGCGTCAGATGGAGGTGCTTGCCAGTGATGTTGATGCGCTTGAGATGAGGGGTCGTAGGAAGATGTTGCTTATCCACGGTGTCAGCAAGGTGAACAAAGAGGAGACATCGCTAGTGGTTGCTCAAGTGGTGCGTGACAAATAGAAGCTGGAGACGTTTTCCGCGGCTGATATACGAAGGTTCCATCGAAAGGGCAATCAGGCCAGCACTGGCAGCCCTAGGCCCATTTTAGTGAAGCTGCTAGATGTGGACATCCAGGACAAGATTTGGCATGCAAAAACCAAATTAAAGGGTTCCGGTGTAACTTTATCCGAGTTCCTGACACGGTCGCGGCATCGGGTATTCATGGCTGCAAGTGAAAAGTTTGGCGTCACCAACTGCTGGACAAAACAAGGCCATATTTACATTTTGGGGCCTGATGGGAGTAAATAAGTATTGTCATGCTTACTCAAATGTCTCGCTGATGGTGGCACGTGTTATTGGGTCATTCAGTTCCCTTCAAAATGGTTGAGCTGAGTGGGGCTGATGCACGCGTCATGCTCGTGAACGGGTGCCGTCAGTTGAGACTTAATTTCAATTTCTATATTTTTTAATTAGTTTTTATTTTAATTATTATTACTTATCTACATTGTGCTCACATATTAGAAGCGACAAGAAATATGTGACCAAGATTTATGTAACTCATAATATGATTTAAAAGAGTGTCCACGGAGTTTTTTTGCACGTTCTTCTTCATAGAGATCTAATCTACGCTTTGGAACGTGCAATTTAGCTTCACTTGTATTTTTTTTTTTGACTGACCGACATACTGACAATTCAAAAGTGCCTGTAATTGGTCTATTTCAAATAAACGTTTCTGATTTCTGATAAGCATCGTGTCGTCACTCATGGCGAGCTCAATTCTATCGGCGAGCCAAAGCTGGACGCCGCCAATAAGCCACCGGTTGTCGCTTTAAAGAAAAGGCGTGCTGCGGTTACTACTTCTAAAAAGTGATACATCTTCACGACCTGCACTGTTCGGGTATTTATTTCGTTAATATTTGTTCTTTTCTCATCATATTACACTCTTTGATTTATTTTATTCCTACCCTTCTAACTTTAATTAATTCTTGTTTTGTTTTAATATTTTTGTTCACGCTGTTTTGTTTTAATATTTTTGCTCACGCTATGTCAAATGTCTGTATTTTGACACTTGACAGTAATGAATCGTCAGGTCAATAGTTGCGTTTCATTTCTTGTTTGAGAATGGCCAACCGCTGGACGCTGATAGTTTTGACGATGGCGCCATCGAAGTGGAGGTTGGCGCTTTTATGTCCCCTGATGCCCACGCTTTGTTTGTGTCCCCTGAGGAGCCAGGAATGAATGAAAGTGAAGCTAGTGAAAGAAGAACGAGTAGGAGAAGAGGTGGACGAAGGGGTGTGCGAGGACAGAATGTAGGAGGGCGTGGGCATCTATTATGAACATTAGCTCTGTTGTTAGTAGGTTTAAATTCGTATGTTTTCATCACGCAGTGCAATTTCTGTACTTGTACTATTTCTTATTCTGTGCCTTAGCGAGAGCCTTTACACTTTAAACATGCTTTTTACATAGAAATGTCCATATTTCACATATATGAAACCTTATATCATTCTACTTGGAATTCACTAATCTATCCTACAAAAATATAAAAACAGTAAAAAGTCACCATCAGAAAATTACATTACGTAGTGATAAGGATATCACTACGTAATATAATTACACATTATCACATCACAATAAGGGCGCATTGAGTTCCTCACTAAAAACTAACTAGGTTCACTTAGAAAACACAAATTATTCACATAATCACTCACTGTCCTATCAGTCTATTGTCACTTTGACACATAATGATGTATTTGGATGAAACTGTAATGACGCAGGCTCGGCGTCCATTAAAGTTTCATCCATGTGAAAATAAGTTATGTCAGACAGCTCTGAGATCTTGGTCAAGCCTTCTGTTGTTCTTTGAGAGCAACCACGTTTCAGAGCCATGTTATTGTCATCACTGGCAACACGTTTTTAATTACTCGTACAATTTACCATATTCTTCCATAACTTTAACAGCAAATTTAACAAATTAAAAGTAAACAACTTTTTTAAAACAAGCTTTTACTTTAATGTGCTAAAAAGAATAAAATAAATTTTCCTTTAAAACATATAACGTCATTATACGATATAAAAGCTTATCGCTAGATTTAAGATCTCGCATTTACTTGGTTTGGTAATTTTAAAAATGAAAATCGATTAGATCAAGTTGTTTCATTTACTTAATTATCAATTTTTTTTTATTATGGATAGACAATGGTCAAACACTGTCTCACCCGATGGTAAGCGATGATTTGGCCGTCGATGGAACACGCTTGCCTTGAAGTAACCTGTTTACTCATGACTAGATCCCTAGGTTGTAGCAGGCTGTCAGGAAAAACAGACTCCGGTAGGGCTTCGTGTGAATGGGATGTCTATCATGTACCGGTGGCCCAGCGCCGCCGTACCCCTAGTGGTCCGATGATGGAACGGATTTGATGAAATCACCTGCTTATTTTTCGGCAAAACTTGCTTCTAAGTTTATTAAATGTAAAATTACAGAAAAAGTTTCTAATAACGTTTATGTTTTAAAAGACCTTAATAAGGGTTCAACTGCACGTTATCATGTTAAAGATATTATTAAATTTTAATTTGGTTTCTTAAGTTTGGCATTCTAAAATACTACTTAGGACTTTTTTCAACCCCACACAAACGTTTTTCATATCGAAAGATTTTTTTTTTTTCTGTATACATTTTTTTATACACCTTTTTTTTATTGTCGTTTGAGATTTGCTTCTAACTTTATTGTGTTAGGATGCAAAATATTATTTTTTAAGTTTTGTGGATCTTTTTTTCTTGATTTCGCAGCTTTTTGCTACTGTGCCCGGAAAGTCGTGGTGTAGGTCCCGATCACAGTATGCCGTTTTTTGCTATTGTGTTCGGAAGGTTGGTAGTGTTGTGCCGATCACAATATGCGTTTTTTAAGATGTTTGTGCGCGGAAAATCGGTGGTGTTATACCGGTCACAACATTCTTTCTCTTTTGCATCCTTGCGTATGCAGTTTTTTGTTTTTTGTTTTTTTATCGGTGGTGTTATACCGGTCACAACATTTTTTTCTTTGTTCTCTAGCACCAAAGGTGATGCGAGATTTGATACTATGTTTCACGGTTATAATTTGTTCTTGCTAGTCAGTGGCGATAGTGCCTAACTACTCATATAGACAAATCTTTGAATTTTTCTTATAAGACAGCGGCAATTGCGCCTAACTGTATTCAAATTAACCTACTTGGTTACTCTAATATACTTGCTAGTCGGCGGCGATGGTGCCTAACCGTACTCAATTTAGTTTTTTTTTGTTCGTAGCCTTATACACGTTGATCAGCGACGATTCTGCTTAGCTATACTAGCGATATTTTCTTGAATTAAGCTAGTTAGTCAGTGGTGTAGGTGCCTAACTGCGCTCATATTGGTTCTTTTGGTATTGTAAGTCGGTTATGTTGGTGGTCTAACTGTACTTATTTTAAATACATGTTATTTTAAGAATCTATACACTAGCGATAGGTACTCCAAGATTGTATTTATTTCTGGTTTGTTGATTATATAGTCTTATTACTCCGTTCTTTTCTAGAACATAGAACATTTTTTTTGGGTTTATTGTTTTTGGAATTTATAATTATGACGAATTACGACGTCACGGATGTTCGTTGTTTCGGATGATGAAAAATATTTCTCGCAGTCGATTGATCCGGGCGTGTTAAAGCCATTGTGATTTATCTCAAAGCAAATCAAAGTGATGATGAAATTTTTTATATTCTGGTAAGACGATATCGCGGTCAGAAAAACGAATTTGACCAAATTTTTTATCTTACATACGCAACATGGTCGTTGTACGGAGAGTTCAGAATACGGCCGTCACGTCGTAGTAGTGCAAGTGCAAGTGAAAGATTCTTTTTGAATAATGACTTTTTTCCTTTTGTGTGTTATTGCAACATTATATGTAACAATTTAGGTTATGTAGTACACTGTAAGCATACTATTGTAAATTAATAAATAAATAATTTTATGATAATCTTTATTCTTTTATTTACGTAACACTTTTCCTGTAACATTTCAGATATATATTTAGAAAGGAATGATTTGTTATGCTTTTGGGCGCGGGTACATAGTTGCAATAGTTCGCACGGAAAATGTCGCTCTCTCGAAATTCTATAATTTTAATTTACTTAATATACACAATTTTATGATTGATAATCTTTAACTTTTGTCTTAATTTTCTTTCTTTATCTTAACTTTTGTATGTAGACCACATACATACGCTTCGGCAGGTTATACAGAAGACAGAGGAGTATAACTTGCCTCTATGCTTAGCGTTCGTGGACTACGAAAAAGCTTTTGATTCGATCGAGACTTGGGCTGTACTACAGTCTCTCCAACGGTGCCAGATTGACTATCGGTACATCGAAGATTGACTATCGGTACATCGAAGATTGACAATCGGTACATCGAAGTGCTGAAGTTTTTGTACGAAAACGCCACAATGTCAGTCCCGACTTCAGGACCAGACCTCGAAACCTATCCTTCTGCAGCGGGGCGTGAGGCAGGGAGATGTCATCTCTCCGAAACTGTTCACGGCTGCAATGGAGGATGTCTTCAAGGTTCTGGACTGGAGTGGACTAGGCATTAATGTCAATGGCGAGTACACCACTCACCTTCGGTTTGCCGATGATATAGTAGTCATGGCTGAAACTACGGAGGAGCTCAGTACAATGCTCGATGACCGTAGTAGAGCTTCCAAAGGAGTGGGTCTTAAAATGAACATGGATAAAACCAGTCATGGTAAATAACCATGTAGCACCCACTCCGATCAAGATCGGAGACTCTGCACTCGAAGTTGTAGACGATTACGTTTACCTGGGACAGACAATCCAGATGGGTAGGTCTAACTTTGAGAAAGAGGTCAATCGTCGAATCCGATTCGGCTGGGCAGCGTTCGGGAAGCTGCGCGGTATCTTCTCGTCCAACATACCACAGTGTCTCAAGACTAAAGTCTATGATCAGTACGTGTTGCCAGTGATGACATATGGCTCTGAAACATGGTCGCTTACAATGGGCCTCATCAGAAGGCTTAAAGTCATCCAAAGAGCAATGGAAAAGGCTATGCTCGGAGTATCCTTGCGTGATCGCATAAAGAATGAAGATATCCGCAGGAGAACCAAGGTCGCCGACATAGCCCGAAGAATCGCCGACATAGCCCGAAGAATCGCCGACATAGCCCGAAGAATCGCCGACATAGCCCGAAGAATCGCCGACATAGCCCGAAGAATCGCCGACATAGCCCGAAGAATCGCCGACATAGCCCGAAGAATCGCCGACATAGCCCGAAGAATCGCCGACATAGCCCGAAGAATCGCCGACATAGCCCGAAGAATCGCCGACATAGCCCGAAGAATCGCCGACATAGCCCGAAGAATCGCCGACATAGCCCGAAGAATCGCCGACATAGCCCGAAGAATCGCCGACATAGCCCGAAGAATCGCCGACATAGCCCGAAGAATCGCCAAACTTAAGTGGCAGTGGGCAGGGCACATTGCTCGTAGAACGGATGGCCGATGGGGCCGAAAGGTTTTAGAGTGGCGACCGCGCACCGGAAGACGCAGCGTTGGAAGGCCTCCCACAAGGTGGACCGACGACCTGGTGAGGGTCGCGGGAGTGCGGTGGATGCGACAAGCACAGGATCGGTCATTGTGGCGACGCTTGGGGGAGGCCTATGGCCAACAGTGGACGTCTTTCGGCTGAAATGATGATGGTGAATCTTTAACTATAACTACCTGCCAGATCTGTGTATTTCCTAAACTTTTCCTTCGTTTCACCTATAATTTTGCAATAACTAAAACTATAGATTCACTGAAGTCAATGGTCAATGTTTGAGTTGGTATCTCAATTTCACGACAGAATGACAAAATTTGAGGCGGAACTGTCCAAATCACCCAACACTGACACACAAACTGCAACTGCACTGCACTGCACTGACACAAACTACAACTCGGACATAGTTAGTATGTCGAAGTTCCCAATTATTATTAGTCCCACCATTAGTAATAGTACTAATGTTACTTTAAACTAGTTAATAAGACAACAGATGGTACTTTTGACAATTCAGATCAACTTAACAATAAAGTATCTTCTGGCATTCAAGCTAGAGGGGCTAGGCAAAAATCGTTGAATTTGTTTCTTCAAAACATTCAGGGTTTTTCTTCAAAACAATTGGAAATTGAATTATTTTTAGAAAAAACTATGTTTGACATCATTTGTTTTACTGAGCATTGGTTAAAGGATTTTGAAATGCTAATCAATTTTGAGAATTATAATGTGGGCAGTTCTTTTAACCGAAAAACAATGTTACGTGGGGGTTCACTGATCCTAATTAGGAATAGTATTAAATTTAAAACTCGTAAAGATATAGTTGCACTATCCGTTGAACATAGCATTGAACTGTCTTGTGTTGAGCTGGATAGGCATATCATAGTGTGCGTTTACAGGCCCCCTAATTATCAAAACTACTCTATTTTTGAGTCTGTCATGGAAGATGTTATGGCAAAACTTGCAACTGGTAACAAACTAGTAATTATCTGTGGAGACTTTAATGTTAATATTTTGGAAAATAATTCAGATAGCAGCAGATTATTAAATCTCTTCAAATCATTTAATTTATCAAATGTGTTTACAGAACCTACTCGAACTACGACAACTACTGCTACATGTATCGATAATGTTTTTTGTTGCTGCAACTATTTAGAAAAGGCCATTGTAAATTATCTGCCTTCTGATCATAGCGGCCTATTGGTAACTTTTGAATCCAACTTACCGATACAACAAGTGCAGATTCAGTCCAGACCAATAACATCTGGTAAACTCAATAAATTTAACAGCACTTTAATTAGTAAGTTAGGTGATTGGAATCTTGAAGTGAACAATGGTAATTTTTTGTATAACGATTTTTTTTCAATAGTCCAAACTGAGTTCAAGAAGACTTTTGAGAAGAAAACTAAAAGTATCTGCCCTAAGTTTAGATTTAGTGACTGGGCAACTAAAGGAATCAGAATAAGTAGGGAAAGACTTTTTGAGTTGTATGGCCTTAAGCCTATTATTAACACTGAAACTTTTAATAAGTATGTTGCTACATATTCAAAAATGTTTAAAAACACTTGTAAGGCAGCTAAGGCCTTGTACATTGGCAATAAAGTTAAATCAGCAGATAATAAAATAAAAACGGTTTGGAAAATTATAAATAATGAAACCAACAGGAACAAAATACATAATAATGATTACACTTTGGAGACACATCATGGTCTTATTAGCGATAACAAACTAGTTGCAGAAGAATTTGTAAATTTTTTTGCTAGTATACCAACTAAAACCACTGAAGCCCTAGATTCGTCGCCATCGCATGCTTTTGGTTTATTACAGGCAAACGTTGCAGCCTGTTCGACTGAATTTAACTTTAAGCATATAAACCCCTTTACAGTAATAAAAGCGTTTAAACAAATCAAAGTTAAATTGACAGAAGATTTGTGGGGTATGTCTATCAAAGTTTGTACCTCAATTATTGAGACTATAGCGCCGTACTTAGCCTTAATATTTAATTTGTGTATAGATCAAGGAGTCTTTCCTGATCTAATGAAATATAGTAAAGTGATACCACTTTTTAAATCCGGGGACAGTAAAGACACTAATAATTATAGGCCGGTGTCCGTGTTGCCAGTTTTTAGCAAGATATTTGAAAAGGAGATGTTAAATCAAATGCTTAATCATTTTAACACAAATAACATCTTACACAATAAACAGTATGGTTTCACCAAAGGACGTTGTACAACTGACGCTGGTGTCTCCTTACTAAAACACATTTTTAATGCGTGGGAAGAGGCACAGGATGCTATAGGCATCTTCTGTGACCTGTCAAAGGCGTTTGATTGCGTGGTTCATGAAACATTACTCTTGAAACTTGAGCATTACGGACTAGGCAAAACAGCTTTAAGCTTATTAAAATCTTATTTGATTGACAGACAGCAACAAGTTCAAATAAACGGTGTCAATTCGTCGGGATTAAATGTGAAAATGGGGGTACCCCAAGGTTCAATTTTAGGTCCTTTTTTATTTTTAGTTTATATTAATGATTTACCCTATTTGTTGGAAAATAAACTTAATATGGTGTTGTTTGCTGACGACACTTCTTTGATTTTTAAGATAAATAGAAGGACTAATAATCTTGACGACGAAAATTATGCCCTACTGCAGGTCCAAAACTGGTTCACTGCTAATAATCTAGTTTTAAACGGGAAAAAAACTAAATGTATAAGATTTTCCTTACCTAATGTCAAAAGCAGTGATTGTGACGTAGTATTAAACGATGAAAAGCTAGAATTTGTCGATAAAACGGTTTTCCATCTCTTGCAGGACGGCTTAGCTCAGCTGCATATGCTGTTAGAAAAATCCGCCAATTTACGGATGTTGATACCGCTAGACTAGTCTATTTTAGTTATTTTCATAGTATCATGTCATACGGTATCTTACTATGGGGACGGGCTGCAGACATTGACTCAATTTTTATACTACAGAAAAGAGCTATCAGAGCTATTTACAATCTTCGCCGGTGCGATTCTCTAAGGGAACTGTTTAGGGATATTAACATCATGACGGTGCCTTGTCAATATATTTATGAAAACATCATGTACGTTAGAAAAAATCTTCATCTTTTTAGCAAAAGAGGCGATAGACATAATTATGTTACAAGAAATAGGGACCAATTAGTTCAACCAGGTTTTAGACTGGCTAAAGTGGCCTCTTCTTTCATGGGGTACTGTTTGAAATGTTATAATAAAATACCTCCACAAATATTAGAACTCAATGAAACGAAATTTAAATCTTGTATTAAACGCACACTATGCAGGCAAGCATATTATAAGTTGGAGGATTATATTCAAGATAAAAATGCTTGGCTCAATGCTGGTCCAGCTCCTCTACCACCGAGGTATACAAATTGATTAGTTTGGAAATTATTATTATTATTTTTTAATGCTTTTTTTTTTTGGGAATTGTAAAATATTATAAGTATTGTATAATGTAGAAGCATTTATTTTCAAAGTTTGTAAATGTGAGTACCATGGAGCTATTTTATGGTTTTTTATGTTACTATTGGACTTGTTTGACATAAATGAGCACGGCAGTTGAGAGTTTGTCATGCTCACTTAAATGTCTCACTGATGGTGGCGCATGTGTTGGATCATTCGGTTCCCTTCAAAATGGTTGAGCTGAGTGGTGCTAATATTAGCGTCATGTTCGTGAACGGACGCTGTCAGTTGAGACAGGTCATCTCTTAGCTGCCAGTTGCTATTTTAATATCTATATTTAGTTTTTATTTTTACTGTATTTACATTGTTCTCACATGATAACGACAAGAAACATGTAACAGTGATATTTGTAATTACAAAACATGATTGAAAAGAGTGTCCATGGAGTTTCTTGCACATTCTTCTCCATAGAGATCTACGCTTTGGAATGTGCAATTAGCATCATTTTTTTTTTTTTCTGACTAACTGACTTCTTGACATTTCAAAAGTGCCTGTAAATGGTTTATTTGAAATAAATGCTTTTGAATCTTCTTTTTTGAATCTTTTGACTGCAGTCCGCAGCCCGGTCGATGTAGCAGCAGAGTACGCATATCTTTCAAAACCTTCATACTCCAGGCTCTCAGCTGTCTTCAGCGTCAGATGGAGGTGCTTGCCAGTAATGTTGATGCGCTTGAGATGAGGGGCCGTAGGAAGATGTTGCTTATCCACGGTGTCAGCGAGGTGAACAAAGAGGAGACATCGCTAGTGGTTGCTCAAGTGGTGCGTGACAAATTGAAGCTGGAGACGTTTTCCGCGGCTGATATACGAAGGTTCCATCGAAAGGGCAATCAGGCCAGCACTGGCAGGCCTAGGCCCATTTTAGTGAAGCTGCTAGATGTGGACATCCGGGACAAGATTTGGCATGCAAAAACCAAATTAAAGGGTTCCGGTGTAACTTTATCTGAGTTCCTGACACGGTCGCGGCATCGGGTATTCATGGCTGCACGTGAAAAGTTTGGCGTCACCAATTGCTGGACAAAACAAGGCCATATTTACATTTTGGGGCCTGATGGAAGTAAGTAAGTATTGTCATGCTCACTCAAATGTCTCGCTGATGGTGGCACGTGTTATTGGGTCATTCAGTTCCCTTCAAAATGGTTGAGCTGAGTGGGGCTGATGCACGCGTCATGCTCGTGAACGGGTGCCGTCAGTCATCTCTTTGCTGGCAGTGACTTAATTTCAATTTCTATATTTTTAAATTAGTTTTTATTTTAATTATTATTTCTTATCTACATTGTGCTCACATATTAGAAGCGACAAGAAATATGTAACCAAGATTTATGAATATGATTTAAAAGAGTGTCCATGAAGTTTCTTGCACGTTCTTCTCCATAGAGATCTACGCTTTGGAACGTGCAATTTAGCGTCACTAGTATTTTTTTTTTTTGACTGACCGACATTCTGACAATTCAAAAGTGCCTGTAATTGGTCTATTTGAAATAAACGTTTCTGATTTCTGATAAGCATCGTGTCGTCACCCATGGCGAGCTTAATTCTATCGGCGAGCCAAAGCTGGACGCCGCCAATAAGCCACCGGTTGTCGCTTTAAAGAAAAGGCGTGCTGCGGTTACTACTTCTAAAAAGTGATACATCTTCACGACCTGCACTGTTCGGGTATTTATTTCGCTAATCTTTGTTCTTTTGTCGTCATATTACTCTTTGATTTATTTTATTCCTACCCTTCTAACTTTAATTAATTCTTATTTTGTTTTAAAATTTTTGTTCACGCTATGTCAAATGTCTGTATTTTGACACTTGACAGTAATGAATTGTCAAGTCAATAGTTGCGTTCCATTTCTTGTTTGACAATAGTTGACATTCTGAGCATGTTTTGTCTATGGTGACATAGATTACACATGCTGCGTTATTTAACTTCTTTTTATTTGTTTTCACATTTCATATATAGTTGTTAACACACAACTGGCGGGTGGATTATATCAACCTATATACATATTATATATACCTATATAAGCTTAATATATTTGTTTTAATTTATTTGACTGTTACACAATGTCAGATAGTGATAGTTTTTTATCAGTACGCAGTGACAGCTACAGCTTTTCTAGTATCCCGTCGCTGGCTGACATGCTTGAGTCTCAGTTTTCCGATGTTGCAAATAATCTTAATGTAGTCCATATTAATGCTCAAAGTATTCCGGCCCATCACCATGATATGCTGGCAAACCTTGACTGTAAGAACATTCGTGCTATCCTTGTCTCTGAATCATGGCTAAAGCCATGCCTTCCATCCACTTCCTACTCTTTACCTGGATACCAACTGATTAGAAATGATAGCACAGGCTGCGGTGGTGGCGGTGTTGCCATATATCTTAGAGCTACATTCCTTTCAAAGTTGTTAATATGTCATCAAAGCCACCACCGCCAAATGCTGTTAGAAGTCAACCTTCATCATTGAAAGATTCTCCTTGGTGTCTACTACTGTCCCTCTTTGCGTATCGACTATTTTCCTTCTTTTGAAAGTCTCCTGGTACACCTTATTTTTTCTTACAGTCACACTATTAAAATGGGGGATTTCAACACTTGCCTTCTCAAACGCGATTCGCGTTCTTCTTTACTCCAATCCATTTCACACTCCTGTAATTTGTCTCTTCTTCCCCTGACTGCCACTCACCACTTTCCTAACTGTACTCCTTCATTACTTGATATTATACTTGTTTCATCTACTTAACATGTTGCTAAGCATGGACAATGTACCGCTGACGCATTCTCTTATATGTGTTGTTTAAAAAAACACTTTTACACGACAATTTTTTTTTCGCCTTTTTTAACTAGATGAGGCCGGTGTTTCCTAGCTGACTACCCTGAGAAGAAACACCGAAACAAACTCAGGGGTCAAAGTCTCTTTCAAAGTCCATACAGTAAATATGTAATGGTCAAATCACACGAGAACCATGCAGATTTGTCTGAAATGGTTTTGACGTGACAACGTCTTATAAATTGGTTTGCCGGGTGACACTTCAAGAAACTGCGTTACGCTCCGCTCACGTTATGCGCTCACAATGAGAGCGAGTGAGAGGCACGCGTCCCTTCCACTCGGGCATGGTTAGCCCGCCTAAGAGCGAGAGAGAATGACATAAAAAGTGAAATTAATGTTTTAAATATAATTCTTTGTATAAATAAATGTTTTAATGTAAGAGTGAGATATTGGAGCTTGGTGTGTCAGATCACACAGCACAATTTATGAAATTCCCAGTGCAACGAACATGTATTTTAAAATATTATTATGTAAAAAAACGTGATTACAGCAAGGAAAACATTAATCGTTTTAAAAAATGTATTAGCAGCCTCAGTTTTTCTGATATCTACAAAACAGAGAATGGAAATAAAAGCTTTGATTCCTTTTATGAACTATTTAAGCTATTCTACGATCTTTGCTTCCCGATTGTTAAACGTAAAATTTCTACAGTAGCTAAACCACAATGGATCACAAAGGGAATAAAGCGATGTAGTAAAAAGAGACGGACTTTATTGTGGCAATATAGACTAACACGAAATAGTGAGACAAAAACTGCTTTTAAAACATTTTCAAAAAGATATCAAAAAGTGATTAAATTGACACAAAAAGCTCAAAATAGTTATTTTATTGGAACAAGCACAAACAAGTCGAAAGCAACCTGGAAGGTAATAAATAGAATGAAACCTAACATTCCTAAAGCAAATATAAATCGAATTAATGTAAATAACACGTATATAACTAATCCTCAAATGATAGCAGAGCAATTTAATAACTATTTCATAGACTCAGTTCAACCTAGTTCTGATAATTATAAAATATATCAAAACTCTCAAACATCGGGATCGCTTAACTCTTTGTTTATGGAACCAAGCATACCAAAGGATATTTGTAACATAATAAGCAATCTTAAAAATACAAACAGTACCGGCTTTGATGAAATTGACACAAAGGTAGTTAAATCAGTGGCTCCTGTTATAGCACCTATATTAAGTGACATTATAAATAAATGTATTGTAAATGGTACTTTTCCCCAAAAGTTAAAAGTATCTATTATCAAACCCATATATAAAAAAGAAGATAAAACCAAAGTCAATAACTATAGACCTGTAGCACTAATACCAATATTCTCAAAAATATTTGAAAAAGTAATTTATAATAGTGTATATAATTTTCTTGAAAAACAAAAGATTTTTTGCAAGGAACAGATGGGTTTCAGAAAGAATAGAACGATTAATATGGCTATTTATAATTTTCTAGAAAAAATATATCATAACATGGACAATCGAAAACCAGTAATGGCGATGTATATGGATATGACCAGAGCTTTCGATTATGTCGACCATAAAGTTCTATTTACTAAGCTGTACAGGTATGGTATAAGAGGCAACGTACTTAACCTCATTAAATCTTATTTAGAGGGCAGACAACAAATTACTCAGATAAGTCAAGTAGACATTAGGTCCAAAACTGAGATAATATACTCGTCTAGCTCAAGAGTATTATATTACGGTGTTCCGCAGGGCTCCGTGTTAGGACCCTTGCTTTTTATTTGTTACATTAATGAGTTCCCTAATATAATCAGCCACCAAATGTCCTTATTTGCCGACGACAGCACAGTAATATATAACAGTGGTAGTAATAAAGATATAGTAGATGACATAAATACTAGTCTTATAACAATTATTGACTGGCTAAAAATTAATAACCTTCAAATTAATCTTGCCAAAACTAAAGTGATGAATTTTAAAATAAGACAAAATATACTATCAAACTTGCAAATAAACTATAAAGGAGACCAAATATTTGAAACAAGGACAACAAAGTTTCTTGGACTACACATTGACAACGATATGTCATGGAGGACTCAAATTGAAAATGTGTGTGCAAAGCTCAGTAAGTTTTCTTATGCTCTCTATATGCTAGGTAAAATTTCGAATAAAACCGCACTCCTAGCAGCGTATCATGGTTATGTCGGATCGACTTTAAGATATGGTATTCTATTCTGGGGCAATGCGGCAAAAGTTCAAGAGGTATTAATAGCACAGAAAAAATGCATTAGAGCAATATGTAAAATAAAGCGAACGGATTCGTGTAAATCACATTTTCAAAATTTAAAGATATTGACTGTACCATCACTCTATGTCTATGAAGCTTGTATTTTTGTTAAAAATAATATGTATTTATTTAAATCTGTAAAGAGTCAACGACGTTCACATAAATTGCATCTGCTTCAGACTAAAACAAAATTTTATCACAAAAGCATATTTGCAATGGCTCCTAAGTTATATAATAAGTTACCTGAGCAAGTGATAAGCAGCAAAAATGTAAATGAGTTCAAAAGAAATCTTTTTAAATTATTAAATGACAAGGTATATTATTCCATTAATGAATTTCTTAATGACAAATGATATTTGACTTATTTAAATTTATCATTTTATATATTGACATTATTTACTCTTTTGACTGACTATTACTTTATTTATTTGAATGTGACATGCAATTAGTTGTTAATTAAACTGTGACTAGTTAGACCTTATTTTAATTGTTGACATTTTATTTTTTAATTATTATTGTATTCTAATTTTTATTTTGCAATTTATAAATATTACAAATTCGAACCATTACAATATTGATAATATTTGTATGCCTTCTGGCGGGACATTGTTGGGACATTATATTTTTTGTACATCTTTAACCATACCCTATGTTCACAAATAAATATATTATTATTATTATTATTATTATTATTATTATTAAATTGTTACTATTATTTCATCCATCTTCCTACTATACGAATGAATATTCACATTAAAATTATTTTACCACTCAAAGTCGTTGTCACGTAAAACTTTCGCCCGTATACCGACTTTACAGGCAACCAATTTTTTTGAAGAAAGAACCATACAAATTGTCCAGTCAGTGCAAGCATTTGTCAGTATTCGTAAAGCTCAACTCAGGACTACTAAGGAGCTGAACGACTTGACGAACAATACCAAAGAAAGGACATTTGGGTAGGCCGCAGAAAATACTCAAATTGCCAGCCTCGTTAAAATTACTGAAAAAGGATAAAAAAGCAATCGACATAGTCCTCGCGTGATTGTGTGATTTATTGATTATGGGTGGCGGTGTATTTGCATGTTTTTTTTTGTATATTTAGGGTGAAGCATCGGACCGATCACTGTCACCGGAGGCTCCCCCCTACTCTCACGTCACCAGCGCGCCCTACAAGGAGGCTGCCGCAAACGGTAATACTTTTCCTCTTCTGTTCGATTTGCAATATTTCTGTATTTGTTACAGTAGGATTTCAGTGATTACTTAACGTTTGAATATTTTAGGATGATTGGTCGCCACGTCCTTCAGCGTCTCGGGACAGGTCACGATCCCCAATATTTATAAATCTGCCGTCGCAATCGTAAGTTTATATCTACTGATATTATTTATGAATAGTTATCTTCCGTATCAGACCGATATGGACGTATGTGAAATAAATTTAGTAAAATTATTTATTTTTACAGCGTACTGGCTCCTGAGACCCTGCCACAAGACGCCGTAATTCGGATTTTTGGGGTGGATGGCCAACCGCTGGACGCTGAAATTTTTGAATCTATTTTTTTTTTATTATGGATAGACAGTGGTCAAACACTGTCTCACCTGATGGTAAGCGATGATGTGGCCGACGATGGAACACGCTTGCCTAGAAGTAACCTGATTGCTCTTGACTAGATCCCTAAGTCGTAGCAGGCTGTCAGGAAAAACAGACTTCCGTAGGGAATTCCACTCCTTAGCTGAACACACAATGAATGTATTCTCAAAACGCTTCCGTGTGAATGGGATGTCTATCATGTACCGGTAGCGCAACGCCGCCGTACCCCTAGTGGTCCGATGATGGAACGGATTTGATGAAATCACCTGCTTAAAGTTTATTAAATGTAAAATTACAGAAAAAGTTTCTGATAACGTCTATGTTTTAAAAGACCTTAATAAGGGTTCAACTGGACGTTATCATGTTAAAGATATTATTAAATTTTAATTTGGTTTTCAAGTTTGGCATTCTAAAATACTACTTAGGACATTTGGTTTTCAAGTTTGGCATTCTAAAATACTTCTTAGGACATTTTTTTTTCAACCCCACACAAACGTTTTTCATATCGAAGGATCTTATTTTTTTTCCTGTATACTTTTTTTTCCTGTATACATTTATTTATTACACCTTTTTTTACAATTGTCATTTGAGATTTGCTTCTTAAGTTTTGTGGATCTTTTTTCTTGATTCCGCAGCTTTTTGCTACTGTGCCCGGAAAGTCGTGGTGTAGTCTCGATCATAGTATGCCGTTTTTTGCTATTGTGCTCGGAAGGTTGGTAGTGTTGTGCCGATCACAATATGCGTTTTTTAAGATGTTTGTGCTCGGAAAATCGGTGGTGTTATACCAGTCACAACATTCTTTCTCAAAAAACTGCATCCTTGCGTATGCCGTTTTTTGTTTTTTGTTTTTTTATCGGTGGTGTTATACCGGTCACAACATTTTCTTCTTTGTTCTCTAGCACCAAAGGTGATGCGAGATTTGATACTATGTTTCACGGTTATAATTTGTTCTTGCTAGTGTCAGTGGCGATGGTGCCTAACTGTACTCATATAGACAAATCTTTGAATTTTTCTTATAAGACAGCGGCAATTGCGCCTAACTGTTTTCAAATTAACCTACTTGGTTACTCTAATATACTTGCTAGTCGGTGGCAATGGTGCCTAACCGTACTCAATTTAGTTTTTTTTGTTCGTAGCCTTATACACGTTGGTCAGCGACAATTCTGCTTAGCTATACTAGCGATATTTTCTTGAATTAAGCTAGTTAGTCAGTGGCGTAGGTGCCTAACTGCACTCATATTGGTTCTTTTGGTATTGTAAGTCGGTTGGTGGTCTAACTGTACTTATTTTAAATGCATGTTATTTTAAGGATCTATACACTAGCGATACTACAAGATTGTATTTATTTCTGGTTTGTTGATTCTATAGTCTTATTACTCCGTTGTTTTCTAGAACAATTTTTTTTGGGTTTATTGTTTTTGGAATTTATAATTTTTTTTTTCCCTTTTTAACTAAGCTTTCGCTTTAGTCTTTTGCTTTTTTTCTAGCATAAAAGAAATTCTTTCTTTAATTTTTTTCGGGGAGGGATGTCATGTAACGAGACGAAATCGTCTCGTTACATGATTCGCTTTTAGGCGATTTCCGAACCGATAATGTGAAGGCGTTCCTAAAAGGTCGTGTAGCCAAGTAAGCAAATCTTTTTTTTAAAAGTGAGCTGTCAGATTTGTTTTTTTTCACTTTCTGACCCGATGATGCGAGAGCGTGCAGCTATTTTTGTTTCTGCCAAATTATTTTTTTAATCGGCTCCCATAGCCGCTAATTTGTGCCCTGTAATGGCCTAAAAGAGAGAGAACGAGTCCATCCTCTGTTTTCTAATAGGATTGCTACATTTTTTCTGGTAAGAATTCATTTTTCGATTTCTACATGATGCGTGACAACGCATGTGGGTTTTCGTTCCCGCATCTTATATCTCATTGTTCTTTTACAGTTGAAGTGATTTTTCGCCCACCTATTTATTTTGATAAAGGCGCACTCAACATATTACAAGAAAAAAACGGTAAGTTTTCCCTAAAAAATATGCGACCTCGTGTTTGAAACTCAAATTTTCCTGAACCTAATGATTCCAATCGTTTGTTTCATTCGCCTGGCGTTTTTTTTTTATTTATCTTTTCTCATATTCCTCGAAATTGGAATCCCTTTGGATTGGTCTGCATTGCCCCGCCTGGATGAGGATTAATTTATTCATTATATAAACTTCTTCAAAGATGCAACAATACTATTTTAGTTCCACTTCAATCCTCTAAATTTAATGTCATTTTTTTAAGTATCTCATGGGTATTTATGCCTGGTCATGAACTGCGGGCCGGAAGAAATTAAAGACTAAATATATTTATAATCTTTTATTTTCCTCATATGGCCTCCCGCCAGAAGAGTTTAAGTTTTTTATGTCTTTTGGCCTTGTTTTCAAACTCATCATCTTCCTGCCCTTGTCCCGTGTTATTTGGGGTCGGCGCAACATGTTTTTTTCTTCCATTCTGCCCTGTCACTCGTCATGCTATCATTAACTTCCTTTTCTTTCATATCACTCTTCACACAATCCATCCATCTTTTCTTTTCTTTGGCCTTGTTTTCAAACTAAAAAAAAAAAATATTTACTAACTTCACTTTTGCGATTTTATTTATTTGCGTATTTCTTACTAAAAACTTACATGTCTTATTTGCTTGTTTATTGCATTGCCTGTTTATTTTTTGGGTGTTTTATTTTATAATAGTGAGGCCCACGAATGCGAGGTGCGCGGCGTAGGGGTGTGTGGGTGCGTGGTGGACGAGGCGGTCCAGGTAGACCGCCACCGGTGGCGGAAGTGGTGGATGTGGTAGTGGCCCACGATCGTGGTGGTCGTAGCGGACGTGGCAGAGGTCGTAGCGGACGTGGCAGAGGTCGTAGCGGACGTGGCAGAGGTCGTAGCGGACGTGGCAGAGGTCGCGGAGGCCGTGCGCGTCCAGATAGACCTGGCCCTCGCACGATTGATGAGTAAGTCTTATAGCTTGATTAACGCTTTATTATTCTTTGACATTAATCTATTTCTTTTTTTCTAATCAAAATCATTGTGGGTACTACAAATCATTGTGGGTACTACAATTTAATAAATTTGAATTTTAGGATCGTCTTCCGGGATATAGACGAGCTGCCTGAAAGCCACGGCCTTGATTCGCCCTTACATCCAAAAAGGATGCGCATGTGGCAACCGTAAGTAGATCTGCTAGAGTATGTTATTGGAACGTAGATATTTTGGTTATAATATTTACTAGCGAGTTTTAACTAACTTTTGTCTTAAAATGTCCATCTAGGCCAAATCCCGCACGAGGACCACCACCACAACCAAGGCTGACACCACCATCGCCGTCAACACCACGGACGCCGTCAACACCACCCTTGCTGTCACCACTACCGTCGCCATCAGCACCACCATTACCATGCTCGCAGTCAATGTAAGTTGCTATTTTGTGACTTTTCTTTTTATCTGTTTAAATAAGGTTACTACAACGCTGTTTTTCCAGGTATATTGAATGCGGTAATGCATCGGTGGCTAATTCCCCGATGCAGCCTCTAGCACCTTGTCATCGTCCACTCCGGGAAAACGATATTTCAATCCTCGTCAATTGTGGTAAAACCTGTTCATTTTATTTAGGTCTTGGGACATATTTCTGGTTCACACCAAATCTGAACAGATTATTTATTATTTGTCTCTCAGGAAGCGACGATGACTCGGAAGATGACGACGACGAGTCAGGTGGGATAGTGCCTGCTATAATTCCAAGGGCGTTTCGGAGCCTTCTAGAGACGCCCTTGGATAATGAAGACGAGCAGGAAGACCCAGCGCCTGCCACAAGTTCAGTCCCTGCTGGGGACTGGGAGCTCGCAGATGTGCTGCCTGAGACGACAGAACAGCCAAGGGAGCTATTTGATTTTGACTGGAGAGATTTTCCGACTACTTCTATTCCACCTGAATCGAGGCGGGAAAAGTTCTCCGAAAAAATAAATTACATGCCTGGCAACATCAAAATATGTCAAAAATCAAAACGATGTCGAAGCAACGGTCGGTTAATGCGGCGCAGGTAAGTTTTTGAATATTTTTTAATATAAGGAGTGATTTATATGGGTTCGCCATGCATTAAATATTATTTCAAAGTGACGGTTTATTATATGGTACCAAATAATAACCCAGTACAGTACTGTAACAACAACGTTGTAAGTTGCACCTAAAACTAATTGTCCATTATACTTCACACTGCCAATTGCTCACAATGCTATCACTGTTTTTGTTTAGGAAGCGGGTTGGGCAATGCCAACTAATTAGTATTTTGGTTTTGTATGAGTTGCATGTATCAAATAAGCTTTTTCCTTTTGTTTTAGCGATTAATACGCTCCCGCACGAATAGGCTAGTTGCTTTGGTCCCGCCTGAACATGCATGCTCCGATTGTAGTGACGCTTCGTCTACCGAAGAACTTCAAATAACAAATAAAACGTCGAACAACCAAGATTCTTCGGATGAAAGCAGCTTGATATCAGTAGATTCGGCCTTAGAGGCACTGAATATTTTAGAATCATCCGAAGATGAAATTACAGATAACAATGCAATTAATCTACCACTCACACCAATATTACAAAATGTTTTTCCGTCTCAAAATTAACCAAATTACGATGCTATACTTTCTGTAAGTTCCTTACCATCACATTACAAGTGGAAGAAAGAATTATTTTTTCATCGGGCTGAAGTTGATGAAAATACGCCACTGATGCCGAGTGAAGACGAACAACAACCTCTTTCGTTCTTTTATCGTTTTTTTACACCGAATATAATAAAAGATATAGTGGATCTTATCAAATGTATACTCTGTTCAGGTAAAAGGAAGATCCATAGAACTTACTATGAAGTTTCTAATTTTTCTTGCCATAAAATTTTTAATGGGTTTTGTACATATGCCTAGACACTGACACTGATTATTGGAGCCACAGGATTAGATTTAATTGCCGATCTCATGCCACTAAAGCGATACCAAACAATTAGACGTTACATAGATTTAACGACAATAATTTAGACGACGGTGATAGATACTTCAAAGTTCGACCAGTAGTGGAAAAAATTAGACAAAACTGCCTGCAGATATACGAGGAACAATATAACGAGGATAAAATAAAACGTTACAGCAAAGAACATAAAGCAAGGGTTGATGTCGACTGCCCTAAGATAGTCAAAAACTATAATAAAAATATGGGCGGGGTCGACTTGGCTGATATGCTAATATTCCTCTAAAAACACGAAGATGGGGTATCTTTCTATTTTTGCCCAGTTGATTGATATAAGCATCAATAATGCATGGCTTTTGTATCGACAAAATAATAATAAGGAAATGTCATTGAAAGAGTTAGATATATTTGAAAAACTTGTGAAAAAAGGAAAACCAGTCAAAGAACGGAGTTATATTACGGGAGATATAAAAGAAGATAGAAAAATTAAGAAACCTGTGGTAGCAAGACCGATTGAAGATATACGCTATGATCAAGTAGGTCATTTTCCAGATTCGTGTAGCAATGGTAGATGCCGTTACTGTAAGGATGGTAAAACAAACGTTGTATGTATTAAAAAAAAAACCCTGTGTCCTAATAGTTATCCATAAGACTGTTCATAGCTAACGTATTGGGTATAATATTGGTGTTTTGGGAGTTCAAACTGTCAATTAAATTAATCCCTTATACATACACTTCTCGAATGTTTTTGACATGACTTCACCGGTTTTTTAAAAAGGCTTAACAAAACGGAAATTCTTGGAGCTTTCTAGTTTAAAATAATTTTCAAATCCACTAGTAATTTATTAAACATTTTTACAACTTGTAATGAGGTTTATGCATAACAATTTTAAAATTAGGTACAACTTTATTTCTAAACTCATTTCAACTACGAGAGCTTGCCATGGTTATTTTCTCGTCTACAGACTAGTATTCATGGATATATTTTTGTAAATCAACTTACAACACAAGTGTGATGAATCATAAACTTCAAGCTCCAGTTATATAAATATTTTATTCACTTTGATCAACACAATTTCATATTTATCATTCTATTAACAATCATTTTGAAATACACGGATTGGTAGGACATGTTCACTGTTCAACAGCTCAAAGCAGACCCCCTATGTCCAGAATGACAATTACAAGCTCAATGTTTCCCCACCACAAACTTTCACAAATACTCGGTCGGTTTATCAATAATTAACTGCAAGTAAATAT
Source organism: Mythimna pallens (assembly GCA_961205895.1). NCBI lineage: Eukaryota > Metazoa > Arthropoda > Insecta > Lepidoptera > Noctuidae > Mythimna > Mythimna pallens. The sequence goes on along the minus strand of OY540851.1, from coordinate 3,204,304 downwards.
TTCATTTTAACAATTTTGATAATTATTTTTATACAAAGCAAATACCTACATAAACTCTAATACTACAAATTATTACTTAATGTCTACAACGAATGCCTTAAGTTCATGTAACTCCTAGCGCCATCTATCACTTATAGATGAAAGTTTAACGATTTATGAATATTTTCTTTAAAAAATTGGTTGCCTGTAAAGTCGGTATACGGGCGAAAGTTTTACGTGACAACGACTTTGAGTGGTAAAATAATTTTAATGTGAATATTCATTCGTATAGTAGGAAGAAGGATGAAATAATAGTAACAATTTAAAACATTTATTTATACAAAGAATTATATTTAAAACATTAATTTCACTTTTTATGTCTGTCTCTCTCGCTCTTAGGCGGGCTAACCATGCCCGAGTGGAAGGGACGCGTGCCTCTCACTCGCTCTCATTGTGAGCGCATAACGTGAGCGGAGCGTAACGCAGTTTCTTGAAGTGTCACCCGGCAAACCAATTTATAAGACGTTGTCACGTCAAAAATCATTACACAAGTATGTACAAGAAGGGCAATGTTAGAACCTTTAAACGCTAAAATGAGATCGACAGCGCTCTATGTGAAATGGCATTGTATTGCTTTTCTAAGGAATGAAGATCCACTAAAAATTATAACCGTGTTTTTTCCCTCTCGCGCGTTTCTCGTACACACGGGTGTACGAGAGAGTTTAGTGCCCATCGCGCAATGGTACACACGGGTGTACGAGAGTGACTTGCACCGATTGGATATTTTTTCTGTGACGTATATTTTCAAGTTGCAACCCGTTCTTTATTTGATTGAACAGAATAGTTCATTCGCTTTCTATTAAAATATTTTCCATTGGCAATATCGATACATGGAATGAAGAAGATTGAAAAAAATAAAGTGATCCGTCATTCAGCTTTCTGTCACTTTTTGGAGCCATTGTTGCGTGTGGTTGCGTGCGGACGGAAATCATGCTTCCAATTAGAAAACGGTGAGTAATCTTATAAGATTTATATAGAATTACTGAGGTGTAGATTACGTTGCAAGTGTTTGTTTTTGGAAAAGTAATAAATATGCCAGTGAAAAAGTGACGAAACTTGTGAAGATGCGTATTTTTTTCCGTCATGGCCGTCGTGTTTCGACTTGTTTTAGTGCAAAATTTATCTCGAAATGCTTTGACATCTACATAAGTTGTTAGTTTATTTACCTATAAACATAATGAGTTACTACAAAGTGATATAATTGCATATTGTTATCATAATAGTTGTTGAAAGAAAATAAACCGGTAAAAATGGCGCCAAATTCGTAAACATTGCATAAAGTACAGACTGCAAAAAATTTTTTTCGATAATTTTTTTGTTGTGATTATTGAATACTCAGTATAACGTAAATATTGTCTTAGTGTTCATAGCTATGAAAGCCAAATGTAAAGATTGTTTTATTTTTCGATTTTATATTTTTCATGATCAAAAAATTTTATTTTCTTCTTTTTTACGTTATTTCGCATTTACTTAGGCAGGGTATTATATTATACTTAGCAGGCATTTATGGGTTGAGTTGGGTGATCAAAACATTGTACAAGTACTAATGTTTTTCATTTTATTTTAAGATTACGTTCTCGAAGCGTCACCCCTGTTGGGGATGACCGGGACAGCCGTGGCAGCCCCGGGCCTAACCAGCTACCCTCGGCTCGTCGGGCCCTGTTATTGGACCTCATAAGGAAGGCCCCGGAACGGGAAATTTACGGTCCCTCACCACCACGGTGAGTGTATTTTTCATAGCGTTACCTACAGTGTTTCTTTAGTTTCAGTGGTGTAATTTGTAATTGTTTCTTTTTAGGTCTCGAGCTGTCGTCGTCGACCAAACACCTGGGGGTTCTCTACGGTTGACCGATTCGACGGTGCCGATCGAGAATTCCCCAGGTGGAAGAGTCCACATCAGCGAAGCAGGGCAGTCCAGGCCTAGCCTGGACTTGCCTATTGGGTAAGGTAATTTTCCTTCACAGTCCTCCTAGGCTATCACGGTGCCATGGGTGTACGACATTGCATTTATTTGTATTATCTTTATCTAGGGCTGATGAGGCAGAGCTCATGGATGATTTAGAATTGGACGACGACGCGATCATGGAGCTCCAGTCTAAACATCCCGGGTTCATCCAGCAGAGGTTGAGGAGGCTGCGAGGTGGCGACGCACCGTGGCCATCGAAGGTGCCAACTAAAGCCAGCGCCAGAGCAACACGGTTGCTCTGGCTTCTCTTGTCTCTAGTGCCATGTCTGAAGCAAGCGTTTCCTCCGAAATTGATGTTCGTAAATCAACTTCGAGGGAAAAATTGCCTTCACGGACGGTAGCTAGAGATTATGGTAGTGACCCCGACAGCGATATCGAGGACGTATACGATGTCTCGGCCATACCAGTTGTCAGGAATGGAATTCCTGACTCCGAGGAGCTTGAGGAACCGGTAGAGGCTTTGATAAACGAGGTCGATACGGGGATGGATAACGCTATCGATACTCTTTTGGATGATTCGAGTAGTTTCAAGTGGCAAGAAGACTTTGGATCATTCAGGGCTGTTCGTGAGAATTTCTCAGGTCCTACCCCTGGGTCAGTCAAAGACTACGATTCACCCTATGATGCCTTTACCGATATTTGGGACGAGGAAATCAAAGGGTTGATAGTCACGGAAACTAACCGATATGCCCATCAGGTTATCGATGCTGAGCGTGAAGCAGGGACATTGAAAGCATCATCTCGCCTTCATTCGTGGACGGACACAAATGCAGACGAAATAATGACTTTATTCGGGATGTTTATATATATGGCTATCGACTTGCGGTCGTCGATAACTGAATATTGGTCATCAGACGATGTGCTCCATTTGCCGGGGTTCAAACGTCTGATAACCTATAATCGGTACATTTTGCTAAATAAGTTTCTTCATTTCGTGGACAATTCAGCTGACGCAAGTCAGCCAATGTCGCGAAATGAGGGTGCTTATTTAGCAAAACAATCGGCCAAGCTGAGGAAGGTGGCTCCTATTATTGAACATCTCAGTAATAAGTTCAATTCCTTGTACAACCTAGGTGCTGAATTCAGCATCGATGAGTCTTTGACCTTATTCAAGGGTCGTTTGTCCTGGATCCAAACAATAAGGTCAAAGGCTGCACGATTTGGAATCAAGTCGTATGAACTATGTGAGTCCCGCACTGGTTATATGTCGAGATTCCAAATCTACACCGGTAAAGATGACAGTACTGATGGTAATCCATTACTTGGCGTCGATTTGGGAGGGAAGAGCACTAAAGTAGTTCTAGAGCTTTTGCAAGGTCTCGAACATCGGGGGCATTGTGTGGTGATGGATAATTTTTACAATTGTCCAGCATTAGCACGGTACCTCAAGAGTTTAGGCTTTGATTGCTTTGGAACTCTTCGTGTGAACCGTCGAAACGTTCCTAGTGCCATTGCAAAGGTTCCGAGGAAAGTGAGAGTGAGTGTGTTGATCTAAAGGATCAAAAGCTCTCCATGTATCCGTTAGAGCGAAAGAGATGCCTGAAATGGTATATGAAGATTTTCAAAAGGTTAATGAATGTGAGTGTGCATAATGCGTTTGTGCTGTACCGAAGTTCAATGGCTCGCAGAGATAAATTGGCTGAATCGCATCGTGAGTTTCGCTTTGAACTTGCAAGGTCTCAGATCAAACGGCATCGGCCCTGTTTGACAGAGATTAGCCAAGTTCCAGGGGATCTCATGAGGCTGAGGCGAGATATCGTACACGAGCCAATGTACACATCGGGCAGATCGAATAGAAAGCGATGTATGATATGTTATCGACAGAAGAAAACTAAATTGATTCATTCTCGGTGCGTTCAGTGCGATATATATCTTTGCTTTGAAGACTGCTGGAGAATTTGGCATTCTGCAGCAGAGCTTCCGGGCGAAGATCTTATAGAGCGGCCGAGACCGAAGCGCCGAGACTAATCATTTTAGGGCATGGTCGTGAAGCGTGGTTGTTTTATGAATGTGGTGTGGTGATCTGGGGCCTCTCGTGCGGGTCGCGTTTCGACGGGACGTCTAACCGTTGAACATATCTCGTTTATTACTGCTTCAGTTGCTGCTATTGGAGGCGTTACTACTATCGGGGACGAGACGATAGCCTAGTAACGCCTTCTGCGTTGGCATATTCATCGGGGACTGGTATCTTACGGGACAGATATCAGTCTCAGTTTGTGCATTGTAAATAATGTACGAATACTCATTATATGTAATGTACAAATACATTTGTAATTTTTGCTTTAGTCTGAGATTACGCATTGTGAAATTGTATATTTTTGAAAATAAAACCCATACAGGACAAAACCCCAATGTATATCCTAGCTGTTACAATAAAGTGTACCACCTTCAATATATCTATGTAAATGTACGAATACATTTGTTATTTTTGCTTTAGTCTGAGATTGCGCATAGTGAAATTGTATATTTTTGAAAATAAAACCCATAATACAGGACAAAACCCCAATGTTTATCCTAGCTGTTACAATAAAGTGTACCACCTTCAATATATCTATGTAAATGTACGAATACATTTGTTATTTTTGCTTTAGTCTGAGATTGAGTATTGTGAAATTGTATATTTTTGAAAGTAAAACCCATAATACAGGACAAAATCTCAATGTGTAAAGTGAACCTTATGACAAAATATATGTTTTTACATTTTTATTTTTATTCTTTTATTTTTTCATAACATAAATAAATTCCCTGAAAAGAAGTACATTTTATTCCAAATCATTCAAAGGCTTCTCTGAGAAAGGAAGGAAGATTGGTGGTTGATGCAGTTGTTAGTAAGTATATAACTGAACGAGCGACGACTTAGTGAGGGTCGTGGAAATCCACTGGATGCGAGACACAGAACCGGTCATTGTTGCGATGTTTGGGGTTAGGCCTTTATCCAGCAGTGGATGTCTTTCAGCTGAAATGATGATGATATGTATAAAGATCATCGTCTAGTTTTTTGAATGACGTAGGGATCCGATAAGAAAGGATTACTCAAAATTCTATCAAAAACGGGGGGGGGGGGGATTTGTGTGGAAACATATACTTTCCCGTGGTTGAAACCGCTGGTAAAAGCAAAAGTGCAGGTGAGGCTTGGGTCCCCATGGATGTTGAATGGGACCCCTATACACCCCGCTAGTCTATATTGGTATATAACTAACATATCAACGCAAATCCGAAAAACACATGAAATAGGAGTGTGACATTTCGCACAATTCCTTAGCACTGTTCTTTGTATGACGAAGGTATCCGATAAGAAAAGATTAATCTAAATTCTATCCCAAAGGGGGAGAAAAATTTTCATTTTCACTCAAAAATATAGGTACATAAAACATGCAATAATTAGCCACTCTGAGATAATAATACAAGACGTACAATGATTTAGTTTCACTATATCAGATCTTGACAAAATTTATACGAATCTACCTTGGGAGTATTTTGCTTTTCAAATATATCTTTTTTTATCCATACTAAATCGATTGAACTACTACTGGCTACTTTTACTTACCACAAAATCTAAATACCTTGATAAAAACATACTTACACGCGAACAACACCTACTATTCTGGTTCTAACGGTTTTATAAAATATAAATGAAAATAAAATAAAAAAACTTTTTTTGTAAAACAATATTACAAAAAAAGTTTATTTACAATAAAGTAGCATTACTAACAGTAACATAACAAAAATCATTATAAACACCACTAATAACACATTATAAAAATACAGTAAAAAATTTATAGTACATCGAAAATTTCTTCTCGTAACCTTTTTCTGGCAACAGTACCTCGGTGTACCTATCTCGTCAGTGTTTACATTTTGCGCGCCAGTAATGGCGCGCCTTTTTGTTGAGTTGCGGAAAAAGTGATTGTGTCGTGTAATTATTGTGTTTTGATGTGATATGAGTTATATTGTTTTTGCGCAAATGTATGGACTATCGTATTCAAGTGTTTTTATCGAGAATATAAATGTGTGTGGTTTTGGTGTAATGTGAGAAAGTTAAAGGTTTAAGAAAATTTGCAAAATGCCAATTTATCTCGTCGCTACGAAGTCAGGTCAGTTTCATTTATTTATAATCTTACACAGTTCGATAGGAAAACTAATGGGCTTTCCGGGAAGGTATAATTTATTGCATATAATTATCAATATAACCACGAAATTTGCGTTTTTCTCATGGTCAAACCAAAAAAAAAGAATAATCGAAAAATGCTCGACGCGTGAGGTATTTTGGTTCGCGAACGTTCGAGAGGATATTGTATCGAAATCTGATGATGATTCAAAATGAGCACAATAAAACCATCTTTAATTGTTTCGCATTTATTTCGTCTCTATGTCCTAAACTCATACATAATACGCAGATATTATAAGCAGTGAAGTCTTTTATTTAGTAATATTGGAAAACTTTATCTTTGGTATTTTTTTTAAGTACATAATATAATGTAAGCCAGTCAGCCCTTTGATTCATTCCAAAATTAATAGGATTTACTTCACTCTTTATCATCTGTTTCTTTACCATTGTTTAGGTACCTTATTGGAAATTATAAGTTGCTAATTCCAAAAACTTAAAAACGTACCGACTATTATGTTTCTAGGTATTCGGCAACAACATGATCATTAGACAACAATGGTGCTAATTGTCACCCTAAGTTTGAACTCTTTTACTCAGATAACATTATATCTATTTAAGAGCGAGCTTTTTACCTGCGGCTCTAAGTCTTTAAGTCTTTGTTATTGTTCTTCAGCGACAAGGCGATGTAATTATGCAGGTCGTATAGTGCTATCTCTTTCTGTCCATTCGGTCTCTCGAACCGTATAAATACGCGAAAATTCTTGTCATTTTATACAGTCTTCTGTTGACCTTTAAAGTGCTTGGCTCGCTCGTGAGGGCAAACGAGCGAGACCAACAAAAAGCTTCTCCGCGCGCAGCAGAGCATCGCGCTACGGACAATAGTCGACGCCCCTCGCTTCGTGATGTCACGACGTCATCCAGCGGGACCTACAAGTTGAGAGCCTGGATTATTTCTGTGGCCGCCTGGCGTCGAACGTGTTCGTGCGTTCCAACGCCTCCAGCTGGTCAAATATTAAAAATATAGCGCCATGGCACGCGCGACCGCCCAATGTTAGGCGCCGCCTCCCCCGCGACTACTACTGCCGGACTAATCATTCACATAGACTCTAAAACACTACATACACTCGGTGCGCGCTGTGTGCTAATTTAATTTATGCATTGCGTGCGCCGAATCTCAGACAATTGCGACTCTACATTCGTGTAAACTCACGCACCAAGTTGCGCGGCGCAGACGCGCACTCGGTTGCATACATGGGCGGTGTTACACACTCAATACCGCCCACACACACACCCACACGACCCCTGAGTCTGGAGCGTGACCGGCTCGACCTGGACGCTTGACAGACGGGGGTCACTCACCAACATTGGGGAGCGTCAACAAAATCGGCATCCTTGTCGCTGGTCGTCACCCGCTGTGTCTCCCCCGGGCAACCTGGGGTCCCACCTGGCGGGGACTGACCGCCGGGGTGTCGCGAAGAAACGGCGCTATTATTTAAATAGCGTCGTGACGCTCGCACTGTACCATAGACGCCTATAGGCGCCCCAGTGAAGCACCCGTTGTTGCGGGCCCCAAACTCGTCTGCCGCGCCCCTCTAGAAGGACACGTGTTCACGTTGCTTTGAAAATGAGCAATGTTAACGTAGCTTTTACGCGAGTAAAACATACAAACTTAGCGATGGCATTTATGGAGTGTTTGATGGGTGGCGTGGGAGGAAAAATCACAGACGAGGAGTACGAGATACGTTTTCACACGAAAAATATCAAGAGCTGCCCTCAAAAACATTCGACTCCGATATGTTCCTGAATACATGGGAACTCACGAACGAAACAATTTATTGGAAGACCAAATTGACAAAAAAGCACGCGTAACGGTAGTTTGGTCTTTCAAAATCCAGCAAGGCATTTTGGTCCTTACTTGTATCTTACGAAGGAAAAGTTGGTTTTAAACTTTTTATGACTTTTTGATTAGGGAGATAAACGACGAGATAAAAATTTAAATTTGACAGTGACACCATTTTAAATTTTGTTGCGTCGTCGAAGAGGGGCTCGCACAATAAGATTTGATATATTATACTTATATTAGTTATATTACGGGCCATGCCGTTCGCCGCGTCATTTGTTGTGGGTCTGGTGCGAAAGATCGAGCCAATGAGTAAGTATCAATATCTTAATGAATAGTTCATGCATTAGGCACTTGAAAAAAGTATTATTTTAATTGTTTTGTTCATTTCAGGCCGGTGTATGAAAAATTAAACGGGCTGCTCCAGGCCCACGACGCGGCGAACTCGCTGCGCTTGATGGCGGAGTCGGTGGACGAGGTATATACCTACCATTATTGACTGCCACTTTTGTTAAATAATTCATTAGTATGTGGCTATTAGATTAATGATAATAATAATACACAGCGCATTTTTATGATCACTCGAAACACTACACATGTGCTACAATGTACTTTTATATAGAAGAAATACAATTTCATTATTTGTGTTACTTCGACAGATTCGGCGAATATTGCTCCCAATCGCCGACGTGCCAGAGCGCATGCGGCGATTGGAGGTAAACCTCCACCCGCTGCTGGTGCACAGGCCGGAAGACGGCGAGTACATGGAGATGCTGTGAGTAACTCGTAACTACACATTTTGCTTAGGAAACCAAAATAAACATAATTGTGTGTACAACAGGGTTATTTTTTGTACACAATAATAAATTTACTAGCAATCTAAAGCAAATCTTTCATCTTATCCAGCAAATTTATTCTACTCTCTAAAACCCTGCCTCTTGTCTGAAGGACTATAATGTAGTCTACTATTTTTACCCGAGAGCATCAAAAAAAGTTTATTACATTTCAGTTTTCAATGTATAGGCTCATGTTCAGTAGTTTTCATTCCTTTTTTTAAACGTCCCACCATTTTCTTTTTTGCAGTTCAAACGGTTCTCGGCCTGCACCAGTGGAAGTGCATCAGCCACCGACTCCCAGAGTGTGGCAGGCGTGGCTCCTCGAGCGTATTGATTATGGGGAGCCCTGGTGAATCGCTCCTGTACTAGCGACTCATCAGGGCTCCCCCAATAAACTATGAACTTTTCTCAAGTTTTTTCATTTTATTGCAATTACCCTTTGTATCTTATTTGAACTCATAGACATGCAAACATGATAACTTTCAACAGGTAAGGCTAATAATAATAGGTGAGTATAAACTAGACATAGATTTCAATAGTACAGTCTACAAAGAATGATCCTTTTTATGTTGGATTAGGTATGTATCTAGGAGTTAGGATTGCGTGTAAATATTTTTGGCCTGAGCCAATTTCTTCGTACTTTTCTTATACAGATTCGATCTAATCACAGAATTGTTGGTTCGTCATTTTACGTCCCTGCTCAGTAGGTAGGTATGCCCGACGACGGTATCTTGGAAGTCCTGAAGACTAACTGCGCAATGGACTACCTACTGTATTATTTTACTGTATTTAAATACGTCGTTGCTATTCAAAGAATATTAAAATTACATGTTCAAATAAAACAATTCACTTAAAACTAGGCAGTACGGTTTTATGACTATTGCCTGATATTGAATGTTCATAAACTAAAAAAATTGAAAGAGGTTAGTTATCGTACACTCTGCTCATAGACTGATATACTTAGTTTTGAACTTTTGATTGACATTTGAAACGACATGGAATTTGGATTTTTTTAAGTATTACATTTTTTATAACTACAAATACAAAAGTTTAGTTGTAATATGTTTATTATGAGTGTGTGTATATCTAAGTACTTTTCTTTGAAGTTATTATTGCCAAAGTAGATAATTACTAAACCAGTAGGCCCGATTATATCTTTATAACTTTTTGTTAGGCAAGATGAGGATACAAATCCCAGCGATTGGGTCCCGGAAGGCGGCGCCGGGGGTAGCGGCAAGCCCGGGGGGAGCAGCGGCGAGCCCGGGGGAACCAGCGGCGAGCCCGCGGAGAAAAGCGGCATTGCGGGTCGCCATTCGATGGCGGTTTTGCTGCAGGCGGCAAAAGAGACAGCCCTTATAAATAAGCGACCCGCGAAACGACCGTGCTTCGTGCGGGTAAAAAATCAAAACATTAATAAATTTTATTATATAAAGCTTGATTTTTTATTGCACGCTCACAAATATATGTAAATAATTAGCTTCCTAAAGACACGACTCGGAAAACTAGTTGCGGTGGGTATCACCACGATCAAAGATTATTATGGAATAATATTCGTTCTCGGTAACGTATTACTTCAGTAATAACCCAATAGCGTTCGTAACAAGTGAAATAACATGTGTGTAGACAACCTTACCGATCTTTATTTTACAATGTTTTTGATACAATAGAAATGCACAATGAACGCACAGGTGCGTCGCGCGGCACGCGAAGAAAGAAAAAAAATGTATGGACGCACATATGCGTCGTAAGCACATGGTAAAAGTCCGAAAAACGCGCAGGCGCGTTGTCCGCACTGAATGTGCAAAACGGAAATTCTTGGAGAGCTTTCTAGTTTAAAAAGGGCAAGTGTTTAAAATAATTTTCAAATCCACTAGTAATTTATTAAATATTTTTACAACTTGTAATGAGGGCTCTATGCATAACAATTTTAAAATTAGGTACAACTTTATTTCTGAACTCATTTCAACTACGACAGCTTGCCATGGATATTTTCTCGTCGACTAGTATTCATGGATATATTTTTGTAAATCAACTAACAACACAGGTATGTACAAAAAGGGCAATGTTAGAACCTTTAAACGCTAAAATGAGATCGACAGCTTTCTCTTTGTCAAATGGCATTGGCTTTTCTAAGGAATGAAGATCCACTAAAAATTATAACCGTGTTTTTTCTCCAGAACTGTATATTGTATCGAAATCTGATGATGATTCAAAATGAGCACAATAAAACCATCTTTAATTGTTTCGCATTTATTTCGTCTCTATGTCCTCAACTCATACATATGTTGGAAAACTTTATCTTTGGTATTTTTTTTAAAGTACATAATATAATGTAAGCCAGACAGCCCTTTGATTCATTCCAAAATTAATAGGATTTACTTCTCTCTTTATCATCTGTTTCTTTACCATTGTTTAGGTACCTTATTGGAAATTATAAGTTGCTAATTCCAAAAACTTAAAAACGTACCGACTATTATGTTTCTAGGTATTCGGCAACAACATGATCATTAGACAACAATGGTGCTAATTGTCACCCTAAGTTTGAACTCTTTTACTCAGATAACATTATATCCATTTAAGAGCGAGCTTTTTACCTGCGGCTCTAAGTCTTTAAGTCTTTGTTATTGTGCTTTAGCGACAAGGCGATGTAATTATGCAGGTCGTATAGTGCTATCTCTTTCTGTCCATTCGGTCTCTCGAACCGTATAAATACGCGAAAATTCTTGTCATTTTATACAGTCTTCTGTTGACCTTTAAAGTGCTTGGCTTGCCCTCACGAGCGAGACCAACAAAAGGCTTCTCCGCGCGCAGCAGAGCATCGCGCTACGGAGGATAGTCGACGCCCCTCGCTTCGTGATGTCACGACGTCATCCAGCGAGACCTACAAGTTGAGAACCTGGATTAATTCTGTGGCCGCCTGGCGTCGAACATGTTCATGCGTTCCGACGCCTCCAGCTGGTCAAATATTAAAAATATAGCGCCATGGCACGCGCGACCGCCCGATGTTAGGCGCCGCCTCCCCCGCGACTACTACTGCCGGACTGTAAATCATTCACATAGACTCTAAAACACTACATACACTCGGTGCGCGCTGTGTGCTAATTTAATTTATGCATTGCGTGCGCCGAATCTCAGACAATTGCGACTCTACATTCGTGTAAACTCACGCACCAAGTTGCGCGGCGCAGACGCGCACTCGGTTGCATACACGACCCCTGAGTCTGGAGCGTGACCGGCTCGACCTAGAAGCTTGACAGACGGGGGTCACTCACCAACATTGGGGAGCGTCAACAAAATCGGCATCCTTGTCGCTGGTCGTCACCCGCTGTGTCTCCCCCGGGCAACCTGGGGTCCCACCTGGCGGGGACTGACCGCCGGGGTGTCGCGAAGAAACGGCGCTATTATTTAAATAGCGTCGTGACGCTCGCACTGTACCATAGACGCCTATAGGCGCCCCAGTGAAGCACCCGTTGTTGCGGGCCCCAAACTCGTCTGCCGCGCCCCTCTGGAGGGACATGTGTTCACGTTGCTTTGAAAATGAGCAATGTTAACGTAGCTTTTACGCGAGTAAAACATACTAACTTAGCGATGGCATTTATGGAGTGTTTGATGGGTGGCGTGGGAGGAAAAATCACAGACGAGGAGTACGAGATACGTTTTCACACGAAAACTATCAAGAGCTGCCCTCAAAAACATTCGACTCCGATATATTCCTGAATACATGGGAACTCACGAACGAAATAATTTATTGGAAGACCAAATATCGAAAATACCAGGACATCTTGTCTCAGGAGCAATGGAAATCATGCGAAAGACAAGAAAAACAAGTGAAAGACGAAGTCAAGAAGCACAAAACAATCTTGAAGAATTTAGACATGATGAGACGGATGTTCGTTGTTTCGGATGATGAAAAATATTTCTCGCAGTCGATTGATCCGGGCGTGTTAAAGCCATTGTGAATTATCTCAAAGCAAATCAAAGTGATGATGAAATTTTTTATATTCTGGTAAGACGATATCGCGGTCAGAAAAACGAATTTGACCAAATATTTTATCTTATATACGCAACATGGTCGTTGTACGGAGAGTTCAGAATACGGCCGTCACGTCGTAGTAGTGCAAGTGCAAGTGAAAGATTCTTTTTGAATAATGACTTTCATTTCCTTTTGTGTGTTATTGCAACATTATATGTAACAATTTAGGTTATGTAGTACACTGTAAGCATACTATTGTAAATTAATAAATAAATAATTTTATGATAATCTTTATTCTTTTATTTACGTAACACTTTTCCTGTAACATTTCTGATATATATTTAGAAAGGAATGATTTGTTATGCTTTTTTCGGCGCGGGTACATAGTTGCAATAGTTCGCACGGAAAATGTCGCTCTATCGAAATTCTATAATTTTAATTAACTTAATATACACAATTTTATGATTGATAATCTTTAACTTTTGTCTTAATTTTCTTTCTTTATCTTAACTTTTGTATGTAGACCACATACATACGCTTCGGCAGGTTATACAGAAGACAGAGGAGTATAACTTGCCTCTATGGTTAGCGTTCGTGGACTACGAAAAAGCTTTTGATTCGATCGAGACTTGGGCTGTACTGCAGTCTCTCCAACGGTGCCAGATTGACTATCGGTACATCGAAGTGCTGAAGTGTTAAGTATGTGTGCGTGTGCCTACGCACTTCTAAGTAAGGTTACAAATAAACGTCAGTGCGTTACTAGCAAGCCGTTGTTTCACTCGTCTGTCCTCGTACTTATCATTGGCGACGAGTAGTATTTACCCACGTAAATAAAAAGTAAAAATGTCCGGTACAGTTTTTGGCATTTTATCGGTGTTTGATCACAATGTGCAGTCTTGGGAGACCTACAAGTGCCGCATTAAGCAATGGTTTGTGGCAAATGACATCACGGGGACGAGCGATCCGGCGGGAACAAAGCGACGAGCTATCTTGCTGAGCGCACTCGCGGATGGCACACATAAGCTGGCAGCGGATCTCGCGTTGCCAAAGCAGCTGCAGGACGTACCTTTCGACGACGTGCTTAGGCTGTTGGACGAGCATTTTACCCCTAAACGGTGTGGATTCGGGGAGCGTAGCAAGTTTTACGAAGCTATGCAACAAGAAGGGGAGACGTATGCACAATGGGCCGCAAGATTGCGCGGGCTGACAGCGCACTGCGGGTTCTCGAACGTGGAAGAAGCGCTACGGGACAAATTTGTCATGGGGATGTTGCCGGGATCTGACAGAGAGAAGCTCTTCGCAAAAGATCTGGCAGGCCTGACATTGAGCAAGGCAATGGAGTTAGCGGAGAATGCGCGGAGCGCTCGAGCAGCAGCGGGTGCCGGGATGCAGTCCGCGTCGCGCGAATTGTTCAAGATCGCGCAGGCTCCGGAATCAGTGACTCCACCGCAGCGGAAGGCTGCACCTAGTGCAGGGGTCAAAGTGCAGTGTCAGGTGTGCGGTTATCATAACCATGAGACATCGCAGTGTCGGTTCGCAAAGGCGAAATGTAGGAAATGTAATGCTACGGGGCATTTACGTAAGATGTGCACAAAAATAAATTATGTCGAATCAAAAGCTGAGGATGAAAGCGACGACGGTAAGTGTTTTAATATTCGGTCAGTTAAAGGGGAACCGATGACGGAAACGGTTACGGTCTCAGGGATCGAATTAAAATTCGAGATAGATAGCGGCTCGGCCGTAACTGCGATTTCTGAAGGTACATACAAAAAACATTTTAGCAATGTACCATTGTCGGCGACTAGTAAACGGTTGTTTTCATATACGGGTGATAAAATCCCCTGTGTGGGAATCGCGCAGTTACAAGTAACTTATGCGAAAACAACGCACTCGCTGTGTGTTTACGTCGTGCGAGACGGTGGGCCGCCGATACTGGGTCGCGATTTTATTTCAAAGTTTAAGTTAGAATTGTTAATGCCAATACAATATTGTAAACAATAGGATGAAAATAAATTGGTTGATACATTGCAACGTCGCTATCCTTCGGTGTTTTCGGATAAGTTAGGGTTATTCAATAAATTTAAAGTGAAATTACAAGTGAAGGAAGACGCGAAACCAGTTTTTGTACGGGCCAGACCGATAGCTTTCGCTTTGAAAGATAAAGTAGACAAAGAAATAGATCGTTTATTAGGGTTAGGCATTTTGAAACCCGTGGATCACGCGCGGTATGCGTCGCCAATCGTGCCCGTATTGAAGCAAAATGGATCTATACGTATATGCGCTGATTTTTCTACCGGTGTAAACAAACAGTTAGTTATCGATCAGTATCCTTTGCCAACGGTAACTGAACTCTTTGCTAAGTTATATGGGGGTCAGCAGTTTACTAAATTAGACTTGTCAAATGCTTACAATCAGTTTATGTTGGACGATGAGTCACAAGAATTAACTTGCATAAACACACACAGGGGAATTTATAAACAAACGCGCCTTTGTTTTGGTATAGCGAGCGCGCCGGCCGTGTTCCAGCGCGCCGGCCGTGTTCCAGCGCGCGATGGAGGGCGTGCTGGGTGGCGTGCCCGGCACACTTTGCTTGCTCGACGATATTTTAGTAACCGGTAAAACGAGATCGGAGCACTTAGATAGATTACACCTAGTGCTGCTAAAATTACAAGAGGCGGGACTTACCTTACAAAAAGATAAGTGTGTGTTTTTCAGTGATGAGGTTAATTATTTAGGGTACGTGATAAATAAAGATGGACTTCATAAATCACCGCAAAAAATTAAAGCCATGACGGAGGCACCGGTGCCAACTAATATTAATCAATTACAGTCATTTTTGGGGCTGGTTAATTATTATAGGAACTTTGTCCCAAACGCCTCTTCGATTTTATGCCCTTTGTATAAGTTGTTGAGAAGGGGTACTAAGTGGTGTTGGACACGGGAGCATGAAGAAGCGTTTATGACAATTAAAAAAAGTTTAGCGTCAGATCAAGTATTAACTCACTTTAACCCAGATGCAACTATAATTCTAACGGTTGATGCATCACCGTTAGGCCTTTCTGCAATATTATCACAATTAGAACCCGATGGGTCGGAGAGGCCGATCTCATTTGCGTCGCGAACTCTTAGTACAGCTGAGAAAAGTTACTCGCAAATACAAAAGGAAGCGACCGCGATTATTTTTGGGGTAAGGCGGTTCCACCAATATTTATATGGCAGGGCGGTTCCGTTCATTCTCCGGACCAATCATAAACCGTTATTGTCAATTTTTGGACCGCATCGTGGTATACCAGAAGTTTCAGCGAACAGACTACAGAGATACGCATTATTTCTGAGCGGTTATAATTATAAAATCGAATATGTTCGTAGCGCAAATAACAGCGCGGATTTCCTATCTCGCGCTTGCCTACCTGAGGGGGCAGGTACGGAAGGGGGCGTGCGGGGCATAGATTCAACGATGCCAGATCTCGATCGTGCCTCATACATTAATTTCGTGGTAGAGGGCAGTCTACCTGTAACCGTGAACTTATTACGCGAGGCGACAAATACAGATGTGACCTTGCGCAGGGTGGTACATTTTGTGTTGAATGGATGGCCGAGGAAAATAGATGATGAGGCGATTAAGCCGTATCATGCGTGTAGGATGCAATTGTCTTATGAAAAAGGGTGTGTTATGAGAGGGCACAAGGTTGTAGTTCCGGAAACATTACAAGAAAAAATTTTAATGGAACTGCACCAATCCCATTTAGGAATTGTAAAGACAAAGGCGGAGGCGCGAGCACGTGTGTGGTTCCCGGGGTTAGATGCGGCGTTAGAGCGGATGATAGGAGCATGTGACGTGTGCATGCAACTACGGCCATCACCGGCGCGGGCGCCGATTGCGCACTGGGAATATCCGTCAACACCCTTTTACCGGGTACATATTGATTTTCTAGGGCCTATTAACGGTAACACCTTTTTAGTAGTAGTAGATGCGTATACCAAGTGGGTCGAGGTTTATAATATGAAGTGCAGTACGTCAACTTCAGCGACAATTGACAAATTATACGAGTTCATGTCAAGATTTGGTATCCCGCATACACTAGTCAGCGACAATGGTACATCTTTCACGTCATATGAATTTGAGGCTTTTTGTAGGGTGAACGGAATTTCACACGTGACTTCACCGACATACCACGCGGCCAGCAATGGGCAGGCAGAAAGCTACGTGAAGATAGTGAAAAAGGGTATCAAAACAAGCTTGCTTACTGGTAATGGAGCACGAAATTCAAATAATTTACTTTTGAAGTACTTGTTTGACTACAGAAATTCCGTTCACACAACAACCGGGTCTTCACCCGCTGAGCTGGTCTATGGTCGGAAGCTTAGAGCGCGTCTAGATCTAATTAAACCAAAATCGCCGTCGCCATTATCCTCGGCTCTTGCTAACTTGGTTAAACATAAACAGTGTTTGCAAAGTAAGACGGGTGGACATAATACACAAGAATTTGCCCCCGGAGACAAAGTTTATTATAAAAATCAAACAATTAATGGTAAATACACTTGGTGCAAAGGAACAGTGATAAAAAAAATTGGCAAAGTATTGTATTTAATCAGAGACGAAATTACTTCAATTACTCAAAGAAAACATAAAAATCAAATTATGCTGTATAAAGGTGACGATTGCAAAAACAGAAGAGACATAGATATAGACCTAGAGGAGCAAAGTGGTGACCCAACGTCAGAAACGCAAGTTTCGCAAGCAATGTCGCAAACGGACACTGGTGAAGGGGGTGAGCACACAACAAGGGCAACAGATTGTATGAACCAGACAAGAGCGGACACTGCTCCAAGTTTACCCCTAGATACGCACTCACAGTCTGTATCATCAGACCAAGCCGAGGAAGAGGAGGAGGAATTCGAGGAGGCATTGCCTGGTTCTCCTAGCTCTGGTCAAACAGGAGAAGCGTCACCGCAACAGCAGGCAGGTGAGCCAGCGGCCACAACACGGTCTAGACGCAATCAGCCTAAAATCAACTACAAATTATTCTATTAGTAGGTATGTTTAGCATTAGGTTTGCGTAGCTTAATTATTAGATAGTATGACTAAGCTAAGGGGAGGAATGTTAAGTATGTGTGCGTGTGCCTACGCACTTCTAAGTAAGGTTACAAATAAACGTCAGTGCGTTACTAGCAAGCCGTTGTTTCACTCGTCTGTCCTCGTACTTATCATGAAGTTTTTGTACGAAAACGCCACAATGTCAGTCCCGACTTCAGGACCAGACCTCGAAACCTATCCTTCTGCAGCGGGGCGTGAGGCAGGGAGATGTCATCTCTCCGAAACTGTTCACGGCTGCAATGGAGGATGTCTTCAAGGTTCTGGACTGGAGTGGACTAGGCATTAATGTCAATGGCGAGTACACCACTCACCTTCGGTTTGCCGATGATATAGTAGTCATGGCTGAAACTACGGAGGAGCTCAGTACAATGCTCGATGACCTTAGTAGAGCTTCCAAAGGAGTGGGTCTTAAAATGAACATGGATAAAACCAGTCATGGTAAATAACCATGTAGCACCCACTCCGATCAAGATCGGAGACTCTGCACTCGAAGTTGTAGACGATTACGTTTACCTGGGACAGACAATCCAGATGGGTAGGTCTAACTTTGAGAAAGAGGTCAATCGTCGAATCCGACTCGGCTGGGCAGCGTTCGGGAAGCTGCGCGGTATCTTCTCGTCCAACATACCACAGTGTCTCAAGACTAAAGTCTATGATCAGTACGTGTTGCCAGTGATGACATATGGCTCTGAAACATGGTCGCTTACAATGGGCCTCATCAGAAGGCTTAAAGTCATCCAAAGAGCAATGGAAAAGGCTATGCTCGGAGTTTCCTTGCGTGATCGCATAAAGAATGAAGATATCCGCAGGAGAACCAAGGTCGCCGACATAGCCCGAAGAATCGCCGACATAGCCCGAAGAATCGCCGACATAGCCCGAAGAATCGCCGACATAGCCCGAAGAATCGCCGACATAGCCCGAAGAATCGCCGACATAGCCCGAAGAATCGCCGACATAGCCCGAAGAATCGCCGACATAGCCCGAAGAATCGCCGACATAGCCCGAAGAATCGCCGACATAGCCCGAAGAATCGCCGACATAGCCCGAAGAATCGCCGACATAGCCCGAAGAATCGCCGACATAGCCCGAAGAATCGCCGACATAGCCCGAAGAATCGCCGACATAGCCCGAAGAATCGCCGACATAGCCCGAAGAATCGCCGACATAGCCCGAAGAATCGCCGACATAGCCCGAAGAATCGCCGACATAGCCCGAAGAATCGCCGACATAGCCCGAAGAATCGCCGACATAGCCCGAAGAATCGCCGACATAGCCCGAAGAATCGCCGACATAGCCCGAAGAATCGCCAAACTTAAGTGGCAGTGGGCAGGGCACATTGCTCGTAGAACGGATGGCCGATGGGGCCGAAAGGTTTTAGAGTGGCGACCGCGCACCGGAAGACGCAGCGTCGGAAGGCCTCCCACAAGGTGGACCGACGACCTGGTGAGGGTCGCGGGAGTGCGGTGGATGCGACAAGCACAGGATCGGTCATTGTGGCGACGCTTGGGGGAGGCCTATGGCCAACAGTGGACGTCTTTCGGCTGAAATGATGATGGTGAATCTTTAACTATAACTACCTGCCAGATCTGTGTATTTCCTAAACTTTTCCTTCGTTTCACCTATAATTTTGCAATAACTAAAACTATAGATTCACTGAAGTCAATGGTCAATGTTTGAGTTGGTATCTCAATTTCACGACAGAATGACAAAATTTGAGGCGGAACTGTCCAAATCACCCAACACTGACACACAAACTGCAACTGCACTGCACTGCACTGACACAAACTACAACTCGGACATAGTTAGTATGTCGAAGTTCCCAATTATTATTAGTCCCACCATTAGTAATAGTACTAATGTTACTTTAAACTAGTTAATAAGACAACAGATGGTACTTTTGACAATTCAGATCAACTTAACAATAAAGTATCTTCTGGCATTCAAGCTAGAGGGGCTAGGCAAAAATCGTTGAATTTGTTTCTTCAAAACATTCAGGGTTTTTCTTCAAAACAATTGGAAATTGAATTATTTTTAGAAAAAACTATGTTTGACATCATTTGTTTTACTGAGCATTGGTTAAAGGATTTTGAAATGCTAATCAATTTTGAGAATTATAATGTGGGCAGTTCTTTTAACCGAAAAACAATGTTACGTGGGGGTTCACTGATCCTAATTAGGAATAGTATTAAATTTAAAACTCGTAAAGATATAGTTGCACTATCCGTTGAACATAGCATTGAACTGTCTTGTGTTGAGCTGGATAGGCATATCATAGTGTGCGTTTACAGGCCCCCTAATTATCAAAACTACTCTATTTTTGAGTCTGTCATGGAAGATGTTATGGCAAAACTTGCAACTGGTAACAAACTAGTAATTATCTGTGGAGACTTTAATGTTAATATTTTGGAAAATAATTCAGATAGCACCAGATTATTAAATCTCTTCAAATCATTTAATTTATCAAATGTGTTTACAGAACCTACTCGAACTACGACAACTACTGCTACATGTATCGATAATGTTTTTTGTTGCTGCAACTATTTAGAAAAGGCCATTGTAAATTATCTGCCTTCTGATCATAGCGGCCTATTGGTAACTTTTGAATCCAACTTACCGATACAACAAGTTCAGATTCAGTCCAGACCAATAACATCTGGTAAACTCAATAAATTTAACAGCACTTTAATTAGTAAGTTAGGTGATTGGAATCTTGAAGTGAACAATGGTAATTTTTTGTATAACGATTTTTTTTCAATAGTCCAAACTGAGTTCAAGAAGACTTTTGAGAAGAAAACTAAAAGTATCTGCCCTAAGTTTAGATTTAGTGACTGGGCAACTAAAGGAATCAGAATAAGTAGGGAAAGACTTTTTGAGTTGTATGGCCTTAAGCCTATTATTAACACTGAAACTTTTAATAAGTATGTTGCTACATATTCAAAAATGTTTAAAAACACTTGTAAGGCAGCTAAGGCCTTGTACATTGGCAATAAAGTTAAATCAGCAGATAATAAAATAAAAACGGTTTGGAAAATTATAAATAATGAAACCAACAGGAACAAAATACATAATAATGATTACACTTTGGAGACACATCATGGTCTTATTAGCGATAACAAACTAGTTGCAGAAGAATTTGTAAATTTCTTTGCTAGTATACCAACTAAAACCACTGAAGCCCTAGATTCGTCGCCATCGCATGCTTTTGGTTTATTACAGGCAAACGTTGCAGCCTGTTCGACTGAATTTAACTTTAAGCATATAAACCCCTTTACAGTAATAAAAGCGTTTAAACAAATCAAAGTTAAATTGACAGAAGATTTGTGGGGTATGTCTATCAAAGTTTGTACCTCAATTATTGAGACTATAGCGCCGTACTTAGCCTTAATATTTAATTTGTGTATAGATCAAGGAGTCTTTCCTGATCTAATGAAATATAGTAAAGTGATACCACTTTTTAAATCCGGGGACAGTAAAGACACTAATAATTATAGGCCGGTGTCCGTGTTGCCAGTTTTTAGCAAGATATTTGAAAAGGAGATGTTAAATCAAATGCTTAATCATTTTAACACAAATAACATCTTACACGATAAACAGTATGGTTTCACCAAAGGACGTTGTACAACTGACGCTGGTCTCCTTACTAAAACACATTTTTAATGCGTGGGAAGAGGCACAGGATGCTATAGGCATCTTCTGTGACCTGTCTAAGGCGTTTGATTGCGTGGTTCATGAAACATTACTCTTGAAACTTGAGCATTACGGACTAGGCAAAACAGCTTTAAGCTTATTAAAATCTTATTTGATTGACAGACAGCAACAAGTTCAAATAAACGGTGTCAATTCGTCGGGATTAAATGTGAAAATGGGGGTACCCCAAGGTTCAATTTTAGGTCCTTTTTTATTTTTAGTTTATATTAATGATTTACCCTATTTGTTGGAAAATAAACTTAATATGGTGTTGTTTGCTGACGACACTTCTTTGATTTTTAAGATAAATAGAAGGACTAATAATCTTGACGACGAAAATTATGCCCTACTGCAGGTCCAAAACTGGTTCACTGCTAATAATCTAGTTTTAAACGGGAAAAAAACTAAATGTATAAGATTTTCCTTACCTAATGTCAAAAGCAGTGATTGTGACGTAGTATTAAACGATGAAAAGCTAGAATTTGTCGATAAAACGGTTTTCCTGGGGATTACGCTTGACTCAAGGCTACAATGGGGTCCTCATTTAACATCTCTTGCAGGACGGCTTAGCTCAGCTGCATATGCTGTTAGAAAAATCCGCCAATTTACGGATGTTGATACCGCTAGACTAGTCTATTTTAGTTATTTTCATAGTATCATGTCATACGGTATCTTACTATGGGGACGGGCTGCAGACATTGACTCAATTTTTATACTACAGAAAAGAGCTATCAGAGCTATTTACAATCTTCGCCGGTGCGATTCTCTAAGGGAACTGTTTAGGGATATTAACATCATGACGGTGCCTTGTCAATATATTTATGAAAACATCATGTACGTTAGAAAAAATCTTCATCTTTTTAGCAAAAGAGGCGATAGACATAATTATGTTACAAGAAATAGGGACCAATTAGTTCAACCAGGTTTTAGACTGGCTAAAGTGGCCTCTTCTTTCATGGGGTACTGTTTGAAATGTTATAATAAAATACCTCCACAAATATTAGAACTCAATGAAACGAAATTTAAATCTTGTATTAAACGCACACTATGCAGGCAAGCATATTATAAGTTGGAGGATTATATTCAAGATAAAAATGCTTGGCTCAATGCTGGTCCAGCTCCTCTACCACCGAGGTATACAAATTGATTAGTTTGGAAATTATTATTATTATTTTTTAATGCTTTTTTTTTTGGGAATTGTAAAATATTATAAGTATTGTATAATGTAGAAGCATTTATTTTCAAAGTTTGTAAATGTGAGTACCATGGAGCTATTTTATGGTTTTTTATGTTACTATTGGACTTGTTTGACATAAATGAGCACGGCAGTTGAGAGTTTGTCATGCTCACTTAAATGTCTCACTGATGGTGGCGCATGTGTTGGATCATTCGGTTCCCTTCAAAATGGTTGAGCTGAGTGGTGCTAATATTAGCGTCATGTTCGTGAACGGACGCTGTCAGTTGAGACAGGTCATCTCTTAGCTGCCAGTTGCTATTTTAATATCTATATTTAGTTTTTATTTTTACTGTATTTACATTGTTCTCACATGATAACGACAAGAAACATGTAACAGTGATATTTGTAATTACAAAACATGATTGAAAAGAGTGTCCATGGAGTTTCTTGCACATTCTTCTCCATAGAGATCTACGCTTTGGAATGTGCAATTAGCATCATTTTTTTTTTTTCTGACTAACTGACTTCTTGACATTTCAAAAGTGCCTGTAAATGGTTTATTTGAAATAAATGCTTTTGAATCTTCTTTTTTGAATCTTTTGACTGCAGTCCGCAGCCCGGTCGATGTAGCAGCAGAGTACGCATATCTTTCAAAACCTTCATACTCCAGGCTCTCAGCTGTCTTCAGCGTCAGATGGAGGTGCTTGCCAGTAATGTTGATGCGCTTGAGATGAGGGGCCGTAGGAAGATGTTGCTTATCCACGGTGTCAGCGAGGTGAACAAAGAGGAGACATCGCTAGTGGTTGCTCAAGTGGTGCGTGACAAATTGAAGCTGGAGACGTTTTCCGCGGCTGATATACGAAGGTTCCATCGAAAGGGCAATCAGGCCAGCACTGGCAGGCCTAGGCCCATTTTAGTGAAGCTGCTAGATGTGGACATCCGGGACAAGATTTGGCATGCAAAAACCAAATTAAAGGGTTCCGGTGTAACTTTATCTGAGTTCCTGACACGGTCGCGGCATCGGGTATTCATGGCTGCACGTGAAAAGTTTGGCGTCACCAATTGCTGGACAAAACAAGGCCATATTTACATTTTGGGGCCTGATGGAAGTAAGTAAGTATTGTCATGCTCACTCAAATGTCTCGCTGATGGTGGCACGTGTTATTGGGTCATTCAGTTCCCTTCAAAATGGTTGAGCTGAGTGGGGCTGATGCACGCGTCATGCTCGTGAACGGGTGCCGTCAGTCATCTCTTTGCTGGCAGTGACTTAATTTCAATTTCTATATTTTTAAATTAGTTTTTATTTTAATTATTATTTCTTATCTACATTGTGCTCACATATTAGAAGCGACAAGAAATATGTAACCAAGATTTATGAATATGATTTAAAAGAGTGTCCATGAAGTTTCTTGCACGTTCTTCTCCATAGAGATCTACGCTTTGGAACGTGCAATTTAGCGTCACTAGTATTTTTTTTTTTGACTGACCGACATTCTGACAATTCAAAAGTGCCTGTAATTGGTCTATTTGAAATAAACGTTTCTGATTTCTGATAAGCATCGTGTCGTCACCCATGGCGAGCTTAATTCTATCGGCGAGCCAAAGCTGGACGCCGCCAATAAGCCACCGGTTGTCGCTTTAAAGAAAAGGCGTGCTGCGGTTACTACTTCTAAAAAGTGATACATCTTCACGACCTGCACTGTTCGGGTATTTATTTCGCTAATCTTTGTTCTTTTGTCGTCATATTACTCTTTGATTTATTTTATTCCTACCCTTCTAACTTTAATTAATTCTTATTTTGTTTTAAAATTTTTGTTCACGCTATGTCAAATGTCTGTATTTTGACACTTGACAGTAATGAATTGTCAAGTCAATAGTTGCGTTCCATTTCTTGTTTGACAATAGTTGACATTCTGAGCATGTTTTGTCTATGGTGACATAGATTACACATGCTGCGTTATTTAACTTCTTTTTATTTGTTTTCACATTTCATATATAGTTGTTAACACACAACTGGCGGGTGGATTATATCAACCTATATACATATTATATATACCTATATAAGCTTAATATATTTGTTTTAATTTATTTGACTGTTACACAATGTCAGATAGTGATAGTTTTTTATCAGTACGCAGTGACAGCTACAGCTTTTCTAGTATCCCGTCGCTGGCTGACATGCTTGAGTCTCAGTTTTCCGATGTTGCAAATAATCTTAATGTAGTCCATATTAATGCTCAAAGTATTCCGGCCCATCACCATGATATGCTGGCAAACCTTGACTGTAAGAACATTCGTGCTATCCTTGTCTCTGAATCATGGCTAAAGCCATGCCTTCCATCCACTTCCTACTCTTTACCTGGATACCAACTGATTAGAAATGATAGCACAGGCTGCGGTGGTGGCGGTGTTGCCATATATCTTAGAGCTACATTCCTTTCAAAGTTGTTAATATGTCATCAAAGCCACCACCGCCAAATGCTGTTAGAAGTCAACCTTCATCATTGAAAGATTCTCCTTGGTGTCTACTACTGTCCCTCTTTGCGTATCGACTATTTTCCTTCTTTTGAAAGTCTCCTGGTACACCTTATTCCTTCTTACAGTCACACTATTAAAATGGGGGATTTCAACACTTGCCTTCTCAAACGCGATTCGCGTTCTTCTTTACTCCAATCCATTTCACACTCCTGTAATTTGTCTCTTCTTCCCCTGACTGCCACTCACCACTTTCCTAACTGTACTCCTTCATTACTTGATATTATACTTGTTTCATCTACTTAACATGTTGCTAAGCATGGACAATGTACCGCTGACGCATTCTCTTATATGTGTTGTTTAAAAAAACACTTTTACACGACAATTTTTTTTTCGCCTTTTTTAACTAGATGAGGCCGGTGTTTCCTAGCTGACTACCCTGAGAAGAAACACCGAAACAAACTCAGGGGTCAAAGTTTCTTTCAAAGTCCATACAGTAAATATGTAATGGTCAAATCACACGAGAACCATGCAGATTTGTCTGAAATGGTTTTGACGTGACAACGTCTTATAAATTGGTTTGCCGGGTGACACTTCAAGAAACTGCGTTACGCTCCGCTCACGTTATGCGCTCACAATGAGAGCGAGTGAGAGGCACGCGTCCCTTCCACTCGGGCATGGTTAGCCCGCCTAAGAGCGAGAGAGACAGACATAAAAAGTGAAATTAATGTTTTAAATATAATTCTTTGTATAAATAAATGTTTTAAATTGTTACTATTATTTCATCCATCTTCCTACTATACGAATGAATATTCACATTAAAATTATTTTACCACTCAAAGTCGTTGTCACGTAAAACTTTCGCCCGTATACCGACTTTACAGGCAACCAATTTTTTTGAAGAAAGAACCATACAAATTGTCCAGTCAGTGCAAGCATTTGTCAGTATTCGTAAAGCTCAACTCAGGACTACTAAGGAGCTGAACGACTTGACGAACAATACCAAAGAAAGGACATTTGGGTAGGCCGCAGAAAATACTCAAATTGCCAGCCTCGTTAAAATTACTGAAAAAGGATAAAAAAGCAATCGACATAGTCCTCGCGTGATTGTGTGATTTATTGATTATGGGTGGCGGTGTATTTGCATGTTTTTTTTTGTATATTTAGGGTGAAGCATCGGACCGATCACTGTCACCGGAGGCTCCCCCCTACTCTCACGTCACCAGCGCGCCCTACAAGGAGGCTGCCGCAAACGGTAATACTTTTCCTCTTCTGTTCGATTTGCAATATTTCTGTATTTGTTACAGTAGGATTTCAGTGATTACTTAACGTTTGAATATTTTAGGATGATTGGTCGCCACGTCCTTCAGCGTCTCGGGACAGGTCACGATCCCCAATATTTATAAATCTGCCGTCGCAATCGTAAGTTTATATCTACTGATATTATTTATGAATAGTTATCTTCCGTATCATACCGATATGGACGTATGTGAAATAAATTTAGTAAAATTATTTATTTTTACAGCGTACTGGCTCCTGAGACCCTGCAAGACCTGACAAGACGCCGTAAATCGGATTTTTGGGGTGGATGGCCAACCGCTGGACGCTGATAGTTTTGACGATGGCGCCATCGAAGTGGAGGTTGGCGCTTTTATGTCCCCTGATGCCCACGCTTTGTTTGTGTCCCCTGAGGAGCCAGGAATGAATGAAAGTGAAGCTAGTGAAAGAAGAACGAGTAGGAGAAGAGGTGGACGAAGGGGTGTGCGAGGACAGAATGTAGGAGGGCGTGGGCATCTATTATGAACATTAGCTCTGTTGTTAGTAGGTTTAAATTCGTATGTTTTCATCACGCAGTGCAATTTCTGTACTTGTACTATTTCTTATTCTGTGCCTTAGCGAGAGCCTTTACACTTTAAACATGCTTTTTACATAGAAATGTCCATATTTCACATATATGAAACCTTATATCATTCTACTTGGAATTCACTAATCTATCCTACAAAAATATAAAAACAGTAAAAAGTCACCATCAGAAAATTACATTACGTAGTGATAAGGATATCACTACGTAATATAATTACACATTATCACATCACAATAAGGGCGCATTGAGTTCCTCACTAAAAACTAACTAGGTTCACTTAGAAAACACAAATTATTCACATAATCACTCACTGTCCTATCAGTCTATTGTCACTTTGACACATAATGATGTATTTGGATGAAACTGTAATGACGCAGGCTCGGCGTCCATTAAAGTTTCATCCATGTGAAAATAAGTTATGTCAGACAGCTCTGGGATCTTGGTCAAGCCTTCTGATGTTCTTTGAGAGCAACCACGTTTCAGAGCCATGTTATTGTCATCACTGGCAACACGTTTTTAATTACTCGTACAATTTACCATATTCTTCCATAACTTTAACAGCAAATTTAACAAATTAAAAGTAAACAACTTTTTTAAAACAAGCTTTTACTTTAATGTGCTAAAAAGAATAAAATAAATTTTCCTTTAAAACTTATAACGTCATTATACGATATAAAAGCTTATCGCTAGATTTAAGATCTCGTATTTACTTGGTTTGGTTATTTTAAAAATGAAAATCGATTAGATCAAGTTGTTTCATTTACTTAATTATCAATTTTTTTTTATTATGGATAGACAATGGTCAAACACTGTCTCACCCGATGGTAAGCGATGATTTGGCCGACGATGGAACACGCTTGCCTTGAAGTAACCTGTTTACTCTTGACTAGATCCCTAGGTTGTAGCAGGCTGTCAGGAAAGACTCCGGTAGGGCTTCGTGTGAATGGGATGTCTATCATGTACCGGTGGCCCAGCGCCGCCGTAACCCTAGTGGTCCGATGATGGAACGGATTTGATGAAATCACCTGCTTATTTTTCGGAATTACAGAAAAAGTTTCTGATAACGTTTATGTTTTAAAAGACCTTAATAAGGGTTCAACTGCACGTTATCATGTTAAAGATATTATTAAATTTTAATTTGGTTTCTTAAGTTTGGCATTCTAAAATACTACTTAGGACTTTTTTCAACCCCACACAAACGTTTTTCATATCGAAAGATCTTTTTTTTTTCTGTATACATTTTTTTATACACCTTTTTTTTACAATTGTCATTTGAGATTTGCTTCTAACTTTTAAGTTTTGTGGATCTTTTTTTCTTGATTTCGCAGCTTTTTGCTACTGTGCCCGGAAAGTCGTGGTGTAGTCCCGATCACAGTATGCCGTTTTTTGCTATTGTGTTCGGAAGGTTGGTAGTGTTGTGCCGATCACAATATGCGTTTTTTAAGATGTTTGTGCGCGGAAAATCGGTGGTGTTATACCGGTCACAACATTCTTTCTCTTTTGCTTCCTTGCGTATGCAGTTTTTTGCTATTGTGCTCGGAAGATTGGTGGTGTTGTGCCGATCACAATACCTATGAAGATGTTTGTGCTCGGAAAATCGGTGGTGTTATACCGGTCACAACATTTTTTTCTTTGGAACACCTTCGGTGATGCGAGATTTGATATTATGTTTCACGGTTATAATTTGTTCTTGCTAGTCAGTGGCGATGGTGCCTAACCGTACTCAATTTAGTTTTTTTTTGTTCGTAGCCTTATACACGTTGATCAGCGACGATTCTGCTTAGCTATACTAGCGATATTTTCTTGAATTAAGCTAGTTAGTCAGTGGCGTAGGTGCCTAACTGCGCTCATATTGGTTCTTTTGGTATTGTAAGTCGGTTATGTTGGTGGTCAAATTTTTTCAAATTCAAATTCAAATTCAAAGCATTTATTTCAAATAAACCATTTACAGGCACTTTTGAAATGTCAAGAAGTCAGTCTGTCAGAAAAAAATGATGCTAATTGCACATTCCAAAGCGTAGATCTCTATGGAGAAGAATGTGCAAGAAACTCCATGGACACTCTTTTCAATCGTGTTTTGCAATTACAAATATCTCTGTTACATGTTTCTTGTCGCTATCATGTGAGAACAATGTCAATAAAGTAAAAATAAAAACTAAATATAGATATTAAAATAGCAACTGGCAGCTAAGAGATGACCAGTCTCAACTGACAGCGCCCGTTCACGGACCTGACGCGAATATTAGCACCACTCAGCTCAACCATTATAAAGGGAACCGAATGATCCAACACACGCGCCACCATCAATGAGACATTTGAGTGAGCATGACAAACTCTCAACTGCCATGCTCATTTATGTCAAACAAGTCCAATAAGAACCTAAAAACCATAAAATAGCTCCATGGTACTCACATTTACAAACTTTGAAAACAAATGCTTCTACATTATACAATACTAAATACAATAATAAATAACAACAATAATATTTTACAGATTAAAAAAAAAAAAAAAAACATTAAAGAA
This sequence comes from Mythimna pallens, assembly GCA_961205895.1. NCBI lineage: Eukaryota > Metazoa > Arthropoda > Insecta > Lepidoptera > Noctuidae > Mythimna > Mythimna pallens. The sequence continues at coordinate 3,174,718 of OY540851.1, read as the reverse complement.
TAATAATAATAGTTTCAAAACTAATCAATTTGTACACCCCGGTGGTAGTGGAGCTGGACCAGCATTGAGCCAAGCATTTTTATCTTGAATATAATCCTCCAACTTATAATATGCTTGCCTGCATAGTGTGCGTTTAATACAAGATTTAAATTTCGTTTCATTGAGTTCTAATATTTGTGGAGGTATTTTGTTATAACATTTCAAACAGTACCCCATGAAAGAAGAGGCCACTTTAGCCAGTCTGAAACCTGGTTGAACTAATTGGTCCCTATTTCTTGTAACATAATTATGTCTATCGCCTCTTTTGCTAAAAAGATGAAGATTTTTCTGATGAAGATCTAGACGAATTGACACCGTTTATCTGAACTAGTTGCTGTCTGTCATTCTGTACTTATTTTGGTCTAACTGTACTTATTTTAAATACATGTTATTTTAAGAATCTATACACTAGCGATAGGTACTCCAAGATTGTATTTATTTCTGGTTTGTTGATTATACAGTCTTATTACTCTGTTCTTTTCTAGAACATAGAACATTTTTTTTTGGGTTTATTGTTTTTGGAATTTATAATTATTTTTTTTTCCTTTTTAACTAAGCTTTCGCTTTAGTCTTTTGTTTTTTTTCTAGCATAAAAGAAATTCTTTCTTTTATTTTTTTCGGGGAGGGATGTAATGTAACGAGACGAAATCGTCTCGTCACATGATTCGCTTTTAGGCGATTTCCGAACCGATAATGTGAAGGCGTTCCTAAGAGGTCGGGTAAGTAAGCAAATCTTTTTTTTAAAAGTGAGCTGTCAGATTTGTTTTTTTTTTCACTTTCTGACCCGATGATGTGAGAGCGTGCAACTATTTTTGTTTCTGCCAAATTATTTTTTTAATCGGCTCCCATAGCCGCTAATTTGTGCCCTATAATGGCCTAAAAGAGAGAGAAGGAGTCCATCCTCTGTTTTCTAATAGGATTGCTACATTTTTTCTGGTAAAAATTCATTTTTCGATTTCTACATGATGCGTGACAACGCATGTGGGTTTTCGTTCCCGCATTTTATATCTCATTGTTCTTTTACAGTTGAAGTGATTTTTCGCCCACCTATTTATTTTGATGTTTTAAGGCGCACTCAACATATTACAAGATAAAAACGGTGAGTTTTCCCTAAAAAATACTATGCGACCTCGTGTTTGAAACTCAAATTTTTCTGAACCTAATGATTCCAATCGCTGGTCTGCATTGCCCCGCCTGGATGAGGATTAATTTATTCACTATATAAACTTCTTCAAAGATGCAATAATACTATTTTAGTTCTACTTCAATACTCTAAATTTAATGTCATTTGATAAGTATCTGCCGGCCGGAAGAAATTAAAGACTAAAGTTTGACTTATATTTTAAATCTTTTATTTTCCTCATATGGCCTCCCGCCAGAAGATTAAAGGCCTAATTCTCTCCGAATTGTAGTGAATCCGAATTTTGTTTAGTTTTTTTTGAGGATGTACCTGGCGCCCGAATTATCCATTTAGTTATCCGGTACATCATCAACCCTCTATTAACACACACACATCTCATACCCCTATACATTACAATACATAGTAAATGACAAACGAAACAATTTATTGGAAGACCAAATATCGAAAATACCAGGACCTCTTGTCTCAGGAGCAATGGAAATCATGCGAAAGACAAGAAAATAGTGAAAAGACGAAGTCAAGAAGCACAAACCAATCTTGAAGAATTTAGACATGATGAGACGGATGTTCGTTGTTTCGGATGATGAAAAATATTTCTCGCAGTCGATTGATCCGGGCGTGTTAAAGCCATTGTGATTTATCTCAAAGCAAATCAAAGTGATGATGAAATTTTTTATATTCTGGTAAGACGATATCGCGGTCAGAAAAACGAATTTGACCAAATTTTTTATCTTACATACGCAACATGGTCGTTGCACGGAGAGTTCAGAATACAGCCGTCACGTCGTAGTAGTGCAAGTGCAAGTGAAAGATTCTTTTTGAATAATGACTTTCATTTCCTTTTGTGTGTTATTGCAACATTATATGTAACAATTTAGGTTATGTAGTACACTGTAAGCATACTATTGTAAATTAATAAATAAATAATTTTATGATAATCTTTATTCTTTTATTTACGTAACACTTTTCCTGTAACATTTCAGATATATATTTAGAAAGGAATGATTTGTTATGCTTTTGGGCGCGGGTACATAGTTGCAATAGTTCGCACGGAAAATGTCGCTCTCTCGAAATTCTATAATTTTAATTAACTTAATATACACAATTTTATGATTGATAATCTTTAACTTTTGTCTTAATTTTCTTTCTTTATCTTAACTTTTGTATGTAGACCACATACATACGCTTCGGCAGGTTATACAGAAGACAGAGGAGTATAACTTGCCTCTATGCTTAGCGTTCGTGGACTACGAAAAAGCTTTTGATTCGATCGAGACTTGGGCTGTACTGTGTCTCTCCAACGGTGCCAGATTGACTATCGGTACATCGAAGTGCTGAAGTTTTTGTACGAAAACGCCACAATGTCAGTCCGACTTCAGGACCAGACCTCGAAACCTATCCTTCTGCAGCGGGGCGTGAGGCAGGGAGATGTCATCTCTCCGAAACTGTTCACGGCTGCAATGGAGGATGTCTTCAAGGTTCTGGACTGGAGTGGACTAGGCATTAATGTCAATGGCGAGTACACCACTCACCTTCGGTTTGCCGATGATATAGTAGTCATGGCTGAAACTACAGAGGAGCTCAGTACAATGCTCGATGACCTTAGTAGACCTTCCAAAAGAGTGGGTCTTAAAATGAACATGGATTAAACCAAAGTCATGGTAAATAACCATGTAGCACCCACTCCGATCAAGATCGGAGACTCTGCACTCGAAGTTGTAGACGATTACGTTTACCTGGGACAGACAATCCAGATGGGTAGGTCTAACTTTCGAGAAAGAGATCAATCGTCGAATCCGACTCGGCTGGGCAGCGTTCGGGAAGCTGCGCTGCGTCTTTCGGCTGAAATGATGATGGTGAATCTTTAACTATAACTACCTGCCAGATCTGTGTTTTTCCTAAACTTTTCCTTCGTTTCACCTATAATTTTGCAATAACTAAAACTATAGATTCACTGAAGTCAATGGTCAATGTTTGAGTTGGTGTCTCAATTTCACGACAGAATGACAAAATTTGAGGCGGAACTGTCCAAATCACCCAACACTGCAGTCCGCAGCTCGGTCGATGTAGCAGCAGAGTACGCATATCTTTCAAAACCTTCATACTCCAGGCTCTCAGCTGTCTTCAGCGTCAGATGGAGGTGCTTGCCAGTGATGTTGATGCGCTTGAGATGAGGGGTCGTAGGAAGATGTTGCTTATCCACGGTGTCAGCAAGGTGAACAAAGAGGAGACATCGCTAGTGGTTGCTCAAGTGGTGCGTGACAAATAGAAGCTGGAGACGTTTTCCGCGGCTGATATACGAAGGTTCCATCGAAAGGGCAATCAGGCCAGCACTGGCAGCCCTAGGCCCATTTTAGTGAAGCTGCTAGATGTGGACATCCAGGACAAGATTTGGCATGCAAAAACCAAATTAAAGGGTTCCGGTGTAACTTTATCCGAGTTCCTGACACGGTCGCGGCATCGGGTATTCATGGCTGCAAGTGAAAAGTTTGGCGTCACCAACTGCTGGACAAAACAAGGCCATATTTACATTTTGGGGCCTGATGGGAGTAAATAAGTATTGTCATGCTTACTCAAATGTCTCGCTGATGGTGGCACGTGTTATTGGGTCATTCAGTTCCCTTCAAAATGGTTGAGCTGAGTGGGGCTGATGCACGCGTCATGCTCGTGAACGGGTGCCGTCAGTTGAGACTTAATTTCAATTTCTATATTTTTTAATTAGTTTTTATTTTAATTATTATTACTTATCTACATTGTGCTCACATATTAGAAGCGACAAGAAATATGTGACCAAGATTTATGTAACTCATAATATGATTTAAAAGAGTGTCCACGGAGTTTTTTTGCACGTTCTTCTTCATAGAGATCTAATCTACGCTTTGGAACGTGCAATTTAGCTTCACTTGTATTTTTTTTTTGACTGACCGACATACTGACAATTCAAAAGTGCCTGTAATTGGTCTATTTCAAATAAACGTTTCTGATTTCTGATAAGCATCGTGTCGTCACTCATGGCGAGCTCAATTCTATCGGCGAGCCAAAGCTGGACGCCGCCAATAAGCCACCGGTTGTCGCTTTAAAGAAAAGGCGTGCTGCGGTTACTACTTCTAAAAAGTGATACATCTTCACGACCTGCACTGTTCGGGTATTTATTTCGTTAATATTTGTTCTTTTCTCATCATATTACACTCTTTGATTTATTTTATTCCTACCCTTCTAACTTTAATTAATTCTTGTTTTGTTTTAATATTTTTGTTCACGCTGTTTTGTTTTAATATTTTTGCTCACGCTATGTCAAATGTCTGTATTTTGACACTTGACAGTAATGAATCGTCAGGTCAATAGTTGCGTTTCATTTCTTGTTTGAGAATGGCCAACCGCTGGACGCTGATAGTTTTGACGATGGCGCCATCGAAGTGGAGGTTGGCGCTTTTATGTCCCCTGATGCCCACGCTTTGTTTGTGTCCCCTGAGGAGCCAGGAATGAATGAAAGTGAAGCTAGTGAAAGAAGAACGAGTAGGAGAAGAGGTGGACGAAGGGGTGTGCGAGGACAGAATGTAGGAGGGCGTGGGCATCTATTATGAACATTAGCTCTGTTGTTAGTAGGTTTAAATTCGTATGTTTTCATCACGCAGTGCAATTTCTGTACTTGTACTATTTCTTATTCTGTGCCTTAGCGAGAGCCTTTACACTTTAAACATGCTTTTTACATAGAAATGTCCATATTTCACATATATGAAACCTTATATCATTCTACTTGGAATTCACTAATCTATCCTACAAAAATATAAAAACAGTAAAAAGTCACCATCAGAAAATTACATTACGTAGTGATAAGGATATCACTACGTAATATAATTACACATTATCACATCACAATAAGGGCGCATTGAGTTCCTCACTAAAAACTAACTAGGTTCACTTAGAAAACACAAATTATTCACATAATCACTCACTGTCCTATCAGTCTATTGTCACTTTGACACATAATGATGTATTTGGATGAAACTGTAATGACGCAGGCTCGGCGTCCATTAAAGTTTCATCCATGTGAAAATAAGTTATGTCAGACAGCTCTGAGATCTTGGTCAAGCCTTCTGTTGTTCTTTGAGAGCAACCACGTTTCAGAGCCATGTTATTGTCATCACTGGCAACACGTTTTTAATTACTCGTACAATTTACCATATTCTTCCATAACTTTAACAGCAAATTTAACAAATTAAAAGTAAACAACTTTTTTAAAACAAGCTTTTACTTTAATGTGCTAAAAAGAATAAAATAAATTTTCCTTTAAAACTTATAACGTCATTATACGATATAAAAGCTTATCGCTAGATTTAAGATCTCGCATTTACTTGGTTTGGTAATTTTAAAAATGAAAATCGATTAGATCAAGTTGTTTCATTTACTTAATTATCAATTTTTTTTTATTATGGATAGACAATGGTCAAACACTGTCTCACCCGATGGTAAGCGATGATTTGGCCGTCGATGGAACACGCTTGCCTTGAAGTAACCTGTTTACTCATGACTAGATCCCTAGGTTGTAGCAGGCTGTCAGGAAAAACAGACTCCGGTAGGGCTTCGTGTGAATGGGATGTCTATCATGTACCGGTGGCCCAGCGCCGCCGTACCCCTAGTGGTCCGATGATGGAACGGATTTGATGAAATCACCTGCTTATTTTTCGGCAAAACTTGCTTCTAAGTTTATTAAATGTAAAATTACAGAAAAAGTTTCTAATAACGTTTATGTTTTAAAAGACCTTAATAAGGGTTCAACTGCACGTTATCATGTTAAAGATATTATTAAATTTTAATTTGGTTTCTTAAGTTTGGCATTCTAAAATACTACTTAGGACTTTTTTCAACCCCACACAAACGTTTTTCATATCGAAAGATTTTTTTTTTTTCTGTATACATTTTTTTATACACCTTTTTTTTATTGTCGTTTGAGATTTGCTTCTAACTTTATTGTGTTAGGATGCAAAATATTATTTTTTAAGTTTTGTGGATCTTTTTTTCTTGATTTCGCAGCTTTTTGCTACTGTGCCCGGAAAGTCGTGGTGTAGGTCCCGATCACAGTATGCCGTTTTTTGCTATTGTGTTCGGAAGGTTGGTAGTGTTGTGCCGATCACAATATGCGTTTTTTAAGATGTTTGTGCGCGGAAAATCGGTGGTGTTATACCGGTCACAACATTCTTTCTCTTTTGCATCCTTGCGTATGCAGTTTTTTGTTTTTTGTTTTTTTATCGGTGGTGTTATACCGGTCACAACATTTTTTTCTTTGTTCTCTAGCACCAAAGGTGATGCGAGATTTGATACTATGTTTCACGGTTATAATTTGTTCTTGCTAGTCAGTGGCGATAGTGCCTAACTACTCATATAGACAAATCTTTGAATTTTTCTTATAAGACAGCGGCAATTGCGCCTAACTGTATTCAAATTAACCTACTTGGTTACTCTAATATACTTGCTAGTCGGCGGCGATGGTGCCTAACCGTACTCAATTTAGTTTTTTTTTGTTCGTAGCCTTATACACGTTGATCAGCGACGATTCTGCTTAGCTATACTAGCGATATTTTCTTGAATTAAGCTAGTTAGTCAGTGGTGTAGGTGCCTAACTGCGCTCATATTGGTTCTTTTGGTATTGTAAGTCGGTTATGTTGGTGGTCTAACTGTACTTATTTTAAATACATGTTATTTTAAGAATCTATACACTAGCGATAGGTACTCCAAGATTGTATTTATTTCTGGTTTGTTGATTATATAGTCTTATTACTCCGTTCTTTTCTAGAACATAGAACATTTTTTTTGGGTTTATTGTTTTTGGAATTTATAATTATGACGAATTACGACGTCACGGATGTTCGTTGTTTCGGATGATGAAAAATATTTCTCGCAGTCGATTGATCCGGGCGTGTTAAAGCCATTGTGATTTATCTCAAAGCAAATCAAAGTGATGATGAAATTTTTTATATTCTGGTAAGACGATATCGCGGTCAGAAAAACGAATTTGACCAAATTTTTTATCTTACATACGCAACATGGTCGTTGTACGGAGAGTTCAGAATACGGCCGTCACGTCGTAGTAGTGCAAGTGCAAGTGAAAGATTCTTTTTGAATAATGACTTTTTTCCTTTTGTGTGTTATTGCAACATTATATGTAACAATTTAGGTTATGTAGTACACTGTAAGCATACTATTGTAAATTAATAAATAAATAATTTTATGATAATCTTTATTCTTTTATTTACGTAACACTTTTCCTGTAACATTTCAGATATATATTTAGAAAGGAATGATTTGTTATGCTTTTGGGCGCGGGTACATAGTTGCAATAGTTCGCACGGAAAATGTCGCTCTCTCGAAATTCTATAATTTTAATTTACTTAATATACACAATTTTATGATTGATAATCTTTAACTTTTGTCTTAATTTTCTTTCTTTATCTTAACTTTTGTATGTAGACCACATACATACGCTTCGGCAGGTTATACAGAAGACAGAGGAGTATAACTTGCCTCTATGCTTAGCGTTCGTGGACTACGAAAAAGCTTTTGATTCGATCGAGACTTGGGCTGTACTACAGTCTCTCCAACGGTGCCAGATTGACTATCGGTACATCGAAGATTGACTATCGGTACATCGAAGATTGACTATCGGTACATCGAAGTGCTGAAGTTTTTGTACGAAAACGCCACAATGTCAGTCCCGACTTCAGGACCAGACCTCGAAACCTATCCTTCTGCAGCGGGGCGTGAGGCAGGGAGATGTCATCTCTCCGAAACTGTTCACGGCTGCAATGGAGGATGTCTTCAAGGTTCTGGACTGGAGTGGACTAGGCATTAATGTCAATGGCGAGTACACCACTCACCTTCGGTTTGCCGATGATATAGTAGTCATGGCTGAAACTACGGAGGAGCTCAGTACAATGCTCGATGACCGTAGTAGAGCTTCCAAAGGAGTGGGTCTTAAAATGAACATGGATAAAACCAGTCATGGTAAATAACCATGTAGCACCCACTCCGATCAAGATCGGAGACTCTGCACTCGAAGTTGTAGACGATTACGTTTACCTGGGACAGACAATCCAGATGGGTAGGTCTAACTTTGAGAAAGAGGTCAATCGTCGAATCCGATTCGGCTGGGCAGCGTTCGGGAAGCTGCGCGGTATCTTCTCGTCCAACATACCACAGTGTCTCAAGACTAAAGTCTATGATCAGTACGTGTTGCCAGTGATGACATATGGCTCTGAAACATGGTCGCTTACAATGGGCCTCATCAGAAGGCTTAAAGTCATCCAAAGAGCAATGGAAAAGGCTATGCTCGGAGTATCCTTGCGTGATCGCATAAAGAATGAAGATATCCGCAGGAGAACCAAGGTCGCCGACATAGCCCGAAGAATCGCCGACATAGCCCGAAGAATCGCCGACATAGCCCGAAGAATCGCCGACATAGCCCGAAGAATCGCCGACATAGCCCGAAGAATCGCCGACATAGCCCGAAGAATCGCCGACATAGCCCGAAGAATCGCCGACATAGCCCGAAGAATCGCCGACATAGCCCGAAGAATCGCCGACATAGCCCGAAGAATCGCCGACATAGCCCGAAGAATCGCCGACATAGCCCGAAGAATCGCCGACATAGCCCGAAGAATCGCCGACATAGCCCGAAGAATCGCCGACATAGCCCGAAGAATCGCCGACATAGCCCGAAGAATCGCCGACATAGCCCGAAGAATCGCCAAACTTAAGTGGCAGTGGGCAGGGCACATTGCTCGTAGAACGGATGGCCGATGGGGCCGAAAGGTTTTAGAGTGGCGACCGCGCACCGGAAGACGCAGCGTTGGAAGGCCTCCCACAAGGTGGACCGACGACCTGGTGAGGGTCGCGGGAGTGCGGTGGATGCGACAAGCACAGGATCGGTCATTGTGGCGACGCTTGGGGGAGGCCTATGGCCAACAGTGGACGTCTTTCGGCTGAAATGATGATGGTGAATCTTTAACTATAACTACCTGCCAGATCTGTGTATTTCCTAAACTTTTCCTTCGTTTCACCTATAATTTTGCAATAACTAAAACTATAGATTCACTGAAGTCAATGGTCAATGTTTGAGTTGGTATCTCAATTTCACGACAGAATGACAAAATTTGAGGCGGAACTGTCCAAATCACCCAACACTGACACACAAACTGCAACTGCACTGCACTGCACTGACACAAACTACAACTCGGACATAGTTAGTATGTCGAAGTTCCCAATTATTATTAGTCCCACCATTAGTAATAGTACTAATGTTACTTTAAACTAGTTAATAAGACAACAGATGGTACTTTTGACAATTCAGATCAACTTAACAATAAAGTATCTTCTGGCATTCAAGCTAGAGGGGCTAGGCAAAAATCGTTGAATTTGTTTCTTCAAAACATTCAGGGTTTTTCTTCAAAACAATTGGAAATTGAATTATTTTTAGAAAAAACTATGTTTGACATCATTTGTTTTACTGAGCATTGGTTAAAGGATTTTGAAATTCTAATCAATTTTGAGAATTATAATGTGGGCAGTTCTTTTAACCGAAAAACAATGTTACGTGGGGGTTCACTGATCCTAATTAGGAATAGTATTAAATTTAAAACTCGTAAAGATATAGTTGCACTATCCGTTGAACATAGCATTGAACTGTCTTGTGTTGAGCTGGATAGGCATATCATAGTGTGCGTTTACAGGCCCCCTAATTATCAAAACTACTCTATTTTTGAGTCTGTCATGGAAGATGTTATGGCAAAACTTGCAACTGGTAACAAACTAGTAATTATCTGTGGAGACTTTAATGTTAATATTTTGGAAAATAATTCAGATAGCAGCAGATTATTAAATCTCTTCAAATCATTTAATTTATCAAATGTGTTTACAGAACCTACTCGAACTACGACAACTACTGCTACATGTATCGATAATGTTTTTTGTTGCTGCAACTATTTAGAAAAGGCCATTGTAAATTATCTGCCTTCTGATCATAGCGGCCTATTGGTAACTTTTGAATCCAACTTACCGATACAACAAGTGCAGATTCAGTCCAGACCAATAACATCTGGTAAACTCAATAAATTTAACAGCACTTTAATTAGTAAGTTAGGTGATTGGAATCTTGAAGTGAACAATGGTAATTTTTTGTATAACGATTTTTTTTCAATAGTCCAAACTGAGTTCAAGAAGACTTTTGAGAAGAAAACTAAAAGTATCTGCCCTAAGTTTAGATTTAGTGACTGGGCAACTAAAGGAATCAGAATAAGTAGGGAAAGACTTTTTGAGTTGTATGGCCTTAAGCCTATTATTAACACTGAAACTTTTAATAAGTATGTTGCTACATATTCAAAAATGTTTAAAAACACTTGTAAGGCAGCTAAGGCCTTGTACATTGGCAATAAAGTTAAATCAGCAGATAATAAAATAAAAACGGTTTGGAAAATTATAAATAATGAAACCAACAGGAACAAAATACATAATAATGATTACACTTTGGAGACACATCATGGTCTTATTAGCGATAACAAACTAGTTGCAGAAGAATTTGTAAATTTTTTTGCTAGTATACCAACTAAAACCACTGAAGCCCTAGATTCGTCGCCATCGCATGCTTTTGGTTTATTACAGGCAAACGTTGCAGCCTGTTCGACTGAATTTAACTTTAAGCATATAAACCCCTTTACAGTAATAAAAGCGTTTAAACAAATCAAAGTTAAATTGACAGAAGATTTGTGGGGTATGTCTATCAAAGTTTGTACCTCAATTATTGAGACTATAGCGCCGTACTTAGCCTTAATATTTAATTTGTGTATAGATCAAGGAGTCTTTCCTGATCTAATGAAATATAGTAAAGTGATACCACTTTTTAAATCCGGGGACAGTAAAGACACTAATAATTATAGGCCGGTGTCCGTGTTGCCAGTTTTTAGCAAGATATTTGAAAAGGAGATGTTAAATCAAATGCTTAATCATTTTAACACAAATAACATCTTACACAATAAACAGTATGGTTTCACCAAAGGACGTTGTACAACTGACGCTGGTGTCTCCTTACTAAAACACATTTTTAATGCGTGGGAAGAGGCACAGGATGCTATAGGCATCTTCTGTGACCTGTCAAAGGCGTTTGATTGCGTGGTTCATGAAACATTACTCTTGAAACTTGAGCATTACGGACTAGGCAAAACAGCTTTAAGCTTATTAAAATCTTATTTGATTGACAGACAGCAACAAGTTCAAATAAACGGTGTCAATTCGTCGGGATTAAATGTGAAAATGGGGGTACCCCAAGGTTCAATTTTAGGTCCTTTTTTATTTTTAGTTTATATTAATGATTTACCCTATTTGTTGGAAAATAAACTTAATATGGTGTTGTTTGCTGACGACACTTCTTTGATTTTTAAGATAAATAGAAGGACTAATAATCTTGACGACGAAAATTATGCCCTACTGCAGGTCCAAAACTGGTTCACTGCTAATAATCTAGTTTTAAACGGGAAAAAAACTAAATGTATAAGATTTTCCTTACCTAATGTCAAAAGCAGTGATTGTGACGTAGTATTAAACGATGAAAAGCTAGAATTTGTCGATAAAACGGTTTTCCATCTCTTGCAGGACGGCTTAGCTCAGCTGCATATGCTGTTAGAAAAATCCGCCAATTTACGGATGTTGATACCGCTAGACTAGTCTATTTTAGTTATTTTCATAGTATCATGTCATACGGTATCTTACTATGGGGACGGGCTGCAGACATTGACTCAATTTTTATACTACAGAAAAGAGCTATCAGAGCTATTTACAATCTTCGCCGGTGCGATTCTCTAAGGGAACTGTTTAGGGATATTAACATCATGACGGTGCCTTGTCAATATATTTATGAAAACATCATGTACGTTAGAAAAAATCTTCATCTTTTTAGCAAAAGAGGCGATAGACATAATTATGTTACAAGAAATAGGGACCAATTAGTTCAACCAGGTTTTAGACTGGCTAAAGTGGCCTCTTCTTTCATGGGGTACTGTTTGAAATGTTATAATAAAATACCTCCACAAATATTAGAACTCAATGAAACGAAATTTAAATCTTGTATTAAACGCACACTATGCAGGCAAGCATATTATAAGTTGGAGGATTATATTCAAGATAAAAATGCTTGGCTCAATGCTGGTCCAGCTCCTCTACCACCGAGGTATACAAATTGATTAGTTTGGAAATTATTATTATTATTTTTTAATGCTTTTTTTTTTTGGGAATTGTAAAATATTATAAGTATTGTATAATGTAGAAGCATTTATTTTCAAAGTTTGTAAATGTGAGTACCATGGAGCTATTTTATGGTTTTTTATGTTACTATTGGACTTGTTTGACATAAATGAGCACGGCAGTTGAGAGTTTGTCATGCTCACTTAAATGTCTCACTGATGGTGGCGCATGTGTTGGATCATTCGGTTCCCTTCAAAATGGTTGAGCTGAGTGGTGCTAATATTAGCGTCATGTTCGTGAACGGACGCTGTCAGTTGAGACAGGTCATCTCTTAGCTGCCAGTTGCTATTTTAATATCTATATTTAGTTTTTATTTTTACTGTATTTACATTGTTCTCACATGATAACGACAAGAAACATGTAACAGTGATATTTGTAATTACAAAACATGATTGAAAAGAGTGTCCATGGAGTTTCTTGCACATTCTTCTCCATAGAGATCTACGCTTTGGAATGTGCAATTAGCATCATTTTTTTTTTTTTCTGACTAACTGACTTCTTGACATTTCAAAAGTGCCTGTAAATGGTTTATTTGAAATAAATGCTTTTGAATCTTCTTTTTTGAATCTTTTGACTGCAGTCCGCAGCCCGGTCGATGTAGCAGCAGAGTACGCATATCTTTCAAAACCTTCATACTCCAGGCTCTCAGCTGTCTTCAGCGTCAGATGGAGGTGCTTGCCAGTAATGTTGATGCGCTTGAGATGAGGGGCCGTAGGAAGATGTTGCTTATCCACGGTGTCAGCGAGGTGAACAAAGAGGAGACATCGCTAGTGGTTGCTCAAGTGGTGCGTGACAAATTGAAGCTGGAGACGTTTTCCGCGGCTGATATACGAAGGTTCCATCGAAAGGGCAATCAGGCCAGCACTGGCAGGCCTAGGCCCATTTTAGTGAAGCTGCTAGATGTGGACATCCGGGACAAGATTTGGCATGCAAAAACCAAATTAAAGGGTTCCGGTGTAACTTTATCTGAGTTCCTGACACGGTCGCGGCATCGGGTATTCATGGCTGCACGTGAAAAGTTTGGCGTCACCAATTGCTGGACAAAACAAGGCCATATTTACATTTTGGGGCCTGATGGAAGTAAGTAAGTATTGTCATGCTCACTCAAATGTCTCGCTGATGGTGGCACGTGTTATTGGGTCATTCAGTTCCCTACAAAATGGTTGAGCTGAGTGGGGCTGATGCACGCGTCATGCTCGTGAACGGGTGCCGTCAGTCATCTCTTTGCTGGCAGTGACTTAATTTCAATTTCTATATTTTTAAATTAGTTTTTATTTTAATTATTATTTCTTATCTACATTGTGCTCACATATTAGAAGCGACAAGAAATATGTAACCAAGATTTATGAATATGATTTAAAAGAGTGTCCATGAAGTTTCTTGCACGTTCTTCTCCATAGAGATCTACGCTTTGGAACGTGCAATTTAGCGTCACTAGTATTTTTTTTTTTTGACTGACCGACATTCTGACAATTCAAAAGTGCCTGTAATTGGTCTATTTGAAATAAACGTTTCTGATTTCTGATAAGCATCGTGTCGTCACCCATGGCGAGCTTAATTCTATCGGCGAGCCAAAGCTGGACGCCGCCAATAAGCCACCGGTTGTCGCTTTAAAGAAAAGGCGTGCTGCGGTTACTACTTCTAAAAAGTGATACATCTTCACGACCTGCACTGTTCGGGTATTTATTTCGCTAATCTTTGTTCTTTTGTCGTCATATTACTCTTTGATTTATTTTATTCCTACCCTTCTAACTTTAATTAATTCTTATTTTGTTTTAAAATTTTTGTTCACGCTATGTCAAATGTCTGTATTTTGACACTTGACAGTAATGAATTGTCAAGTCAATAGTTGCGTTCCATTTCTTGTTAGACAATAGTTGACATTCTGAGCATGTTTTGTCTATGGTGACATAGATTACACATGCTGCGTTATTTAACTTCTTTTTATTTGTTTTCACATTTCATATATAGTTGTTAACACACAACTGGCGGGTGGATTATATCAACCTATATACATATTATATATACCTATATAAGCTTAATATATTTGTTTTAATTTATTTGACTGTTACACAATGTCAGATAGTGATAGTTTTTTATCAGTACGCAGTGACAGCTACAGCTTTTCTAGTATCCCGTCGCTGGCTGACATGCTTGAGTCTCAGTTTTCCGATGTTGCAAATAATCTTAATGTAGTCCATATTAATGCTCAAAGTATTCCGGCCCATCACCATGATATGCTGGCAAACCTTGACTGTAAGAACATTCGTGCTATCCTTGTCTCTGAATCATGGCTAAAGCCATGCCTTCCATCCACTTCCTACTCTTTACCTGGATACCAACTGATTAGAAATGATAGCACAGGCTGCGGTGGTGGCGGTGTTGCCATATATCTTAGAGCTACATTCCTTTCAAAGTTGTTAATATGTCATCAAAGCCACCACCGCCAAATGCTGTTAGAAGTCAACCTTCATCATTGAAAGATTCTCCTTGGTGTCTACTACTGTCCCTCTTTGCGTATCGACTATTTTCCTTCTTTTGAAAGTCTCCTGGTACACCTTATTTTTTCTTACAGTCACACTATTAAAATGGGGGATTTCAACACTTGCCTTCTCAAACGCGATTCGCGTTCTTCTTTACTCCAATCCATTTCACACTCCTGTAATTTGTCTCTTCTTCCCCTGACTGCCACTCACCACTTTCCTAACTGTACTCCTTCATTACTTGATATTATACTTGTTTCATCTACTTAACATGTTGCTAAGCATGGACAATGTACCGCTGACGCATTCTCTTATATGTGTTGTTTAAAAAAACACTTTTACACGACAATTTTTTTTTCGCCTTTTTTAACTAGATGAGGCCGGTGTTTCCTAGCTGACTACCCTGAGAAGAAACACCGAAACAAACTCAGGGGTCAAAGTCTCTTTCAAAGTCCATACAGTAAATATGTAATGGTCAAATCACACGAGAACCATGCAGATTTGTCTGAAATGGTTTTGACGTGACAACGTCTTATAAATTGGTTTGCCGGGTGACACTTCAAGAAACTGCGTTACGCTCCGCTCACGTTATGCGCTCACAATGAGAGCGAGTGAGAGGCACGCGTCCCTTCCACTCGGGCATGGTTAGCCCGCCTAAGAGCGAGAGAGAATGACATAAAAAGTGAAATTAATGTTTTAAATATAATTCTTTGTATAAATAAATGTTTTAATGTAAGAGTGAGATATTGGAGCTTGGTGTGTCAGATCACACAGCACAATTTATGAAATTCCCAGTGCAACGAACATGTATTTTAAAATATTATTATGTAAAAAAACGTGATTACAGCAAGGAAAACATTAATCGTTTTAAAAAATGTATTAGCAGCCTCAGTTTTTCTGATATCTACAAAACAGAGAATGGAAATAAAAGCTTTGATTCCTTTTATGAACTATTTAAGCTATTCTACGATCTTTGCTTCCCGATTGTTAAACGTAAAATTTCTACAGTAGCTAAACCACAATGGATCACAAAGGGAATAAAGCGATGTAGTAAAAAGAGACGGACTTTATTGTGGCAATATAGACTAACACGAAATAGTGAGACAAAAACTGCTTTTAAAACATTTTCAAAAAGATATCAAAAAGTGATTAAATTGACACAAAAAGCTCAAAATAGTTATTTTATTGGAACAAGCACAAACAAGTCGAAAGCAACCTGGAAGGTAATAAATAGAATGAAACCTAACATTCCTAAAGCAAATATAAATCGAATTAATGTAAATAACACGTATATAACTAATCCTCAAATGATAGCAGAGCAATTTAATAACTATTTCATAGACTCAGTTCAACCTAGTTCTGATAATTATAAAATATATCAAAACTCTCAAACATCGGGATCGCTTAACTCTTTGTTTATGGAACCAAGCATACCAAAGGATATTTGTAACATAATAAGCAATCTTAAAAATACAAACAGTACCGGCTTTGATGAAATTGACACAAAGGTAGTTAAATCAGTGGCTCCTGTTATAGCACCTATATTAAGTGACATTATAAATAAATGTATTGTAAATGGTACTTTTCCCCAAAAGTTAAAAGTATCTATTATCAAACCCATATATAAAAAAGAAGATAAAACCAAAGTCAATAACTATAGACCTGTAGCACTAATACCAATATTCTCAAAAATATTTGAAAAAGTAATTTATAATAGTGTATATAATTTTCTTGAAAAACAAAAGATTTTTTGCAAGGAACAGATGGGTTTCAGAAAGAATAGAACGATTAATATGGCTATTTATAATTTTCTAGAAAAAATATATCATAACATGGACAATCGAAAACCAGTAATGGCGATGTATATGGATATGACCAGAGCTTTCGATTATGTCGACCATAAAGTTCTATTTACTAAGCTGTACAGGTATGGTATAAGAGGCAACGTACTTAACCTCATTAAATCTTATTTAGAGGGCAGACAACAAATTACTCAGATAAGTCAAGTAGACATTAGGTCCAAAACTGAGATAATATACTCGTCTAGCTCAAGAGTATTATATTACGGTGTTCCGCAGGGCTCCGTGTTAGGACCCTTGCTTTTTATTTGTTACATTAATGAGTTCCCTAATATAATCAGCCACCAAATGTCCTTATTTGCCGACGACAGCACAGTAATATATAACAGTGGTAGTAATAAAGATATAGTAGATGACATAAATACTAGTCTTATAACAATTATTGACTGGCTAAAAATTAATAACCTTCAAATTAATCTTGCCAAAACTAAAGTGATGAATTTTAAAATAAGACAAAATATACTATCAAACTTGCAAATAAACTATAAAGGAGACCAAATATTTGAAACAAGGACAACAAAGTTTCTTGGACTACACATTGACAACGATATGTCATGGAGGACTCAAATTGAAAATGTGTGTGCAAAGCTCAGTAAGTTTTCTTATGCTCTCTATATGCTAGGTAAAATTTCGAATAAAACCGCACTCCTAGCAGCGTATCATGGTTATGTCGGATCGACTTTAAGATATGGTATTCTATTCTGGGGCAATGCGGCAAAAGTTCAAGAGGTATTAATAGCACAGAAAAAATGCATTAGAGCAATATGTAAAATAAAGCGAACGGATTCGTGTAAATCACATTTTCAAAATTTAAAGATATTGACTGTACCATCACTCTATGTCTATGAAGCTTGTATTTTTGTTAAAAATAATATGTATTTATTTAAATCTGTAAAGAGTCAACGACGTTCACATAAATTGCATCTGCTTCAGACTAAAACAAAATTTTATCACAAAAGCATATTTGCAATGGCTCCTAAGTTATATAATAAGTTACCTGAGCAAGTGATAAGCAGCAAAAATGTAAATGAGTTCAAAAGAAATCTTTTTAAATTATTAAATGACAAGGTATATTATTCCATTAATGAATTTCTTAATGACAAATGATATTTGACTTATTTAAATTTATCATTTTATATATTGACATTATTTACTCTTTTGACTGACTATTACTTTATTTATTTGAATGTGACATGCAATTAGTTGTTAATTAAACTGTGACTAGTTAGACCTTATTTTAATTGTTGACATTTTATTTTTTAATTATTATTGTATTCTAATTTTTATTTTGCAATTTATAAATATTACAAATTCGAACCATTACAATATTGATAATATTTGTATGCCTTCTGGCGGGACATTGTTGGGACATTATATTTTTTGTACATCTTTAACCATACCCTATGTTCACAAATAAATATATTATTATTATTATTATTATTATTATTATTATTAAATTGTTACTATTATTTCATCCATCTTCCTACTATACGAATGAATATTCACATTAAAATTATTTTACCACTCAAAGTCGTTGTCACGTAAAACTTTCGCCCGTATACCGACTTTACAGGCAACCAATTTTTTTGAAGAAAGAACCATACAAATTGTCCAGTCAGTGCAAGCATTTGTCAGTATTCGTAAAGCTCAACTCAGGACTACTAAGGAGCTGAACGACTTGACGAACAATACCAAAGAAAGGACATTTGGGTAGGCCGCAGAAAATACTCAAATTGCCAGCCTCGTTAAAATTACTGAAAAAGGATAAAAAAGCAATCGACATAGTCCTCGCGTGATTGTGTGATTTATTGATTATGGGTGGCGGTGTATTTGCATGTTTTTTTTTGTATATTTAGGGTGAAGCATCGGACCGATCACTGTCACCGGAGGCTCCCCCCTACTCTCACGTCACCAGCGCGCCCTACAAGGAGGCTGCCGCAAACGGTAATACTTTTCCTCTTCTGTTCGATTTGCAATATTTCTGTATTTGTTACAGTAGGATTTCAGTGATTACTTAACGTTTGAATATTTTAGGATGATTGGTCGCCACGTCCTTCAGCGTCTCGGGACAGGTCACGATCCCCAATATTTATAAATCTGCCGTCGCAATCGTAAGTTTATATCTACTGATATTATTTATGAATAGTTATCTTCCGTATCAGACCGATATGGACGTATGTGAAATAAATTTAGTAAAATTATTTATTTTTACAGCGTACTGGCTCCTGAGACCCTGCCACAAGACGCCGTAATTCGGATTTTTGGGGTGGATGGCCAACCGCTGGACGCTGAAATTTTTGAATCTATTTTTTTTTTATTATGGATAGACAGTGGTCAAACACTGTCTCACCTGATGGTAAGCGATGATGTGGCCGACGATGGAACACGCTTGCCTAGAAGTAACCTGATTGCTCTTGACTAGATCCCTAAGTCGTAGCAGGCTGTCAGGAAAAACAGACTTCCGTAGGGAATTCCACTCCTTAGCTGAACACACAATGAATGTATTCTCAAAACGCTTCCGTGTGAATGGGATGTCTATCATGTACCGGTAGCGCAACGCCGCCGTACCCCTAGTGGTCCGATGATGGAACGGATTTGATGAAATCACCTGCTTAAAGTTTATTAAATGTAAAATTACAGAAAAAGTTTCTGATAACGTCTATGTTTTAAAAGACCTTAATAAGGGTTCAACTGGACGTTATCATGTTAAAGATATTATTAAATTTTAATTTGGTTTTCAAGTTTGGCATTCTAAAATACTACTTAGGACATTTGGTTTTCAAGTTTGGCATTCTAAAATACTTCTTAGGACATTTTTTTTTCAACCCCACACAAACGTTTTTCATATCGAAGGATCTTATTTTTTTTCCTGTATACTTTTTTTTCCTGTATACATTTATTTATTACACCTTTTTTTACAATTGTCATTTGAGATTTGCTTCTTAAGTTTTGTGGATCTTTTTTCTTGATTCCGCAGCTTTTTGCTACTGTGCCCGGAAAGTCGTGGTGTAGTCTCGATCATAGTATGCCGTTTTTTGCTATTGTGCTCGGAAGGTTGGTAGTGTTGTGCCGATCACAATATGCGTTTTTTAAGATGTTTGTGCTCGGAAAATCGGTGGTGTTATACCAGTCACAACATTCTTTCTCAAAAAACTGCATCCTTGCGTATGCCGTTTTTTGTTTTTTGTTTTTTTATCGGTGGTGTTATACCGGTCACAACATTTTCTTCTTTGTTCTCTAGCACCAAAGGTGATGCGAGATTTGATACTATGTTTCACGGTTATAATTTGTTCTTGCTAGTGTCAGTGGCGATGGTGCCTAACTGTACTCATATAGACAAATCTTTGAATTTTTCTTATAAGACAGCGGCAATTGCGCCTAACTGTTTTCAAATTAACCTACTTGGTTACTCTAATATACTTGCTAGTCGGTGGCAATGGTGCCTAACCGTACTCAATTTAGTTTTTTTTGTTCGTAGCCTTATACACGTTGGTCAGCGACAATTCTGCTTAGCTATACTAGCGATATTTTCTTGAATTAAGCTAGTTAGTCAGTGGCGTAGGTGCCTAACTGCACTCATATTGGTTCTTTTGGTATTGTAAGTCGGTTGGTGGTCTAACTGTACTTATTTTAAATGCATGTTATTTTAAGGATCTATACACTAGCGATACTACAAGATTGTATTTATTTCTGGTTTGTTGATTCTATAGTCTTATTACTCCGTTGTTTTCTAGAACAATTTTTTTTGGGTTTATTGTTTTTGGAATTTATAATTTTTTTTTTCCCTTTTTAACTAAGCTTTCGCTTTAGTCTTTTGCTTTTTTTCTAGCATAAAAGAAATTCTTTCTTTAATTTTTTTCGGGGAGGGATGTCATGTAACGAGACGAAATCGTCTCGTTACATGATTCGCTTTTAGGCGATTTCCGAACCGATAATGTGAAGGCGTTCCTAAAAGGTCGTGTAGCCAAGTAAGCAAATCTTTTTTTTAAAAGTGAGCTGTCAGATTTGTTTTTTTTCACTTTCTGACCCGATGATGCGAGAGCGTGCAGCTATTTTTGTTTCTGCCAAATTATTTTTTTAATCGGCTCCCATAGCCGCTAATTTGTGCCCTGTAATGGCCTAAAAGAGAGAGAACGAGTCCATCCTCTGTTTTCTAATAGGATTGCTACATTTTTTCTGGTAAGAATTCATTTTTCGATTTCTACATGATGCGTGACAACGCATGTGGGTTTTCGTTCCCGCATCTTATATCTCATTGTTCTTTTACAGTTGAAGTGATTTTTCGCCCACCTATTTATTTTGATAAAGGCGCACTCAACATATTACAAGAAAAAAACGGTAAGTTTTCCCTAAAAAATATGCGACCTCGTGTTTGAAACTCAAATTTTCCTGAACCTAATGATTCCAATCGTTTGTTTCATTCGCCTGGCGTTTTTTTTTTATTTATCTTTTCTCATATTCCTCGAAATTGGAATCCCTTTGGATTGGTCTGCATTGCCCCGCCTGGATGAGGATTAATTTATTCATTATATAAACTTCTTCAAAGATGCAACAATACTATTTTAGTTCCACTTCAATCCTCTAAATTTAATGTCATTTTTTTAAGTATCTCATGGGTATTTATGCCTGGTCATGAACTGCGGGCCGGAAGAAATTAAAGACTAAATATATTTATAATCTTTTATTTTCCTCATATGGCCTCCCGCCAGAAGAGTTTAAGTTTTTTATGTCTTTTGGCCTTGTTTTCAAACTCATCATCTTCCTGCCCTTGTCCCGTGTTATTTGGGGTCGGCGCAACATGTTTTTTTCTTCCATTCTGCCCTGTCACTCGTCATGCTATCATTAACTTCCTTTTCTTTCATATCACTCTTCACACAATCCATCCATCTTTTCTTTTCTTTGGCCTTGTTTTCAAACTAAAAAAAAAAAATATTTACTAACTTCACTTTTGCGATTTTATTTATTTGCGTATTTCTTACTAAAAACTTACATGTCTTATTTGCTTGTTTATTGCATTGCCTGTTTATTTTTTGGGTGTTTTATTTTATAATAGTGAGGCCCACGAATGCGAGGTGCGCGGCGTAGGGGTGTGTGGGTGCGTGGTGGACGAGGCGGTCCAGGTAGACCGCCACCGGTGGCGGAAGTGGTGGATGTGGTAGTGGCCCACGATCGTGGTGGTCGTAGCGGACGTGGCAGAGGTCGTAGCGGACGTGGCAGAGGTCGTAGCGGACGTGGCAGAGGTCGTAGCGGACGTGGCAGAGGTCGCGGAGGCCGTGCGCGTCCAGATAGACCTGGCCCTCGCACGATTGATGAGTAAGTCTTATAGCTTGATTAACGCTTTATTATTCTTTGACATTAATCTATTTCTTTTTTTCTAATCAAAATCATTGTGGGTACTACAAATCATTGTGGGTACTACAATTTAATAAATTTGAATTTTAGGATCGTCTTCCGGGATATAGACGAGCTGCCTGAAAGCCACGGCCTTGATTCGCCCTTACATCCAAAAAGGATGCGCATGTGGCAACCGTAAGTAGATCTGCTAGAGTATGTTATTGGAACGTAGATATTTTGGTTATAATATTTACTAGCGAGTTTTAACTAACTTTTGTCTTAAAATGTCCATCTAGGCCAAATCCCGCACGAGGACCACCACCACAACCAAGGCTGACACCACCATCGCCGTCAACACCACGGACGCCGTCAACACCACCCTTGCTGTCACCACTACCGTCGCCATCAGCACCACCATTACCATGCTCGCAGTCAATGTAAGTTGCTATTTTGTGACTTTTCTTTTTATCTGTTTAAATAAGGTTACTACAACGCTGTTTTTCCAGGTATATTGAATGCGGTAATGCATCGGTGGCTAATTCCCCGATGCAGCCTCTAGCACCTTGTCATCGTCCACTCCGGGAAAACGATATTTCAATCCTCGTCAATTGTGGTAAAACCTGTTCATTTTATTTAGGTCTTGGGACATATTTCTGGTTCACACCAAATCTGAACAGATTATTTATTATTTGTCTCTCAGGAAGCGACGATGACTCGGAAGATGACGACGACGAGTCAGGTGGGATAGTGCCTGCTATAATTCCAAGGGCGTTTCGGAGCCTTCTAGAGACGCCCTTGGATAATGAAGACGAGCAGGAAGACCCAGCGCCTGCCACAAGTTCAGTCCCTGCTGGGGACTGGGAGCTCGCAGATGTGCTGCCTGAGACGACAGAACAGCCAAGGGAGCTATTTGATTTTGACTGGAGAGATTTTCCGACTACTTCTATTCCACCTGAATCGAGGCGGGAAAAGTTCTCCGAAAAAATAAATTACATGCCTGGCAACATCAAAATATGTCAAAAATCAAAACGATGTCGAAGCAACGGTCGGTTAATGCGGCGCAGGTAAGTTTTTGAATATTTTTTAATATAAGGAGTGATTTATATGGGTTCGCCATGCATTAAATATTATTTCAAAGTGACGGTTTATTATATGGTACCAAATAATAACCCAGTACAGTACTGTAACAACAACGTTGTAAGTTGCACCTAAAACTAATTGTCCATTATACTTCACACTGCCAATTGCTCACAATGCTATCACTGTTTTTGTTTAGGAAGCGGGTTGGGCAATGCCAACTAATTAGTATTTTGGTTTTGTATGAGTTGCATGTATCAAATAAGCTTTTTCCTTTTGTTTTAGCGATTAATACGCTCCCGCACGAATAGGCTAGTTGCTTTGGTCCCGCCTGAACATGCATGCTCCGATTGTAGTGACGCTTCGTCTACCGAAGAACTTCAAATAACAAATAAAACGTCGAACAACCAAGATTCTTCGGATGAAAGCAGCTTGATATCAGTAGATTCGGCCTTAGAGGCACTGAATATTTTAGAATCATCCGAAGATGAAATTACAGATAACAATGCAATTAATCTACCACTCACACCAATATTACAAAATGTTTTTCCGTCTCAAAATTAACCAAATTACGATGCTATACTTTCTGTAAGTTCCTTACCATCACATTACAAGTGGAAGAAAGAATTATTTTTTCATCGGGCTGAAGTTGATGAAAATACGCCACTGATGCCGAGTGAAGACGAACAACAACCTCTTTCGTTCTTTTATCGTTTTTTTACACCGAATATAATAAAAGATATAGTGGATCTTATCAAATGTATACTCTGTTCAGGTAAAAGGAAGATCCATAGAACTTACTATGAAGTTTCTAATTTTTCTTGCCATAAAATTTTTAATGGGTTTTGTACATATGCCTAGACACTGATACTGATTATTGGAGCCACAGGATTAGATTTAATTGCCGATCTCATGCCACTAAAGCGATACCAAACAATTAGACGTTACATAGATTTAACGACAATAATTTAGACGACGGTGATAGATACTTCAAAGTTCGACCAGTAGTGGAAAAAATTAGACAAAACTGCCTGCAGATATACGAGGAACAATATAACGAGGATAAAATAAAACGTTACAGCAAAGAACATAAAGCAAGGGTTGATGTCGACTGCCCTAAGATAGTCAAAAACTATAATAAAAATATGGGCGGGGTCGACTTGGCTGATATGCTAATATTCCTCTAAAAACACGAAGATGGGGTATCTTTCTATTTTTGCCCAGTTGATTGATATAAGCATCAATAATGCATGGCTTTTGTATCGACAAAATAATAATAAGGAAATGTCATTGAAAGAGTTAGATATATTTGAAAAACTTGTGAAAAAAGGAAAACCAGTCAAAGAACGGAGTTATATTACGGGAGATATAAAAGAAGATAGAAAAATTAAGAAACCTGTGGTAGCAAGACCGATTGAAGATATACGCTATGATCAAGTAGGTCATTTTCCAGATTCGTGTAGCAATGGTAGATGCCGTTACTGTAAGGATGGTAAAACAAACGTTGTATGTATTAAAAAAAAAACCCTGTGTCCTAATAGTTATCCATAAGACTGTTCATAGCTAACGTATTGGGTATAATATTGGTGTTTTGGGAGTTCAAACTGTCAATTAAATTAATCCCTTATACATACACTTCTCGAATGTTTTTGACATGACTTCACCGGTTTTTTAAAAAGGCTTAACAAAACGGAAATTCTTGGAGCTTTCTAGTTTAAAATAATTTTCAAATCCACTAGTAATTTATTAAACATTTTTACAACTTGTAATGAGGTTTATGCATAACAATTTTAAAATTAGGTACAACTTTATTTCTAAACTCATTTCAACTACGAGAGCTTGCCATGGTTATTTTCTCGTCTACAGACTAGTATTCATGGATATATTTTTGTAAATCAACTTACAACACAAGTGTGATGAATCATAAACTTCAAGCTCCAGTTATATAAATATTTTATTCACTTTGATCAACACAATTTCATATTTATCATTCTATTAACAATCATTTTGAAATACACGGATTGGTAGGACATGTTCACTGTTCAACAGCTCAAAGCAGACCCCCTATGTCCAGAATGACAATTACAAGCTCAATGTTTCCCCACCACAAACTTTCACAAATACTCGGTCGGTTTATCAATAATTAACTGCAAGTAAATATTTCATTTTAACAATTTTGATAATTATTTTTATACAAAGCAAATACCTACATAAACTCTAATACTACAAATTATTACTTAATGTCTACAACGAATGCCTTAAGTTCATGTAACTCCTAGCGCCATCTATCACTTATAGATGAAAGTTTAACGATTTATGAATATTTTCTTTAAAAAATTGGTTGCCTGTAAAGTCGGTATACGGGCGAAAGTTTTACGTGACAACGACTTTGAGTGGTAAAATAATTTTAATGTGAATATTCATTCGTATAGTAGGAAGAAGGATGAAATAATAGTAACAATTTAAAACATTTATTTATACAAAGAATTATATTTAAAACATTAATTTCACTTTTTATGTCTGTCTCTCTCGCTCTTAGGCGGGCTAACCATGCCCGAGTGGAAGGGACGCGTGCCTCTCACTCGCTCTCATTGTGAGCGCATAACGTGAGCGGAGCGTAACGCAGTTTCTTGAAGTGTCACCCGGCAAACCAATTTATAAGACGTTGTCACGTCAAAAATCATTACACAAGTATGTACAAGAAGGGCAATGTTAGAACCTTTAAACGCTAAAATGAGATCGACAGCGCTCTATGTGAAATGGCATTGTATTGCTTTTCTAAGGAATGAAGATCCACTAAAAATTATAACCGTGTTTTTTCCCTCTCGCGCGTTTCTCGTACACACGGGTGTACGAGAGAGTTTAGTGCCCATCGCGCAATGGTACACACGGGTGTACGAGAGTGACTTGCACCGATTGGATATTTTTTCTGTGACGTATATTTTCAAGTTGCAACCCGTTCTTTATTTGATTGAACAGAATAGTTCATTCGCTTTCTATTAAAATATTTTCCATTGGCAATATCGATACATGGAATGAAGAAGATTGAAAAAAATAAAGTGATCCGTCATTCAGCTTTCTGTCACTTTTTGGAGCCATTGTTGCGTGTGGTTGCGTGCGGACGGAAATCATGCTTCCAATTAGAAAACGGTGAGTAATCTTATAAGATTTATATAGAATTACTGAGGTGTAGATTACGTTGCAAGTGTTTGTTTTTGGAAAAGTAATAAATATGCCAGTGAAAAAGTGACGAAACTTGTGAAGATGCGTATTTTTTTCCGTCATGGCCGTCGTGTTTCGACTTGTTTTAGTGCAAAATTTATCTCGAAATGCTTTGACATCTACATAAGTTGTTAGTTTATTTACCTATAAACATAATGAGTTACTACAAAGTGATATAATTGCATATTGTTATCATAATAGTTGTTGAAAGAAAATAAACCGGTAAAAATGGCGCCAAATTCGTAAACATTGCATAAAGTACAGACTGCAAAAAATTTTTTTCGATAATTTTTTTGTTGTGATTATTGAATACTCAGTATAACGTAAATATTGTCTTAGTGTTCATAGCTATGAAAGCCAAATGTAAAGATTGTTTTATTTTTCGATTTTATATTTTTCATGATCAAAAAATTTTATTTTCTTCTTTTTTACGTTATTTCGCATTTACTTAGGCAGGGTATTATATTATACTTAGCAGGCATTTATGGGTTGAGTTGGGTGATCAAAACATTGTACAAGTACTAATGTTTTTCATTTTATTTTAAGATTACGTTCTCGAAGCGTCACCCCTGTTGGGGATGACCGGGACAGCCGTGGCAGCCCCGGGCCTAACCAGCTACCCTCGGCTCGTCGGGCCCTGTTATTGGACCTCATAAGGAAGGCCCCGGAACGGGAAATTTACGGTCCCTCACCACCACGGTGAGTGTATTTTTCATAGCGTTACCTACAGTGTTTCTTTAGTTTCAGTGGTGTAATTTGTAATTGTTTCTTTTTAGGTCTCGAGCTGTCGTCGTCGACCAAACACCTGGGGGTTCTCTACGGTTGACCGATTCGACGGTGCCGATCGAGAATTCCCCAGGTGGAAGAGTCCACATCAGCGAAGCAGGGCAGTCCAGGCCTAGCCTGGACTTGCCTATTGGGTAAGGTAATTTTCCTTCACAGTCCTCCTAGGCTATCACGGTGCCATGGGTGTACGACATTGCATTTATTTGTATTATCTTTATCTAGGGCTGATGAGGCAGAGCTCATGGATGATTTAGAATTGGACGACGACGCGATCATGGAGCTCCAGTCTAAACATCCCGGGTTCATCCAGCAGAGGTTGAGGAGGCTGCGAGGTGGCGACGCACCGTGGCCATCGAAGGTGCCAACTAAAGCCAGCGCCAGAGCAACACGGTTGCTCTGGCTTCTCTTGTCTCTAGTGCCATGTCTGAAGCAAGCGTTTCCTCCGAAATTGATGTTCGTAAATCAACTTCGAGGGAAAAATTGCCTTCACGGACGGTAGCTAGAGATTATGGTAGTGACCCCGACAGCGATATCGAGGACGTATACGATGTCTCGGCCATACCAGTTGTCAGGAATGGAATTCCTGACTCCGAGGAGCTTGAGGAACCGGTAGAGGCTTTGATAAACGAGGTCGATACGGGGATGGATAACGCTATCGATACTCTTTTGGATGATTCGAGTAGTTTCAAGTGGCAAGAAGACTTTGGATCATTCAGGGCTGTTCGTGAGAATTTCTCAGGTCCTACCCCTGGGTCAGTCAAAGACTACGATTCACCCTATGATGCCTTTACCGATATTTGGGACGAGGAAATCAAAGGGTTGATAGTCACGGAAACTAACCGATATGCCCATCAGGTTATCGATGCTGAGCGTGAAGCAGGGACATTGAAAGCATCATCTCGCCTTCATTCGTGGACGGACACAAATGCAGACGAAATAATGACTTTATTCGGGATGTTTATATATATGGCTATCGACTTGCGGTCGTCGATAACTGAATATTGGTCATCAGACGATGTGCTCCATTTGCCGGGGTTCAAACGTCTGATAACCTATAATCGGTACATTTTGCTAAATAAGTTTCTTCATTTCGTGGACAATTCAGCTGACGCAAGTCAGCCAATGTCGCGAAATGAGGGTGCTTATTTAGCAAAACAATCGGCCAAGCTGAGGAAGGTGGCTCCTATTATTGAACATCTCAGTAATAAGTTCAATTCCTTGTACAACCTAGGTGCTGAATTCAGCATCGATGAGTCTTTGACCTTATTCAAGGGTCGTTTGTCCTGGATCCAAACAATAAGGTCAAAGGCTGCACGATTTGGAATCAAGTCGTATGAACTATGTGAGTCCCGCACTGGTTATATGTCGAGATTCCAAATCTACACCGGTAAAGATGACAGTACTGATGGTAATCCATTACTTGGCGTCGATTTGGGAGGGAAGAGCACTAAAGTAGTTCTAGAGCTTTTGCAAGGTCTCGAACATCGGGGGCATTGTGTGGTGATGGATAATTTTTACAATTGTCCAGCATTAGCACGGTACCTCAAGAGTTTAGGCTTTGATTGCTTTGGAACTCTTCGTGTGAACCGTCGAAACGTTCCTAGTGCCATTGCAAAGGTTCCGAGGAAAGTGAGAGTGAGTGTGTTGATCTAAAGGATCAAAAGCTCTCCATGTATCCGTTAGAGCGAAAGAGATGCCTGAAATGGTATATGAAGATTTTCAAAAGGTTAATGAATGTGAGTGTGCATAATGCGTTTGTGCTGTACCGAAGTTCAATGGCTCGCAGAGATAAATTGGCTGAATCGCATCGTGAGTTTCGCTTTGAACTTGCAAGGTCTCAGATCAAACGGCATCGGCCCTGTTTGACAGAGATTAGCCAAGTTCCAGGGGATCTCATGAGGCTGAGGCGAGATATCGTACACGAGCCAATGTACACATCGGGCAGATCGAATAGAAAGCGATGTATGATATGTTATCGACAGAAGAAAACTAAATTGATTCATTCTCGGTGCGTTCAGTGCGATATATATCTTTGCTTTGAAGACTGCTGGAGAATTTGGCATTCTGCAGCAGAGCTTCCGGGCGAAGATCTTATAGAGCGGCCGAGACCGAAGCGCCGAGACTAATCATTTTAGGGCATGGTCGTGAAGCGTGGTTGTTTTATGAATGTGGTGTGGTGATCTGGGGCCTCTCGTGCGGGTCGCGTTTCGACGGGACGTCTAACCGTTGAACATATCTCGTTTATTACTGCTTCAGTTGCTGCTATTGGAGGCGTTACTACTATCGGGGACGAGACGATAGCCTAGTAACGCCTTCTGCGTTGGCATATTCATCGGGGACTGGTATCTTACGGGACAGATATCAGTCTCAGTTTGTGCATTGTAAATAATGTACGAATACTCATTATATGTAATGTACAAATACATTTGTAATTTTTGCTTTAGTCTGAGATTACGCATTGTGAAATTGTATATTTTTGAAAATAAAACCCATACAGGACAAAACCCCAATGTATATCCTAGCTGTTACAATAAAGTGTACCACCTTCAATATATCTATGTAAATGTACGAATACATTTGTTATTTTTGCTTTAGTCTGAGATTGCGCATAGTGAAATTGTATATTTTTGAAAATAAAACCCATAATACAGGACAAAACCCCAATGTTTATCCTAGCTGTTACAATAAAGTGTACCACCTTCAATATATCTATGTAAATGTACGAATACATTTGTTATTTTTGCTTTAGTCTGAGATTGAGTATTGTGAAATTGTATATTTTTGAAAGTAAAACCCATAATACAGGACAAAATCTCAATGTGTAAAGTGAACCTTATGACAAAATATATGTTTTTACATTTTTATTTTTATTCTTTTATTTTTTCATAACATAAATAAATTCCCTGAAAAGAAGTACATTTTATTCCAAATCATTCAAAGGCTTCTCTGAGAAAGGAAGGAAGATTGGTGGTTGATGCAGTTGTTAGTAAGTATATAACTGAACGAGCGACGACTTAGTGAGGGTCGTGGAAATCCACTGGATGCGAGACACAGAACCGGTCATTGTTGCGATGTTTGGGGTTAGGCCTTTATCCAGCAGTGGATGTCTTTCAGCTGAAATGATGATGATATGTATAAAGATCATCGTCTAGTTTTTTGAATGACGTAGGGATCCGATAAGAAAGGATTACTCAAAATTCTATCAAAAACGGGGGGGGGGGGGGGGATTTGTGTGGAAACATATACTTTCCCGTGGTTGAAACCGCTGGTAAAAGCAAAAGTGCAGGTGAGGCTTGGGTCCCCATGGATGTTGAATGGGACCCCTATACACCCCGCTAGTCTATATTGGTATATAACTAACATATCAACGCAAATCCGAAAAACACATGAAATAGGAGTGTGACATTTCGCACAATTCCTTAGCACTGTTCTTTGTATGACGAAGGTATCCGATAAGAAAAGATTAATCTAAATTCTATCCCAAAGGGGGAGAAAAATTTTCATTTTCACTCAAAAATATAGGTACATAAAACATGCAATAATTAGCCACTCTGAGATAATAATACAAGACGTACAATGATTTAGTTTCACTATATCAGATCTTGACAAAATTTATACGAATCTACCTTGGGAGTATTTTGCTTTTCAAATATATCTTTTTTTATCCATACTAAATCGATTGAACTACTACTGGCTACTTTTACTTACCACAAAATCTAAATACCTTGATAAAAACATACTTACACGCGAACAACACCTACTATTCTGGTTCTAACGGTTTTATAAAATATAAATGAAAATAAAATAAAAAAACTTTTTTTGTAAAACAATATTACAAAAAAAGTTTATTTACACCACTAATAACACATTATAAAAATACAGTAAAAAATTTATAGTACATCGAAAATTTCTTCTCGTAACCTTTTTCTGGCAACAGTACACCGAGGTACCTATCTCGTCAGTGTTTACATTTTGCGCGCCAGTAATGGCGCGCCTTTTTGTTGAGTTGCGGAAAAAGTGATTGTGTCGTGTAATTATTATGTTTTGATGTGATATGAGTTATACTCTGTTTTTGCGCAAATGTATGGACTATCGTATTCAAGTGTTTTTATCGAGAATATAAATGTGTGTGGTTTTGGTGTAATGTGAGAAAGTTAAAGGTTTAAGAAATATTGCAAAATGCCAATTTATCTCGTCGCTACGAAGTCAGGTCAGTTTCATTTATTTATAATCTTACACAGTTCGATAGGAAAACTAATGGGCTTTCCGGGAAGGTATAATTTATTGCAAATAATTATCAATATAACCACGAAATTTGCGTTTTTCTCATGGTCAAACCAAAAAAAAAGAATAATCGAAAAATGCTCGACGCGTGAGGTATTTTGGTTCGCGAACGTTCGAGAGGATATTGTATCGAAATCTGATGATGATTCAAAATGAGCACAATAAAACCATCTTTAATTGTTTCGCATTTATTTCGTCTCTATGTCCTAAACTCATACATAATACGCAGATATTATAAGCAGTGAAGTCTTTTATTTAGTAATATTGGAAAACTTTATCTTTGGTATTTTTTTTAAGTACATAATATAATGTAAGCCAGTCAGCCCTTTGATTCATTCCAAAATTAATAGGATTTACTTCACTCTTTATCATCTATTTCTTTACCATTGTTTAGGTACCTTATTGGAAATTATAAGTTGCTAATTCCAAAAACTTAAAAACGTACCGACTATTATGTTTCTAGGTATTCGGCAACAACATGATCATTAGACAACAATGGTGCTAATTGTCACCCTAAGTTTGAACTCTTTTACTCAGATAACATTATATCTATTTAAGAGCGAGCTTTTTACCTGCGGCTCTAAGTCTTTAAGTCTTTGTTATTGTTCTTCAGCGACAAGGCGATGTAATTATGCAGGTCGTATAGTGCTATCTCTTTCTGTCCATTCGGTCTCTCGAACCGTATAAATACGCGAAAATTCTTGTCATTTTATACAGTCTTCTGTTGACCTTTAAAGTGCTTGGCTCGCTCGTGAGGGCAAACGAGCGAGACCAACAAAAAGCTTCTCCGCGCGCAGCAGAGCATCGCGCTACGGACAATAGTCGACGCCCCTCGCTTCGTGATGTCACGACGTCATCCAGCGGGACCTACAAGTTGAGAGCCTGGATTATTTCTGTGGCCGCCTGGCGTCGAACGTGTTCGTGCGTTCCAACGCCTCCAGCTGGTCAAATATTAAAAATATAGCGCCATGGCACGCGCGACCGCCCAATGTTAGGCGCCGCCTCCCCCGCGACTACTACTGCCGGACTAATCATTCACATAGACTCTAAAACACTACATACACTCGGTGCGCGCTGTGTGCTAATTTAATTTATGCATTGCGTGCGCCGAATCTCAGACAATTGCGACTCTACATTCGTGTAAACTCACGCACCAAGTTGCGCGGCGCAGACGCGCACTCGGTTGCATACATGGGCGGTGTTACACACTCAATACCGCCCACACACACACCCACACGACCCCTGAGTCTGGAGCGTGACCGGCTCGACCTGGACGCTTGACAGACGGGGGTCACTCACCAACATTGGGGAGCGTCAACAAAATCGGCATCCTTGTCGCTGGTCGTCACCCGCTGTGTCTCCCCCGGGCAACCTGGGGTCCCACCTGGCGGGGACTGACCGCCGGGGTGTCGCGAAGAAACGGCGCTATTATTTAAATAGCGTCGTGACGCTCGCACTGTACCATAGACGCCTATAGGCGCCCCAGTGAAGCACCCGTTGTTGCGGGCCCCAAACTCGTCTGCCGCGCCCCTCTAGAAGGACACGTGTTCACGTTGCTTTGAAAATGAGCAATGTTAACGTAGCTTTTACGCGAGTAAAACATACAAACTTAGCGATGGCATTTATGGAGTGTTTGATGGGTGGCGTGGGAGGAAAAATCACAGACGAGGAGTACGAGATACGTTTTCACACGAAAAATATCAAGAGCTGCCCTCAAAAACATTCGACTCCGATATGTTCCTGAATACATGGGAACTCACGAACGAAACAATTTATTGGAAGACCAAATTGACAAAAAAGCACGCGTAACGGTAGTTTGGTCTTTCAAAATCCAGCAAGGCATTTTGGTCCTTACTTGTATCTTACGAAGGAAAAGTTGGTTTTAAACTTTTTATGACTTTTTGATTAGGGAGATAAACGACGAGATAAAAATTTAAATTTGACAGTGACACCATTTTAAATTTTGTTGCGTCGTCGAAGAGGGGCTCGCACAATAAGATTTGATATATTATACTTATATTAGTTATATTACGGGCCATGCCGTTCGCCGCGTCATTTGTTGTGGGTCTGGTGCGAAAGATCGAGCCAATGAGTAAGTATCAATATCTTAATGAATAGTTCATGCATTAGGCACTTGAAAAAAGTATTATTTTAATTGTTTTGTTCATTTCAGGCCGGTGTATGAAAAATTAAACGGGCTGCTCCAGGCCCACGACGCGGCGAACTCGCTGCGCTTGATGGCGGAGTCGGTGGACGAGGTATATACCTACCATTATTGACTGCCACTTTTGTTAAATAATTCATTAGTATGTGGCTATTAGATTAATGATAATAATAATACACAGCGCATTTTTATGATCACTCGAAACACTACACATGTGCTACAATGTACTTTTATATAGAAGAAATACAATTTCATTATTTGTGTTACTTCGACAGATTCGGCGAATATTGCTCCCAATCGCCGACGTGCCAGAGCGCATGCGGCGATTGGAGGTAAACCTCCACCCGCTGCTGGTGCACAGGCCGGAAGACGGCGAGTACATGGAGATGCTGTGAGTAACTCGTAACTACACATTTTGCTTAGGAAACCAAAATAAACATAATTGTGTGTACAACAGGGTTATTTTTTGTACACAATAATAAATTTACTAGCAATCTAAAGCAAATCTTTCATCTTATCCAGCAAATTTATTCTACTCTCTAAAACCCTGCCTCTTGTCTGAAGGACTATAATGTAGTCTACTATTTTTACCCGAGAGCATCAAAAAAAGTTTATTACATTTCAGTTTTCAATGTATAGGCTCATGTTCAGTAGTTTTCATTCCTTTTTTTAAACGTCCCACCATTTTCTTTTTTGCAGTTCAAACGGTTCTCGGCCTGCACCAGTGGAAGTGCATCAGCCACCGACTCCCAGAGTGTGGCAGGCGTGGCTCCTCGAGCGTATTGATTATGGGGAGCCCTGGTGAATCGCTCCTGTACTAGCGACTCATCAGGGCTCCCCCAATAAACTATGAACTTTTCTCAAGTTTTTTCATTTTATTGCAATTACCCTTTGTATCTTATTTGAACTCATAGACATGCAAACATGATAACTTTCAACAGGTAAGGCTAATAATAATAGGTGAGTATAAACTAGACATAGATTTCAATAGTACAGTCTACAAAGAATGATCCTTTTTATGTTGGATTAGGTATGTATCTAGGAGTTAGGATTGCGTGTAAATATTTTTGGCCTGAGCCAATTTCTTCGTACTTTTCTTATACAGATTCGATCTAATCACAGAATTGTTGGTTCGTCATTTTACGTCCCTGCTCAGTAGGTAGGTATGCCCGACGACGGTATCTTGGAAGTCCTGAAGACTAACTGCGCAATGGACTACCTACTGTATTATTTTACTGTATTTAAATACGTCGTTGCTATTCAAAGAATATTAAAATTACATGTTCAAATAAAACAATTCACTTAAAACTAGGCAGTACGGTTTTATGACTATTGCCTGATATTGAATGTTCATAAACTAAAAAAATTGAAAGAGGTTAGTTATCGTACACTCTGCTCATAGACTGATATACTTAGTTTTGAACTTTTGATTGACATTTGAAACGACATGGAATTTGGATTTTTTTAAGTATTACATTTTTTATAACTACAAATACAAAAGTTTAGTTGTAATATGTTTATTATGAGTGTGTGTATATCTAAGTACTTTTCTTTGAAGTTATTATTGCCAAAGTAGATAATTACTAAACCAGTAGGCCCGATTATATCTTTATAACTTTTTGTTAGGCAAGATGAGGATACAAATCCCAGCGATTGGGTCCCGGAAGGCGGCGCCGGGGGTAGCGGCAAGCCCGGGGGGAGCAGCGGCGAGCCCGGGGGAACCAGCGGCGAGCCCGCGGAGAAAAGCGGCATTGCGGGTCGCCATTCGATGGCGGTTTTGCTGCAGGCGGCAAAAGAGACAGCCCTTATAAATAAGCGACCCGCGAAACGACCGTGCTTCGTGCGGGTAAAAAATCAAAACATTAATAAATTTTATTATATAAAGCTTGATTTTTTATTGCACGCTCACAAATATATGTAAATAATTAGCTTCCTAAAGACACGACTCGGAAAACTAGTTGCGGTGGGTATCACCACGATCAAAGATTATTATGGAATAATATTCGTTCTCGGTAACGTATTACTTCAGTAATAACCCAATAGCGTTCGTAACAAGTGAAATAACATGTGTGTAGACAACCTTACCGATCTTTATTTTACAATGTTTTTGATACAATAGAAATGCACAATGAACGCACAGGTGCGTCGCGCGGCACGCGAAGAAAGAAAAAAAATGTATGGACGCACATATGCGTCGTAAGCACATGGTAAAAGTCCGAAAAACGCGCAGGCGCGTTGTCCGCACTGAATGTGCAAAACGGAAATTCTTGGAGAGCTTTCTAGTTTAAAAAGGGCAAGTGTTTAAAATAATTTTCAAATCCACTAGTAATTTATTAAATATTTTTACAACTTGTAATGAGGGCTCTATGCATAACAATTTTAAAATTAGGTACAACTTTATTTCTGAACTCATTTCAACTACGACAGCTTGCCATGGATATTTTCTCGTCGACTAGTATTCATGGATATATTTTTGTAAATCAACTAACAACACAGGTATGTACAAAAAGGGCAATGTTAGAACCTTTAAACGCTAAAATGAGATCGACAGCTTTCTCTTTGTCAAATGGCATTGGCTTTTCTAAGGAATGAAGATCCACTAAAAATTATAACCGTGTTTTTTCTCCAGAACTGTATATTGTATCGAAATCTGATGATGATTCAAAATGAGCACAATAAAACCATCTTTAATTGTTTCGCATTTATTTCGTCTCTATGTCCTCAACTCATACATATGTTGGAAAACTTTATCTTTGGTATTTTTTTTAAAGTACATAATATAATGTAAGCCAGACAGCCCTTTGATTCATTCCAAAATTAATAGGATTTACTTCTCTCTTTATCATCTGTTTCTTTACCATTGTTTAGGTACCTTATTGGAAATTATAAGTTGCTAATTCCAAAAACTTAAAAACGTACCGACTATTATGTTTCTAGGTATTCGGCAACAACATGATCATTAGACAACAATGGTGCTAATTGTCACCCTAAGTTTGAACTCTT
The DNA here is from genome assembly GCA_961205895.1 of Mythimna pallens. Classification (NCBI taxonomy): domain Eukaryota; kingdom Metazoa; phylum Arthropoda; class Insecta; order Lepidoptera; family Noctuidae; genus Mythimna; species Mythimna pallens. The sequence continues at coordinate 3,138,037 of OY540851.1, read as the reverse complement.
TTACTCAGATAACATTATATCCATTTAAGAGCGAGCTTTTTACCTGCGGCTCTAAGTCTTTAAGTCTTTGTTATTGTGCTTTAGCGACAAGGCGATGTAATTATGCAGGTCGTATAGTGCTATCTCTTTCTGTCCATTCGGTCTCTCGAACCGTATAAATACGCGAAAATTCTTGTCATTTTATACAGTCTTCTGTTGACCTTTAAAGTGCTTGGCTTGCCCTCACGAGCGAGACCAACAAAAGGCTTCTCCGCGCGCAGCAGAGCATCGCGCTACGGAGGATAGTCGACGCCCCTCGCTTCGTGATGTCACGACGTCATCCAGCGAGACCTACAAGTTGAGAACCTGGATTAATTCTGTGGCCGCCTGGCGTCGAACATGTTCATGCGTTCCGACGCCTCCAGCTGGTCAAATATTAAAAATATAGCGCCATGGCACGCGCGACCGCCCGATGTTAGGCGCCGCCTCCCCCGCGACTACTACTGCCGGACTGTAAATCATTCACATAGACTCTAAAACACTACATACACTCGGTGCGCGCTGTGTGCTAATTTAATTTATGCATTGCGTGCGCCGAATCTCAGACAATTGCGACTCTACACTACACTACATTCGTGTAAACTCACGCACCAAGTTGCGCGGCGCAGACGCGCACTCGGTTGCATACACGACCCCTGAGTCTGGAGCGTGACCGGCTCGACCTAGAAGCTTGACAGACGGGGGTCACTCACCAACATTGGGGAGCGTCAACAAAATCGGCATCCTTGTCGCTGGTCGTCACCCGCTGTGTCTCCCCCGGGCAACCTGGGGTCCCACCTGGCGGGGACTGACCGCCGGGGTGTCGCGAAGAAACGGCGCTATTATTTAAATAGCGTCGTGACGCTCGCACTGTACCATAGACGCCTATAGGCGCCCCAGTGAAGCACCCGTTGTTGCGGGCCCCAAACTCGTCTGCCGCGCCCCTCTGGAGGGACATGTGTTCACGTTGCTTTGAAAATGAGCAATGTTAACGTAGCTTTTACGCGAGTAAAACATACTAACTTAGCGATGGCATTTATGGAGTGTTTGATGGGTGGCGTGGGAGGAAAAATCACAGACGAGGAGTACGAGATACGTTTTCACACGAAAACTATCAAGAGCTGCCCTCAAAAACATTCGACTCCGATATATTCCTGAATACATGGGAACTCACGAACGAAATAATTTATTGGAAGACCAAATATCGAAAATACCAGGACATCTTGTCTCAGGAGCAATGGAAATCATGCGAAAGACAAGAAAAACAAGTGAAAGACGAAGTCAAGAAGCACAAAACAATCTTGAAGAATTTAGACATGATGAGACGGATGTTCGTTGTTTCGGATGATGAAAAATATTTCTCGCAGTCGATTGATCCGGGCGTGTTAAAGCCATTGTGAATTATCTCAAAGCAAATCAAAGTGATGATGAAATTTTTTATATTCTGGTAAGACGATATCGCGGTCAGAAAAACGAATTTGACCAAATATTTTATCTTATATACGCAACATGGTCGTTGTACGGAGAGTTCAGAATACGGCCGTCACGTCGTAGTAGTGCAAGTGCAAGTGAAAGATTCTTTTTGAATAATGACTTTCATTTCCTTTTGTGTGTTATTGCAACATTATATGTAACAATTTAGGTTATGTAGTACACTGTAAGCATACTATTGTAAATTAATAAATAAATAATTTTATGATAATCTTTATTCTTTTATTTACGTAACACTTTTCCTGTAACATTTCTGATATATATTTAGAAAGGAATGATTTGTTATGCTTTTTTCGGCGCGGGTACATAGTTGCAATAGTTCGCACGGAAAATGTCGCTCTATCGAAATTCTATAATTTTAATTAACTTAATATACACAATTTTATGATTGATAATCTTTAACTTTTGTCTTAATTTTCTTTCTTTATCTTAACTTTTGTATGTAGACCACATACATACGCTTCGGCAGGTTATACAGAAGACAGAGGAGTATAACTTGCCTCTATGGTTAGCGTTCGTGGACTACGAAAAAGCTTTTGATTCGATCGAGACTTGGGCTGTACTGCAGTCTCTCCAACGGTGCCAGATTGACTATCGGTACATCGAAGTGCTGAAGTGTTAAGTATGTGTGCGTGTGCCTACGCACTTCTAAGTAAGGTTACAAATAAACGTCAGTGCGTTACTAGCAAGCCGTTGTTTCACTCGTCTGTCCTCGTACTTATCATTGGCGACGAGTAGTATTTACCCACGTAAATAAAAAGTAAAAATGTCCGGTACAGTTTTTGGCATTTTATCGGTGTTTGATCACAATGTGCAGTCTTGGGAGACCTACAAGTGCCGCATTAAGCAATGGTTTGTGGCAAATGACATCACGGGGACGAGCGATCCGGCGGGAACAAAGCGACGAGCTATCTTGCTGAGCGCACTCGCGGATGGCACACATAAGCTGGCAGCGGATCTCGCGTTGCCAAAGCAGCTGCAGGACGTACCTTTCGACGACGTGCTTAGGCTGTTGGACGAGCATTTTACCCCTAAACGGTGTGGATTCGGGGAGCGTAGCAAGTTTTACGAAGCTATGCAACAAGAAGGGGAGACGTATGCACAATGGGCCGCAAGATTGCGCGGGCTGACAGCGCACTGCGGGTTCTCGAACGTGGAAGAAGCGCTACGGGACAAATTTGTCATGGGGATGTTGCCGGGATCTGACAGAGAGAAGCTCTTCGCAAAAGATCTGGCAGGCCTGACATTGAGCAAGGCAATGGAGTTAGCGGAGAATGCGCGGAGCGCTCGAGCAGCAGCGGGTGCCGGGATGCAGTCCGCGTCGCGCGAATTGTTCAAGATCGCGCAGGCTCCGGAATCAGTGACTCCACCGCAGCGGAAGGCTGCACCTAGTGCAGGGGTCAAAGTGCAGTGTCAGGTGTGCGGTTATCATAACCATGAGACATCGCAGTGTCGGTTCGCAAAGGCGAAATGTAGGAAATGTAATGCTACGGGGCATTTACGTAAGATGTGCACAAAAATAAATTATGTCGAATCAAAAGCTGAGGATGAAAGCGACGACGGTAAGTGTTTTAATATTCGGTCAGTTAAAGGGGAACCGATGACGGAAACGGTTACGGTCTCAGGGATCGAATTAAAATTCGAGATAGATAGCGGCTCGGCCGTAACTGCGATTTCTGAAGGTACATACAAAAAACATTTTAGCAATGTACCATTGTCGGCGACTAGTAAACGGTTGTTTTCATATACGGGTGATAAAATCCCCTGTGTGGGAATCGCGCAGTTACAAGTAACTTATGCGAAAACAACGCACTCGCTGTGTGTTTACGTCGTGCGAGACGGTGGGCCGCCGATACTGGGTCGCGATTTTATTTCAAAGTTTAAGTTAGAATTGTTAATGCCAATACAATATTGTAAACAATAGGATGAAAATAAATTGGTTGATACATTGCAACGTCGCTATCCTTCGGTGTTTTCGGATAAGTTAGGGTTATTCAATAAATTTAAAGTGAAATTACAAGTGAAGGAAGACGCGAAACCAGTTTTTGTACGGGCCAGACCGATAGCTTTCGCTTTGAAAGATAAAGTAGACAAAGAAATAGATCGTTTATTAGGGTTAGGCATTTTGAAACCCGTGGATCACGCGCGGTATGCGTCGCCAATCGTGCCCGTATTGAAGCAAAATGGATCTATACGTATATGCGCTGATTTTTCTACCGGTGTAAACAAACAGTTAGTTATCGATCAGTATCCTTTGCCAACGGTAACTGAACTCTTTGCTAAGTTATATGGGGGTCAGCAGTTTACTAAATTAGACTTGTCAAATGCTTACAATCAGTTTATGTTGGACGATGAGTCACAAGAATTAACTTGCATAAACACACACAGGGGAATTTATAAACAAACGCGCCTTTGTTTTGGTATAGCGAGCGCGCCGGCCGTGTTCCAGCGCGCCGGCCGTGTTCCAGCGCGCGATGGAGGGCGTGCTGGGTGGCGTGCCCGGCACACTTTGCTTGCTCGACGATATTTTAGTAACCGGTAAAACGAGATCGGAGCACTTAGATAGATTACACCTAGTGCTGCTAAAATTACAAGAGGCGGGACTTACCTTACAAAAAGATAAGTGTGTGTTTTTCAGTGATGAGGTTAATTATTTAGGGTACGTGATAAATAAAGATGGACTTCATAAATCACCGCAAAAAATTAAAGCCATGACGGAGGCACCGGTGCCAACTAATATTAATCAATTACAGTCATTTTTGGGGCTGGTTAATTATTATAGGAACTTTGTCCCAAACGCCTCTTCGATTTTATGCCCTTTGTATAAGTTGTTGAGAAGGGGTACTAAGTGGTGTTGGACACGGGAGCATGAAGAAGCGTTTATGACAATTAAAAAAAGTTTAGCGTCAGATCAAGTATTAACTCACTTTAACCCAGATGCAACTATAATTCTAACGGTTGATGCATCACCGTTAGGCCTTTCTGCAATATTATCACAATTAGAACCCGATGGGTCGGAGAGGCCGATCTCATTTGCGTCGCGAACTCTTAGTACAGCTGAGAAAAGTTACTCGCAAATACAAAAGGAAGCGACCGCGATTATTTTTGGGGTAAGGCGGTTCCACCAATATTTATATGGCAGGGCGGTTCCGTTCATTCTCCGGACCAATCATAAACCGTTATTGTCAATTTTTGGACCGCATCGTGGTATACCAGAAGTTTCAGCGAACAGACTACAGAGATACGCATTATTTCTGAGCGGTTATAATTATAAAATCGAATATGTTCGTAGCGCAAATAACAGCGCGGATTTCCTATCTCGCGCTTGCCTACCTGAGGGGGCAGGTACGGAAGGGGGCGTGCGGGGCATAGATTCAACGATGCCAGATCTCGATCGTGCCTCATACATTAATTTCGTGGTAGAGGGCAGTCTACCTGTAACCGTGAACTTATTACGCGAGGCGACAAATACAGATGTGACCTTGCGCAGGGTGGTACATTTTGTGTTGAATGGATGGCCGAGGAAAATAGATGATGAGGCGATTAAGCCGTATCTTGCGTGTAGGATGCAATTGTCTTATGAAAAAGGGTGTGTTATGAGAGGGCACAAGGTTGTAGTTCCGGAAACATTACAAGAAAAAATTTTAATGGAACTGCACCAATCCCATTTAGGAATTGTAAAGACAAAGGCGGAGGCGCGAGCACGTGTGTGGTTCCCGGGGTTAGATGCGGCGTTAGAGCGGATGATAGGAGCATGTGACGTGTGCATGCAACTACGGCCATCACCGGCGCGGGCGCCGATTGCGCACTGGGAATATCCGTCAACACCCTTTTACCGGGTACATATTGATTTTCTAGGGCCTATTAACGGTAACACCTTTTTAGTAGTAGTAGATGCGTATACCAAGTGGGTCGAGGTTTATAATATGAAGTGCAGTACGTCAACTTCAGCGACAATTGACAAATTATACGAGTTCATGTCAAGATTTGGTATCCCGCATACACTAGTCAGCGACAATGGTACATCTTTCACGTCATATGAATTTGAGGCTTTTTGTAGGGTGAACGGAATTTCACACGTGACTTCACCGACATACCACGCGGCCAGCAATGGGCAGGCAGAAAGCTACGTGAAGATAGTGAAAAAGGGTATCAAAACAAGCTTGCTTACTGGTAATGGAGCACGAAATTCAAATAATTTACTTTTGAAGTACTTGTTTGACTACAGAAATTCCGTTCACACAACAACCGGGTCTTCACCCGCTGAGCTGGTCTATGGTCGGAAGCTTAGAGCGCGTCTAGATCTAATTAAACCAAAATCGCCGTCGCCATTATCCTCGGCTCTTGCTAACTTGGTTAAACATAAACAGTGTTTGCAAAGTAAGACGGGTGGACATAATACACAAGAATTTGCCCCCGGAGACAAAGTTTATTATAAAAATCAAACAATTAATGGTAAATACACTTGGTGCAAAGGAACAGTGATAAAAAAAATTGGCAAAGTATTGTATTTAATCAGAGACGAAATTACTTCAATTACTCAAAGAAAACATAAAAATCAAATTATGCTGTATAAAGGTGACGATTGCAAAAACAGAAGAGACATAATAGACCTAGAGGAGCTAAGTGGTGACCCAACGTCAGAAACGCAAGTTTCGCAAGCAATGTCGCAAACGGACACTGGTGAAGGGGGTGAGCACACAACAAGGGCAACAGATTGTATGAACCAGACAAGAGCGGACACTGCTCCAAGTTTACCCCTAGATACGCATTCACAGTCTGTATCATCAGACCAAGCCGAGGAAGAGGAGGAGGAATTCGAGGAGGCATTGCCTGGTTCTCCTAGCTCTGGTCAAACAGGAGAAGCGTCACCGCAACAGCAGGCAGGTGAGCCAGCGGCCACAACACGGTCTAGACGCAATCAGCCTAAAATCAACTACAAATTATTCTATTAGTAGGTATGTTTAGCATTAGGTTTGCGTAGCTTAATTATTAGATAGTATGACTAAGCTAAGGGGAGGAATGTTAAGTATGTGTGCGTGTGCCTACGCACTTCTAAGTAAGGTTACAAATAAACGTCAGTGCGTTACTAGCAAGCCGTTGAAATACCCAGCGGTGGGGAATTTGAGGATGCGACGGAAGGGCGAACTAGTCCTAGCTCGGCAGAAGAGGCGCCGAGCTCGGGGCCGATAGGGGTCGCCCTTGCGAATAATAGGAAGGTGTCGGAACGACGCAAGGCGGAGCGCGCTCAAGCGAAAAGAGAGAGGGAGGAGAGGGGAGTCGGGAAAGCCAAGGAATGTCGCCAGATAATCCGACGACATGTGGAGGCAATAGGCAATGCTGTACCCGCACTCCTTTCTGAGTTAAACGCGGGGCATCTTCTATCTAGTGACTCGGATACAACGGACAATGGGGGAGGCAGTTCACCACCCATACAGTCTCTAGCCATAAAGGAGGAGACGGTGAGATCAGCCCAGGAGCAGGTACATAGAGAGGTAATGCCAGTACCTGCAGTAACAAACCAGGGTCAGAAGCAGGCGAGGGAGCGTCCATTACCGGAGGAGGAAAAACCTGAATGGGAGGGATCAGTGGCTGAAGCAGCCCGCGATGTTGTCGATTCAACAGTCCGACAGTATAGTACCATGTCTTTGTCTGTGCGTGAGCTACAACTGGGCACTTTGAGAGGTTTATCAGAGGGTAGTTACTACAACCTCTTAAGCACAGTACCTCCCAGCTTTGGTGCAGAAGCAGACTATGAATCGGGGTTAGACGGGCAGGAGGGGGAGCGAAAGAAGGGGGATACCCAACAGGAGCAAGCTAAACCGGGCATGTGGACAACCAAAAAAGACAGACAACCAGGAGAGGAGGGACAAACTTCTTCACCGAAGTTGAAGCAGAAGAAAAGGACATCTGCTAAGGCCGAGATTCTAGCGAAGAGAATTGCTGGAACGAAGGAACAGTTTACAAGGGTGAGAGGCTTTGTAGCTAACGGGAATATTGATCAAAAATTCTGTGCTGCAGTATGCGCCCGATTGTTGTCCAGAGTATCTTTAGACAGTTTTAGACGGTCGGGGGGAGAAGCAAAGGAGAGTCGTTTGCTCTATGAAAATTTAAAGATATGGGCCTTGAAAATCGACCCGGAGGTAGAGAAGAAGAGGGGCGCTTCGGCGTTGGATACTGCCGACGAAGACAGGAAAGTCGGCGAATTGCGAAACCTGCAAGGACGCTCGAGTACAGAAGCCTTAGCGGACCTGGGGAGAGCAGCGAGTGGTGTACAGGCAGAGCAGATGCTTCGGATCGGCGGGGAGGCCCTTATTCTAAACGGGCCTTGTGCCTCCCTCCTCGCCGAGAAGAAGGTCTGTGCCTTCTGTCTTGCCGCTGAGCTGCTTAACACACAGGTTGTTGATGTAGACATCAGTAGAGAGAGAAAAGGGGAAGCGCAACCCTTTGAACTGGTGCGCAATTTAATACTGGCGGGGAGTAATGGTGCGGGTTTAGCAATGGCCCGTGCACATAACAAAGAGATGCATGCTAAGAACGGCAACATACACATGATCCACGCTTCAACAGCACCGCGGGTAGATGTTATTGCAACAGCTGTTAATAAGGCTAGTCAGCCGATTAAACACCGACACGTGACCAGACAGCCTGAGGTTGCAAGGCAGAGAAGCATACAGGAAGAGGTACCATTGCTTACTTACGGTATGACCACATCCGCAGGGGTATTTCCGTCAGTGCGTTACTAGCAAGCCGTTGTTTCACTCGTCTGTCCTCGTACTTATCATTGGCGACGAGTAGTATTTACCCACGTAAATAAAAAGTAAAAATGTCCGGTACAGTTTTTGGCATTTTATCGGTGTTTGATCACAATGTGCAGTCTTGGGAGACCTACAAGTGCCGCATTAAGCAATGGTTTGTGGCAAATGACATCACGGGGACGAGCGATCCGGCGGGAACAAAGCGACGAGCTATCTTGCTGAGCGCACTCGCGGATGGCACACATAAGCTGGCAGCGGATCTCGCGTTGCCAAAGCAGCTGCAGGACGTACCTTTCGACGACGTGCTTAGGCTGTTGGACGAGCATTTTACCCCTAAACGGTGTGGATTCGGGGAGCGTAGCAAGTTTTACGAAGCTATGCAACAAGAAGGGGAGACGTATGCACAATGGGCCGCAAGATTGCGCGGGCTGACAGCGCACTGCGGGTTCTCGAACGTGGAAGAAGCGCTACGGGACAAATTTGTCATGGGGATGTTGCCGGGATCTGACAGAGAGAAGCTCTTCGCAAAAGATCTGGCAGGCCTGACATTGAGCAAGGCAATGGAGTTAGCGGAGAATGCGCGGAGCGCTCGAGCAGCAGCGGGTGCCGGGATGCAGTCCGCGTCGCGCGAATTGTTCAAGATCGCACAGGCTCCGGAATCAGTGACTCCACCGCAGCGGAAGGCTGCACCTAGTGCAGGGGTCAAAGTGCAGTGTCAGGTGTGCGGTTATCATAACCATGAGACATCGCAGTGTCGGTTCGCAAAGGCGAAATGTAGGAAATGTAATGCTACGGGGCATTTACGTAAGATGTGCACAAAAATAAATTATGTCGAATCAAAAGCTGAGGATGAAAGCGACGACGGTAAGTGTTTTAATATTCGGTCAGTTAAAGGGGAACCGATGACGGAAACGGTTACGGTCTCAGGGATCGAATTAAAATTCGAGATAGATAGCGGCTCGGCCGTAACTGCGATTTCTGAAGGTACATACAAAAAACATTTTAGCAATGTACCATTGTCGGCGACTAGTAAACGGTTGTTTTCATATACGGGTGATAAAATCCCCTGTGTGGGAATCGCGCAGTTACAAGTAACTTATGCGAAAACAACGCACTCGCTGTGTGTTTACGTCGTGCGAGACGGTGGGCCGCCGATACTGGGTCGCGATTTTATTTCAAAGTTTAAGTTAGAATTGTTAATGCCAATACAATATTGTAAACAATAGGATGAAAATAAATTGGTTGATACATTGCAACGTCGCTATCCTTCGGTGTTTTCGGATAAGTTAGGGTTATTCAATAAATTTAAAGTGAAATTACAAGTGAAGGAAGACGCGAAACCAGTTTTTGTACGGGCCAGACCGATAGCTTTCGCTTTGAAAGATAAAGTAGACAAAGAAATAGATCGTTTATTAGGGTTAGGCATTTTGAAACCCGTGGATCACGCGCGGTATGCGTCGCCAATCGTGCCCGTATTGAAGCAAAATGGATCTATACGTATATGCGCTGATTTTTCTACCGGTGTAAACAAACAGTTAGTTATCGATCAGTATCCTTTGCCAACGGTAACTGAACTCTTTGCTAAGTTATATGGGGGTCAGCAGTTTACTAAATTAGACTTGTCAAATGCTTACAATCAGTTTATGTTGGACGATGAGTCACAAGAATTAACTTGCATAAACACACACAGGGGAATTTATAAACAAACGCGCCTTTGTTTTGGTATAGCGAGCGCGCCGGCCGTGTTCCAGCGCGCCGGCCGTGTTCCAGCGCGCGATGGAGGGCGTGCTGGGTGGCGTGCCCGGCACACTTTGCTTGCTCGACGATATTTTAGTAACCGGTAAAACGAGATCGGAGCACTTAGATAGATTACACCTAGTGCTGCTAAAATTACAAGAGGCGGGACTTACCTTACAAAAAGATAAGTGTGTGTTTTTCAGTGATGAGGTTAATTATTTAGGGTACGTGATAAATAAAGATGGACTTCATAAATCACCGCAAAAAATTAAAGCCATGACGGAGGCACCGGTGCCAACTAATATTAATCAATTACAGTCATTTTTGGGGCTGGTTAATTATTATAGGAACTTTGTCCCAAACGCCTCTTCGATTTTATGCCCTTTGTATAAGTTGTTGAGAAGGGGTACTAAGTGGTGTTGGACACGGGAGCATGAAGAAGCGTTTATGACAATTAAAAAAAGTTTAGCGTCAGATCAAGTATTAACTCACTTTAACCCAGATGCAACTATAATTCTAACGGTTGATGCATCACCGTTAGGCCTTTCTGCAATATTATCACAATTAGAACCCGATGGGTCGGAGAGGCCGATCTCATTTGCGTCGCGAACTCTTAGTACAGCTGAGAAAAGTTACTCGCAAATACAAAAGGAAGCGACCGCGATTATTTTTGGGGTAAGGCGGTTCCACCAATATTTATATGGCAGGGCGGTTCCGTTCATTCTCCGGACCAATCATAAACCGTTATTGTCAATTTTTGGACCGCATCGTGGTATACCAGAAGTTTCAGCGAACAGACTACAGAGATACGCATTATTTCTGAGCGGTTATAATTATAAAATCGAATATGTTCGTAGCGCAAATAACAGCGCGGATTTCCTATCTCGCGCTTGCCTACCTGAGGGGGCAGGTACGGAAGGGGGCGTGCGGGGCATAGATTCAACGATGCCAGATCTCGATCGTGCCTCATACATTAATTTCGTGGTAGAGGGCAGTCTACCTGTAACCGTGAACTTATTACGCGAGGCGACAAATACAGATGTGACCTTGCGCAGGGTGGTACATTTTGTGTTGAATGGATGGCCGAGGAAAATAGATGATGAGGCGATTAAGCCGTATCATGCGTGTAGGATGCAATTGTCTTATGAAAAAGGGTGTGTTATGAGAGGGCACAAGGTTGTAGTTCCGGAAACATTACAAGAAAAAATTTTAATGGAACTGCACCAATCCCATTTAGGAATTGTAAAGACAAAGGCGGAGGCGCGAGCACGTGTGTGGTTCCCGGGGTTAGATGCGGCGTTAGAGCGGATGATAGGAGCATGTGACGTGTGCATGCAACTACGGCCATCACCGGCGCGGGCGCCGATTGCGCACTGGGAATATCCGTCAACACCCTTTTACCGGGTACATATTGATTTTCTAGGGCCTATTAACGGTAACACCTTTTTAGTAGTAGTAGATGCGTATACCAAGTGGGTCGAGGTTTATAATATGAAGTGCAGTACGTCAACTTCAGCGACAATTGACAAATTATACGAGTTCATGTCAAGATTTGGTATCCCGCATACACTAGTCAGCGACAATGGTACATCTTTCACGTCATATGAATTTGAGGCTTTTTGTAGGGTGAACGGAATTTCACACGTGACTTCACCGACATACCACGCGGCCAGCAATGGGCAGGCAGAAAGCTACGTGAAGATAGTGAAAAAGGGTATCAAAACAAGCTTGCTTACTGGTAATGGAGCACGAAATTCAAATAATTTACTTTTGAAGTACTTGTTTGACTACAGAAATTCCGTTCACACAACAACCGGGTCTTCACCCGCTGAGCTGGTCTATGGTCGGAAGCTTAGAGCGCGTCTAGATCTAATTAAACCAAAATCGCCGTCGCCATTATCCTCGGCTCTTGCTAACTTGGTTAAACATAAACAGTGTTTGCAAAGTAAGACGGGTGGACATAATACACAAGAATTTGCCCCCGGAGACAAAGTTTATTATAAAAATCAAACAATTAATGGTAAATACACTTGGTGCAAAGGAACAGTGATAAAAAAAATTGGCAAAGTATTGTATTTAATCAGAGACGAAATTACTTCAATTACTCAAAGAAAACATAAAAATCAAATTATGCTGTATAAAGGTGACGATTGCAAAAACAGAAGAGACATAGATATAGACCTAGAGGAGCAAAGTGGTGACCCAACGTCAGAAACGCAAGTTTCGCAAGCAATGTCGCAAACGGACACTGGTGAAGGGGGTGAGCACACAACAAGGGCAACAGATTGTATGAACCAGACAAGAGCGGACACTGCTCCAAGTTTACCCCTAGATACGCACTCACAGTCTGTATCATCAGACCAAGCCGAGGAAGAGGAGGAGGAATTCGAGGAGGCATTGCCTGGTTCTCCTAGCTCTGGTCAAACAGGAGAAGCGTCACCGCAACAGCAGGCAGGTGAGCCAGCGGCCACAACACGGTCTAGACGCAATCAGCCTAAAATCAACTACAAATTATTCTATTAGTATGTATGTTTAGCTTTAGGTTTGCGTAGCTTAATTATTAGATAGTATGACTAAGCTAAGGGGAGGAGTGTTAAGTATGTGTGCGTGTGCCTACGCACCTCTAAGTAAGGTCACAAATAAACGTCAGTGCGTTACTAGCAAGCCGTTGAAATACCCAGCGGTGGGGAATTTGAGGATGCGACGGAAGGGCGAACTAGTCCTAGCTCGGCAGAAGAGGCGCCGAGCTCGGGGCCGATAGGGGTCGCCCTTGCGAATAATAGGAAGGTGTCGGAACGACGCAAGGCGGAGCGCGCTCAAGCGAAAAGAGAGAGGGAGGAGAGGGGAGTCGGGAAAGCCAAGGAATGTCGCCAGATAATCCGACGACATGTGGAGGCAATAGGCAATGCTGTACCCGCACTCCTTTCTGAGTTAAACGCGGGGCATCTTCTATCTAGTGACTCGGATACAACGGACAATGGGGGAGGCAGTTCACCACCCATACAGTCTCTAGCCATAAAGGAGGAGACGGTGAGATCAGCCCAGGAGCAGGTACATAGAGAGGTAATGCCAGTACCTGCAGTAACAAACCAGGGTCAGAAGCAGGCGAGGGAGCGTCCATTACCGGAGGAGGAAAAACCTGAATGGGAGGGATCAGTGGCTGAAGCAGCCCGCGATGTTGTCGATTCAACAGTCCGACAGTATAGTACCATGTCTTTGTCTGTGCGTGAGCTACAACTGGGCACTTTGAGAGGTTTATCAGAGGGTAGTTACTACAACCTCTTAAGCACAGTACCTCCCAGCTTTGGTGCAGAAGCAGACTATGAATCGGGGTTAGACGGGCAGGAGGGGGAGCGAAAGAAGGGGGATACCCAACAGGAGCAAGCTAAACCGGGCATGTGGACAACCAAAAAAGACAGACAACCAGGAGAGGAGGGACAAACTTCTTCACCGAAGTTGAAGCAGAAGAAAAGGACATCTGCTAAGGCCGAGATTCTAGCGAAGAGAATTGCTGGAACGAAGGAACAGTTTACAAGGGTGAGAGGCTTTGTAGCTAACGGGAATATTGATCAAAAATTCTGTGCTGCAGTATGCGCCCGATTGTTGTCCAGAGTATCTTTAGACAGTTTTAGACGGTCGGGGGGAGAAGCAAAGGAGAGTCGTTTGCTCTATGAAAATTTAAAGATATGGGCCTTGAAAATCGACCCGGAGGTAGAGAAGAAGAGGGGCGCTTCGGCGTTGGATACTGCCGACGAAGACAGGAAAGTCGGCGAATTGCGAAACCTGCAAGGACGCTCGAGTACAGAAGCCTTAGCGGACCTGGGGAGAGCAGCGAGTGGTGTACAGGCAGAGCAGATGCTTCGGATCGGCGGGGAGGCCCTTATTCTAAACGGGCCTTGTGCCTCCCTCCTCGCCGAGAAGAAGGTCTGTGCCTTCTGTCTTGCCGCTGAGCTGCTTAACACACAGGTTGTTGATGTAGACATCAGTAGAGAGAGAAAAGGGGAAGCGCAACCCTTTGAACTGGTGCGCAATTTAATACTGGCGGGGAGTAATGGTGCGGGTTTAGCAATGGCCCGTGCACATAACAAAGAGATGCATGCTAAGAACGGCAACATACACATGATCCACGCTTCAACAGCACCGCGGGTAGATGTTATTGCAACAGCTGTTAATAAGGCTAGTCAGCCGATTAAACACCGACACGTGACCAGACAGCCTGAGGTTGCAAGGCAGAGAAGCATACAGGAAGAGGTACCATTGCTTACTTACGGTATGACCACATCCGCAGGGGTATTTCCGTCAGTGCGTTACTAGCAAGCCGTTGTTTCACTCGTCTGTCCTCGTACTTATCATTGGCGACGAGTAGTATTTACCCACGTAAATAAAAAGTAAAAATGTCCGGTACAGTTTTTGGCATTTTATCGGTGTTTGATCACAATGTGCAGTCTTGGGAGACCTACAAGTGCCGCATTAAGCAATGGTTTGTGGCAAATGACATCACGGGGACGAGCGATCCGGCGGGAACAAAGCGACGAGCTATCTTGCTGAGCGCACTCGCGGATGGCACACATAAGCTGGCAGCGGATCTCGCGTTGCCAAAGCAGCTGCAGGACGTACCTTTCGACGACGTGCTTAGGCTGTTGGACGAGCATTTTACCCCTAAACGGTGTGGATTCGGGGAGCGTAGCAAGTTTTACGAAGCTATGCAACAAGAAGGGGAGACGTATGCACAATGGGCCGCAAGATTGCGCGGGCTGACAGCGCACTGCGGGTTCTCGAACGTGGAAGAAGCGCTACGGGACAAATTTGTCATGGGGATGTTGCCGGGATCTGACAGAGAGAAGCTCTTCGCAAAAGATCTGGCAGGCCTGACATTGAGCAAGGCAATGGAGTTAGCGGAGAATGCGCGGAGCGCTCGAGCAGCAGCGGGTGCCGGGATGCAGTCCGCGTCGCGCGAATTGTTCAAGATCGTGTGCGATCGTGGCTCCGGAATCAGTGACTCCACCGCAGCGGAAGGCTGCACCTAGTGCAGGGGTCAAAGTGCAGTGTCAGGTGTGCGGTTATCATAACCATGAGACATCGCAGTGTCGGTTCGCAAAGGCGAAATGTAGGAAATGTAATGCTACGGGGCATTTACGTAAGATGTGCACAAAAATAAATTATGTCGAATCAAAAGCTGAGGATGAAAGCGACGACGGTAAGTGTTTTAATATTCGGTCAGTTAAAGGGGAACCGATGACGGAAACGGTTACGGTCTCAGGGATCGAATTAAAATTCGAGATAGATAGCGGCTCGGCCGTAACTGCGATTTCTGAAGGTACATACAAAAAACATTTTAGCAATGTACCATTGTCGGCGACTAGTAAACGGTTGTTTTCATATACGGGTGATAAAATCCCCTGTGTGGGAATCGCGCAGTTACAAGTAACTTATGCGAAAACAACGCACTCGCTGTGTGTTTACGTCGTGCGAGACGGTGGGCCGCCGATACTGGGTCGCGATTTTATTTCAAAGTTTAAGTTAGAATTGTTAATGCCAATACAATATTGTAAACAATAGGATGAAAATAAATTGGTTGATACATTGCAACGTCGCTATCCTTCGGTGTTTTCGGATAAGTTAGGGTTATTCAATAAATTTAAAGTGAAATTACAAGTGAAGGAAGACGCGAAACCAGTTTTTGTACGGGCCAGACCGATAGCTTTCGCTTTGAAAGATAAAGTAGACAAAGAAATAGATCGTTTATTAGGGTTAGGCATTTTGAAACCCGTGGATCACGCGCGGTATGCGTCGCCAATCGTGCCCGTATTGAAGCAAAATGGATCTATACGTATATGCGCTGATTTTTCTACCGGTGTAAACAAACAGTTAGTTATCGATCAGTATCCTTTGCCAACGGTAACTGAACTCTTTGCTAAGTTATATGGGGGTCAGCAGTTTACTAAATTAGACTTGTCAAATGCTTACAATCAGTTTATGTTGGACGATGAGTCACAAGAATTAACTTGCATAAACACACACAGGGGAATTTATAAACAAACGCGCCTTTGTTTTGGTATAGCGAGCGCGCCGGCCGTGTTCCAGCGCGCCGGCCGTGTTCCAGCGCGCGATGGAGGGCGTGCTGGGTGGCGTGCCCGGCACACTTTGCTTGCTCGACGATATTTTAGTAACCGGTAAAACGAGATCGGAGCACTTAGATAGATTACACCTAGTGCTGCTAAAATTACAAGAGGCGGGACTTACCTTACAAAAAGATAAGTGTGTGTTTTTCAGTGATGAGGTTAATTATTTAGGGTACGTGATAAATAAAGATGGACTTCATAAATCACCGCAAAAAATTAAAGCCATGACGGAGGCACCGGTGCCAACTAATATTAATCAATTACAGTCATTTTTGGGGCTGGTTAATTATTATAGGAACTTTGTCCCAAACGCCTCTTCGATTTTATGCCCTTTGTATAAGTTGTTGAGAAGGGGTACTAAGTGGTGTTGGACACGGGAGCATGAAGAAGCGTTTATGACAATTAAAAAAAGTTTAGCGTCAGATCAAGTATTAACTCACTTTAACCCAGATGCAACTATAATTCTAACGGTTGATGCATCACCGTTAGGCCTTTCTGCAATATTATCACAATTAGAACCCGATGGGTCGGAGAGGCCGATCTCATTTGCGTCGCGAACTCTTAGTACAGCTGAGAAAAGTTACTCGCAAATACAAAAGGAAGCGACCGCGATTATTTTTGGGGTAAGGCGGTTCCACCAATATTTATATGGCAGGGCGGTTCCGTTCATTCTCCGGACCAATCATAAACCGTTATTGTCAATTTTTGGACCGCATCGTGGTATACCAGAAGTTTCAGCGAACAGACTACAGAGATACGCATTATTTCTGAGCGGTTATAATTATAAAATCGAATATGTTCGTAGCGCAAATAACAGCGCGGATTTCCTATCTCGCGCTTGCCTACCTGAGGGGGCAGGTACGGAAGGGGGCGTGCGGGGCATAGATTCAACGATGCCAGATCTCGATCGTGCCTCATACATTAATTTCGTGGTAGAGGGCAGTCTACCTGTAACCGTGAACTTATTACGCGAGGCGACAAATACAGATGTGACCTTGCGCAGGGTGGTACATTTTGTGTTGAATGGATGGCCGAGGAAAATAGATGATGAGGCGATTAAGCCGTATCTTGCGTGTAGGATGCAATTGTCTTATGAAAAAGGGTGTGTTATGAGAGGGCACAAGGTTGTAGTTCCGGAAACATTACAAGAAAAAATTTTAATGGAACTGCACCAATCCCATTTAGGAATTGTAAAGACAAAGGCGGAGGCGCGAGCACGTGTGTGGTTCCCGGGGTTAGATGCGGCGTTAGAGCGGATGATAGGAGCATGTGACGTGTGCATGCAACTACGGCCATCACCGGCGCGGGCGCCGATTGCGCACTGGGAATATCCGTCAACACCCTTTTACCGGGTACATATTGATTTTCTAGGGCCTATTAACGGTAACACCTTTTTAGTAGTAGTAGATGCGTATACCAAGTGGGTCGAGGTTTATAATATGAAGTGCAGTACGTCAACTTCAGCGACAATTGACAAATTATACGAGTTCATGTCAAGATTTGGTATCCCGCATACACTAGTCAGCGACAATGGTACATCTTTCACGTCATATGAATTTGAGGCTTTTTGTAGGGTGAACGGAATTTCACACGTGACTTCACCGACATACCACGCGGCCAGCAATGGGCAGGCAGAAAGCTACGTGAAGATAGTGAAAAAGGGTATCAAAACAAGCTTGCTTACTGGTAATGGAGCACGAAATTCAAATAATTTACTTTTGAAGTACTTGTTTGACTACAGAAATTCCGTTCACACAACAACCGGGTCTTCACCCGCTGAGCTGGTCTATGGTCGGAAGCTTAGAGCGCGTCTAGATCTAATTAAACCAAAATCGCCGTCGCCATTATCCTCGGCTCTTGCTAACTTGGTTAAACATAAACAGTGTTTGCAAAGTAAGACGGGTGGACATAATACACAAGAATTTGCCCCCGGAGACAAAGTTTATTATAAAAATCAAACAATTAATGGTAAATACACTTGGTGCAAAGGAACAGTGATAAAAAAAATTGGCAAAGTATTGTATTTAATCAGAGACGAAATTACTTCAATTACTCAAAGAAAACATAAAAATCAAATTATGCTGTATAAAGGTGACGATTGCAAAAACAGAAGAGACATAGATATAGACCTAGAGGAGCAAAGTGGTGACCCAACGTCAGAAACGCAAGTTTCGCAAGCAATGTCGCAAACGGACACTGGTGAAGGGGGTGAGCACACAACAAGGGCAACAGATTGTATGAACCAGACAAGAGCGGACACTGCTCCAAGTTTACCCCTAGATACGCACTCACAGTCTGTATCATCAGACCAAGCCGAGGAAGAGGAGGAGGAATTCGAGGAGGCATTGCCTGGTTCTCCTAGCTCTGGTCAAACAGGAGAAGCGTCACCGCAACAGCAGGCAGGTGAGCCAGCGGCCACAACACGGTCTAGACGCAATCAGCCTAAAATCAACTACAAATTATTCTATTAGTATGTATGTTTAGCTTTAGGTTTGCGTAGCTTAATTATTAGATAGTATGACTAAGCTAAGGGGAGGAGTGTTAAGTATGTGTGCGTGTGCCTACGCACCTCTAAGTAAGGTCACAAATAAACGTCAGTGCGTTACTAGCAAGCCGTTGAAATACCCAGCGGTGGGGAATTTGAGGATGCGACGGAAGGGCGAACTAGTCCTAGCTCGGCAGAAGAGGCGCCGAGCTCGGGGCCGATAGGGGTCGCCCTTGCGAATAATAGGAAGGTGTCGGAACGACGCAAGGCGGAGCGCGCTCAAGCGAAAAGAGAGAGGGAGGAGAGGGGAGTCGGGAAAGCCAAGGAATGTCGCCAGATAATCCGACGACATGTGGAGGCAATAGGCAATGCTGTACCCGCACTCCTTTCTGAGTTAAACGCGGGGCATCTTCTATCTAGTGACTCGGATACAACGGACAATGGGGGAGGCAGTTCACCACCCATACAGTCTCTAGCCATAAAGGAGGAGACGGTGAGATCAGCCCAGGAGCAGGTACATAGAGAGGTAATGCCAGTACCTGCAGTAACAAACCAGGGTCAGAAGCAGGCGAGGGAGCGTCCATTACCGGAGGAGGAAAAACCTGAATGGGAGGGATCAGTGGCTGAAGCAGCCCGCGATGTTGTCGATTCAACAGTCCGACAGTATAGTACCATGTCTTTGTCTGTGCGTGAGCTACAACTGGGCACTTTGAGAGGTTTATCAGAGGGTAGTTACTACAACCTCTTAAGCACAGTACCTCCCAGCTTTGGTGCAGAAGCAGACTATGAATCGGGGTTAGACGGGCAGGAGGGGGAGCGAAAGAAGGGGGATACCCAACAGGAGCAAGCTAAACCGGGCATGTGGACAACCAAAAAAGACAGACAACCAGGAGAGGAGGGACAAACTTCTTCACCGAAGTTGAAGCAGAAGAAAAGGACATCTGCTAAGGCCGAGATTCTAGCGAAGAGAATTGCTGGAACGAAGGAACAGTTTACAAGGGTGAGAGGCTTTGTAGCTAACGGGAATATTGATCAAAAATTCTGTGCTGCAGTATGCGCCCGATTGTTGTCCAGAGTATCTTTAGACAGTTTTAGACGGTCGGGGGGAGAAGCAAAGGAGAGTCGTTTGCTCTATGAAAATTTAAAGATATGGGCCTTGAAAATCGACCCGGAGGTAGAGAAGAAGAGGGGCGCTTCGGCGTTGGATACTGCCGACGAAGACAGGAAAGTCGGCGAATTGCGAAACCTGCAAGGACGCTCGAGTACAGAAGCCTTAGCGGACCTGGGGAGAGCAGCGAGTGGTGTACAGGCAGAGCAGATGCTTCGGATCGGCGGGGAGGCCCTTATTCTAAACGGGCCTTGTGCCTCCCTCCTCGCCGAGAAGAAGGTCTGTGCCTTCTGTCTTGCCGCTGAGCTGCTTAACACACAGGTTGTTGATGTAGACATCAGTAGAGAGAGAAAAGGGGAAGCGCAACCCTTTGAACTGGTGCGCAATTTAATACTGGCGGGGAGTAATGGTGCGGGTTTAGCAATGGCCCGTGCACATAACAAAGAGATGCATGCTAAGAACGGCAACATACACATGATCCACGCTTCAACAGCACCGCGGGTAGATGTTATTGCAACAGCTGTTAATAAGGCTAGTCAGCCGATTAAACACCGACACGTGACCAGACAGCCTGAGGTTGCAAGGCAGAGAAGCATACAGGAAGAGGTACCATTGCTTACTTACGGTATGACCACATCCGCAGGGGTATTTCCGTCAGTGCGTTACTAGCAAGCCGTTGTTTCACTCGTCTGTCCTCGTACTTATCATTGGCGACGAGTAGTATTTACCCACGTAAATAAAAAGTAAAAATGTCCGGTACAGTTTTTGGCATTTTATCGGTGTTTGATCACAATGTGCAGTCTTGGGAGACCTACAAGTGCCGCATTAAGCAATGGTTTGTGGCAAATGACATCACGGGGACGAGCGATCCGGCGGGAACAAAGCGACGAGCTATCTTGCTGAGCGCACTCGCGGATGGCACACATAAGCTGGCAGCGGATCTCGCGTTGCCAAAGCAGCTGCAGGACGTACCTTTCGACGACGTGCTTAGGCTGTTGGACGAGCATTTTACCCCTAAACGGTGTGGATTCGGGGAGCGTAGCAAGTTTTACGAAGCTATGCAACAAGAAGGGGAGACGTATGCACAATGGGCCGCAAGATTGCGCGGGCTGACAGCGCACTGCGGGTTCTCGAACGTGGAAGAAGCGCTACGGGACAAATTTGTCATGGGGATGTTGCCGGGATCTGACAGAGAGAAGCTCTTCGCAAAAGATCTGGCAGGCCTGACATTGAGCAAGGCAATGGAGTTAGCGGAGAATGCGCGGAGCGCTCGAGCAGCAGCGGGTGCCGGGATGCAGTCCGCGTCGCGCGAATTGTTCAAGATCGCACAGGCTCCGGAATCAGTGACTCCACCGCAGCGGAAGGCTGCACCTAGTGCAGGGGTCAAAGTGCAGTGTCAGGTGTGCGGTTATCATAACCATGAGACATCGCAGTGTCGGTTCGCAAAGGCGAAATGTAGGAAATGTAATGCTACGGGGCATTTACGTAAGATGTGCACAAAAATAAATTATGTCGAATCAAAAGCTGAGGATGAAAGCGACGACGGTAAGTGTTTTAATATTCGGTCAGTTAAAGGGGAACCGATGACGGAACCGATGACGGAAACGGTTACGGTCTCAGGGATCGAATTAAAATTCGAGATAGATAGCGGCTCGGCCGTAACTGCGATTTCTGAAGGTACATACAAAAAACATTTTAGCAATGTACCATTGTCGGCGACTAGTAAACGGTTGTTTTCATATACGGGTGATAAAATCCCCTGTGTGGGAATCGCGCAGTTACAAGTAACTTATGCGAAAACAACGCACTCGCTGTGTGTTTACGTCGTGCGAGACGGTGGGCCGCCGATACTGGGTCGCGATTTTATTTCAAAGTTTAAGTTAGAATTGTTAATGCCAATACAATATTGTAAACAATAGGATGAAAATAAATTGGTTGATACATTGCAACGTCGCTATCCTTCGGTGTTTTCGGATAAGTTAGGGTTATTCAATAAATTTAAAGTGAAATTACAAGTGAAGGAAGACGCGAAACCAGTTTTTGTACGGGCCAGACCGATAGCTTTCGCTTTGAAAGATAAAGTAGACAAAGAAATAGATCGTTTATTAGGGTTAGGCATTTTGAAACCCGTGGATCACGCGCGGTATGCGTCGCCAATCGTGCCCGTATTGAAGCAAAATGGATCTATACGTATATGCGCTGATTTTTCTACCGGTGTAAACAAACAGTTAGTTATCGATCAGTATCCTTTGCCAACGGTAACTGAACTCTTTGCTAAGTTATATGGGGGTCAGCAGTTTACTAAATTAGACTTGTCAAATGCTTACAATCAGTTTATGTTGGACGATGAGTCACAAGAATTAACTTGCATAAACACACACAGGGGAATTTATAAACAAACGCGCCTTTGTTTTGGTATAGCGAGCGCGCCGGCCGTGTTCCAGCGCGCCGGCCGTGTTCCAGCGCGCCGGCCGTGTTCCAGCGCGCGATGGAGGGCGTGCTGGGTGGCGTGCCCGGCACACTTTGCTTGCTCGACGATATTTTAGTAACCGGTAAAACGAGATCGGAGCACTTAGATAGATTACACCTAGTGCTGCTAAAATTACAAGAGGCGGGACTTACCTTACAAAAAGATAAGTGTGTGTTTTTCAGTGATGAGGTTAATTATTTAGGGTACGTGATAAATAAAGATGGACTTCATAAATCACCGCAAAAAATTAAAGCCATGACGGAGGCACCGGTGCCAACTAATATTAATCAATTACAGTCATTTTTGGGGCTGGTTAATTATTATAGGAACTTTGTCCCAAACGCCTCTTCGATTTTATGCCCTTTGTATAAGTTGTTGAGAAGGGGTACTAAGTGGTGTTGGACACGGGAGCATGAAGAAGCGTTTATGACAATTAAAAAAAGTTTAGCGTCAGATCAAGTATTAACTCACTTTAACCCAGATGCAACTATAATTCTAACGGTTGATGCATCACCGTTAGGCCTTTCTGCAATATTATCACAATTAGAACCCGATGGGTCGGAGAGGCCGATCTCATTTGCGTCGCGAACTCTTAGTACAGCTGAGAAAAGTTACTCGCAAATACAAAAGGAAGCGACCGCGATTATTTTTGGGGTAAGGCGGTTCCACCAATATTTATATGGCAGGGCGGTTCCGTTCATTCTCCGGACCAATCATAAACCGTTATTGTCAATTTTTGGACCGCATCGTGGTATACCAGAAGTTTCAGCGAACAGACTACAGAGATACGCATTATTTCTGAGCGGTTATAATTATAAAATCGAATATGTTCGTAGCGCAAATAACAGCGCGGATTTCCTATCTCGCGCTTGCCTACCTGAGGGGGCAGGTACGGAAGGGGGCGTGCGGGGCATAGATTCAACGATGCCAGATCTCGATCGTGCCTCATACATTAATTTCGTGGTAGAGGGCAGTCTACCTGTAACCGTGAACTTATTACGCGAGGCGACAAATACAGATGTGACCTTGCGCAGGGTGGTACATTTTGTGTTGAATGGATGGCCGAGGAAAATAGATGATGAGGCGATTAAGCCGTATCATGCGTGTAGGATGCAATTGTCTTATGAAAAAGGGTGTGTTATGAGAGGGCACAAGGTTGTAGTTCCGGAAACATTACAAGAAAAAATTTTAATGGAACTGCACCAATCCCATTTAGGAATTGTAAAGACAAAGGCGGAGGCGCGAGCACGTGTGTGGTTCCCGGGGTTAGATGCGGCGTTAGAGCGGATGATAGGAGCATGTGACGTGTGCATGCAACTACGGCCATCACCGGCGCGGGCGCCGATTGCGCACTGGGAATATCCGTCAACACCCTTTTACCGGGTACATATTGATTTTCTAGGGCCTATTAACGGTAACACCTTTTTAGTAGTAGTAGATGCGTATACCAAGTGGGTCGAGGTTTATAATATGAAGTGCAGTACGTCAACTTCAGCGACAATTGACAAATTATACGAGTTCATGTCAAGATTTGGTATCCCGCATACACTAGTCAGCGACAATGGTACATCTTTCACGTCATATGAATTTGAGGCTTTTTGTAGGGTGAACGGAATTTCACACGTGACTTCACCGACATACCACGCGGCCAGCAATGGGCAGGCAGAAAGCTACGTGAAGATAGTGAAAAAGGGTATCAAAACAAGCTTGCTTACTGGTAATGGAGCACGAAATTCAAATAATTTACTTTTGAAGTACTTGTTTGACTACAGAAATTCCGTTCACACAACAACCGGGTCTTCACCCGCTGAGCTGGTCTATGGTCGGAAGCTTAGAGCGCGTCTAGATCTAATTAAACCAAAATCGCCGTCGCCATTATCCTCGGCTCTTGCTAACTTGGTTAAACATAAACAGTGTTTGCAAAGTAAGACGGGTGGACATAATACACAAGAATTTGCCCCCGGAGACAAAGTTTATTATAAAAATCAAACAATTAATGGTAAATACACTTGGTGCAAAGGAACAGTGATAAAAAAAATTGGCAAAGTATTGTATTTAATCAGAGACGAAATTACTTCAATTACTCAAAGAAAACATAAAAATCAAATTATGCTGTATAAAGGTGACGATTGCAAAAACAGAAGAGACATAGATATAGACCTAGAGGAGCAAAGTGGTGACCCAACGTCAGAAACGCAAGTTTCGCAAGCAATGTCGCAAACGGACACTGGTGAAGGGGGTGAGCACACAACAAGGGCAACAGATTGTATGAACCAGACAAGAGCGGACACTGCTCCAAGTTTACCCCTAGATACGCACTCACAGTCTGTATCATCAGACCAAGCCGAGGAAGAGGAGGAGGAATTCGAGGAGGCATTGCCTGGTTCTCCTAGCTCTGGTCAAACAGGAGAAGCGTCACCGCAACAGCAGGCAGGTGAGCCAGCGGCCACAACACGGTCTAGACGCAATCAGCCTAAAATCAACTACAAATTATTCTATTAGTAGGTATGTTTAGCATTAGGTTTGCGTAGCTTAATTATTAGATAGTATGACTAAGCTAAGGGGAGGAATGTTAAGTATGTGTGCGTGTGCCTACGCACTTCTAAGTAAGGTTACAAATAAACGTCAGTGCGTTACTAGCAAGCCGTTGTTTCACTCGTCTGTCCTCGTACTTATCATGAAGTTTTTGTACGAAAACGCCACAATGTCAGTCCCGACTTCAGGACCAGACCTCGAAACCTATCCTTCTGCAGCGGGGCGTGAGGCAGGGAGATGTCATCTCTCCGAAACTGTTCACGGCTGCAATGGAGGATGTCTTCAAGGTTCTGGACTGGAGTGGACTAGGCATTAATGTCAATGGCGAGTACACCACTCACCTTCGGTTTGCCGATGATATAGTAGTCATGGCTGAAACTACGGAGGAGCTCAGTACAATGCTCGATGACCTTAGTAGAGCTTCCAAAGGAGTGGGTCTTAAAATGAACATGGATAAAACCAGTCATGGTAAATAACCATGTAGCACCCACTCCGATCAAGATCGGAGACTCTGCACTCGAAGTTGTAGACGATTACGTTTACCTGGGACAGACAATCCAGATGGGTAGGTCTAACTTTGAGAAAGAGGTCAATCGTCGAATCCGACTCGGCTGGGCAGCGTTCGGGAAGCTGCGCGGTATCTTCTCGTCCAACATACCACAGTGTCTCAAGACTAAAGTCTATGATCAGTACGTGTTGCCAGTGATGACATATGGCTCTGAAACATGGTCGCTTACAATGGGCCTCATCAGAAGGCTTAAAGTCATCCAAAGAGCAATGGAAAAGGCTATGCTCGGAGTTTCCTTGCGTGATCGCATAAAGAATGAAGATATCCGCAGGAGAACCAAGGTCGCCGACATAGCCCGAAGAATCGCCGACATAGCCCGAAGAATCGCCGACATAGCCCGAAGAATCGCCGACATAGCCCGAAGAATCGCCGACATAGCCCGAAGAATCGCCGACATAGCCCGAAGAATCGCCGACATAGCCCGAAGAATCGCCGACATAGCCCGAAGAATCGCCGACATAGCCCGAAGAATCGCCGACATAGCCCGAAGAATCGCCGACATAGCCCGAAGAATCGCCGACATAGCCCGAAGAATCGCCGACATAGCCCGAAGAATCGCCGACATAGCCCGAAGAATCGCCGACATAGCCCGAAGAATCGCCGACATAGCCCGAAGAATCGCCGACATAGCCCGAAGAATCGCCGACATAGCCCGAAGAATCGCCGACATAGCCCGAAGAATCGCCGACATAGCCCGAAGAATCGCCGACATAGCCCGAAGAATCGCCGACATAGCCCGAAGAATCGCCGACATAGCCCGAAGAATCGCCGACATAGCCCGAAGAATCGCCAAACTTAAGTGGCAGTGGGCAGGGCACATTGCTCGTAGAACGGATGGCCGATGGGGCCGAAAGGTTTTAGAGTGGCGACCGCGCACCGGAAGACGCAGCGTTGGAAGGCCTCCCACAAGGTGGACCGACGACCTGGTGAGGGTCGCGGGAGTGCGGTGGATGCGACAAGCACAGGATCGGTCATTGTGGCGACGCTTGGGGGAGGCCTATGGCCAACAGTGGACGTCTTTCGGCTGAAATGATGATGGTGAATCTTTAACTATAACTACCTGCCAGATCTGTGTATTTCCTAAACTTTTCCTTCGTTTCACCTATAATTTTGCAATAACTAAAACTATAGATTCACTGAAGTCAATGGTCAATGTTTGAGTTGGTATCTCAATTTCACGACAGAATGACAAAATTTGAGGCGGAACTGTCCAAATCACCCAACACTGACACACAAACTGCAACTGCACTGCACTGCACTGACACAAACTACAACTCGGACATAGTTAGTATGTCGAAGTTCCCAATTATTATTAGTCCCACCATTAGTAATAGTACTAATGTTACTTTAAACTAGTTAATAAGACAACAGATGGTACTTTTGACAATTCAGATCAACTTAACAATAAAGTATCTTCTGGCATTCAAGCTAGAGGGGCTAGGCAAAAATCGTTGAATTTGTTTCTTCAAAACATTCAGGGTTTTTCTTCAAAACAATTGGAAATTGAATTATTTTTAGAAAAAACTATGTTTGACATCATTTGTTTTACTGAGCATTGGTTAAAGGATTTTGAAATGCTAATCAATTTTGAGAATTATAATGTGGGCAGTTCTTTTAACCGAAAAACAATGTTACGTGGGGGTTCACTGATCCTAATTAGGAATAGTATTAAATTTAAAACTCGTAAAGATATAGTTGCACTATCCGTTGAACATAGCATTGAACTGTCTTGTGTTGAGCTGGATAGGCATATCATAGTGTGCGTTTACAGGCCCCCTAATTATCAAAACTACTCTATTTTTGAGTCTGTCATGGAAGATGTTATGGCAAAACTTGCAACTGGTAACAAACTAGTAATTATCTGTGGAGACTTTAATGTTAATATTTTGGAAAATAATTCAGATAGCACCAGATTATTAAATCTCTTCAAATCATTTAATTTATCAAATGTGTTTACAGAACCTACTCGAACTACGACAACTACTGCTACATGTATCGATAATGTTTTTTGTTGCTGCAACTATTTAGAAAAGGCCATTGTAAATTATCTGCCTTCTGATCATAGCGGCCTATTGGTAACTTTTGAATCCAACTTACCGATACAACAAGTTCAGATTCAGTCCAGACCAATAACATCTGGTAAACTCAATAAATTTAACAGCACTTTAATTAGTAAGTTAGGTGATTGGAATCTTGAAGTGAACAATGGTAATTTTTTGTATAACGATTTTTTTTCAATAGTCCAAACTGAGTTCAAGAAGACTTTTGAGAAGAAAACTAAAAGTATCTGCCCTAAGTTTAGATTTAGTGACTGGGCAACTAAAGGAATCAGAATAAGTAGGGAAAGACTTTTTGAGTTGTATGGCCTTAAGCCTATTATTAACACTGAAACTTTTAATAAGTATGTTGCTACATATTCAAAAATGTTTAAAAACACTTGTAAGGCAGCTAAGGCCTTGTACATTGGCAATAAAGTTAAATCAGCAGATAATAAAATAAAAACGGTTTGGAAAATTATAAATAATGAAACCAACAGGAACAAAATACATAATAATGATTACACTTTGGAGACACATCATGGTCTTATTAGCGATAACAAACTAGTTGCAGAAGAATTTGTAAATTTCTTTGCTAGTATACCAACTAAAACCACTGAAGCCCTAGATTCGTCGCCATCGCATGCTTTTGGTTTATTACAGGCAAACGTTGCAGCCTGTTCGACTGAATTTAACTTTAAGCATATAAACCCCTTTACAGTAATAAAAGCGTTTAAACAAATCAAAGTTAAATTGACAGAAGATTTGTGGGGTATGTCTATCAAAGTTTGTACCTCAATTATTGAGACTATAGCGCCGTACTTAGCCTTAATATTTAATTTGTGTATAGATCAAGGAGTCTTTCCTGATCTAATGAAATATAGTAAAGTGATACCACTTTTTAAATCCGGGGACAGTAAAGACACTAATAATTATAGGCCGGTGTCCGTGTTGCCAGTTTTTAGCAAGATATTTGAAAAGGAGATGTTAAATCAAATGCTTAATCATTTTAACACAAATAACATCTTACACGATAAACAGTATGGTTTCACCAAAGGACGTTGTACAACTGACGCTGGTCTCCTTACTAAAACACATTTTTAATGCGTGGGAAGAGGCACAGGATGCTATAGGCATCTTCTGTGACCTGTCTAAGGCGTTTGATTGCGTGGTTCATGAAACATTACTCTTGAAACTTGAGCATTACGGACTAGGCAAAACAGCTTTAAGCTTATTAAAATCTTATTTGATTGACAGACAGCAACAAGTTCAAATAAACGGTGTCAATTCGTCGGGATTAAATGTGAAAATGGGGGTACCCCAAGGTTCAATTTTAGGTCCTTTTTTATTTTTAGTTTATATTAATGATTTACCCTATTTGTTGGAAAATAAACTTAATATGGTGTTGTTTGCTGACGACACTTCTTTGATTTTTAAGATAAATAGAAGGACTAATAATCTTGACGACGAAAATTATGCCCTACTGCAGGTCCAAAACTGGTTCACTGCTAATAATCTAGTTTTAAACGGGAAAAAAACTAAATGTATAAGATTTTCCTTACCTAATGTCAAAAGCAGTGATTGTGACGTAGTATTAAACGATGAAAAGCTAGAATTTGTCGATAAAACGGTTTTCCTGGGGATTACGCTTGACTCAAGGCTACAATGGGGTCCTCATTTAACATCTCTTGCAGGACGGCTTAGCTCAGCTGCATATGCTGTTAGAAAAATCCGCCAATTTACGGATGTTGATACCGCTAGACTAGTCTATTTTAGTTATTTTCATAGTATCATGTCATACGGTATCTTACTATGGGGACGGGCTGCAGACATTGACTCAATTTTTATACTACAGAAAAGAGCTATCAGAGCTATTTACAATCTTCGCCGGTGCGATTCTCTAAGGGAACTGTTTAGGGATATTAACATCATGACGGTGCCTTGTCAATATATTTATGAAAACATCATGTACGTTAGAAAAAATCTTCATCTTTTTAGCAAAAGAGGCGATAGACATAATTATGTTACAAGAAATAGGGACCAATTAGTTCAACCAGGTTTTAGACTGGCTAAAGTGGCCTCTTCTTTCATGGGGTACTGTTTGAAATGTTATAATAAAATACCTCCACAAATATTAGAACTCAATGAAACGAAATTTAAATCTTGTATTAAACGCACACTATGCAGGCAAGCATATTATAAGTTGGAGGATTATATTCAAGATAAAAATGCTTGGCTCAATGCTGGTCCAGCTCCTCTACCACCGAGGTATACAAATTGATTAGTTTGGAAATTATTATTATTATTTTTTAATGCTTTTTTTTTTGGGAATTGTAAAATATTATAAGTATTGTATAATGTAGAAGCATTTATTTTCAAAGTTTGTAAATGTGAGTACCATGGAGCTATTTTATGGTTTTTTATGTTACTATTGGACTTGTTTGACATAAATGAGCACGGCAGTTGAGAGTTTGTCATGCTCACTTAAATGTCTCACTGATGGTGGCGCATGTGTTGGATCATTCGGTTCCCTTCAAAATGGTTGAGCTGTGTGGTGCTAATATTAGCGTCATGTTCGTGAACGGACGCTGTCAGTTGAGACAGGTCATCTCTTAGCTGCCAGTTGCTATTTTAATATCTATATTTAGTTTTTATTTTTACTGTATTTACATTGTTCTCACATGATAACGACAAGAAACATGTAACAGTGATATTTGTAATTACAAAACATGATTGAAAAGAGTGTCCATGGAGTTTCTTGCACATTCTTCTCCATAGAGATCTACGCTTTGGAATGTGCAATTAGCATCATTTTTTTTTTTTCTGACTAACTGACTTCTTGACATTTCAAAAGTGCCTGTAAATGGTTTATTTGAAATAAATGCTTTTGAATCTTCTTTTTTGAATCTTTTGACTGCAGTCCGCAGCCCGGTCGATGTAGCAGCAGAGTACGCATATCTTTCAAAACCTTCATACTCCAGGCTCTCAGCTGTCTTCAGCGTCAGATGGAGGTGCTTGCCAGTAATGTTGATGCGCTTGAGATGAGGGGCCGTAGGAAGATGTTGCTTATCCACGGTGTCAGCGAGGTGAACAAAGAGGAGACATCGCTAGTGGTTGCTCAAGTGGTGCGTGACAAATTGAAGCTGGAGACGTTTTCCGCGGCTGATATACGAAGGTTCCATCGAAAGGGCAATCAGGCCAGCACTGGCAGGCCTAGGCCCATTTTAGTGAAGCTGCTAGATGTGGACATCCGGGACAAGATTTGGCATGCAAAAACCAAATTAAAGGGTTCCGGTGTAACTTTATCTGAGTTCCTGACACGGTCGCGGCATCGGGTATTCATGGCTGCACGTGAAAAGTTTGGCGTCACCAATTGCTGGACAAAACAAGGCCATATTTACATTTTGGGGCCTGATGGAAGTAAGTAAGTATTGTCATGCTCACTCAAATGTCTCGCTGATGGTGGCACGTGTTATTGGGTCATTCAGTTCCCTTCAAAATGGTTGAGCTGAGTGGGGCTGATGCACGCGTCATGCTCGTGAACGGGTGCCGTCAGTCATCTCTTTGCTGGCAGTGACTTAATTTCAATTTCTATATTTTTAAATTAGTTTTTATTTTAATTATTATTTCTTATCTACATTGTGCTCACATATTAGAAGCGACAAGAAATATGTAACCAAGATTTATGAATATGATTTAAAAGAGTGTCCATGAAGTTTCTTGCACGTTCTTCTCCATAGAGATCTACGCTTTGGAACGTGCAATTTAGCGTCACTAGTATTTTTTTTTTTGACTGACCGACATTCTGACAATTCAAAAGTGCCTGTAATTGGTCTATTTGAAATAAACGTTTCTGATTTCTGATAAGCATCGTGTCGTCACCCATGGCGAGCTTAATTCTATCGGCGAGCCAAAGCTGGACGCCGCCAATAAGCCACCGGTTGTCGCTTTAAAGAAAAGGCGTGCTGCGGTTACTACTTCTAAAAAGTGATACATCTTCACGACCTGCACTGTTCGGGTATTTATTTCGCTAATCTTTGTTCTTTTGTCGTCATATTACTCTTTGATTTATTTTATTCCTACCCTTCTAACTTTAATTAATTCTTATTTTGTTTTAAAATTTTTGTTCACGCTATGTCAAATGTCTGTATTTTGACACTTGACAGTAATGAATTGTCAAGTCAATAGTTGCGTTCCATTTCTTGTTTGACAATAGTTGACATTCTGAGCATGTTTTGTCTATGGTGACATAGATTACACATGCTGCGTTATTTAACTTCTTTTTATTTGTTTTCACATTTCATATATAGTTGTTAACACACAACTGGCGGGTGGATTATATCAACCTATATACATATTATATATACCTATATAAGCTTAATATATTTGTTTTAATTTATTTGACTGTTACACAATGTCAGATAGTGATAGTTTTTTATCAGTACGCAGTGACAGCTACAGCTTTTCTAGTATCCCGTCGCTGGCTGACATGCTTGAGTCTCAGTTTTCCGATGTTGCAAATAATCTTAATGTAGTCCATATTAATGCTCAAAGTATTCCGGCCCATCACCATGATATGCTGGCAAACCTTGACTGTAAGAACATTCGTGCTATCCTTGTCTCTGAATCATGGCTAAAGCCATGCCTTCCATCCACTTCCTACTCTTTACCTGGATACCAACTGATTAGAAATGATAGCACAGGCTGCGGTGGTGGCGGTGTTGCCATATATCTTAGAGCTACATTCCTTTCAAAGTTGTTAATATGTCATCAAAGCCACCACCGCCAAATGCTGTTAGAAGTCAACCTTCATCATTGAAAGATTCTCCTTGGTGTCTACTACTGTCCCTCTTTGCGTATCGACTATTTTCCTTCTTTTGAAAGTCTCCTGGTACACCTTATTCCTTCTTACAGTCACACTATTAAAATGGGGGATTTCAACACTTGCCTTCTCAAACGCGATTCGCGTTCTTCTTTACTCCAATCCATTTCACACTCCTGTAATTTGTCTCTTCTTCCCCTGACTGCCACTCACCACTTTCCTAACTGTACTCCTTCATTACTTGATATTATACTTGTTTCATCTACTTAACATGTTGCTAAGCATGGACAATGTACCGCTGACGCATTCTCTTATATGTGTTGTTTAAAAAAACACTTTTACACGACAATTTTTTTTTCGCCTTTTTTAACTAGATGAGGCCGGTGTTTCCTAGCTGACTACCCTGAGAAGAAACACCGAAACAAACTCAGGGGTCAAAGTTTCTTTCAAAGTCCATACAGTAAATATGTAATGGTCAAATCACACGA
This sequence comes from Mythimna pallens, assembly GCA_961205895.1. Taxonomy (NCBI): domain Eukaryota; kingdom Metazoa; phylum Arthropoda; class Insecta; order Lepidoptera; family Noctuidae; genus Mythimna; species Mythimna pallens. Next base: position 3,105,399 of record OY540851.1, on the reverse strand, counting down.
GAACCATGCAGATTTGTCTGAAATGGTTTTGACGTGACAACGTCTTATAAATTGGTTTGCCGGGTGACACTTCAAGAAACTGCGTTACGCTCCGCTCACGTTATGCGCTCACAATGAGAGCGAGTGAGAGGCACGCGTCCCTTCCACTCGGGCATGGTTAGCCCGCCTAAGAGCGAGAGAGACAGACATAAAAAGTGAAATTAATGTTTTAAATATAATTCTTTGTATAAATAAATGTTTTAAATTGTTACTATTATTTCATCCATCTTCCTACTATACGAATGAATATTCACATTAAAATTATTTTACCACTCAAAGTCGTTGTCACGTAAAACTTTCGCCCGTATACCGACTTTACAGGCAACCAATTTTTTTGAAGAAAGAACCATACAAATTGTCCAGTCAGTGCAAGCATTTGTCAGTATTCGTAAAGCTCAACTCAGGACTACTAAGGAGCTGAACGACTTGACGAACAATACCAAAGAAAGGACATTTGGGTAGGCCGCAGAAAATACTCAAATTGCCAGCCTCGTTAAAATTACTGAAAAAGGATAAAAAAGCAATCGACATAGTCCTCGCGTGATTGTGTGATTTATTGATTATGGGTGGCGGTGTATTTGCATGTTTTTTTTTGTATATTTAGGGTGAAGCATCGGACCGATCACTGTCACCGGAGGCTCCCCCCTACTCTCACGTCACCAGCGCGCCCTACAAGGAGGCTGCCGCAAACGGTAATACTTTTCCTCTTCTGTTCGATTTGCAATATTTCTGTATTTGTTACAGTAGGATTTCAGTGATTACTTAACGTTTGAATATTTTAGGATGATTGGTCGCCACGTCCTTCAGCGTCTCGGGACAGGTCACGATCCCCAATATTTATAAATCTGCCGTCGCAATCGTAAGTTTATATCTACTGATATTATTTATGAATAGTTATCTTCCGTATCATACCGATATGGACGTATGTGAAATAAATTTAGTAAAATTATTTATTTTTACAGCGTACTGGCTCCTGAGACCCTGCAAGACCTGACAAGACGCCGTAAATCGGATTTTTGGGGTGGATGGCCAACCGCTGGACGCTGATAGTTTTGACGATGGCGCCATCGAAGTGGAGGTTGGCGCTTTTATGTCCCCTGATGCCCACGCTTTGTTTGTGTCCCCTGAGGAGCCAGGAATGAATGAAAGTGAAGCTAGTGAAAGAAGAACGAGTAGGAGAAGAGGTGGACGAAGGGGTGTGCGAGGACAGAATGTAGGAGGGCGTGGGCATCTATTATGAACATTAGCTCTGTTGTTAGTAGGTTTAAATTCGTATGTTTTCATCACGCAGTGCAATTTCTGTACTTGTACTATTTCTTATTCTGTGCCTTAGCGAGAGCCTTTACACTTTAAACATGCTTTTTACATAGAAATGTCCATATTTCACATATATGAAACCTTATATCATTCTACTTGGAATTCACTAATCTATCCTACAAAAATATAAAAACAGTAAAAAGTCACCATCAGAAAATTACATTACGTAGTGATAAGGATATCACTACGTAATATAATTACACATTATCACATCACAATAAGGGCGCATTGAGTTCCTCACTAAAAACTAACTAGGTTCACTTAGAAAACACAAATTATTCACATAATCACTCACTGTCCTATCAGTCTATTGTCACTTTGACACATAATGATGTATTTGGATGAAACTGTAATGACGCAGGCTCGGCGTCCATTAAAGTTTCATCCATGTGAAAATAAGTTATGTCAGACAGCTCTGGGATCTTGGTCAAGCCTTCTGATGTTCTTTGAGAGCAACCACGTTTCAGAGCCATGTTATTGTCATCACTGGCAACACGTTTTTAATTACTCGTACAATTTACCATATTCTTCCATAACTTTAACAGCAAATTTAACAAATTAAAAGTAAACAACTTTTTTAAAACAAGCTTTTACTTTAATGTGCTAAAAAGAATAAAATAAATTTTCCTTTAAAACTTATAACGTCATTATACGATATAAAAGCTTATCGCTAGATTTAAGATCTCGTATTTACTTGGTTTGGTTATTTTAAAAATGAAAATCGATTAGATCAAGTTGTTTCATTTACTTAATTATCAATTTTTTTTTATTATGGATAGACAATGGTCAAACACTGTCTCACCCGATGGTAAGCGATGATTTGGCCGACGATGGAACACGCTTGCCTTGAAGTAACCTGTTTACTCTTGACTAGATCCCTAGGTTGTAGCAGGCTGTCAGGAAAGACTCCGGTAGGGCTTCGTGTGAATGGGATGTCTATCATGTACCGGTGGCCCAGCGCCGCCGTAACCCTAGTGGTCCGATGATGGAACGGATTTGATGAAATCACCTGCTTATTTTTCGGAATTACAGAAAAAGTTTCTGATAACGTTTATGTTTTAAAAGACCTTAATAAGGGTTCAACTGCACGTTATCATGTTAAAGATATTATTAAATTTTAATTTGGTTTCTTAAGTTTGGCATTCTAAAATACTACTTAGGACTTTTTTCAACCCCACACAAACGTTTTTCATATCGAAAGATCTTTTTTTTTTCTGTATACATTTTTTTATACACCTTTTTTTTACAATTGTCATTTGAGATTTGCTTCTAACTTTTAAGTTTTGTGGATCTTTTTTTCTTGATTTCGCAGCTTTTTGCTACTGTGCCCGGAAAGTCGTGGTGTAGTCCCGATCACAGTATGCCGTTTTTTGCTATTGTGTTCGGAAGGTTGGTAGTGTTGTGCCGATCACAATATGCGTTTTTTAAGATGTTTGTGCGCGGAAAATCGGTGGTGTTATACCGGTCACAACATTCTTTCTCTTTTGCTTCCTTGCGTATGCAGTTTTTTGCTATTGTGCTCGGAAGATTGGTGGTGTTGTGCCGATCACAATACCTATGAAGATGTTTGTGCTCGGAAAATCGGTGGTGTTATACCGGTCACAACATTTTTTTCTTTGGAACACCTTCGGTGATGCGAGATTTGATATTATGTTTCACGGTTATAATTTGTTCTTGCTAGTCAGTGGCGATGGTGCCTAACCGTACTCAATTTAGTTTTTTTTTGTTCGTAGCCTTATACACGTTGATCAGCGACGATTCTGCTTAGCTATACTAGCGATATTTTCTTGAATTAAGCTAGTTAGTCAGTGGCGTAGGTGCCTAACTGCGCTCATATTGGTTCTTTTGGTATTGTAAGTCGGTTATGTTGGTGGTCAAATTTTTTCAAATTCAAATTCAAATTCAAAGCATTTATTTCAAATAAACCATTTACAGGCACTTTTGAAATGTCAAGAAGTCAGTCTGTCAGAAAAAAATGATGCTAATTGCACATTCCAAAGCGTAGATCTCTATGGAGAAGAATGTGCAAGAAACTCCATGGACACTCTTTTCAATCGTGTTTTGCAATTACAAATATCTCTGTTACATGTTTCTTGTCGCTATCATGTGAGAACAATGTCAATAAAGTAAAAATAAAAACTAAATATAGATATTAAAATAGCAACTGGCAGCTAAGAGATGACCAGTCTCAACTGACAGCGCCCGTTCACGGACCTGACGCGAATATTAGCACCACTCAGCTCAACCATTATAAAGGGAACCGAATGATCCAACACACGCGCCACCATCAATGAGACATTTGAGTGAGCATGACAAACTCTCAACTGCCATGCTCATTTATGTCAAACAAGTCCAATAAGAACCTAAAAACCATAAAATAGCTCCATGGTACTCACATTTACAAACTTTGAAAACAAATGCTTCTACATTATACAATACTAAATACAATAATAAATAACAACAATAATATTTTACAGATTAAAAAAAAAAAAAAAAACATTAAAGAATAATAATAATAGTTTCAAAACTAATCAATTTGTACACCCCGGTGGTAGTGGAGCTGGACCAGCATTGAGCCAAGCATTTTTATCTTGAATATAATCCTCCAACTTATAATATGCTTGCCTGCATAGTGTGCGTTTAATACAAGATTTAAATTTCGTTTCATTGAGTTCTAATATTTGTGGAGGTATTTTGTTATAACATTTCAAACAGTACCCCATGAAAGAAGAGGCCACTTTAGCCAGTCTGAAACCTGGTTGAACTAATTGGTCCCTATTTCTTGTAACATAATTATGTCTATCGCCTCTTTTGCTAAAAAGATGAAGATTTTTCTGATGAAGATCTAGACGAATTGACACCGTTTATCTGAACTAGTTGCTGTCTGTCATTCTGTACTTATTTTGGTCTAACTGTACTTATTTTAAATACATGTTATTTTAAGAATCTATACACTAGCGATAGGTACTCCAAGATTGTATTTATTTCTGGTTTGTTGATTATACAGTCTTATTACTCTGTTCTTTTCTAGAACATAGAACATTTTTTTTTGGGTTTATTGTTTTTGGAATTTATAATTATTTTTTTTTCCTTTTTAACTAAGCTTTCGCTTTAGTCTTTTGTTTTTTTTCTAGCATAAAAGAAATTCTTTCTTTTATTTTTTTCGGGGAGGGATGTAATGTAACGAGACGAAATCGTCTCGTCACATGATTCGCTTTTAGGCGATTTCCGAACCGATAATGTGAAGGCGTTCCTAAGAGGTCGGGTAAGTAAGCAAATCTTTTTTTTAAAAGTGAGCTGTCAGATTTGTTTTTTTTTTCACTTTCTGACCCGATGATGTGAGAGCGTGCAACTATTTTTGTTTCTGCCAAATTATTTTTTTAATCGGCTCCCATAGCCGCTAATTTGTGCCCTATAATGGCCTAAAAGAGAGAGAAGGAGTCCATCCTCTGTTTTCTAATAGGATTGCTACATTTTTTCTGGTAAAAATTCATTTTTCGATTTCTACATGATGCGTGACAACGCATGTGGGTTTTCGTTCCCGCATTTTATATCTCATTGTTCTTTTACAGTTGAAGTGATTTTTCGCCCACCTATTTATTTTGATGTTTTAAGGCGCACTCAACATATTACAAGATAAAAACGGTGAGTTTTCCCTAAAAAATACTATGCGACCTCGTGTTTGAAACTCAAATTTTTCTGAACCTAATGATTCCAATCGCTGGTCTGCATTGCCCCGCCTGGATGAGGATTAATTTATTCACTATATAAACTTCTTCAAAGATGCAATAATACTATTTTAGTTCTACTTCAATACTCTAAATTTAATGTCATTTGATAAGTATCTGCCGGCCGGAAGAAATTAAAGACTAAAGTTTGACTTATATTTTAAATCTTTTATTTTCCTCATATGGCCTCCCGCCAGAAGATTAAAGGCCTAATTCTCTCCGAATTGTAGTGAATCCGAATTTTGTTTAGTTTTTTTTGAGGATGTACCTGGCGCCCGAATTATCCATTTAGTTATCCGGTACATCATCAACCCTCTATTAACACACACACATCTCATACCCCTATACATTACAATACATAGTAAATGACAAACGAAACAATTTATTGGAAGACCAAATATCGAAAATACCAGGACCTCTTGTCTCAGGAGCAATGGAAATCATGCGAAAGACAAGAAAATAGTGAAAAGACGAAGTCAAGAAGCACAAACCAATCTTGAAGAATTTAGACATGATGAGACGGATGTTCGTTGTTTCGGATGATGAAAAATATTTCTCGCAGTCGATTGATCCGGGCGTGTTAAAGCCATTGTGATTTATCTCAAAGCAAATCAAAGTGATGATGAAATTTTTTATATTCTGGTAAGACGATATCGCGGTCAGAAAAACGAATTTGACCAAATTTTTTATCTTACATACGCAACATGGTCGTTGCACGGAGAGTTCAGAATACAGCCGTCACGTCGTAGTAGTGCAAGTGCAAGTGAAAGATTCTTTTTGAATAATGACTTTCATTTCCTTTTGTGTGTTATTGCAACATTATATGTAACAATTTAGGTTATGTAGTACACTGTAAGCATACTATTGTAAATTAATAAATAAATAATTTTATGATAATCTTTATTCTTTTATTTACGTAACACTTTTCCTGTAACATTTCAGATATATATTTAGAAAGGAATGATTTGTTATGCTTTTGGGCGCGGGTACATAGTTGCAATAGTTCGCACGGAAAATGTCGCTCTCTCGAAATTCTATAATTTTAATTAACTTAATATACACAATTTTATGATTGATAATCTTTAACTTTTGTCTTAATTTTCTTTCTTTATCTTAACTTTTGTATGTAGACCACATACATACGCTTCGGCAGGTTATACAGAAGACAGAGGAGTATAACTTGCCTCTATGCTTAGCGTTCGTGGACTACGAAAAAGCTTTTGATTCGATCGAGACTTGGGCTGTACTGTGTCTCTCCAACGGTGCCAGATTGACTATCGGTACATCGAAGTGCTGAAGTTTTTGTACGAAAACGCCACAATGTCAGTCCGACTTCAGGACCAGACCTCGAAACCTATCCTTCTGCAGCGGGGCGTGAGGCAGGGAGATGTCATCTCTCCGAAACTGTTCACGGCTGCAATGGAGGATGTCTTCAAGGTTCTGGACTGGAGTGGACTAGGCATTAATGTCAATGGCGAGTACACCACTCACCTTCGGTTTGCCGATGATATAGTAGTCATGGCTGAAACTACAGAGGAGCTCAGTACAATGCTCGATGACCTTAGTAGACCTTCCAAAAGAGTGGGTCTTAAAATGAACATGGATTAAACCAAAGTCATGGTAAATAACCATGTAGCACCCACTCCGATCAAGATCGGAGACTCTGCACTCGAAGTTGTAGACGATTACGTTTACCTGGGACAGACAATCCAGATGGGTAGGTCTAACTTTCGAGAAAGAGATCAATCGTCGAATCCGACTCGGCTGGGCAGCGTTCGGGAAGCTGCGCTGCGTCTTTCGGCTGAAATGATGATGGTGAATCTTTAACTATAACTACCTGCCAGATCTGTGTTTTTCCTAAACTTTTCCTTCGTTTCACCTATAATTTTGCAATAACTAAAACTATAGATTCACTGAAGTCAATGGTCAATGTTTGAGTTGGTGTCTCAATTTCACGACAGAATGACAAAATTTGAGGCGGAACTGTCCAAATCACCCAACACTGCAGTCCGCAGCTCGGTCGATGTAGCAGCAGAGTACGCATATCTTTCAAAACCTTCATACTCCAGGCTCTCAGCTGTCTTCAGCGTCAGATGGAGGTGCTTGCCAGTGATGTTGATGCGCTTGAGATGAGGGGTCGTAGGAAGATGTTGCTTATCCACGGTGTCAGCAAGGTGAACAAAGAGGAGACATCGCTAGTGGTTGCTCAAGTGGTGCGTGACAAATAGAAGCTGGAGACGTTTTCCGCGGCTGATATACGAAGGTTCCATCGAAAGGGCAATCAGGCCAGCACTGGCAGCCCTAGGCCCATTTTAGTGAAGCTGCTAGATGTGGACATCCAGGACAAGATTTGGCATGCAAAAACCAAATTAAAGGGTTCCGGTGTAACTTTATCCGAGTTCCTGACACGGTCGCGGCATCGGGTATTCATGGCTGCAAGTGAAAAGTTTGGCGTCACCAACTGCTGGACAAAACAAGGCCATATTTACATTTTGGGGCCTGATGGGAGTAAATAAGTATTGTCATGCTTACTCAAATGTCTCGCTGATGGTGGCACGTGTTATTGGGTCATTCAGTTCCCTTCAAAATGGTTGAGCTGAGTGGGGCTGATGCACGCGTCATGCTCGTGAACGGGTGCCGTCAGTTGAGACTTAATTTCAATTTCTATATTTTTTAATTAGTTTTTATTTTAATTATTATTACTTATCTACATTGTGCTCACATATTAGAAGCGACAAGAAATATGTGACCAAGATTTATGTAACTCATAATATGATTTAAAAGAGTGTCCACGGAGTTTTTTTGCACGTTCTTCTTCATAGAGATCTAATCTACGCTTTGGAACGTGCAATTTAGCTTCACTTGTATTTTTTTTTTGACTGACCGACATACTGACAATTCAAAAGTGCCTGTAATTGGTCTATTTCAAATAAACGTTTCTGATTTCTGATAAGCATCGTGTCGTCACTCATGGCGAGCTCAATTCTATCGGCGAGCCAAAGCTGGACGCCGCCAATAAGCCACCGGTTGTCGCTTTAAAGAAAAGGCGTGCTGCGGTTACTACTTCTAAAAAGTGATACATCTTCACGACCTGCACTGTTCGGGTATTTATTTCGTTAATATTTGTTCTTTTCTCATCATATTACACTCTTTGATTTATTTTATTCCTACCCTTCTAACTTTAATTAATTCTTGTTTTGTTTTAATATTTTTGTTCACGCTGTTTTGTTTTAATATTTTTGCTCACGCTATGTCAAATGTCTGTATTTTGACACTTGACAGTAATGAATCGTCAGGTCAATAGTTGCGTTTCATTTCTTGTTTGAGAATGGCCAACCGCTGGACGCTGATAGTTTTGACGATGGCGCCATCGAAGTGGAGGTTGGCGCTTTTATGTCCCCTGATGCCCACGCTTTGTTTGTGTCCCCTGAGGAGCCAGGAATGAATGAAAGTGAAGCTAGTGAAAGAAGAACGAGTAGGAGAAGAGGTGGACGAAGGGGTGTGCGAGGACAGAATGTAGGAGGGCGTGGGCATCTATTATGAACATTAGCTCTGTTGTTAGTAGGTTTAAATTCGTATGTTTTCATCACGCAGTGCAATTTCTGTACTTGTACTATTTCTTATTCTGTGCCTTAGCGAGAGCCTTTACACTTTAAACATGCTTTTTACATAGAAATGTCCATATTTCACATATATGAAACCTTATATCATTCTACTTGGAATTCACTAATCTATCCTACAAAAATATAAAAACAGTAAAAAGTCACCATCAGAAAATTACATTACGTAGTGATAAGGATATCACTACGTAATATAATTACACATTATCACATCACAATAAGGGCGCATTGAGTTCCTCACTAAAAACTAACTAGGTTCACTTAGAAAACACAAATTATTCACATAATCACTCACTGTCCTATCAGTCTATTGTCACTTTGACACATAATGATGTATTTGGATGAAACTGTAATGACGCAGGCTCGGCGTCCATTAAAGTTTCATCCATGTGAAAATAAGTTATGTCAGACAGCTCTGAGATCTTGGTCAAGCCTTCTGTTGTTCTTTGAGAGCAACCACGTTTCAGAGCCATGTTATTGTCATCACTGGCAACACGTTTTTAATTACTCGTACAATTTACCATATTCTTCCATAACTTTAACAGCAAATTTAACAAATTAAAAGTAAACAACTTTTTTAAAACAAGCTTTTACTTTAATGTGCTAAAAAGAATAAAATAAATTTTCCTTTAAAACTTATAACGTCATTATACGATATAAAAGCTTATCGCTAGATTTAAGATCTCGCATTTACTTGGTTTGGTAATTTTAAAAATGAAAATCGATTAGATCAAGTTGTTTCATTTACTTAATTATCAATTTTTTTTTATTATGGATAGACAATGGTCAAACACTGTCTCACCCGATGGTAAGCGATGATTTGGCCGTCGATGGAACACGCTTGCCTTGAAGTAACCTGTTTACTCATGACTAGATCCCTAGGTTGTAGCAGGCTGTCAGGAAAAACAGACTCCGGTAGGGCTTCGTGTGAATGGGATGTCTATCATGTACCGGTGGCCCAGCGCCGCCGTACCCCTAGTGGTCCGATGATGGAACGGATTTGATGAAATCACCTGCTTATTTTTCGGCAAAACTTGCTTCTAAGTTTATTAAATGTAAAATTACAGAAAAAGTTTCTAATAACGTTTATGTTTTAAAAGACCTTAATAAGGGTTCAACTGCACGTTATCATGTTAAAGATATTATTAAATTTTAATTTGGTTTCTTAAGTTTGGCATTCTAAAATACTACTTAGGACTTTTTTCAACCCCACACAAACGTTTTTCATATCGAAAGATTTTTTTTTTTTCTGTATACATTTTTTTATACACCTTTTTTTTATTGTCGTTTGAGATTTGCTTCTAACTTTATTGTGTTAGGATGCAAAATATTATTTTTTAAGTTTTGTGGATCTTTTTTTCTTGATTTCGCAGCTTTTTGCTACTGTGCCCGGAAAGTCGTGGTGTAGGTCCCGATCACAGTATGCCGTTTTTTGCTATTGTGTTCGGAAGGTTGGTAGTGTTGTGCCGATCACAATATGCGTTTTTTAAGATGTTTGTGCGCGGAAAATCGGTGGTGTTATACCGGTCACAACATTCTTTCTCTTTTGCATCCTTGCGTATGCAGTTTTTTGTTTTTTGTTTTTTTATCGGTGGTGTTATACCGGTCACAACATTTTTTTCTTTGTTCTCTAGCACCAAAGGTGATGCGAGATTTGATACTATGTTTCACGGTTATAATTTGTTCTTGCTAGTCAGTGGCGATAGTGCCTAACTACTCATATAGACAAATCTTTGAATTTTTCTTATAAGACAGCGGCAATTGCGCCTAACTGTATTCAAATTAACCTACTTGGTTACTCTAATATACTTGCTAGTCGGCGGCGATGGTGCCTAACCGTACTCAATTTAGTTTTTTTTTGTTCGTAGCCTTATACACGTTGATCAGCGACGATTCTGCTTAGCTATACTAGCGATATTTTCTTGAATTAAGCTAGTTAGTCAGTGGTGTAGGTGCCTAACTGCGCTCATATTGGTTCTTTTGGTATTGTAAGTCGGTTATGTTGGTGGTCTAACTGTACTTATTTTAAATACATGTTATTTTAAGAATCTATACACTAGCGATAGGTACTCCAAGATTGTATTTATTTCTGGTTTGTTGATTATATAGTCTTATTACTCCGTTCTTTTCTAGAACATAGAACATTTTTTTTGGGTTTATTGTTTTTGGAATTTATAATTATGACGAATTACGACGTCACGGATGTTCGTTGTTTCGGATGATGAAAAATATTTCTCGCAGTCGATTGATCCGGGCGTGTTAAAGCCATTGTGATTTATCTCAAAGCAAATCAAAGTGATGATGAAATTTTTTATATTCTGGTAAGACGATATCGCGGTCAGAAAAACGAATTTGACCAAATTTTTTATCTTACATACGCAACATGGTCGTTGTACGGAGAGTTCAGAATACGGCCGTCACGTCGTAGTAGTGCAAGTGCAAGTGAAAGATTCTTTTTGAATAATGACTTTTTTCCTTTTGTGTGTTATTGCAACATTATATGTAACAATTTAGGTTATGTAGTACACTGTAAGCATACTATTGTAAATTAATAAATAAATAATTTTATGATAATCTTTATTCTTTTATTTACGTAACACTTTTCCTGTAACATTTCAGATATATATTTAGAAAGGAATGATTTGTTATGCTTTTGGGCGCGGGTACATAGTTGCAATAGTTCGCACGGAAAATGTCGCTCTCTCGAAATTCTATAATTTTAATTTACTTAATATACACAATTTTATGATTGATAATCTTTAACTTTTGTCTTAATTTTCTTTCTTTATCTTAACTTTTGTATGTAGACCACATACATACGCTTCGGCAGGTTATACAGAAGACAGAGGAGTATAACTTGCCTCTATGCTTAGCGTTCGTGGACTACGAAAAAGCTTTTGATTCGATCGAGACTTGGGCTGTACTACAGTCTCTCCAACGGTGCCAGATTGACTATCGGTACATCGAAGATTGACTATCGGTACATCGAAGATTGACTATCGGTACATCGAAGTGCTGAAGTTTTTGTACGAAAACGCCACAATGTCAGTCCCGACTTCAGGACCAGACCTCGAAACCTATCCTTCTGCAGCGGGGCGTGAGGCAGGGAGATGTCATCTCTCCGAAACTGTTCACGGCTGCAATGGAGGATGTATTCAAGGTTCTGGACTGGAGTGGACTAGGCATTAATGTCAATGGCGAGTACACCACTCACCTTCGGTTTGCCGATGATATAGTAGTCATGGCTGAAACTACGGAGGAGCTCAGTACAATGCTCGATGACCGTAGTAGAGCTTCCAAAGGAGTGGGTCTTAAAATGAACATGGATAAAACCAGTCATGGTAAATAACCATGTAGCACCCACTCCGATCAAGATCGGAGACTCTGCACTCGAAGTTGTAGACGATTACGTTTACCTGGGACAGACAATCCAGATGGGTAGGTCTAACTTTGAGAAAGAGGTCAATCGTCGAATCCGATTCGGCTGGGCAGCGTTCGGGAAGCTGCGCGGTATCTTCTCGTCCAACATACCACAGTGTCTCAAGACTAAAGTCTATGATCAGTACGTGTTGCCAGTGATGACATATGGCTCTGAAACATGGTCGCTTACAATGGGCCTCATCAGAAGGCTTAAAGTCATCCAAAGAGCAATGGAAAAGGCTATGCTCGGAATATCCTTGCGTGATCGCATAAAGAATGAAGATATCCGCAGGAGAACCAAGGTCGCCGACATAGCCCGAAGAATCGCCGACATAGCCCGAAGAATCGCCGACATAGCCCGAAGAATCGCCGACATAGCCCGAAGAATCGCCGACATAGCCCGAAGAATCGCCGACATAGCCCGAAGAATCGCCGACATAGCCCGAAGAATCGCCGACATAGCCCGAAGAATCGCCGACATAGCCCGAAGAATCGCCGACATAGCCCGAAGAATCGCCGACATAGCCCGAAGAATCGCCGACATAGCCCGAAGAATCGCCGACATAGCCCGAAGAATCGCCGACATAGCCCGAAGAATCGCCGACATAGCCCGAAGAATCGCCGACATAGCCCGAAGAATCGCCGACATAGCCCGAAGAATCGCCAAACTTAAGTGGCAGTGGGCAGGGCACATTGCTCGTAGAACGGATGGCCGATGGGGCCGAAAGGTTTTAGAGTGGCGACCGCGCACCGGAAGACGCAGCGTTGGAAGGCCTCCCACAAGGTGGACCGACGACCTGGTGAGGGTCGCGGGAGTGCGGTGGATGCGACAAGCACAGGATCGGTCATTGTGGCGACGCTTGGGGGAGGCCTATGGCCAACAGTGGACGTCTTTCGGCTGAAATGATGATGGTGAATCTTTAACTATAACTACCTGCCAGATCTGTGTATTTCCTAAACTTTTCCTTCGTTTCACCTATAATTTTGCAATAACTAAAACTATAGATTCACTGAAGTCAATGGTCAATGTTTGAGTTGGTATCTCAATTTCACGACAGAATGACAAAATTTGAGGCGGAACTGTCCAAATCACCCAACACTGACACACAAACTGCAACTGCACTGCACTGCACTGACACAAACTACAACTCGGACATAGTTAGTATGTCGAAGTTCCCAATTATTATTAGTCCCACCATTAGTAATAGTACTAATGTTACTTTAAACTAGTTAATAAGACAACAGATGGTACTTTTGACAATTCAGATCAACTTAACAATAAAGTATCTTCTGGCATTCAAGCTAGAGGGGCTAGGCAAAAATCGTTGAATTTGTTTCTTCAAAACATTCAGGGTTTTTCTTCAAAACAATTGGAAATTGAATTATTTTTAGAAAAAACTATGTTTGACATCATTTGTTTTACTGAGCATTGGTTAAAGGATTTTGAAATGCTAATCAATTTTGAGAATTATAATGTGGGCAGTTCTTTTAACCGAAAAACAATGTTACGTGGGGGTTCACTGATCCTAATTAGGAATAGTATTAAATTTAAAACTCGTAAAGATATAGTTGCACTATCCGTTGAACATAGCATTGAACTGTCTTGTGTTGAGCTGGATAGGCATATCATAGTGTGCGTTTACAGGCCCCCTAATTATCAAAACTACTCTATTTTTGAGTCTGTCATGGAAGATGTTATGGCAAAACTTGCAACTGGTAACAAACTAGTAATTATCTGTGGAGACTTTAATGTTAATATTTTGGAAAATAATTCAGATAGCAGCAGATTATTAAATCTCTTCAAATCATTTAATTTATCAAATGTGTTTACAGAACCTACTCGAACTACGACAACTACTGCTACATGTATCGATAATGTTTTTTGTTGCTGCAACTATTTAGAAAAGGCCATTGTAAATTATCTGCCTTCTGATCATAGCGGCCTATTGGTAACTTTTGAATCCAACTTACCGATACAACAAGTGCAGATTCAGTCCAGACCAATAACATCTGGTAAACTCAATAAATTTAACAGCACTTTAATTAGTAAGTTAGGTGATTGGAATCTTGAAGTGAACAATGGTAATTTTTTGTATAACGATTTTTTTTCAATAGTCCAAACTGAGTTCAAGAAGACTTTTGAGAAGAAAACTAAAAGTATCTGCCCTAAGTTTAGATTTAGTGACTGGGCAACTAAAGGAATCAGAATAAGTAGGGAAAGACTTTTTGAGTTGTATGGCCTTAAGCCTATTATTAACACTGAAACTTTTAATAAGTATGTTGCTACATATTCAAAAATGTTTAAAAACACTTGTAAGGCAGCTAAGGCCTTGTACATTGGCAATAAAGTTAAATCAGCAGATAATAAAATAAAAACGGTTTGGAAAATTATAAATAATGAAACCAACAGGAACAAAATACATAATAATGATTACACTTTGGAGACACATCATGGTCTTATTAGCGATAACAAACTAGTTGCAGAAGAATTTGTAAATTTTTTTGCTAGTATACCAACTAAAACCACTGAAGCCCTAGATTCGTCGCCATCGCATGCTTTTGGTTTATTACAGGCAAACGTTGCAGCCTGTTCGACTGAATTTAACTTTAAGCATATAAACCCCTTTACAGTAATAAAAGCGTTTAAACAAATCAAAGTTAAATTGACAGAAGATTTGTGGGGTATGTCTATCAAAGTTTGTACCTCAATTATTGAGACTATAGCGCCGTACTTAGCCTTAATATTTAATTTGTGTATAGATCAAGGAGTCTTTCCTGATCTAATGAAATATAGTAAAGTGATACCACTTTTTAAATCCGGGGACAGTAAAGACACTAATAATTATAGGCCGGTGTCCGTGTTGCCAGTTTTTAGCAAGATATTTGAAAAGGAGATGTTAAATCAAATGCTTAATCATTTTAACACAAATAACATCTTACACAATAAACAGTATGGTTTCACCAAAGGACGTTGTACAACTGACGCTGGTGTCTCCTTACTAAAACACATTTTTAATGCGTGGGAAGAGGCACAGGATGCTATAGGCATCTTCTGTGACCTGTCAAAGGCGTTTGATTGCGTGGTTCATGAAACATTACTCTTGAAACTTGAGCATTACGGACTAGGCAAAACAGCTTTAAGCTTATTAAAATCTTATTTGATTGACAGACAGCAACAAGTTCAAATAAACGGTGTCAATTCGTCGGGATTAAATGTGAAAATGGGGGTACCCCAAGGTTCAATTTTAGGTCCTTTTTTATTTTTAGTTTATATTAATGATTTACCCTATTTGTTGGAAAATAAACTTAATATGGTGTTGTTTGCTGACGACACTTCTTTGATTTTTAAGATAAATAGAAGGACTAATAATCTTGACGACGAAAATTATGCCCTACTGCAGGTCCAAAACTGGTTCACTGCTAATAATCTAGTTTTAAACGGGAAAAAAACTAAATGTATAAGATTTTCCTTACCTAATGTCAAAAGCAGTGATTGTGACGTAGTATTAAACGATGAAAAGCTAGAATTTGTCGATAAAACGGTTTTCCATCTCTTGCAGGACGGCTTAGCTCAGCTGCATATGCTGTTAGAAAAATCCGCCAATTTACGGATGTTGATACCGCTAGACTAGTCTATTTTAGTTATTTTCATAGTATCATGTCATACGGTATCTTACTATGGGGACGGGCTGCAGACATTGACTCAATTTTTATACTACAGAAAAGAGCTATCAGAGCTATTTACAATCTTCGCCGGTGCGATTCTCTAAGGGAACTGTTTAGGGATATTAACATCATGACGGTGCCTTGTCAATATATTTATGAAAACATCATGTACGTTAGAAAAAATCTTCATCTTTTTAGCAAAAGAGGCGATAGACATAATTATGTTACAAGAAATAGGGACCAATTAGTTCAACCAGGTTTTAGACTGGCTAAAGTGGCCTCTTCTTTCATGGGGTACTGTTTGAAATGTTATAATAAAATACCTCCACAAATATTAGAACTCAATGAAACGAAATTTAAATCTTGTATTAAACGCACACTATGCAGGCAAGCATATTATAAGTTGGAGGATTATATTCAAGATAAAAATGCTTGGCTCAATGCTGGTCCAGCTCCTCTACCACCGAGGTATACAAATTGATTAGTTTGGAAATTATTATTATTATTTTTTAATGCTTTTTTTTTTTGGGAATTGTAAAATATTATAAGTATTGTATAATGTAGAAGCATTTATTTTCAAAGTTTGTAAATGTGAGTACCATGGAGCTATTTTATGGTTTTTTATGTTACTATTGGACTTGTTTGACATAAATGAGCACGGCAGTTGAGAGTTTGTCATGCTCACTTAAATGTCTCACTGATGGTGGCGCATGTGTTGGATCATTCGGTTCCCTTCAAAATGGTTGAGCTGAGTGGTGCTAATATTAGCGTCATGTTCGTGAACGGACGCTGTCAGTTGAGACAGGTCATCTCTTAGCTGCCAGTTGCTATTTTAATATCTATATTTAGTTTTTATTTTTACTGTATTTACATTGTTCTCACATGATAACGACAAGAAACATGTAACAGTGATATTTGTAATTACAAAACATGATTGAAAAGAGTGTCCATGGAGTTTCTTGCACATTCTTCTCCATAGAGATCTACGCTTTGGAATGTGCAATTAGCATCATTTTTTTTTTTTTCTGACTAACTGACTTCTTGACATTTCAAAAGTGCCTGTAAATGGTTTATTTGAAATAAATGCTTTTGAATCTTCTTTTTTGAATCTTTTGACTGCAGTCCGCAGCCCGGTCGATGTAGCAGCAGAGTACGCATATCTTTCAAAACCTTCATACTCCAGGCTCTCAGCTGTCTTCAGCGTCAGATGGAGGTGCTTGCCAGTAATGTTGATGCGCTTGAGATGAGGGGCCGTAGGAAGATGTTGCTTATCCACGGTGTCAGCGAGGTGAACAAAGAGGAGACATCGCTAGTGGTTGCTCAAGTGGTGCGTGACAAATTGAAGCTGGAGACGTTTTCCGCGGCTGATATACGAAGGTTCCATCGAAAGGGCAATCAGGCCAGCACTGGCAGGCCTAGGCCCATTTTAGTGAAGCTGCTAGATGTGGACATCCGGGACAAGATTTGGCATGCAAAAACCAAATTAAAGGGTTCCGGTGTAACTTTATCTGAGTTCCTGACACGGTCGCGGCATCGGGTATTCATGGCTGCACGTGAAAAGTTTGGCGTCACCAATTGCTGGACAAAACAAGGCCATATTTACATTTTGGGGCCTGATGGAAGTAAGTAAGTATTGTCATGCTCACTCAAATGTCTCGCTGATGGTGGCACGTGTTATTGGGTCATTCAGTTCCCTTCAAAATGGTTGAGCTGAGTGGGGCTGATGCACGCGTCATGCTCGTGAACGGGTGCCGTCAGTCATCTCTTTGCTGGCAGTGACTTAATTTCAATTTCTATATTTTTAAATTAGTTTTTATTTTAATTATTATTTCTTATCTACATTGTGCTCACATATTAGAAGCGACAAGAAATATGTAACCAAGATTTATGAATATGATTTAAAAGAGTGTCCATGAAGTTTCTTGCACGTTCTTCTCCATAGAGATCTACGCTTTGGAACGTGCAATTTAGCGTCACTAGTATTTTTTTTTTTTGACTGACCGACATTCTGACAATTCAAAAGTGCCTGTAATTGGTCTATTTGAAATAAACGTTTCTGATTTCTGATAAGCATCGTGTCGTCACCCATGGCGAGCTTAATTCTATCGGCGAGCCAAAGCTGGACGCCGCCAATAAGCCACCGGTTGTCGCTTTAAAGAAAAGGCGTGCTGCGGTTACTACTTCTAAAAAGTGATACATCTTCACGACCTGCACTGTTCGGGTATTTATTTCGCTAATCTTTGTTCTTTTGTCGTCATATTACTCTTTGATTTATTTTATTCCTACCCTTCTAACTTTAATTAATTCTTATTTTGTTTTAAAATTTTTGTTCACGCTATGTCAAATGTCTGTATTTTGACACTTGACAGTAATGAATTGTCAAGTCAATAGTTGCGTTCCATTTCTTGTTTGACAATAGTTGACATTCTGAGCATGTTTTGTCTATGGTGACATAGATTACACATGCTGCGTTATTTAACTTCTTTTTATTTGTTTTCACATTTCATATATAGTTGTTAACACACAACTGGCGGGTGGATTATATCAACCTATATACATATTATATATACCTATATAAGCTTAATATATTTGTTTTAATTTATTTGACTGTTACACAATGTCAGATAGTGATAGTTTTTTATCAGTACGCAGTGACAGCTACAGCTTTTCTAGTATCCCGTCGCTGGCTGACATGCTTGAGTCTCAGTTTTCCGATGTTGCAAATAATCTTAATGTAGTCCATATTAATGCTCAAAGTATTCCGGCCCATCACCATGATATGCTGGCAAACCTTGACTGTAAGAACATTCGTGCTATCCTTGTCTCTGAATCATGGCTAAAGCCATGCCTTCCATCCACTTCCTACTCTTTACCTGGATACCAACTGATTAGAAATGATAGCACAGGCTGCGGTGGTGGCGGTGTTGCCATATATCTTAGAGCTACATTCCTTTCAAAGTTGTTAATATGTCATCAAAGCCACCACCGCCAAATGCTGTTAGAAGTCAACCTTCATCATTGAAAGATTCTCCTTGGTGTCTACTACTGTCCCTCTTTGCGTATCGACTATTTTCCTTCTTTTGAAAGTCTCCTGGTACACCTTATTTTTTCTTACAGTCACACTATTAAAATGGGGGATTTCAACACTTGCCTTCTCAAACGCGATTCGCGTTCTTCTTTACTCCAATCCATTTCACACTCCTGTAATTTGTCTCTTCTTCCCCTGACTGCCACTCACCACTTTCCTAACTGTACTCCTTCATTACTTGATATTATACTTGTTTCATCTACTTAACATGTTGCTAAGCATGGACAATGTACCGCTGACGCATTCTCTTATATGTGTTGTTTAAAAAAACACTTTTACACGACAATTTTTTTTTCGCCTTTTTTAACTAGATGAGGCCGGTGTTTCCTAGCTGACTACCCTGAGAAGAAACACCGAAACAAACTCAGGGGTCAAAGTCTCTTTCAAAGTCCATACAGTAAATATGTAATGGTCAAATCACACGAGAACCATGCAGATTTGTCTGAAATGGTTTTGACGTGACAACGTCTTATAAATTGGTTTGCCGGGTGACACTTCAAGAAACTGCGTTACGCTCCGCTCACGTTATGCGCTCACAATGAGAGCGAGTGAGAGGCACGCGTCCCTTCCACTCGGGCATGGTTAGCCCGCCTAAGAGCGAGAGAGAATGACATAAAAAGTGAAATTAATGTTTTAAATATAATTCTTTGTATAAATAAATGTTTTAATGTAAGAGTGAGATATTGGAGCTTGGTGTGTCAGATCACACAGCACAATTTATGAAATTCCCAGTGCAACGAACATGTATTTTAAAATATTATTATGTAAAAAAACGTGATTACAGCAAGGAAAACATTAATCGTTTTAAAAAATGTATTAGCAGCCTCAGTTTTTCTGATATCTACAAAACAGAGAATGGAAATA
Source organism: Mythimna pallens (assembly GCA_961205895.1). Lineage (NCBI taxonomy): Eukaryota > Metazoa > Arthropoda > Insecta > Lepidoptera > Noctuidae > Mythimna > Mythimna pallens. The sequence continues at coordinate 3,085,657 of OY540851.1, read as the reverse complement.
AAAGCTTTGATTCCTTTTATGAACTATTTAAGCTATTCTACGATCTTTGCTTCCCGATTGTTAAACGTAAAATTTCTACAGTAGCTAAACCACAATGGATCACAAAGGGAATAAAGCGATGTAGTAAAAAGAGACGGACTTTATTGTGGCAATATAGACTAACACGAAATAGTGAGACAAAAACTGCTTTTAAAACATTTTCAAAAAGATATCAAAAAGTGATTAAATTGACACAAAAAGCTCAAAATAGTTATTTTATTGGAACAAGCACAAACAAGTCGAAAGCAACCTGGAAGGTAATAAATAGAATGAAACCTAACATTCCTAAAGCAAATATAAATCGAATTAATGTAAATAACACGTATATAACTAATCCTCAAATGATAGCAGAGCAATTTAATAACTATTTCATAGACTCAGTTCAACCTAGTTCTGATAATTATAAAATATATCAAAACTCTCAAACATCGGGATCGCTTAACTCTTTGTTTATGGAACCAAGCATACCAAAGGATATTTGTAACATAATAAGCAATCTTAAAAATACAAACAGTACCGGCTTTGATGAAATTGACACAAAGGTAGTTAAATCAGTGGCTCCTGTTATAGCACCTATATTAAGTGACATTATAAATAAATGTATTGTAAATGGTACTTTTCCCCAAAAGTTAAAAGTATCTATTATCAAACCCATATATAAAAAAGAAGATAAAACCAAAGTCAATAACTATAGACCTGTAGCACTAATACCAATATTCTCAAAAATATTTGAAAAAGTAATTTATAATAGTGTATATAATTTTCTTGAAAAACAAAAGATTTTTTGCAAGGAACAGATGGGTTTCAGAAAGAATAGAACGATTAATATGGCTATTTATAATTTTCTAGAAAAAATATATCATAACATGGACAATCGAAAACCAGTAATGGCGATGTATATGGATATGACCAGAGCTTTCGATTATGTCGACCATAAAGTTCTATTTACTAAGCTGTACAGGTATGGTATAAGAGGCAACGTACTTAACCTCATTAAATCTTATTTAGAGGGCAGACAACAAATTACTCAGATAAGTCAAGTAGACATTAGGTCCAAAACTGAGATAATATACTCGTCTAGCTCAAGAGTATTATATTACGGTGTTCCGCAGGGCTCCGTGTTAGGACCCTTGCTTTTTATTTGTTACATTAATGAGTTCCCTAATATAATCAGCCACCAAATGTCCTTATTTGCCGACGACAGCACAGTAATATATAACAGTGGTAGTAATAAAGATATAGTAGATGACATAAATACTAGTCTTATAACAATTATTGACTGGCTAAAAATTAATAACCTTCAAATTAATCTTGCCAAAACTAAAGTGATGAATTTTAAAATAAGACAAAATATACTATCAAACTTGCAAATAAACTATAAAGGAGACCAAATATTTGAAACAAGGACAACAAAGTTTCTTGGACTACACATTGACAACGATATGTCATGGAGGACTCAAATTGAAAATGTGTGTGCAAAGCTCAGTAAGTTTTCTTATGCTCTCTATATGCTAGGTAAAATTTCGAATAAAACCGCACTCCTAGCAGCGTATCATGGTTATGTCGGATCGACTTTAAGATATGGTATTCTATTCTGGGGCAATGCGGCAAAAGTTCAAGAGGTATTAATAGCACAGAAAAAATGCATTAGAGCAATATGTAAAATAAAGCGAACGGATTCGTGTAAATCACATTTTCAAAATTTAAAGATATTGACTGTACCATCACTCTATGTCTATGAAGCTTGTATTTTTGTTAAAAATAATATGTATTTATTTAAATCTGTAAAGAGTCAACGACGTTCACATAAATTGCATCTGCTTCAGACTAAAACAAAATTTTATCACAAAAGCATATTTGCAATGGCTCCTAAGTTATATAATAAGTTACCTGAGCAAGTGATAAGCAGCAAAAATGTAAATGAGTTCAAAAGAAATCTTTTTAAATTATTAAATGACAAGGTATATTATTCCATTAATGAATTTCTTAATGACAAATGATATTTGACTTATTTAAATTTATCATTTTATATATTGACATTATTTACTCTTTTGACTGACTATTACTTTATTTATTTGAATGTGACATGCAATTAGTTGTTAATTAAACTGTGACTAGTTAGACCTTATTTTAATTGTTGACATTTTATTTTTTAATTATTATTGTATTCTAATTTTTATTTTGCAATTTATAAATATTACAAATTCGAACCATTACAATATTGATAATATTTGTATGCCTTCTGGCGGGACATTGTTGGGACATTATATTTTTTGTACATCTTTAACCATACCCTATGTTCACAAATAAATATATTATTATTATTATTATTATTATTATTATTATTAAATTGTTACTATTATTTCATCCATCTTCCTACTATACGAATGAATATTCACATTAAAATTATTTTACCACTCAAAGTCGTTGTCACGTAAAACTTTCGCCCGTATACCGACTTTACAGGCAACCAATTTTTTTGAAGAAAGAACCATACAAATTGTCCAGTCAGTGCAAGCATTTGTCAGTATTCGTAAAGCTCAACTCAGGACTACTAAGGAGCTGAACGACTTGACGAACAATACCAAAGAAAGGACATTTGGGTAGGCCGCAGAAAATACTCAAATTGCCAGCCTCGTTAAAATTACTGAAAAAGGATAAAAAAGCAATCGACATAGTCCTCGCGTGATTGTGTGATTTATTGATTATGGGTGGCGGTGTATTTGCATGTTTTTTTTTGTATATTTAGGGTGAAGCATCGGACCGATCACTGTCACCGGAGGCTCCCCCCTACTCTCACGTCACCAGCGCGCCCTACAAGGAGGCTGCCGCAAACGGTAATACTTTTCCTCTTCTGTTCGATTTGCAATATTTCTGTATTTGTTACAGTAGGATTTCAGTGATTACTTAACGTTTGAATATTTTAGGATGATTGGTCGCCACGTCCTTCAGCGTCTCGGGACAGGTCACGATCCCCAATATTTATAAATCTGCCGTCGCAATCGTAAGTTTATATCTACTGATATTATTTATGAATAGTTATCTTCCGTATCAGACCGATATGGACGTATGTGAAATAAATTTAGTAAAATTATTTATTTTTACAGCGTACTGGCTCCTGAGACCCTGCCACAAGACGCCGTAATTCGGATTTTTGGGGTGGATGGCCAACCGCTGGACGCTGAAATTTTTGAATCTATTTTTTTTTTATTATGGATAGACAGTGGTCAAACACTGTCTCACCTGATGGTAAGCGATGATGTGGCCGACGATGGAACACGCTTGCCTAGAAGTAACCTGATTGCTCTTGACTAGATCCCTAAGTCGTAGCAGGCTGTCAGGAAAAACAGACTTCCGTAGGGAATTCCACTCCTTAGCTGAACACACAATGAATGTATTCTCAAAACGCTTCCGTGTGAATGGGATGTCTATCATGTACCGGTAGCGCAACGCCGCCGTACCCCTAGTGGTCCGATGATGGAACGGATTTGATGAAATCACCTGCTTAAAGTTTATTAAATGTAAAATTACAGAAAAAGTTTCTGATAACGTCTATGTTTTAAAAGACCTTAATAAGGGTTCAACTGGACGTTATCATGTTAAAGATATTATTAAATTTTAATTTGGTTTTCAAGTTTGGCATTCTAAAATACTACTTAGGACATTTGGTTTTCAAGTTTGGCATTCTAAAATACTTCTTAGGACATTTTTTTTTCAACCCCACACAAACGTTTTTCATATCGAAGGATCTTATTTTTTTTCCTGTATACTTTTTTTTCCTGTATACATTTATTTATTACACCTTTTTTTACAATTGTCATTTGAGATTTGCTTCTTAAGTTTTGTGGATCTTTTTTCTTGATTCCGCAGCTTTTTGCTACTGTGCCCGGAAAGTCGTGGTGTAGTCTCGATCATAGTATGCCGTTTTTTGCTATTGTGCTCGGAAGGTTGGTAGTGTTGTGCCGATCACAATATGCGTTTTTTAAGATGTTTGTGCTCGGAAAATCGGTGGTGTTATACCAGTCACAACATTCTTTCTCAAAAAACTGCATCCTTGCGTATGCCGTTTTTTGTTTTTTGTTTTTTTATCGGTGGTGTTATACCGGTCACAACATTTTCTTCTTTGTTCTCTAGCACCAAAGGTGATGCGAGATTTGATACTATGTTTCACGGTTATAATTTGTTCTTGCTAGTGTCAGTGGCGATGGTGCCTAACTGTACTCATATAGACAAATCTTTGAATTTTTCTTATAAGACAGCGGCAATTGCGCCTAACTGTTTTCAAATTAACCTACTTGGTTACTCTAATATACTTGCTAGTCGGTGGCAATGGTGCCTAACCGTACTCAATTTAGTTTTTTTTGTTCGTAGCCTTATACACGTTGGTCAGCGACAATTCTGCTTAGCTATACTAGCGATATTTTCTTGAATTAAGCTAGTTAGTCAGTGGCGTAGGTGCCTAACTGCACTCATATTGGTTCTTTTGGTATTGTAAGTCGGTTGGTGGTCTAACTGTACTTATTTTAAATGCATGTTATTTTAAGGATCTATACACTAGCGATACTACAAGATTGTATTTATTTCTGGTTTGTTGATTCTATAGTCTTATTACTCCGTTGTTTTCTAGAACAATTTTTTTTGGGTTTATTGTTTTTGGAATTTATAATTTTTTTTTTCCCTTTTTAACTAAGCTTTCGCTTTAGTCTTTTGCTTTTTTTCTAGCATAAAAGAAATTCTTTCTTTAATTTTTTTCGGGGAGGGATGTCATGTAACGAGACGAAATCGTCTCGTTACATGATTCGCTTTTAGGCGATTTCCGAACCGATAATGTGAAGGCGTTCCTAAAAGGTCGTGTAGCCAAGTAAGCAAATCTTTTTTTTAAAAGTGAGCTGTCAGATTTGTTTTTTTTCACTTTCTGACCCGATGATGCGAGAGCGTGCAGCTATTTTTGTTTCTGCCAAATTATTTTTTTAATCGGCTCCCATAGCCGCTAATTTGTGCCCTGTAATGGCCTAAAAGAGAGAGAACGAGTCCATCCTCTGTTTTCTAATAGGATTGCTACATTTTTTCTGGTAAGAATTCATTTTTCGATTTCTACATGATGCGTGACAACGCATGTGGGTTTTCGTTCCCGCATCTTATATCTCATTGTTCTTTTACAGTTGAAGTGATTTTTCGCCCACCTATTTATTTTGATAAAGGCGCACTCAACATATTACAAGAAAAAAACGGTAAGTTTTCCCTAAAAAATATGCGACCTCGTGTTTGAAACTCAAATTTTCCTGAACCTAATGATTCCAATCGTTTGTTTCATTCGCCTGGCGTTTTTTTTTTATTTATCTTTTCTCATATTCCTCGAAATTGGAATCCCTTTGGATTGGTCTGCATTGCCCCGCCTGGATGAGGATTAATTTATTCATTATATAAACTTCTTCAAAGATGCAACAATACTATTTTAGTTCCACTTCAATCCTCTAAATTTAATGTCATTTTTTTAAGTATCTCATGGGTATTTATGCCTGGTCATGAACTGCGGGCCGGAAGAAATTAAAGACTAAATATATTTATAATCTTTTATTTTCCTCATATGGCCTCCCGCCAGAAGAGTTTAAGTTTTTTATGTCTTTTGGCCTTGTTTTCAAACTCATCATCTTCCTGCCCTTGTCCCGTGTTATTTGGGGTCGGCGCAACATGTTTTTTTCTTCCATTCTGCCCTGTCACTCGTCATGCTATCATTAACTTCCTTTTCTTTCATATCACTCTTCACACAATCCATCCATCTTTTCTTTTCTTTGGCCTTGTTTTCAAACTAAAAAAAAAAAATATTTACTAACTTCACTTTTGCGATTTTATTTATTTGCGTATTTCTTACTAAAAACTTACATGTCTTATTTGCTTGTTTATTGCATTGCCTGTTTATTTTTTGGGTGTTTTATTTTATAATAGTGAGGCCCACGAATGCGAGGTGCGCGGCGTAGGGGTGTGTGGGTGCGTGGTGGACGAGGCGGTCCAGGTAGACCGCCACCGGTGGCGGAAGTGGTGGATGTGGTAGTGGCCCACGATCGTGGTGGTCGTAGCGGACGTGGCAGAGGTCGTAGCGGACGTGGCAGAGGTCGTAGCGGACGTGGCAGAGGTCGTAGCGGACGTGGCAGAGGTCGCGGAGGCCGTGCGCGTCCAGATAGACCTGGCCCTCGCACGATTGATGAGTAAGTCTTATAGCTTGATTAACGCTTTATTATTCTTTGACATTAATCTATTTCTTTTTTTCTAATCAAAATCATTGTGGGTACTACAAATCATTGTGGGTACTACAATTTAATAAATTTGAATTTTAGGATCGTCTTCCGGGATATAGACGAGCTGCCTGAAAGCCACGGCCTTGATTCGCCCTTACATCCAAAAAGGATGCGCATGTGGCAACCGTAAGTAGATCTGCTAGAGTATGTTATTGGAACGTAGATATTTTGGTTATAATATTTACTAGCGAGTTTTAACTAACTTTTGTCTTAAAATGTCCATCTAGGCCAAATCCCGCACGAGGACCACCACCACAACCAAGGCTGACACCACCATCGCCGTCAACACCACGGACGCCGTCAACACCACCCTTGCTGTCACCACTACCGTCGCCATCAGCACCACCATTACCATGCTCGCAGTCAATGTAAGTTGCTATTTTGTGACTTTTCTTTTTATCTGTTTAAATAAGGTTACTACAACGCTGTTTTTCCAGGTATATTGAATGCGGTAATGCATCGGTGGCTAATTCCCCGATGCAGCCTCTAGCACCTTGTCATCGTCCACTCCGGGAAAACGATATTTCAATCCTCGTCAATTGTGGTAAAACCTGTTCATTTTATTTAGGTCTTGGGACATATTTCTGGTTCACACCAAATCTGAACAGATTATTTATTATTTGTCTCTCAGGAAGCGACGATGACTCGGAAGATGACGACGACGAGTCAGGTGGGATAGTGCCTGCTATAATTCCAAGGGCGTTTCGGAGCCTTCTAGAGACGCCCTTGGATAATGAAGACGAGCAGGAAGACCCAGCGCCTGCCACAAGTTCAGTCCCTGCTGGGGACTGGGAGCTCGCAGATGTGCTGCCTGAGACGACAGAACAGCCAAGGGAGCTATTTGATTTTGACTGGAGAGATTTTCCGACTACTTCTATTCCACCTGAATCGAGGCGGGAAAAGTTCTCCGAAAAAATAAATTACATGCCTGGCAACATCAAAATATGTCAAAAATCAAAACGATGTCGAAGCAACGGTCGGTTAATGCGGCGCAGGTAAGTTTTTGAATATTTTTTAATATAAGGAGTGATTTATATGGGTTCGCCATGCATTAAATATTATTTCAAAGTGACGGTTTATTATATGGTACCAAATAATAACCCAGTACAGTACTGTAACAACAACGTTGTAAGTTGCACCTAAAACTAATTGTCCATTATACTTCACACTGCCAATTGCTCACAATGCTATCACTGTTTTTGTTTAGGAAGCGGGTTGGGCAATGCCAACTAATTAGTATTTTGGTTTTGTATGAGTTGCATGTATCAAATAAGCTTTTTCCTTTTGTTTTAGCGATTAATACGCTCCCGCACGAATAGGCTAGTTGCTTTGGTCCCGCCTGAACATGCAAGCTCCGATTGTAGTGACGCTTCGTCTACCGAAGAACTTCAAATAACAAATAAAACGTCGAACAACCAAGATTCTTCGGATGAAAGCAGCTTGATATCAGTAGATTCGGCCTTAGAGGCACTGAATATTTTAGAATCATCCGAAGATGAAATTACAGATAACAATGCAATTAATCTACCACTCACACCAATATTACAAAATGTTTTTCCGTCTCAAAATTAACCAAATTACGATGCTATACTTTCTGTAAGTTCCTTACCATCACATTACAAGTGGAAGAAAGAATTATTTTTTCATCGGGCTGAAGTTGATGAAAATACGCCACTGATGCCGAGTGAAGACGAACAACAACCTCTTTCGTTCTTTTATCGTTTTTTTACACCGAATATAATAAAAGATATAGTGGATCTTATCAAATGTATACTCTGTTCAGGTAAAAGGAAGATCCATAGAACTTACTATGAAGTTTCTAATTTTTCTTGCCATAAAATTTTTAATGGGTTTTGTACATATGCCTAGACACTGATACTGATTATTGGAGCCACAGGATTAGATTTAATTGCCGATCTCATGCCACTAAAGCGATACCAAACAATTAGACGTTACATAGATTTAACGACAATAATTTAGACGACGGTGATAGATACTTCAAAGTTCGACCAGTAGTGGAAAAAATTAGACAAAACTGCCTGCAGATATACGAGGAACAATATAACGAGGATAAAATAAAACGTTACAGCAAAGAACATAAAGCAAGGGTTGATGTCGACTGCCCTAAGATAGTCAAAAACTATAATAAAAATATGGGCGGGGTCGACTTGGCTGATATGCTAATATTCCTCTAAAAACACGAAGATGGGGTATCTTTCTATTTTTGCCCAGTTGATTGATATAAGCATCAATAATGCATGGCTTTTGTATCGACAAAATAATAATAAGGAAATGTCATTGAAAGAGTTAGATATATTTGAAAAACTTGTGAAAAAAGGAAAACCAGTCAAAGAACGGAGTTATATTACGGGAGATATAAAAGAAGATAGAAAAATTAAGAAACCTGTGGTAGCAAGACCGATTGAAGATATACGCTATGATCAAGTAGGTCATTTTCCAGATTCGTGTAGCAATGGTAGATGCCGTTACTGTAAGGATGGTAAAACAAACGTTGTATGTATTAAAAAAAAAACCCTGTGTCCTAATAGTTATCCATAAGACTGTTCATAGCTAACGTATTGGGTATAATATTGGTGTTTTGGGAGTTCAAACTGTCAATTAAATTAATCCCTTATACATACACTTCTCGAATGTTTTTGACATGACTTCACCGGTTTTTTAAAAAGGCTTAACAAAACGGAAATTCTTGGAGCTTTCTAGTTTAAAATAATTTTCAAATCCACTAGTAATTTATTAAACATTTTTACAACTTGTAATGAGGTTTATGCATAACAATTTTAAAATTAGGTACAACTTTATTTCTAAACTCATTTCAACTACGAGAGCTTGCCATGGTTATTTTCTCGTCTACAGACTAGTATTCATGGATATATTTTTGTAAATCAACTTACAACACAAGTGTGATGAATCATAAACTTCAAGCTCCAGTTATATAAATATTTTATTCACTTTGATCAACACAATTTCATATTTATCATTCTATTAACAATCATTTTGAAATACACGGATTGGTAGGACATGTTCACTGTTCAACAGCTCAAAGCAGACCCCCTATGTCCAGAATGACAATTACAAGCTCAATGTTTCCCCACCACAAACTTTCACAAATACTCGGTCGGTTTATCAATAATTAACTGCAAGTAAATATTTCATTTTAACAATTTTGATAATTATTTTTATACAAAGCAAATACCTACATAAACTCTAATACTACAAATTATTACTTAATGTCTACAACGAATGCCTTAAGTTCATGTAACTCCTAGCGCCATCTATCACTTATAGATGAAAGTTTAACGATTTATGAATATTTTCTTTAAAAAATTGGTTGCCTGTAAAGTCGGTATACGGGCGAAAGTTTTACGTGACAACGACTTTGAGTGGTAAAATAATTTTAATGTGAATATTCATTCGTATAGTAGGAAGAAGGATGAAATAATAGTAACAATTTAAAACATTTATTTATACAAAGAATTATATTTAAAACATTAATTTCACTTTTTATGTCTGTCTCTCTCGCTCTTAGGCGGGCTAACCATGCCCGAGTGGAAGGGACGCGTGCCTCTCACTCGCTCTCATTGTGAGCGCATAACGTGAGCGGAGCGTAACGCAGTTTCTTGAAGTGTCACCCGGCAAACCAATTTATAAGACGTTGTCACGTCAAAAATCATTACACAAGTATGTACAAGAAGGGCAATGTTAGAACCTTTAAACGCTAAAATGAGATCGACAGCGCTCTATGTGAAATGGCATTGTATTGCTTTTCTAAGGAATGAAGATCCACTAAAAATTATAACCGTGTTTTTTCCCTCTCGCGCGTTTCTCGTACACACGGGTGTACGAGAGAGTTTAGTGCCCATCGCGCAATGGTACACACGGGTGTACGAGAGTGACTTGCACCGATTGGATATTTTTTCTGTGACGTATATTTTCAAGTTGCAACCCGTTCTTTATTTGATTGAACAGAATAGTTCATTCGCTTTCTATTAAAATATTTTCCATTGGCAATATCGATACATGGAATGAAGAAGATTGAAAAAAATAAAGTGATCCGTCATTCAGCTTTCTGTCACTTTTTGGAGCCATTGTTGCGTGTGGTTGCGTGCGGACGGAAATCATGCTTCCAATTAGAAAACGGTGAGTAATCTTATAAGATTTATATAGAATTACTGAGGTGTAGATTACGTTGCAAGTGTTTGTTTTTGGAAAAGTAATAAATATGCCAGTGAAAAAGTGACGAAACTTGTGAAGATGCGTATTTTTTTCCGTCATGGCCGTCGTGTTTCGACTTGTTTTAGTGCAAAATTTATCTCGAAATGCTTTGACATCTACATAAGTTGTTAGTTTATTTACCTATAAACATAATGAGTTACTACAAAGTGATATAATTGCATATTGTTATCATAATAGTTGTTGAAAGAAAATAAACCGGTAAAAATGGCGCCAAATTCGTAAACATTGCATAAAGTACAGACTGCAAAAAATTTTTTTCGATAATTTTTTTGTTGTGATTATTGAATACTCAGTATAACGTAAATATTGTCTTAGTGTTCATAGCTATGAAAGCCAAATGTAAAGATTGTTTTATTTTTCGATTTTATATTTTTCATGATCAAAAAATTTTATTTTCTTCTTTTTTACGTTATTTCGCATTTACTTAGGCAGGGTATTATATTATACTTAGCAGGCATTTATGGGTTGAGTTGGGTGATCAAAACATTGTACAAGTACTAATGTTTTTCATTTTATTTTAAGATTACGTTCTCGAAGCGTCACCCCTGTTGGGGATGACCGGGACAGCCGTGGCAGCCCCGGGCCTAACCAGCTACCCTCGGCTCGTCGGGCCCTGTTATTGGACCTCATAAGGAAGGCCCCGGAACGGGAAATTTACGGTCCCTCACCACCACGGTGAGTGTATTTTTCATAGCGTTACCTACAGTGTTTCTTTAGTTTCAGTGGTGTAATTTGTAATTGTTTCTTTTTAGGTCTCGAGCTGTCGTCGTCGACCAAACACCTGGGGGTTCTCTACGGTTGACCGATTCGACGGTGCCGATCGAGAATTCCCCAGGTGGAAGAGTCCACATCAGCGAAGCAGGGCAGTCCAGGCCTAGCCTGGACTTGCCTATTGGGTAAGGTAATTTTCCTTCACAGTCCTCCTAGGCTATCACGGTGCCATGGGTGTACGACATTGCATTTATTTGTATTATCTTTATCTAGGGCTGATGAGGCAGAGCTCATGGATGATTTAGAATTGGACGACGACGCGATCATGGAGCTCCAGTCTAAACATCCCGGGTTCATCCAGCAGAGGTTGAGGAGGCTGCGAGGTGGCGACGCACCGTGGCCATCGAAGGTGCCAACTAAAGCCAGCGCCAGAGCAACACGGTTGCTCTGGCTTCTCTTGTCTCTAGTGCCATGTCTGAAGCAAGCGTTTCCTCCGAAATTGATGTTCGTAAATCAACTTCGAGGGAAAAATTGCCTTCACGGACGGTAGCTAGAGATTATGGTAGTGACCCCGACAGCGATATCGAGGACGTATACGATGTCTCGGCCATACCAGTTGTCAGGAATGGAATTCCTGACTCCGAGGAGCTTGAGGAACCGGTAGAGGCTTTGATAAACGAGGTCGATACGGGGATGGATAACGCTATCGATACTCTTTTGGATGATTCGAGTAGTTTCAAGTGGCAAGAAGACTTTGGATCATTCAGGGCTGTTCGTGAGAATTTCTCAGGTCCTACCCCTGGGTCAGTCAAAGACTACGATTCACCCTATGATGCCTTTACCGATATTTGGGACGAGGAAATCAAAGGGTTGATAGTCACGGAAACTAACCGATATGCCCATCAGGTTATCGATGCTGAGCGTGAAGCAGGGACATTGAAAGCATCATCTCGCCTTCATTCGTGGACGGACACAAATGCAGACGAAATAATGACTTTATTCGGGATGTTTATATATATGGCTATCGACTTGCGGTCGTCGATAACTGAATATTGGTCATCAGACGATGTGCTCCATTTGCCGGGGTTCAAACGTCTGATAACCTATAATCGGTACATTTTGCTAAATAAGTTTCTTCATTTCGTGGACAATTCAGCTGACGCAAGTCAGCCAATGTCGCGAAATGAGGGTGCTTATTTAGCAAAACAATCGGCCAAGCTGAGGAAGGTGGCTCCTATTATTGAACATCTCAGTAATAAGTTCAATTCCTTGTACAACCTAGGTGCTGAATTCAGCATCGATGAGTCTTTGACCTTATTCAAGGGTCGTTTGTCCTGGATCCAAACAATAAGGTCAAAGGCTGCACGATTTGGAATCAAGTCGTATGAACTATGTGAGTCCCGCACTGGTTTTTTTTTTTTTTTTTCATTTATTTATTATTAATACATAACAATACAGGATAGTCTTAGTTACATAGCAACTAAAAAACCACTAAGGTTTAAACTTGTGCTATCATGAATCCATCTCAACATCGAAACTATACAAAATAAGTTTTTTTTATATTTGTACGTTATTGTCGATAACAATTTTTTTCAAAGTCTTATGGTCCGCAAACATGTAAAAAAAACGTTATTAAATAATATTTAAGTAATATTGCTTAAGTTTGTATTTGATGTTTTTGTGTGTAATATTTTTTTTTATTTCTGAGGGTAGACTATTAATAAGTCTCGGTACAATATACCCGGTAGTTCGCTCGCCATACGTATTGTTGGCGCGCTGTGTACGAAGCCTATTCTCAGAAATCGCCCGAGTGCATACAGGATGTTCGATTTTGTTTATTAGATGCTTATTGAAAAACTGTTCTTTTAGTAACAAAAAATTTATTTGAGTATGAACTGGTAAGACATTGCAGTGTTTAAAGAGGCCATTTATATTGTCGTAAAATTTATTTCTAATTTTGGGAGATACTATTATTTTTAAAATTTGAAGTTGAATTTTGTAGATACTGTCAAGATAGGTTTTATAGGTACGACCATAGCTACTAAGGCCATACTGGATGTATGATTCCGCCATCGCGTAATAAAGCATTATCTTCACTTTGAAGGGCAGACGGTTTTTTAGTATGGTCATAATAGCAAGAAATTGCCGAAGTTTATCGCAAACACGTTCTATGTGATAACTCCAGTTAAACTTATCGTCTATAACTACTCCCAGATATGTTTGTTTATTGACAACATCTATTTGTGGACAGTTACAGTTTATCGCATTGACCGTATGCAAGCAGTCATGGTCATGGGCTATTAAGTTCTTCTGTAAGGGCAATTTTTTAATGTATATGTCGAGATTCCAAATCTACACCGGTAAAGATGACAGTACTGATGGTAATCCATTACTTGGCGTCGATTTGGGAGGGAAGAGCACTAAAGTAGTTCTAGAGCTTTTGCAAGGTCTCGAACATCGGGGGCATTGTGTGGTGATGGATAATTTTTACAATTGTCCAGCATTAGCACGGTACCTCAAGAGTTTAGGCTTTGATTGCTTTGGAACTCTTCGTGTGAACCGTCGAAACGTTCCTAGTGCCATTGCAAAGGTTCCGAGGAAAGTGAGAGTGAGTGTGTTGATCTAAAGGATCAAAAGCTCTCCATGTATCCGTTAGAGCGAAAGAGATGCCTGAAATGGTATATGAAGATTTTCAAAAGGTTAATGAATGTGAGTGTGCATAATGCGTTTGTGCTGTACCGAAGTTCAATGGCTCGCAGAGATAAATTGGCTGAATCGCATCGTGAGTTTCGCTTTGAACTTGCAAGGTCTCAGATCAAACGGCATCGGCCCTGTTTGACAGAGATTAGCCAAGTTCCAGGGGATCTCATGAGGCTGAGGCGAGATATCGTACACGAGCCAATGTACACATCGGGCAGATCGAATAGAAAGCGATGTATGATATGTTATCGACAGAAGAAAACTAAATTGATTCATTCTCGGTGCGTTCAGTGCGATATATATCTTTGCTTTGAAGACTGCTGGAGAATTTGGCATTCTGCAGCAGAGCTTCCGGGCGAAGATCTTATAGAGCGGCCGAGACCGAAGCGCCGAGACTAATCATTTTAGGGCATGGTCGTGAAGCGTGGTTGTTTTATGAATGTGGTGTGGTGATCTGGGGCCTCTCGTGCGGGTCGCGTTTCGACGGGACGTCTAACCGTTGAACATATCTCGTTTATTACTGCTTCAGTTGCTGCTATTGGAGGCGTTACTACTATCGGGGACGAGACGATAGCCTAGTAACGCCTTCTGCGTTGGCATATTCATCGGGGACTGGTATCTTACGGGACAGATATCAGTCTCAGTTTGTGCATTGTAAATAATGTACGAATACTCATTATATGTAATGTACAAATACATTTGTAATTTTTGCTTTAGTCTGAGATTACGCATTGTGAAATTGTATATTTTTGAAAATAAAACCCATACAGGACAAAACCCCAATGTATATCCTAGCTGTTACAATAAAGTGTACCACCTTCAATATATCTATGTAAATGTACGAATACATTTGTTATTTTTGCTTTAGTCTGAGATTGCGCATAGTGAAATTGTATATTTTTGAAAATAAAACCCATAATACAGGACAAAACCCCAATGTTTATCCTAGCTGTTACAATAAAGTGTACCACCTTCAATATATCTATGTAAATGTACGAATACATTTGTTATTTTTGCTTTAGTCTGAGATTGAGTATTGTGAAATTGTATATTTTTGAAAGTAAAACCCATAATACAGGACAAAATCTCAATGTGTAAAGTGAACCTTATGACAAAATATATGTTTTTACATTTTTATTTTTATTCTTTTATTTTTTCATAACATAAATAAATTCCCTGAAAAGAAGTACATTTTATTCCAAATCATTCAAAGGCTTCTCTGAGAAAGGAAGGAAGATTGGTGGTTGATGCAGTTGTTAGTAAGTATATAACTGAACGAGCGACGACTTAGTGAGGGTCGTGGAAATCCACTGGATGCGAGACACAGAACCGGTCATTGTTGCGATGTTTGGGGTTAGGCCTTTATCCAGCAGTGGATGTCTTTCAGCTGAAATGATGATGATATGTATAAAGATCATCGTCTAGTTTTTTGAATGACGTAGGGATCCGATAAGAAAGGATTACTCAAAATTCTATCAAAAACGGGGGGGGGGGGGGGGGATTTGTGTGGAAACATATACTTTCCCGTGGTTGAAACCGCTGGTAAAAGCAAAAGTGCAGGTGAGGCTTGGGTCCCCATGGATGTTGAATGGGACCCCTATACACCCCGCTAGTCTATATTGGTATATAACTAACATATCAACGCAAATCCGAAAAACACATGAAATAGGAGTGTGACATTTCGCACAATTCCTTAGCACTGTTCTTTGTATGACGAAGGTATCCGATAAGAAAAGATTAATCTAAATTCTATCCCAAAGGGGGAGAAAAATTTTCATTTTCACTCAAAAATATAGGTACATAAAACATGCAATAATTAGCCACTCTGAGATAATAATACAAGACGTACAATGATTTAGTTTCACTATATCAGATCTTGACAAAATTTATACGAATCTACCTTGGGAGTATTTTGCTTTTCAAATATATCTTTTTTTATCCATACTAAATCGATTGAACTACTACTGGCTACTTTTACTTACCACAAAATCTAAATACCTTGATAAAAACATACTTACACGCGAACAACACCTACTATTCTGGTTCTAACGGTTTTATAAAATATAAATGAAAATAAAATAAAAAAACTTTTTTTGTAAAACAATATTACAAAAAAAGTTTATTTACACCACTAATAACACATTATAAAAATACAGTAAAAAATTTATAGTACATCGAAAATTTCTTCTCGTAACCTTTTTCTGGCAACAGTACACCGAGGTACCTATCTCGTCAGTGTTTACATTTTGCGCGCCAGTAATGGCGCGCCTTTTTGTTGAGTTGCGGAAAAAGTGATTGTGTCGTGTAATTATTATGTTTTGATGTGATATGAGTTATACTCTGTTTTTGCGCAAATGTATGGACTATCGTATTCAAGTGTTTTTATCGAGAATATAAATGTGTGTGGTTTTGGTGTAATGTGAGAAAGTTAAAGGTTTAAGAAATATTGCAAAATGCCAATTTATCTCGTCGCTACGAAGTCAGGTCAGTTTCATTTATTTATAATCTTACACAGTTCGATAGGAAAACTAATGGGCTTTCCGGGAAGGTATAATTTATTGCAAATAATTATCAATATAACCACGAAATTTGCGTTTTTCTCATGGTCAAACCAAAAAAAAAGAATAATCGAAAAATGCTCGACGCGTGAGGTATTTTGGTTCGCGAACGTTCGAGAGGATATTGTATCGAAATCTGATGATGATTCAAAATGAGCACAATAAAACCATCTTTAATTGTTTCGCATTTATTTCGTCTCTATGTCCTAAACTCATACATAATACGCAGATATTATAAGCAGTGAAGTCTTTTATTTAGTAATATTGGAAAACTTTATCTTTGGTATTTTTTTTAAGTACATAATATAATGTAAGCCAGTCAGCCCTTTGATTCATTCCAAAATTAATAGGATTTACTTCACTCTTTATCATCTATTTCTTTACCATTGTTTAGGTACCTTATTGGAAATTATAAGTTGCTAATTCCAAAAACTTAAAAACGTACCGACTATTATGTTTCTAGGTATTCGGCAACAACATGATCATTAGACAACAATGGTGCTAATTGTCACCCTAAGTTTGAACTCTTTTACTCAGATAACATTATATCTATTTAAGAGCGAGCTTTTTACCTGCGGCTCTAAGTCTTTAAGTCTTTGTTATTGTTCTTCAGCGACAAGGCGATGTAATTATGCAGGTCGTATAGTGCTATCTCTTTCTGTCCATTCGGTCTCTCGAACCGTATAAATACGCGAAAATTCTTGTCATTTTATACAGTCTTCTGTTGACCTTTAAAGTGCTTGGCTCGCTCGTGAGGGCAAACGAGCGAGACCAACAAAAAGCTTCTCCGCGCGCAGCAGAGCATCGCGCTACGGACAATAGTCGACGCCCCTCGCTTCGTGATGTCACGACGTCATCCAGCGGGACCTACAAGTTGAGAGCCTGGATTATTTCTGTGGCCGCCTGGCGTCGAACGTGTTCGTGCGTTCCAACGCCTCCAGCTGGTCAAATATTAAAAATATAGCGCCATGGCACGCGCGACCGCCCAATGTTAGGCGCCGCCTCCCCCGCGACTACTACTGCCGGACTAATCATTCACATAGACTCTAAAACACTACATACACTCGGTGCGCGCTGTGTGCTAATTTAATTTATGCATTGCGTGCGCCGAATCTCAGACAATTGCGACTCTACATTCGTGTAAACTCACGCACCAAGTTGCGCGGCGCAGACGCGCACTCGGTTGCATACATGGGCGGTGTTACACACTCAATACCGCCCACACACACACCCACACGACCCCTGAGTCTGGAGCGTGACCGGCTCGACCTGGACGCTTGACAGACGGGGGTCACTCACCAACATTGGGGAGCGTCAACAAAATCGGCATCCTTGTCGCTGGTCGTCACCCGCTGTGTCTCCCCCGGGCAACCTGGGGTCCCACCTGGCGGGGACTGACCGCCGGGGTGTCGCGAAGAAACGGCGCTATTATTTAAATAGCGTCGTGACGCTCGCACTGTACCATAGACGCCTATAGGCGCCCCAGTGAAGCACCCGTTGTTGCGGGCCCCAAACTCGTCTGCCGCGCCCCTCTAGAAGGACACGTGTTCACGTTGCTTTGAAAATGAGCAATGTTAACGTAGCTTTTACGCGAGTAAAACATACAAACTTAGCGATGGCATTTATGGAGTGTTTGATGGGTGGCGTGGGAGGAAAAATCACAGACGAGGAGTACGAGATACGTTTTCACACGAAAAATATCAAGAGCTGCCCTCAAAAACATTCGACTCCGATATGTTCCTGAATACATGGGAACTCACGAACGAAACAATTTATTGGAAGACCAAATTGACAAAAAAGCACGCGTAACGGTAGTTTGGTCTTTCAAAATCCAGCAAGGCATTTTGGTCCTTACTTGTATCTTACGAAGGAAAAGTTGGTTTTAAACTTTTTATGACTTTTTGATTAGGGAGATAAACGACGAGATAAAAATTTAAATTTGACAGTGACACCATTTTAAATTTTGTTGCGTCGTCGAAGAGGGGCTCGCACAATAAGATTTGATATATTATACTTATATTAGTTATATTACGGGCCATGCCGTTCGCCGCGTCATTTGTTGTGGGTCTGGTGCGAAAGATCGAGCCAATGAGTAAGTATCAATATCTTAATGAATAGTTCATGCATTAGGCACTTGAAAAAAGTATTATTTTAATTGTTTTGTTCATTTCAGGCCGGTGTATGAAAAATTAAACGGGCTGCTCCAGGCCCACGACGCGGCGAACTCGCTGCGCTTGATGGCGGAGTCGGTGGACGAGGTATATACCTACCATTATTGACTGCCACTTTTGTTAAATAATTCATTAGTATGTGGCTATTAGATTAATGATAATAATAATACACAGCGCATTTTTATGATCACTCGAAACACTACACATGTGCTACAATGTACTTTTATATAGAAGAAATACAATTTCATTATTTGTGTTACTTCGACAGATTCGGCGAATATTGCTCCCAATCGCCGACGTGCCAGAGCGCATGCGGCGATTGGAGGTAAACCTCCACCCGCTGCTGGTGCACAGGCCGGAAGACGGCGAGTACATGGAGATGCTGTGAGTAACTCGTAACTACACATTTTGCTTAGGAAACCAAAATAAACATAATTGTGTGTACAACAGGGTTATTTTTTGTACACAATAATAAATTTACTAGCAATCTAAAGCAAATCTTTCATCTTATCCAGCAAATTTATTCTACTCTCTAAAACCCTGCCTCTTGTCTGAAGGACTATAATGTAGTCTACTATTTTTACCCGAGAGCATCAAAAAAAGTTTATTACATTTCAGTTTTCAATGTATAGGCTCATGTTCAGTAGTTTTCATTCCTTTTTTTAAACGTCCCACCATTTTCTTTTTTGCAGTTCAAACGGTTCTCGGCCTGCACCAGTGGAAGTGCATCAGCCACCGACTCCCAGAGTGTGGCAGGCGTGGCTCCTCGAGCGTATTGATTATGGGGAGCCCTGGTGAATCGCTCCTGTACTAGCGACTCATCAGGGCTCCCCCAATAAACTATGAACTTTTCTCAAGTTTTTTCATTTTATTGCAATTACCCTTTGTATCTTATTTGAACTCATAGACATGCAAACATGATAACTTTCAACAGGTAAGGCTAATAATAATAGGTGAGTATAAACTAGACATAGATTTCAATAGTACAGTCTACAAAGAATGATCCTTTTTATGTTGGATTAGGTATGTATCTAGGAGTTAGGATTGCGTGTAAATATTTTTGGCCTGAGCCAATTTCTTCGTACTTTTCTTATACAGATTCGATCTAATCACAGAATTGTTGGTTCGTCATTTTACGTCCCTGCTCAGTAGGTAGGTATGCCCGACGACGGTATCTTGGAAGTCCTGAAGACTAACTGCGCAATGGACTACCTACTGTATTATTTTACTGTATTTAAATACGTCGTTGCTATTCAAAGAATATTAAAATTACATGTTCAAATAAAACAATTCACTTAAAACTAGGCAGTACGGTTTTATGACTATTGCCTGATATTGAATGTTCATAAACTAAAAAAATTGAAAGAGGTTAGTTATCGTACACTCTGCTCATAGACTGATATACTTAGTTTTGAACTTTTGATTGACATTTGAAACGACATGGAATTTGGATTTTTTTAAGTATTACATTTTTTATAACTACAAATACAAAAGTTTAGTTGTAATATGTTTATTATGAGTGTGTGTATATCTAAGTACTTTTCTTTGAAGTTATTATTGCCAAAGTAGATAATTACTAAACCAGTAGGCCCGATTATATCTTTATAACTTTTTGTTAGGCAAGATGAGGATACAAATCCCAGCGATTGGGTCCCGGAAGGCGGCGCCGGGGGTAGCGGCAAGCCCGGGGGGAGCAGCGGCGAGCCCGGGGGAACCAGCGGCGAGCCCGCGGAGAAAAGCGGCATTGCGGGTCGCCATTCGATGGCGGTTTTGCTGCAGGCGGCAAAAGAGACAGCCCTTATAAATAAGCGACCCGCGAAACGACCGTGCTTCGTGCGGGTAAAAAATCAAAACATTAATAAATTTTATTATATAAAGCTTGATTTTTTATTGCACGCTCACAAATATATGTAAATAATTAGCTTCCTAAAGACACGACTCGGAAAACTAGTTGCGGTGGGTATCACCACGATCAAAGATTATTATGGAATAATATTCGTTCTCGGTAACGTATTACTTCAGTAATAACCCAATAGCGTTCGTAACAAGTGAAATAACATGTGTGTAGACAACCTTACCGATCTTTATTTTACAATGTTTTTGATACAATAGAAATGCACAATGAACGCACAGGTGCGTCGCGCGGCACGCGAAGAAAGAAAAAAAATGTATGGACGCACATATGCGTCGTAAGCACATGGTAAAAGTCCGAAAAACGCGCAGGCGCGTTGTCCGCACTGAATGTGCAAAACGGAAATTCTTGGAGAGCTTTCTAGTTTAAAAAGGGCAAGTGTTTAAAATAATTTTCAAATCCACTAGTAATTTATTAAATATTTTTACAACTTGTAATGAGGGCTCTATGCATAACAATTTTAAAATTAGGTACAACTTTATTTCTGAACTCATTTCAACTACGACAGCTTGCCATGGATATTTTCTCGTCGACTAGTATTCATGGATATATTTTTGTAAATCAACTAACAACACAGGTATGTACAAAAAGGGCAATGTTAGAACCTTTAAACGCTAAAATGAGATCGACAGCTTTCTCTTTGTCAAATGGCATTGGCTTTTCTAAGGAATGAAGATCCACTAAAAATTATAACCGTGTTTTTTCTCCAGAACTGTATATTGTATCGAAATCTGATGATGATTCAAAATGAGCACAATAAAACCATCTTTAATTGTTTCGCATTTATTTCGTCTCTATGTCCTCAACTCATACATATGTTGGAAAACTTTATCTTTGGTATTTTTTTTAAAGTACATAATATAATGTAAGCCAGACAGCCCTTTGATTCATTCCAAAATTAATAGGATTTACTTCTCTCTTTATCATCTGTTTCTTTACCATTGTTTAGGTACCTTATTGGAAATTATAAGTTGCTAATTCCAAAAACTTAAAAACGTACCGACTATTATGTTTCTAGGTATTCGGCAACAACATGATCATTAGACAACAATGGTGCTAATTGTCACCCTAAGTTTGAACTCTTTTACTCAGATAACATTATATCCATTTAAGAGCGAGCTTTTTACCTGCGGCTCTAAGTCTTTAAGTCTTTGTTATTGTGCTTTAGCGACAAGGCGATGTAATTATGCAGGTCGTATAGTGCTATCTCTTTCTGTCCATTCGGTCTCTCGAACCGTATAAATACGCGAAAATTCTTGTCATTTTATACAGTCTTCTGTTGACCTTTAAAGTGCTTGGCTTGCCCTCACGAGCGAGACCAACAAAAGGCTTCTCCGCGCGCAGCAGAGCATCGCGCTACGGAGGATAGTCGACGCCCCTCGCTTCGTGATGTCACGACGTCATCCAGCGAGACCTACAAGTTGAGAACCTGGATTAATTCTGTGGCCGCCTGGCGTCGAACATGTTCATGCGTTCCGACGCCTCCAGCTGGTCAAATATTAAAAATATAGCGCCATGGCACGCGCGACCGCCCGATGTTAGGCGCCGCCTCCCCCGCGACTACTACTGCCGGACTGTAAATCATTCACATAGACTCTAAAACACTACATACACTCGGTGCGCGCTGTGTGCTAATTTAATTTATGCATTGCGTGCGCCGAATCTCAGACAATTGCGACTCTACACTACACTACATTCGTGTAAACTCACGCACCAAGTTGCGCGGCG
Organism: Mythimna pallens; assembly: GCA_961205895.1. Classification (NCBI taxonomy): domain Eukaryota; kingdom Metazoa; phylum Arthropoda; class Insecta; order Lepidoptera; family Noctuidae; genus Mythimna; species Mythimna pallens. Next base: position 3,063,288 of record OY540851.1, on the reverse strand, counting down.
CAGACGCGCACTCGGTTGCATACACGACCCCTGAGTCTGGAGCGTGACCGGCTCGACCTAGAAGCTTGACAGACGGGGGTCACTCACCAACATTGGGGAGCGTCAACAAAATCGGCATCCTTGTCGCTGGTCGTCACCCGCTGTGTCTCCCCCGGGCAACCTGGGGTCCCACCTGGCGGGGACTGACCGCCGGGGTGTCGCGAAGAAACGGCGCTATTATTTAAATAGCGTCGTGACGCTCGCACTGTACCATAGACGCCTATAGGCGCCCCAGTGAAGCACCCGTTGTTGCGGGCCCCAAACTCGTCTGCCGCGCCCCTCTGGAGGGACATGTGTTCACGTTGCTTTGAAAATGAGCAATGTTAACGTAGCTTTTACGCGAGTAAAACATACTAACTTAGCGATGGCATTTATGGAGTGTTTGATGGGTGGCGTGGGAGGAAAAATCACAGACGAGGAGTACGAGATACGTTTTCACACGAAAACTATCAAGAGCTGCCCTCAAAAACATTCGACTCCGATATATTCCTGAATACATGGGAACTCACGAACGAAATAATTTATTGGAAGACCAAATATCGAAAATACCAGGACATCTTGTCTCAGGAGCAATGGAAATCATGCGAAAGACAAGAAAAACAAGTGAAAGACGAAGTCAAGAAGCACAAAACAATCTTGAAGAATTTAGACATGATGAGACGGATGTTCGTTGTTTCGGATGATGAAAAATATTTCTCGCAGTCGATTGATCCGGGCGTGTTAAAGCCATTGTGAATTATCTCAAAGCAAATCAAAGTGATGATGAAATTTTTTATATTCTGGTAAGACGATATCGCGGTCAGAAAAACGAATTTGACCAAATATTTTATCTTATATACGCAACATGGTCGTTGTACGGAGAGTTCAGAATACGGCCGTCACGTCGTAGTAGTGCAAGTGCAAGTGAAAGATTCTTTTTGAATAATGACTTTCATTTCCTTTTGTGTGTTATTGCAACATTATATGTAACAATTTAGGTTATGTAGTACACTGTAAGCATACTATTGTAAATTAATAAATAAATAATTTTATGATAATCTTTATTCTTTTATTTACGTAACACTTTTCCTGTAACATTTCTGATATATATTTAGAAAGGAATGATTTGTTATGCTTTTTTCGGCGCGGGTACATAGTTGCAATAGTTCGCACGGAAAATGTCGCTCTATCGAAATTCTATAATTTTAATTAACTTAATATACACAATTTTATGATTGATAATCTTTAACTTTTGTCTTAATTTTCTTTCTTTATCTTAACTTTTGTATGTAGACCACATACATACGCTTCGGCAGGTTATACAGAAGACAGAGGAGTATAACTTGCCTCTATGGTTAGCGTTCGTGGACTACGAAAAAGCTTTTGATTCGATCGAGACTTGGGCTGTACTGCAGTCTCTCCAACGGTGCCAGATTGACTATCGGTACATCGAAGTGCTGAAGTGTTAAGTATGTGTGCGTGTGCCTACGCACTTCTAAGTAAGGTTACAAATAAACGTCAGTGCGTTACTAGCAAGCCGTTGTTTCACTCGTCTGTCCTCGTACTTATCATTGGCGACGAGTAGTATTTACCCACGTAAATAAAAAGTAAAAATGTCCGGTACAGTTTTTGGCATTTTATCGGTGTTTGATCACAATGTGCAGTCTTGGGAGACCTACAAGTGCCGCATTAAGCAATGGTTTGTGGCAAATGACATCACGGGGACGAGCGATCCGGCGGGAACAAAGCGACGAGCTATCTTGCTGAGCGCACTCGCGGATGGCACACATAAGCTGGCAGCGGATCTCGCGTTGCCAAAGCAGCTGCAGGACGTACCTTTCGACGACGTGCTTAGGCTGTTGGACGAGCATTTTACCCCTAAACGGTGTGGATTCGGGGAGCGTAGCAAGTTTTACGAAGCTATGCAACAAGAAGGGGAGACGTATGCACAATGGGCCGCAAGATTGCGCGGGCTGACAGCGCACTGCGGGTTCTCGAACGTGGAAGAAGCGCTACGGGACAAATTTGTCATGGGGATGTTGCCGGGATCTGACAGAGAGAAGCTCTTCGCAAAAGATCTGGCAGGCCTGACATTGAGCAAGGCAATGGAGTTAGCGGAGAATGCGCGGAGCGCTCGAGCAGCAGCGGGTGCCGGGATGCAGTCCGCGTCGCGCGAATTGTTCAAGATCGCGCAGGCTCCGGAATCAGTGACTCCACCGCAGCGGAAGGCTGCACCTAGTGCAGGGGTCAAAGTGCAGTGTCAGGTGTGCGGTTATCATAACCATGAGACATCGCAGTGTCGGTTCGCAAAGGCGAAATGTAGGAAATGTAATGCTACGGGGCATTTACGTAAGATGTGCACAAAAATAAATTATGTCGAATCAAAAGCTGAGGATGAAAGCGACGACGGTAAGTGTTTTAATATTCGGTCAGTTAAAGGGGAACCGATGACGGAAACGGTTACGGTCTCAGGGATCGAATTAAAATTCGAGATAGATAGCGGCTCGGCCGTAACTGCGATTTCTGAAGGTACATACAAAAAACATTTTAGCAATGTACCATTGTCGGCGACTAGTAAACGGTTGTTTTCATATACGGGTGATAAAATCCCCTGTGTGGGAATCGCGCAGTTACAAGTAACTTATGCGAAAACAACGCACTCGCTGTGTGTTTACGTCGTGCGAGACGGTGGGCCGCCGATACTGGGTCGCGATTTTATTTCAAAGTTTAAGTTAGAATTGTTAATGCCAATACAATATTGTAAACAATAGGATGAAAATAAATTGGTTGATACATTGCAACGTCGCTATCCTTCGGTGTTTTCGGATAAGTTAGGGTTATTCAATAAATTTAAAGTGAAATTACAAGTGAAGGAAGACGCGAAACCAGTTTTTGTACGGGCCAGACCGATAGCTTTCGCTTTGAAAGATAAAGTAGACAAAGAAATAGATCGTTTATTAGGGTTAGGCATTTTGAAACCCGTGGATCACGCGCGGTATGCGTCGCCAATCGTGCCCGTATTGAAGCAAAATGGATCTATACGTATATGCGCTGATTTTTCTACCGGTGTAAACAAACAGTTAGTTATCGATCAGTATCCTTTGCCAACGGTAACTGAACTCTTTGCTAAGTTATATGGGGGTCAGCAGTTTACTAAATTAGACTTGTCAAATGCTTACAATCAGTTTATGTTGGACGATGAGTCACAAGAATTAACTTGCATAAACACACACAGGGGAATTTATAAACAAACGCGCCTTTGTTTTGGTATAGCGAGCGCGCCGGCCGTGTTCCAGCGCGCCGGCCGTGTTCCAGCGCGCGATGGAGGGCGTGCTGGGTGGCGTGCCCGGCACACTTTGCTTGCTCGACGATATTTTAGTAACCGGTAAAACGAGATCGGAGCACTTAGATAGATTACACCTAGTGCTGCTAAAATTACAAGAGGCGGGACTTACCTTACAAAAAGATAAGTGTGTGTTTTTCAGTGATGAGGTTAATTATTTAGGGTACGTGATAAATAAAGATGGACTTCATAAATCACCGCAAAAAATTAAAGCCATGACGGAGGCACCGGTGCCAACTAATATTAATCAATTACAGTCATTTTTGGGGCTGGTTAATTATTATAGGAACTTTGTCCCAAACGCCTCTTCGATTTTATGCCCTTTGTATAAGTTGTTGAGAAGGGGTACTAAGTGGTGTTGGACACGGGAGCATGAAGAAGCGTTTATGACAATTAAAAAAAGTTTAGCGTCAGATCAAGTATTAACTCACTTTAACCCAGATGCAACTATAATTCTAACGGTTGATGCATCACCGTTAGGCCTTTCTGCAATATTATCACAATTAGAACCCGATGGGTCGGAGAGGCCGATCTCATTTGCGTCGCGAACTCTTAGTACAGCTGAGAAAAGTTACTCGCAAATACAAAAGGAAGCGACCGCGATTATTTTTGGGGTAAGGCGGTTCCACCAATATTTATATGGCAGGGCGGTTCCGTTCATTCTCCGGACCAATCATAAACCGTTATTGTCAATTTTTGGACCGCATCGTGGTATACCAGAAGTTTCAGCGAACAGACTACAGAGATACGCATTATTTCTGAGCGGTTATAATTATAAAATCGAATATGTTCGTAGCGCAAATAACAGCGCGGATTTCCTATCTCGCGCTTGCCTACCTGAGGGGGCAGGTACGGAAGGGGGCGTGCGGGGCATAGATTCAACGATGCCAGATCTCGATCGTGCCTCATACATTAATTTCGTGGTAGAGGGCAGTCTACCTGTAACCGTGAACTTATTACGCGAGGCGACAAATACAGATGTGACCTTGCGCAGGGTGGTACATTTTGTGTTGAATGGATGGCCGAGGAAAATAGATGATGAGGCGATTAAGCCGTATCATGCGTGTAGGATGCAATTGTCTTATGAAAAAGGGTGTGTTATGAGAGGGCACAAGGTTGTAGTTCCGGAAACATTACAAGAAAAAATTTTAATGGAACTGCACCAATCCCATTTAGGAATTGTAAAGACAAAGGCGGAGGCGCGAGCACGTGTGTGGTTCCCGGGGTTAGATGCGGCGTTAGAGCGGATGATAGGAGCATGTGACGTGTGCATGCAACTACGGCCATCACCGGCGCGGGCGCCGATTGCGCACTGGGAATATCCGTCAACACCCTTTTACCGGGTACATATTGATTTTCTAGGGCCTATTAACGGTAACACCTTTTTAGTAGTAGTAGATGCGTATACCAAGTGGGTCGAGGTTTATAATATGAAGTGCAGTACGTCAACTTCAGCGACAATTGACAAATTATACGAGTTCATGTCAAGATTTGGTATCCCGCATACACTAGTCAGCGACAATGGTACATCATTCACGTCATATGAATTTGAGGCTTTTTGTAGGGTGAACGGAATTTCACACGTGACTTCACCGACATACCACGCGGCCAGCAATGGGCAGGCAGAAAGCTACGTAAAGATAGTGAAAAAGGGTATCAAAACAAGCTTGCTTACTGGTAATGGAGCACGAAATTCAAATAATTTACTTTTGAAGTACTTGTTTGACTACAGAAATTCCGTTCACACAACAACCGGGTCTTCACCCGCTGAGCTGGTCTATGGTCGGAAGCTTAGAACGCGTCTAGATCTAATTAAACCAAAATCGCCGTCGCCATTATCCTCGGCTCTTGCTAACTTGGTTAAACATAAACAGTGTTTGCAAAGTAAGACGGGTGGACATAATACACAAGAATTTGCCCCCGGAGACAAAGTTTATTATAAAAATCAAACAATTAATGGTAAATACACTTGGTGCAAAGGAACAGTGATAAAAAAAATTGGCAAAGTATTGTATTTAATCAGAGACGAAATTACTTCAATTACTCAAAGAAAACATAAAAATCAAATTATGCTGTATAAAGGTGACGATTGCAAAAACAGAAGAGACATAATAGACCTAGAGGAGCTAAGTGGTGACCCAACGTCAGAAACGCAAGTTTCGCAAGCAATGTCGCAAACGGACACTGGTGAAGGGGGTGAGCACACAACAAGGGCAACAGATTGTATGAACCAGACAAGAGCGGACACTGCTCCAAGTTTACCCCTAGATACGCATTCACAGTCTGTATCATCAGACCAAGCCGAGGAAGAGGAGGAGGAATTCGAGGAGGCATTGCCTGGTTCTCCTAGCTCTGGTCAAACAGGAGAAGCGTCACCGCAACAGCAGGCAGGTGAGCCAGCGGCCACAACACGGTCTAGACGCAATCGGCCTAAAATCAACTACAAATTATTCTATTAGTATGTATGTTTAGCTTTAGGTTTGCGTAGCTTAATTATTAGATAGTATGACTAAGCTAAGGGGAGGAGTGTTAAGTATGTGTGCGTGTGCCTACGCACCTCTAAGTAAGGTCACAAATAAACGTCAGTGCGTTACTAGCAAGCCGTTGAAATACCCAGCGGTGGGGAATTTGAGGATGCGACGGAAGGGCGAACTAGTCCTAGCTCGGCAGAAGAGGCGCCGAGCTCGGGGCCGATAGGGGTCGCCCTTGCGAATAATAGGAAGGTGTCGGAACGACGCAAGGCGGAGCGCGCTCAAGCGAAAAGAGAGAGGGAGGAGAGGGGAGTCGGGAAAGCCAAGGAATGTCGCCAGATAATCCGACGACATGTGGAGGCAATAGGCAATGCTGTACCCGCACTCCTTTCTGAGTTAAACGCGGGGCATCTTCTATCTAGTGACTCGGATACAACGGACAATGGGGGAGGCAGTTCACCACCCATACAGTCTCTAGCCATAAAGGAGGAGACGGTGAGATCAGCCCAGGAGCAGGTACATAGAGAGGTAATGCCAGTACCTGCAGTAACAAACCAGGGTCAGAAGCAGGCGAGGGAGCGTCCATTACCGGAGGAGGAAAAACCTGAATGGGAGGGATCAGTGGCTGAAGCAGCCCGCGATGTTGTCGATTCAACAGTCCGACAGTATAGTACCATGTCTTTGTCTGTGCGTGAGCTACAACTGGGCACTTTGAGAGGTTTATCAGAGGGTAGTTACTACAACCTCTTAAGCACAGTACCTCCCAGCTTTGGTGCAGAAGCAGACTATGAATCGGGGTTAGACGGGCAGGAGGGGGAGCGAAAGAAGGGGGATACCCAACAGGAGCAAGCTAAACCGGGCATGTGGACAACCAAAAAAGACAGACAACCAGGAGAGGAGGGACAAACTTCTTCACCGAAGTTGAAGCAGAAGAAAAGGACATCTGCTAAGGCCGAGATTCTAGCGAAGAGAATTGCTGGAACGAAGGAACAGTTTACAAGGGTGAGAGGCTTTGTAGCTAACGGGAATATTGATCAAAAATTCTGTGCTGCAGTATGCGCCCGATTGTTGTCCAGAGTATCTTTAGACAGTTTTAGACGGTCGGGGGGAGAAGCAAAGGAGAGTCGTTTGCTCTATGAAAATTTAAAGATATGGGCCTTGAAAATCGACCCGGAGGTAGAGAAGAAGAGGGGCGCTTCGGCGTTGGATACTGCCGACGAAGACAGGAAAGTCGGCGAATTGCGAAACCTGCAAGGACGCTCGAGTACAGAAGCCTTAGCGGACCTGGGGAGAGCAGCGAGTGGTGTACAGGCAGAGCAGATGCTTCGGATCGGCGGGGAGGCCCTTATTCTAAACGGGCCTTGTGCCTCCCTCCTCGCCGAGAAGAAGGTCTGTGCCTTCTGTCTTGCCGCTGAGCTGCTTAACACACAGGTTGTTGATGTAGACATCAGTAGAGAGAGAAAAGGGGAAGCGCAACCCTTTGAACTGGTGCGCAATTTAATACTGGCGGGGAGTAATGGTGCGGGTTTAGCAATGGCCCGTGCACATAACAAAGAGATGCATGCTAAGAACGGCAACATACACATGATCCACGCTTCAACAGCACCGCGGGTAGATGTTATTGCAACAGCTGTTAATAAGGCTAGTCAGCCGATTAAACACCGACACGTGACCAGACAGCCTGAGGTTGCAAGGCAGAGAAGCATACAGGAAGAGGTACCATTGCTTACTTACGGTATGACCACATCCGCAGGGGTAAATGGTTTGTGGCAAATGACATCACGGGGACGAGCGATCCGGCGGGAACAAAGCGACGAGCTATCTTGCTGAGCGCACTCGCGGATGGCACACATAAGCTGGCAGCGGATCTCGCGTTGCCAAAGCAGCTGCAGGACGTACCTTTCGACGACGTGCTTAGGCTGTTGGACGAGCATTTTACCCCTAAACGGTGTGGATTCGGGGAGCGTAGCAAGTTTTACGAAGCTATGCAACAAGAAGGGGAGACGTATGCACAATGGGCCGCAAGATTGCGCGGGCTGACAGCGCACTGCGGGTTCTCGAACGTGGAAGAAGCGCTACGGGACAAATTTGTCATGGGGATGTTGCCGGGATCTGACAGAGAGAAGCTCTTCGCAAAAGATCTGGCAGGCCTGACATTGAGCAAGGCAATGGAGTTAGCGGAGAATGCGCGGAGCGCTCGAGCAGCAGCGGGTGCCGGGATGCAGTCCGCGTCGCGCGAATTGTTCAAGATCGCACAGGCTCCGGAATCAGTGACTCCACCGCAGCGGAAGGCTGCACCTAGTGCAGGGGTCAAAGTGCAGTGTCAGGTGTGCGGTTATCATAACCATGAGACATCGCAGTGTCGGTTCGCAAAGGCGAAATGTAGGAAATGTAATGCTACGGGGCATTTACGTAAGATGTGCACAAAAATAAATTATGTCGAATCAAAAGCTGAGGATGAAAGCGACGACGGTAAGTGTTTTAATATTCGGTCAGTTAAAGGGGAACCGATGACGGAAACGGTTACGGTCTCAGGGATCGAATTAAAATTCGAGATAGATAGCGGCTCGGCCGTAACTGCGATTTCTGAAGGTACATACAAAAAACATTTTAGCAATGTACCATTGTCGGCGACTAGTAAACGGTTGTTTTCATATACGGGTGATAAAATCCCCTGTGTGGGAATCGCGCAGTTACAAGTAACTTATGCGAAAACAACGCACTCGCTGTGTGTTTACGTCGTGCGAGACGGTGGGCCGCCGATACTGGGTCGCGATTTTATTTCAAAGTTTAAGTTAGAATTGTTAATGCCAATACAATATTGTAAACAATAGGATGAAAATAAATTGGTTGATACATTGCAACGTCGCTATCCTTCGGTGTTTTCGGATAAGTTAGGGTTATTCAATAAATTTAAAGTGAAATTACAAGTGAAGGAAGACGCGAAACCAGTTTTTGTACGGGCCAGACCGATAGCTTTCGCTTTGAAAGATAAAGTAGACAAAGAAATAGATCGTTTATTAGGGTTAGGCATTTTGAAACCCGTGGATCACGCGCGGTATGCGTCGCCAATCGTGCCCGTATTGAAGCAAAATGGATCTATACGTATATGCGCTGATTTTTCTACCGGTGTAAACAAACAGTTAGTTATCGATCAGTATCCTTTGCCAACGGTAACTGAACTCTTTGCTAAGTTATATGGGGGTCAGCAGTTTACTAAATTAGACTTGTCAAATGCTTACAATCAGTTTATGTTGGACGATGAGTCACAAGAATTAACTTGCATAAACACACACAGGGGAATTTATAAACAAACGCGCCTTTGTTTTGGTATAGCGAGCGCGCCGGCCGTGTTCCAGCGCGCCGGCCGTGTTCCAGCGCGCGATGGAGGGCGTGCTGGGTGGCGTGCCCGGCACACTTTGCTTGCTCGACGATATTTTAGTAACCGGTAAAACGAGATCGGAGCACTTAGATAGATTACACCTAGTGCTGCTAAAATTACAAGAGGCGGGACTTACCTTACAAAAAGATAAGTGTGTGTTTTTCAGTGATGAGGTTAATTATTTAGGGTACGTGATAAATAAAGATGGACTTCATAAATCACCGCAAAAAATTAAAGCCATGACGGAGGCACCGGTGCCAACTAATATTAATCAATTACAGTCATTTTTGGGGCTGGTTAATTATTATAGGAACTTTGTCCCAAACGCCTCTTCGATTTTATGCCCTTTGTATAAGTTGTTGAGAAGGGGTACTAAGTGGTGTTGGACACGGGAGCATGAAGAAGCGTTTATGACAATTAAAAAAAGTTTAGCGTCAGATCAAGTATTAACTCACTTTAACCCAGATGCAACTATAATTCTAACGGTTGATGCATCACCGTTAGGCCTTTCTGCAATATTATCACAATTAGAACCCGATGGGTCGGAGAGGCCGATCTCATTTGCGTCGCGAACTCTTAGTACAGCTGAGAAAAGTTACTCGCAAATACAAAAGGAAGCGACCGCGATTATTTTTGGGGTAAGGCGGTTCCACCAATATTTATATGGCAGGGCGGTTCCGTTCATTCTCCGGACCAATCATAAACCGTTATTGTCAATTTTTGGACCGCATCGTGGTATACCAGAAGTTTCAGCGAACAGACTACAGAGATACGCATTATTTCTGAGCGGTTATAATTATAAAATCGAATATGTTCGTAGCGCAAATAACAGCGCGGATTTCCTATCTCGCGCTTGCCTACCTGAGGGGGCAGGTACGGAAGGGGGCGTGCGGGGCATAGATTCAACGATGCCAGATCTCGATCGTGCCTCATACATTAATTTCGTGGTAGAGGGCAGTCTACCTGTAACCGTGAACTTATTACGCGAGGCGACAAATACAGATGTGACCTTGCGCAGGGTGGTACATTTTGTGTTGAATGGATGGCCGAGGAAAATAGATGATGAGGCGATTAAGCCGTATCATGCGTGTAGGATGCAATTGTCTTATGAAAAAGGGTGTGTTATGAGAGGGCACAAGGTTGTAGTTCCGGAAACATTACAAGAAAAAATTTTAATGGAACTGCACCAATCCCATTTAGGAATTGTAAAGACAAAGGCGGAGGCGCGAGCACGTGTGTGGTTCCCGGGGTTAGATGCGGCGTTAGAGCGGATGATAGGAGCATGTGACGTGTGCATGCAACTACGGCCATCACCGGCGCGGGCGCCGATTGCGCACTGGGAATATCCGTCAACACCCTTTTACCGGGTACATATTGATTTTCTAGGGCCTATTAACGGTAACACCTTTTTAGTAGTAGTAGATGCGTATACCAAGTGGGTCGAGGTTTATAATATGAAGTGCAGTACGTCAACTTCAGCGACAATTGACAAATTATACGAGTTCATGTCAAGATTTGGTATCCCGCATACACTAGTCAGCGACAATGGTACATCTTTCACGTCATATGAATTTGAGGCTTTTTGTAGGGTGAACGGAATTTCACACGTGACTTCACCGACATACCACGCGGCCAGCAATGGGCAGGCAGAAAGCTACGTGAAGATAGTGAAAAAGGGTATCAAAACAAGCTTGCTTACTGGTAATGGAGCACGAAATTCAAATAATTTACTTTTGAAGTACTTGTTTGACTACAGAAATTCCGTTCACACAACAACCGGGTCTTCACCCGCTGAGCTGGTCTATGGTCGGAAGCTTAGAGCGCGTCTAGATCTAATTAAACCAAAATCGCCGTCGCCATTATCCTCGGCTCTTGCTAACTTGGTTAAACATAAACAGTGTTTGCAAAGTAAGACGGGTGGACATAATACACAAGAATTTGCCCCCGGAGACAAAGTTTATTATAAAAATCAAACAATTAATGGTAAATACACTTGGTGCAAAGGAACAGTGATAAAAAAAATTGGCAAAGTATTGTATTTAATCAGAGACGAAATTACTTCAATTACTCAAAGAAAACATAAAAATCAAATTATGCTGTATAAAGGTGACGATTGCAAAAACAGAAGAGACATAGATATAGACCTAGAGGAGCAAAGTGGTGACCCAACGTCAGAAACGCAAGTTTCGCAAGCAATGTCGCAAACGGACACTGGTGAAGGGGGTGAGCACACAACAAGGGCAACAGATTGTATGAACCAGACAAGAGCGGACACTGCTCCAAGTTTACCCCTAGATACGCACTCACAGTCTGTATCATCAGACCAAGCCGAGGAAGAGGAGGAGGAATTCGAGGAGGCATTGCCTGGTTCTCCTAGCTCTGGTCAAACAGGAGAAGCGTCACCGCAACAGCAGGCAGGTGAGCCAGCGGCCACAACACGGTCTAGACGCAATCAGCCTAAAATCAACTACAAATTATTCTATTAGTATGTATGTTTAGCTTTAGGTTTGCGTAGCTTAATTATTAGATAGTATGACTAAGCTAAGGGGAGGAGTGTTAAGTATGTGTGCGTGTGCCTACGCACCTCTAAGTAAGGTCACAAATAAACGTCAGTGCGTTACTAGCAAGCCGTTGAAATACCCAGCGGTGGGGAATTTGAGGATGCGACGGAAGGGCGAACTAGTCCTAGCTCGGCAGAAGAGGCGCCGAGCTCGGGGCCGATAGGGGTCGCCCTTGCGAATAATAGGAAGGTGTCGGAACGACGCAAGGCGGAGCGCGCTCAAGCGAAAAGAGAGAGGGAGGAGAGGGGAGTCGGGAAAGCCAAGGAATGTCGCCAGATAATCCGACGACATGTGGAGGCAATAGGCAATGCTGTACCCGCACTCCTTTCTGAGTTAAACGCGGGGCATCTTCTATCTAGTGACTCGGATACAACGGACAATGGGGGAGGCAGTTCACCACCCATACAGTCTCTAGCCATAAAGGAGGAGACGGTGAGATCAGCCCAGGAGCAGGTACATAGAGAGGTAATGCCAGTACCTGCAGTAACAAACCAGGGTCAGAAGCAGGCGAGGGAGCGTCCATTACCGGAGGAGGAAAAACCTGAATGGGAGGGATCAGTGGCTGAAGCAGCCCGCGATGTTGTCGATTCAACAGTCCGACAGTATAGTACCATGTCTTTGTCTGTGCGTGAGCTACAACTGGGCACTTTGAGAGGTTTATCAGAGGGTAGTTACTACAACCTCTTAAGCACAGTACCTCCCAGCTTTGGTGCAGAAGCAGACTATGAATCGGGGTTAGACGGGCAGGAGGGGGAGCGAAAGAAGGGGGATACCCAACAGGAGCAAGCTAAACCGGGCATGTGGACAACCAAAAAAGACAGACAACCAGGAGAGGAGGGACAAACTTCTTCACCGAAGTTGAAGCAGAAGAAAAGGACATCTGCTAAGGCCGAGATTCTAGCGAAGAGAATTGCTGGAACGAAGGAACAGTTTACAAGGGTGAGAGGCTTTGTAGCTAACGGGAATATTGATCAAAAATTCTGTGCTGCAGTATGCGCCCGATTGTTGTCCAGAGTATCTTTAGACAGTTTTAGACGGTCGGGGGGAGAAGCAAAGGAGAGTCGTTTGCTCTATGAAAATTTAAAGATATGGGCCTTGAAAATCGACCCGGAGGTAGAGAAGAAGAGGGGCGCTTCGGCGTTGGATACTGCCGACGAAGACAGGAAAGTCGGCGAATTGCGAAACCTGCAAGGACGCTCGAGTACAGAAGCCTTAGCGGACCTGGGGAGAGCAGCGAGTGGTGTACAGGCAGAGCAGATGCTTCGGATCGGCGGGGAGGCCCTTATTCTAAACGGGCCTTGTGCCTCCCTCCTCGCCGAGAAGAAGGTCTGTGCCTTCTGTCTTGCCGCTGAGCTGCTTAACACACAGGTTGTTGATGTAGACATCAGTAGAGAGAGAAAAGGGGAAGCGCAACCCTTTGAACTGGTGCGCAATTTAATACTGGCGGGGAGTAATGGTGCGGGTTTAGCAATGGCCCGTGCACATAACAAAGAGATGCATGCTAAGAACGGCAACATACACATGATCCACGCTTCAACAGCACCGCGGGTAGATGTTATTGCAACAGCTGTTAATAAGGCTAGTCAGCCGATTAAACACCGACACGTGACCAGACAGCCTGAGGTTGCAAGGCAGAGAAGCATACAGGAAGAGGTACCATTGCTTACTTACGGTATGACCACATCCGCAGGGGTAAATGGTTTGTGGCAAATGACATCACGGGGACGAGCGATCCGGCGGGAACAAAGCGACGAGCTATCTTGCTGAGCGCACTCGCGGATGGCACACATAAGCTGGCAGCGGATCTCGCGTTGCCAAAGCAGCTGCAGGACGTACCTTTCGACGACGTGCTTAGGCTGTTGGACGAGCATTTTACCCCTAAACGGTGTGGATTCGGGGAGCGTAGCAAGTTTTACGAAGCTATGCAACAAGAAGGGGAGACGTATGCACAATGGGCCGCAAGATTGCGCGGGCTGACAGCGCACTGCGGGTTCTCGAACGTGGAAGAAGCGCTACGGGACAAATTTGTCATGGGGATGTTGCCGGGATCTGACAGAGAGAAGCTCTTCGCAAAAGATCTGGCAGGCCTGACATTGAGCAAGGCAATGGAGTTAGCGGAGAATGCGCGGAGCGCTCGAGCAGCAGCGGGTGCCGGGATGCAGTCCGCGTCGCGCGAATTGTTCAAGATCGCACAGGCTCCGGAATCAGTGACTCCACCGCAGCGGAAGGCTGCACCTAGTGCAGGGGTCAAAGTGCAGTGTCAGGTGTGCGGTTATCATAACCATGAGACATCGCAGTGTCGGTTCGCAAAGGCGAAATGTAGGAAATGTAATGCTACGGGGCATTTACGTAAGATGTGCACAAAAATAAATTATGTCGAATCAAAAGCTGAGGATGAAAGCGACGACGGTAAGTGTTTTAATATTCGGTCAGTTAAAGGGGAACCGATGACGGAACCGATGACGGAAACGGTTACGGTCTCAGGGATCGAATTAAAATTCGAGATAGATAGCGGCTCGGCCGTAACTGCGATTTCTGAAGGTACATACAAAAAACATTTTAGCAATGTACCATTGTCGGCGACTAGTAAACGGTTGTTTTCATATACGGGTGATAAAATCCCCTGTGTGGGAATCGCGCAGTTACAAGTAACTTATGCGAAAACAACGCACTCGCTGTGTGTTTACGTCGTGCGAGACGGTGGGCCGCCGATACTGGGTCGCGATTTTATTTCAAAGTTTAAGTTAGAATTGTTAATGCCAATACAATATTGTAAACAATAGGATGAAAATAAATTGGTTGATACATTGCAACGTCGCTATCCTTCGGTGTTTTCGGATAAGTTAGGGTTATTCAATAAATTTAAAGTGAAATTACAAGTGAAGGAAGACGCGAAACCAGTTTTTGTACGGGCCAGACCGATAGCTTTCGCTTTGAAAGATAAAGTAGACAAAGAAATAGATCGTTTATTAGGGTTAGGCATTTTGAAACCCGTGGATCACGCGCGGTATGCGTCGCCAATCGTGCCCGTATTGAAGCAAAATGGATCTATACGTATATGCGCTGATTTTTCTACCGGTGTAAACAAACAGTTAGTTATCGATCAGTATCCTTTGCCAACGGTAACTGAACTCTTTGCTAAGTTATATGGGGGTCAGCAGTTTACTAAATTAGACTTGTCAAATGCTTACAATCAGTTTATGTTGGACGATGAGTCACAAGAATTAACTTGCATAAACACACACAGGGGAATTTATAAACAAACGCGCCTTTGTTTTGGTATAGCGAGCGCGCCGGCCGTGTTCCAGCGCGCCGGCCGTGTTCCAGCGCGCCGGCCGTGTTCCAGCGCGCGATGGAGGGCGTGCTGGGTGGCGTGCCCGGCACACTTTGCTTGCTCGACGATATTTTAGTAACCGGTAAAACGAGATCGGAGCACTTAGATAGATTACACCTAGTGCTGCTAAAATTACAAGAGGCGGGACTTACCTTACAAAAAGATAAGTGTGTGTTTTTCAGTGATGAGGTTAATTATTTAGGGTACGTGATAAATAAAGATGGACTTCATAAATCACCGCAAAAAATTAAAGCCATGACGGAGGCACCGGTGCCAACTAATATTAATCAATTACAGTCATTTTTGGGGCTGGTTAATTATTATAGGAACTTTGTCCCAAACGCCTCTTCGATTTTATGCCCTTTGTATAAGTTGTTGAGAAGGGGTACTAAGTGGTGTTGGACACGGGAGCATGAAGAAGCGTTTATGACAATTAAAAAAAGTTTAGCGTCAGATCAAGTATTAACTCACTTTAACCCAGATGCAACTATAATTCTAACGGTTGATGCATCACCGTTAGGCCTTTCTGCAATATTATCACAATTAGAACCCGATGGGTCGGAGAGGCCGATCTCATTTGCGTCGCGAACTCTTAGTACAGCTGAGAAAAGTTACTCGCAAATACAAAAGGAAGCGACCGCGATTATTTTTGGGGTAAGGCGGTTCCACCAATATTTATATGGCAGGGCGGTTCCGTTCATTCTCCGGACCAATCATAAACCGTTATTGTCAATTTTTGGACCGCATCGTGGTATACCAGAAGTTTCAGCGAACAGACTACAGAGATACGCATTATTTCTGAGCGGTTATAATTATAAAATCGAATATGTTCGTAGCGCAAATAACAGCGCGGATTTCCTATCTCGCGCTTGCCTACCTGAGGGGGCAGGTACGGAAGGGGGCGTGCGGGGCATAGATTCAACGATGCCAGATCTCGATCGTGCCTCATACATTAATTTCGTGGTAGAGGGCAGTCTACCTGTAACCGTGAACTTATTACGCGAGGCGACAAATACAGATGTGACCTTGCGCAGGGTGGTACATTTTGTGTTGAATGGATGGCCGAGGAAAATAGATGATGAGGCGATTAAGCCGTATCTTGCGTGTAGGATGCAATTGTCTTATGAAAAAGGGTGTGTTATGAGAGGGCACAAGGTTGTAGTTCCGGAAACATTACAAGAAAAAATTTTAATGGAACTGCACCAATCCCATTTAGGAATTGTAAAGACAAAGGCGGAGGCGCGAGCACGTGTGTGGTTCCCGGGGTTAGATGCGGCGTTAGAGCGGATGATAGGAGCATGTGACGTGTGCATGCAACTACGGCCATCACCGGCGCGGGCGCCGATTGCGCACTGGGAATATCCGTCAACACCCTTTTACCGGGTACATATTGATTTTCTAGGGCCTATTAACGGTAACACCTTTTTAGTAGTAGTAGATGCGTATACCAAGTGGGTCGAGGTTTATAATATGAAGTGCAGTACGTCAACTTCAGCGACAATTGACAAATTATACGAGTTCATGTCAAGATTTGGTATCCCGCATACACTAGTCAGCGACAATGGTACATCTTTCACGTCATATGAATTTGAGGCTTTTTGTAGGGTGAACGGAATTTCACACGTGACTTCACCGACATACCACGCGGCCAGCAATGGGCAGGCAGAAAGCTACGTGAAGATAGTGAAAAAGGGTATCAAAACAAGCTTGCTTACTGGTAATGGAGCACGAAATTCAAATAATTTACTTTTGAAGTACTTGTTTGACTACAGAAATTCCGTTCACACAACAACCGGGTCTTCACCCGCTGAGCTGGTCTATGGTCGGAAGCTTAGAGCGCGTCTAGATCTAATTAAACCAAAATCGCCGTCGCCATTATCCTCGGCTCTTGCTAACTTGGTTAAACATAAACAGTGTTTGCAAAGTAAGACGGGTGGACATAATACACAAGAATTTGCCCCCGGAGACAAAGTTTATTATAAAAATCAAACAATTAATGGTAAATACACTTGGTGCAAAGGAACAGTGATAAAAAAAATTGGCAAAGTATTGTATTTAATCAGAGACGAAATTACTTCAATTACTCAAAGAAAACATAAAAATCAAATTATGCTGTATAAAGGTGACGATTGCAAAAACAGAAGAGACATAGATATAGACCTAGAGGAGCAAAGTGGTGACCCAACGTCAGAAACGCAAGTTTCGCAAGCAATGTCGCAAACGGACACTGGTGAAGGGGGTGAGCACACAACAAGGGCAACAGATTGTATGAACCAGACAAGAGCGGACACTGCTCCAAGTTTACCCCTAGATACGCACTCACAGTCTGTATCATCAGACCAAGCCGAGGAAGAGGAGGAGGAATTCGAGGAGGCATTGCCTGGTTCTCCTAGCTCTGGTCAAACAGGAGAAGCGTCACCGCAACAGCAGGCAGGTGAGCCAGCGGCCACAACACGGTCTAGACGCAATCAGCCTAAAATCAACTACAAATTATTCTATTAGTAGGTATGTTTAGCATTAGGTTTGCGTAGCTTAATTATTAGATAGTATGACTAAGCTAAGGGGAGGAATGTTAAGTATGTGTGCGTGTGCCTACGCACTTCTAAGTAAGGTTACAAATAAACGTCAGTGCGTTACTAGCAAGCCGTTGTTTCACTCGTCTGTCCTCGTACTTATCATGAAGTTTTTGTACGAAAACGCCACAATGTCAGTCCCGACTTCAGGACCAGACCTCGAAACCTATCCTTCTGCAGCGGGGCGTGAGGCAGGGAGATGTCATCTCTCCGAAACTGTTCACGGCTGCAATGGAGGATGTCTTCAAGGTTCTGGACTGGAGTGGACTAGGCATTAATGTCAATGGCGAGTACACCACTCACCTTCGGTTTGCCGATGATATAGTAGTCATGGCTGAAACTACGGAGGAGCTCAGTACAATGCTCGATGACCTTAGTAGAGCTTCCAAAGGAGTGGGTCTTAAAATGAACATGGATAAAACCAGTCATGGTAAATAACCATGTAGCACCCACTCCGATCAAGATCGGAGACTCTGCACTCGAAGTTGTAGACGATTACGTTTACCTGGGACAGACAATCCAGATGGGTAGGTCTAACTTTGAGAAAGAGGTCAATCGTCGAATCCGACTCGGCTGGGCAGCGTTCGGGAAGCTGCGCGGTATCTTCTCGTCCAACATACCACAGTGTCTCAAGACTAAAGTCTATGATCAGTACGTGTTGCCAGTGATGACATATGGCTCTGAAACATGGTCGCTTACAATGGGCCTCATCAGAAGGCTTAAAGTCATCCAAAGAGCAATGGAAAAGGCTATGCTCGGAGTTTCCTTGCGTGATCGCATAAAGAATGAAGATATCCGCAGGAGAACCAAGGTCGCCGACATAGCCCGAAGAATCGCCGACATAGCCCGAAGAATCGCCGACATAGCCCGAAGAATCGCCGACATAGCCCGAAGAATCGCCGACATAGCCCGAAGAATCGCCGACATAGCCCGAAGAATCGCCGACATAGCCCGAAGAATCGCCGACATAGCCCGAAGAATCGCCGACATAGCCCGAAAAATCGCCGACATAGCCCGAAGAATCGCCGACATAGCCCGAAGAATCGCCGACATAGCCCGAAGAATCGCCGACATAGCCCGAAGAATCGCCGACATAGCCCGAAGAATCGCCGACATAGCCCGAAGAATCGCCGACATAGCCCGAAGAATCGCCGACATAGCCCGAAGAATCGCCGACATAGCCCGAAGAATCGCCGACATAGCCCGAAGAATCGCCGACATAGCCCGAAGAATCGCCGACATAGCCCGAAGAATCGCCGACATAGCCCGAAGAATCGCCGACATAGCCCGAAGAATCGCCGACATAGCCCGAAGAATCGCCGACATAGCCCGAAGAATCGCCGACATAGCCCGAAGAATCGCCGACATAGCCCGAAGAATCGCCAAACTTAAGTGGCAGTGGGCAGGGCACATTGCTCGTAGAACGGATGGCCGATGGGGCCGAAAGGTTTTAGAGTGGCGACCGCGCACCGGAAGACGCAGCGTTGGAAGGCCTCCCACAAGGTGGACCGACGACCTGGTGAGGGTCGCGGGAGTGCGGTGGATGCGACAAGCACAGGATCGGTCATTGTGGCGACGCTTGGGGGAGGCCTATGGCCAACAGTGGACGTCTTTCGGCTGAAATGATGATGGTGAATCTTTAACTATAACTACCTGCCAGATCTGTGTATTTCCTAAACTTTTCCTTCGTTTCACCTATAATTTTGCAATAACTAAAACTATAGATTCACTGAAGTCAATGGTCAATGTTTGAGTTGGTATCTCAATTTCACGACAGAATGACAAAATTTGAGGCGGAACTGTCCAAATCACCCAACACTGACACACAAACTGCAACTGCACTGCACTGCACTGACACAAACTACAACTCGGACATAGTTAGTATGTCGAAGTTCCCAATTATTATTAGTCCCACCATTAGTAATAGTACTAATGTTACTTTAAACTAGTTAATAAGACAACAGATGGTACTTTTGACAATTCAGATCAACTTAACAATAAAGTATCTTCTGGCATTCAAGCTAGAGGGGCTAGGCAAAAATCGTTGAATTTGTTTCTTCAAAACATTCAGGGTTTTTCTTCAAAACAATTGGAAATTGAATTATTTTTAGAAAAAACTATGTTTGACATCATTTGTTTTACTGAGCATTGGTTAAAGGATTTTGAAATGCTAATCAATTTTGAGAATTATAATGTGGGCAGTTCTTTTAACCGAAAAACAATGTTACGTGGGGGTTCACTGATCCTAATTAGGAATAGTATTAAATTTAAAACTCGTAAAGATATAGTTGCACTATCCGTTGAACATAGCATTGAACTGTCTTGTGTTGAGCTGGATAGGCATATCATAGTGTGCGTTTACAGGCCCCCTAATTATCAAAACTACTCTATTTTTGAGTCTGTCATGGAAGATGTTATGGCAAAACTTGCAACTGGTAACAAACTAGTAATTATCTGTGGAGACTTTAATGTTAATATTTTGGAAAATAATTCAGATAGCACCAGATTATTAAATCTCTTCAAATCATTTAATTTATCAAATGTGTTTACAGAACCTACTCGAACTACGACAACTACTGCTACATGTATCGATAATGTTTTTTGTTGCTGCAACTATTTAGAAAAGGCCATTGTAAATTATCTGCCTTCTGATCATAGCGGCCTATTGGTAACTTTTGAATCCAACTTACCGATACAACAAGTTCAGATTCAGTCCAGACCAATAACATCTGGTAAACTCAATAAATTTAACAGCACTTTAATTAGTAAGTTAGGTGATTGGAATCTTGAAGTGAACAATGGTAATTTTTTGTATAACGATTTTTTTTCAATAGTCCAAACTGAGTTCAAGAAGACTTTTGAGAAGAAAACTAAAAGTATCTGCCCTAAGTTTAGATTTAGTGACTGGGCAACTAAAGGAATCAGAATAAGTAGGGAAAGACTTTTTGAGTTGTATGGCCTTAAGCCTATTATTAACACTGAAACTTTTAATAAGTATGTTGCTACATATTCAAAAATGTTTAAAAACACTTGTAAGGCAGCTAAGGCCTTGTACATTGGCAATAAAGTTAAATCAGCAGATAATAAAATAAAAACGGTTTGGAAAATTATAAATAATGAAACCAACAGGAACAAAATACATAATAATGATTACACTTTGGAGACACATCATGGTCTTATTAGCGATAACAAACTAGTTGCAGAAGAATTTGTAAATTTCTTTGCTAGTATACCAACTAAAACCACTGAAGCCCTAGATTCGTCGCCATCGCATGCTTTTGGTTTATTACAGGCAAACGTTGCAGCCTGTTCGACTGAATTTAACTTTAAGCATATAAACCCCTTTACAGTAATAAAAGCGTTTAAACAAATCAAAGTTAAATTGACAGAAGATTTGTGGGGTATGTCTATCAAAGTTTGTACCTCAATTATTGAGACTATAGCGCCGTACTTAGCCTTAATATTTAATTTGTGTATAGATCAAGGAGTCTTTCCTGATCTAATGAAATATAGTAAAGTGATACCACTTTTTAAATCCGGGGACAGTAAAGACACTAATAATTATAGGCCGGTGTCCGTGTTGCCAGTTTTTAGCAAGATATTTGAAAAGGAGATGTTAAATCAAATGCTTAATCATTTTAACACAAATAACATCTTACACGATAAACAGTATGGTTTCACCAAAGGACGTTGTACAACTGACGCTGGTCTCCTTACTAAAACACATTTTTAATGCGTGGGAAGAGGCACAGGATGCTATAGGCATCTTCTGTGACCTGTCTAAGGCGTTTGATTGCGTGGTTCATGAAACATTACTCTTGAAACTTGAGCATTACGGACTAGGCAAAACAGCTTTAAGCTTATTAAAATCTTATTTGATTGACAGACAGCAACAAGTTCAAATAAACGGTGTCAATTCGTCGGGATTAAATGTGAAAATGGGGGTACCCCAAGGTTCAATTTTAGGTCCTTTTTTATTTTTAGTTTATATTAATGATTTACCCTATTTGTTGGAAAATAAACTTAATATGGTGTTGTTTGCTGACGACACTTCTTTGATTTTTAAGATAAATAGAAGGACTAATAATCTTGACGACGAAAATTATGCCCTACTGCAGGTCCAAAACTGGTTCACTGCTAATAATCTAGTTTTAAACGGGAAAAAAACTAAATGTATAAGATTTTCCTTACCTAATGTCAAAAGCAGTGATTGTGACGTAGTATTAAACGATGAAAAGCTAGAATTTGTCGATAAAACGGTTTTCCTGGGGATTACGCTTGACTCAAGGCTACAATGGGGTCCTCATTTAACATCTCTTGCAGGACGGCTTAGCTCAGCTGCATATGCTGTTAGAAAAATCCGCCAATTTACGGATGTTGATACCGCTAGACTAGTCTATTTTAGTTATTTTCATAGTATCATGTCATACGGTATCTTACTATGGGGACGGGCTGCAGACATTGACTCAATTTTTATACTACAGAAAAGAGCTATCAGAGCTATTTACAATCTTCGCCGGTGCGATTCTCTAAGGGAACTGTTTAGGGATATTAACATCATGACGGTGCCTTGTCAATATATTTATGAAAACATCATGTACGTTAGAAAAAATCTTCATCTTTTTAGCAAAAGAGGCGATAGACATAATTATGTTACAAGAAATAGGGACCAATTAGTTCAACCAGGTTTTAGACTGGCTAAAGTGGCCTCTTCTTTCATGGGGTACTGTTTGAAATGTTATAATAAAATACCTCCACAAATATTAGAACTCAATGAAACGAAATTTAAATCTTGTATTAAACGCACACTATGCAGGCAAGCATATTATAAGTTGGAGGATTATATTCAAGATAAAAATGCTTGGCTCAATGCTGGTCCAGCTCCTCTACCACCGAGGTATACAAATTGATTAGTTTGGAAATTATTATTATTATTTTTTAATGCTTTTTTTTTTGGGAATTGTAAAATATTATAAGTATTGTATAATGTAGAAGCATTTATTTTCAAAGTTTGTAAATGTGAGTACCATGGAGCTATTTTATGGTTTTTTATGTTACTATTGGACTTGTTTGACATAAATGAGCACGGCAGTTGAGAGTTTGTCATGCTCACTTAAATGTCTCACTGATGGTGGCGCATGTGTTGGATCATTCGGTTCCCTTCAAAATGGTTGAGCTGAGTGGTGCTAATATTAGCGTCATGTTCGTGAACGGACGCTGTCAGTTGAGACAGGTCATCTCTTAGCTGCCAGTTGCTATTTTAATATCTATATTTAGTTTTTATTTTTACTGTATTTACATTGTTCTCACATGATAACGACAAGAAACATGTAACAGTGATATTTGTAATTACAAAACATGATTGAAAAGAGTGTCCATGGAGTTTCTTGCACATTCTTCTCCATAGAGATCTACGCTTTGGAATGTGCAATTAGCATCATTTTTTTTTTTTCTGACTAACTGACTTCTTGACATTTCAAAAGTGCCTGTAAATGGTTTATTTGAAATAAATGCTTTTGAATCTTCTTTTTTGAATCTTTTGACTGCAGTCCGCAGCCCGGTCGATGTAGCAGCAGAGTACGCATATCTTTCAAAACCTTCATACTCCAGGCTCTCAGCTGTCTTCAGCGTCAGATGGAGGTGCTTGCCAGTAATGTTGATGCGCTTGAGATGAGGGGCCGTAGGAAGATGTTGCTTATCCACGGTGTCAGCGAGGTGAACAAAGAGGAGACATCGCTAGTGGTTGCTCAAGTGGTGCGTGACAAATTGAAGCTGGAGACGTTTTCCGCGGCTGATATACGAAGGTTCCATCGAAAGGGCAATCAGGCCAGCACTGGCAGGCCTAGGCCCATTTTAGTGAAGCTGCTAGATGTGGACATCCGGGACAAGATTTGGCATGCAAAAACCAAATTAAAGGGTTCCGGTGTAACTTTATCTGAGTTCCTGACACGGTCGCGGCATCGGGTATTCATGGCTGCACGTGAAAAGTTTGGCGTCACCAATTGCTGGACAAAACAAGGCCATATTTACATTTTGGGGCCTGATGGAAGTAAGTAAGTATTGTCATGCTCACTCAAATGTCTCGCTGATGGTGGCACGTGTTATTGGGTCATTCAGTTCCCTTCAAAATGGTTGAGCTGAGTGGGGCTGATGCACGCGTCATGCTCGTGAACGGGTGCCGTCAGTCATCTCTTTGCTGGCAGTGACTTAATTTCAATTTCTATATTTTTAAATTAGTTTTTATTTTAATTATTATTTCTTATCTACATTGTGCTCACATATTAGAAGCGACAAGAAATATGTAACCAAGATTTATGAATATGATTTAAAAGAGTGTCCATGAAGTTTCTTGCACGTTCTTCTCCATAGAGATCTACGCTTTGGAACGTGCAATTTAGCGTCACTAGTATTTTTTTTTTTGACTGACCGACATTCTGACAATTCAAAAGTGCCTGTAATTGGTCTATTTGAAATAAACGTTTCTGATTTCTGATAAGCATCGTGTCGTCACCCATGGCGAGCTTAATTCTATCGGCGAGCCAAAGCTGGACGCCGCCAATAAGCCACCGGTTGTCGCTTTAAAGAAAAGGCGTGCTGCGGTTACTACTTCTAAAAAGTGATACATCTTCACGACCTGCACTGTTCGGGTATTTATTTCGCTAATCTTTGTTCTTTTGTCGTCATATTACTCTTTGATTTATTTTATTCCTACCCTTCTAACTTTAATTAATTCTTATTTTGTTTTAAAATTTTTGTTCACGCTATGTCAAATGTCTGTATTTTGACACTTGACAGTAATGAATTGTCAAGTCAATAGTTGCGTTCCATTTCTTGTTTGACAATAGTTGACATTCTGAGCATGTTTTGTCTATGGTGACATAGATTACACATGCTGCGTTATTTAACTTCTTTTTATTTGTTTTCACATTTCATATATAGTTGTTAACACACAACTGGCGGGTGGATTATATCAACCTATATACATATTATATATACCTATATAAGCTTAATATATTTGTTTTAATTTATTTGACTGTTACACAATGTCAGATAGTGATAGTTTTTTATCAGTACGCAGTGACAGCTACAGCTTTTCTAGTATCCCGTCGCTGGCTGACATGCTTGAGTCTCAGTTTTCCGATGTTGCAAATAATCTTAATGTAGTCCATATTAATGCTCAAAGTATTCCGGCCCATCACCATGATATGCTGGCAAACCTTGACTGTAAGAACATTCGTGCTATCCTTGTCTCTGAATCATGGCTAAAGCCATGCCTTCCATCCACTTCCTACTCTTTACCTGGATACCAACTGATTAGAAATGATAGCACAGGCTGCGGTGGTGGCGGTGTTGCCATATATCTTAGAGCTACATTCCTTTCAAAGTTGTTAATATGTCATCAAAGCCACCACCGCCAAATGCTGTTAGAAGTCAACCTTCATCATTGAAAGATTCTCCTTGGTGTCTACTACTGTCCCTCTTTGCGTATCGACTATTTTCCTTCTTTTGAAAGTCTCCTGGTACACCTTATTTTTTCTTACAGTCACACTATTAAAATGGGGGATTTCAACACTTGCCTTCTCAAACGCGATTCGCGTTCTTCTTTACTCCAATCCATTTCACACTCCTGTAATTTGTCTCTTCTTCCCCTGACTGCCACTCACCACTTTCCTAACTGTACTCCTTCATTACTTGATATTATACTTGTTTCATCTACTTAACATGTTGCTAAGCATGGACAATGTACCGCTGACGCATTCTCTTATATGTGTTGTTTAAAAAAACACTTTTACACGACAATTTTTTTTTCGCCTTTTTTAACTAGATGAGGCCGGTGTTTCCTAGCTGACTACCCTGAGAAGAAACACCGAAACAAACTCAGGGGTCAAAGTCTCTTTCAAAGTCCATACAGTAAATATGTAATGGTCAAATCACACGAGAACCATGCAGATTTGTCTGAAATGGTTTTGACGTGACAACGTCTTATAAATTGGTTTGCCGGGTGACACTTCAAGAAACTGCGTTACGCTCCGCTCACGTTATGCGCTCACAATGAGAGCGAGTGAGAGGCACGCGTCCCTTCCACTCGGGCATGGTTAGCCCGCCTAAGAGCGAGAGAGAATGACATAAAAAGTGAAATTAATGTTTTAAATATAATTCTTTGTATAAATAAATGTTTTAATGTAAGAGTGAGATATTGGAGCTTGGTGTGTCAGATCACACAGCACAATTTATGAAATTCCCAGTGCAACGAACATGTATTTTAAAATATTATTATGTAAAAAAACGTGATTACAGCAAGGAAAACATTAATCGTTTTAAAAAATGTATTAGCAGCCTCAGTTTTTCTGATATCTACAAAACAGAGAATGGAAATAAAAGCTTTGATTCCTTTTATGAACTATTTAAGCTATTCTACGATCTTTGCTTCCCGATTGTTAAACGTAAAATTTCTACAGTAGCTAAACCACAATGGATCACAAAGGGAATAAAGCGATGTAGTAAAAAGAGACGGACTTTATTGTGGCAATATAGACTAACACGAAATAGTGAGACAAAAACTGCTTTTAAAACATTTTCAAAAAGATATCAAAAAGTGATTAAATTGACACAAAAAGCTCAAAATAGTTATTTTATTGGAACAAGCACAAACAAGTCGAAAGCAACCTGGAAGGTAATAAATAGAATGAAACCTAACATTCCTAAAGCAAATATAAATCGAATTAATGTAAATAACACGTATATAACTAATCCTCAAATGATAGCAGAGCAATTTAATAACTATTTCATAGACTCAGTTCAACCTAGTTCTGATAATTATAAAATATATCAAAACTCTCAAACATCGGGATCGCTTAACTCTTTGTTTATGGAACCAAGCATACCAAAGGATATTTGTAACATAATAAGCAATCTTAAAAATACAAACAGTACCGGCTTTGATGAAATTGACACAAAGGTAGTTAAATCAGTGGCTCCTGTTATAGCACCTATATTAAGTGACATTATAAATAAATGTATTGTAAATGGTACTTTTCCCCAAAAGTTAAAAGTATCTATTATCAAACCCATATATAAAAAAGAAGATAAAACCAAAGTCAATAACTATAGACCTGTAGCACTAATACCAATATTCTCAAAAATATTTGAAAAAGTAATTTATAATAGTGTATATAATTTTCTTGAAAAACAAAAGATTTTTTGCAAGGAACAGATGGGTTTCAGAAAGAATAGAACGATTAATATGGCTATTTATAATTTTCTAGAAAAAATATATCATAACATGGACAATCGAAAACCAGTAATGGCGATGTATATGGATATGACCAGAGCTTTCGATTATGTCGACCATAAAGTTCTATTTACTAAGCTGTACAGGTATGGTATAAGAGGCAACGTACTTAACCTCATTAAATCTTATTTAGAGGGCAGACAACAAATTACTCAGATAAGTCAAGTAGACATTAGGTCCAAAACTGAGATAATATACTCGTCTAGCTCAAGAGTATTATATTACGGTGTTCCGCAGGGCTCCGTGTTAGGACCCTTGCTTTTTATTTGTTACATTAATGAGTTCCCTAATATAATCAGCCACCAAATGTCCTTATTTGCCGACGACAGCACAGTAATATATAACAGTGGTAGTAATAAAGATATAGTAGATGACATAAATACTAGTCTTATAACAATTATTGACTGGCTAAAAATTAATAACCTTCAAATTAATCTTGCCAAAACTAAAGTGATGAATTTTAAAATAAGACAAAATATACTATCAAACTTGCAAATAAACTATAAAGGAGACCAAATATTTGAAACAAGGACAACAAAGTTTCTTGGACTACACATTGACAACGATATGTCATGGAGGACTCAAATTGAAAATGTGTGTGCAAAGCTCAGTAAGTTTTCTTATGCTCTCTATATGCTAGGTAAAATTTCGAATAAAACCGCACTCCTAGCAGCGTATCATGGTTATGTCGGATCGACTTTAAGATATGGTATTCTATTCTGGGGCAATGCGGCAAAAGTTCAAGAGGTATTAATAGCACAGAAAAAATGCATTAGAGCAATATGTAAAATAAAGCGAACGGATTCGTGTAAATCACATTTTCAAAATTTAAAGATATTGACTGTACCATCACTCTATGTCTATGAAGCTTGTATTTTTGTTAAAAATAATATGTATTTATTTAAATCTGTAAAGAGTCAACGACGTTCACATAAATTGCATCTGCTTCAGACTAAAACAAAATTTTATCACAAAAGCATATTTGCAATGGCTCCTAAGTTATATAATAAGTTACCTGAGCAAGTGATAAGCAGCAAAAATGTAAATGAGTTCAAAAGAAATCTTTTTAAATTATTAAATGACAAGGTATATTATTCCATTAATGAATTTCTTAATGACAAATGATATTTGACTTATTTAAATTTATCATTTTATATATTGACATTATTTACTCTTTTGACTGACTATTACTTTATTTATTTGAATGTGACATGCAATTAGTTGTTAATTAAACTGTGACTAGTTAGACCTTATTTTAATTGTTGACATTTTATTTTTTAATTATTATTGTATTCTAATTTTTATTTTGCAATTTATAAATATTACAAATTCGAACCATTACAATATTGATAATATTTGTATGCCTTCTGGCGGGACATTGTTGGGACATTATATTTTTTGTACATCTTTAACCATACCCTATGTTCACAAATAAATATATTATTATTATTATTATTATTATTATTATTATTAAATTGTTACTATTATTTCATCCATCTTCCTACTATACGAATGAATATTCACATTAAAATTATTTTACCACTCAAAGTCGTTGTCACGTAAAACTTTCGCCCGTATACCGACTTTACAGGCAACCAATTTTTTTGAAGAAAGAACCATACAAATTGTCCAGTCAGTGCAAGCATTTGTCAGTATTCGTAAAGCTCAACTCAGGACTACTAAGGAGCTGAACGACTTGACGAACAATACCAAAGAAAGGACATTTGGGTAGGCCGCAGAAAATACTCAAATTGCCAGCCTCGTTAAAATTACTGAAAAAGGATAAAAAAGCAATCGACATAGTCCTCGCGTGATTGTGTGATTTATTGATTATGGGTGGCGGTGTATTTGCATGTTTTTTTTTGTATATTTAGGGTGAAGCATCGGACCGATCACTGTCACCGGAGGCTCCCCCCTACTCTCACGTCACCAGCGCGCCCTACAAGGAGGCTGCCGCAAACGGTAATACTTTTCCTCTTCTGTTCGATTTGCAATATTTCTGTATTTGTTACAGTAGGATTTCAGTGATTACTTAACGTTTGAATATTTTAGGATGATTGGTCGCCACGTCCTTCAGCGTCTCGGGACAGGTCACGATCCCCAATATTTATAAATCTGCCGTCGCAATCGTAAGTTTATATCTACTGATATTATTTATGAATAGTTATCTTCCGTATCAGACCGATATGGACGTATGTGAAATAAATTTAGTAAAATTATTTATTTTTACAGCGTACTGGCTCCTGAGACCCTGCCACAAGACGCCGTAATTCGGATTTTTGGGGTGGATGGCCAACCGCTGGACGCTGAAATTTTTGAATCTATTTTTTTTTTATTATGGATAGACAGTGGTCAAACACTGTCTCACCTGATGGTAAGCGATGATGTGGCCGACGATGGAACACGCTTGCCTAGAAGTAACCTGATTGCTCTTGACTAGATCCCTAAGTCGTAGCAGGCTGTCAGGAAAAACAGACTTCCGTAGGGAATTCCACTCCTTAGCTGAACACACAATGAATGTATTCTCAAAACGCTTCCGTGTGAATGGGATGTCTATCATGTACCGGTAGCGCAACGCCGCCGTACCCCTAGTGGTCCGATGATGGAACGGATTTGATGAAATCACCTGCTTAAAGTTTATTAAATGTAAAATTACAGAAAAAGTTTCTGATAACGTCTATGTTTTAAAAGACCTTAATAAGGGTTCAACTGGACGTTATCATGTTAAAGATATTATTAAATTTTAATTTGGTTTTCAAGTTTGGCATTCTAAAATACTACTTAGGACATTTGGTTTTCAAGTTTGGCATTCTAAAATACTTCTTAGGACATTTTTTTTTCAACCCCACACAAACGTTTTTCATATCGAAGGATCTTATTTTTTTTCCTGTATACTTTTTTTTCCTGTATACATTTATTTATTACACCTTTTTTTACAATTGTCATTTGAGATTTGCTTCTTAAGTTTTGTGGATCTTTTTTCTTGATTCCGCAGCTTTTTGCTACTGTGCCCGGAAAGTCGTGGTGTAGTCTCGATCATAGTATGCCGTTTTTTGCTATTGTGCTCGGAAGGTTGGTAGTGTTGTGCCGATCACAATATGCGTTTTTTAAGATGTTTGTGCTCGGAAAATCGGTGGTGTTATACCAGTCACAACATTCTTTCTCAAAAAACTGCATCCTTGCGTATGCCGTTTTTTGTTTTTTGTTTTTTTATCGGTGGTGTTATACCGGTCACAACATTTTCTTCTTTGTTCTCTAGCACCAAAGGTGATGCGAGATTTGATACTATGTTTCACGGTTATAATTTGTTCTTGCTAGTGTCAGTGGCGATGGTGCCTAACTGTACTCATATAGACAAATCTTTGAATTTTTCTTATAAGACAGCGGCAATTGCGCCTAACTGTTTTCAAATTAACCTACTTGGTTACTCTAATATACTTGCTAGTCGGTGGCAATGGTGCCTAACCGTACTCAATTTAGTTTTTTTTGTTCGTAGCCTTATACACGTTGGTCAGCGACAATTCTGCTTAGCTATACTAGCGATATTTTCTTGAATTAAGCTAGTTAGTCAGTGGCGTAGGTGCCTAACTGCACTCATATTGGTTCTTTTGGTATTGTAAGTCGGTTGGTGGTCTAACTGTACTTATTTTAAATGCATGTTATTTTAAGGATCTATACACTAGCGATACTACAAGATTGTATTTATTTCTGGTTTGTTGATTCTATAGTCTTATTACTCCGTTGTTTTCTAGAACAATTTTTTTTGGGTTTATTGTTTTTGGAATTTATAATTTTTTTTTTCCCTTTTTAACTAAGCTTTCGCTTTAGTCTTTTGCTTTTTTTCTAGCATAAAAGAAATTCTTTCTTTAATTTTTTTCGGGGAGGGATGTCATGTAACGAGACGAAATCGTCTCGTTACATGATTCGCTTTTAGGCGATTTCCGAACCGATAATGTGAAGGCGTTCCTAAAAGGTCGTGTAGCCAAGTAAGCAAATCTTTTTTTTAAAAGTGAGCTGTCAGATTTGTTTTTTTTCACTTTCTGACCCGATGATGCGAGAGCGTGCAGCTATTTTTGTTTCTGCCAAATTATTTTTTTAATCGGCTCCCATAGCCGCTAATTTGTGCCCTGTAATGGCCTAAAAGAGAGAGAACGAGTCCATCCTCTGTTTTCTAATAGGATTGCTACATTTTTTCTGGTAAGAATTCATTTTTCGATTTCTACATGATGCGTGACAACGCATGTGGGTTTTCGTTCCCGCATCTTATATCTCATTGTTCTTTTACAGTTGAAGTGATTTTTCGCCCACCTATTTATTTTGATAAAGGCGCACTCAACATATTACAAGAAAAAAACGGTAAGTTTTCCCTAAAAAATATGCGACCTCGTGTTTGAAACTCAAATTTTCCTGAACCTAATGATTCCAATCGTTTGTTTCATTCGCCTGGCGTTTTTTTTTTATTTATCTTTTCTCATATTCCTCGAAATTGGAATCCCTTTGGATTGGTCTGCATTGCCCCGCCTGGATGAGGATTAATTTATTCATTATATAAACTTCTTCAAAGATGCAACAATACTATTTTAGTTCCACTTCAATCCTCTAAATTTAATGTCATTTTTTTAAGTATCTCATGGGTATTTATGCCTGGTCATGAACTGCGGGCCGGAAGAAATTAAAGACTAAATATATTTATAATCTTTTATTTTCCTCATATGGCCTCCCGCCAGAAGAGTTTAAGTTTTTTATGTCTTTTGGCCTTGTTTTCAAACTCATCATCTTCCTGCCCTTGTCCCGTGTTATTTGGGGTCGGCGCAACATGTTTTTTTCTTCCATTCTGCCCTGTCACTCGTCATGCTATCATTAACTTCCTTTTCTTTCATATCACTCTTCACACAATCCATCCATCTTTTCTTTTCTTTGGCCTTGTTTTCAAACTAAAAAAAAAAAATATTTACTAACTTCACTTTTGCGATTTTATTTATTTGCGTATTTCTTACTAAAAACTTACATGTCTTATTTGCTTGTTTATTGCATTGCCTGTTTATTTTTTGGGTGTTTTATTTTATAATAGTGAGGCCCACGAATGCGAGGTGCGCGGCGTAGGGGTGTGTGGGTGCGTGGTGGACGAGGCGGTCCAGGTAGACCGCCACCGGTGGCGGAAGTGGTGGATGTGGTAGTGGCCCACGATCGTGGTGGTCGTAGCGGACGTGGCAGAGGTCGTAGCGGACGTGGCAGAGGTCGTAGCGGACGTGGCAGAGGTCGTAGCGGACGTGGCAGAGGTCGCGGAGGCCGTGCGCGTCCAGATAGACCTGGCCCTCGCACGATTGATGAGTAAGTCTTATAGCTTGATTAACGCTTTATTATTCTTTGACATTAATCTATTTCTTTTTTTCTAATCAAAATCATTGTGGGTACTACAAATCATTGTGGGTACTACAATTTAATAAATTTGAATTTTAGGATCGTCTTCCGGGATATAGACGAGCTGCCTGAAAGCCACGGCCTTGATTCGCCCTTACATCCAAAAAGGATGCGCATGTGGCAACCGTAAGTAGATCTGCTAGAGTATGTTATTGGAACGTAGATATTTTGGTTATAATATTTACTAGCGAGTTTTAACTAACTTTTGTCTTAAAATGTCCATCTAGGCCAAATCCCGCACGAGGACCACCACCACAACCAAGGCTGACACCACCATCGCCGTCAACACCACGGACGCCGTCAACACCACCCTTGCTGTCACCACTACCGTCGCCATCAGCACCACCATTACCATGCTCGCAGTCAATGTAAGTTGCTATTTTGTGACTTTTCTTTTTATCTGTTTAAATAAGGTTACTACAACGCTGTTTTTCCAGGTATATTGAATGCGGTAATGCATCGGTGGCTAATTCCCCGATGCAGCCTCTAGCACCTTGTCATCGTCCACTCCGGGAAAACGATATTTCAATCCTCGTCAATTGTGGTAAAACCTGTTCATTTTATTTAGGTCTTGGGACATATTTCTGGTTCACACCAAATCTGAACAGATTATTTATTATTTGTCTCTCAGGAAGCGACGATGACTCGGAAGATGACGACGACGAGTCAGGTGGGATAGTGCCTGCTATAATTCCAAGGGCGTTTCGGAGCCTTCTAGAGACGCCCTTGGATAATGAAGACGAGCAGGAAGACCCAGCGCCTGCCACAAGTTCAGTCCCTGCTGGGGACTGGGAGCTCGCAGATGTGCTGCCTGAGACGACAGAACAGCCAAGGGAGCTATTTGATTTTGACTGGAGAGATTTTCCGACTACTTCTATTCCACCTGAATCGAGGCGGGAAAAGTTCTCCGAAAAAATAAATTACATGCCTGGCAACATCAAAATATGTCAAAAATCAAAACGATGTCGAAGCAACGGTCGGTTAATGCGGCGCAGGTAAGTTTTTGAATATTTTTTAATATAAGGAGTGATTTATATGGGTTCGCCATGCATTAAATATTATTTCAAAGTGACGGTTTATTATATGGTACCAAATAATAACCCAGTACAGTACTGTAACAACAACGTTGTAAGTTGCACCTAAAACTAATTGTCCATTATACTTCACACTGCCAATTGCTCACAATGCTATCACTGTTTTTGTTTAGGAAGCGGGTTGGGCAATGCCAACTAATTAGTATTTTGGTTTTGTATGAGTTGCATGTATCAAATAAGCTTTTTCCTTTTGTTTTAGCGATTAATACGCTCCCGCACGAATAGGCTAGTTGCTTTGGTCCCGCCTGAACATGCATGCTCCGATTGTAGTGACGCTTCGTCTACCGAAGAACTTCAAATAACAAATAAAACGTCGAACAACCAAGATTCTTCGGATGAAAGCAGCTTGATATCAGTAGATTCGGCCTTAGAGGCACTGAATATTTTAGAATCATCCGAAGATGAAATTACAGATAACAATGCAATTAATCTACCACTCACACCAATATTACAAAATGTTTTTCCGTCTCAAAATTAACCAAATTACGATGCTATACTTTCTGTAAGTTCCTTACCATCACATTACAAGTGGAAGAAAGAATTATTTTTTCATCGGGCTGAAGTTGATGAAAATACGCCACTGATGCCGAGTGAAGACGAACAACAACCTCTTTCGTTCTTTTATCGTTTTTTTACACCGAATATAATAAAAGATATAGTGGATCTTATCAAATGTATACTCTGTTCAGGTAAAAGGAAGATCCATAGAACTTACTATGAAGTTTCTAATTTTTCTTGCCATAAAATTTTTAATGGGTTTTGTACATATGCCTAGACACTGATACTGATTATTGGAGCCACAGGATTAGATTTAATTGCCGATCTCATGCCACTAAAGCGATACCAAACAATTAGACGTTACATAGATTTAACGACAATAATTTAGACGACGGTGATAGATACTTCAAAGTTCGACCAGTAGTGGAAAAAATTAGACAAAACTGCCTGCAGATATACGAGGAACAATATAACGAGGATAAAATAAAACGTTACAGCAAAGAACATAAAGCAAGGGTTGATGTCGACTGCCCTAAGATAGTCAAAAACTATAATAAAAATATGGGCGGGGTCGACTTGGCTGATATGCTAATATTCCTCTAAAAACACGAAGATGGGGTATCTTTCTATTTTTGCCCAGTTGATTGATATAAGCATCAATAATGCATGGCTTTTGTATCGACAAAATAATAATAAGGAAATGTCATTGAAAGAGTTAGATATATTTGAAAAACTTGTGAAAAAAGGAAAACCAGTCAAAGAACGGAGTTATATTACGGGAGATATAAAAGAAGATAGAAAAATTAAGAAACCTGTGGTAGCAAGACCGATTGAAGATATACGCTATGATCAAGTAGGTCATTTTCCAGATTCGTGTAGCAATGGTAGATGCCGTTACTGTAAGGATGGTAAAACAAACGTTGTATGTATTAAAAAAAAAACCCTGTGTCCTAATAGTTATCCATAAGACTGTTCATAGCTAACGTATTGGGTATAATATTGGTGTTTTGGGAGTTCAAACTGTCAATTAAATTAATCCCTTATACATACACTTCTCGAATGTTTTTGACATGACTTCACCGGTTTTTTAAAAAGGCTTAACAAAACGGAAATTCTTGGAGCTTTCTAGTTTAAAATAATTTTCAAATCCACTAGTAATTTATTAAACATTTTTACAACTTGTAATGAGGTTTATGCATAACAATTTTAAAATTAGGTACAACTTTATTTCTAAACTCATTTCAACTACGAGAGCTTGCCATGGTTATTTTCTCGTCTACAGACTAGTATTCATGGATATATTTTTGTAAATCAACTTACAACACAAGTGTGATGAATCATAAACTTCAAGCTCCAGTTATATAAATATTTTATTCACTTTGATCAACACAATTTCATATTTATCATTCTATTAACAATCATTTTGAAATACACGGATTGGTAGGACATGTTCACTGTTCAACAGCTCAAAGCAGACCCCCTATGTCCAGAATGACAATTACAAGCTCAATGTTTCCCCACCACAAACTTTCACAAATACTCGGTCGGTTTATCAATAATTAACTGCAAGTAAATATTTCATTTTAACAATTTTGATAATTATTTTTATACAAAGCAAATACCTACATAAACTCTAATACTACAAATTATTACTTAATGTCTACAACGAATGCCTTAAGTTCATGTAACTCCTAGCGCCATCTATCACTTATAGATGAAAGTTTAACGATTTATGAATATTTTCTTTAAAAAATTGGTTGCCTGTAAAGTCGGTATACGGGCGAAAGTTTTACGTGACAACGACTTTGAGTGGTAAAATAATTTTAATGTGAATATTCATTCGTATAGTAGGAAGAAGGATGAAATAATAGTAACAATTTAAAACATTTATTTATACAAAGAATTATATTTAAAACATTAATTTCACTTTTTATGTCTGTCTCTCTCGCTCTTAGGCGGGCTAACCATGCCCGAGTGGAAGGGACGCGTGCCTCTCACTCGCTCTCATTGTGAGCGCATAACGTGAGCGGAGCGTAACGCAGTTTCTTGAAGTGTCACCCGGCAAACCAATTTATAAGACGTTGTCACGTCAAAAATCATTACACAAGTATGTACAAGAAGGGCAATGTTAGAACCTTTAAACGCTAAAATGAGATCGACAGCGCTCTATGTGAAATGGCATTGTATTGCTTTTCTAAGGAATGAAGATCCACTAAAAATTATAACCGTGTTTTTTCCCTCTCGCGCGTTTCTCGTACACACGGGTGTACGAGAGAGTTTAGTGCCCATCGCGCAATGGTACACACGGGTGTACGAGAGTGACTTGCACCGATTGGATATTTTTTCTGTGACGTATATTTTCAAGTTGCAACCCGTTCTTTATTTGATTGAACAGAATAGTTCATTCGCTTTCTATTAAAATATTTTCCATTGGCAATATCGATACATGGAATGAAGAAGATTGAAAAAAATAAAGTGATCCGTCATTCAGCTTTCTGTCACTTTTTGGAGCCATTGTTGCGTGTGGTTGCGTGCGGACGGAAATCATGCTTCCAATTAGAAAACGGTGAGTAATCTTATAAGATTTATATAGAATTACTGAGGTGTAGATTACGTTGCAAGTGTTTGTTTTTGGAAAAGTAATAAATATGCCAGTGAAAAAGTGACGAAACTTGTGAAGATGCGTATTTTTTTCCGTCATGGCCGTCGTGTTTCGACTTGTTTTAGTGCAAAATTTATCTCGAAATGCTTTGACATCTACATAAGTTGTTAGTTTATTTACCTATAAACATAATGAGTTACTACAAAGTGATATAATTGCATATTGTTATCATAATAGTTGTTGAAAGAAAATAAACCGGTAAAAATGGCGCCAAATTCGTAAACATTGCATAAAGTACAGACTGCAAAAAATTTTTTTCGATAATTTTTTTGTTGTGATTATTGAATACTCAGTATAACGTAAATATTGTCTTAGTGTTCATAGCTATGAAAGCCAAATGTAAAGATTGTTTTATTTTTCGATTTTATATTTTTCATGATCAAAAAATTTTATTTTCTTCTTTTTTACGTTATTTCGCATTTACTTAGGCAGGGTATTATATTATACTTAGCAGGCATTTATGGGTTGAGTTGGGTGATCAAAACATTGTACAAGTACTAATGTTTTTCATTTTATTTTAAGATTACGTTCTCGAAGCGTCACCCCTGTTGGGGATGACCGGGACAGCCGTGGCAGCCCCGGGCCTAACCAGCTACCCTCGGCTCGTCGGGCCCTGTTATTGGACCTCATAAGGAAGGCCCCGGAACGGGAAATTTACGGTCCCTCACCACCACGGTGAGTGTATTTTTCATAGCGTTACCTACAGTGTTTCTTTAGTTTCAGTGGTGTAATTTGTAATTGTTTCTTTTTAGGTCTCGAGCTGTCGTCGTCGACCAAACACCTGGGGGTTCTCTACGGTTGACCGATTCGACGGTGCCGATCGAGAATTCCCCAGGTGGAAGAGTCCACATCAGCGAAGCAGGGCAGTCCAGGCCTAGCCTGGACTTGCCTATTGGGTAAGGTAATTTTCCTTCACAGTCCTCCTAGGCTATCACGGTGCCATGGGTGTACGACATTGCATTTATTTGTATTATCTTTATCTAGGGCTGATGAGGCAGAGCTCATGGATGATTTAGAATTGGACGACGACGCGATCATGGAGCTCCAGTCTAAACATCCCGGGTTCATCCAGCAGAGGTTGAGGAGGCTGCGAGGTGGCGACGCACCGTGGCCATCGAAGGTGCCAACTAAAGCCAGCGCCAGAGCAACACGGTTGCTCTGGCTTCTCTTGTCTCTAGTGCCATGTCTGAAGCAAGCGTTTCCTCCGAAATTGATGTTCGTAAATCAACTTCGAGGGAAAAATTGCCTTCACGGACGGTAGCTAGAGATTATGGTAGTGACCCCGACAGCGATATCGAGGACGTATACGATGTCTCGGCCATATCAGTTGTCAGGAATGGAATTCCTGACTCCGAGGAGCTTGAGGAACCGGTAGAGGCTTTGATAAACGAGGTCGATACGGGGATGGATAACGCTATCGATACTCTTTTGGATGATTCGAGTAGTTTCAAGTGGCAAGAAGACTTTGGATCATTCAGGGCTGTTCGTGAGAATTTCTCAGGTCCTACCCCTGGGTCAGTCAAAGACTACGATTCACCCTATGATGCCTTTACCGATATTTGGGACGAGGAAATCAAAGGGTTGATAGTCACGGAAACTAACCGATATGCCCATCAGGTTATCGATGCTGAGCGTGAAGCAGGGACATTGAAAGCATCATCTCGCCTTCATTCGTGGACGGACACAAATGCAGACGAAATAATGACTTTATTCGGGATGTTTATATATATGGCTATCGACTTGCGGTCGTCGATAACTGAATATTGGTCATCAGACGATGTGCTCCATTTGCCGGGGTTCAAACGTCTGATAACCTATAATCGGTACATTTTGCTAAATAAGTTTCTTCATTTCGTGGACAATTCAGCTGACGCAAGTCAGCCAATGTCGCGAAATGAGGGTGCTTATTTAGCAAAACAATCGGCCAAGCTGAGGAAGGTGGCTCCTATTATTGAACATCTCAGTAATAAGTTCAATTCCTTGTACAACCTAGGTGCTGAATTCAGCATCGATGAGTCTTTGACCTTATTCAAGGGTCGTTTGTCCTGGATCCAAACAATAAGGTCAAAGGCTGCACGATTTGGAATCAAGTCGTATGAACTATGTGAGTCCCGCACTGGTTATATGTCGAGATTCCAAATCTACACCGGTAAAGATGACAGTACTGATGGTAATCCATTACTTGGCGTCGATTTGGGAGGGAAGAGCACTAAAGTAGTTCTAGAGCTTTTGCAAGGTCTCGAACATCGGGGGCATTGTGTGGTGATGGATAATTTTTACAATTGTCCAGCATTAGCACGGTACCTCAAGAGTTTAGGCTTTGATTGCTTTGGAACTCTTCGTGTGAACCGTCGAAACGTTCCTAGTGCCATTGCAAAGGTTCCGAGGAAAGTGAGAGTGAGTGTGTTGATCTAAAGGATCAAAAGCTCTCCATGTATCCGTTAGAGCGAAAGAGATGCCTGAAATGGTATATGAAGATTTTCAAAAGGTTAATGAATGTGAGTGTGCATAATGCGTTTGTGCTGTACCGAAGTTCAATGGCTCGCAGAGATAAATTGGCTGAATCGCATCGTGAGTTTCGCTTTGAACTTGCAAGGTCTCAGATCAAACGGCATCGGCCCTGTTTGACAGAGATTAGCCAAGTTCCAGGGGATCTCATGAGGCTGAGGCGAGATATCGTACACGAGCCAATGTACACATCGGGCAGATCGAATAGAAAGCGATGTATGATATGTTATCGACAGAAGAAAACTAAATTGATTCATTCTCGGTGCGTTCAGTGCGATATATATCTTTGCTTTGAAGACTGCTGGAGAATTTGGCATTCTGCAGCAGAGCTTCCGGGCGAAGATCTTATAGAGCGGCCGAGACCGAAGCGCCGAGACTAATCATTTTAGGGCATGGTCGTGAAGCGTGGTTGTTTTATGAATGTGGTGTGGTGATCTGGGGCCTCTCGTGCGGGTCGCGTTTCGACGGGACGTCTAACCGTTGAACATATCTCGTTTATTACTGCTTCAGTTGCTGCTATTGGAGGCGTTACTACTATCGGGGACGAGACGATAGCCTAGTAACGCCTTCTGCGTTGGCATATTCATCGGGGACTGGTATCTTACGGGACAGATATCAGTCTCAGTTTGTGCATTGTAAATAATGTACGAATACTCATTATATGTAATGTACAAATACATTTGTAATTTTTGCTTTAGTCTGAGATTACGCATTGTGAAATTGTATATTTTTGAAAATAAAACCCATACAGGACAAAACCCCAATGTATATCCTAGCTGTAACAATAAAGTGTACCACCTTCAATATATCTATGTAAATGTACGAATACATTTGTTATTTTTGCTTTAGTCTGAGATTGCGCATAGTGAAATTGTATATTTTTGAAAATAAAACCCATAATACAGGACAAAACCCCAATGTTTATCCTAGCTGTTACAATAAAGTGTACCACCTTCAATATATCTATGTAAATGTACGAATACATTTGTTATTTTTGCTTTAGTCTGAGATTGAGTATTGTGAAATTGTATATTTTTGAAAGTAAAACCCATAATACAGGACAAAATCTCAATGTGTAAAGTGAACCTTATGACAAAATATATGTTTTTACATTTTTATTTTTATTCTTTTATTTTTTCATAACATAAATAAATTCCCTGAAAAGAAGTACATTTTATTCCAAATCATTCAAAGGCTTCTCTGAGAAAGGAAGGAAGATTGGTGGTTGATGCAGTTGTTAGTAAGTATATAACTGAACGAGCGACGACTTAGTGAGGGTCGTGGAAATCCACTGGATGCGAGACACAGAACCGGTCATTGTTGCGATGTTTGGGGTTAGGCCTTTATCCAGCAGTGGATGTCTTTCAGCTGAAATGATGATGATATGTATAAAGATCATCGTCTAGTTTTTTGAATGACGTAGGGATCCGATAAGAAAGGATTACTCAAAATTCTATCAAAAACGGGGGGGGGGGGGATTTGTGTGGAAACATATACTTTCCCGTGGTTGAAACCGCTGGTAAAAGCAAAAGTGCAGGTGAGGCTTGGGTCCCCATGGATGTTGAATGGGACCCCTATACACCCCGCTAGTCTATATTGGTATATAACTAACATATCAACGCAAATCCGAAAAACACATGAAATAGGAGTGTGACATTTCGCACAATTCCTTAGCACTGTTCTTTGTATGACGAAGGTATCCGATAAGAAAAGATTAATCTAAATTCTATCCCAAAGGGGGAGAAAAATTTTCATTTTCACTCAAAAATATAGGTACATAAAACATGCAATAATTAGCCACTCTGAGATAATAATACAAGACGTACAATGATTTAGTTTCACTATATCAGATCTTGACAAAATTTATACGAATCTACCTTGGGAGTATTTTGCTTTTCAAATATATCTTTTTTTATCCATACTAAATCGATTGAACTACTACTGGCTACTTTTACTTACCACAAAATCTAAATACCTTGATAAAAACATACTTACACGCGAACAACACCTACTATTCTGGTTCTAACGGTTTTATAAAATATAAATGAAAATAAAATAAAAAAACTTTTTTTGTAAAACAATATTACAAAAAAAGTTTATTTACAATAAAGTAGCATTACTAACAGTAACATAACAAAAATCATTATAAACACCACTAATAACACATTATAAAAATACAGTAAAAAATTTATAGTACATCGAAAATTTCTTCTCGTAACCTTTTTCTGGCAACAGTACCTCGGTGTACCTATCTCGTCAGTGTTTACATTTTGCGCGCCAGTAATGGCGCGCCTTTTTGTTGAGTTGCGGAAAAAGTGATTGTGTCGTGTAATTATTGTGTTTTGATGTGATATGAGTTATATTGTTTTTGCGCAAATGTATGGACTATCGTATTCAAGTGTTTTTATCGAGAATATAAATGTGTGTGGTTTTGGTGTAATGTGAGAAAGTTAAAGGTTTAAGAAAATTTGCAAAATGCCAATTTATCTCGTCGCTACGAAGTCAGGTCAGTTTCATTTATTTATAATCTTACACAGTTCGATAGGAAAACTAATGGGCTTTCCGGGAAGGTATAATTTATTGCATATAATTATCAATATAACCACGAAATTTGCGTTTTTCTCATGGTCAAACCAAAAAAAAAGAATAATCGAAAAATGCTCGACGCGTGAGGTATTTTGGTTCGCGAACGTTCGAGAGGATATTGTATCGAAATCTGATGATGATTCAAAATGAGCACAATAAAACCATCTTTAATTGTTTCGCATTTATTTCGTCTCTATGTCCTAAACTCATACATAATACGCAGATATTATAAGCAGTGAAGTCTTTTATTTAGTAATATTGGAAAACTTTATCTTTGGTATTTTTTTTAAGTACATAATATAATGTAAGCCAGTCAGCCCTTTGATTCATTCCAAAATTAATAGGATTTACTTCACTCTTTATCATCTGTTTCTTTACCATTGTTTAGGTACCTTATTGGAAATTATAAGTTGCTAATTCCAAAAACTTAAAAACGTACCGACTATTATGTTTCTAGGTATTCGGCAACAACATGATCATTAGACAACAATGGTGCTAATTGTCACCCTAAGTTTGAACTCTTTTACTCAGATAACATTATATCTATTTAAGAGCGAGCTTTTTACCTGCGGCTCTAAGTCTTTAAGTCTTTGTTATTGTTCTTCAGCGACAAGGCGATGTAATTATGCAGGTCGTATAGTGCTATCTCTTTCTGTCCATTCGGTCTCTCGAACCGTATAAATACGCGAAAATTCTTGTCATTTTATACAGTCTTCTGTTGACCTTTAAAGTGCTTGGCTCGCTCGTGAGGGCAAACGAGCGAGACCAACAAAAAGCTTCTCCGCGCGCAGCAGAGCATCGCGCTACGGACAATAGTCGACGCCCCTCGCTTCGTGATGTCACGACGTCATCCAGCGGGACCTACAAGTTGAGAGCCTGGATTATTTCTGTGGCCGCCTGGCGTCGAACGTGTTCGTGCGTTCCAACGCCTCCAGCTGGTCAAATATTAAAAATATAGCGCCATGGCACGCGCGACCGCCCAATGTTAGGCGCCGCCTCCCCCGCGACTACTACTGCCGGACTAATCATTCACATAGACTCTAAAACACTACATACACTCGGTGCGCGCTGTGTGCTAATTTAATTTATGCATTGCGTGCGCCGAATCTCAGACAATTGCGACTCTACATTCGTGTAAACTCACGCACCAAGTTGCGCGGCGCAGACGCGCACTCGGTTGCATACATGGGCGGTGTTACACACTCAATACCGCCCACACACACACCCACACGACCCCTGAGTCTGGAGCGTGACCGGCTCGACCTGGACGCTTGACAGACGGGGGTCACTCACCAACATTGGGGAGCGTCAACAAAATCGGCATCCTTGTCGCTGGTCGTCACCCGCTGTGTCTCCCCCGGGCAACCTGGGGTCCCACCTGGCGGGGACTGACCGCCGGGGTGTCGCGAAGAAACGGCGCTATTATTTAAATAGCGTCGTGACGCTCGCACTGTACCATAGACGCCTATAGGCGCCCCAGTGAAGCACCCGTTGTTGCGGGCCCCAAACTCGTCTGCCGCGCCCCTCTAGAAGGACACGTGTTCACGTTGCTTTGAAAATGAGCAATGTTAACGTAGCTTTTACGCGAGTAAAACATACAAACTTAGCGATGGCATTTATGGAGTGTTTGATGGGTGGCGTGGGAGGAAAAATCACAGACGAGGAGTACGAGATACGTTTTCACACGAAAAATATCAAGAGCTGCCCTCAAAAACATTCGACTCCGATATGTTCCTGAATACATGGGAACTCACGAACGAAACAATTTATTGGAAGACCAAATTGACAAAAAAGCACGCGTAACGGTAGTTTGGTCTTTCAAAATCCAGCAAGGCATTTTGGTCCTTACTTGTATCTTACGAAGGAAAAGTTGGTTTTAAACTTTTTATGACTTTTTGATTAGGGAGATAAACGACGAGATAAAAATTTAAATTTGACAGTGACACCATTTTAAATTTTGTTGCGTCGTCGAAGAGGGGCTCGCACAATAAGATTTGATATATTATACTTATATTAGTTATATTACGGGCCATGCCGTTCGCCGCGTCATTTGTTGTGGGTCTGGTGCGAAAGATCGAGCCAATGAGTAAGTATCAATATCTTAATGAATAGTTCATGCATTAGGCACTTGAAAAAAGTATTATTTTAATTGTTTTGTTCATTTCAGGCCGGTGTATGAAAAATTAAACGGGCTGCTCCAGGCCCACGACGCGGCGAACTCGCTGCGCTTGATGGCGGAGTCGGTGGACGAGGTATATACCTACCATTATTGACTGCCACTTTTGTTAAATAATTCATTAGTATGTGGCTATTAGATTAATGATAATAATAATACACAGCGCATTTTTATGATCACTCGAAACACTACACATGTGCTACAATGTACTTTTATATAGAAGAAATACAATTTCATTATTTGTGTTACTTCGACAGATTCGGCGAATATTGCTCCCAATCGCCGACGTGCCAGAGCGCATGCGGCGATTGGAGGTAAACCTCCACCCGCTGCTGGTGCACAGGCCGGAAGACGGCGAGTACATGGAGATGCTGTGAGTAACTCGTAACTACACATTTTGCTTAGGAAACCAAAATAAACATAATTGTGTGTACAACAGGGTTATTTTTTGT
Source organism: Mythimna pallens (assembly GCA_961205895.1). Classification (NCBI taxonomy): domain Eukaryota; kingdom Metazoa; phylum Arthropoda; class Insecta; order Lepidoptera; family Noctuidae; genus Mythimna; species Mythimna pallens. Next base: position 3,018,917 of record OY540851.1, on the reverse strand, counting down.
ACACAATAATAAATTTACTAGCAATCTAAAGCAAATCTTTCATCTTATCCAGCAAATTTATTCTACTCTCTAAAACCCTGCCTCTTGTCTGAAGGACTATAATGTAGTCTACTATTTTTACCCGAGAGCATCAAAAAAAGTTTATTACATTTCAGTTTTCAATGTATAGGCTCATGTTCAGTAGTTTTCATTCCTTTTTTTAAACGTCCCACCATTTTCTTTTTTGCAGTTCAAACGGTTCTCGGCCTGCACCAGTGGAAGTGCATCAGCCACCGACTCCCAGAGTGTGGCAGGCGTGGCTCCTCGAGCGTATTGATTATGGGGAGCCCTGGTGAATCGCTCCTGTACTAGCGACTCATCAGGGCTCCCCCAATAAACTATGAACTTTTCTCAAGTTTTTTCATTTTATTGCAATTACCCTTTGTATCTTATTTGAACTCATAGACATGCAAACATGATAACTTTCAACAGGTAAGGCTAATAATAATAGGTGAGTATAAACTAGACATAGATTTCAATAGTACAGTCTACAAAGAATGATCCTTTTTATGTTGGATTAGGTATGTATCTAGGAGTTAGGATTGCGTGTAAATATTTTTGGCCTGAGCCAATTTCTTCGTACTTTTCTTATACAGATTCGATCTAATCACAGAATTGTTGGTTCGTCATTTTACGTCCCTGCTCAGTAGGTAGGTATGCCCGACGACGGTATCTTGGAAGTCCTGAAGACTAACTGCGCAATGGACTACCTACTGTATTATTTTACTGTATTTAAATACGTCGTTGCTATTCAAAGAATATTAAAATTACATGTTCAAATAAAACAATTCACTTAAAACTAGGCAGTACGGTTTTATGACTATTGCCTGATATTGAATGTTCATAAACTAAAAAAATTGAAAGAGGTTAGTTATCGTACACTCTGCTCATAGACTGATATACTTAGTTTTGAACTTTTGATTGACATTTGAAACGACATGGAATTTGGATTTTTTTAAGTATTACATTTTTTATAACTACAAATACAAAAGTTTAGTTGTAATATGTTTATTATGAGTGTGTGTATATCTAAGTACTTTTCTTTGAAGTTATTATTGCCAAAGTAGATAATTACTAAACCAGTAGGCCCGATTATATCTTTATAACTTTTTGTTAGGCAAGATGAGGATACAAATCCCAGCGATTGGGTCCCGGAAGGCGGCGCCGGGGGTAGCGGCAAGCCCGGGGGGAGCAGCGGCGAGCCCGGGGGAACCAGCGGCGAGCCCGCGGAGAAAAGCGGCATTGCGGGTCGCCATTCGATGGCGGTTTTGCTGCAGGCGGCAAAAGAGACAGCCCTTATAAATAAGCGACCCGCGAAACGACCGTGCTTCGTGCGGGTAAAAAATCAAAACATTAATAAATTTTATTATATAAAGCTTGATTTTTTATTGCACGCTCACAAATATATGTAAATAATTAGCTTCCTAAAGACACGACTCGGAAAACTAGTTGCGGTGGGTATCACCACGATCAAAGATTATTATGGAATAATATTCGTTCTCGGTAACGTATTACTTCAGTAATAACCCAATAGCGTTCGTAACAAGTGAAATAACATGTGTGTAGACAACCTTACCGATCTTTATTTTACAATGTTTTTGATACAATAGAAATGCACAATGAACGCACAGGTGCGTCGCGCGGCACGCGAAGAAAGAAAAAAAATGTATGGACGCACATATGCGTCGTAAGCACATGGTAAAAGTCCGAAAAACGCGCAGGCGCGTTGTCCGCACTGAATGTGCAAAACGGAAATTCTTGGAGAGCTTTCTAGTTTAAAAAGGGCAAGTGTTTAAAATAATTTTCAAATCCACTAGTAATTTATTAAATATTTTTACAACTTGTAATGAGGGCTCTATGCATAACAATTTTAAAATTAGGTACAACTTTATTTCTGAACTCATTTCAACTACGACAGCTTGCCATGGATATTTTCTCGTCGACTAGTATTCATGGATATATTTTTGTAAATCAACTAACAACACAGGTATGTACAAAAAGGGCAATGTTAGAACCTTTAAACGCTAAAATGAGATCGACAGCTTTCTCTTTGTCAAATGGCATTGGCTTTTCTAAGGAATGAAGATCCACTAAAAATTATAACCGTGTTTTTTCTCCAGAACTGTATATTGTATCGAAATCTGATGATGATTCAAAATGAGCACAATAAAACCATCTTTAATTGTTTCGCATTTATTTCGTCTCTATGTCCTCAACTCATACATATGTTGGAAAACTTTATCTTTGGTATTTTTTTTAAAGTACATAATATAATGTAAGCCAGACAGCCCTTTGATTCATTCCAAAATTAATAGGATTTACTTCTCTCTTTATCATCTGTTTCTTTACCATTGTTTAGGTACCTTATTGGAAATTATAAGTTGCTAATTCCAAAAACTTAAAAACGTACCGACTATTATGTTTCTAGGTATTCGGCAACAACATGATCATTAGACAACAATGGTGCTAATTGTCACCCTAAGTTTGAACTCTTTTACTCAGATAACATTATATCCATTTAAGAGCGAGCTTTTTACCTGCGGCTCTAAGTCTTTAAGTCTTTGTTATTGTGCTTTAGCGACAAGGCGATGTAATTATGCAGGTCGTATAGTGCTATCTCTTTCTGTCCATTCGGTCTCTCGAACCGTATAAATACGCGAAAATTCTTGTCATTTTATACAGTCTTCTGTTGACCTTTAAAGTGCTTGGCTTGCCCTCACGAGCGAGACCAACAAAAGGCTTCTCCGCGCGCAGCAGAGCATCGCGCTACGGAGGATAGTCGACGCCCCTCGCTTCGTGATGTCACGACGTCATCCAGCGAGACCTACAAGTTGAGAACCTGGATTAATTCTGTGGCCGCCTGGCGTCGAACATGTTCATGCGTTCCGACGCCTCCAGCTGGTCAAATATTAAAAATATAGCGCCATGGCACGCGCGACCGCCCGATGTTAGGCGCCGCCTCCCCCGCGACTACTACTGCCGGACTGTAAATCATTCACATAGACTCTAAAACACTACATACACTCGGTGCGCGCTGTGTGCTAATTTAATTTATGCATTGCGTGCGCCGAATCTCAGACAATTGCGACTCTACATTCGTGTAAACTCACGCACCAAGTTGCGCGGCGCAGACGCGCACTCGGTTGCATACACGACCCCTGAGTCTGGAGCGTGACCGGCTCGACCTAGAAGCTTGACAGACGGGGGTCACTCACCAACATTGGGGAGCGTCAACAAAATCGGCATCCTTGTCGCTGGTCGTCACCCGCTGTGTCTCCCCCGGGCAACCTGGGGTCCCACCTGGCGGGGACTGACCGCCGGGGTGTCGCGAAGAAACGGCGCTATTATTTAAATAGCGTCGTGACGCTCGCACTGTACCATAGACGCCTATAGGCGCCCCAGTGAAGCACCCGTTGTTGCGGGCCCCAAACTCGTCTGCCGCGCCCCTCTGGAGGGACATGTGTTCACGTTGCTTTGAAAATGAGCAATGTTAACGTAGCTTTTACGCGAGTAAAACATACTAACTTAGCGATGGCATTTATGGAGTGTTTGATGGGTGGCGTGGGAGGAAAAATCACAGACGAGGAGTACGAGATACGTTTTCACACGAAAACTATCAAGAGCTGCCCTCAAAAACATTCGACTCCGATATATTCCTGAATACATGGGAACTCACGAACGAAATAATTTATTGGAAGACCAAATATCGAAAATACCAGGACATCTTGTCTCAGGAGCAATGGAAATCATGCGAAAGACAAGAAAAACAAGTGAAAGACGAAGTCAAGAAGCACAAAACAATCTTGAAGAATTTAGACATGATGAGACGGATGTTCGTTGTTTCGGATGATGAAAAATATTTCTCGCAGTCGATTGATCCGGGCGTGTTAAAGCCATTGTGAATTATCTCAAAGCAAATCAAAGTGATGATGAAATTTTTTATATTCTGGTAAGACGATATCGCGGTCAGAAAAACGAATTTGACCAAATATTTTATCTTATATACGCAACATGGTCGTTGTACGGAGAGTTCAGAATACGGCCGTCACGTCGTAGTAGTGCAAGTGCAAGTGAAAGATTCTTTTTGAATAATGACTTTCATTTCCTTTTGTGTGTTATTGCAACATTATATGTAACAATTTAGGTTATGTAGTACACTGTAAGCATACTATTGTAAATTAATAAATAAATAATTTTATGATAATCTTTATTCTTTTATTTACGTAACACTTTTCCTGTAACATTTCTGATATATATTTAGAAAGGAATGATTTGTTATGCTTTTTTCGGCGCGGGTACATAGTTGCAATAGTTCGCACGGAAAATGTCGCTCTATCGAAATTCTATAATTTTAATTAACTTAATATACACAATTTTATGATTGATAATCTTTAACTTTTGTCTTAATTTTCTTTCTTTATCTTAACTTTTGTATGTAGACCACATACATACGCTTCGGCAGGTTATACAAAAGACAGAGGAGTATAACTTGCCTCTATGGTTAGCGTTCGTGGACTACGAAAAAGCTTTTGATTCGATCGAGACTTGGGCTGTACTGCAGTCTCTCCAACGGTGCCAGATTGACTATCGGTACATCGAAGTGCTGAAGTGTTAAGTATGTGTGCGTGTGCCTACGCACTTCTAAGTAAGGTTACAAATAAACGTCAGTGCGTTACTAGCAAGCCGTTGTTTCACTCGTCTGTCCTCGTACTTATCATTGGCGACGAGTAGTATTTACCCACGTAAATAAAAAGTAAAAATGTCCGGTACAGTTTTTGGCATTTTATCGGTGTTTGATCACAATGTGCAGTCTTGGGAGACCTACAAGTGCCGCATTAAGCAATGGTTTGTGGCAAATGACATCACGGGGACGAGCGATCCGGCGGGAACAAAGCGACGAGCTATCTTGCTGAGCGCACTCGCGGATGGCACACATAAGCTGGCAGCGGATCTCGCGTTGCCAAAGCAGCTGCAGGACGTACCTTTCGACGACGTGCTTAGGCTGTTGGACGAGCATTTTACCCCTAAACGGTGTGGATTCGGGGAGCGTAGCAAGTTTTACGAAGCTATGCAACAAGAAGGGGAGACGTATGCACAATGGGCCGCAAGATTGCGCGGGCTGACAGCGCACTGCGGGTTCTCGAACGTGGAAGAAGCGCTACGGGACAAATTTGTCATGGGGATGTTGCCGGGATCTGACAGAGAGAAGCTCTTCGCAAAAGATCTGGCAGGCCTGACATTGAGCAAGGCAATGGAGTTAGCGGAGAATGCGCGGAGCGCTCGAGCAGCAGCGGGTGCCGGGATGCAGTCCGCGTCGCGCGAATTGTTCAAGATCGCGCAGGCTCCGGAATCAGTGACTCCACCGCAGCGGAAGGCTGCACCTAGTGCAGGGGTCAAAGTGCAGTGTCAGGTGTGCGGTTATCATAACCATGAGACATCGCAGTGTCGGTTCGCAAAGGCGAAATGTAGGAAATGTAATGCTACGGGGCATTTACGTAAGATGTGCACAAAAATAAATTATGTCGAATCAAAAGCTGAGGATGAAAGCGACGACGGTAAGTGTTTTAATATTCGGTCAGTTAAAGGGGAACCGATGACGGAAACGGTTACGGTCTCAGGGATCGAATTAAAATTCGAGATAGATAGCGGCTCGGCCGTAACTGCGATTTCTGAAGGTACATACAAAAAACATTTTAGCAATGTACCATTGTCGGCGACTAGTAAACGGTTGTTTTCATATACGGGTGATAAAATCCCCTGTGTGGGAATCGCGCAGTTACAAGTAACTTATGCGAAAACAACGCACTCGCTGTGTGTTTACGTCGTGCGAGACGGTGGGCCGCCGATACTGGGTCGCGATTTTATTTCAAAGTTTAAGTTAGAATTGTTAATGCCAATACAATATTGTAAACAATAGGATGAAAATAAATTGGTTGATACATTGCAACGTCGCTATCCTTCGGTGTTTTCGGATAAGTTAGGGTTATTCAATAAATTTAAAGTGAAATTACAAGTGAAGGAAGACGCGAAACCAGTTTTTGTACGGGCCAGACCGATAGCTTTCGCTTTGAAAGATAAAGTAGACAAAGAAATAGATCGTTTATTAGGGTTAGGCATTTTGAAACCCGTGGATCACGCGCGGTATGCGTCGCCAATCGTGCCCGTATTGAAGCAAAATGGATCTATACGTATATGCGCTGATTTTTCTACCGGTGTAAACAAACAGTTAGTTATCGATCAGTATCCTTTGCCAACGGTAACTGAACTCTTTGCTAAGTTATATGGGGGTCAGCAGTTTACTAAATTAGACTTGTCAAATGCTTACAATCAGTTTATGTTGGACGATGAGTCACAAGAATTAACTTGCATAAACACACACAGGGGAATTTATAAACAAACGCGCCTTTGTTTTGGTATAGCGAGCGCGCCGGCCGTGTTCCAGCGCGCCGGCCGTGTTCCAGCGCGCGATGGAGGGCGTGCTGGGTGGCGTGCCCGGCACACTTTGCTTGCTCGACGATATTTTAGTAACCGGTAAAACGAGATCGGAGCACTTAGATAGATTACACCTAGTGCTGCTAAAATTACAAGAGGCGGGACTTACCTTACAAAAAGATAAGTGTGTGTTTTTCAGTGATGAGGTTAATTATTTAGGGTACGTGATAAATAAAGATGGACTTCATAAATCACCGCAAAAAATTAAAGCCATGACGGAGGCACCGGTGCCAACTAATATTAATCAATTACAGTCATTTTTGGGGCTGGTTAATTATTATAGGAACTTTGTCCCAAACGCCTCTTCGATTTTATGCCCTTTGTATAAGTTGTTGAGAAGGGGTACTAAGTGGTGTTGGACACGGGAGCATGAAGAAGCGTTTATGACAATTAAAAAAAGTTTAGCGTCAGATCAAGTATTAACTCACTTTAACCCAGATGCAACTATAATTCTAACGGTTGATGCATCACCGTTAGGCCTTTCTGCAATATTATCACAATTAGAACCCGATGGGTCGGAGAGGCCGATCTCATTTGCGTCGCGAACTCTTAGTACAGCTGAGAAAAGTTACTCGCAAATACAAAAGGAAGCGACCGCGATTATTTTTGGGGTAAGGCGGTTCCACCAATATTTATATGGCAGGGCGGTTCCGTTCATTCTCCGGACCAATCATAAACCGTTATTGTCAATTTTTGGACCGCATCGTGGTATACCAGAAGTTTCAGCGAACAGACTACAGAGATACGCATTATTTCTGAGCGGTTATAATTATAAAATCGAATATGTTCGTAGCGCAAATAACAGCGCGGATTTCCTATCTCGCGCTTGCCTACCTGAGGGGGCAGGTACGGAAGGGGGCGTGCGGGGCATAGATTCAACGATGCCAGATCTCGATCGTGCCTCATACATTAATTTCGTGGTAGAGGGCAGTCTACCTGTAACCGTGAACTTATTACGCGAGGCGACAAATACAGATGTGACCTTGCGCAGGGTGGTACATTTTGTGTTGAATGGATGGCCGAGGAAAATAGATGATGAGGCGATTAAGCCGTATCATGCGTGTAGGATGCAATTGTCTTATGAAAAAGGGTGTGTTATGAGAGGGCACAAGGTTGTAGTTCCGGAAACATTACAAGAAAAAATTTTAATGGAACTGCACCAATCCCATTTAGGAATTGTAAAGACAAAGGCGGAGGCGCGAGCACGTGTGTGGTTCCCGGGGTTAGATGCGGCGTTAGAGCGGATGATAGGAGCATGTGACGTGTGCATGCAACTACGGCCATCACCGGCGCGGGCGCCGATTGCGCACTGGGAATATCCGTCAACACCCTTTTACCGGGTACATATTGATTTTCTAGGGCCTATTAACGGTAACACCTTTTTAGTAGTAGTAGATGCGTATACCAAGTGGGTCGAGGTTTATAATATGAAGTGCAGTACGTCAACTTCAGCGACAATTGACAAATTATACGAGTTCATGTCAAGATTTGGTATCCCGCATACACTAGTCAGCGACAATGGTACATCATTCACGTCATATGAATTTGAGGCTTTTTGTAGGGTGAACGGAATTTCACACGTGACTTCACCGACATACCACGCGGCCAGCAATGGGCAGGCAGAAAGCTACGTAAAGATAGTGAAAAAGGGTATCAAAACAAGCTTGCTTACTGGTAATGGAGCACGAAATTCAAATAATTTACTTTTGAAGTACTTGTTTGACTACAGAAATTCCGTTCACACAACAACCGGGTCTTCACCCGCTGAGCTGGTCTATGGTCGGAAGCTTAGAACGCGTCTAGATCTAATTAAACCAAAATCGCCGTCGCCATTATCCTCGGCTCTTGCTAACTTGGTTAAACATAAACAGTGTTTGCAAAGTAAGACGGGTGGACATAATACACAAGAATTTGCCCCCGGAGACAAAGTTTATTATAAAAATCAAACAATTAATGGTAAATACACTTGGTGCAAAGGAACAGTGATAAAAAAAATTGGCAAAGTATTGTATTTAATCAGAGACGAAATTACTTCAATTACTCAAAGAAAACATAAAAATCAAATTATGCTGTATAAAGGTGACGATTGCAAAAACAGAAGAGACATAGATATAGACCTAGAGGAGCAAAGTGGTGACCCAACGTCAGAAACGCAAGTTTCGCAAGCAATGTCGCAAACGGACACTGGTGAAGGGGGTGAGCACACAACAAGGGCAACAGATTGTATGAACCAGACAAGAGCGGACACTGCTCCAAGTTTACCCCTAGATACGCATTCACAGTCTGTATCATCAGACCAAGCCGAGGAAGAGGAGGAGGAATTCGAGGAGGCATTGCCTGGTTCTCCTAGCTCTGGTCAAACAGGAGAAGCGTCACCGCAACAGCAGGCAGGTGAGCCAGCGGCCACAACACGGTCTAGACGCAATCGGCCTAAAATCAACTACAAATTATTCTATTAGTATGTATGTTTAGCTTTAGGTTTGCGTAGCTTAATTATTAGATAGTATGACTAAGCTAAGGGGAGGAGTGTTAAGTATGTGTGCGTGTGCCTACGCACCTCTAAGTAAGGTCACAAATAAACGTCAGTGCGTTACTAGCAAGCCGTTGAAATACCCAGCGGTGGGGAATTTGAGGATGCGACGGAAGGGCGAACTAGTCCTAGCTCGGCAGAAGAGGCGCCGAGCTCGGGGCCGATAGGGGTCGCCCTTGCGAATAATAGGAAGGTGTCGGAACGACGCAAGGCGGAGCGCGCTCAAGCGAAAAGAGAGAGGGAGGAGAGGGGAGTCGGGAAAGCCAAGGAATGTCGCCAGATAATCCGACGACATGTGGAGGCAATAGGCAATGCTGTACCCGCACTCCTTTCTGAGTTAAACGCGGGGCATCTTCTATCTAGTGACTCGGATACAACGGACAATGGGGGAGGCAGTTCACCACCCATACAGTCTCTAGCCATAAAGGAGGAGACGGTGAGATCAGCCCAGGAGCAGGTACATAGAGAGGTAATGCCAGTACCTGCAGTAACAAACCAGGGTCAGAAGCAGGCGAGGGAGCGTCCATTACCGGAGGAGGAAAAACCTGAATGGGAGGGATCAGTGGCTGAAGCAGCCCGCGATGTTGTCGATTCAACAGTCCGACAGTATAGTACCATGTCTTTGTCTGTGCGTGAGCTACAACTGGGCACTTTGAGAGGTTTATCAGAGGGTAGTTACTACAACCTCTTAAGCACAGTACCTCCCAGCTTTGGTGCAGAAGCAGACTATGAATCGGGGTTAGACGGGCAGGAGGGGGAGCGAAAGAAGGGGGATACCCAACAGGAGCAAGCTAAACCGGGCATGTGGACAACCAAAAAAGACAGACAACCAGGAGAGGAGGGACAAACTTCTTCACCGAAGTTGAAGCAGAAGAAAAGGACATCTGCTAAGGCCGAGATTCTAGCGAAGAGAATTGCTGGAACGAAGGAACAGTTTACAAGGGTGAGAGGCTTTGTAGCTAACGGGAATATTGATCAAAAATTCTGTGCTGCAGTATGCGCCCGATTGTTGTCCAGAGTATCTTTAGACAGTTTTAGACGGTCGGGGGGAGAAGCAAAGGAGAGTCGTTTGCTCTATGAAAATTTAAAGATATGGGCCTTGAAAATCGACCCGGAGGTAGAGAAGAAGAGGGGCGCTTCGGCGTTGGATACTGCCGACGAAGACAGGAAAGTCGGCGAATTGCGAAACCTGCAAGGACGCTCGAGTACAGAAGCCTTAGCGGACCTGGGGAGAGCAGCGAGTGGTGTACAGGCAGAGCAGATGCTTCGGATCGGCGGGGAGGCCCTTATTCTAAACGGGCCTTGTGCCTCCCTCCTCGCCGAGAAGAAGGTCTGTGCCTTCTGTCTTGCCGCTGAGCTGCTTAACACACAGGTTGTTGATGTAGACATCAGTAGAGAGAGAAAAGGGGAAGCGCAACCCTTTGAACTGGTGCGCAATTTAATACTGGCGGGGAGTAATGGTGCGGGTTTAGCAATGGCCCGTGCACATAACAAAGAAATGCATGCTAAGAACGGCAACATACACATGATCCACGCTTCAACAGCACCGCGGGTAGATGTTATTGCAACAGCTGTTAATAAGGCTAGTCAGCCGATTAAACACCGACACGTGACCAGACAGCCTGAGGTTGCAAGGCAGAGAAGCATACAGGAAGAGGTACCATTGCTTACTTACGGTATGACCACATCCGCAGGGGTATTTCCGTCAGTGCGTTACTAGCAAGCCGTTGTTTCACTCGTCTGTCCTCGTACTTATCATTGGCGACGAGTAGTATTTACCCACGTAAATAAAAAGTAAAAATGTCCGGTACAGTTTTTGGCATTTTATCGGTGTTTGATCACAATGTGCAGTCTTGGGAGACCTACAAGTGCCGCATTAAGCAATGGTTTGTGGCAAATGACATCACGGGGACGAGCGATCCGGCGGGAACAAAGCGACGAGCTATCTTGCTGAGCGCACTCGCGGATGGCACACATAAGCTGGCAGCGGATCTCGCGTTGCCAAAGCAGCTGCAGGACGTACCTTTCGACGACGTGCTTAGGCTGTTGGACGAGCATTTTACCCCTAAACGGTGTGGATTCGGGGAGCGTAGCAAGTTTTACGAAGCTATGCAACAAGAAGGGGAGACGTATGCACAATGGGCCGCAAGATTGCGCGGGCTGACAGCGCACTGCGGGTTCTCGAACGTGGAAGAAGCGCTACGGGACAAATTTGTCATGGGGATGTTGCCGGGATCTGACAGAGAGAAGCTCTTCGCAAAAGATCTGGCAGGCCTGACATTGAGCAAGGCAATGGAGTTAGCGGAGAATGCGCGGAGCGCTCGAGCAGCAGCGGGTGCCGGGATGCAGTCCGCGTCGCGCGAATTGTTCAAGATCGCACAGGCTCCGGAATCAGTGACTCCACCGCAGCGGAAGGCTGCACCTAGTGCAGGGGTCAAAGTGCAGTGTCAGGTGTGCGGTTATCATAACCATGAGACATCGCAGTGTCGGTTCGCAAAGGCGAAATGTAGGAAATGTAATGCTACGGGGCATTTACGTAAGATGTGCACAAAAATAAATTATGTCGAATCAAAAGCTGAGGATGAAAGCGACGACGGTAAGTGTTTTAATATTCGGTCAGTTAAAGGGGAACCGATGACGGAAACGGTTACGGTCTCAGGGATCGAATTAAAATTCGAGATAGATAGCGGCTCGGCCGTAACTGCGATTTCTGAAGGTACATACAAAAAACATTTTAGCAATGTACCATTGTCGGCGACTAGTAAACGGTTGTTTTCATATACGGGTGATAAAATCCCCTGTGTGGGAATCGCGCAGTTACAAGTAACTTATGCGAAAACAACGCACTCGCTGTGTGTTTACGTCGTGCGAGACGGTGGGCCGCCGATACTGGGTCGCGATTTTATTTCAAAGTTTAAGTTAGAATTGTTAATGCCAATACAATATTGTAAACAATAGGATGAAAATAAATTGGTTGATACATTGCAACGTCGCTATCCTTCGGTGTTTTCGGATAAGTTAGGGTTATTCAATAAATTTAAAGTGAAATTACAAGTGAAGGAAGACGCGAAACCAGTTTTTGTACGGGCCAGACCGATAGCTTTCGCTTTGAAAGATAAAGTAGACAAAGAAATAGATCGTTTATTAGGGTTAGGCATTTTGAAACCCGTGGATCACGCGCGGTATGCGTCGCCAATCGTGCCCTTATTGAAGCAAAATGGATCTATACGTATATGCGCTGATTTTTCTACCGGTGTAAACAAACAGTTAGTTATCGATCAGTATCCTTTGCCAACGGTAACTGAACTCTTTGCTAAGTTATATGGGGGTCAGCAGTTTACTAAATTAGACTTGTCAAATGCTTACAATCAGTTTATGTTGGACGATGAGTCACAAGAATTAACTTGCATAAACACACACAGGGGAATTTATAAACAAACGCGCCTTTGTTTTGGTATAGCGAGCGCGCCGGCCGTGTTCCAGCGCGCCGGCCGTGTTCCAGCGCGCGATGGAGGGCGTGCTGGGTGGCGTGCCCGGCACACTTTGCTTGCTCGACGATATTTTAGTAACCGGTAAAACGAGATCGGAGCACTTAGATAGATTACACCTAGTGCTGCTAAAATTACAAGAGGCGGGACTTACCTTACAAAAAGATAAGTGTGTGTTTTTCAGTGATGAGGTTAATTATTTAGGGTACGTGATAAATAAAGATGGACTTCATAAATCACCGCAAAAAATTAAAGCCATGACGGAGGCACCGGTGCCAACTAATATTAATCAATTACAGTCATTTTTGGGGCTGGTTAATTATTATAGGAACTTTGTCCCAAACGCCTCTTCGATTTTATGCCCTTTGTATAAGTTGTTGAGAAGGGGTACTAAGTGGTGTTGGACACGGGAGCATGAAGAAGCGTTTATGACAATTAAAAAAAGTTTAGCGTCAGATCAAGTATTAACTCACTTTAACCCAGATGCAACTATAATTCTAACGGTTGATGCATCACCGTTAGGCCTTTCTGCAATATTATCACAATTAGAACCCGATGGGTCGGAGAGGCCGATCTCATTTGCGTCGCGAACTCTTAGTACAGCTGAGAAAAGTTACTCGCAAATACAAAAGGAAGCGACCGCGATTATTTTTGGGGTAAGGCGGTTCCACCAATATTTATATGGCAGGGCGGTTCCGTTCATTCTCCGGACCAATCATAAACCGTTATTGTCAATTTTTGGACCGCATCGTGGTATACCAGAAGTTTCAGCGAACAGACTACAGAGATACGCATTATTTCTGAGCGGTTATAATTATAAAATCGAATATGTTCGTAGCGCAAATAACAGCGCGGATTTCCTATCTCGCGCTTGCCTACCTGAGGGGGCAGGTACGGAAGGGGGCGTGCGGGGCATAGATTCAACGATGCCAGATCTCGATCGTGCCTCATACATTAATTTCGTGGTAGAGGGCAGTCTACCTGTAACCGTGAACTTATTACGCGAGGCGACAAATACAGATGTGACCTTGCGCAGGGTGGTACATTTTGTGTTGAATGGATGGCCGAGGAAAATAGATGATGAGGCGATTAAGCCGTATCATGCGTGTAGGATGCAATTGTCTTATGAAAAAGGGTGTGTTATGAGAGGGCACAAGGTTGTAGTTCCGGAAACATTACAAGAAAAAATTTTAATGGAACTGCACCAATCCCATTTAGGAATTGTAAAGACAAAGGCGGAGGCGCGAGCACGTGTGTGGTTCCCGGGGTTAGATGCGGCGTTAGAGCGGATGATAGGAGCATGTGACGTGTGCATGCAACTACGGCCATCACCGGCGCGGGCGCCGATTGCGCACTGGGAATATCCGTCAACACCCTTTTACCGGGTACATATTGATTTTCTAGGGCCTATTAACGGTAACACCTTTTTAGTAGTAGTAGATGCGTATACCAAGTGGGTCGAGGTAAACCTCGATTACACTTCATATTATAAATAATATGAAGTGCAGTACGTCAACTTCAGCGACAATTGACAAATTATACGAGTTCATGTCAAGATTTGGTATCCCGCATACACTAGTCAGCGACAATGGTACATCTTTCACGTCATATGAATTTGAGGCTTTTTGTAGGGTGAACGGAATTTCACACGTGACTTCACCGACATACCACGCGGCCAGCAATGGGCAGGCAGAAAGCTACGTGAAGATAGTGAAAAAGGGTATCAAAACAAGCTTGCTTACTGGTAATGGAGCACGAAATTCAAATAATTTACTTTTGAAGTACTTGTTTGACTACAGAAATTCCGTTCACACAACAACCGGGTCTTCACCCGCTGAGCTGGTCTATGGTCGGAAGCTTAGAGCGCGTCTAGATCTAATTAAACCAAAATCGCCGTCGCCATTATCCTCGGCTCTTGCTAACTTGGTTAAACATAAACAGTGTTTGCAAAGTAAGACGGGTGGACATAATACACAAGAATTTGCCCCCGGAGACAAAGTTTATTATAAAAATCAAACAATTAATGGTAAATACACTTGGTGCAAAGGAACAGTGATAAAAAAAATTGGCAAAGTATTGTATTTAATCAGAGACGAAATTACTTCAATTACTCAAAGAAAACATAAAAATCAAATTATGCTGTATAAAGGTGACGATTGCAAAAACAGAAGAGACATAGATATAGACCTAGAGGAGCAAAGTGGTGACCCAACGTCAGAAACGCAAGTTTCGCAAGCAATGTCGCAAACGGACACTGGTGAAGGGGGTGAGCACACAACAAGGGCAACAGATTGTATGAACCAGACAAGAGCGGACACTGCTCCAAGTTTACCCCTAGATACGCACTCACAGTCTGTATCATCAGACCAAGCCGAGGAAGAGGAGGAGGAATTCGAGGAGGCATTGCCTGGTTCTCCTAGCTCTGGTCAAACAGGAGAAGCGTCACCGCAACAGCAGGCAGGTGAGCCAGCGGCCACAACACGGTCTAGACGCAATCAGCCTAAAATCAACTACAAATTATTCTATTAGTATGTATGTTTAGCTTTAGGTTTGCGTAGCTTAATTATTAGATAGTATGACTAAGCTAAGGGGAGGAGTGTTAAGTATGTGTGCGTGTGCCTACGCACCTCTAAGTAAGGTCACAAATAAACGTCAGTGCGTTACTAGCAAGCCGTTGAAATACCCAGCGGTGGGGAATTTGAGGATGCGACGGAAGGGCGAACTAGTCCTAGCTCGGCAGAAGAGGCGCCGAGCTCGGGGCCGATAGGGGTCGCCCTTGCGAATAATAGGAAGGTGTCGGAACGACGCAAGGCGGAGCGCGCTCAAGCGAAAAGAGAGAGGGAGGAGAGGGGAGTCGGGAAAGCCAAGGAATGTCGCCAGATAATCCGACGACATGTGGAGGCAATAGGCAATGCTGTACCCGCACTCCTTTCTGAGTTAAACGCGGGGCATCTTCTATCTAGTGACTCGGATACAACGGACAATGGGGGAGGCAGTTCACCACCCATACAGTCTCTAGCCATAAAGGAGGAGACGGTGAGATCAGCCCAGGAGCAGGTACATAGAGAGGTAATGCCAGTACCTGCAGTAACAAACCAGGGTCAGAAGCAGGCGAGGGAGCGTCCATTACCGGAGGAGGAAAAACCTGAATGGGAGGGATCAGTGGCTGAAGCAGCCCGCGATGTTGTCGATTCAACAGTCCGACAGTATAGTACCATGTCTTTGTCTGTGCGTGAGCTACAACTGGGCACTTTGAGAGGTTTATCAGAGGGTAGTTACTACAACCTCTTAAGCACAGTACCTCCCAGCTTTGGTGCAGAAGCAGACTATGAATCGGGGTTAGACGGGCAGGAGGGGGAGCGAAAGAAGGGGGATACCCAACAGGAGCAAGCTAAACCGGGCATGTGGACAACCAAAAAAGACAGACAACCAGGAGAGGAGGGACAAACTTCTTCACCGAAGTTGAAGCAGAAGAAAAGGACATCTGCTAAGGCCGAGATTCTAGCGAAGAGAATTGCTGGAACGAAGGAACAGTTTACAAGGGTGAGAGGCTTTGTAGCTAACGGGAATATTGATCAAAAATTCTGTGCTGCAGTATGCGCCCGATTGTTGTCCAGAGTATCTTTAGACAGTTTTAGACGGTCGGGGGGAGAAGCAAAGGAGAGTCGTTTGCTCTATGAAAATTTAAAGATATGGGCCTTGAAAATCGACCCGGAGGTAGAGAAGAAGAGGGGCGCTTCGGCGTTGGATACTGCCGACGAAGACAGGAAAGTCGGCGAATTGCGAAACCTGCAAGGACGCTCGAGTACAGAAGCCTTAGCGGACCTGGGGAGAGCAGCGAGTGGTGTACAGGCAGAGCAGATGCTTCGGATCGGCGGGGAGGCCCTTATTCTAAACGGGCCTTGTGCCTCCCTCCTCGCCGAGAAGAAGGTCTGTGCCTTCTGTCTTGCCGCTGAGCTGCTTAACACACAGGTTGTTGATGTAGACATCAGTAGAGAGAGAAAAGGGGAAGCGCAACCCTTTGAACTGGTGCGCAATTTAATACTGGCGGGGAGTAATGGTGCGGGTTTAGCAATGGCCCGTGCACATAACAAAGAAATGCATGCTAAGAACGGCAACATACACATGATCCACGCTTCAACAGCACCGCGGGTAGATGTTATTGCAACAGCTGTTAATAAGGCTAGTCAGCCGATTAAACACCGACACGTGACCAGACAGCCTGAGGTTGCAAGGCAGAGAAGCATACAGGAAGAGGTACCATTGCTTACTTACGGTATGACCACATCCGCAGGGGTATTTCCGTCAGTGCGTTACTAGCAAGCCGTTGTTTCACTCGTCTGTCCTCGTACTTATCATTGGCGACGAGTAGTATTTACCCACGTAAATAAAAAGTAAAAATGTCCGGTACAGTTTTTGGCATTTTATCGGTGTTTGATCACAATGTGCAGTCTTGGGAGACCTACAAGTGCCGCATTAAGCAATGGTTTGTGGCAAATGACATCACGGGGACGAGCGATCCGGCGGGAACAAAGCGACGAGCTATCTTGCTGAGCGCACTCGCGGATGGCACACATAAGCTGGCAGCGGATCTCGCGTTGCCAAAGCAGCTGCAGGACGTACCTTTCGACGACGTGCTTAGGCTGTTGGACGAGCATTTTACCCCTAAACGGTGTGGATTCGGGGAGCGTAGCAAGTTTTACGAAGCTATGCAACAAGAAGGGGAGACGTATGCACAATGGGCCGCAAGATTGCGCGGGCTGACAGCGCACTGCGGGTTCTCGAACGTGGAAGAAGCGCTACGGGACAAATTTGTCATGGGGATGTTGCCGGGATCTGACAGAGAGAAGCTCTTCGCAAAAGATCTGGCAGGCCTGACATTGAGCAAGGCAATGGAGTTAGCGGAGAATGCGCGGAGCGCTCGAGCAGCAGCGGGTGCCGGGATGCAGTCCGCGTCGCGCGAATTGTTCAAGATCGCACAGGCTCCGGAATCAGTGACTCCACCGCAGCGGAAGGCTGCACCTAGTGCAGGGGTCAAAGTGCAGTGTCAGGTGTGCGGTTATCATAACCATGAGACATCGCAGTGTCGGTTCGCAAAGGCGAAATGTAGGAAATGTAATGCTACGGGGCATTTACGTAAGATGTGCACAAAAATAAATTATGTCGAATCAAAAGCTGAGGATGAAAGCGACGACGGTAAGTGTTTTAATATTCGGTCAGTTAAAGGGGAACCGATGACGGAAACGGTTACGGTCTCAGGGATCGAATTAAAATTCGAGATAGATAGCGGCTCGGCCGTAACTGCGATTTCTGAAGGTACATACAAAAAACATTTTAGCAATGTACCATTGTCGGCGACTAGTAAACGGTTGTTTTCATATACGGGTGATAAAATCCCCTGTGTGGGAATCGCGCAGTTACAAGTAACTTATGCGAAAACAACGCACTCGCTGTGTGTTTACGTCGTGCGAGACGGTGGGCCGCCGATACTGGGTCGCGATTTTATTTCAAAGTTTAAGTTAGAATTGTTAATGCCAATACAATATTGTAAACAATAGGATGAAAATAAATTGGTTGATACATTGCAACGTCGCTATCCTTCGGTGTTTTCGGATAAGTTAGGGTTATTCAATAAATTTAAAGTGAAATTACAAGTGAAGGAAGACGCGAAACCAGTTTTTGTACGGGCCAGACCGATAGCTTTCGCTTTGAAAGATAAAGTAGACAAAGAAATAGATCGTTTATTAGGGTTAGGCATTTTGAAACCCGTGGATCACGCGCGGTATGCGTCGCCAATCGTGCCCGTATTGAAGCAAAATGGATCTATACGTATATGCGCTGATTTTTCTACCGGTGTAAACAAACAGTTAGTTATCGATCAGTATCCTTTGCCAACGGTAACTGAACTCTTTGCTAAGTTATATGGGGGTCAGCAGTTTACTAAATTAGACTTGTCAAATGCTTACAATCAGTTTATGTTGGACGATGAGTCACAAGAATTAACTTGCATAAACACACACAGGGGAATTTATAAACAAACGCGCCTTTGTTTTGGTATAGCGAGCGCGCCGGCCGTGTTCCAGCGCGCCGGCCGTGTTCCAGCGCGCGATGGAGGGCGTGCTGGGTGGCGTGCCCGGCACACTTTGCTTGCTCGACGATATTTTAGTAACCGGTAAAACGAGATCGGAGCACTTAGATAGATTACACCTAGTGCTGCTAAAATTACAAGAGGCGGGACTTACCTTACAAAAAGATAAGTGTGTGTTTTTCAGTGATGAGGTTAATTATTTAGGGTACGTGATAAATAAAGATGGACTTCATAAATCACCGCAAAAAATTAAAGCCATGACGGAGGCACCGGTGCCAACTAATATTAATCAATTACAGTCATTTTTGGGGCTGGTTAATTATTATAGGAACTTTGTCCCAAACGCCTCTTCGATTTTATGCCCTTTGTATAAGTTGTTGAGAAGGGGTACTAAGTGGTGTTGGACACGGGAGCATGAAGAAGCGTTTATGACAATTAAAAAAAGTTTAGCGTCAGATCAAGTATTAACTCACTTTAACCCAGATGCAACTATAATTCTAACGGTTGATGCATCACCGTTAGGCCTTTCTGCAATATTATCACAATTAGAACCCGATGGGTCGGAGAGGCCGATCTCATTTGCGTCGCGAACTCTTAGTACAGCTGAGAAAAGTTACTCGCAAATACAAAAGGAAGCGACCGCGATTATTTTTGGGGTAAGGCGGTTCCACCAATATTTATATGGCAGGGCGGTTCCGTTCATTCTCCGGACCAATCATAAACCGTTATTGTCAATTTTTGGACCGCATCGTGGTATACCAGAAGTTTCAGCGAACAGACTACAGAGATACGCATTATTTCTGAGCGGTTATAATTATAAAATCGAATATGTTCGTAGCGCAAATAACAGCGCGGATTTCCTATCTCGCGCTTGCCTACCTGAGGGGGCAGGTACGGAAGGGGGCGTGCGGGGCATAGATTCAACGATGCCAGATCTCGATCGTGCCTCATACATTAATTTCGTGGTAGAGGGCAGTCTACCTGTAACCGTGAACTTATTACGCGAGGCGACAAATACAGATGTGACCTTGCGCAGGGTGGTACATTTTGTGTTGAATGGATGGCCGAGGAAAATAGATGATGAGGCGATTAAGCCGTATCATGCGTGTAGGATGCAATTGTCTTATGAAAAAGGGTGTGTTATGAGAGGGCACAAGGTTGTAGTTCCGGAAACATTACAAGAAAAAATTTTAATGGAACTGCACCAATCCCATTTAGGAATTGTAAAGACAAAGGCGGAGGCGCGAGCACGTGTGTGGTTCCCGGGGTTAGATGCGGCGTTAGAGCGGATGATAGGAGCATGTGACGTGTGCATGCAACTACGGCCATCACCGGCGCGGGCGCCGATTGCGCACTGGGAATATCCGTCAACACCCTTTTACCGGGTACATATTGATTTTCTAGGGCCTATTAACGGTAACACCTTTTTAGTAGTAGTAGATGCGTATACCAAGTGGGTCGAGGTAAACCTCGATTACACTTCATATTATAAATAATATGAAGTGCAGTACGTCAACTTCAGCGACAATTGACAAATTATACGAGTTCATGTCAAGATTTGGTATCCCGCATACACTAGTCAGCGACAATGGTACATCTTTCACGTCATATGAATTTGAGGCTTTTTGTAGGGTGAACGGAATTTCACACGTGACTTCACCGACATACCACGCGGCCAGCAATGGGCAGGCAGAAAGCTACGTGAAGATAGTGAAAAAGGGTATCAAAACAAGCTTGCTTACTGGTAATGGAGCACGAAATTCAAATAATTTACTTTTGAAGTACTTGTTTGACTACAGAAATTCCGTTCACACAACAACCGGGTCTTCACCCGCTGAGCTGGTCTATGGTCGGAAGCTTAGAGCGCGTCTAGATCTAATTAAACCAAAATCGCCGTCGCCATTATCCTCGGCTCTTGCTAACTTGGTTAAACATAAACAGTGTTTGCAAAGTAAGACGGGTGGACATAATACACAAGAATTTGCCCCCGGAGACAAAGTTTATTATAAAAATCAAACAATTAATGGTAAATACACTTGGTGCAAAGGAACAGTGATAAAAAAAATTGGCAAAGTATTGTATTTAATCAGAGACGAAATTACTTCAATTACTCAAAGAAAACATAAAAATCAAATTATGCTGTATAAAGGTGACGATTGCAAAAACAGAAGAGACATAGATATAGACCTAGAGGAGCAAAGTGGTGACCCAACGTCAGAAACGCAAGTTTCGCAAGCAATGTCGCAAACGGACACTGGTGAAGGGGGTGAGCACACAACAAGGGCAACAGATTGTATGAACCAGACAAGAGCGGACACTGCTCCAAGTTTACCCCTAGATACGCACTCACAGTCTGTATCATCAGACCAAGCCGAGGAAGAGGAGGAGGAATTCGAGGAGGCATTGCCTGGTTCTCCTAGCTCTGGTCAAACAGGAGAAGCGTCACCGCAACAGCAGGCAGGTGAGCCAGCGGCCACAACACGGTCTAGACGCAATCAGCCTAAAATCAACTACAAATTATTCTATTAGTATGTATGTTTAGCTTTAGGTTTGCGTAGCTTAATTATTAGATAGTATGACTAAGCTAAGGGGAGGAGTGTTAAGTATGTGTGCGTGTGCCTACGCACCTCTAAGTAAGGTCACAAATAAACGTCAGTGCGTTACTAGCAAGCCGTTGAAATACCCAGCGGTGGGGAATTTGAGGATGCGACGGAAGGGCGAACTAGTCCTAGCTCGGCAGAAGAGGCGCCGAGCTCGGGGCCGATAGGGGTCGCCCTTGCGAATAATAGGAAGGTGTCGGAACGACGCAAGGCGGAGCGCGCTCAAGCGAAAAGAGAGAGGGAGGAGAGGGGAGTCGGGAAAGCCAAGGAATGTCGCCAGATAATCCGACGACATGTGGAGGCAATAGGCAATGCTGTACCCGCACTCCTTTCTGAGTTAAACGCGGGGCATCTTCTATCTAGTGACTCGGATACAACGGACAATGGGGGAGGCAGTTCACCACCCATACAGTCTCTAGCCATAAAGGAGGAGACGGTGAGATCAGCCCAGGAGCAGGTACATAGAGAGGTAATGCCAGTACCTGCAGTAACAAACCAGGGTCAGAAGCAGGCGAGGGAGCGTCCATTACCGGAGGAGGAAAAACCTGAATGGGAGGGATCAGTGGCTGAAGCAGCCCGCGATGTTGTCGATTCAACAGTCCGACAGTATAGTACCATGTCTTTGTCTGTGCGTGAGCTACAACTGGGCACTTTGAGAGGTTTATCAGAGGGTAGTTACTACAACCTCTTAAGCACAGTACCTCCCAGCTTTGGTGCAGAAGCAGACTATGAATCGGGGTTAGACGGGCAGGAGGGGGAGCGAAAGAAGGGGGATACCCAACAGGAGCAAGCTAAACCGGGCATGTGGACAACCAAAAAAGACAGACAACCAGGAGAGGAGGGACAAACTTCTTCACCGAAGTTGAAGCAGAAGAAAAGGACATCTGCTAAGGCCGAGATTCTAGCGAAGAGAATTGCTGGAACGAAGGAACAGTTTACAAGGGTGAGAGGCTTTGTAGCTAACGGGAATATTGATCAAAAATTCTGTGCTGCAGTATGCGCCCGATTGTTGTCCAGAGTATCTTTAGACAGTTTTAGACGGTCGGGGGGAGAAGCAAAGGAGAGTCGTTTGCTCTATGAAAATTTAAAGATATGGGCCTTGAAAATCGACCCGGAGGTAGAGAAGAAGAGGGGCGCTTCGGCGTTGGATACTGCCGACGAAGACAGGAAAGTCGGCGAATTGCGAAACCTGCAAGGACGCTCGAGTACAGAAGCCTTAGCGGACCTGGGAAGAGCAGCGAGTGGTGTACAGGCAGAGCAGATGCTTCGGATCGGCGGGGAGGCCCTTATTCTAAACGGGCCTTGTGCCTCCCTCCTCGCCGAGAAGAAGGTCTGTGCCTTCTGTCTTGCCGCTGAGCTGCTTAACACACAGGTTGTTGATGTAGACATCAGTAGAGAGAGAAAAGGGGAAGCGCAACCCTTTGAACTGGTGCGCAATTTAATACTGGCGGGGAGTAATGGTGCGGGTTTAGCAATGGCCCGTGCACATAACAAAGAAATGCATGCTAAGAACGGCAACATACACATGATCCACGCTTCAACAGCACCGCGGGTAGATGTTATTGCAACAGCTGTTAATAAGGCTAGTCAGCCGATTAAACACCGACACGTGACCAGACAGCCTGAGGTTGCAAGGCAGAGAAGCATACAGGAAGAGGTACCATTGCTTACTTACGGTATGACCACATCCGCAGGGGTATTTCCGTCAGTGCGTTACTAGCAAGCCGTTGTTTCACTCGTCTGTCCTCGTACTTATCATTGGCGACGAGTAGTATTTACCCACGTAAATAAAAAGTAAAAATGTCCGGTACAGTTTTTGGCATTTTATCGGTGTTTGATCACAATGTGCAGTCTTGGGAGACCTACAAGTGCCGCATTAAGCAATGGTTTGTGGCAAATGACATCACGGGGACGAGCGATCCGGCGGGAACAAAGCGACGAGCTATCTTGCTGAGCGCACTCGCGGATGGCACACATAAGCTGGCAGCGGATCTCGCGTTGCCAAAGCAGCTGCAGGACGTACCTTTCGACGACGTGCTTAGGCTGTTGGACGAGCATTTTACCCCTAAACGGTGTGGATTCGGGGAGCGTAGCAAGTTTTACGAAGCTATGCAACAAGAAGGGGAGACGTATGCACAATGGGCCGCAAGATTGCGCGGGCTGACAGCGCACTGCGGGTTCTCGAACGTGGAAGAAGCGCTACGGGACAAATTTGTCATGGGGATGTTGCCGGGATCTGACAGAGAGAAGCTCTTCGCAAAAGATCTGGCAGGCCTGACATTGAGCAAGGCAATGGAGTTAGCGGAGAATGCGCGGAGCGCTCGAGCAGCAGCGGGTGCCGGGATGCAGTCCGCGTCGCGCGAATTGTTCAAGATCGCACAGGCTCCGGAATCAGTGACTCCACCGCAGCGGAAGGCTGCACCTAGTGCAGGGGTCAAAGTGCAGTGTCAGGTGTGCGGTTATCATAACCATGAGACATCGCAGTGTCGGTTCGCAAAGGCGAAATGTAGGAAATGTAATGCTACGGGGCATTTACGTAAGATGTGCACAAAAATAAATTATGTCGAATCAAAAGCTGAGGATGAAAGCGACGACGGTAAGTGTTTTAATATTCGGTCAGTTAAAGGGGAACCGATGACGGAAACGGTTACGGTCTCAGGGATCGAATTAAAATTCGAGATAGATAGCGGCTCGGCCGTAACTGCGATTTCTGAAGGTACATACAAAAAACATTTTAGCAATGTACCATTGTCGGCGACTAGTAAACGGTTGTTTTCATATACGGGTGATAAAATCCCCTGTGTGGGAATCGCGCAGTTACAAGTAACTTATGCGAAAACAACGCACTCGCTGTGTGTTTACGTCGTGCGAGACGGTGGGCCGCCGATACTGGGTCGCGATTTTATTTCAAAGTTTAAGTTAGAATTGTTAATGCCAATACAATATTGTAAACAATAGGATGAAAATAAATTGGTTGATACATTGCAACGTCGCTATCCTTCGGTGTTTTCGGATAAGTTAGGGTTATTCAATAAATTTAAAGTGAAATTACAAGTGAAGGAAGACGCGAAACCAGTTTTTGTACGGGCCAGACCGATAGCTTTCGCTTTGAAAGATAAAGTAGACAAAGAAATAGATCGTTTATTAGGGTTAGGCATTTTGAAACCCGTGGATCACGCGCGGTATGCGTCGCCAATCGTGCCCGTATTGAAGCAAAATGGATCTATACGTATATGCGCTGATTTTTCTACCGGTGTAAACAAACAGTTAGTTATCGATCAGTATCCTTTGCCAACGGTAACTGAACTCTTTGCTAAGTTATATGGGGGTCAGCAGTTTACTAAATTAGACTTGTCAAATGCTTACAATCAGTTTATGTTGGACGATGAGTCACAAGAATTAACTTGCATAAACACACACAGGGGAATTTATAAACAAACGCGCCTTTGTTTTGGTATAGCGAGCGCGCCGGCCGTGTTCCAGCGCGCCGGCCGTGTTCCAGCGCGCGATGGAGGGCGTGCTGGGTGGCGTGCCCGGCACACTTTGCTTGCTCGACGATATTTTAGTAACCGGTAAAACGAGATCGGAGCACTTAGATAGATTACACCTAGTGCTGCTAAAATTACAAGAGGCGGGACTTACCTTACAAAAAGATAAGTGTGTGTTTTTCAGTGATGAGGTTAATTATTTAGGGTACGTGATAAATAAAGATGGACTTCATAAATCACCGCAAAAAATTAAAGCCATGACGGAGGCACCGGTGCCAACTAATATTAATCAATTACAGTCATTTTTGGGGCTGGTTAATTATTATAGGAACTTTGTCCCAAACGCCTCTTCGATTTTATGCCCTTTGTATAAGTTGTTGAGAAGGGGTACTAAGTGGTGTTGGACACGGGAGCATGAAGAAGCGTTTATGACAATTAAAAAAAGTTTAGCGTCAGATCAAGTATTAACTCACTTTAACCCAGATGCAACTATAATTCTAACGGTTGATGCATCACCGTTAGGCCTTTCTGCAATATTATCACAATTAGAACCCGATGGGTCGGAGAGGCCGATCTCATTTGCGTCGCGAACTCTTAGTACAGCTGAGAAAAGTTACTCGCAAATACAAAAGGAAGCGACCGCGATTATTTTTGGGGTAAGGCGGTTCCACCAATATTTATATGGCAGGGCGGTTCCGTTCATTCTCCGGACCAATCATAAACCGTTATTGTCAATTTTTGGACCGCATCGTGGTATACCAGAAGTTTCAGCGAACAGACTACAGAGATACGCATTATTTCTGAGCGGTTATAATTATAAAATCGAATATGTTCGTAGCGCAAATAACAGCGCGGATTTCCTATCTCGCGCTTGCCTACCTGAGGGGGCAGGTACGGAAGGGGGCGTGCGGGGCATAGATTCAACGATGCCAGATCTCGATCGTGCCTCATACATTAATTTCGTGGTAGAGGGCAGTCTACCTGTAACCGTGAACTTATTACGCGAGGCGACAAATACAGATGTGACCTTGCGCAGGGTGGTACATTTTGTGTTGAATGGATGGCCGAGGAAAATAGATGATGAGGCGATTAAGCCGTATCATGCGTGTAGGATGCAATTGTCTTATGAAAAAGGGTGTGTTATGAGAGGGCACAAGGTTGTAGTTCCGGAAACATTACAAGAAAAAATTTTAATGGAACTGCACCAATCCCATTTAGGAATTGTAAAGACAAAGGCGGAGGCGCGAGCACGTGTGTGGTTCCCGGGGTTAGATGCGGCGTTAGAGCGGATGATAGGAGCATGTGACGTGTGCATGCAACTACGGCCATCACCGGCGCGGGCGCCGATTGCGCACTGGGAATATCCGTCAACACCCTTTTACCGGGTACATATTGATTTTCTAGGGCCTATTAACGGTAACACCTTTTTAGTAGTAGTAGATGCGTATACCAAGTGGGTCGAGGTTTATAATATGAAGTGCAGTACGTCAACTTCAGCGACAATTGACAAATTATACGAGTTCATGTCAAGATTTGGTATCCCGCATACACTAGTCAGCGACAATGGTACATCTTTCACGTCATATGAATTTGAGGCTTTTTGTAGGGTGAACGGAATTTCACACGTGACTTCACCGACATACCACGCGGCCAGCAATGGGCAGGCAGAAAGCTACGTGAAGATAGTGAAAAAGGGTATCAAAACAAGCTTGCTTACTGGTAATGGAGCACGAAATTCAAATAATTTACTTTTGAAGTACTTGTTTGACTACAGAAATTCCGTTCACACAACAACCGGGTCTTCACCCGCTGAGCTGGTCTATGGTCGGAAGCTTAGAGCGCGTCTAGATCTAATTAAACCAAAATCGCCGTCGCCATTATCCTCGGCTCTTGCTAACTTGGTTAAACATAAACAGTGTTTGCAAAGTAAGACGGGTGGACATAATACACAAGAATTTGCCCCCGGAGACAAAGTTTATTATAAAAATCAAACAATTAATGGTAAATACACTTGGTGCAAAGGAACAGTGATAAAAAAAATTGGCAAAGTATTGTATTTAATCAGAGACGAAATTACTTCAATTACTCAAAGAAAACATAAAAATCAAATTATGCTGTATAAAGGTGACGATTGCAAAAACAGAAGAGACATAGATATAGACCTAGAGGAGCAAAGTGGTGACCCAACGTCAGAAACGCAAGTTTCGCAAGCAATGTCGCAAACGGACACTGGTGAAGGGGGTGAGCACACAACAAGGGCAACAGATTGTATGAACCAGACAAGAGCGGACACTGCTCCAAGTTTACCCCTAGATACGCACTCACAGTCTGTATCATCAGACCAAGCCGAGGAAGAGGAGGAGGAATTCGAGGAGGCATTGCCTGGTTCTCCTAGCTCTGGTCAAACAGGAGAAGCGTCACCGCAACAGCAGGCAGGTGAGCCAGCGGCCACAACACGGTCTAGACGCAATCAGCCTAAAATCAACTACAAATTATTCTATTAGTATGTATGTTTAGCTTTAGGTTTGCGTAGCTTAATTATTAGATAGTATGACTAAGCTAAGGGGAGGAGTGTTAAGTATGTGTGCGTGTGCCTACGCACCTCTAAGTAAGGTCACAAAT
Organism: Mythimna pallens; assembly: GCA_961205895.1. Lineage (NCBI taxonomy): Eukaryota > Metazoa > Arthropoda > Insecta > Lepidoptera > Noctuidae > Mythimna > Mythimna pallens. The sequence continues at coordinate 2,991,570 of OY540851.1, read as the reverse complement.
AAACGTCAGTGCGTTACTAGCAAGCCGTTGAAATACCCAGCGGTGGGGAATTTGAGGATGCGACGGAAGGGCGAACTAGTCCTAGCTCGGCAGAAGAGGCGCCGAGCTCGGGGCCGATAGGGGTCGCCCTTGCGAATAATAGGAAGGTGTCGGAACGACGCAAGGCGGAGCGCGCTCAAGCGAAAAGAGAGAGGGAGGAGAGGGGAGTCGGGAAAGCCAAGGAATGTCGCCAGATAATCCGACGACATGTGGAGGCAATAGGCAATGCTGTACCCGCACTCCTTTCTGAGTTAAACGCGGGGCATCTTCTATCTAGTGACTCGGATACAACGGACAATGGGGGAGGCAGTTCACCACCCATACAGTCTCTAGCCATAAAGGAGGAGACGGTGAGATCAGCCCAGGAGCAGGTACATAGAGAGGTAATGCCAGTACCTGCAGTAACAAACCAGGGTCAGAAGCAGGCGAGGGAGCGTCCATTACCGGAGGAGGAAAAACCTGAATGGGAGGGATCAGTGGCTGAAGCAGCCCGCGATGTTGTCGATTCAACAGTCCGACAGTATAGTACCATGTCTTTGTCTGTGCGTGAGCTACAACTGGGCACTTTGAGAGGTTTATCAGAGGGTAGTTACTACAACCTCTTAAGCACAGTACCTCCCAGCTTTGGTGCAGAAGCAGACTATGAATCGGGGTTAGACGGGCAGGAGGGGGAGCGAAAGAAGGGGGATACCCAACAGGAGCAAGCTAAACCGGGCATGTGGACAACCAAAAAAGACAGACAACCAGGAGAGGAGGGACAAACTTCTTCACCGAAGTTGAAGCAGAAGAAAAGGACATCTGCTAAGGCCGAGATTCTAGCGAAGAGAATTGCTGGAACGAAGGAACAGTTTACAAGGGTGAGAGGCTTTGTAGCTAACGGGAATATTGATCAAAAATTCTGTGCTGCAGTATGCGCCCGATTGTTGTCCAGAGTATCTTTAGACAGTTTTAGACGGTCGGGGGGAGAAGCAAAGGAGAGTCGTTTGCTCTATGAAAATTTAAAGATATGGGCCTTGAAAATCGACCCGGAGGTAGAGAAGAAGAGGGGCGCTTCGGCGTTGGATACTGCCGACGAAGACAGGAAAGTCGGCGAATTGCGAAACCTGCAAGGACGCTCGAGTACAGAAGCCTTAGCGGACCTGGGGAGAGCAGCGAGTGGTGTACAGGCAGAGCAGATGCTTCGGATCGGCGGGGAGGCCCTTATTCTAAACGGGCCTTGTGCCTCCCTCCTCGCCGAGAAGAAGGTCTGTGCCTTCTGTCTTGCCGCTGAGCTGCTTAACACACAGGTTGTTGATGTAGACATCAGTAGAGAGAGAAAAGGGGAAGCGCAACCCTTTGAACTGGTGCGCAATTTAATACTGGCGGGGAGTAATGGTGCGGGTTTAGCAATGGCCCGTGCACATAACAAAGAAATGCATGCTAAGAACGGCAACATACACATGATCCACGCTTCAACAGCACCGCGGGTAGATGTTATTGCAACAGCTGTTAATAAGGCTAGTCAGCCGATTAAACACCGACACGTGACCAGACAGCCTGAGGTTGCAAGGCAGAGAAGCATACAGGAAGAGGTACCATTGCTTACTTACGGTATGACCACATCCGCAGGGGTATTTCCGTCAGTGCGTTACTAGCAAGCCGTTGTTTCACTCGTCTGTCCTCGTACTTATCATTGGCGACGAGTAGTATTTACCCACGTAAATAAAAAGTAAAAATGTCCGGTACAGTTTTTGGCATTTTATCGGTGTTTGATCACAATGTGCAGTCTTGGGAGACCTACAAGTGCCGCATTAAGCAATGGTTTGTGGCAAATGACATCACGGGGACGAGCGATCCGGCGGGAACAAAGCGACGAGCTATCTTGCTGAGCGCACTCGCGGATGGCACACATAAGCTGGCAGCGGATCTCGCGTTGCCAAAGCAGCTGCAGGACGTACCTTTCGACGACGTGCTTAGGCTGTTGGACGAGCATTTTACCCCTAAACGGTGTGGATTCGGGGAGCGTAGCAAGTTTTACGAAGCTATGCAACAAGAAGGGGAGACGTATGCACAATGGGCCGCAAGATTGCGCGGGCTGACAGCGCACTGCGGGTTCTCGAACGTGGAAGAAGCGCTACGGGACAAATTTGTCATGGGGATGTTGCCGGGATCTGACAGAGAGAAGCTCTTCGCAAAAGATCTGGCAGGCCTGACATTGAGCAAGGCAATGGAGTTAGCGGAGAATGCGCGGAGCGCTCGAGCAGCAGCGGGTGCCGGGATGCAGTCCGCGTCGCGCGAATTGTTCAAGATCGCACAGGCTCCGGAATCAGTGACTCCACCGCAGCGGAAGGCTGCACCTAGTGCAGGGGTCAAAGTGCAGTGTCAGGTGTGCGGTTATCATAACCATGAGACATCGCAGTGTCGGTTCGCAAAGGCGAAATGTAGGAAATGTAATGCTACGGGGCATTTACGTAAGATGTGCACAAAAATAAATTATGTCGAATCAAAAGCTGAGGATGAAAGCGACGACGGTAAGTGTTTTAATATTCGGTCAGTTAAAGGGGAACCGATGACGGAAACGGTTACGGTCTCAGGGATCGAATTAAAATTCGAGATAGATAGCGGCTCGGCCGTAACTGCGATTTCTGAAGGTACATACAAAAAACATTTTAGCAATGTACCATTGTCGGCGACTAGTAAACGGTTGTTTTCATATACGGGTGATAAAATCCCCTGTGTGGGAATCGCGCAGTTACAAGTAACTTATGCGAAAACAACGCACTCGCTGTGTGTTTACGTCGTGCGAGACGGTGGGCCGCCGATACTGGGTCGCGATTTTATTTCAAAGTTTAAGTTAGAATTGTTAATGCCAATACAATATTGTAAACAATAGGATGAAAATAAATTGGTTGATACATTGCAACGTCGCTATCCTTCGGTGTTTTCGGATAAGTTAGGGTTATTCAATAAATTTAAAGTGAAATTACAAGTGAAGGAAGACGCGAAACCAGTTTTTGTACGGGCCAGACCGATAGCTTTCGCTTTGAAAGATAAAGTAGACAAAGAAATAGATCGTTTATTAGGGTTAGGCATTTTGAAACCCGTGGATCACGCGCGGTATGCGTCGCCAATCGTGCCCGTATTGAAGCAAAATGGATCTATACGTATATGCGCTGATTTTTCTACCGGTGTAAACAAACAGTTAGTTATCGATCAGTATCCTTTGCCAACGGTAACTGAACTCTTTGCTAAGTTATATGGGGGTCAGCAGTTTACTAAATTAGACTTGTCAAATGCTTACAATCAGTTTATGTTGGACGATGAGTCACAAGAATTAACTTGCATAAACACACACAGGGGAATTTATAAACAAACGCGCCTTTGTTTTGGTATAGCGAGCGCGCCGGCCGTGTTCCAGCGCGCCGGCCGTGTTCCAGCGCGCGATGGAGGGCGTGCTGGGTGGCGTGCCCGGCACACTTTGCTTGCTCGACGATATTTTAGTAACCGGTAAAACGAGATCGGAGCACTTAGATAGATTACACCTAGTGCTGCTAAAATTACAAGAGGCGGGACTTACCTTACAAAAAGATAAGTGTGTGTTTTTCAGTGATGAGGTTAATTATTTAGGGTACGTGATAAATAAAGATGGACTTCATAAATCACCGCAAAAAATTAAAGCCATGACGGAGGCACCGGTGCCAACTAATATTAATCAATTACAGTCATTTTTGGGGCTGGTTAATTATTATAGGAACTTTGTCCCAAACGCCTCTTCGATTTTATGCCCTTTGTATAAGTTGTTGAGAAGGGGTACTAAGTGGTGTTGGACACGGGAGCATGAAGAAGCGTTTATGACAATTAAAAAAAGTTTAGCGTCAGATCAAGTATTAACTCACTTTAACCCAGATGCAACTATAATTCTAACGGTTGATGCATCACCGTTAGGCCTTTCTGCAATATTATCACAATTAGAACCCGATGGGTCGGAGAGGCCGATCTCATTTGCGTCGCGAACTCTTAGTACAGCTGAGAAAAGTTACTCGCAAATACAAAAGGAAGCGACCGCGATTATTTTTGGGGTAAGGCGGTTCCACCAATATTTATATGGCAGGGCGGTTCCGTTCATTCTCCGGACCAATCATAAACCGTTATTGTCAATTTTTGGACCGCATCGTGGTATACCAGAAGTTTCAGCGAACAGACTACAGAGATACGCATTATTTCTGAGCGGTTATAATTATAAAATCGAATATGTTCGTAGCGCAAATAACAGCGCGGATTTCCTATCTCGCGCTTGCCTACCTGAGGGGGCAGGTACGGAAGGGGGCGTGCGGGGCATAGATTCAACGATGCCAGATCTCGATCGTGCCTCATACATTAATTTCGTGGTAGAGGGCAGTCTACCTGTAACCGTGAACTTATTACGCGAGGCGACAAATACAGATGTGACCTTGCGCAGGGTGGTACATTTTGTGTTGAATGGATGGCCGAGGAAAATAGATGATGAGGCGATTAAGCCGTATCATGCGTGTAGGATGCAATTGTCTTATGAAAAAGGGTGTGTTATGAGAGGGCACAAGGTTGTAGTTCCGGAAACATTACAAGAAAAAATTTTAATGGAACTGCACCAATCCCATTTAGGAATTGTAAAGACAAAGGCGGAGGCGCGAGCACGTGTGTGGTTCCCGGGGTTAGATGCGGCGTTAGAGCGGATGATAGGAGCATGTGACGTGTGCATGCAACTACGGCCATCACCGGCGCGGGCGCCGATTGCGCACTGGGAATATCCGTCAACACCCTTTTACCGGGTACATATTGATTTTCTAGGGCCTATTAACGGTAACACCTTTTTAGTAGTAGTAGATGCGTATACCAAGTGGGTCGAGGTTTATAATATGAAGTGCAGTACGTCAACTTCAGCGACAATTGACAAATTATACGAGTTCATGTCAAGATTTGGTATCCCGCATACACTAGTCAGCGACAATGGTACATCTTTCACGTCATATGAATTTGAGGCTTTTTGTAGGGTGAACGGAATTTCACACGTGACTTCACCGACATACCACGCGGCCAGCAATGGGCAGGCAGAAAGCTACGTGAAGATAGTGAAAAAGGGTATCAAAACAAGCTTGCTTACTGGTAATGGAGCACGAAATTCAAATAATTTACTTTTGAAGTACTTGTTTGACTACAGAAATTCCGTTCACACAACAACCGGGTCTTCACCCGCTGAGCTGGTCTATGGTCGGAAGCTTAGAGCGCGTCTAGATCTAATTAAACCAAAATCGCCGTCGCCATTATCCTCGGCTCTTGCTAACTTGGTTAAACATAAACAGTGTTTGCAAAGTAAGACGGGTGGACATAATACACAAGAATTTGCCCCCGGAGACAAAGTTTATTATAAAAATCAAACAATTAATGGTAAATACACTTGGTGCAAAGGAACAGTGATAAAAAAAATTGGCAAAGTATTGTATTTAATCAGAGACGAAATTACTTCAATTACTCAAAGAAAACATAAAAATCAAATTATGCTGTATAAAGGTGACGATTGCAAAAACAGAAGAGACATAGATATAGACCTAGAGGAGCAAAGTGGTGACCCAACGTCAGAAACGCAAGTTTCGCAAGCAATGTCGCAAACGGACACTGGTGAAGGGGGTGAGCACACAACAAGGGCAACAGATTGTATGAACCAGACAAGAGCGGACACTGCTCCAAGTTTACCCCTAGATACGCACTCACAGTCTGTATCATCAGACCAAGCCGAGGAAGAGGAGGAGGAATTCGAGGAGGCATTGCCTGGTTCTCCTAGCTCTGGTCAAACAGGAGAAGCGTCACCGCAACAGCAGGCAGGTGAGCCAGCGGCCACAACACGGTCTAGACGCAATCAGCCTAAAATCAACTACAAATTATTCTATTAGTATGTATGTTTAGCTTTAGGTTTGCGTAGCTTAATTATTAGATAGTATGACTAAGCTAAGGGGAGGAGTGTTAAGTATGTGTGCGTGTGCCTACGCACCTCTAAGTAAGGTCACAAATAAACGTCAGTGCGTTACTAGCAAGCCGTTGAAATACCCAGCGGTGGGGAATTTGAGGATGCGACGGAAGGGCGAACTAGTCCTAGCTCGGCAGAAGAGGCGCCGAGCTCGGGGCCGATAGGGGTCGCCCTTGCGAATAATAGGAAGGTGTCGGAACGACGCAAGGCGGAGCGCGCTCAAGCGAAAAGAGAGAGGGAGGAGAGGGGAGTCGGGAAAGCCAAGGAATGTCGCCAGATAATCCGACGACATGTGGAGGCAATAGGCAATGCTGTACCCGCACTCCTTTCTGAGTTAAACGCGGGGCATCTTCTATCTAGTGACTCGGATACAACGGACAATGGGGGAGGCAGTTCACCACCCATACAGTCTCTAGCCATAAAGGAGGAGACGGTGAGATCAGCCCAGGAGCAGGTACATAGAGAGGTAATGCCAGTACCTGCAGTAACAAACCAGGGTCAGAAGCAGGCGAGGGAGCGTCCATTACCGGAGGAGGAAAAACCTGAATGGGAGGGATCAGTGGCTGAAGCAGCCCGCGATGTTGTCGATTCAACAGTCCGACAGTATAGTACCATGTCTTTGTCTGTGCGTGAGCTACAACTGGGCACTTTGAGAGGTTTATCAGAGGGTAGTTACTACAACCTCTTAAGCACAGTACCTCCCAGCTTTGGTGCAGAAGCAGACTATGAATCGGGGTTAGACGGGCAGGAGGGGGAGCGAAAGAAGGGGGATACCCAACAGGAGCAAGCTAAACCGGGCATGTGGACAACCAAAAAAGACAGACAACCAGGAGAGGAGGGACAAACTTCTTCACCGAAGTTGAAGCAGAAGAAAAGGACATCTGCTAAGGCCGAGATTCTAGCGAAGAGAATTGCTGGAACGAAGGAACAGTTTACAAGGGTGAGAGGCTTTGTAGCTAACGGGAATATTGATCAAAAATTCTGTGCTGCAGTATGCGCCCGATTGTTGTCCAGAGTATCTTTAGACAGTTTTAGACGGTCGGGGGGAGAAGCAAAGGAGAGTCGTTTGCTCTATGAAAATTTAAAGATATGGGCCTTGAAAATCGACCCGGAGGTAGAGAAGAAGAGGGGCGCTTCGGCGTTGGATACTGCCGACGAAGACAGGAAAGTCGGCGAATTGCGAAACCTGCAAGGACGCTCGAGTACAGAAGCCTTAGCGGACCTGGGGAGAGCAGCGAGTGGTGTACAGGCAGAGCAGATGCTTCGGATCGGCGGGGAGGCCCTTATTCTAAACGGGCCTTGTGCCTCCCTCCTCGCCGAGAAGAAGGTCTGTGCCTTCTGTCTTGCCGCTGAGCTGCTTAACACACAGGTTGTTGATGTAGACATCAGTAGAGAGAGAAAAGGGGAAGCGCAACCCTTTGAACTGGTGCGCAATTTAATACTGGCGGGGAGTAATGGTGCGGGTTTAGCAATGGCCCGTGCACATAACAAAGAAATGCATGCTAAGAACGGCAACATACACATGATCCACGCTTCAACAGCACCGCGGGTAGATGTTATTGCAACAGCTGTTAATAAGGCTAGTCAGCCGATTAAACACCGACACGTGACCAGACAGCCTGAGGTTGCAAGGCAGAGAAGCATACAGGAAGAGGTACCATTGCTTACTTACGGTATGACCACATCCGCAGGGGTATTTCCGTCAGTGCGTTACTAGCAAGCCGTTGTTTCACTCGTCTGTCCTCGTACTTATCATTGGCGACGAGTAGTATTTACCCACGTAAATAAAAAGTAAAAATGTCCGGTACAGTTTTTGGCATTTTATCGGTGTTTGATCACAATGTGCAGTCTTGGGAGACCTACAAGTGCCGCATTAAGCAATGGTTTGTGGCAAATGACATCACGGGGACGAGCGATCCGGCGGGAACAAAGCGACGAGCTATCTTGCTGAGCGCACTCGCGGATGGCACACATAAGCTGGCAGCGGATCTCGCGTTGCCAAAGCAGCTGCAGGACGTACCTTTCGACGACGTGCTTAGGCTGTTGGACGAGCATTTTACCCCTAAACGGTGTGGATTCGGGGAGCGTAGCAAGTTTTACGAAGCTATGCAACAAGAAGGGGAGACGTATGCACAATGGGCCGCAAGATTGCGCGGGCTGACAGCGCACTGCGGGTTCTCGAACGTGGAAGAAGCGCTACGGGACAAATTTGTCATGGGGATGTTGCCGGGATCTGACAGAGAGAAGCTCTTCGCAAAAGATCTGGCAGGCCTGACATTGAGCAAGGCAATGGAGTTAGCGGAGAATGCGCGGAGCGCTCGAGCAGCAGCGGGTGCCGGGATGCAGTCCGCGTCGCGCGAATTGTTCAAGATCGCACAGGCTCCGGAATCAGTGACTCCACCGCAGCGGAAGGCTGCACCTAGTGCAGGGGTCAAAGTGCAGTGTCAGGTGTGCGGTTATCATAACCATGAGACATCGCAGTGTCGGTTCGCAAAGGCGAAATGTAGGAAATGTAATGCTACGGGGCATTTACGTAAGATGTGCACAAAAATAAATTATGTCGAATCAAAAGCTGAGGATGAAAGCGACGACGGTAAGTGTTTTAATATTCGGTCAGTTAAAGGGGAACCGATGACGGAAACGGTTACGGTCTCAGGGATCGAATTAAAATTCGAGATAGATAGCGGCTCGGCCGTAACTGCGATTTCTGAAGGTACATACAAAAAACATTTTAGCAATGTACCATTGTCGGCGACTAGTAAACGGTTGTTTTCATATACGGGTGATAAAATCCCCTGTGTGGGAATCGCGCAGTTACAAGTAACTTATGCGAAAACAACGCACTCGCTGTGTGTTTACGTCGTGCGAGACGGTGGGCCGCCGATACTGGGTCGCGATTTTATTTCAAAGTTTAAGTTAGAATTGTTAATGCCAATACAATATTGTAAACAATAGGATGAAAATAAATTGGTTGATACATTGCAACGTCGCTATCCTTCGGTGTTTTCGGATAAGTTAGGGTTATTCAATAAATTTAAAGTGAAATTACAAGTGAAGGAAGACGCGAAACCAGTTTTTGTACGGGCCAGACCGATAGCTTTCGCTTTGAAAGATAAAGTAGACAAAGAAATAGATCGTTTATTAGGGTTAGGCATTTTGAAACCCGTGGATCACGCGCGGTATGCGTCGCCAATCGTGCCCGTATTGAAGCAAAATGGATCTATACGTATATGCGCTGATTTTTCTACCGGTGTAAACAAACAGTTAGTTATCGATCAGTATCCTTTGCCAACGGTAACTGAACTCTTTGCTAAGTTATATGGGGGTCAGCAGTTTACTAAATTAGACTTGTCAAATGCTTACAATCAGTTTATGTTGGACGATGAGTCACAAGAATTAACTTGCATAAACACACACAGGGGAATTTATAAACAAACGCGCCTTTGTTTTGGTATAGCGAGCGCGCCGGCCGTGTTCCAGCGCGCCGGCCGTGTTCCAGCGCGCGATGGAGGGCGTGCTGGGTGGCGTGCCCGGCACACTTTGCTTGCTCGACGATATTTTAGTAACCGGTAAAACGAGATCGGAGCACTTAGATAGATTACACCTAGTGCTGCTAAAATTACAAGAGGCGGGACTTACCTTACAAAAAGATAAGTGTGTGTTTTTCAGTGATGAGGTTAATTATTTAGGGTACGTGATAAATAAAGATGGACTTCATAAATCACCGCAAAAAATTAAAGCCATGACGGAGGCACCGGTGCCAACTAATATTAATCAATTACAGTCATTTTTGGGGCTGGTTAATTATTATAGGAACTTTGTCCCAAACGCCTCTTCGATTTTATGCCCTTTGTATAAGTTGTTGAGAAGGGGTACTAAGTGGTGTTGGACACGGGAGCATGAAGAAGCGTTTATGACAATTAAAAAAAGTTTAGCGTCAGATCAAGTATTAACTCACTTTAACCCAGATGCAACTATAATTCTAACGGTTGATGCATCACCGTTAGGCCTTTCTGCAATATTATCACAATTAGAACCCGATGGGTCGGAGAGGCCGATCTCATTTGCGTCGCGAACTCTTAGTACAGCTGAGAAAAGTTACTCGCAAATACAAAAGGAAGCGACCGCGATTATTTTTGGGGTAAGGCGGTTCCACCAATATTTATATGGCAGGGCGGTTCCGTTCATTCTCCGGACCAATCATAAACCGTTATTGTCAATTTTTGGACCGCATCGTGGTATACCAGAAGTTTCAGCGAACAGACTACAGAGATACGCATTATTTCTGAGCGGTTATAATTATAAAATCGAATATGTTCGTAGCGCAAATAACAGCGCGGATTTCCTATCTCGCGCTTGCCTACCTGAGGGGGCAGGTACGGAAGGGGGCGTGCGGGGCATAGATTCAACGATGCCAGATCTCGATCGTGCCTCATACATTAATTTCGTGGTAGAGGGCAGTCTACCTGTAACCGTGAACTTATTACGCGAGGCGACAAATACAGATGTGACCTTGCGCAGGGTGGTACATTTTGTGTTGAATGGATGGCCGAGGAAAATAGATGATGAGGCGATTAAGCCGTATCATGCGTGTAGGATGCAATTGTCTTATGAAAAAGGGTGTGTTATGAGAGGGCACAAGGTTGTAGTTCCGGAAACATTACAAGAAAAAATTTTAATGGAACTGCACCAATCCCATTTAGGAATTGTAAAGACAAAGGCGGAGGCGCGAGCACGTGTGTGGTTCCCGGGGTTAGATGCGGCGTTAGAGCGGATGATAGGAGCATGTGACGTGTGCATGCAACTACGGCCATCACCGGCGCGGGCGCCGATTGCGCACTGGGAATATCCGTCAACACCCTTTTACCGGGTACATATTGATTTTCTAGGGCCTATTAACGGTAACACCTTTTTAGTAGTAGTAGATGCGTATACCAAGTGGGTCGAGGTAAACCTCGATTACACTTCATATTATAAATAATATGAAGTGCAGTACGTCAACTTCAGCGACAATTGACAAATTATACGAGTTCATGTCAAGATTTGGTATCCCGCATACACTAGTCAGCGACAATGGTACATCTTTCACGTCATATGAATTTGAGGCTTTTTGTAGGGTGAACGGAATTTCACACGTGACTTCACCGACATACCACGCGGCCAGCAATGGGCAGGCAGAAAGCTACGTGAAGATAGTGAAAAAGGGTATCAAAACAAGCTTGCTTACTGGTAATGGAGCACGAAATTCAAATAATTTACTTTTGAAGTACTTGTTTGACTACAGAAATTCCGTTCACACAACAACCGGGTCTTCACCCGCTGAGCTGGTCTATGGTCGGAAGCTTAGAGCGCGTCTAGATCTAATTAAACCAAAATCGCCGTCGCCATTATCCTCGGCTCTTGCTAACTTGGTTAAACATAAACAGTGTTTGCAAAGTAAGACGGGTGGACATAATACACAAGAATTTGCCCCCGGAGACAAAGTTTATTATAAAAATCAAACAATTAATGGTAAATACACTTGGTGCAAAGGAACAGTGATAAAAAAAATTGGCAAAGTATTGTATTTAATCAGAGACGAAATTACTTCAATTACTCAAAGAAAACATAAAAATCAAATTATGCTGTATAAAGGTGACGATTGCAAAAACAGAAGAGACATAGATATAGACCTAGAGGAGCAAAGTGGTGACCCAACGTCAGAAACGCAAGTTTCGCAAGCAATGTCGCAAACGGACACTGGTGAAGGGGGTGAGCACACAACAAGGGCAACAGATTGTATGAACCAGACAAGAGCGGACACTGCTCCAAGTTTACCCCTAGATACGCACTCACAGTCTGTATCATCAGACCAAGCCGAGGAAGAGGAGGAGGAATTCGAGGAGGCATTGCCTGGTTCTCCTAGCTCTGGTCAAACAGGAGAAGCGTCACCGCAACAGCAGGCAGGTGAGCCAGCGGCCACAACACGGTCTAGACGCAATCAGCCTAAAATCAACTACAAATTATTCTATTAGTATGTATGTTTAGCTTTAGGTTTGCGTAGCTTAATTATTAGATAGTATGACTAAGCTAAGGGGAGGAGTGTTAAGTATGTGTGCGTGTGCCTACGCACCTCTAAGTAAGGTCACAAATAAACGTCAGTGCGTTACTAGCAAGCCGTTGAAATACCCAGCGGTGGGGAATTTGAGGATGCGACGGAAGGGCGAACTAGTCCTAGCTCGGCAGAAGAGGCGCCGAGCTCGGGGCCGATAGGGGTCGCCCTTGCGAATAATAGGAAGGTGTCGGAACGACGCAAGGCGGAGCGCGCTCAAGCGAAAAGAGAGAGGGAGGAGAGGGGAGTCGGGAAAGCCAAGGAATGTCGCCAGATAATCCGACGACATGTGGAGGCAATAGGCAATGCTGTACCCGCACTCCTTTCTGAGTTAAACGCGGGGCATCTTCTATCTAGTGACTCGGATACAACGGACAATGGGGGAGGCAGTTCACCACCCATACAGTCTCTAGCCATAAAGGAGGAGACGGTGAGATCAGCCCAGGAGCAGGTACATAGAGAGGTAATGCCAGTACCTGCAGTAACAAACCAGGGTCAGAAGCAGGCGAGGGAGCGTCCATTACCGGAGGAGGAAAAACCTGAATGGGAGGGATCAGTGGCTGAAGCAGCCCGCGATGTTGTCGATTCAACAGTCCGACAGTATAGTACCATGTCTTTGTCTGTGCGTGAGCTACAACTGGGCACTTTGAGAGGTTTATCAGAGGGTAGTTACTACAACCTCTTAAGCACAGTACCTCCCAGCTTTGGTGCAGAAGCAGACTATGAATCGGGGTTAGACGGGCAGGAGGGGGAGCGAAAGAAGGGGGATACCCAACAGGAGCAAGCTAAACCGGGCATGTGGACAACCAAAAAAGACAGACAACCAGGAGAGGAGGGACAAACTTCTTCACCGAAGTTGAAGCAGAAGAAAAGGACATCTGCTAAGGCCGAGATTCTAGCGAAGAGAATTGCTGGAACGAAGGAACAGTTTACAAGGGTGAGAGGCTTTGTAGCTAACGGGAATATTGATCAAAAATTCTGTGCTGCAGTATGCGCCCGATTGTTGTCCAGAGTATCTTTAGACAGTTTTAGACGGTCGGGGGGAGAAGCAAAGGAGAGTCGTTTGCTCTATGAAAATTTAAAGATATGGGCCTTGAAAATCGACCCGGAGGTAGAGAAGAAGAGGGGCGCTTCGGCGTTGGATACTGCCGACGAAGACAGGAAAGTCGGCGAATTGCGAAACCTGCAAGGACGCTCGAGTACAGAAGCCTTAGCGGACCTGGGAAGAGCAGCGAGTGGTGTACAGGCAGAGCAGATGCTTCGGATCGGCGGGGAGGCCCTTATTCTAAACGGGCCTTGTGCCTCCCTCCTCGCCGAGAAGAAGGTCTGTGCCTTCTGTCTTGCCGCTGAGCTGCTTAACACACAGGTTGTTGATGTAGACATCAGTAGAGAGAGAAAAGGGGAAGCGCAACCCTTTGAACTGGTGCGCAATTTAATACTGGCGGGGAGTAATGGTGCGGGTTTAGCAATGGCCCGTGCACATAACAAAGAAATGCATGCTAAGAACGGCAACATACACATGATCCACGCTTCAACAGCACCGCGGGTAGATGTTATTGCAACAGCTGTTAATAAGGCTAGTCAGCCGATTAAACACCGACACGTGACCAGACAGCCTGAGGTTGCAAGGCAGAGAAGCATACAGGAAGAGGTACCATTGCTTACTTACGGTATGACCACATCCGCAGGGGTATTTCCGTCAGTGCGTTACTAGCAAGCCGTTGTTTCACTCGTCTGTCCTCGTACTTATCATTGGCGACGAGTAGTATTTACCCACGTAAATAAAAAGTAAAAATGTCCGGTACAGTTTTTGGCATTTTATCGGTGTTTGATCACAATGTGCAGTCTTGGGAGACCTACAAGTGCCGCATTAAGCAATGGTTTGTGGCAAATGACATCACGGGGACGAGCGATCCGGCGGGAACAAAGCGACGAGCTATCTTGCTGAGCGCACTCGCGGATGGCACACATAAGCTGGCAGCGGATCTCGCGTTGCCAAAGCAGCTGCAGGACGTACCTTTCGACGACGTGCTTAGGCTGTTGGACGAGCATTTTACCCCTAAACGGTGTGGATTCGGGGAGCGTAGCAAGTTTTACGAAGCTATGCAACAAGAAGGGGAGACGTATGCACAATGGGCCGCAAGATTGCGCGGGCTGACAGCGCACTGCGGGTTCTCGAACGTGGAAGAAGCGCTACGGGACAAATTTGTCATGGGGATGTTGCCGGGATCTGACAGAGAGAAGCTCTTCGCAAAAGATCTGGCAGGCCTGACATTGAGCAAGGCAATGGAGTTAGCGGAGAATGCGCGGAGCGCTCGAGCAGCAGCGGGTGCCGGGATGCAGTCCGCGTCGCGCGAATTGTTCAAGATCGCACAGGCTCCGGAATCAGTGACTCCACCGCAGCGGAAGGCTGCACCTAGTGCAGGGGTCAAAGTGCAGTGTCAGGTGTGCGGTTATCATAACCATGAGACATCGCAGTGTCGGTTCGCAAAGGCGAAATGTAGGAAATGTAATGCTACGGGGCATTTACGTAAGATGTGCACAAAAATAAATTATGTCGAATCAAAAGCTGAGGATGAAAGCGACGACGGTAAGTGTTTTAATATTCGGTCAGTTAAAGGGGAACCGATGACGGAAACGGTTACGGTCTCAGGGATCGAATTAAAATTCGAGATAGATAGCGGCTCGGCCGTAACTGCGATTTCTGAAGGTACATACAAAAAACATTTTAGCAATGTACCATTGTCGGCGACTAGTAAACGGTTGTTTTCATATACGGGTGATAAAATCCCCTGTGTGGGAATCGCGCAGTTACAAGTAACTTATGCGAAAACAACGCACTCGCTGTGTGTTTACGTCGTGCGAGACGGTGGGCCGCCGATACTGGGTCGCGATTTTATTTCAAAGTTTAAGTTAGAATTGTTAATGCCAATACAATATTGTAAACAATAGGATGAAAATAAATTGGTTGATACATTGCAACGTCGCTATCCTTCGGTGTTTTCGGATAAGTTAGGGTTATTCAATAAATTTAAAGTGAAATTACAAGTGAAGGAAGACGCGAAACCAGTTTTTGTACGGGCCAGACCGATAGCTTTCGCTTTGAAAGATAAAGTAGACAAAGAAATAGATCGTTTATTAGGGTTAGGCATTTTGAAACCCGTGGATCACGCGCGGTATGCGTCGCCAATCGTGCCCGTATTGAAGCAAAATGGATCTATACGTATATGCGCTGATTTTTCTACCGGTGTAAACAAACAGTTAGTTATCGATCAGTATCCTTTGCCAACGGTAACTGAACTCTTTGCTAAGTTATATGGGGGTCAGCAGTTTACTAAATTAGACTTGTCAAATGCTTACAATCAGTTTATGTTGGACGATGAGTCACAAGAATTAACTTGCATAAACACACACAGGGGAATTTATAAACAAACGCGCCTTTGTTTTGGTATAGCGAGCGCGCCGGCCGTGTTCCAGCGCGCCGGCCGTGTTCCAGCGCGCGATGGAGGGCGTGCTGGGTGGCGTGCCCGGCACACTTTGCTTGCTCGACGATATTTTAGTAACCGGTAAAACGAGATCGGAGCACTTAGATAGATTACACCTAGTGCTGCTAAAATTACAAGAGGCGGGACTTACCTTACAAAAAGATAAGTGTGTGTTTTTCAGTGATGAGGTTAATTATTTAGGGTACGTGATAAATAAAGATGGACTTCATAAATCACCGCAAAAAATTAAAGCCATGACGGAGGCACCGGTGCCAACTAATATTAATCAATTACAGTCATTTTTGGGGCTGGTTAATTATTATAGGAACTTTGTCCCAAACGCCTCTTCGATTTTATGCCCTTTGTATAAGTTGTTGAGAAGGGGTACTAAGTGGTGTTGGACACGGGAGCATGAAGAAGCGTTTATGACAATTAAAAAAAGTTTAGCGTCAGATCAAGTATTAACTCACTTTAACCCAGATGCAACTATAATTCTAACGGTTGATGCATCACCGTTAGGCCTTTCTGCAATATTATCACAATTAGAACCCGATGGGTCGGAGAGGCCGATCTCATTTGCGTCGCGAACTCTTAGTACAGCTGAGAAAAGTTACTCGCAAATACAAAAGGAAGCGACCGCGATTATTTTTGGGGTAAGGCGGTTCCACCAATATTTATATGGCAGGGCGGTTCCGTTCATTCTCCGGACCAATCATAAACCGTTATTGTCAATTTTTGGACCGCATCGTGGTATACCAGAAGTTTCAGCGAACAGACTACAGAGATACGCATTATTTCTGAGCGGTTATAATTATAAAATCGAATATGTTCGTAGCGCAAATAACAGCGCGGATTTCCTATCTCGCGCTTGCCTACCTGAGGGGGCAGGTACGGAAGGGGGCGTGCGGGGCATAGATTCAACGATGCCAGATCTCGATCGTGCCTCATACATTAATTTCGTGGTAGAGGGCAGTCTACCTGTAACCGTGAACTTATTACGCGAGGCGACAAATACAGATGTGACCTTGCGCAGGGTGGTACATTTTGTGTTGAATGGATGGCCGAGGAAAATAGATGATGAGGCGATTAAGCCGTATCATGCGTGTAGGATGCAATTGTCTTATGAAAAAGGGTGTGTTATGAGAGGGCACAAGGTTGTAGTTCCGGAAACATTACAAGAAAAAATTTTAATGGAACTGCACCAATCCCATTTAGGAATTGTAAAGACAAAGGCGGAGGCGCGAGCACGTGTGTGGTTCCCGGGGTTAGATGCGGCGTTAGAGCGGATGATAGGAGCATGTGACGTGTGCATGCAACTACGGCCATCACCGGCGCGGGCGCCGATTGCGCACTGGGAATATCCGTCAACACCCTTTTACCGGGTACATATTGATTTTCTAGGGCCTATTAACGGTAACACCTTTTTAGTAGTAGTAGATGCGTATACCAAGTGGGTCGAGGTAAACCTCGATTACACTTCATATTATAAATAATATGAAGTGCAGTACGTCAACTTCAGCGACAATTGACAAATTATACGAGTTCATGTCAAGATTTGGTATCCCGCATACACTAGTCAGCGACAATGGTACATCTTTCACGTCATATGAATTTGAGGCTTTTTGTAGGGTGAACGGAATTTCACACGTGACTTCACCGACATACCACGCGGCCAGCAATGGGCAGGCAGAAAGCTACGTGAAGATAGTGAAAAAGGGTATCAAAACAAGCTTGCTTACTGGTAATGGAGCACGAAATTCAAATAATTTACTTTTGAAGTACTTGTTTGACTACAGAAATTCCGTTCACACAACAACCGGGTCTTCACCCGCTGAGCTGGTCTATGGTCGGAAGCTTAGAGCGCGTCTAGATCTAATTAAACCAAAATCGCCGTCGCCATTATCCTCGGCTCTTGCTAACTTGGTTAAACATAAACAGTGTTTGCAAAGTAAGACGGGTGGACATAATACACAAGAATTTGCCCCCGGAGACAAAGTTTATTATAAAAATCAAACAATTAATGGTAAATACACTTGGTGCAAAGGAACAGTGATAAAAAAAATTGGCAAAGTATTGTATTTAATCAGAGACGAAATTACTTCAATTACTCAAAGAAAACATAAAAATCAAATTATGCTGTATAAAGGTGACGATTGCAAAAACAGAAGAGACATAGATATAGACCTAGAGGAGCAAAGTGGTGACCCAACGTCAGAAACGCAAGTTTCGCAAGCAATGTCGCAAACGGACACTGGTGAAGGGGGTGAGCACACAACAAGGGCAACAGATTGTATGAACCAGACAAGAGCGGACACTGCTCCAAGTTTACCCCTAGATACGCACTCACAGTCTGTATCATCAGACCAAGCCGAGGAAGAGGAGGAGGAATTCGAGGAGGCATTGCCTGGTTCTCCTAGCTCTGGTCAAACAGGAGAAGCGTCACCGCAACAGCAGGCAGGTGAGCCAGCGGCCACAACACGGTCTAGACGCAATCAGCCTAAAATCAACTACAAATTATTCTATTAGTAGGTATGTTTAGCATTAGGTTTGCGTAGCTTAAT
This sequence comes from Mythimna pallens, assembly GCA_961205895.1. Lineage (NCBI taxonomy): Eukaryota > Metazoa > Arthropoda > Insecta > Lepidoptera > Noctuidae > Mythimna > Mythimna pallens. The sequence goes on along the minus strand of OY540851.1, from coordinate 2,973,414 downwards.
TATTAGATAGTATGACTAAGCTAAGGGGAGGAATGTTAAGTATGTGTGCGTGTGCCTACGCACTTCTAAGTAAGGTTACAAATAAACGTCAGTGCGTTACTAGCAAGCCGTTGTTTCACTCGTCTGTCCTCGTACTTATCATGAAGTTTTTGTACGAAAACGCCACAATGTCAGTCCCGACTTCAGGACCAGACCTCGAAACCTATCCTTCTGCAGCGGGGCGTGAGGCAGGGAGATGTCATCTCTCCGAAACTGTTCACGGCTGCAATGGAGGATGTCTTCAAGGTTCTGGACTGGAGTGGACTAGGCATTAATGTCAATGGCGAGTACACCACTCACCTTCGGTTTGCCGATGATATAGTAGTCATGGCTGAAACTACGGAGGAGCTCAGTACAATGCTCGATGACCTTAGTAGAGCTTCCAAAGGAGTGGGTCTTAAAATGAACATGGATAAAACCAGTCATGGTAAATAACCATGTAGCACCCACTCCGATCAAGATCGGAGACTCTGCACTCGAAGTTGTAGACGATTACGTTTACCTGGGACAGACAATCCAGATGGGTAGGTCTAACTTTGAGAAAGAGGTCAATCGTCGAATCCGACTCGGCTGGGCAGCGTTCGGGAAGCTGCGCGGTATCTTCTCGTCCAACATACCACAGTGTCTCAAGACTAAAGTCTATGATCAGTACGTGTTGCCAGTGATGACATATGGCTCTGAAACATGGTCGCTTACAATGGGCCTCATCAGAAGGCTTAAAGTCATCCAAAGAGCAATGGAAAAGGCTATGCTCGGAGTTTCCTTGCGTGATCGCATAAAGAATGAAGATATCCGCAGGAGAACCAAGGTCGCCGACATAGCCCGAAGAATCGCCGACATAGCCCGAAGAATCGCCGACATAGCCCGAAGAATCGCCGACATAGCCCGAAGAATCGCCGACATAGCCCGAAGAATCGCCGACATAGCCCGAAGAATCGCCGACATAGCCCGAAGAATCGCCGACATAGCCCGAAGAATCGCCGACATAGCCCGAAGAATCGCCGACATAGCCCGAAGAATCGCCGACATAGCCCGAAGAATCGCCGACATAGCCCGAAGAATCGCCGACATAGCCCGAAGAATCGCCGACATAGCCCGAAGAATCGCCGACATAGCCCGAAGAATCGCCGACATAGCCCGAAGAATCGCCGACATAGCCCGAAGAATCGCCGACATAGCCCGAAGAATCGCCGACATAGCCCGAAGAATCGCCGACATAGCCCGAAGAATCGCCGACATAGCCCGAAGAATCGCCGACATAGCCCGAAGAATCGCCGACATAGCCCGAAGAATCGCCGACATAGCCCGAAGAATCGCCAAACTTAAGTGGCAGTGGGCAGGGCACATTGCTCGTAGAACGGATGGCCGATGGGGCCGAAAGGTTTTAGAGTGGCGACCGCGCACCGGAAGACGCAGCGTTGGAAGGCCTCCCACAAGGTGGACCGACGACCTGGTGAGGGTCGCGGGAGTGCGGTGGATGCGACAAGCACAGGATCGGTCATTGTGGCGACGCTTGGGGGAGGCCTATGGCCAACAGTGGACGTCTTTCGGCTGAAATGATGATGGTGAATCTTTAACTATAACTACCTGCCAGATCTGTGTATTTCCTAAACTTTTCCTTCGTTTCACCTATAATTTTGCAATAACTAAAACTATAGATTCACTGAAGTCAATGGTCAATGTTTGAGTTGGTATCTCAATTTCACGACAGAATGACAAAATTTGAGGCGGAACTGTCCAAATCACCCAACACTGACACACAAACTGCAACTGCACTGCACTGCACTGACACAAACTACAACTCGGACATAGTTAGTATGTCGAAGTTCCCAATTATTATTAGTCCCACCATTAGTAATAGTACTAATGTTACTTTAAACTAGTTAATAAGACAACAGATGGTACTTTTGACAATTCAGATCAACTTAACAATAAAGTATCTTCTGGCATTCAAGCTAGAGGGGCTAGGCAAAAATCGTTGAATTTGTTTCTTCAAAACATTCAGGGTTTTTCTTCAAAACAATTGGAAATTGAATTATTTTTAGAAAAAACTATGTTTGACATCATTTGTTTTACTGAGCATTGGTTAAAGGATTTTGAAATGCTAATCAATTTTGAGAATTATAATGTGGGCAGTTCTTTTAACCGAAAAACAATGTTACGTGGGGGTTCACTGATCCTAATTAGGAATAGTATTAAATTTAAAACTCGTAAAGATATAGTTGCACTATCCGTTGAACATAGCATTGAACTGTCTTGTGTTGAGCTGGATAGGCATATCATAGTGTGCGTTTACAGGCCCCCTAATTATCAAAACTACTCTATTTTTGAGTCTGTCATGGAAGATGTTATGGCAAAACTTGCAACTGGTAACAAACTAGTAATTATCTGTGGAGACTTTAATGTTAATATTTTGGAAAATAATTCAGATAGCACCAGATTATTAAATCTCTTCAAATCATTTAATTTATCAAATGTGTTTACAGAACCTACTCGAACTACGACAACTACTGCTACATGTATCGATAATGTTTTTTGTTGCTGCAACTATTTAGAAAAGGCCATTGTAAATTATCTGCCTTCTGATCATAGCGGCCTATTGGTAACTTTTGAATCCAACTTACCGATACAACAAGTTCAGATTCAGTCCAGACCAATAACATCTGGTAAACTCAATAAATTTAACAGCACTTTAATTAGTAAGTTAGGTGATTGGAATCTTGAAGTGAACAATGGTAATTTTTTGTATAACGATTTTTTTTCAATAGTCCAAACTGAGTTCAAGAAGACTTTTGAGAAGAAAACTAAAAGTATCTGCCCTAAGTTTAGATTTAGTGACTGGGCAACTAAAGGAATCAGAATAAGTAGGGAAAGACTTTTTGAGTTGTATGGCCTTAAGCCTATTATTAACACTGAAACTTTTAATAAGTATGTTGCTACATATTCAAAAATGTTTAAAAACACTTGTAAGGCAGCTAAGGCCTTGTACATTGGCAATAAAGTTAAATCAGCAGATAATAAAATAAAAACGGTTTGGAAAATTATAAATAATGAAACCAACAGGAACAAAATACATAATAATGATTACACTTTGGAGACACATCATGGTCTTATTAGCGATAACAAACTAGTTGCAGAAGAATTTGTAAATTTCTTTGCTAGTATACCAACTAAAACCACTGAAGCCCTAGATTCGTCGCCATCGCATGCTTTTGGTTTATTACAGGCAAACGTTGCAGCCTGTTCGACTGAATTTAACTTTAAGCATATAAACCCCTTTACAGTAATAAAAGCGTTTAAACAAATCAAAGTTAAATTGACAGAAGATTTGTGGGGTATGTCTATCAAAGTTTGTACCTCAATTATTGAGACTATAGCGCCGTACTTAGCCTTAATATTTAATTTGTGTATAGATCAAGGAGTCTTTCCTGATCTAATGAAATATAGTAAAGTGATACCACTTTTTAAATCCGGGGACAGTAAAGACACTAATAATTATAGGCCGGTGTCCGTGTTGCCAGTTTTTAGCAAGATATTTGAAAAGGAGATGTTAAATCAAATGCTTAATCATTTTAACACAAATAACATCTTACACGATAAACAGTATGGTTTCACCAAAGGACGTTGTACAACTGACGCTGGTCTCCTTACTAAAACACATTTTTAATGCGTGGGAAGAGGCACAGGATGCTATAGGCATCTTCTGTGACCTGTCTAAGGCGTTTGATTGCGTGGTTCATGAAACATTACTCTTGAAACTTGAGCATTACGGACTAGGCAAAACAGCTTTAAGCTTATTAAAATCTTATTTGATTGACAGACAGCAACAAGTTCAAATAAACGGTGTCAATTCGTCGGGATTAAATGTGAAAATGGGGGTACCCCAAGGTTCAATTTTAGGTCCTTTTTTATTTTTAGTTTATATTAATGATTTACCCTATTTGTTGGAAAATAAACTTAATATGGTGTTGTTTGCTGACGACACTTCTTTGATTTTTAAGATAAATAGAAGGACTAATAATCTTGACGACGAAAATTATGCCCTACTGCAGGTCCAAAACTGGTTCACTGCTAATAATCTAGTTTTAAACGGGAAAAAAACTAAATGTATAAGATTTTCCTTACCTAATGTCAAAAGCAGTGATTGTGACGTAGTATTAAACGATGAAAAGCTAGAATTTGTCGATAAAACGGTTTTCCTGGGGATTACGCTTGACTCAAGGCTACAATGGGGTCCTCATTTAACATCTCTTGCAGGACGGCTTAGCTCAGCTGCATATGCTGTTAGAAAAATCCGCCAATTTACGGATGTTGATACCGCTAGACTAGTCTATTTTAGTTATTTTCATAGTATCATGTCATACGGTATCTTACTATGGGGACGGGCTGCAGACATTGACTCAATTTTTATACTACAGAAAAGAGCTATCAGAGCTATTTACAATCTTCGCCGGTGCGATTCTCTAAGGGAACTGTTTAGGGATATTAACATCATGACGGTGCCTTGTCAATATATTTATGAAAACATCATGTACGTTAGAAAAAATCTTCATCTTTTTAGCAAAAGAGGCGATAGACATAATTATGTTACAAGAAATAGGGACCAATTAGTTCAACCAGGTTTTAGACTGGCTAAAGTGGCCTCTTCTTTCATGGGGTACTGTTTGAAATGTTATAATAAAATACCTCCACAAATATTAGAACTCAATGAAACGAAATTTAAATCTTGTATTAAACGCACACTATGCAGGCAAGCATATTATAAGTTGGAGGATTATATTCAAGATAAAAATGCTTGGCTCAATGCTGGTCCAGCTCCTCTACCACCGAGGTATACAAATTGATTAGTTTGGAAATTATTATTATTATTTTTTAATGCTTTTTTTTTTGGGAATTGTAAAATATTATAAGTATTGTATAATGTAGAAGCATTTATTTTCAAAGTTTGTAAATGTGAGTACCATGGAGCTATTTTATGGTTTTTTATGTTACTATTGGACTTGTTTGACATAAATGAGCACGGCAGTTGAGAGTTTGTCATGCTCACTTAAATGTCTCACTGATGGTGGCGCATGTGTTGGATCATTCGGTTCCCTTCAAAATGGTTGAGCTGAGTGGTGCTAATATTAGCGTCATGTTCGTGAACGGACGCTGTCAGTTGAGACAGGTCATCTCTTAGCTGCCAGTTGCTATTTTAATATCTATATTTAGTTTTTATTTTTACTGTATTTACATTGTTCTCACATGATAACGACAAGAAACATGTAACAGTGATATTTGTAATTACAAAACATGATTGAAAAGAGTGTCCATGGAGTTTCTTGCACATTCTTCTCCATAGAGATCTACGCTTTGGAATGTGCAATTAGCATCATTTTTTTTTTTTCTGACTAACTGACTTCTTGACATTTCAAAAGTGCCTGTAAATGGTTTATTTGAAATAAATGCTTTTGAATCTTCTTTTTTGAATCTTTTGACTGCAGTCCGCAGCCCGGTCGATGTAGCAGCAGAGTACGCATATCTTTCAAAACCTTCATACTCCAGGCTCTCAGCTGTCTTCAGCGTCAGATGGAGGTGCTTGCCAGTAATGTTGATGCGCTTGAGATGAGGGGCCGTAGGAAGATGTTGCTTATCCACGGTGTCAGCGAGGTGAACAAAGAGGAGACATCGCTAGTGGTTGCTCAAGTGGTGCGTGACAAATTGAAGCTGGAGACGTTTTCCGCGGCTGATATACGAAGGTTCCATCGAAAGGGCAATCAGGCCAGCACTGGCAGGCCTAGGCCCATTTTAGTGAAGCTGCTAGATGTGGACATCCGGGACAAGATTTGGCATGCAAAAACCAAATTAAAGGGTTCCGGTGTAACTTTATCTGAGTTCCTGACACGGTCGCGGCATCGGGTATTCATGGCTGCACGTGAAAAGTTTGGCGTCACCAATTGCTGGACAAAACAAGGCCATATTTACATTTTGGGGCCTGATGGAAGTAAGTAAGTATTGTCATGCTCACTCAAATGTCTCGCTGATGGTGGCACGTGTTATTGGGTCATTCAGTTCCCTTCAAAATGGTTGAGCTGAGTGGGGCTGATGCACGCGTCATGCTCGTGAACGGGTGCCGTCAGTTGAGACTAGTCATCTCTTTGCTGGCAGTGACTTAATTTCAATTTCTATATTTTTAAATTAGTTTTTATTTTAATTATTATTTCTTATCTACATTGTGCTCACATATTAGAAGCGACAAGAAATATGTAACCAAGATTTATGAATATGATTTAAAAGAGTGTCCATGAAGTTTCTTGCACGTTCTTCTCCATAGAGATCTACGCTTTGGAACGTGCAATTTAGCGTCACTAGTATTTTTTTTTTTGACTGACCGACATTCTGACAATTCAAAAGTGCCTGTAATTGGTCTATTTGAAATAAACGTTTCTGATAAGCATCGTGTCGTCACCCATGGCGAGCTTAATTCTATCGGCGAGCCAAAGCTGGACGCCGCCAATAAGCCACCGGTTGTCGCTTTAAAGAAAAGGCGTGCTGCGGTTACTACTTCTAAAAAGTGATACATCTTCACGACCTGCACTGTTCGGGTATTTATTTCGCTAATCTTTGTTCTTTTGTCGTCATATTACTCTTTGATTTATTTTATTCCTACCCTTCTAACTTTAATTATTTCTTATTTTGTTTTAAAATTTTTGTTCACGCTATGTCAAATGTCTGTATTTTGACACTTGACAGTAATGAATTGTCAAGTCAATAGTTGCGTTCCATTTCTTGTTTGACAATAGTTGACATTCTGAGCATGTTTTGTCTATGGTGACATAGATTACACATGCTGCGTTATTTAACTTCTTTTTATTTGTTTTCACATTTCATATATAGTTGTTAACACACAACTGGCGGGTGGATTATATCAACCTATATACATATTATATATACCTATATAAGCTTAATATATTTGTTTTAATTTATTTGACTGTTACACAATGTCAGATAGTGATAGTTTTTTATCAGTACGCAGTGACAGCTACAGCTTTTCTAGTATCCCGTCGCTGGCTGACATGCTTGAGTCTCAGTTTTCCGATGTTGCAAATAATCTTAATGTAGTCCATATTAATGCTCAAAGTATTCCGGCCCATCACCATGACATGCTGGCAAACCTTGACTGTAAGAACATTCATGCTATCCTTGTCTCTGAATCATGGCTAAAGCCATGCCTTCCATCAACTTCCTACTCTTTAGCCGGATACCAACTGATTAGAAATGATAGCACAGGCTGCGGTGGTGGCGGTGTTGCCATATACCTTAGAGCTAACATTCCTTTCAAAGTTGTTAATATGTCATCATAGCCACCACCGCCAAATGCTGTTAGAATTCAACCTTCATCATTCAAAGATTCTCCTTGGTGTCTACTACTGTCCCTCTTTGCGTATCGACTATTTTCTTTCTTTTGAAAGTCTCCTGGTACACCTTATTATTTCTTACAGTCACACTATTAAAATGGGGGATTTCAACACTTGCCTTCTCAAACGCGATTCGCGTTCTTCTTTACTCCAATCCATTTCACACTCCTGTAATTTGTCTCTTCTTCCCCTGACTGCCACTCACCACTTTCCTAACTGTACTCCTTCATTACTTGATATTATACTTGTTTCATCTACTCAACATGTTGCTAAGCATGGACAATGTACCGCTGACGCATTCTCTTATCATGTTGTTTAAAAAAACACTTTTACACGTCAATTTTTTTTTTCGCCTTTTTTAACTAGATGAGGCCGGTGTTTCCTAGCTGACTACCCTGAGAAGAAACACCGAAACAAACTCAGGGGTCAAAGTCTCTTTCAAAGTCCATACAGTAAATATGTAATGGTCAAATCACACGAGAGCCATGCAGATTTGTCTGAAATGGTTTTTTGAAGAAAGAACCATACAAATTGTCCAGTCAGTGCAAGCATTTGTCAGTATTCGTAAAGCTCAACTCAGGACTACTAAGGAGCTCAACGACTTGACGAACAATACCAAAGAAAGGACGGACATTTGGGTAGGCCGCAGAAAATACTCAAATTGCCAGACCCGTTAAAATTACTGAAAAAGGATAAAAAAGCAATCGACATAGTCCTCGCGTGATTGTGTGATTTATTGATTATGGGTGGCGGTGTATTTGCATGTTTTTTTTTGTATATTTAGGGTGAAGCATCGGACCGATCACTGTCACCGGAGGCTCCCCCCTACTCTCACGTCACCAGCGCGCCCTACAAGGAGGCTGCCGCAAACGGTAATACTTTTCCTCTTCTGTTCGATTTGCAATATTTCTGTATTTGTTACAGTAGGATTTCAGTGATTACTTAACGTTTGAATATTTTAGGATGATTGGTCGCCACGTCCTTCAGCGTCCCGGGACAGGTCACGATCCCCAATATTTATAAATCTGCCGTCGCAATCGTAAGTTTATATCTACTGATATTATTTATGAATAGTTATCTTCCGTATCAGACCGATATGGACGTATGTGAAATAAATTTAGTAAAATTATTTATTTTTACAGCGTACTGGCTCCTGAGACCCTGCCACAAGACGCCGTAATTCGGATTTTTGGGGTGGATGGCCAACCGCTGGACGCTGAAGCCATCGTTTCATTTACTTAATTATCTATTTTTTTTTTTTATTATGGATAGACAGTGGTCAAACACTGTCTCACCTGATGGTAAGCGATGATGTGGCCGACGATGGAACACGCTTGCCTAGAAGTAACCTGATTGCTCTTGACTAGATCCCTAGGTCGTAGCAGGCTGTCAGGAAAAACAGACTTCCGTAGGGAATTCCACTCCTTAGCTGAACACACAATGAATGTATTCTCAAAACGCTTCCGTGTGAATGGGATGTCTATCATGTACCGGTAGCGCAACGCCGCCGTACCCCTAGTGGTCCGATGATGGAACGGATTTGATGAAATCACCTGCTTAAAGTTTATTAAATGTAAAATTACAGAAAAAGTTTCTGATAACGTCTATGTTTTAAAAGACCTTAATAAGGGTTCAACTGGACGTCATCATGTTAAAGATATTATTAAATTTTAATTTGGTTTTCAAGTTTGGCATTCTAAAATACTACTTAGGACATTTGGTTTTCATGTTTGGCATTCTAAAATACTACTTAGGACATTTTTTTTTCAACCCCACACAAACGTTTTTCATATCGAAGGATCTTATTTTTTTTCCTGTATACTTTTTTTCCTGTATACTTTTTTTTCCTGTATACTTTTTTTTCCTGTATACTTTTTTTTCCTGTATACATTTATTTATACACATTTTTTACAATTGTCATTTGAGATTTGCTTCTAACTTTTAAGTTTTGTGGATCTTTTTTTCTTGATTTCGCAGCTTTTTGCTACTGTGCCCGGAAAGTCGTGGTGTAGTCCCGATCACAGTATGCCGTTTTTTGCTATTGTGCTCGGAAGGTTGGTAGTGTTGTGCCGATCACAATATGCGTTTTTTAAGATGTTTGTGCTCGGAAAATCGGTGGTGTTATACCGGTCACAACATTCTTTCTTTCTCTTTTGCATCCTTGCGTATGCAGTTTTTTGTTTTTTTATCGGTGGTGTTATACCGGTCACAACATTTTTTTCTTTGTTCTCTAGCACCAAAGGTGATGCGAGATTTGATACTATGTTTCACGGTTATAATTTGTTCTTGCTAGTCAGTGGCGATGGTGCCTAACTACTCATATAGACAAATCTTTGAATTTTTCTTATAAGACAGCGGCAATTGCGCCTAACTGTATTCAAATTAACCTACTTGGTTACTCTAATATACTTGCTAGTCGGTGACGATGGTGCCTAACCGTACTCAATTTAGTTTTTTTTGTTCGTAGCCTTATACACGTTGGTCAGCGACAATTCTGCTTAGCTATACTAGCGATATTTTCTTGAATTAAGCTAGTTAGTCAGTGGCGTAGGTGCCTAACTGCACTCATATTGGTTCTTTTGGTATTGTAAGTCGGTTGGTGGTCTAACTGTACTTATTTTAAATGCATGTTATTTTAAGGATCTATACACTAGCGATACTCCAAGATTGTATTTATTTCTGGTTTGTTGATTATATAGTCTACTTACTCCGTTCTTTTCTAGAACAATTTTTTTTTGGGTTTATTGTTTTTGGAATTTATAAATTTTTTTTTCCCTTTTTAACTAAGCTTTCGCTTTAGTCTTTTGCTTTTTTTCTAGCATAAAAGAAATTCTTTCTTTAATTTTTTTCGGGGAGGGATGTAATGTAACGAGACGAAATCGTCTCGTTACATGATTCGCTTTTAGGCGATTTCCGAACCGATAATGTGAAGGCGTTCCTAAAAGGTCGTGTAGCCAAGTAAGCAAATCTTTTTTTTTAAAGTGAGCTGTCAGATTTGTTTTTTTCACTTTCTGACCCGATGTGATGCGAGAGCGTGCAGCTATTTTTGTTTCTGCCAAATTATTTTTTTAATCGGCTCCCATAGCCGCTAATTTGTGCCCTATAATGGCCTAAAAGAGAAAGAACGAGTCCATCCTCTGTTTTCTAATAGGATTGCTACATTTTTTCTGGTAAGAATTCATTTTTCGATTTCTACATGATGCGTGACAACGCATGTGGGTTTTCGTTCCCGCATCTTATATCTCATTGTTCTTTTACAGTCGAAGTGATTTTTCGCCCACCTATTTATTTTGATGTTTTAAGGCGCACTCAACATATTACAAGAAAAAAACGGTGCGTTTTCCCTAAAAAATACTATGCGACCTCGTATTTGAAACTCAAATTTTTCTGAACCTAATGATTCCAATCGTTTGTTTCAGCCGCCTGGCGTTTTTTTTTATTTTTCTTTTCTCATATTCCTCGAAATTGGAATCCCTTTGGATTGGTCTGCATTGCCCCGCCTGGATGAGGATTAATTTATTCATTATATAAACTTTTTCAAAGATGCAACAATACTATTTTAGTTCCACTTCAATACTCTAAATTTAATGTCATTTGATAAGTATCTCATGGGTATTTATGCCTGGTCATGAACTGCGGGCCGGAAGAAAGACTAAATATATTTTTAATCTTTTATTTTCCTCATATGGCCTCCCGCCAGAAGAGTTTAAGTTTTTTATTTCTTTTGGCCTTGTTTTCAAACTTTACACCACCATCGCCGTCAACACCACGGACGCCGTCAACACCACGGACGCCGTCAACACCACGGACGCCGTCAACACCACCCTTGCTGTCACCACTACCGTCGCCATCAGCACCACCATTACCATGCTCGCCGTCAATGTAAGTCGCTATTTTGTGACTTCTTTTTATCTGTTTAAATAAGGTTACTACAACGCTGTTTTTCCAGGTATATTGAATGCGGTAATGCATCGGTGGCTAATTCCCCGATGCAGCCTCTAGCAGCACCACCACCTTGTCATCGTCCACTCCGGGAAAACGATATTTCGATCCTCGTCAATTGTGGTAAAACCTGTTCATTTTATTTAGGTCTTGGGACATATTTCTGGTTCACACCTGAACAGACTATTTATTATTTGTCTCTCAGGAAGCGACGATGACTCGAAAGATGACGACGACGAGTCAGGTGGGATGGTGCCTGCTATAATTCCAACAAGGGCGTTTCGGAGCCTTCTAGAGACGCCCTTGGATAATGAAGACGAGCAGGAAGACGCAGCGCCTGCCACAAGTTCAGTCCCTGCTGGGGACTGGGAGCTCGCAGATGTGCTGCCTGAGACGACAGAACAGCCAAGGGAGCTATTTGATTTTGACTGGAGAGATTTTCCGACTACTTCGATTCCACCTGAATCGAGGCGGGAAAAGTTCTCCGAAAAAATAAATTACATGCCTGGCAACATCAAAATATGTCAAAAATCAAAACGATGTCGAAGCAACGGTCGGTTAATGCGGCGCAGGTAAGTTTTTGAATATTTTTTAATATAAGGAGTGATTTTTATGGGTTCGCCATGCATTAAATATTATTTCAAAGTGACGGTTTATTATATGGTACCAAATAATAACCCAGTACAGTACTGTAACAACAACGTTATAAGTTGCACCTAAAACTAGTTGTCTGCCTAATGCTATCACTGTTTTTGTTTGGGAAGCGGGTTGGGCAATGCCAACTAATTAGTATTTTTTAACTCATACAAAATGAGTTGCATGTATCAAATGAGCTTTTTCCTTTTGTTTTAGCGATTAATACGCTCCCGCACGAATAGGCTAGTTGCTTTGGTCCCGCCTGAACATGCATGCTCCGATTGTAGTGACGCTTCGTCTACCGAAGAACTTCAAATAACAAATAAAACGTCGAACAACCAAGATTCTTCGGATAAAAGCAGCTTGATATCAGTAGATTCGGCCTTAGAGGCACTGAATATTTTAGAATCATCCGACGATGAAATTACAGATAACAATGCAATTAATCTACCACTCACACCAATATTACAAAATGTTTTTCCGTCTCAAAATTAACCAAATTACGATGCTATACTTTCTGTAAGTTCCTTACCATCACTTGGTTCAGTGCAACTGACCTTCCGACCATTGTAACATGTTCCACTAGAAAACATAAAAAAGCGCAGAAAATGAAAGTGGTTTCAAAAAAAGTTGAAACATCCAAGAAATTTGTTCTGAATTACAAGTGGAAGAAAGAATTATTTTTTCATCGGGCTGAAGTTGATGAAAATACGCCACTGATGCCGAGTGAAGACGAACAACAACCTCTTTCGTTCTTTTATCGTTTTTTTTACACCGAATATAATAAAAGATATAGTGGATCAATCAAATGTATACTCTGTTCAGGTAAAAGGAAGATCCATAGAACTTACTATGAAGAGTTTCTAATTTTTCTTGCCATAAAATTTTTAATGGGTGTTGTACATATGCCTAGACACTGATTATTGGAGCCACAGGATTAGATTTACAAATATTGCCGATCTCATGCCACTAAAGCGATACCAAACAATTAGACGTTACATACATTTTAACGACAATAATTTAGACGACGGTGATAGATACTTCAAAGTTCGACCAGTAGTGGAAAAAAAGTTCGACCAGTAGTGGAAAAAATTAGACAAAACTGCCTGCAGATATACGAGGAACAATATAACGAGGATAAAATAAAACGTTACAGCAAAGAACATAAAGCAAGGGTTGATGTCGACTGCCCTAAGATAGTCAAAAACTATAATAAAAATATGGGCGGGGTCGACTTGGCTGATATGCTAATATCCCTTTATAAGATTCCTCTAAAAACACGAAGATGGTATCTTTCTATTTTTGCCCAGTTGATTGATATAAGCATCAATAATGCATGGCTTTTGTATCGACAAAATAAAAATAAGGAAATGTCGTTGAAAGAGTTCAGGTTAGATATATTTGAAAGTCTTGTGAAAAAAGGAAAACCGGTCAAAGAACGGAGTGATATTACGGGAGATATAAAAGAAGATAGAAAAATTAAGAAACCTGTGGTAGCAAGACCGATTGAAGATATATGCTATGATCAAGGAGGTCATTTTCCAGATCCGTAAGGATGATAAAACAAACGTTGTATGTATTAAATGTAACCAAAGACTATGTTTTGTCGCAGGAAAAAAATAGTTTTTTTGAATTTTAATCAAAAATAAACATAATTCGTAATTAATATCAATTTTTCTTCATATTATTAAATTTATTTTATATTTATTCCAATTTCCAGCCGGTTGATCGCTAGGTATTTGGTCATGTCCAGTATACTTCACATATAATTTTCAGGAAACAAGATTCTGATTTTTATTTCTATTATTTATTGTCTATAAAGTGTTAGAAATTGACTCATGGTGTCAAAAACAAAATTTTATTATTATGATTGTTCTGCCAATTAAAGGGTTAATGTCGGACCGACAACTCCATGTGTCGACCCGTATGAGATCTTCATTCAAATATGGGATCGGCCAATCATGGAGCACATTGTCTCGGAGACAAATAAATACGCTCAGCAGGTGGTATCCCAGATGCTCAATAACCACACTCTCCATCCCAACAGCCGCATCTGCGGATGGCGTGATACATCGATGGCGTGATACACAGATGAATTATATACATTTTTTGCAATAATTTTGGCAATGGGGGTTGTGGTTAAGACGAGGTTGGAGGTGTACTGGGCTTCCACCCCTGACATATTTTATACTCCGGGTTTTAGCGCACACATGTCTGCCGACCGTTTTCTACTGTTAAACAAGTGTTTACATTTTAACTACAACGAAGACATGTCTAAGACTGGAGTACTCCGAGGCCAGGCTGTATAAAATACAGCGAATACTGTCACACCCGAACTAAAAATTTCTGTATCGTCCAGCGCGAAACCTCGCGCTGGACGTGAGTTTGCTAATGTGGAAAAGCTGGCTAGAATTTAGCCAGCTAATCCCCAACAAAGCTGCAAACCGTGGCAAAAACATGAGATTTGTGAATCTCAAACCGGTTACCTATGGCGGTTTGAAGTGCGAAAAGTGCGAACTCGTAGAAAACAATCCCCACAGCACGTTGTAGATCCTTTTGAGGCGTCTACACCTGCAATTGTGTTGCAGCTTGGAACACAAGGCGTACACGTTGTGGATGGATAATTACTATCAGTCCCCATGCCTGGCTCGACGACTAACGTGTTTGGGGTTTGACTGTGAGGGGACCCTGCGGACCGATCGTCAGTTTGTTCCGCAGGCCCTAAATAGTCTTACCAAACACAACATGCGCCAGGGGCAGATCTCTGGCCTTACGACAGGCGACGTCGATGTCATGGTATGGAGAGATAAAAATAGAGTGGCTATGATCTCTACATACCATGGCCATGGCCAGCAGAGAGTCGGAGGGTCCACCAAACCCATCTTGATAGTGGATTACAATATCATGATGGGTGGGGTGGACAAAAAAGATCAGCTCCTGGCCATGTATCTTATCGAACGAAAACGTACAAAGGTGTGGTACAAAAAATTCTTCAAACATCTTAACATTTTTCGACGGTCAATGCTTTTATCATCCATCGCCACTCATCTTCTCCTTTCAGTCATCGCAACCTCAGATTCAAACTTATAAGATCTCTTTTATCTATCCATTCCCCTTCGCCCATCCCTACGATTCTGTCTGCAACCATACAGAATAAAGCGGACGTGACTCACCGTGTGGGTGAGGCAGCAGAACTGTTTGCATTGAAATGTTTATGACAATAGTCATTTCTTTGATATATTTAATTGTTTGTTTTGATTTCTTTTTATTTAAAGAATATTAATTTCATAGTATATTACTAATTATTTCGTTTCGTGTTTGTGATCTCTACACTAAAGATTATTAAATAAAATTTTCTACTGTCTTACACACTCGTTTCATTATTTGAGGGTGCCTGCTTTTTTCTAAAAAAAAACGCAGTTTTGTTCCTGGCACCTCTTCCCTCCATCTCTATACCAACCATACAGTATTCCGATTTTTAAGACGCGTAAATATGCGCTTATTTTATTTAGTAGTATGCTTGTGTATGAAACCAAACTTTGAGAATCTCAATTTCTTCTAAATTTGGTTCCTGAGGTAAGATCGGACAGTTTAAACCAAAAAAAAAAGATTTACTTGGTAAATTTATGTTTGCAGTATTAGATAGATTTGGTTGATGTCATGTCAAAGAACAAGAAAGATCGGATGCATTCTTTATATACACCTTGTGCTCCTAGCAATAGAAATAGTATTAAATTGTTGTCCGAACTTGCCCCTTTGCGTCCTAATCGCCATTATGCAAAAAAAATTGTGTCCTGATTTTACAGACTTACAAAACAAAAAGTATCGAATATTTGTAAATAAATTAAATTTAAAATGATATTGTGTTTAATTATTAACAATTTCCATCATTTTTCAAGAAAGTGGTGTATACCAAACTTGAGAAAAAAACAGCAACATCCTTGCAACTATACGAAAATCCGTCCGGTACCCCAACGCACCTTACCTCCACATATTTTTTATTTATGCCCTGTTCCAGTAGCGATTCAAAAAATAGCATTATGAAATAGAGTCAAAAGCTTTCGTAAAATCTATGAAGCACATATACATATACACGCTGATTATATTCGGTAGCTTTCTCTATTATTTGCGTTGTTGCTACTTGGATATGGTCTATTGTAGAATAGAGTTTTTCCGTAAACCAGCTTGGTTCAGGGGGTTGTTGCTCATCTTGATATTCGGTTTAGTATTACCTTTACAGAGACTTTGTAGATATTTGAAGTCAGACTTATAGGCCGATAGTTTCCAAGGTTACTTGTCTCCTTTTTATGTATCAATATTATATCTTGTCCTGGCGTCTTATCATTCTTTTGAGAGGATATTGCAATGTATTTGGTGTTGTCGTCGAGTCTGCATTCTCTAGAGGTTATACTATTTTGGGTTCCCTCATGCGCGTAAGCTCTTCTCTACTACTTTTCTATTTTGTCTTGTCTAAATAATTTCTTACTTTTTGATATCTGCCGGTTTATTTTTACTTACTTCCGTGATTCTATTTTTAATCTCCTTGGTTATCTTTTGTTGATAAAGTTGCTTTCTTTGATCCAGCCATGTAATTGTTTTAATTTCTAACGCATAACCTTTTTTCTTTTCATCTTTTGGTAATTGCATTTGTAGTGACCTTATTACTTCTTCAAAATTGTACTGCGCTTGAATTTCTAAGGTTTCATTAAGAGACAATAGAAACTTGCTTTCCCACTGTGTCGCACTGTCTCCATATATGTCTTATTTGTTCCTTGTACTTTCAGTTTGCATTTTATCATACGGTAATCGAAAGTTAATTTTTTTGATAATATTCTATTTTGATTGATTTATTTGCATTTATATAATCGATCTCGTTTAAATCTCTACCACTTGGGAATCTCTAAGTCCATTTTTGCTTGAATAAACTATTCAAACATTTTAGATTTTTTTCTAAAGTGAACACGATCAATTTTTGTCCATGTGGGCTTCGCCTTACGCACGAATACTTGCCCAAAACCAGATCTTCACCTTTTAGAGCTTTTCCTGTTTGAGCATTGAAATCTCCCATCAAAATTGTTGTATTTTTCAGTGGGTGCGTATACCTGAATTATTGACCATATGACGCTATGTGATGTTTGTATCTCTAATATGGCAACTAACTCTAAACGTTTTTTTCTTTGTTTCTTTCTCTATCAGAGAATACTCTAAAGCTAACAATTTTGTTTCTGTGCATTTTTTAAATTATAAACCCACACCATTTTTCACTTTCTGGGCCGAAGTATGGCATGGTATAAATTCGGGATACTCCGCTATGCATTCATTTTCTCTCCTTGTTTCGCAGTCCTATAAATATCCCATTTCAGATCTTTAATCGCATAATGCAATTCTGTTATCAAAAAAATCATCCGAAACAACGAACATCCGCCTCATCTTGTCTAAATTCTCAAGTTTTTCTTCTACTTGTTTTCCGCATGATTTTCATTGCTCCTGAGATAATAGGTTCTGGTATTTTTGATATTTGGTCTTCCAATAAATTCTTTCATTCGTGAGTTCCCGTATGTATCAGTAGGGTTAAGAACCGGGAATTCCCGGTCTCCAAAGTACCAGGCATTCCAGGTTCTTTTGTCAGTACAATGGAACCGGGAAATCAAATTTGATTCCCGGTTCTTTCGGCACTTTCGGGAATTTTATTTTTATTATGCGATTCACTTATTAACACTATACTTTTCACACTTTTTACTTTTGAAAAGTTCAGAACTAATGTGAATAACTCGGCGCTAAAAGAAATAACGCGCGAAATGAATGGTGCGTGCTTGCTGTAACTACCTACACTCGCTCGCTGTTGCTAAGAGTAGGTAGTAGGTAAGTAGTTCTTCGTGCCGCGCATACCCCACTCGCCCCGCGCACCGCGATCTCTTACTCAGTTTTCTGATTGCAATGCGCGCGTGTGTGGTTTTGATAACCTAAACCGCTTTAAGTAGTTTTTGTCGTATATTTGACTCGACCGGCCTGTTGGTCTAGTGGTTAGTGGCCCTGACTGCTATGCCGGAGGTCGTGGGTTCGATGGATGTTCTTCGTGCCGCGCATACCCCACTCGCCCCGCGCACCGCAATCTCTTACTCAGTTTTCTGATTGCAATGCGCGCGTGTGGTTTTGATAACCTAAACCGCTTTTAGTAGTTTTTGTCTTATATTTGATTCGACCGGCCTGTTGGTCTAGTGGTTAGTGGCCCTGACTGCTATGCCGGAGGTCGTGGGTTCGATGCCATCAAGGCGAATGTTTGTGTGATGAGCACGATCATTTGTTCTGTGTCTGGGTGTAATTTATCTATATATCTATGTTTTTAGAAATATATAAGTATGTTTATCAGTTGTCTAGTACCCATAACACAAGCTCTGCTTAGCTTGGGACTAGATGGCGTTGTGTGATAGTTGTGGAATATTATTATTATTTCTGATAAAACGAGATGAAATACTTATGAGGTATGTATTTATATAATTATTTTTACGTAAAAATCGTAATTTTAGTAAATGTTTGCGCTTTTCTGAACGAATTTAAATGTATGATGAAAATGGATGACCGTTTTATTTTTTTAGTTTGCGAGACTAAAGTTTGCGAGACTAAAGTTTGCGAGACTAAAGTTTGCGAGACTAAAGTTTGCGAGACTAAAGTTTGCGAGACTAAAGTTTGCGAGACTAAAGTTTGCGAGACTAAAGTTTGCGAGACTAAAGTTTGCGAGACTAAAGTTTGCGAGACTAAAGTTTGCGAGACTAAAGTTTGCGAGACTAAAGTTTGCGAGACTAAAGTTTGCGAGACTAAAGTTTGCGAGACTAAAGTTTGCGAGACTAAAGTTTGCGAGACTAAAGTTTGCGAGAATAAAGTTTGCGAGAATAAAGTTTGCGAGACTAAAGTTTGCGAGACTAAATTTTACATCAGTTCACAATTTATTTCTACGTTGTATTTTATTCGTATTGTACTTACTTACTAGATTTGATGCTTTGCTTTGTTTATATAGCTGATGTCCGCGATTTCTTTCGCCGTTGACTATCAGAAAATATAAATAACTTATTCAACAATAGCTTTGTGGTGATTTTGATGAAATAATGAGCGTGTTACTCAAAATTACTTTTATTTACATAGGTACCTATTATTGCTTTGAATTATTGCTTTGTTTATTCGTCGTACTTTTTCTAAATTTGGTACAACAAAAGATATATATATATACTTAATATGTTTTTTCTTTGGATTATTTTTTCTACAATTTCGTTAACCCATTTATATTAATCAATTAATTGTACATATATGTTAAATGGCAGTAGTGATGCGGTGGAAGATAGAGCGGGTCAACCTTCAACATCGCTGACTATTCTGGAAAGGTACCCACTTGGTACGCAAGCTCGATTTTTCAAAGGTAAGCGGGGTCTGAATGTGCATATTGGGAAGGCGCAACCCCAAAATGCACTTACTTCAGACCCTGTCATTGCTCCTACATCTACACCAGCTACTGACCCACTTTACAAAATTCAAAAATTCTGTTCCTGTTTTAAAACGAGTTCCCCGTGTACCTCTAGTAGCGCAACATCTAGCAAGTTGTGTCCGCCTGCAAGTTGTGTCCGCCTGCAAGTTGTGTCCGCCTGGCCGCCCGGGAGAACACTAAGTGCTTGGGAACAACTTCTCACCTTCCCTTACAGAATATTACACATTCATAAGGATCTGGCAACCAAACAAATTTAAGAAAATTGTAATATTTCGGCCCTTGAGAATTTCGACACAGACTTGCCTCTTCAAGAGGTATTCCCCACCTGGACGAATCTAAATTAGGGGAAGGTGACATCAGCGAAGCAGCCAGAATTCTCTTCAGTAGTGATGTTCTGGCTCCTTGTTCTCCAGATACGTCTGGAGAACAAACACCCTGAGCTGGATGGCCTTTCTTTTCCTGACCCGCCTGATTCGGACATTCATACCCTCACTGTTACGGGTAGAGAGGTAATCTCGGCCGTTTGCTCCTTCCGGAGTGACGCTGCCGGCGGCCTCGACGGCCTAAGTCGTCAACACCTGAAGGACCTCATCTGCTCAGGCGCCCGCCGGGGAAGCTGGTGAGATGCTCTTGAAGGAGCTTACGGTTCTGGTTAACCTAATGCTCTCTGGCAAGGTGAACGACGCCGTCATCGACACTCTGTATGGAGCCAATTTATGTGCTCTGCGCAAGATAGATGGCGGCATCCGACCAATTGCAGTGGGAACTACTTGTCGTCGTATGGCAGCCAAAATTTGCTGTAAATTTATGGTGAGGCTGTTTCGAAAAAATTTCAGCCCCTGCTGTGTTTCGGCTCCAAAGGGGGCTGCGAGGCTGCCGTTCACGCCTTGTCGACCTACCTGAATTCTAACTTAGGAGGGGTCATCCTGAAGGTTGATATAAAAAATGCCTTCAATTCGGTTAATAGGGACACCTTGCTGGCAGAATCTAAAAAAGAAGTACCCCAAATTTTTACTACTGCAGAGCGTGCGCGTCTGTTAGCTGTGAGGGAGTGGGAGTCGGGTCTCTGGCTTCATGCACTACCGTCGTCGAGCACCTTGTGATACTACATTCCGCCTCGCTGCTTCCCTACATCTTGCCGCTCCTTGTTGCTCTCCTCATCGCTGCCACTGTGGCGAAGTTGTCAACAGCCTCGGACACCACGGTCTGTCATGCAGCCGAAGTGCGGGTCGCATAGCGCGACACGCGAATATCAACATCATCCAACGTGCTCTTGTCACCGTCGGCGTTCCGGCCGTATTGGAACCTCATGGCCTGGCACGCGACGATGGCAAAAGACCGGACGGTATGTCTTTATTTCCATGGAAGATGGGTAGGCCTTTAGTGTGGGACGCTACTTGTTTCGATACTAATCTTCCTAGCTCGTCGTGCTGTGCCGGTGCTGCCGCAGCGAACCTCAAGCGCCGGACCTTGTTAGTAGTTATATTTTCGAGCCGTTTGGGATTGAAACTTTCGGATCGTGGGGTCCGGTCCGTGTGCTCACAAAATTATTTTTCGGATCGTGGGGTCCGGTCCGTGTGCTCACAAATTATTATTTAAAGAACTTTCCAAACGCCTTGTTGATACTTCGCGTGACCTAAGAGCTGGCCTTCAGCGTGGCAAAGCCGCCAGTCTTTTGGGTACATTACCGTAGTCGACAGCGATGTGGAGAAGTTTTTCGACGCCGCGCTTTAGATAGCTTTTTTTAGTACTTTAGATAGCTTTTTTTAGTACTTTAGATAGCTTTTTTTAGTACTTTAGATAGCTTTTTTTAGTACTTTAGATAGCTTTTTTTAGTACTTTATAGATAGCTTTTTTTAGTACTTTAGATAGCTTTTTTTAGTACTTTAGATAGCTTGTTTTAGTACTTTAGATAGCTTTTTTTAGTACATTAGGGCTTTTATTTTTATTTTGAAAGTTAGTTTTAATTACGTTATGATTAGATTTAAGTTTCTGTTAAATAATAAAAATAGACAATAATCCTAATAAATTAGTTAATTTAATAAAATGGAACAGTTTCGCAAAATGTATGCGTTTTGTTTTGTAATTGACGATGAATTTTGAAGAAATTTCTAGCAAGTCTGGTGAAAAGTCGTAAGTCGTCTGTATGGCATTACTTCCTTCGAGCTCAAGATCTTAAAATGTGCTGGGGGTAGTACAAGTGGACTACAAAAACATTTGAAAAATATTCATCAGACCAGCTTATCAGCTGAAAGGGAGAACCTCGCGAACCAAATTAGTAGCTGTGTTTACACAGCAACTTCGATTTCTTCTACAAGTACAGCAGATGTACCTACAATACAAGTCCAAATTGACAATATTATGAATGTGATACAAATCCTAGTATGGAGGTAATAATTTCCCCTGAATGACTGCTTGGAGAGTATACCCTTTTCGCCAATTTGTAGAATGTGACGATTTAAAAAGGCTATTTAAAAAATCTGGTCAAACATTGCCGAAATCAATAGATACAATCCAAAGTATTATTGTTAGAGTGGCTATTCAGAAGAAAATCCAACTGACAAACAAAATTAAAAAAAATTACCTAAGGAGGGCCATAAATTTTCTATGTCGTTTGATGAGTGGACATCGGTTCGAAACCGTAGATATCTGAAGCCTAATTCACGTAATCAAAACCGTAACGATATCGTAGCGACTTAGTTGTTTAGACCAATACCGTATTCACATCCATCAATCGAGTTTGAACGACAACGATTCTAAAGTCGTTCGATCGAAATGTCGCTGACGCGTATTCAGCTAAGACAATCGTCATTTAATCGTTGATTCGAAGCAACCCGAAGGTATTCTCGTAAAGAAACGCTGTTTGATCGGATCGGATGCCAACGACTAAACGTCAAATATTGCGGTTCAAATGTCGTTAAACAAAGTTAGTTTTAACTAGACGGCGTCTAGCGTAAATCTCATTTATGAGAACAATACAACATAAAGTTATTGTAATTATATTGAAAAATGAGACACCACTTTTTTTAGGTCGGAAATCATCCAATAATTTTTCTCCCACTCTAGGGCGGAGCTAGACCGTGTCAGACTTTTACTGACTAAAACCCACTCCTATGTTCTTTCTTTGCCTTGCGTTCCAGGGCCCCGGGATTTACGCAATTTTTAGCCCCGACACTACACGCCGTCGACGACTCGGACAGTTACGGCCGGATAGCGAGCTACCCATTATTCGTCGTCTGCAAGCCCACGCCTACGGTGGCTGGAAATCGGGGTCAGGATTCCAGCCGGTGGGACGTGAGGAAGTCCGTTCCTTCACGCGTGCGGTCGTTTCTTTCGCTAGCTTTACTTCGCAGAAGGAGGCGACTGCCTGCCATTCCTCCTCGCTCCGAATCATGGCTGTACTAAGGCCCGGCGCGAGGCTCCACCGAGTCCAAGGAGAAACAGATTGAGATGTTCAAAATGGGATGCTTTTGACTTTGAGATTTGAGAGACTTTATTAAGACATTTCGCCTCACTAAAGACCTTGTCCAAGATATCATCAACTGACCCATTTCAAAACTTAGTAAGGACTTAAATCCTTTGGTAGGAGTGCGCATAAACGTAAAATAGTCAGCCTATGCCCATGAAAAGAATTTAATTTAGGTAAGAAAAATGCCTCTTCTAGAGAGAGGAGGCCCGAGTCCTAGCAGGGGGAACATTAATAATAAAAAATACTAAATATTGAGTACTACCAACATTTTAATATAATTAGTGTATATTACATATTTTAAACCCCTTACTGTGATAATTGACACAAGATAGTTTGGTTCATATTGCAATTAGCTTCAAAACACTAAGAACACTTGACTTGTAAGAGCACTTGTTAGGTTTTGTTATGGTTTATGCACAGCATATCTCATTAACTAAATTCTAGCAACTGTATAAGGTGTGTAAATAAAATAATGAGCAATTCAATAAATCAGTTTATTAATTAAAATCCAAATAAATGTTGGGCTTATGTCGGCTGCTAAATCTATTTGGATGCAGACAGTTGCTTATCATTTACCAAATCAATAGATTAGTCATTGAAGACAAAACTTCCACAGATTTATTATATGTATAGATTTCTTCTTTTTTATTTTGTTTAAGGAAGGACAGTACAATCAATTGTTGTAGAGGTTCATCAAATCTGAAAAAATAAATTGAGTTCTTGTGATTATTATATTATTATAGCTAGCCTGTATTGTCCCACTGCTGGGCTAAGGCCTCCCTCCTTTATTTCCAACGATCACAGTTCATCGTTTTCTCATTCCAATTCTTAAGGAAACTGACCCGCCACCCCGCGTCGCTGTGTCCAGGCACCAATCCTACGTTTTACGAGCCCACAGCTCGTTAGACATGCGGCAGACATGTCCTGCACAGTCCCATTTAAGTTGGGCAGCCTTTTGAGCCACATCAATGATTTGCGTTTTGAAGCGCAGTGTTGCGTTTCGAACATGGTCTGTTAATTTAACACATAGTATGCTGCGCTTCATAGCACGCTGGCAATCCTTTAATTTGGACTTTTGGATATTAGTCAAAGACCAAGTCTATGCACCATAGGTCAAAATGGGAAGAATAAACATGTCCATCAGCTTACAAAGACAAAAGCAAAGTGCACTTAGTTCTTGTGATTATGAGTCCCTACATTGTCTAGACCTATAACTATAACAGCTTCGGCCTTCAAATTCAAATGTGGGCAGTTCTGCACGGTGCTTTTATTTACACTTCTTACTCGTTGCACAATGCAAAGGGAGAACCATTAGTAAGCACAATCAAGGAGTGAATGGTACACTTACTAGGTATCGGTACACTTAAATATATATGATTTTATGCTAAGTTTAAACCACTGGTCTTTTTGTATTCGGTAGGGACTTATTAAGTTAGCAAGATTATGTAATAAAATGATTTTTGTAAAAAGTGTCCCCTAGATTTTGGAATGACTATGTGATGATTGACATTTGACATTATTTTAACAAATAATGCAGAGACCATAGATATCCGTGGCAGAGACAAATATTTAAATATATATAGACTTTACTAAACCATAATTTAGCAAATTTCTAGGTGAAATTTATATTTTGAGTAACGATTTTCATTAAATGGTTATAAACATCGTTTTTAATTCTATTTTTTATTCGTTATGCCGTAAATAGAATTTTTTAAAAGTAAAATCTGTATTTCATTATCCTGGTAGAATACATAATTATATAACTGGCAGTATATTACAAAGTACTCTGTGGTAACCGGCAATAAGTCGTTGATAGATCGTTTAGTTTCGAGTCAGTTGAATTGTCGTTCTATCCAATCCCGATTATGGAACACGTGAATACCGATTTTGGATAGGACTACAATCGAACGACTATAAAACTTCAACGATATTTGACTTGTTTGAGTTTACGTAAATCAGGCTACAGAGCTTTATATTTTCTTTTCAATCAGTTTCCGTACATTTCTCACAACAACAAACAACTTTCTCCAGCGCCAGTTTACCAAAACAACTTAAATTTTCAAATTCAAATTCAAAGCATTTATTTCAAATAAACCATTTACAGGCACTTTTGAAATGTCAAGAAGTCAGTCTGTCAGAAAAAAATGATGCTAATTGCACATTCCAAAGCGTAGATCTCTATGGAGAAGAATGTGCAAGAAACTCCATGGACACTCTTTTCAATCGTGTTTTGCAATTACAAATATCTCTGTTACATGTTTCTTGTCGCTATCATGTGAGAACAATGTCAATAAAGTAAAAATAAAAACTAAATATAGATATTAAAATAGCAACTGGCAGCTAAGAGATGACCAGTCTCAACTGACAGCGCCCGTTCACGGACCTGACGCGAATATCAGCACCACTCAGCTCAACCATTATAAAGAGAACCGAATGATCCAACACACGCGCCACCATCAGTGAGTGAGCATGACAAACTCTCAACTGCCATGCTCATTTATGTCAAACAAGTCCAATAATAACCTAAAAACCATAAAATAGCTCCATGGTACTCACATTTACAAACTTTGAAAACAAATGCTTCTACATTAAACAATACTAAATACAATAATAAATAACAACAATAATATTTTACAGATTAAAAAAAAAAACATTAAAGAATAATAATAATAGTTTCAAAACTAATCAATTTGTACACCCCGGTGGTAGTGGAGCTGGACCAGCATTGAGCCAAGCATTTTTATCTTGAATATAATCCTCCAACTTATAATATGCTTGCCTGCATAGTGTGCGTTTAATACAAGATTTAAATTTCGTTTCATTGAGTTCTAATATTTGTGGAGGTATTTTGTTATAACATTTCAAACAGTACCCCATGAAAGAAGAGGCCACTTTAGCCAGTCTGAAACCTGGTTGAACTAATTGGTCCCTATTTCTTGTAACATAATTATGTCTATCGCCTCTTTTGCTAAAAAGATGAAGATTTTTTCTAACGTACATGATGTTTTCATAGATATATTGACATTGCTAAAAAGATGAAGATTTTTTCTAACGTACATGATGTTTTCATAGATATATTGACAAGGCACCGTCAATATGTTAATATCCTTAAACAGTTCCCTTAGAGAATCGCACCGTCGGAGATTGTAAATAGCTCTGATAGCTCTTTTCTGTAGAATAAAAATTGAGTCGATATCTGCAGCCCGTCCCCATAGTAGGATACCGTAAGACATGATACTATGAAAATAACTAAAATATACTAGTCTAGCGGTATCAACATCCGTAAATTGGCGGATTTTTCTAACAGCATATGCAGCTGAGCTAAGCCGTCCCGCAAGAGATGTTAAATGAGGACCCCATTGTAGCCTTGAGTCAAGCGTAATCCCTAAGAAAACCGTTTTATCGACAAATTCTAGTTTCTCATTGTTCAATATTATGTCACAATTACTACTCTTAACATTCGGTAAGGAAAATCTTATGCATTTCGTTTTTTTCCCATTTAAAACAAGATTATTAGCAGTGAACCACTTTTGGACCTGCAGTAGGGCGTTATTTTCGTCGTCAAGATTATTAGTCTTTCTATTTATCTTGAAAATCAAGGAAGTATCGTCGGCAAACAACACCATATTAAGTTTGTTTTGCAACAAATAGGGTAAATCATTAATGTAAACTAAAAATAAAAAAGGACCTAAAATTGAACCTTGGGGTACCCCCATTTTCACATTTAATCTAGACGAATTGACACCGTTTATCTGAACTAGTTGCTGTCTGTCATTCAAATAAGATTTTAATAAGCTTAACGCTGTTTTGCCTAGTCCGTAATGCTCCAGTTTCAGGAGTAATGTTTCATGAACCACACAATCAAACGCCTTAGACAGGTCGCAAAAGATGCCAATAGCATCTTGTGCCTCTTCCCACGCATTAAAAATGTGTTTTAGTAAGGAGACACCAGCGTCCGTCGTACAACGTCCTTTGGTAAAACCATACTGTTTATCGTGCAAGATGTTATTCGTGTTAAAATGATTAAGCATTTGATTTAACATTACCTTTTCAAATTTCATCATTTCATTTCAACGTTTAACAAAGTCTTTAAAACGTGCCGCAGCAGGCGCCTTAACCTCGAATTCACCATCTTAGTATTATATGCAGTATTGCCAACCGACGCCGCGGGGTTCTCGGCCGCAGCGTAGCGGGAAATTTCTGTTATTAATATGGCAATGTTTATCCGCAATATTTAAGTTGGCTGCAATGCAAAGAATGAATATGTTATCCAAATGTTGGTATAAATTTTTTTTTTTCTCACTTCCGTTTTACTCTTCAAAGTGTAACTATTCACATTGTATTAATTAGAAATAAAAACTAACGTGTTTATCACAAAAGTGCTGGTTTCTAATTTTTAAAACATCAGGTTATGGGCCCAGACACATATAACAGCTTGATGTAAAGTGACGCTAGTTACGGCGGCAATAAAATCGGCGAGAAGGAAAGATTGAGGTTAGCTCATTACAGTTTGCGGCGTGTTGCTCAGGCTCGGGCACCGTAAAACATCGTCGGGAAGTACTTGTTCTTAGTTGGGAAAGGACAAGGTCAGAATGGAGGGAAATAACAACAACGTCAATGTGATCAAGTTAGAAGGGGCCAGAAATTGGAATATCTGGAAATTCCAAACAAAAGTACAGCTGAGGGGCCTTGGGTGGTTAAACATTGTGGAGGGAAGGCAGGTGAAGCCCGAAGTGGCCAGTGAGATACCTGCATGGGAATCTAAAGATGCCAAAGCGCAAACGTTACTGGTAACACGAATGTCGGAAGAGGCAATGCTACATATTATTACATGTACGAGTTCTGCCGAGATGTGGCGAAAACTCCACAGCGTATATGAACAGAAAACTGAGACTAGTGTGCACATCATACAGCAGAGATTTTTTCAATATAAGTTCGAAAGAGGTATCGACATGTCCATTTTTTTATCTAAGATACAAGAACTACAAAACCAATTGAAACAGATGGGGG
This sequence comes from Mythimna pallens, assembly GCA_961205895.1. Classification (NCBI taxonomy): domain Eukaryota; kingdom Metazoa; phylum Arthropoda; class Insecta; order Lepidoptera; family Noctuidae; genus Mythimna; species Mythimna pallens. The sequence goes on along the minus strand of OY540851.1, from coordinate 2,945,444 downwards.
AAGAAATTTCAGACAAATTTGTAATCACGAAAGTATTAATGTCGTTACCAGATGAATATAAACACTTCGTTTCGGCTTGGGAATCGGCGCCTGACGACAAACAAACATTTGATAATCTAGTGGCCAGACTACTGATTGAAGAAGAGAGAGTTAAAGAAAAAAACGAAGGAGCACAGCAAGCAACACCTTCTGCATTCGTTGTGAAAAATAAAGGACCAACAAAAGGTTTCAAATCTGGTAAAAGTGGACATTATCAAACCGAGAGTAAAAGTAACAATAAAACTAAGAGTGAAGGGAACGTGAGCAATAATAATAACTGTTTCTTCTGTGGAAAGTTTGGACATTTCAAAGCCCAGTGCCGTTTTCGAAAACAAAGAATGTCAAGAAGTGAAAACAAAACGAATAGTAACGCGTTTGTGGTGTCTAACCGGTCGCATCAACTGCAAAAATCCAAGTGGCTAGTGGACTCTGGCGCTAGTGATCACATGTGCCAGGACCGTGCACTGTTTACATCGTTCTCAAATACTTCGCCAAAGCCTGTAATCATCGGTAATGGAGCAGTGATAAATGCACTTGGGCACGGACAGATGGCAGTTCAAGTATCGAACGGAAACGAATGGATTGACACAGTCATAGAAAACGTGTTGTATGTCCCTGAACTAAAAACAAACTTGTTTTCGGTAAATCGCGCCACAGACAAAGGTTATGTCATGGTGACAGATGACAGCTCATGCAAATTTTTCAAGTCAAACAAAATTTGTGCGGTTGCGAAAAGAATTGGAAACTCATTTTACTTGGACTTACGCTATAACAATGACAATTGTAAAATTGCGAGTACTGCAAAATTAGCGTCAAACGACCTAAACGAGTGGCACAAAAGATTGGCGCATCAAAACTTCTCCTACGTAAAAGATATCTTGCGAAAAAACAACATTGAGGTTAAACAAACATCCAACCCAGTGTGTGAAAGTTGCTTGGTTGGGAAAATACACAGATTACCATTTAATAGAAGCGAACACAAGAGTACCAGGACATGTGAATTAATTCATGTTGATACCTGCGGTCCAATGGAGGAACCGTCAGTTGGTGGGTCAAGGTACTTCGTTGTGCTGAAAGATGACTATTCAAATTTCAGAAGTGTGTACTTTGTAAAAACAAAAGATAAGATCAAGTATATAATTGAGGACTTTATAAATAAGGCTGAGAATAATACTGGAAACAAGGTGAAGACATTCAGAAGTGATAACGGCCTGGAGTTTGTGAACAGGTACGTAAAGGAAGTGTTTACAAGTCGTGGAATAACACACCAAACCACAGTACCATACACCCCAGAACAGAATGGAAAGGCTGAGAGGGATAATAGAACATTGGTGGAAGCGGCGAGGACAATGATACATGAGAGAAATTTACCAAAGAAGTTATGGGCCGAAGCCATAAATACAGCAGTGTTCGTGTTGAACAGGACTGGGAAGAGCCGTGAGGATGGGCGATCTCCATTTGAAGTATGGACTGGGAAAACTTACAATATCCATGAGTTAAAAGCCTTTGGTACAGAAGTATATGTACACATTCCAAAGGAAAAGAGACTGAAGTGGGATCCGAAAGGAGAGAAGGGATTGATGGTCGGATACGAGGAGGATGTGAAAGGGTATCGTATTTACTATCCCGAGAAGAATAAGGTGGAAACAAAAAGGGACATTGTATTCTTAAAGCAAAAAGAGAAGGAAAAACATCAAGTGAAGGAAGGTGAAGGGCAAAATGTAGTGTCCCTAAACCTTGAAGAAGAGACAGAGCAAGAAAATAGTCCCGATACAGATATTGATGAGATAACAACTTTCGACCACGAGGAGATAGAGGCAACCCAAATGAGTAGCATACTAGAAGATAACTTGGAAGATGACAGTGACTACTTGCCATGCAGTGAAGAAGAACATCTACTAGAAGAAATTGGCTCACCCATAGAAAGGGAAAGGTGTCAGCGTGAGCGTAAACAAACAGAGTTCTACAAGTGTAATAGGGTGCAGCTGGACCAAAGTGAATGTGATCCTACCACATATGGTGAGGCCATGAGCCGGAGCGATGCCAGTAAGTGGAGAGCAGCTATCGCTAAGGAACTTAAGACTCTGAGTGACAATAATACATGGGAAGTTTGTGAATTACCTGTAAGTTCAAAGCCTATAAGTAGCAAATGGGTCTTTAGGAAAAAAAATGTAAATAATGTCAAAGAGTATAAGGCTAGGCTTGTAGCTAGGGGGTTCGAACAACAAGATATAATCAACTTAAATGACATTTATGCCCCAGTTGCTAAACTAGCAACGTTTAGGTTATTTGTAGTAATTGCAACGAAACATAACTTACCTATATACCAAATGGATGTCACAGGGGCTTTTCTATATGGTGAGATTAAAGAAAATGTATATGTAAGTTTACCAGAAGGGGCCTACTCAGGAGACAATAATATTGTTAAATTAAATAAGTCATTGTACGGGTTGAAAAGTTCGCCTAAATCCTGGAATATTAAAATTAATTCACTACTAACTCTAGAAGGTTTTATATTTATAAGGTCTAAAGGTGATCCATGCTTATATAAAAAGTATAGTGGTAAAGATAAAATATTTGTATTAATATATGTAGATGACTTGCTAATTTCTGGAACTAATGAAAATGAGGTCACTAACCTAAAAACAACGTTAAACAAAGAATTTAAAATGAAAGATTTAGGGTTAATTTCAGAATTTTTAGGAATAAATGTAAAACAAAACTTAGAAAATGGGGTAACTACGTTATCACAAAGAAATTACCTAGAAAATGTATTAAAAAGATTTAACATGGAAAATTGTAAACCCATGTTGACGCCCTTGGATATAAATTTTAATACTAAAATATTTGATATAAATATTAAGTGTGATAAAGACATGGAAGGAATCTGTAGGCAAATAATTGGCTGTCTTATGTATGCTGTCTCAGGTACTAGACCTGACCTGTGCTTTGCAGTTTCTTTACTAAGTAGATATCAGAAATGTGCCAATAGTGCATTACTTAGTGCACTTAAGAGAGTATTGCGCTATGTAAAGCATACCTTAGATTATAAAATAGTGTATAAGTGTAATGATAGTGCATTGCAAGGCTACTGTGATGCCGATTGGGGAGGTGATCAGAGGGACAGAAAGTCCACATCTGGCTATTTGTTTACTTTCGCAAACTGTTTGATTATGTGGCGTTCAAAGAAGCAATCTTCTGTAAGCTTGTCGTCTACTGAAGCCGAATATGTTTCTATGAGTATGGCAGCAAGTGAAGCGTGCTGGCTTGTTAATTTGCTGCATGATTTGGACGTTCAGAGTGATAACCCAGTTAAGTTGTATTGTGACAATCAGTCAGCTATCTTGAACGCAAGCACAGACTCAGTCAAACGTCTTAAACATGTTGATATTAGATATCACTTCATTAAAGATTTAATAAAAAATAATAAAATTGATATTCAGTACATAAGTACTTGTGAACAAGTGGCAGACATGCTAACAAAGTCATTAAGTAAGGAATTATTAATTAAGTTCTTAACACAATGTAATGTCAAAGTGTAAGCTAAGAGGTAGAGATGTTCAACCGCTAATGTTTTCAGTCATATGTTATAATTTAGGGTAATTTGTTTAAAAATGCATAAACATTGAGAAGGGGTGTTATTAATATGGCAATGTTTATCCGCAATATTTAAGTTGGCTGCAATGCAAAGAATGAATATGTTATCCAAATGTTGGTATAAATTTTTTTTTTTCTCACTTCCGTTTTACTCTTCAAAGTGTAACTATTCACATTGTATTAATTAGAAATAAAAACTAACGTGTTTATCACAAAAGTGCTGGTTTCTAATTTTTAAAACATCAATTTCCAAATCGCGCGTTATACATCTTCGAATCTCGATACGTCATTCATCTTCGAATCTCGATACGTCATTCATCTTCGAATCTCGATACGTCATTCATCTTCGAATCTCGATACGTCATTCATCTTCGAATCTCGATACGTCATTCATCTTCGAATCTCGATACGTCATTCATCTTCGAATCTCGATACGTCATTCATCTTCGAATCTCGATACGTCATTCATCTTCGAGAAGGAACAGAAATTGATTTCTTCTCTCTAAATGAAGAAACCAAAGAGAAAGTCATCGAAGAGATGGAAAAATGCAAAAGGGACTTGAGCTCAGGACAGCTCAGTGAAAGCCATTTAGTCGCGAACATGCTATGCAACCGAATGAGAAGGGTAAATTATATCGAAAAAGAAGCCTACAATTCCCCGCAAGAAGAAATATGCCTCTTCACTAATTTATTAATCACAATTCGCAAAGCGATGTTCTGATGTATATGAATCGTTTAAAAGAAAAGAAAATACCATACATAATAAGCTTCTTCTCGGGATGTCCAATAGAGGACGATCCGTATCAGTTTCCAGAAGGAGACGTTATATTGCGAGGACTAGGCATGGTGCTGGATTCGAGAAGTTTCATAAAAAGCCAAAATCGAAGGGCTTTACTTTGTGCTATCCGACAATATATTAACTCTAATGAACGAGGAAACCTTCACTTCAGAAACATTTAAGATTAGACGTACAGAATATGCGATGGCCAATAGATCACGTACACCAGCTTACGACACACTTCACGAATAGATGCATGTTCTGCACGGAATTTATGCTTTCCAAAATTCCAACAGCGTTCTCCATATCTCAGTCTCTTGTTTCGCCTTCAGGACACGTTCTGCGTATGGCGATAGAATACATTGAGGGGAATGCTTCGATAGCGATGGTCGCTCAGAAGATCGTTAATAACTTTAGAAATTTCGTTAGAGCAGAAGTAGGAACATCTCTTGTTGAGCCTAGCAAATCGACCTTCGCAAATACATTAAGGCATAACGGAATTACTAAGAAAACTTTAGAGCGGTCGCCACCGACTATATGGCATAGTAAACTCGAATGGATAGTAGGCATTGAGGCCGCTATTAGATTAAAGAATCCTGATACTGTTCAGCGGGAGCAGCTTAAATCCATATGTGAATATATTGATAAGATGCTTACATGCCCTCAGCCGGGAACAGAAATATTAAGCTTCTATAATCGAGCTTTTGGCAATACTAGTCCACTTGCACCCTCCAGAACGGCTGGCGGAGGCGTGAATCCGGATAGAAGTCCAATCGACATCGCCGCAGATATGCTCGAGTTTCTAAGAAAGCGACAAGCGACAACCTCCAATCAAATGGATGACGTCAGGCGCGAGCGCGAGGCATTCGCATGCGCTATGGAGTGAAGCCATAATACGACTGTGCGCGGACGCATGAGCGAGAGATTATTCTATCCACACAATCATAGTGTCAACTATCGATGGAAGATTGGAAGATTCGAAGATCATGACGCTAGCAAGAATGACCCGATGGAATTCATATTGAACGTCCTTTCGCGACAGCCCGGAGAGGATAACCGGTATTTCAACATATTGCATTACTGGCGCAATAGACATCATCCAGAACACAACCTTGTTAGATTCCTAAGGCCGGATCTTGATCGTACCCTATCTCTCAAACTCAAAGAGAGTTTAGAAGAGGGTAAGAGGTAATCGCAGAACTGTTAGCCATTCAGAAAGAGATGAAATGAATGACTGCAAGTAGGGTGTGACTTGAGGAATGAAGTTTTCCTTGTCCAGGATACTACGGAGATCACGATTAACATCAAACGGGGTTCGCAACTCTCGTGCGAATGTCAAATAAGCGGGGGACTTACCAGTGGTGGAGCGCACGGCGCTGTTCATGGCAAACCTAACATTTGCCAAGTGCTTTGTACAATCGGTGTGGGTTTATTGAACTAGCATGGACAGCTGTACCTTGAGGTCCCGATTCTTTTGTTCCGCAGGATTCGCCTCTGGATGGTATAACGGTATGAGCTCCTGCTTGACGCCCATTAAGTGCATGCATTGCTGCATGACAGCAGACAAGAATTGCGTACCGTTGTTTGAAACGGAAGTACTCTTCTAGGAGGATGCGAGAGCAAGCCTCTGCGGTAGCATCAACATGTGGAAAAAGTTCTACCCACGTTCGTTGTAGCTACATCCTCTATTAGAAATATCCAACGCTCTCCCTGGTCTCCAGCTGGGAGCAGACCAAAGCAAGAACTTTAGATACACCTGGATAGATAGACAACAAACAAACAACAACAAAGATAGACCTGGCCCTCGCACGATTGATGAGTAAGTGTTATAGCTTGATTAACGCTTTTTTATTCTTTTACATTAATCTATTTCTTTTTTTCTAATCAAAACCATTGTGGGTACTACAAATCATTGTGGGTACTACAATTTAATATATTTGAATTTTAGGATCGTCTTCCGGGATATAGACGAGCTGCCTGAAAGCCACGGCCTTGATTCGCCCTTACATCCAAAAAAGGATGCGCATGTGGCAACCGTAAGTAGACCTGCTAGAGCTAGAGTATGTTATTGGAACGTAGATATTTTGGTTATAATATTTACTAGCGAGTTTTAACTTTTGTCTTAAAATGTCCATCTAGGCCAAATCCCGCACGAGGACCACCACCACAACCAAGGCTGACACCACCATCGCCGTCAACACCACGGACGCCGTCAACACCACGGACGCCGTCAACACCACCCTTGCTGTCACCACTACCGTCGCCATCAGCACCACCATCACCATGCTCGCCGTCAATGTAAGTCGCTATTTTGTGACTTTTCTTTTTATCCGTTTAAATAAGGTTACTACAACGCTGTTTTTCCAGGTATATTGAATGCGGTAATGCATCGGTGGCTAATTCCCCGATGCAGCCTCTAGCAGCACCACCACCTTGTCATCGTCCACTCCGGGAAAACGATACTTCGATCCTCGTCAATTGTAAGACCTGTTCATTTTATTTAGGTCTTGGGACATATTTCTGGTTCACACCGAATCTGAACAGACTATTTATTATTTGTCTCAGGAAGCGACGATGACTCGGAAGATGACGACGACGAGTCAGGTGGGATGGTGCCTGCTATAATTCCAAGGGCGTTTCGGAGCCTTCTAGAGACGCCCTTGGATTATGAAGACGAGCAGGAAGACCCAGCGCCTGCCACAAGTTCAGTCCCTGCTGGGGACTGGGAGCTCGCAGATGTGCTGCCTGAGACGACAGAACAGCCAAGGGAGCTATTTGATTTTAACTGGAGAGATTTTTCGACTACTTCGATTCCACCTGAATCGAGGCGGGAAAATATCTCCGAAATTATCCCCTAAATTGACGGAGTGTAGCCGGCTGGACATTGATAAAAACTAAATTTGCAAGCGAGTGTACTGATTATACTAACGATTTTTTTATTCTGGTAAATTCATAATAGGGTAAGTATTCGGTAGAAAAATAAATTACATGCTTGGCAACATCAAAATATGTCAAAAATCAAAACGATGTCGAAGCAACGGTCGGTTAATAATAAAAATAATAATAATCATTTTATTTTCAGACATAGTCCATACATACATTACTCACAAAATTAAATTAAAATCAAATAAAACATTAAAATAATCAAATCAAAATACACATACGCGCGGGCGGCGGGGGCGCATACGGTTTATGCGGCGCAGGTGAGTTTTTGAATATTTTTTAATATAAGGAGTGATTTATATGGGTTCGCTATGCATTAAATATTATTTCAAAGTGACGGTTTATTATATGGTACCAAATAATAACCCAGTACAGTACTGTAACAACAACGTTGTAAGTTGCACCTAAAACTAGTTGTCTGCCTAATGCTATCACTGTTTTTGTTTGGGAAGCGGGTTGGGCAATGCCAACTAATTAGTATTTTGGTTTTGTATGAGTTGCATGTATCAAATGAGCTTTTTCCTTTTGTTTTAGCGATTAATACGCTCCCGCACGAATAGGCTAGTTGCTTTGATCCCGCCTGAACATGCAAGCTCCGATTGTAGTGACGCTTCGTCTACCGAAGAACTTCAAATAACAAATTAAACGTCGAACAACCAAGATTCTTCGGATGAAAGCAGCTTGATATCAGTAGATTCGGCCTTAGAGGCACTGAATATTTTAGAATCACCCGAAGATGAAATTACAGATAACAATGCAATTAATCTACCACTCACACCAATATTAAAAAATGTTTTTCCGTCTCAAAATGAACCAAATTACGATGCTATCCCTTCTGTAAGTTCCTTACCATCACTTGGTTCAGTGCAAACTGACCTTCCGACCATTGTAACATGTTCCACTAGAAAACATAAAAAAGCGCAGTTGAAACATCCAAGTTTGTTCTGAATTACAAGTGGAAGAAAGAATTATTTTTTCATCGGGCTGAAGTTGATGAAAATACGCCACTGATGCCGAGTGAAGACGAACAACAACCTCTTTCGTTCTTTTACACCGAATATAATAAAAGATATAGTGGATCAATCAAATGTATACTCTGTTCAGGTAAAAGGAAGATCCATAGAACTTACTATGAAGAGTTTCTAATTTTTCTTGCCATAAAAATTTTAATGGGTGTTGTACATATGCCTAGACGCTGATTATTGGAGCCGCAGGATTAGATTTACAAATATTGCCGATCTCATGCCACTAAAGCGATACCAAACAATTAGACGTTACATACATTTTAACGACAATAATTTAGACGACGGTGATAGATACTTCAAAGTTCGACCAGTAGTGGAAAAAATTAGACAAAACTGCCTGCAGATATACGAGGAACAATATAACGAGGATAAAATAAAACGTTACAGCAAAGAACATAAAGCAAGGGTTGATGTCGACTGCCCTAAGATAGTCAAAAACTATAATAAAAATATGGGCGGGGTCGACTTGGCTGATATGCTAATATTCCTCTAAAAACTCGAAGATGGTATCTTTCTATTTTTGCCCAGTTGATTGATATAAGCATCAATAATGCATGGCTTTTGTATCGACAAAATAAAAATAAGGAAATGTCGTTGAAAGAGTTCAGGTTAGATATATTTAAAGTCTTGTGAAAAAAGGAAAACCGGTCAAAGAACGGAGTGATATTACGGGAGATATAAAAGAAGATAGAAAAATTAAGAAACCTGTGGTAGCAAGACCGATTGAAGATATACGCTATGATCAAGTAGGTCATTTACCCGATTCGTGTAGCTATGGTAGATGCCGTTACTGTAAGGATGGTAAAACAAACGTTTTATGTATTAAATGTAACCAAAGACTGTTTTGTCGCAGGAAAAAGAAATAGTTTTTTTGAATTTTAATCAAAAATAAACATAATTCGTAATCGTAATTAATATCAATTTTTCTTTTACCTTCCTATAATTAAATTTATTTCAGTTAACTTGGCGCTGTCCAGTATATTGCACATTTATTCCAATTTCCAGCCGGTTGATCGCTAGGTCATGTCCAGTATACTTCACATATAATTTTCAGGAAACTGAAAGATTCTGATTTTTATTTCTATTTTTCATTGTCTATAAAGTGTTAGAAATTGACTCATGGAGTTAGAAATTGACTCATGGTGTCAAAAACAAAATTTTATTATTATGATTGTTCTGCCAATTAAAGGGTTAATGTCGGACCGACAACTCCATGTGTCAAATATATATATCAAATATGGGATCGGCCAATTATGGAGCACATTGTCTCTGAGACAAATAAATAGGCTCAGCAGGTGGTATCCCAGATGCACAATAACCACACTCTCCATCCCAATAGCCGCATCTGCGGATGGCGTGATACATCTGCGGATGGCGTGATACATCTGCGGATGGCGTGATACATCTGCGGATGGCGTGATACATCTGCGGATGGCGTGATACCATCTGCGGATGGCGTGATACATCTGCGGATGGCGTGATACCATCTGCGGATGGCGTGATACATCTGCGGATAGCGTGATACATCCGCAGATGATTTATATATATTTTTTGCAATAATTTTGACATATTTTATGCTCCGGGTTTTAGCGCACACATGTCTGTCGAACGTTTTCTACTGTTAAACAAAAGTGTTTACATTTTAACGACAACGAAGACATGTGTGCGCTAAGACTGGAGTACTCCGAGGCCAGGCTGTATAAAATACAGCGAATACAGTCACACCTGAACCAAAAATTTCAAGCAATGTATTGAGAGATTGCTAATGTGGAAAGGCTGGCTAGAATTTAGCCAGCTAATCGCCAACAAAGCTGCAAACCGTGGCATTAAAACATATGAGATTTGTGAATCTCAAACCGGTTACCTATGGCGGTTTGAAGTGCATGCTCGTAGAAAACAATCCCCACAGCAAGTTGTAGATCCTTTAGAGGTGTCTACACCTGCAATTGTGTTGCAGCTTGTTAAAGGCCTTGAGCACAAGGGGTACACGTTGTGGATGGATAATTACTATCAGTCCCCATGCCTGGCTTGACGACTAAAGTGTTTGGGGTTTGACTGTGTGGGGGACCCCTGCGGACCGATCGTCAGTTTGTTCCGCAGGCCCTAAACAGTCTTACCAAACACAACATGTGCCTGGGGCAGATCTCTGGCCTTACGACAGGCGACGTCGATGTCATGGTATGGAGAGATACAAATAGAGTGGCTATGATCTCTACATAGCATGGCAATGGCCAGCAGAGAGTGGGAGGGTCCACCAAACCCATCTTGATAGCGGATTACAATATCAAGATGGGTGGGGTGGACAAAAAAGATCAGCTCCTGGCCATGTATCCTATCGAACGAAAACGAACAAAGGTGTGGTACAAAAAATTCTTCAAACATCTTAACATTTTTCGACGGTCAATGCTTTTATCATCCATCGCCACTCATCTTCTCCTTTCAGTCATCGCAACCTCAGATTCAAACTTATAAGATCTCTTTTATCTATCCATTCCCCTTCGCCCATCCCTACGATTCTGTCTGCAACCATACAGAATAAAGCGGACGTGACTCACCGTGTGGCTGAGGCAGCAGAACTGTTTGCATTGAAATGTTACGCATTTTTGTTCCTGGCACCTCTTCCCTACATCTCTATACCAACCATACAGTATTCCGATTTTTAAGACGCGTAAATATGCGCTTATTTTATTTAGTAGTATGCTTGTGTATAAATCCAAACTTTGAGAATCTCAATTTCTTCTAAATTTGGTTCCTGGGGTAAGATCGGACAGTTTAAACAAAAAAAAAAGATTCATTTGGTACATCCATGTTTGCAGTATTAGGTAGATTTGGTTGATGTCATGTCAAAGAACAAGAAAGATCGGATGCATTCATTATATACACCTTGTGCTCCTAGCAATAGGAATAGTATTAAATTGTTGTCCGCACTTGCCCCTTTGCGTCCTAATCGTCATTATACAAAAAAAAATGTGTCCTGATTTTACAGACTTACAAAACAAAAAGTATCGAATATTTGTAAATAAATTAAATTTAAAATGATATTGTTTAATTATTAACAATTTCCATCATTTTTCAAGAAAGTGGTGTATAGCAAACTTGAGAAAAAAACAGCAACATCCTTGCAACTATACGAAAATCCGTCCGGTACCCCAACGCACCTTACCTCCACATATTTTTTATTTATGACCTGTTCCAGTAGCGATTCCTAAATAGCATTATGAAATAGTCAAAAGCTTTCGTAAAATCTATGAAGCACATATACAATATACACGCTGATTATATTCGGTAGCTTTCTCTATTATTTGCGTTGTTGCTACTTGGATATGGTCTATTGTAGAATAGTTTTTCCGTAAACCAGCTTGGTTCAGGGGGTTGTTGCTCATCTTGATATTCGGTTTAGTATTACCTTTGCAAAGACTTTGTAGATATTTGAAGTCAGACTTATAGGCCGATAGTTTCCATGGTTACTTGTCTCCTTTTTATGTATCAATATTATATCTTGTCCTGGCGTCTTATCATTCTTTTGAGAGGATATTGCAATGTATTTGGTGTTGTCGTCGAGTCTGCATTCTCTAGAGGTATACTATTTTGGGTTCCCTCATGCGCGTAGAGATCCCTTTAAAAGAGAAGTTAGTGGCTTCTTTTGTTATATCTGGCCGTTTTGAGAGCATGTTTCCGGTCTTATCTCAAGTTTGCAGTCCATTCCTTTGAATGCTTTTTTATGGCACCGCTCTTCTCTACTACTTTTCTATTTTTTCTTGTCTAAATATAATTTCTTACTTTTTGATATCTGCCGGTTTATTTTTACTTACTCCCGTGATTCTGTTTTTAATCTCCTTGGTTCTCTTTTGTTGATAAAGTTGTCTCCTTGGTTCTCTTTTGATGATAAAGTTGCTTTCTTTGATCCAGCCATGTAATTGTTTTAATTTCTAACGCATAGCCTTTTTTCTTTTCATCTTTTGGTAATTGAATTTGTAGTGACCTTATTACTTCTTCAAAATTGTACTGCGCTTGAATTTCTAAGGTTTCATTAAGAGACAATAGAAACTTGCTTTCCCACTGTGTCGCACTGTCTCCAGATATGTCTTATTTGTTCCTTGTACTTTCAGTTTGCATTTTATCATACGGTAAACGGAAGTTAATTTTTTTGATAATATTCTATTTTGATTGATTTATTTGCAATTATATAATCGATCTCGTTTAAATGTCTACCACTTGGGAATCTCTAAGTCCATTTTTGCTTGAACAAACTATTCAAACATTTTAGATTTTTTTCTAAAGTGAACACGATCAATTTTTGTCCATGTGGGCTTCGCTTTACGCACGAATACTTGCCCAGAACCAGATCTTCACCTTTTAGAGCCTTTCCTGTTTGAGCATTGAAATCCCCCATCAAAATTGTTGTATTTTTCAGTGGGTGCGTATACCTGAATTATTGACCATATGACGCTATGTGATGTTTGTATCTCTAATATGGCAACTAACTCTATACGTTTTTTTTTTCTTTCTTTCTCTATCAGAGAATACTCTAAAGCTAACAATTTTGTTTCTGTGCATTTTTTAAATTATAAACCCACACCATTTTTCACTTTCTGGGCCGAAGTATAGCATAGTATAAATTCGTGATACTCCGCTATGCATTCATTTTCTCTCCTTGTTTCGCAGTCCTATAAATATCTCATTTCAGATCTTTAATCGCATAATGCAGTTCTGTTGTCAACAAAATCATCCGAAACAACGAACATCCGCCTCATCTTGTCTAAATTCTCAAGTTTTTCTTCTACTTGTTTTCCGCATGATTTTCATTGCTCCTGAGATAATAGGTCCTGGTATTTTTGATATTTGGTCTTCCAATAAATTCTTTCATTCGTGAGTTCCCGTATGTATCAGTAGGGTTAAGAACCGGGAATTTCCGGTCTCCAAAGTACCAGGCATTCCAGGTTCTTTTGTCAGTAAAATGGAACCGGGAAATCAAATGTGATTCTCGGTTCTTTCGGCACTTTCGGGAATTTTATTTTTATTATGCGATTCACTTACTTATTAACACTTTACTTTTTCACACTTTTTACTTTTGAAAAGTTCAAAACTAACGTGAATAACTCAGCGCTAAAAGAAATAACGCGCGAAATGAATGGTGCGTGCTTGCTGTAACTACCTACACTCGCTCGCTGTTGCTAAGAGTAGGTAGTAGGTAGGTAGTTCTTCGTGCCGCGCATACCCCACTCGCCCCGCGCACCGCAATCTCTTACTCAGTTTTCTGATCGCAATGCGCGCGTGTGTGGTTTTGATAACCTAAACCGCTTTTAGTAGTTTTTGTCTTATATTTGATTCGACCGGCCTGTTGGTCTAGTGGTTAGTGGCCCTGACTGCTATGCCGGAGGTCGTGGGTTCGATGCCATCCAGGACGAATGTTTGTGTGATGAGCACGATCATTTGTTCTGTGTCTGGGTGTAATTTATGTTTTTAGAAATATATAAGTATGTTTATCAGTTGTCTAGTACCCATAACACAATTAAAATACATTTACAGTGTCAATGAATATATGTCATTTAAAGAACGCAAAGTAGGAAAGTAATGGCAATTTTAGTTCTATTTATTTAAATGCTTTCATTTTATTTTTAAGTTGACAATTACTATTATCATATTTTTGACATTTTATAATATTCATGGACATTAAAATTATTATATAGAATTTGACATTTGATAGTGATAGTAGATATTGGTGACTTTGATTTTTATTTACTTTGACATTTTATCAATGTGCATGGACCATTTAATTACTTTATAGTGATAGCAGGTATTGGTAACCTCTGATGTCACATTATTATGACATTTTAAATTAATGATTATATTTGCACTGTATTAATATTTGCACACCACAAGTTATGGTAGAATGTAAATGGGCCTAACTAAAATTAAGATCATACTACTTTGTACACCTACATTCTAGCAAATAAATAAATTATTATTATTATTATTATTATTACAAGCTCTGCTTAGCTTGGGACTAGATGGCGTTGTGTGATAGTGGTGGAATATTATTATTATTATTATTTCTGATAAAACGAGATGAAATACTTATGAGGTATGTATTTATATAATTATTTTTACGTAAAAATCGTAATTTTAGTAAATGTTTGCGCTTTTCTGAACGAATTTAAATCTATGATGAAAATGGATGACCATTTTATTTTTTTAATAAAGTTTGCGAGACTAAAGTTTGCGAGACTAAAGTTTGCGAGACTAAAGTTTGCGAGACTAAAGTTTGCGAGACTAAAGTTTGCGAGACTAAAGTTTGCGAGACTAAAGTTTGCGAGACTAAAGTTTGCGAGACTAAAGTTTGCGAGACTAAAGTTTGCGAGACTAAAGTTTGCGAGACTAAAGTTTGCGAGACTAAAGTTTGCGAGACTAAAGTTTGCGAGACTAAAGTTTGCGAGACTAAAGTTTGCGAGACTAAAGTTTGCGAGACTAAAGTTTGCGAGACTAAAGTTTGCGAGACTAAAGTTTGCGAGACTAAAGTTTGCGAGACTAAAGTTTGCGAGACTAAAGTTTGCGAGATTAACGTTTGCGAGAAAGTTTGCGAGACTAAAGTTTGCGAGACTAAAGTTTGCGAGACTAAAGTTTGCGAGACTAAAGTTTGCGAGACTTAAAGTTTACATCAGTTCACAATTTATTTGTACGTTGTATTTTATTCGTATTGTACTTACTAGATTTGATGCTTTGCTATGTTTATATAGCTGATGTCCGCGATTTCTTTCGCCGTTGACTATCAGAAAATATAAATAACTTATTCAACAATAGCTTTGTGGTGATTTTGATGAAATAATGAGCGTGTTACTCAAAACTACTTTTATTTACATATGTACCTATTATTGCTTTGTTTATTCGTCGTACTTTTTCTAAATTTGGTACAACAAAAGATATATACATATACCTAATATTTTTTTTCTTTGGATTATTTTTTCTACAATTGCGTTTACCCATTTATATTAATCAATTAATTGAACATATATGTTAAATGGCAGTAGTGATGTGGTGGAAGATAGAGCGGGTCAACCTTCAACATCGCTGACTATTCTGGAAAGGTACCCACCCACTTGGTACGCAAGCTCGATTTTTCAAAGGTAAGCGGGGTCTGAATGTGCATACTGGGAACCATATTGGGCGACCATATTGGGAAGGCGACCATATTGGGAAGGCGACCATATTGGGAAGGCGACCATATTGGGAAGGCGACCATATTGGGAAGGCGACCATATTGGGAAGGCGACCATATTGGGAAGGCGACCATATTGGGAAGGCGTGCATATTGGGAAGGCGTGCATATTGGGAAGGCGTGCATATTGGGAAGGCGTGCATATTGGGAAGGCGTGCATATTGGGAAGGCGTGCATATTGGGAAGGCGTGCATATTGGAAAGGCGTGCATATTGGGAAGGCGTGCATATTGGGAAGGCGTGCATATTGGGAAGGCGTGCATATTGGGAAGGCGTGCATATTGGGAAGGCGTGCATATTGGGAAGGCGTGCATATTGGGAAGGCGACCATATTGGGAAGGCGACCATATTGGGAAGGCGCACAAACCCCAAAATGCACTTACTTCAGACCCTGTCATTGCTCCTACATCTACACCAGCTACTGACCCACTTTACAAAATTCAAAAATTCTGTTCCTGTTTTAAAACGAGTTCCCCGTGTACCTCTAGTAGCGCAACATCTAGCAAGTTGTGTCCGCCTGCAAGTTGTGTCCGCCTGCAAGTTGTGTCCGCCTGCAAGTTGTGTCCGCCTGCAAGTTGTGTCCGCCTGCAAGTTGTGTCCGCCTGCAAGTTGTGTCCGCCTGCAAGTTGTGTCCGCCTGGCCGCCCGGGAGAACACTTAGTGCTTGGGAACAACTTCTCACCTTCCCTTACAGAATATTACACATTCATAAGGATCTGGCAACCAAACAAATTTAAGAAAATTGAAATATTTCGGCCCTTAATTTTGAGACAAAATTTTCGACACAGACTTACCTCTTCAAGAGGTATTCCCCACCTGGACGAATCTAAATTAGGGGAAGGTGACATCAGCGAAGCAGCCAGAATTCTCTTCAGTAGTGATGTTCTGGCTCCTTGTTCTCCAGATACTCTAGTAGGTCTGGAGAACAAACACCCTGAGCTGGATGGCCTTTCTTTTCCTGACCCGCCTGATTCGGACATTCATACCCTCACTGTTACGGGTCGAGAGTTAATCTCAGCTGTTTGCTCCTTCCGGAGTGGCTCTGCCGGCGGCCTCGACGGCCTAAGTCGTCAACAAGTCGTCAACAAGTCGTCAACATCTGAAGGACCTCATCTGCTTAGGCGCCCGCCGGGGAAGCTGGTGAGTTGCTCTTGAAGTAGCTTACGGTTCTGGTTAACCTAATGCTCTCTGGCAAGGTGAACGACGCCGTCATCGACACTCTGTATGGAGCCAATTTATGTGCTCTGCGCAAGAAAGATGGCGGCATCCGACCAATTGCAGTGGGAACTACTTATCGTCGTATGGCAGCCAAAATTTGCTGTAAATTTATGGTGAGGCTGTTTCGAAAAAATTTCAGCCCCTGCTGATGTGTTTCGACTCCAAAGGGGGCTGCGAGGCTGCCGTTCACGCCTTGTCGACCTACCTAAATTCTAACTTAGGAGGGGTCATCCTGAAGGTTGATATAAAAAATGCCTTCAATTCGGTTAATAGGGACACCTTGCTGGCAGAATCTAAAAAAGAAGTACCCCAAATTTTTAGTTTTCTTTGGCAATGTTATAGACATCCATCTAAATAACTATATCGGGACAACCTTTTGGAATCCGCTGTTGGCTGTCAACAAGGTGATCCCCTCGGGCTTGTGATCTTCAGTTTAGCCATTAACCCAATTATTCGACAGTTAAATTCAACGTTTGGTATCTCGACGACGACGGAACCCTAGGAGGCGATGCAGATACAGTTTTATATGACTTACATAACTCCACTCAATAGGACTTGATCTGAACCTTTCAAAATGTGAACTATTCTTATCCGATAGCACCGACAGACAACTGACTCTTTCCAAATAACACAATAGCTTCAGATATCAAAATTATTGAAAAAAGCTCTCTTCGTCTTGTTGGGTCCCCTACTTTTGAGGATTCCTTTCCCAAATATTTCCTCCGTGCTTCTCATCATCTTTTGGAAAAAATGGACCAAATTATCCGACATACTCTTTCAACAATTTTAAATGTGGCCATGGACGATCGAGCTTGGGCTCAAGCTACCGTTCCAATCCATATGGGAGGCCTCGGTGTCGGTAAAATTACCAGTATCAGTTTACCAGCTTTTATATCCTCGGTTCACGGCACTGAAAAATTAATCAGGAATATCTTATCTTCCTCACTGATTGATTTTGATGTGCCGTGCTTTGCCGAGGCTATAGACGCTTGGAGACTCGCTTGCCCGAATTCCAAACAGCCCGACATCCTTTCTTCCCAAAGACGGTGGGATGAGCCGCTATGCAAAGTAGTTCAAAAAAATCTGTTGGCAACATCTGTGACTACTGCAGAGCGTGCGCGCCAGTTAGCTGTGAGGGAGTCTCAGGCTTCATGCACTACCGTCGTCGAGCACCTTGTTATACTACATTCCGCCTCGCTGCTTCCCTACATCTTGCCGCTCCTTGTTGCTCTCCTCATCGCTGCCACTGTGGCGAAGTTGTCAACAGCCTCGGACACCACGGTCTGTCATGCAGCCGAAGTGCGGGTCGCATAGCGCGACACGCGAATATCAACATCATCCAACGTGCTCTTGTCACCGTCGGCGTTCCGGCCGTATTGGAAGCTCATGGTCTGGCATACGACGATGGCAAAAGACCGGACGGTATGTCTTTATTTCCATGGAAGATGGGCAGGCCTTTAGTGTGGGACGCTACTTGTGTCGATACTCAACTTCCTAGCTCGTCGTGCTGTGCCGGTGCTGCCGCAGCGGCTGCAGAGAACCTCAAGCGCCGGACCTTGTTAGTAGTTATATTTTCGAGCCGTTTGGGGTTGAAACTTTCGGATCGTGGGGTCCGGTCCGTGTGCTCACAAATTATTTTTCGGATCGTGGGGTCCGGTCCGTGTGCTCACAAATTATTTTTCGGATCGTGGGGTCCGGTCCGTGTGCTCACAAATTATTTTTCGGATCGTGGGGTCCGGTCCGTGTGCTCACAAATTATTTTTCGGATCGTGGGGTCCGGTCCGTGTGCTCACAAATTATTTTTCGGATCGTGGGGTCCGGTCCGTGTGCTCACAAATTAATTTTCGGATCGTGGGGTCCGGTCCGTGTGCTCACAAATTAATTTTCGGATCGTGGGGTCCGGTCCGTGTGCTCACAAATTAATTTACGGATCGTGGGGTCCGGTCCGTGTGCTCACAAATTAATTTTCGGATCGTGGGGTCCGGTCCGTGTGCTCACAAATTAATTTTCGGATCGTGGGGTCCGGTCCGTGTGCTCACAAATTAATTTTCGGATCGTGGGGTCCGGTCCGTGTGCTCACAAATTAATTTTCGGATCGTGGGGTCCGGTCCGTGTGCTCACAAATTAATTTTCGGATCGTGGGGTCCGGTCCGTGTGCTCACAAATTATTTAAAGAACTTTTCAAACGCCTTGTTGACACTTTGCGTGACCTAAGAGCTGGCCTTCAGCGTGGCAAAGCCGCTAGTCTTTTGGGTACATTACCGTAGTCGACAGCGATGTGGAGAAGTTTTTCGACGCCGTGCTTTAGATAGCTTTTTTTAGTACTTTAGATAGCTTTTTTTAGTACTTTAGATAGCTTTTTTTAGTACTTTAGATAGCTTTTTTTAGTACATTAGGGCTTTTATTTTTATTTTGAAAGTTAGTTTTAATTACGTTATGATTAGATTTAAGTTTCTGTTAAATAATAAAAATAGACAATAATCCTAATAAATTAGTTAATTTAATAAAATGGAATAGTTTCGCAAAATGTATGCATTTTGTTTTGTAATTGACGATGAATTTTGAAGAAATTTCTAGCAAGTCTGGTGAAAAGTCGTAAGTCGTCTGTATGGCATTACTTCCTTCGAGCTCAAGATAAGATATCAGCCAAATGTAAGCTATGTCAATCTTAAAATGTGCTGGGGGTAGTTTGAAAAATATTTATCAGACCAGCTTATCAGCTGAAAGGGAGAACCTCGCGAACCAAATTAGTAGCTGTGTTTACACAGCAACTTCGATTTCTTCTACAAGTACAGCAGATGTACCTACAATACAAGTCCAAATTGACAATATTATGAAGAATGTGATACAAATCCTAGTTATGGAGGTAATAATTTCCCCCGCATGACTGCTTGGAGAGTATACCCTTTTCGCCAATTTGTAGAATGTGACGATTTAAAAAGGCTATTTAAAAAATCTGGTCACACATTGCCGAAATCAATAGATACAATCCAAAGTATTATTGTTAGGGTGGCCATTCAGAATAAAATCCAACTGACAAACAAAATTAAAAAATTACCTAAGGAGAGCCATAAATTTTCCATGTCGTTTGATGAGTGGACATCGGTTCGAAACCGTAGATATCTGAGCTTGATATTTTCTTTTCAATCAGTTTCCGTACATTTCTCACAACAACAAACAACTTTCTCCAGCGCCAGTTTACTAAAACAACGTTTAACAAAGTCTAAAACGTGCCGCGGCAGGCGCCTTAACCTCGAATTCACCATCTTAGTATTATATGCAGTATTGCCAACCGATGCCGCGGGGTTCTCGGCCGCGGCGTATCGCGCGTTATACATCTTCGAATCTCGATACGGCATTCATCTTCGAGAAGGAACAGAAATTGATTTCTTCTCTCTAAATGAAGAAACGCAAAGAGAAAGTCATCGAAGAGATGGAAAAATGCAAAAGGGACTTGAGCTCAGGACAGCTCAGTGAAAGCCATTTAGTCGCGAACATGCTATGCAACCGAATGAGAAGGGTAAATTATATCGAAAAAGAAGCCTACAATTCCCCGCAAGAAGAAATATGCCTCTTCACTAATTTATTAATCACAATTCGCAAAGCGATGTTCTGATGTATATGAATCGTTTAAAAGAAAAGAAAATACCATACATAATAAGCTTCTTCTCGGGATGTCCAATAGAGGACGATCCGTATCAGCTTCCAGAAGGAGACGTTATATTGCGAGGACTAGGCATGGTGCTGGATTCGAGAAGTTTCATAAAAAGCCAAAATCGAAGGGCTTTACTTTGTGCTATCCGACAATATATTAACTCTAATGAACGAAGAAACCTTCACTTCAGAAACATTTAAGATTAGACGTACAGAATATGCGATGGCCAATAGATCACGTACACCAGCTTACGACACTTCACGAATAGATGCGTGCTCTGCACGGAATTTATGCTTTCCAAAATTCCAACAGCGTTCTCCATATCTCAGTCTCTTGTTTCGCCTTCAGGACACGTTCTGCGTATGGCGATAGAATACATTGAGGGGAATGCTTCGATAGCGATGGTCGCTCAGAAGATCGTTAATAACTTTAGAAATTTCGTTAGAGCAGAAGTAGGAACATATCTCTTGTTGAGCCTAGCAAATCGACCTTCGCAAATACATTAAGGCATAACGGAATTACTAAGATCATGACGCTAGCAAGAATGACCCGATGGAATTCATATTGAACGTCCTTTCGCGACAGCCCGGAGAGGATAACCGGCATTTCAACATATTGCATTACTGGCGCAATAGACATCATCCAGAACACAACCTTGTTAGATTCCTAAGGCCGGATCTTGATCGTACCCTATCTCTCAAACTCAAAGAGAGTTTAGAAGAGGTAAGAGGTAATCGCAGAACTGTTAGCCATTCAGAAAGAGATGATATGAATGACCGCAAGTAGGGTGTGACTTGAGGAACGAAGTTTTCCTTGTCCAGGATACTACGGAGATCACGATTAACATCAAACGGGGTTCGCAACTCTCGTGCGAATGTCAAATAAGCGGGGGTCTTACCAGTGGTGGAGCACACGGCGCTGTTCATGGCAAACCTAATATTTGCCAAGTGCTTTGGCCAATCGGTGTGGGTTGATTGAACTAGCATGGACAGCTGTACCCTGAGGTCCCGATTCTTTTGTTCAGCAGGATTCGCCTCTGGATGGTATAACGGCATGAGCTCCTGCTTGACGCCCATTAAGTGCATGCATTGCTGCATGACAGCAGACAAGAATTGCGTACCGTTGTTTGAAACGGAAGTACTCTTCTAGGAGCATGCGAGAGCAAGCCTCTGCGGTAGCATCAACAAGTGGAAAAAGTTCTACCCACGTTCGTTGTAGCTACATCCTCTATTAGAAATATCCAACGCTCTCCCTGGTCTCCAGCTGGGAGCAGACCAAAGCAAGAACTTCACCTCGCTGTTGTAATAAACCCGAGGGTTTTTTGTTCGACGGTTTATAACGAAGACAATCAACGCATTTTCCTAATTATTCTGTTACATACCTGCGCATACCTGGAAAATAATACCGTTCTCTTAGTCGTTGGAGGGTCCATTCTACTCCCTGATGGCCAGCGGTAGGAGAGTCGTGGAACTCCTGTAGAATTTCTTCCCGCATGGAGCTGGGCACTACCAATTGTGCGTCTTCCGCATCGGATTCAGGGTCATAACGATAGAGTCACCGTGGGACATTACAAACCTTTCTCCAACCATCGACTACTGGTAAGTTCATCGGGGTTTTCCAGATCCTGCATTATTTTATGTAATTTCGAGTCTGCTACTTGAGCAGCTCTTAGGTCAGCTGGGCTGGTAAAAGGTAAATTTATGACAACAGGACACAAACCATATTGCTCCTCCGTATCTTCTTCCTTGGAACTTAAAATGGCTCACATAATATGAATTGCCTCTGACAAGCAACATCATCTTCTAATTCATATCGCTGATTTTATTTAACAAAATTTAAATAATGGCAGATTTGCCTTTACGAGAATTTCTTAAAACACGCGCGTATTACGCAGAGCCTAATATATCGCCGACGAAGTGATGCTCTTCGCAAACTGGAATTGGCATTTGAAATTGAAATTGAAGTTACACTGAAACTGAGTTTATCGGACTTTATAGAATTAATAAAAGTGTATGTCGTGACCTCATAAATGAGCTGGAGCCCTACTTAAGTACACGTCATGGTGGAATAAGTACTGTCTCCAAGATAAGCAAAAATATTATGTACTAGTTTAAAAAACTATGATAGTTTATTAAATGACCGTTAATCTTATTTTTATTTTAGGTTCTGACTGCTTTAAGCTTTTATGCATCTGGTTCATACCAGAGGTTTATAGGAGCTAGCGCACATCATAAGATGCACCAAGTAAGTGTATCTAATTGTGTGAGGGCTGTAACTATAGCTCTCAACAATGACCACTTCCGGAGGAAATATATAAAATTTCCACAAACTCGAGCAGAACAAAGCGTCATCAAAAATGGGCAAGTGCCTCAGTCACTTCCCAGTGAAGCCAATGGTTTAAATGATCAATATTCTTGAGAATTACAAAATCGTATTGTATTCACAATAAATACATTTTTTTATTTTTATTTACATAGATCCTAACATAAACTGTATTTTTTCAGGTTTTACCAGAAGTTTAGAATGCTGGTGTTTTAGGCTGCATTGATGGCACTCATATCGCTATTGTTAGGCCTGCTGACCATGAGGAGAGGTTTTTTAACCGAAAACGATACCACTCTTTAAATGCTCAAATAGTAAGTATTCATCCTGAACATTAATTAATGACTTATTCACCTGTAACATCTAAGAAAATCATATATATAAGGTGTTGATGCTGGCCACGGAGGGGCAAACAATGATTCCTTCATATGGAATCTCCATTCACTCAAGTTACACTTGGAACATCTTCACCAGGCTGAGTATGAACGCATTTACCTACATTATAATATTTCCCTATTTAGAGATTTTGAATGTTAAATATTGTTATGAATTTTATTACCCTAGGACTCCTACGGTTTTCTACTACTATGGTTTTCAGTGTAAGAGCTACCGCCTGTGATACAGGTTTATCCTAGTACAGGCACTGAAAATAGCCATACCTTTGTAATTATTCCTAAGATTTTATGTAACTATTTTACCAAATTTTAACTCTGAATAAATATATTATTAACTTTTTTTTATTTATTTAAATAAAATATTAACATGTTTTCTGAAAATGGGTGTTTTAATAACACTATTTCAGGTGACTCCGGTTATCCCCTGAGACCTACACTGATGACTCCAGTAGTGGACACAGAACCTGAGACACCTCAACGATACTACACGGAACTGCATTGTCGGGTACGAAACATAGTAGAGCGAACCATCGGCATGAGCGAACCATCGGCATGAGCGAACCATCGGCATACTTAAGTCTCGTTGGCGGTGTTTATTAGTAGATCGGAAACTACATTACCATCCTATCATGGCCGGTGCTATAACAAATGCATATGCATGTGTTACACAACATCGCTAATAACTGCAAGGATACCTATAATGGCACTATCACCACAGGAAGAGCACAATGAAACGAATTTGCAGGTAAGACATTTCAGTAAGAAATGCAATTTAATTGATGTAAATAATAGATAAATTTTACAATTGCTCATCAAAAGTGAATGTGTAAAAACACTTCAATTATACAATACTATTCTTTGATTTCTCTATACCTAATACATTAAAAGATTTTGAAATTATAGACCTATCAAAATTCCCAATGAACAGCAAAAAAATTTGTTCCAGATAACAAACTCACAAATTGAAACTGCATCACGAAGAAATCATGGTGTAACGATACCAAATGGACTTATACATCGGCTTTGGTCAGCACGATGATATTATGTGAGGTTTATTTTGCTTGTAGGCTGATTAAATTTTCAAATATTGTTTTCCTTACTGGTGTACTTTATTTTTCTTATTGCATAGTTTATTACACTTATTAATTATTTATTCATACTTCATGTACTTTATTGGTACATAGGGACTTAATGCAAAAAAGACAACACTGTTGTAAGTGTGCACAATAAATAAACTGACGTGTCCCAAGGACAACATTGTATATATGACAAATTATAGATTAGTGCCGGTGCGGGTGCGACTTCGGCTGTTGCAGTCTGCTCCATCATTTTGTCGGCAAGCAGCGAAGCGCGAGTTCTTCCAGGGCGGTATTTGTGCTGAAAGACTCGCTGACTGCCAGGACCGAGCGCACGTGTGATGGCAGGTGGTTTGTCCACATGAGACGCAGCGTGGAGTCGGGGACTTTATCCCTGGCGAGATTGCGCATCCAGCAGAGTAATTGTGTCGGCTTTTGCTCACCGAGTTCCATTTCTGACAGTAGTTTTTGAAACTGCCGACTGTGAGATTCCTCGTAGGCAGATATGAGCCTATCCTTTATCGCCGTGTATTGGTCCGTCTCAGGTGGGTTGTTCGTATCTCGGCCCAGCTAGCGCTTTCGCCTATTATCACCACATCATGTGGTGGTTTAAAGTAGCGATCATAGCACAAAAGCATGGAAGAGCGAGCCTAGATCAGGAGCGGCTCATCCACTTCGTGAATGGTTTACGACACTGTTGTTGGAGCTTCCACATACCTTTCAGGGATGGGCGACTACACCGACGGCGCAGGAGTGAAACATTATCTCACAGCCCGCGAACCTAATGAACAGGGCCACTTTGGCGAGATCAACCACCTTAGTCATCGTGATTATGAGAGCCTTATCGCACCAGCGCTTTCTGTAGCACGCGTCTTAAGCGATTGTGCATCGACACTCAACCGCGGAGGTGACTTTCGTGTATCAGAAGGGATCCTCTCACAGAGTGTCTTCCCGCGTATTGACGCACGTGCCCAGGCCGTAAGCCGAGCCCGACAACCGGATATCCCAGCTGAAGACATAGGAGATCTAGACATCGCCGAAGGGATAGAAGAAGACGGCGAAGACGTATTTAGGCCTGTAACACCGCGACAAGACCCAGAACATCTCCCAACAGCAAACATGCTAGGATGGCGATCAACAGCACAACTGAATAAAAATCAGATCGCCGAGATGAGTTCTATCTTTGAGAACCCACATGACGTAGAATACGTCATACCACGCTACCGTCTACACAGAGAGCTTTTCGAGTTCGTCTACAGACGTATCCGCGAGAGCCAGCGTTACAAGATTGTGGCGTTGCCAAAGAACACATCAGGAAGCATAGCCCAGAAGCTAGCTTGGAAACCGTCAACTCCGATCATCAACCGGAACCGGCAATTTATTGCAGGTGAAGGAAAGGTTGTTTCGAGGACGATGGTCCCGACTAGAATTGTCACTGCAACAGAGTGCTCTGCTATAGAGGAATTAGAGCGCAACTGGAGGAGAATGATCAAGAAGTCGATCCATGGTGTTCCCTTCATTGCCAACGTCCCAGGCGACAGGTCCGGAAACTGGAACCACTACCTCGTTCATGGGAACTCGAGAACTTTATGATCACCTATCTTTCGCGTCCACCTTTCCAGCCATTGTACTCCAAGGTCCCACGAGCGAACCTTGTTACCTGCTACCTCAGCTGCTTAAACACTGCACGAAAGCATTGCGCACCCGAACTAAGTTACTATTGGTTAAGTTCTTAGTCCGTAATATTGTAAACTTGTATAAAAGGAGGAGTACAGTAAAAATATACACATTCTGTTTTGGAGTCACACGATTCTCATTGCAATGAGTGCAACACAATCAGAGATCACGCGCGCGAGCGAAGCCACACCTCCGAATGCATCAAGGAAGAAGAAACCACTTCCGAGACCCAAGCCTCAGCTTACAGCTGACAAATCTCTACCGAAGCCAACACGTTTATCTACAACATCTACACCACTAACAAACGACCCGCTTTGGCTAGATAGTTTAGTGCTTGAAGGAGAAAGAGGTTTAACGTCTGAAGAGGCAATCAAGGAGTTCAAGGCAGACGCCGTAAGATTTGTTTCACTTGTGGAACACGAATATCACGCATTATCGGATTGCGACAAGTTCGTGACCAAAACCGTACCAGCTAGCGCTTTCGCCTATTATCACCACATCATGTGGTGGTTTAAAGTAGCGATCATAGCACAAAAGCATGGAAGAGCGAGCCCAGATCAGGAGCGGCTCATCCACTTCGTGAATGGTTACGACACTGTTGTTGGAGCAGGAGCTTCCACATACCTTTCAGGGATGGGCGACTACACCGACGGCGTAGGAGTGAAACATTATCTCACAGCCCGCGAACCTAATGAACAGGGCCACTTTGGCGAGATCAACCACCTTAGTCATCGTGATTATGAGAGCCTTATCGCACCAGCGCTTTCTGTAGCACGCGTCTTAAGCGATTGTGCATCGACACTCAATCCTCTCACAGAGTGTCTTCCCGCGTATTGACGCACGTGCCCAGGCCGTAAGCCGAGCCCGACAACCGGATATCCCAGCTGAAGACATAGGAGATCTAAACATCGCCGAAGGGATAGAAGAAGACGGCGAAGACGTATTTAGGCCTGTAACACCGCGACAAGACCCAGAACATCTCCCAACAGCAAACATGCTAGGATGGCGATCAACAGCACAGTTGAATAAAAATCAGATCGCCGAGATGAGTTCTATCTTTGAGAACCCAGATGACGTAGAATACGTCATACCACGCTACCGTCTATACGTCATACCACGCTACCGTCTATACGTCATACCACGCTACCGTCTACACAGAGAGCTTTTCGAGTATCCGCGAGAGCCAGCGTTACAAGATTGTAGCGTTGCCAAAGAACACATCAGGAAGCATAGTCCAGCAGCTAGCTTGGAAACCGAACTCCGATCATCAACCGGAACCGGCAATTTATTGCAGGTGAAGGAAAGGTTGTTTCGAGGACGATGGTCCCGAGTAGAATTGTCACTGCAGCCAGTGCTCTGCTATAGAGCTATTAGAGCGCAACTGGAGAAGAATGATCAAGAAGTCGATCCATGGTGTTCCCTTCATTGGAATAGATACACCAACGTCCCAGGCGACTGGTCCGGAAACCGGAACCACTACCTCGTTCATGGAACTCGAGGACTTTATGATCACCTACCTTTCGCATCGTCGATTGAAAGCAGGGATGACGCAGTTGTTGAATTCCTGAATAAATTCAAGGCCCATACTGTAGCCACCCTACAGCACATCACTGTTACCACGCTAGAAACACGCAGCCATTGTACTCTAAGGTCCCACTGCGAACCTTGCTACCTGCTACCACATCTGCTCAATATCCTGCCGCTCTAGCTGCGCTACGACCACCATACAAGCAGAGCGCTGGTGGACCTCGACACCAAGATGCAGGCAGGCCAAGGAGGCCCTGCCACATCTCAATAAAGCCCTCACCATAAGACTGGACAGGAGCGGCCTGCGCCTGGTGACGGGGACCATCACCGGACATTGCGCACTGAATAAGCACCTCCACACAATAGGCATCACAGACAGTCCCCTGTGCAGAGCATGTTGAGACAATCGCACCATGTGCTCCTAGACTGCACAGGTGTCACTGAAATACGCACACGAACCTTAGGATCCCCGAACTCCCTTATTGATGTCCTGAAAAACCTGAGAGGTCTTATCATCTGTTTTTAGAGAGAGGTGGGCTGGCTGGAATAAGCCCACCTGAGATTATGGCCGCCATGGCCCACGTACAATGGTCCACATAAAGACTAGTGCGGAAACCATACAGAAATAGATTAGATAGATAGACTAGTTTCTCCTAGCAGCCCTGGTGTAATAGTAAGGGCGCTTGCCCATTGCGCCAGTGCCACGAAGGGCACGCCTTACTATTGTACACTGTAGTATCGCCATATCTGACGGACTGGATTAACGCCAATTATTATTTGTCAATTTAAATTTGTTGCTTTTGGATTGAATGTAGAGGGTCAACACTGCTTCGAAATCGTTGGGGGAATGTGATTCAACATATCTCGCCTTTATTTCTTGATGAAGTAGACGAGAGGTGTATCTACCTATAACATCCTCATTTACTTAGTTATTTTATTTGAGTAATAAGACATTTACATTTTGGGAAGTGTACTTTCGAATTTGCACACTTTAATTTCATCAAATCCGTTCCATCATCGGACCACTAGACGTACGGCGGCGCTGGGCCACCGGTACATGATAGACATTCACACAAAGCGTTTTGAGAATACATTCATTTTGTGTTCAGCTAAGGAGTGGAATTCCTTACCCGGAGTCTGTTTTTCCTGACAGCCTGCTACAACCTAGGGAACTAGTCAAGAGTAAACAGGTTACTTCTAGGCAAGCGTGTTCCATCGTCGGCCACATCATCGCTTACCATCAGATGAGACAGTGTTTGACCACTGTCTATCCATAATAAAAAAAAAGATAATTAACTTGATCTAATCGATTTTCATTTTTAAAATGACCAAACTAAGTAAATGCGAAATTAACTTGATCTAATCGATTTTCATTTTTAAAATGACCAAACTAAGTAAATGCGAGTTCTAGCTTTTATATCGGATAATGACGTTATAAGTTTTAAAGTAAATTAAAGTATTATTATTTATGTTAAAGTTGCTGTTAAAATTATGGTAAAATATGGTAAATTGTACGAGTAATTAGAAACGTGTTGCCAGTGATGACAATCATATGGCTCTGAAACGTGGTTGCTCTCAAAGAACATCAGAAGGCTTATAGACCAAGATCCCCTTTCTGACCTGGTACCTGCTCAGGGGCCCCAAGGGGGAGCTCCACAAGTACACAGGTATAAGTACACAGGTACAAGTACAGTACACAGGTATTCAAAGCACATGACACGCTACTGAAAACTTAAGGTATGTAAAAAAATAAGTTGTCGTCTGATAGCTCTGGGATCTTAGTATTAAGTCTAACATTCCCTCTCGTTTCACGCAGGGCATGAAATGAGTTATTTTATGATTTTACACTAAAAAAAACAGTCATATCTCCTTCATACAGTACCACTGTATTATTCATCAAGAAAATCTAAGTGCAAAGTCTGTTAGTATTCAAGAAGTCTGTTAGCATTCAAGAAGTCATGAATGTTGTGACTCTCCAAACAGAATGTGTATATATTTACCATGCACTTCCTTTTATACTAGTTGTACGGACAAGAACCCAATAGTAACTTAATGTCTACAAAACACTTAACCAATAAACGCGGTTCGGGCGCGCAATGCTTTTGTGCAGTGCTTTTGTTTGAGCAGATGGGGTAGCAGGTAACGTTCGCACGTGGGAATGAAATAAACCTGAATTTGTTTGCTCACCCATTCAATGTTTTTGTCGAAGATGCCCCCTGAAGAAGTTCAGATGGAATTGATAGAATTACAGTGCAACTCTAAGAAAGATGCCCTGAAGACGTTCAGATGGAATTGATAGAATTACAGTGCAACTCTAAGACAAATTCAATTTAGGGTTGATCGAGTTTTACTCAAAGTACATCCCTATTTCAGACTTTCCTAAAATAAGAGATCATGCACTGAAAATGTCATCTCTGTTTGGCACATATCTTTGCGAACAATTATTTTCTTGAATGAAGAACGTAAAGTCGAAGAGAAGAACTAGAATCACCGATGTTCACCTTGAAAACAGTTTGAGAATTGCAACGACTACTACAGAGGCAGATATTGATAAATTATTGTTTATTAAAATAATTTCTACTTAGTTTGTAAAATTACATAATAAATAACCTTCAATGGTTATATTATTGTTTTTTAATTTGTTTAAATTTTAATTTGTAAACTTTTTGTTTACAATGGAATGCCTTTTTGTGTTGCGGCCCGCCGAACCAATATCAGAGTATACTAGGCCCTTGACCCTTGAAGACCCTTGAGTTAAAAAGTTTTGATAGAATTGTAAGGTCAGCCATTCAAGCTAAAAGGGGTTAAAGTATGAAATTACCGTTATTTAGAACTGGTTGCTTTGAAGTGTTATATCTTTGGACTGATTTGGAATAATGAGTTCAAATAAACTGTATATTTGAACTTATAATTCCAAGTCAATCCAAAATATAACACTTCAAAGCAACCTGTTTTAAACGGCAATTTCATAGTTAAAGACCTAATACAATAATTGGCCTTCCTCCAACCAATTACAGAATGAAGAATGAAATGAAGTGAACTCAACTGCCAGTGTATCCCAAAGCGAAGACACGAATAAAGAATAAATATAGCCTTAATAGGCATAAATTTGAGCCCAGATGAAACGTTCCTTCTACCTGATGAGGGAATAGCTGAATCTTGGTACATTGATGGGAAGTTTGTTGTCTTAGTATGGGACAGAAGTTCCTAGTATTAGGCTGCAAGGAAAATTTCTATACGATGATTTATGTGCCAAAAAGGCACGTCAACATTACTCCAAACCGGTTCCCTTTCCATTTGCATAAAATTTTAAGACCTAATATAACTTAGCATAATTTTGTATAGCATAATTATATTTTCGCATAATATATTACGCAGAACAGCTTATGCTTATTAAATTTACTTTTTTAACCATAATATCCTAAAGCATATTGATATTAAAACATATTTTTATAGGTATAACAATGAAATAATTATTAACACCTAGAATATTAGACACTATACACGTTTATACAATATTGCTCTAATGAAATTTGTAGGCACTTGATATTGAAGGTAGAATAAAAAATAAAAAAATTCTAAGTAGACGGTGGTGTCGTAAAATTTGTGTCAATAAATGTATTATTGCAAAGTTGTAATATATGTACGTTGTGGATTCTTACTTGATAAAAATCGTGAATTGTAGCATCAAATTAAATGTGGATGGTTTCATCTATGAGAAAAATTTACAAAAAAAATATATATTATATCAAGCAAAAGAAAATATGGTTAGTATTTTATACTATCCATTTTTTCTTTTAGAACCACAAGACATAGACTTTGAACTAAATACAGAATGTCACCTTCCATATCGTGTTAAATGACACGATAATAAAACAAATTATATACCAGAAAAAGAAAATATGGTTAGTATTTTATACTATCCATTTTGTCTTTTAGAACCACAAGACATAGACTTTGAACTAAATACAGAATGTCACCTTCCATATCGTGTTAAATGACACGATAATAAAACAAATTATATACCAGAAAAAGAAAATATGGTTAGTATTTTATACTATCCATTTTGTCTTTTAGAACCACAAGACATAGACTTTGAACTAAATACAGAATGTCACCTTCCATATCGTGTTAAATGACACGATAATAAAACAAATTATATACAAGAAAAAGAAAATATGGTTAGTATTTTATACTATCCATTTTGTCTTTTAGAACCACAAGACAGACTTTGAACTAAATACAGAATGTCACCTTCCATATCGTGTTAAATGACACGATAATAAAACAAATTATATACAAGAAAAAGAAAATATGGTTAGTATTTTATACTATCCATTTTGTCTTTTAGAACCACAAGACATAGACTTTGAATTAAATACAGAATGTCACCTTCCATATCGTGTTAAATGACACGATAATAAAACAAATTATATACAAGAAAAAGAAAATATGGTTAGTATTTTATACTATCCATTTTGTCTTTTAGAACCACAAGACATAGATTTTGAACTAAATACAGAATGTCACCTTCCATATCGTGTTAAATGACACGATAA
This sequence comes from Mythimna pallens, assembly GCA_961205895.1. Taxonomy (NCBI): domain Eukaryota; kingdom Metazoa; phylum Arthropoda; class Insecta; order Lepidoptera; family Noctuidae; genus Mythimna; species Mythimna pallens. The sequence goes on along the minus strand of OY540851.1, from coordinate 2,913,419 downwards.
TAAAACAAATTATATACAAGAAAAAGAAAATATGGTTAGTATTTTATACTATCCATTTTGTCTTTTAGAACCACAAGACATAGATTTTGAACTAAATACAGAATGTCACCTTCCATATCGTGTTAAATGACACGATAATAAAACAAATTATATACAAGAAAAAGAAAATATGGTTAGTATTTTATACTATCCATTTTGTCTTTTAGAACCACAAGACATAGATTTTGAACTAAATACAGAATAAAGAATACGACCAGATCATCACTATTGATAAAATTTTAATAAGACAAACAAGAGAATCAAACTCATTACTTTATTATAAGGATTTTGATCTACACTAATATTATAAAGAGTAAAGCTTGTTTTTTGTTTGGAAGAGGTAATCTCTCCAAAGTAATGGTCTAATTGCTTAAATGTTTTTAACGATAGAAAGCTGCTCTATTTCTGAGCGACATAAGCTACATTTTGTGTATGCGGGTGAAGCCGCGGGCAAAAGCTAATGTAATCATATGGGGAAACTGCTAGACTTAAATTTGGCATAGATGCTTGTAAGCCGGGTGTGAAGGATGAAAGAAGTTGGTACAAATATGAAGCAGTATTTCTTTACCACTAAAAAAGTATGGTATAACAAAATTTCAGTAAAAAAAGATGTACTACGGTGTACCATGTACATTTTTTTCTTCGTTTACACACCCTGTGTCATAATGGGACAATATTGACGATATGAGTTCTTTATATCGCTTTTTGTTCATAGCCAGCATGGTTGGTATACCGATGTTAGGCGACCAATGGTACAACGTGGAATGACTACAAGCATCGGATGAGGCTTTTCTAGCCGGCGTAGTTGGTGTCCCGATGTTAGGCGATCAGTGGTACTGGGTACAACGTGGAAAGATAAGACTACAGGCAGCAGATTAGGTTTTTAAAGCCGGCATAGTTGGGTGTTCCGATGTTAGGCGATCATAGGTACAACGTGACACATATAATAAGACAAAAAAGGACAAAATTTAAAATATTGGTATTCTATCATCTTAATCATGAGATTACAAGTACAAAATTACCCAGCCCTGCTCCAACTTTCTGGGTTGTAAACGTGCCGAGAACCGACCTGTCTTCGTGGGTGTAACGTTGACGTTAACTCTCAACTTTGCATCGCCTACATCGAAGCAAAACCTCAACAGGCTATAAAAAAGCTGGGAATCCTCGCAAAGGTCAGACAAGCACATACATTGATGGCTTATTTCTTTTTTATAATGGGAATGTGAGAACACTAACGGTCTTATTAATAAACCTCGATTAGAGCAAGAATAACTTTACTCTCAGTGCTAAGTTTGAAGTAATTTAATTCAGTATTAATAAATGTGGAGTAGGGAGAGAATAATCTTCTCCAAGCTTACTCTTGGAATAAAAGTTAATCATTAGCGCTACATAGTTTAACCGTTGACTAAGTATAGTGTAGAGTGTATTTTGACATTTTTTACATTTCATAACCTAAGTATTTTGTGACCGTCATTTGTGCTTTTTACTCCACGCCTGTTATTTGTGCATAGAAAATGGAAAGAGATTACTTTATTGATGATTTGAGAGTGTTAGATGAAATAAATGAGGTTGAAAGCCAGACGGTATTAGTGAGACGTATTAAATTATATAAAATACGGAAGAATCCACTGGAAGAATTTCAAGACACCGAGTTTAAGTGCAAGTACAGATTTTCTCGATCCACTGCAGTCTTCATAATTTAGCTGGTGATGCAAGAGGAGGGTTTATACCACCCCATCTGAAAGTTTTGGCAGCAATAAGAATATGGGCCCGTGGAGAGGTAAACTATCATCAATACCTACCAATATTAGTTTTTACCCTAAAGCAGTACTATTTCGATACTTTTTAATTAATTGTAACACAAAACTTTTATGTCAACAGATTCAAGATGACGCCGGAGAACTTAGTGGAATGAGTCAGTCAACAATGTCACTTATATGCAAACAAGTTGCCTTAGCAATACTAGCACAAAGGACTCAATGGATTAAAATGCCACAAACCGATGCAGAACAAAATAAAGTGATAGTTGGATTTTATTCATTGTGTGCTTTCCGACAAGTGATTGGGGCTATTGATTGCACACATATTCGAATCCCAAAAGTTGGTGGAGAAATTGGACAATATTATATAAACCGGAAAGGATACAGTTCAATAAATGTACAAGTAAGTTTTTTAGTACCTGAGTACAAGCAGCAGCAGTGTAGCTCATGCTTGTAACAAACAAGTACCTACATAATTATATTTAATTAACCCCCATCCTACTTATTATTTAAATATTTGTGTACATTGTTTCAGGTTGTATCAAATGCTAACTTGGAGATCATGGATATCGTGGCTCATTGGCGAGGTAGTACACATGACTCTAGGATATCTAATGAATGTCGTTTAAAACAACGATTTGAGCAGTCGGAATTTAAAGGCAGGCTTTTAGGAGATTCTGGATATGCTTGTACTCCATATTTATTTACTCCTGTCCTTCATCCTACTACTGAAAAAGAAGAATTATATAACCGGGCACATATAAGAACCCGTAATGTAGTCGAAAGATGCTTTGGCTTGTGGAAGCAAAGATTCCGCTGTTTACTGAGAGGTTTCACTACAAAACTATATATCGTGGCATTGGCAGTATTGCATAATATTGCCTTGCACAGACAAGACGTAATTGAGGTTGTAGAGGATGATGACACAGTTCCAGTAACACAAGCACTAAACAACTCGCTCAGGGGCAATTCTGCACGGACAGCATTTATTAATGAAAATTTTTAATAGTTGTAACAACATTTACACAGGTTTGAAGTGAATAAATGATTTACGAGTTTACTTGATCAGATTTTATTTTTTGATCCTTTAATAAAACATATTTATAATAAAATAGAAAAGATTTATTTAATACAACACAGAAAAGTAAACAGACAATACACAAATGCACAGTAATTATAATAACTCCACGAATTCTTACTGCATCCTGTTACGACTCACTTTTTTATTGTTATTTTTACTTGGGTACAATATTGACTGGTCTACACGGTTCTTACATAATATCTATTCTGTATTAAGGAAATATTTAACCATGGAGTGTCTTGCCGGTTCCTATTCGGGAATTTAGAGATATTTTAAAGCTTCAATATTGACACGAATTTCTTTTTAAGAACGAGCTAAGTTATTTCTGCCGCGTTGATTGCTTCTGCGAATACTTGTCACCATGTAACCTCCACCTGCCTATTCTAGTTGGTACAAATCACGTTAATTAGATAGCATCCCAAGATCAAAATGTTTATTACTCCACAATCGACAGATGAGGCTATCACAGCAGGAGTACCTCTGATTCGTATACCAATAATGCTGGGAGATCAATGGTACAATGTTGAAAAGTATCTACACCATAAGATTGGAGTCAAACTTGATTTGCTTATAATGACTGCTGAAGGTTTTAAGGCTGCTATTAACAATGTCATAGAAGATGAAAAGTTATGATGCGCGACCAACCCGTCTCCACTGGCACGCGCCGTGTGGTAGACAGAGAATGTTGTTTGTCACGGCGGCGCGAGACGTCTGCGTGCTCCAGCCGCCAACATGTCGTGGGCAGAGTACTTACAATTAGAACTTCTTCTCGTTTTGACAGCAATTTTGCTGGCTTTTATTTTAGTTCTGTCACTAATTGTATTCGCTATATGGAAAGATTTTAAGTGTAAGTAAACGAAAAATTTATAGAAAATTAAATAACTGATTCTCCATCTTTGTACCCAATCAAGAATTTAATACACATTTGAGCAGTTATCAGTATTTTTGGGGTTTATTTGAAGAGTCCCCTAACATTCCTTAACAGACTATTTTAGAAAAAGTTTAAGTATACTCGCAACTTATTATTATTGCCAAAAGACCAACGAAAACTGATCTTGACATGCTATACTGGCTTTTTGTTACCATTTTACATAACCAATAATACTCCGGGACTATCTTGGGATACTGAGATCAATAAGTTAACCCGAAATCCCGGGATTATAAAAAAGGATCACGATCGAATACTCGAGGTCTCGAGTCCCCAACTGCTGAATCCTCTTCACAACTAGTACCACATTCTACAAAATACACTATAAAGGCACAGATTATCCTCTTGACAAACGAGACATTGAGAACTAAATGGCTGGATATAACTAAGATCCATGGATAATAAGAACTGGTATGGCACAATGGGGCCATACATAGGGTATGGACCACCATTTATACAAACTTTGACCACAGTATAGCAACAGTGGACATATATTAAGACAACTTCAATTCATAGTTTACGTAATAATAAACATGTTACAGCTGTTACAGCTATTACAGGTTTATCTAAAAGTTGGGGGAAATGAGTTATAAATCAGTTTTAATTTTTATGTTGCTAGCGGCTGTAGCACAGCAAAAAAAACAAACATTCATTGGGTTAATCATTTTCTTCGTCGTTTAAAATTAGAACAACGTCTAAAAACATTATGTAAGTGACTTTTAAGTATTAGCATAGTTATTCATCAACAAGTATCATTTAAGATCAACATCTATAGTATTTTATTTACGTATTTTTATTTTTGTTACTAAGCATTAGTACAAATTAAATAGTTTTTACTTGCCGTGGATAACTCCATTCTTGTATCACAGATCACGGATTTCAGCAACTTCCAAAGAATGTTGTCTCATTTGAGTAATATTTAAAACACAATTAACACAGCGTTCGCTTCTGCGGGTCGAAATATGGTACAGATAGAGCGGCCGGGGTCATTGTCGTACATAGCAGATTCAGAATCCATAGGCAGGCTGGGGTCGTTGGGAAAAGCGAGTGCAGAGTTCATTATGAAATCGAATAGTTAATAGCAAATAGTCACAAATTGAAACAAATAGTCGCAATTCAAATGCTACGCGGCAAAATGTGACACTTATTGCCGCTGCTTTTCGCCCCATTTGGGTAGGCTAAGGTCTTAAGAGACCATACAGCCACTGAACTTCACTCAAAAAATCTCGCCAAAAACACCCAAACATTTGCATTTTTATCAATGGACTAAATACATATTATTGATATGGTAATAAATGATGTGTTAAAAATAATGATGTTCTGGTCGATTTTTAAAATGAAAATTTATTTTTATTATTCCGGACTTTGTATCCATGGTTGTGTGCGTGCTCCATCGTCGGCCACATCATCGCTTACCATCAGGTGAGATAGTGGTCAAACGCGAGCCTATCAATAATAATAAAAAAAAAAAAAAAAAAAATGGTCAAGAAATAATTGAAAAAAAAAACTTCAAAATGGCTGCAGGAACCAAGGAAACACTGAATAAATGAATATACTTCTTGTGTAATATTATTTTACCGAACTTTAATTGACGTGATATTATTTTAACAATTATTTCTATTAATTATTAAGATTTTTAGTATAAATAATTCTTGTCCACGGCATTGAAAACCTCTGGCCGTATCTGGGTCATTCCCTTTGGACATGTTTTCGTTTTATGCTCCGCGAGGCGCTGTTGGCGGAGCAGAGATCAACTCAGCTCGTCCAACCGAGGGCGGCGTCGATGCGCCTAAAACAGGAACGGCATCAACATCTTTATAATGAGGTAGCAAACGTGATATATGCAGCCTTGCATGATATCAGTGTGTATAAGGATGAAGCCAAGTGTTGGCAACCCCTAGTTATTGCGAAAATATTAAGGGACATAGGAGAACCAAAATTCCTAGAATCCCTGACGGAAGTTAAGAAAAAGTTCCCCCATTCTCTTCTGATAAGACGGGCCACCAGGAAAATAACAACGTCTGCAGATGTACATGTTGCATTAGAGCTTACAGGGCTAAAGCACTTTTGCTTTGGTCACCCTGAAATTGTGATGGATGAAAGCATTGCTGCATGGGTGGAGAAATAATAATAATAATAATAATAAAAAGCTGGCAACACCCGATGTCAACAAGTTGTTTTTTCACCGACGAAGATTTTTAAATATTAATTTCTGGTCCCATTTTTCACAATTTTTACAATAGCTAACAAGAAACAATACGTAATAAAAACTTAATCAAAACCATAGTAATTATAGCAAAAATCAACAAGAAGAGGAAAAATATGCACAAGACCAGACAGATGACAGATGTCACCAACAAAAATAACATAATGAATATTAATAAAAGAATGAAAAAGCATCTGTAAGTATGTTGACGAGAGCAGCTGCCCGTCGCGCACGCCCTTCACCCCCGGGCTCGTCGCTCAGCTCCGCCTCGCCGCCGCCGGACCTCGGATCACCAGTGTCACCGACGGCTGCAGTTGCGTCGAGCTCGAGCGACGAGTATTTCTCTCCGCCGACGTCGCCAACACCTGTACGTCGGCCGGGGAGAGGCCGGCCACCGAAGAGCTTAGGACCTAGGGGCCAACCGGCCCCGAGCCGGGTCCCCGCTGCCGGTGGTTGTGTGCAGCGCATGAGATGGACTCAGACTATGAATGAGAACGTCATGCGCGCATATTACGGGTCTACAGAGGGGGGAACTAACCTCACTGCGTACCGTGATAGGATGCTGTCTCTTTTTCAGGACCTGGAACCAACCGTGAACGTCTCGGCCCAACGATTGTCGGATCAGGTGCGGGTTATCCAACGCAACCACAGGTTGGACGACGCTGCACTTGATCGGCTGCGCTCAGAGGTACTGAGCAACCAAATCATCTCGACATCTACACAAACACAGACCGCGGCAACGCCGACTACTAACGCAATCTCGCCGCGGTCCAATTATAATAACGATGATGCAGATGATAGGGTTGTCACAGTAAGTAGCCAGTGCAACGATCGACTGAGGAGCGCACTGGAGGATGCGCTTCGCGAGTATAGATCAACTCCGACTGAGCTTAGACCCCGTTTGCCAAGGTTACCCATGCACAAAAAAAATAGGGCGCTGGTGTGTGCTTTGGACTCGCTGCTTAAGAACATCTTTGAAAGTAGCGAGAACCTCGTTGATACGCACTCAATCCTGTATTGCGGGGCTGTTACGGCATGTCGTTTAGCCAACATCAAGTTTCCTAACTCAGATGGAACTATTCGACCAAAGCCTGCTGTACCAGTCTGGCAGTGCAGGATCGAGAAGCGTATTGATGGGGCCAGGGTACTCATCGGCAAACTACACTGCTTCAGGGAGGGTAATACACGACCACGAGTGATGCGCTTTGTGAGGCGGGCGTTTTTGGGGACTGGTATCAGCCCTCAAGAATACATGTCTCGTGTCACAGAGCGCATCGACTTCCTGAAGCAGAAAGTTTGTGCATGGGCGAGCCGCATTCGCCGGTATAAGCGGCGGGTTGATCGGTACTCGCAGAATCGCATGTTTCAGAGCGATGAGAGGTGGGTGTATAGAGCTTGGGAGCGACCTGAACATAGTGTGATTGACGTGCTCCGCCCGGATGATGCCACCACGAATGCATTCTGGCGTAGCATTTGGTCGGTGCCCGTCTGTCACACTGAGGGTGGCTGGATGCGTGATGTCGAGCGCGTGTGCGTTGCTGTACCAGAAATGGACAGAGTTATAATTACTCCACTAGACGTAGCCAGAGCAGTTCGTCCGTTACCTAATTGGAAGTCTCCAGGTACGGACGGACTGCACAACTTTTGGTTAAAATGGTACAGCAGCTCACACGCGCCTCTGGCATCGCAATTCCAGTCATCTTTAGATTCTGGGTCGCTGCCTCAGTTTCTAACAACTGGTATCACCCATCTGCTCCATAAGACAGGTAGTCCCACGGAACCCAAGAATTATAGGCCGATTACATGTTTATCGACGGTCTATAAACTTCTTACATCCATTCTGAGAGCAAAAATTAATGTTCATATAGAGAAAAATTTGATAATGTCTGCCTCTCAGAACGGATGTAGGAATGGGTCCCGTGGTACTAAGGAGCTACTCCTCATTGACATGGCCATAAGCCAACAGGTTCGTCGATCCCGCAAGGATCTGTCGACATGCTGGATAGATTATAAGAAGGCCTATGACTCTGTTCCCCATACATGGCTCATGAGGGTGCTGGAGTTGTATAAAATAGATGCAACTCTACGCACCTTCCTTGAGTCATGTATGAGGCAATGGAAAACAGTCCTTCGCTATCCAGGATGTCGACCGATCCAAGGGAATGATGAACCAATATGGATTAAACGGGGAATATTTCAGGGCGACAGTTTGAGTCCACTTTGGTTTTGCTTAGCCCTGAATCCTCTAAGCACGTTGCTGGAGAATTCAGGTCTAGGCTATCGGTTGAGAAGAGGTGGTCAGGTCATATCTCACCTTCTTTACATGGATGATTTGAAACTTTTTGCCCACAACAATTTGCAACTGATGGAACTACTGAAGGTAACTGAAACTTTCAGTAGTGCCATCAGGATGGAATTTGGTGTGGACAAATGTGCAGTCATGCATGTAAAGCGAGGGGAGATTGTGGAATCCGAGGGAATTCAACTCTCGGATTCCATACACCTTAGAACCCTCTCCTCAACCGAAACATATAAGTATTTGGGTATGTCGGAAGCGTTGGGCATTAACGTTGCTGACATGAAACAAACATTGAAGGAGCGTTTCTTTGGCCGCCTGAAGAAGGTTCTAAACAGCCTTCTGTCAGGTGGAAATAGGGTACGCGCCTTCAATGGTTGGGTCATGCCGGTTTTAATGTACTCTTTCGGCATACTCAAATGGACTCAGACCGAGCTAGACGCTCTGGATAGACGGGTCCGTACATTGCTGACCGCAAATCGGATGCATCACCCACGATCATCGGTGATGAGACTGTACATCCCGCGGAAGTGTGGAGGTCGGGGTTTTTTGAACGCAAAGACTCTACACAACCGTGAGGTGTGCAGCCTCAGAGAATATTTTCTCAAAACCGACGTGGGTATGCACCGCGATGTGGTCGCAATGGACAAGGGACTCACCCCGTTATCCATGGCTAAAGAGAACTGGCGCAAACCTGTGGTACTTACTACTGATGACCGCAAGGAAGTATGGAAAGGCAAGGAGCTCCACGGGCGCTTTTATCGGGCTCTTCATGGGCCTGATGTAGATTTCGCGGCGTCCGTGGCCTGGCTACGCTTTAGCGACCTCTTCGGAGAAACTGAAGGTTTTGTCTGTGCAATTATGGACGAAGTTATCTTAACGAACAACTACCGGAGACATATTATGAAGGACGGGACGGTTGACGTGTGTCGGGCATGCCATCGTCCGGGTGAGTCCATCAGACATATTATCTCTGGTTGTTCTCGTCTGGCTAACGGCGAGTACTTGCACAGGCATAATCAAGTAGCCAGGATTATTCACCAGCAACTTGCTTTGAAATACAACCTAGTGGATTCGGAGGTACCATACTACAGGTATGTGCCCGACCCAGTTCTCGAAAATGACCATGTCACGCTGTACTGGGATCGGTCTATCATTACTGACCGGACTATTGTAGCCAATAAGCCGGATATAGTGGTGATAGACCGATTAGCGCGCCGCGCAATGATAGTCTACGTCACCATTCCACATGACGAGAATCTCGTGAAAGCTGAGAAAGAGAAACAAATCAAATATCTCGACTTAGCACACGAGGTTGTCGACATGTGGAATGTGGACTCGGCTATCATTGTGCCGATTGTTGTGACCGCCAATGGCCTTATAGCCAAAAGCTTTGACGACCATCTGTCGAAGCTGTCGTTGCGCGGTTGGATCAAGGGCCTGATACAAAAGGCAGTACTCCTCGATACGGCTCGCATTGTGAGGAGGTTCCTGTCTCTGGAGCCCTAACCACCGGTAGCTTGGACCCTGTTCCCGACACCGGCGGACAACTATTTTTTATATTTTTAAATGTTTTTTATTTTTTATATGTTTTTTTAAAAAATATTTAAAAATGTAAACGTTATGTACAAAAAATAAATAAATGGAATAATAATAATATCGATTTATTTCTCTCAAAAGGTACAGACATTGGTTCATAACATATTATTTTAATCAAATTTGTAACCTTTGTGAGAGCTGGAGTCTGTAGTGGGTTCGAGACCTGTATGACAGATCTCCAGGCTCTCACCCTCTTAAAACAATACTATAAAGTACTAATTTGTAAACATCAAAGCCTTCACGTACAGAGAGGAATATTTATATTTAAAAAATAAAACAGGAAAAATGCTAAAACTAAAAAATGGTTGTCTGTGAGTGTGTAGTGTATGGTGTGTGTTGAGTGTGTGTCTGAAAGTTTGTTTGTTAGAGTGATTGTAGGTGTGTGTATAAAGATGTTGTCTACAAATTTACTAAATAATTTATTTTAAGACAGCTAAAATATTTTCTGTCTCAGAATAATCTAAATCAAGAAGCCAATTTATTATTTTTGCTTTACATTTGGATTTGCACAAGGGGTATATGTTTAAAATTTTGTTAGTATTATTGTACACATGACTACTAAGGAAGCGGAAGAAGCGTTGGGTCGAAGCACAATTTGTACGAATCGAGGGACAGACCGAATGCTTACGACGCTGGGAGATTAAAGAAGGGTCGTAGGGAGTGTGGCCGTGGGTTGTCATTAAAAGATTGAGTATATATAATTTACGAACAGTCAGAACCTTACAAGTTTTGTAAAGGTCTGTGGTAGGAAAGCGATAGGGTAACTGCCAACCAACTTTCAGCAGTGCCCTTTGGGCACGTTCTACTCTCAACATGTGGGACCTTCCTGAACCACCCCATGCAACTATACAATATTGGATAAGGGATTGGCAGAGTGCTAGATACACAAGTTTAATCACCTTCAAATCAGCAACGTAACTGTTCTTAACGTAACGTAACGTAAGAAAGGAACTGTTCTTAAACCAGGGCTCCAAGAAGTTGCAGAAGAAATAAGGCGTGCATGAGTTTTCAGAAATTATTATAAGCAAAAAAGGAATTGGCAAAACCTCTGATTCCATGAGGATATTAGACAATGTTATGAAGGAGGCTATTGGGGTGAGAAACCTAATGAACCATGGACCACAGCTATGTTCAGAGGTAAGGTTGGAGAAAACACTAGAATTCGATTATCAGATTTATACGGCAGATCTCTTAGCTGATAAGGCTATTATATCTGGGTTGAACCATTGGCCATACGAATATGACTGCCAAGCCCATCGGACAAATCATGGGAGATTCCTTTCCAAACCTCCGCGCCAAAGCAACAATGTAATAATGCTATACATAGACAGAGAAGAGGTCAATGTCAGGGAAATAATTACGACAGTCTCCACTCGAGAGACACCCAAAGACTGGAAGGAGATGAAAGGCGAGGTTCTTTGGTAAATTAACGTTGGAGATGAGACTGTTTGAGGTGGCAACAGAAAACAACATAAAGCATGTCTTCAAATTCAGCCAGATCTATTTAAGCACCTCTTAAAAATTTCAGAGACCTCGTCCACAGATAAGGGAGGAGCAGTCTTTATGTCCATGGACTTATCTACCTGGTGCACAAGCTTTAGATATGAAGGCGTCACCCCCCTATTTGAGGAGTTAAGATTGGTTACTTGGTGTAGAGAATGTAATGGCCTATACTCAGAAGTTCCCTCTAGAGTCCGTTTTCTTGTTCCAAGATAGATTCTGCCCACCTAGACAAGGCACAGATGGACTACCGGAGAATGGCCCAAGGTGTATTCACGGACCAGAAGCCTGGATGGAGGGACTAAGGCAGAAGGGGTGGACTTTAGCAACCTTATTGCTTATATTAATAGCGTCATGGAAATGGCAACGTTAACTTATCTACTTAAGGCTGCTCAAATGTAGCCACACTAGAAGGCCTCAGGATGACACGGATCCAGTATATTAGATTTATGTACCAAGGCCGGTATCACTTTGAAACTGGAGGAGACATGGGTGGCGAAATCATTATTGGAGTATGGACGTGAATTTTTCTTTAAGGGGGCGCAGGTTAGTTCGGTTTTAAACGAATATCTCGTATGGCAAGTGAGGCGAATCAGACAATACCATCATTCAATGGTGACATAGCAGGTGTGTTTTCTGCCGGGATGGGCGCAGCACAGAAAGACCATCTTCCAATACCAGCTTCTTGGTGCACAGTCTTGGAGGCATCCATAATGGCTCAGGATAGATTCCCGGCCTTAAGAAGATACCCCGTCGAATATATGGTGTCACTTCTATCTGTCCCTAGAACCTTTGGTGGCTGGCCTATACCCTGTTTCCTAACTTTTGTACAAGATCAATCCAATATCCCCTAACCTGTGCACTACATTTAGATAAGACCATATCTAAATCCCCTAGACAACGTGAACACATATTAAGGGTAGCAACAACTATGCTTATAAAGGACCCACAATCATTACCCTTAGTAATGCCAAGGCAACCGAACAAGATATAGCAGAGGGGGAGCCATTGTTTGAACCTGAAGTAGAGAGTCAAAAGGCTCAATTAGTAGAGGACCTAATAGCCATTAGACCATGTAACCCTAAGTTACTATCTAAAATAATGACTTTATCCGATGTAGGGAAACAAGAAGCACTAATAAGTAAAAGTTTTCTAGCACTAGGTCGATCCAGAATGTAGCATGTAGAGAACTTTCCGGGGTGTATCCGTGCCGAGAACCTACAGTCCTTGATCTTCTTGGTGTTACGTTGACGTCAACTCTCAACTTTGGGCCATACATCGAAGCAAAGGCTCAACTGGCCATAAAAAAACTGGGAATCCTCGCAAAGGTCAGACAGTAGTTCTGGCGCCGTACGCCGGAACAGCTGCTTAACTTTATCAAGCACATACAGTGATATAATTATTCATACTTTTCTTTTTTATAATGGGAATGTGAGACCACCATAGACTACGAATTCTTACATTTTTTTCCTAAAAGGCTGGCTATAAAAAAACTGGGAATCCTCGCAAAGGTCAGACAGTAGTTCTGGCGCCGTACGCCGGAACAGCTGCTTAACTTTATCAAGCACATACAGTGATATAATTATTCATACTTTTCTTTTTTATAATGGGAATGTGAGACCACCATAGACTCTACGAATTCTTACATTTTTTCCTAAAAGGTTGTCTGCAAGTAATTGCCCTGACAGATAAAACCGCCCATTGTACACATGTTTAATTATGTTTGTCCTCTATGTTTGTTAATGTGGTGTGCAATAATGAACATAATAAATACGACGACTCACTTTTTTATTGTCATTATTTTTATTGTACTTTTGGGTACAATATTGACTGATCTACACGATTCTCACATAATATCTATTACTAATGTAATATGGAAATATTGTAACATCAACCACTGTTTTCAAAAAAGTAACCATGGAGTTTCGTGCCGGTTCTTCTTCATAGGAAACGACCAATTTGGACCTTGCACTAGCTTCTGACGTTTTATAAGTGCCCAAAATATTTTGAATTGCATTGAATTGCCCCGGGAAGGAGAAGACATTTTCAAGCTTCAATATTGACATGAATTTCTTTTTAAGAACGAGCAAAGTTACTTATATCCTTATCACCATCTAACCTCCACCTGCTGTTGTAGGTGTGAATTTAAAATTGTCTATAGATTTTTAAAAGGAAAATAATGTATTTTAAATATAGAAGCTCGTCATGTTTTATACCTCAATTCATCACATTTGCACAAAAATAAAGAGAAGAGAGTAAAAAAGCAATAATTTACATCACCACCTTTATTTTACACGTCCCAAAATATTTCAGTAACTAGCGATAACAAGCTTTATTTCGTAGCCTTTAAGGTAAATAATAGCTTGTTAAAAAGGGTCCTAAATTGAAACTTGACACAAAAACGTTGTAGGAAAAATTCTCTCACTTATTCTCGGTTGGTGAAGTGTAATATATAACAAAATGTAATTTTAACGTTTTAGAGAAATGTTTTAAAGCAAAGATAAATATAATGGTTTAATCGTGAAAGAGAGTTTACTTTTATAATATATATACACCGGATCACAGAAAATTTATAAACAAGAGCCAGCAGTGAAGAAAGAAGATGATACAGAGATGTTACCCGTACAAACAACCTGGTAAATTCTTCTGCCATTTTGTAAATGGATTTACAATTTACAAAATGGCAGAAGAATTACAAAAATTAGACGTCAATTCAAATTATACTATTTGGAAGAAAACATTATAGCTTTATCTGTAACTAAATTTAACACTAAAGGATGTGGATGAAAAACAAAATCGAACAGAAGAATTTATAAGGATCTTTGCCTTATAAATTCTTCTGTTCGATTTGCAAAGGCAAGGTTTATTATAATAAATTCAGTAAATACAAAATACATTAGCAGAATCATAGATTGTGAAACAGCAACAGACATTATAAACATATTAGACAAAATTTTTTTGAGACAGAGCGATGCCATCGATTGCAAGAATTTTATAAATTTGAATTCAAAAAGAAAGATCTATTAGAAGATATCGGCGATTTAATGAACATTGTTTCATCTATCAAAAACACAGGCATGGATCTAAACGACATAGAAGTCATATCAAAAATATTATGTTCACTTCCTAACGAAATGGCCAATTTCAGAACGCCATGGGAATCGACGCATAGCACAGAGAAAACGTTGACAAATCTGACAGCAAGACTACAATTAGAGATTAAAATATATAAAACGAAAATTCAAAATACAGAGGAAAACGAAAAAACTTGTGACACCTTTTTTAACAGTAAGACATGCTTTAACTGTAGAAGAAAAGGTCACAGCAAAATTTTGCAGAAAATCAGGAGAAAATACATACAGTAAAACAAAAATGTGTTATAAATGTATGAAAACCGGTCATTTAAACACAGAATGCAAACAACAATATAACTGTATGTATTGCAAAACTAATACACATTTTACAAAATTCTGTTTTTACAGAATGTAAAATAAAATATATGACTACGTTGAAAGCTGCTTGCTGATTGGTGAGTTGCGAGATGACCGACTGTATTACGCAGAGCTGTCTGCTACTCTATCGAGCACAAAGTCAGTAAAGTTTATTTCTAATAAAAAGTACTGGTAATTTCTGGCACAGAGCTTTGGCACATACACCAGTATCAAATACAGGAAAAATAGTTCATGGAATAAATTCGAAATTTAGAGATAATAATATAGAAGCCATTCATAGGCCTTCAGTGCCGTAAGACAGAGCTACAGGACCGTTAGAAATTGTTCACAGTGACATCTGTGGAGTCCGTCACCGTTCTCTCCAGTATGGAAGCAGAATATATCTCTGCCGCAGAATGTATATCAAAGATTTACTATATGTCCAAAGTTTGATTAAGGAGATTACCCTTAAGAGCATTACTCCAGAGCGGCGCGCTTCGATTTTATGTAAATTTACTCACACTGCTTTACAGTTAGCGTGCACACAGCTGTCTGTATTGGAGTGCATTATAACCGCGTGTCGTACACCGCATTGATAATTTTGATACTTTGCCAACGTTTTAAAGTATGAAATTGTCAGTATGAATCGTCTATTATATAGTAATTCTAAATAATTCATTGTAAATTAAATAAGTTTTTAGAAAAATTATTATGCCATGTCTAAGAACGTAAATGTGTTCAATTACTAGGTCTAAAAAAAAACAAAAATGCCCCATATTTGATCCTAAACTAACTTGTTTAATATCTCGAAAAATTGCTAAATATGACAGTTTTGAGTTTACTTTTCTTGAATGCAAACTTACAGCAATCGTGTTTTTTTTAACGTTGGAGATGAGACTGTTTGAGGTGGCAACAGAATACAACATAAAGCATGTCTTCAAATTCAGCCCTCACCAAACTATGACAAAGTCGGAAGATGATCTATTTAAGCACCTCTTAGACCTCGTCCACAGATGAGGGAGGAGCAGTCTTTATGTCCATGGACTTCTCTAGCTGGTGCACAAGCTTTAGATATTAGGATGTCACCTATTTGAGGAGTTAAGTTCAACAAGGATGACCTGCCAGGGGGAGTTCCTACAAGAGCAAGAATCGGTTGTTCTCGTGACTACATACTAGTGTAATTGACCTACTCAGTGATAGGGTCTGGTCTCAGCAACTATATAGAAAGTACGGCGCGATTATTGGTTGCGATCACATATTTGAATATTTATCAATTCACCGAAAAAATATTTTATTGGAACATATTTTCTTTGCAGAACATTTCAAGATTTAAAGTATTGCGTTACAATAAAATGTGCTGACGAATGTGCTTTGCTAAAACACCCTTTTGAAAAGGTCCTGGCGCATGGCCTGATGTCCATGTGCGAAAGTTAACTCTCAATTCCCTTACGATATCCTCTGAGTTGAACAAGAAATGCCAGTGGGGAGTATCGAAATCGTACAGAAAATTTTAATGCATTTCTTCTACCATGGCAATGTACAAGGCTGTCTTAGAACTTGCCTTTCCTCCCTCACGCGAAGTCAGGGGCTCAGAGATGGATTTTTTAACTGCCAACCTCTTTGTTGAAGCATCTAAGAACATCACTATAGGCAACCACATCATAAGTATTATCTTTACCTTGCATAACGTGTGTAGACAAGGTGTGAAAGATACCGAGTGAAACGTGATAAAGAAAACTAGTACCACATCCTACAAAATACACTATAAGGGCACAGATTATCCTCTTGACAACGAGACATTAACTAAGATTCATGGACTTGCATATCAAAACTTTGCTCCTAGCGATAATAAGAACTGGTATGGCACAATGCAGTGGTGCAGTGGAGCAATTGCAATTCACAATGCAGTGGTGCAGTGGAGCAGTGGTGGCCGAGTGGTAACGGCCCCGACTTACGGAGTTGTAGGTCGCGGGTTCAAACCCAGCCAGGCGCATTACTTTGTGCAATTTATTTCATCACTACTGTTCTAAAAACGGTGAAGGAAAACATCGTGAGGAAACCGGCATGTCCTAGAACCAATTCGAAGACATGTGACATCCACCAACCCACACTGGGCTCGCGTGGTGGATTACGGCTCATTCCCTCTCCTAGAGAGGAGGCCTGAGTCCCAACAGTGGGAACGTTATAAGGCCGACTATGCTATGGCACAATGGGGCCATATTTGTACATGTTTTTTTTTATGGTCAAAAAGTGAATGAATTGCGTCTTGGACACAATAACATGCCTGTAACTCAAGTAAGGATGCACAAGATGGCACCAATTCACTCCAGCTGCCGACAGACTTAGCTTTTTTTTTTTTCTTTATTAAGGGATTTTTATCCACACGGATACGTCAACCCCATTGTACCTTATAGTCTATTTACACACACAATCATAAACATACTCTTATACTATAGAAAAGGAAAGGAATTTACTGCCTTAACTTCTGAATCAACCCACAAATTATGCGTTTAGTCCTTTCTGACTTAGGGTATGCCAATATATTTTGGCTAAGTCCAACATCCCACATATTAAGCTTAAACTCCCGAGCCAGAGATTCCCTTTCATCTTTGTTCCTAGCACATTCCATCAGCACATGTTGTACATCTTCAATTTTATTGCATACCTCACAATTAGGTGATGCAGCCTTCCGCATTAAGAATGCAAACTTTGCTGATGGAAAGTGGCCGGAACGAAGTCTTAGCGCTAACTTGACATAACTCCTAGATAAACTTTTGTCATCAAACCAGAGCTCACGAGAGGGAGACTTACAGTTGTTTTCCTATTTTAAGTATATTGTACGAAGTACCATACCGCACAAGGAACATATTTTATTCATTTATCTCTCCATCTTACCTTTATAAATTATAAGCTCCACCTTTTATAACGTTTACAAAGGTTTTTCTAAGGAATTAATCTAGCACCACAGCACCTTATATGCCTGCATTAACGTGGCAATGAGGATGTTCATATAAAAGAATTGATTTTTTTATCTTTTTTTTTTCGTATGGATGACGCAGAACAACCGCAGGAGAACATCACAACAGAATTTAAATTACTAGATGAGCATAATAACATCTTTCTATGTGTATTTTCGATTATTGTAAAATATTGTTGTATAATATGTAATATGATTGTTGATATAACTACTGATTGACCATATTCTTATTGAAAGATATTTGAAATATAAAACAATAGCAATACAATAAAATATACATTTCTGGATGTCATGTGAATGCTCAGTTATTTATGTATTACCAAATTAGGCATGCTTAAGTGGCAATGGGCAGGGCACATTGCTCGCAGAACAGATGGCTGTTGGGGCCGTTGGGGCCGAAAGGTTCTGGAGTGGCGACCGCGTACCGGAAGACGCAGTGTTAGAAGGCTCCCTACAAGGTGGATCGATGATCTGGTGAAGGTTGCGGAAATCCGATAGATGCGAGACGCACAGGACCGTTCGTTGTGGCGACATTTAGGGGAGGCCTATGTCCAGCAGTGGAAGTCTTTCAGCTGAAATGATGATTATGATGATTAATTTACCTTCCATCTCCTACAAAACCAGCTTCACCTTGAATCAAGCTAATGAGTTTTTAGGTTTCATCTTTGAAACCATAGATAGACAAGGGTTACCTGGCCACCACCTATGAAACTCTTTGCAAATCTGATTAATATATTGAGTACTAGCAACAATGAAAGTCTGTCCTCAGTTCCGCAAAAATCTCAAGTGGCTCCCTATCAGTCTTCGTAGGAACACTCGCGTATTATGTCTCTCATACAACATCCTATTCAACCCTGCTTATCCTGGCTACTTGCGTGATCGTTTTTCGTTCATTCGCACTGCCGATGCCCCATGCAGATCCCACCTTAAACACCATCTCAATTTCCCAGACCATAAAACCCATTTTTATTCTAACTCCTCTTTTCATGCGGTACGACTATGGAACTCACTTCCAGCTAAGATCTAAAAAAGCTAAAAAAAAAAATCTGTTTTCAAAAAGCTAGTCAAAGAACATTTTCTCTCTACCATCTCGTAAGTTATATATTATAGTTACTTTTATATATTTTCATAAATGTGTATTTATTTACTGTTATTGATATATATGTATGTATTTATTGAGATTTATTCTAGATAATAATTCTCTATATTATTTAATACACACTGCATCTACATTTCTCATCCAACTCTCCTGTCGCAGGTCTGCTGGAAGAAATTTCATTAGAAATAAGCAGGACCTTTGTACTCTTTTACCTGTATTTGTTGTTTTCGATTTTAAGTGTTAGTGTGTACATAAACAAGTAAACAAATAAATAAATAAATGAAACTGGCAAAGCTCTTGCTAACTATATCAGAATCTGTTAATGAGGGTGACGCGCACTAGTTTATTAAGAGCCTATTCATTCTAGCCTTGAAGATACTCAAATTATAATAGGACGAGAAGATCGCAGGAAAATTGTTCCAGTCCTTTGATGTATGCTGTCTAAACAACGACAGCTTTAAATCTAAACGGATGCAGCTGAATACCTGCATTTTACATGAAGCGACTGTCTATCCTATCCAACTTCAACAACCCAGCAACCGGGCAATACAATTACCCTTTAGCAGGAACGGTGTCACAGGAACTATGCAACAAATTTCTCCAACTGGTTACAACACTAGAAATATTTTTACATGAATCAAGCAGGTATAAAGATATTTAAAAAAAAAAAAAGACAGTCACTAGAATATTTTTTTTCTTATGCATATACTAATACATAACATTTATTTGTCACTGCATACTTGTTTTGTTTTACTCATCCAATGTGTACAGTCTATGTGGATATGTATGTTATAGTTATGTACATTTTGTGCCAGTTTATTCTTTTTTTTTCAATTTTTTATTTAAGGAACTTAACAAAATTGTTATACCAGTTCTATTTTAGCCAGTTTATTCTTGAATGCATTGAATGAGGGAACATTTTTTTTTAATATAAATACGGGTATTTGATATAAAACTGTACTCCTTCAAATATTAACATATTTTTCATAATCAAACCCATGTTCTCATCTTTGGTAAGAAAACCAGCCCAGCTATGTTATCTATATATATAAAAGGAGAAACTGACTGACTGACATATCAACGCACAGCCGAAACTACTGAGACTAGGAACATAAAATTCTGCACAAGGCTTCCTTTTATGACGTAGGCGAGCACTAAGAGAGGATTTTCCAAAATTCACTCCCTAAGTGGATGAAACGGGGGTCCAAAGTTTGTATAGAAAAACTTATTTTCAAGCGGGCAAAGCCGCTGGCAGAAGCTAGTATTATTATAAATAAATGAGTTTTGTTGTAAATATATAAATGCCTAATGTTCACTCAACCTAACCATTTTTAGTAAAGCCCAGAAACAAGGAACCAACTTAGCAATTTCTACTTTTTTAAACATTTTCTTTCTACACTAGAAACATACTTAAACATGTAATTAAATAAATAAAAGGCAACAACTAACACTTATCCGAATATCAGACTTATGGGGTGACCAGATGGTTGCAAACCAACGTCCCAACCCAGGTGACCTTGCTAGTTTCAATCCATGTAGACAGCAGTTGTAAACCATGACCTTCAAAGCCCTTGGTTGGGAGGTGCATTTTCCCAACCACCGAACGTGATGGCGCGTGGTTTACAGCCATGTAGCCGCCACACAAACCGAACACAAAAACCAAGGTCACCTTGGTTGGAACGCTAGTTTGCAACCGTCTGGTCACCACGAAACCGGGTGCGGCTGAAACCCAGCACTATACTTGTGACTACTGACTGACCTACACAACCGAGTAAAACAATACCTCTAAAGCAAGACACGTGTACAAATTTTCCGACTGACTAGGTACCACAACGACCATGAAACAAGATTACACCGAGAAACAGAAAAACCACAAGAACTATCGATTAAGAGATTCCAATAAGTAATTATAACTTTCTTATTGGAATTCACACTATAAAATACTGTTTTCATATTATATTTCCTCAAGCAAAGGCGCCATTTGAAATTCCTCCGACAAAAGACAATACAACGACGATGACGATGTACGACGCGACTAAGGATTTTATCACAGACTGTGGATTTTATATATCATAAGGCAAGATTCTTGACTAAGATACATTACTTTAACGATACAATCAAATCCACTACATTTTTAAAACTAATGAAAAATTTTCAAATTTTGAACTTCTTGCGAAGAAAATACTGGAAAAAACTTTTACGAACTTGATAGTGGCCAGTCAGTGTTACCATTTTTCGAGCGATCAGATCTAAAATCGACTAAAGATTCAATTCAATCTACTAAAAAATTGAAATTAAATTATTTTTAAGGAGGTTATGTAACAAATATAACGAAAAATGGACATCAAGCGGTAGACATCGAGAACGCTTTTTAAATAAGTAACTGTATTGGCCGATGTATCATTAGGACATATTACGTAAAAAATCATTTGAAGCATTTTAATTCTTTTTACTTAGACATCAAAAATGGGAATCCAGATCGGGACTGCGAATTTTAATTGAGAGCGGACCAAAGCTTTGTATACAAGTAGAAAAGTAAATGTCTCTTAAAATCATTTGAAGAACGCATAACGAAACCAAATACCTATACGACACGCTTTGTTGACAACGTTGAGATCAAAGTGCAATTTAAAGTCAAGTGTAATCCCAAGATCTCGAATGTGGTCAACTCTTTTCGAACTGATACCATGTAGCTTATAATATATTGTAATGATTTTTAAGAAAATATTCATAAATCGTTCAACTTCCCTCTATAAGCGATAGTGGTTACATGAACTTAGGGCGTTCGTTCTTCGTTGTAGAAATTAAGTAATAATTTTTAGTATTAGAGTTTATATATTTGTTTTGTATAAATATGTTGTAAATAACACTACACAGTGGAATTATATAGGATATTTATATTACATACTAGCGGTCCCGGCAGACGTTGTTCTGCCCAAAAGCGGGATTTAGTAAAAAAAAAAATTACCCTACTCTACCCTACGCTACACTAAAAAAAAAAAAAGTAAAAAAAAAAGTACCCTATGTCCGTCTCCTGGTTCTAAGCTACCTCCCCACCAATTTTCAGCCAAATCGGTTCAGCCGTTCTTGAGTTATAAGTGGTGTAACTAACACGACTTTCTTTTATATATATACTAGCGGTCCCGGCAGACGTTGTTCTGCCCAAAAGCGGGATTTAGTAAAAAAAAAAAATTACCCTACTCTACCCTACTCTACCCTACTCTACCCTACTCTATCCTAAAAAAAAAAAGTAAAAAAAAAGTACCCTATGTCCGTCTCCTGGTTCTAAGCTACCTCCCCACCAATTTTCAGCCAAATCGGTTCAGCCGTTCTTGAGTTATACACAGTGTAACTAACACGACTTTCTTTTATATATATAGATAATGACAATACAGCTCATTGTAAAAGATATGACAGACACTTTTATTTCTTATTTGTCTATGTGACCATAGTAATATGTACTATGGTCACATAGACAAATAACACTTGCTTTTCACAACATTTTTGTCTGGACGATTTACAAGTTGCCACGTTTTATTTTCTATCAGGGAGTCATATTCTTCTTGTATGGCTTTTTTCCACAAATCCCTATCAGAACGCTCCATCGCTTCCATGACCGAGCTTGGGTTTTGATCATTCTGTAAATAGTAATATTATACCATGTCGTCATCTCTTTTAGGTTTTCGATTCCTGAGAGAATAGCGCCTAACAACAGGCTGCTCTTCCCCCACTGTTTCAGGATTCTCACAAACCATTGGATTCGGGACCTCTGAATCCAAAGAAACATGAAACTCTTTCAGTTGCATTTTCTGCTGACGTCGTCGTTCCTGAGTCTTCTAAGCTATTTCGGCAAGGTCGAACTTCACTATAAGCGTCAGCCGTTGAAGTCTCCTTGTCAGAATCCAAATTGTCAGACAAAGGAATTTTTACCTGAACTGACTTCATCCTGGAAGTCGCATTAGAATGCTGACCACTCAGTGATTCATCCTCCAGTTTGGATTTCTCGGTCCTCTCATTAAAAACAGCATCACGTGCAGTTATTATTCGACGCGGATTCTTCAAGTCGACAAATCTATACTCCTTTGTGACTTCGCTATAACCAACAAAGATAAGCTGACAGGTCTGCGAGTCAAACTTCTTACGACTACCATCCTTTATAACTACCTGTGCTGTAGAGCCAAACACTCTCAAGTTTGAAACATCTAGATTGCATTTTGTCCAGACTTCTTCGGGAAATTTTCCCACAAGAGCCATACTTGGCGATCGATTTTTTTAAATAAATCGCAGTAGCAACTGCTTTGCCCCAAAATTTCTTATTAAGATTACTGTCGTGAAGCATACATCTTGCCATTTCAGTAATCGTGCGAATACTCCTCTCCGCTACACCATTCTGCTGTGGTGTTTAGGGGACACTAATTTGATGCACTATTCCACACTTGGCTAAATGAGCCTGGAAAGCCGTATTAGTATACTCTGTCCCATTGTCACTTCTCAGCCGCTTAATCTTCTTACCGGTCTGGTTTTCTACTAGGGCTTGAAACTCTTTAAACTTCTGTAGCACTTCATCCTTTGATTTCAATATATATCCAAAAATCTTTCGGCTGAAATCATCGATAAACAATAGAAAATATCTATTACCGCCATAAGTCACCACATTGATGGGACCAGCTATATCAGTATGAACTAATTCCAGAATATCGGAAGCTCTAAAACCTTTCTTCCTTTTAGGAAATTTTGACACGCACTGCTTCTCTTGACTACAAGGAACACAAGGACCATTCTCAATCCTTTTATCATAGTTAAGGCCTATGACAATCTTTTTCAAAATCTCCATTTGAGGAGCAGATAGGTGACCCAACCTACGGTGTCACAGTTCAAAATTTTCTGAACCCTTACCTTCTAAAAAGACCGTCGCACCATCACTATCCGTATCTACAATATAAAGACCGTTTTTACGTGGTGCGCTGATTAAAGGTTTACCATCTACAAATACCTTAGAATCGAAAATTTTACAATAGTCTTTATCAAAAATGCAAAGTTTGCCTTGATCTGCAAGCTTACTTACGGACATCAAATTGGTTATTCATTCAGGAATGACTAAATAAAATAAATATAATTAGATGATGATGAATAAAATTAGATGATAGTCATGACGCACGCTCAGTTTAACAGGACCTTCTGAAATCGAAACTATCTTTTGATTGTTTGCGCATGTTATTATTTTGGAGCACGATTTAGCCGGAACCAAAAGTGTACGATTAGGCGTCATGTGAGACGTAGCGCCACTGCTACCTGAAGCAGACAAAAAGGTTGAAAAGTCCGATTTAATATTATAACTGGCTAACATATTTGCAGTCGAGTTTTTATCTTGCTGCTTGATCTTAAACTGCTTGCATTGCCACTTGTAGTGGCCCTTTTTCTTACAAGAATGGCAAATAATTTCTCTTCGATTCCTTGTACCACTTACAGCGGTATCAGTCACTAATGCCGAATCATCGTCCTTTTGAACACTAGGGGATTGCTGGCGTTGACCCTCCTTTAGTAGTGCTGATATAATCGACTCCGTTGTTATTTTCACACCAGAATGCTCGATTGCCATCACTAATGGATTATATGAATCTGTCAAATTTGCCAACATAATGATCCCGACAAATTCGTCGTCTAGAGCTGCTCCAATACTATGCAAGGCTTGTTGAGTTGCCTGTACTTCTGTGACATATGCTTCCATATTTTGAAAACTTGACAGTTTCAAACTGAACATCTTTCTCAAAAGGGACAGCCTTCTCATCAAACCGGCATCTGTATATGCCTTCTGCAGAGCTAACGATGTCTCACGTGCCGTTTTTGCATTAGTTATGAGGGGGTACATGTTTTCGGCAACCAATAGGCATATTTTAGCTCGTGCCATGGCATCTCGTTTTTTCTCAGCTTCAGTTTCTGCTGTAAATGTTTCTTCAATACAATCCCATAAATCATGATCGATCAGAAACATTTGAATTGCAAACGACCATGTTCCATAGTTGGATTGGCCCATCAATTTTTGTATGGTGACCGTTTCACTCTTCTTCATCTTGAGAAGAAACAAATTCTACTCACTCCCTAAAAATTTAGCGTCAACCAAGTTATGGACTGGGCCCATATATAGGATATTTATATTATAAATATAATGACAATACAGCTCATTGTAAAAGATATGACAGACACTTTTATTTCTTATTTGTCTATGTGACCATGGTACATATTGTATTACCTATTATACCTACCTAACAAAATATATCATAATTGTTAAAATGAAATATTTACTTGCACTTAATTATAGATAAACCCTCATGTATATTAGTTAGTCAATTGATGTTACGTACTGTTTACTTTGCTCTGATTGGTCGGACTGAGTGTTTGTGAAAGTGTGTGGTCGGGAAACATTGAGTTTGTAACTGTCATTCTGGACAGAGTCAGTCTGCTTTGAGTTGTTGAACAGTGAACATGACCTACCAATCCGTGTATTTGTAATTGATTGTTAATAGAATGATAAATAATGAAATTGTGTTGATCAATGTGAATAAAATATCTGTATATCGGAGCAGGGATGCCGATCATCATTGAAGCTCTGTCCAGGGACTCTTGTTTTGTGGGCGATGGCTGGGTATCGAGAAATAAACAAACTATTTCAGATCACACAACTGATTTATTATGATTTACAAAGTACTTTGTGATTATGATGCAAGCTTTAGGTATTCACTTCACACAACGAGCCGTGAAACAGTCTCCGAGTCTCGACGTTGTTTGCACGGCTGCCGACAGAGGAAAGAGTTGACTTCTCCGACATATATAACTGAAGCATGAAGTTTATGATTCATCACAATATATAATATATGTTTTTGTTTTTTGTGAAAGTGATTGCATTGCACTTAGGCAGACTGAACTGAAATTTGTTGTACGAACAATATCGAGAGAGTCTATCAAGGTCCTCCTGTAGAAGTAGGCAATCGTGTGTGTTTTTGCACAATTTGTAAATTTTAATGTCGTCGGCATACATTAGAAATTGGGAATGATCAAAGCATTTTAGTATAAAGAGTTTATAGAGTGCGACTAATATAGAGCAAGCGTGGTCCATCGTCGACCACATCATCGCTTACCATCAGGTGAGATGGTATTCTAGCCTTCCATTAATAAAAAAAAATTCTCTAAGTATAGACCAATGGTTAAATTATCAATGTTTTTATTCTCTTTTGGCTTGACACGCTAACGCGTGTCTAATCGGCGCTATGTGGAAAGAAAACTCAATACTTTCGTGATTATTTTAGGCAAGGACGGTTATGTCCTTGCCTAAATGAACATTTATTGCAGTTTTATTTTACATAGCGAGTTTGGTCACGGCGGGGTGGACAGTATGGGAATCTTGCAATCTAGTGGGATCCCTCGGGCACCCCGACCTATTAGGTAATTGCGCGTTTTTACATAAATGGAGTAATAAAAAACTTTCTGAATTTCGCTAGAAAAAACAAAGATAAAGAAAACAAAACTTTTGGGATAAAAAAAAATCGTACAAACGTGTGTACAAAACGACAATTAATAAGTGTTTTTCAGGGTCATTCAAGTTATAAAGACGTATGTACAATCGGCGCTCGAGGGGTTAAATTAATTTTTATTTTTTTATTAATTGATGATGTTATATAACCAATTTATACCTAAGACCTTATGTATCATAGCTACATATTAGAAATACAGATAGGTTAAAAAAAATTCAAACTAAATAGATAGAAATAATCGTTGTACGCTTACAATGTGAACAACAAAATTAAAACTTGCTATTTTGTGCGACCGCCATACATTTCTATTTTGATTTTCAGATCTCCGCCGAAATTACTAAAAAAAAACATTTTTTTTTATATTTAGACCTCAATTGCGAAAAAGGAGCGAGTGGATGCTATTTTTGGTTCATTATTAAGTAATTACCCTCAAACACAATTTTAACAAGGTGCTATAACTGAAATTATGTTATTTTTAAGGAGGTTATGTAACAAATTTAACGAAAAATGGACATCAAGCGGTAGACATCGTGAACGCTTTAACTTGACCAGATAATGTTTTAAATCTACATCTGGTCATTTACTAGGAAGACCCTACAAGTTTTGCAGAATATTACAATAAAACCAAATAACGCAAAGTTCAGAATCTCATATTGTCTACTAGCCCTGAAGAAATTACGATTGCACATGAATGCAAAAGCAGGTAAAAGATACTCTGTAAAAGAACTTTCTATAAGTTCACAAGTTCACATAAGAGAAGTTCCGCCAGGAAAACGGTACGTAAAAGAATAATTATATCGAAAGCTTTCAAGTGACTATGTCGACCGTTGCATCATAGGGAATACTCATAGTATAAATATATATATATATAACATGCCAGTGAGTATGCACAAAGTATAAAAGAAAGTAAATAAATAAATAAATAACTAGTGCGCCTCACCATCAATGATTGCATCACAGCTTACCATCAGGTGGGATTGCAGTCAAGCACTGGTTTATATCAAATAAATAAATAAAAAACATATACCTAGCATTTTTAATACAACTTTATGTTATTTATCGCCATGGGCGTACCCAGCTTCTGGCGTAGGAGGGGGCAAGTCAGATTTTTTAAGTCGGATCGTCGGTCGTGTTTTGTCATACACACTACACAAACACACCTACATGAAACATTAGGTATATATAGTGTAGTGTGTAGGGCAAACAGCCGCAAATGATCCTGCTTTATAGGTACTTTTACAAAAAAAATACTACCGACTTCAAAGTAAAAAAAAAACACTGAAAAGTGCAAAATAACTTTAATTTTGAAAGTCAGTGTTTCTATAATAGTTTTGTCGCTTCGTTATTTAACACCGATTTCTGAAATTAAAGTTTTTTTGCACTTTTTTGTTTTTTTTTTTTACTTTGAACCCGGTTTATTTTTTTTTGTAAATGTTTTTTGTTTAACACTTCTTAGTTATGGTACCACTACTAAAATGTACCCCTCAGCCAACTTAAATACCTTATAGCCAGAGGGCATCTCATGACAATTCAAAACAACAAACAAAACAAACAACAGACCAAACTTTTACCAATAAAAAACTTTTGACGTGACAACGTCTTATAAATTGGTTTGCCGGGTGACACTTCAAGAAACTGCGTTACGCTCCGCTCACGTTATGCGCTCACAATGAGAGCGAGTGAGAGGCACGCGTCCCTTCCACTCGGGCATGGTTAGCCCGCCTAAGAGCGAGAGAGACAGACATAAAAAGTGAATTATTTCATCCTTCTTCCTACTATACGAATGAATATTCACATTAAAATTATTTTACCACTCAAAGTCGTTGTCACGTAAAACTTTCGCCCGTATACCGATTTTACAGGCAACCAATTTTTTACAAAGAAAAAAAATACAACCGACTTCAAAAACAAAAAAAAAACTGAAAAGTGCAAAATAACATTAATTTCGGATGTCGGTGTTTCTATAATAATTTTTTCTTTTCGTTATTTTGCAGTTTTTAGTTATGGTACCACCACTAAAAAGTACCCGTTAGCCAAACTTAAATACCTTATAGCCAGAGTGCATCTCATGACAATTCTAATAATCCCAAACACGGTTAGATTACATTAATTTATTACAGAGTTCCGGTGCCTAACTTCAAGCTTCATCTTCAGATCAGTACGATATATTCCCCCTCTTCTTTCAGTCAGTCATCGACTACACGTTTAAATAAAGCAATTTTACTTGTTACGGCGGTTCTGCTGTGATCCTATGAGGAGTTCTGTTCAATATCTTCGAAGTTCATGATCAGATCATAACAATATTTCTATGGGACCAACTCGGAAGCATAACCTTTCAAAATTTTTTTTTTTTATGTTGTTCCACAATTGGCCGAGAAATCGGTGAACGTACATAAAAAATAAACATACATTCAACCGAACATATAACCTCCTCCTTTTTGAAGTCGGTTAAAAAGTAAATGTGTATGTCATGTCTATGTTAAATAAAATAAATGCTAGTCGCTCGCAACTCCATAATGCTAGTCCCGCGGCATCGTCGCGCGCGGTTTTTTGGCAATTGCATCGTGCATTTTGCCAGTGTCTACTGCGCGGTTTATTTAAAAGTTAGAGCATAAGGCCCCGTTTGCACTTTAATTAGTAATTAGGCGAGTTCATACATGTTCTGCGAGATTTCCAAGGGGGGGCAGCTGCCCTCCCCTGCCCCCCCCTGGGTACGCCCATGTTTATCGCTATCTTAGTATTTTTATGTATTTGAAATGAAAGTTACACAATCTTTGCCAAGACAGATATATACCTTTTATAAGGTCTAAGTTCTTATTACGGATTATTCTTATGGCTATTTTGCTAGTTGTTATATCTCTGTTACGCATCATCTAGTCATGCAAATTGGAAGTATATGCCAATATTAAAGGAAAAAAAACTTCGAACATATCCATTATATCTACTTTCCATTAAATAGAATAATGCAATATGGCTAACGCGTAGAAACCCATTTACGCAATAAAAATTAGTCGATAATAATAAATCATGTTATAAAATTTCATATAACAAAGTCTCGTACTTATTAGTACGAGCCTGATCGTGTTCTCGTACCTCGTCGAATAACAACAAATCTCGTATTTGTACGAGAAACCTCGTACGATTGGCAACCTCGTCTGCTGAACCACTACCGAGTTACATGACAGCGTTAACTTTATATACTCTTTGTTACTGATCCTGAAACGTCGAGTTCAAGGAAAAACAACTCGAGTTGACTCCATTATTGTTTGACTCTTGAATCAAGTAACTCGCTTAGGCGAGTACAGTTACGAGTCACCTATTTTGAAATATTTTGACAGTTTATCGAGATATTTCTTCGAGTGAACGTGAAGTTCAGTGTCTGTTTAATTATTCGCAAATTGATTTCTAATGGATATAGTGACGTTAAATTGTTATAGTTTTGTATCCCAAGTGTCTGCGCAACTGGACAATATGTGGAATTATAAAAACAGGCGCAATTTTGGTCAATAGAACTGAGAATTAATTTATTGTAGTGTTGACCACCTCCGCACAATTTGTTGGGAAGGTTAACTTAAAACATTTGCTGCCAAATACTACGAAACATAAGAATATAATTATATTATGGTAAATAAATTAACAATTTTATGAAGGCATGGCTTAAAAGACTTGGTATCTAAGCTACAAACAAAAAAAAGCCATTAATTTTGACTAGTGGTGTGCCGAGTACCTGTTTTTGTGGATCGAGTAAACTCGAGTCAGTTAATACGGTATTCGAATTATGACTCGATTGCACCATTCGGTTCAGTTCTATGTGTGGAATTCTAACGTTGACTCGAGTCCCAGACTGGACCAGGACCTAAGTCCAGGATTCGAGTCCAGAAGTGTAGTCTAGAAATTCAAATCCAGAAGAGTCCGTTATTGATACATTTTAGAACAAAAAGGAAAGCTTCAGACAGCATGGACTTTAGGTTTAGGATAATGACAACGATAAATAAATCAACCATTTTTATTGTTATCAAATATTTCTAAAAATTATATTTAAAAAAAACATAGAACATGCTAAGGAGGTATCTAGAAACTAGAAATGAGATCAAATTTTATTTGTTTTATCTCAAATCAGAAACAGATCCTTTTTCGTGTAATTGTACGCTTATAAAAAATGCAGGGTCAAAATTATCTTAGCGTCATTTCAGATCGAGTACGAGCGAGTCAATTTAACTTGAATGCTAGACTCGAGTCAGCTGGACTCGCGTAATAAAATCGAGTCAGCGAGTTCAGAATCGATTCTTTCTGACTCAAGTTCTGGAATCGTGTTTTGCGTTCTCGAATCAATATAAATTGGTACTCAATAAGCGAGTCTGACTCGAGTCAAGTCGTACTCGGCACATCACTAATTTTGACAATTAACTTCTTGTCAGTCTGGGTTGTCAGTGTTGGTCAGTGTCAGATTATCGCTGTTGTGTTGTGGTTGTTTCGTGTTATTTATTTCTACATAAACATTTATAATGGCTGAAGATATCACGGAGCCTGAACTCTTACCTCATCATGAACAGCAGGATCTATGCTCGACGCGTCTACCTTACAGACAGGGTAGAAAACTTACTGCTGTGAAAGTAAGTAAAAGAAAAAATTGTTTACTCTAATCCTTTGTTTTTATGGTGTATAAGCCCCATATAATAGGTAGCCGGTCTGTTATTCTGAACTACTAAGTTACACAATTGTAGAGGTCTGTCAATTTTCAGTGGGTCCTTGCAAGTCCCAACTCTTGTTTGAAGATAAAGATGACATTTTTGAACATAAAGATATTTTTGCATGTTCACCGTGTTTGTTCAAGTCTCATTCTTAACCCTAGATACATAACGTGTGTCAAAACGACTCCCTCGCGAAGCGCATCCACCTCTGCCTTCCTAAATAGTTATTGCATTGTGACGGTTTTTCAAATCAACTCAGTGTCACTACCAGTGGACGGAATGGTAAGTAGATATGCCATCACTGTGAGTCAAAATGACCTCACCTTATGGTGAATATCAAGCTCCAGGTGTGCTGCTGGTGGTCTTGACTACGCAATAAAACTGCTTAATTCGATAATTTTATAGGACTGTATTTACGTAGGTATGCGTAATAACAAATTTTGAGACAGCCGATATGATATGTGCGTACGCGCAAGGTGTAGGCGAGCAAGTGAGCCGGAGAGGGGACGTCCGCAGCTGCGATGTGGTGTGTGGCCCGATGTGACGTCAGGAACACCTTATGTTATATGTAAAATTTTGAACTTTGAAGTCCGAATATATGATCAATTGTTTTATCTGATTTTATAAGGTTTTGTTTTATGTTGTGTGATATATTCTTTTGTTAAACATGTATGTATATCCTACATGATGATGTCATCTCTAGAACGCAGGTAGGATTCGATATTAGAACTTTTAGAAGCAGAGGAAGATGCAGAATCAGTCAACGTTTGGTAGTGAAGAACATAATAACGTGAGCGTAGATGATGTCCAAAGTGCTTACGAAAATTATTATTTGTCACCATAATAATCATAATCGGCTTTATGATGTTCTCATAGCTGGGACTCCTTGACGAGAGCGAATGGTTCATAGTCCAGCCGTGGGCCCTGACCGACCATGTTGGTTGGATATAATATAAATATAGTATATTCCACAACTATCACACAACGCCGTCTAGTCCCAAGCTAAGCAGAGCTTGTGTTATGGGTACTAGACAACTGATAAACATACTTATATATTTCTAAATACATACATATATAGATAAATTACACCCAGACACAGAACAAATGATCGTGCTCATCACACAAACGTCCTGGGTGGGAATCGAACCCACGACCTCCGGCATAACAGTCAGGGCCAATAACCACTAGACCAACAGGCCAGTCTAAATATAATATTTTCATGGACCACTGTGTGAGCAGTGGTGATGAAATAAATTCCGCAAAGCAAAGCACCTGCCTGGGTTTGAACCCACAACGTTCGTATCTACTCCCGCCAAGTCAAAAATTACGTTAAAATATATTAGCTCATGTATCTTCCGAGGATTTATTGTCAACAAAGGTTGATCCTGTTGACAATAAGAAATATCATACAATTATACAATACAGACACAAATTAATAAACTATGTACATATATGCACAACGCTGATAAAGTCAAACAATCAGTTCAAATCGACAATTTGAAAACATTAACGCTGTGATCTAAGCGCGAACTTCTATCCATCAACACTATATACATACAATATATACAGCTATAATTATCTATATATATAAAAGGAGAAACTGACTGACTGACATATCAATGCACAGTCGTAACTACTGGGACTAGGAGCGTGAAATTTTGCTCAAAGTTTCCTTTTATGACAGAGGCGAGGACTCTGTGCACTAGCTTCTGACGTTTTATAAGTGCCCATGTAGGCCTATGTGAAATAAAAACTTATTGACTTTGACTAAGAGAGGATTTTAAAAAATTCACACCCTAAGGGGATGGGCACGCCACAATTATGGCGCCGCAATTTTGTCCCCTCTTTGAGGCGTGATTGGAAAGACCTCACGGCGTCCTCACCTTCCGCATGACGCAGGATCTCACCGAACACGGTAAGTTCGGGAAGTTCCTGCACCAGATTCGTGCGGAAGCGACGCCCGGGTGTCGCCACTGTGTAGACTGCCCGGAAGACACGGTGGTGCACACGGTGGAGGTGTGCCCCGCTTGGGCAGAGCAACGCCGTGTCCTCGTGGGGGCGATCGGCGGGGGCGATCTCTCGCGCCGGGCCTTGGTACAGGCCATGGTCCGGAGCGAGGAGGAGTGGCAGACGATCGCCTCCTTCTGCGAAGCAGTAATGCTAGCAAAAGAGGCGATCGATCGCTTGAGGCAACGGTCCTCACGCCCCAACCGCTGCCGGGATTCCGATCCCGATTTCCGGCCACCGTAGGCCCGGGCTTGCGGACGGCGAGCAATGGGTGGCTCGCCGTAACTGCCCGGACCGAGCCTAAGTCGTCGACGGCGCGTACTGTTCCACGCGCGCCTCAAGGCGATGTCAGCAAATCGTAGGGGCCCAGCAGGGACGAAGCCTACTGGGGCCATAGGTAGTGTGAAAACGAAACCCGGGGCCCTGGGACGAAGGAGCAGGAGTGGGTTTTTAGTCAGTAAAAGTCTGACACTATCTCTCGCTCCGCCCAAGAGCGAGATTTGTCATGAGATGATTTTCCCACCCAAAAAAAAAAACCCTAAGGGGATGAAAAGGGGGTCCAAACTTTATATGATGAAGAGGGGGCCCCTACAGTTTTCTTGAATCTCTCAAAAGGAAAGAACTGAACCCTTATAGGATCACTTTGTTGTCCGGCTGTCTGTACCTATATCTGTCAAGACTCTTTATCTCGGGAACACGTAGAAATATCGAATTGAAATTAAAACCATATACTGAGGTCTGCAGTCCCTTGAAGCTGTGGAAAAGTCATACATCTTAGTTTTTTTGACTGTCCTGTTGGTTAGTGGCCCTGACTGCTATGCCGGAGGTCGTGGGTTCGATTCCCACCCAGGACAAATGTTTGTGTGATGAGCATGATCATTTGTTCTGTGTCCAGACACAAAATACAAACAACAACACAGCACATACATCCATACATACATATACAAACATATATAGATGAATACACAAACATATATATGTATGTATTTAGAAATATATAAGTATGTTTATCAATTGTCTAGTACCTATAACATAAGCTCTGCTTAACTTGGGACTAGACGGCGTTGTGTGATAGTTGTGGGATATTATTATTATTATAGTTATATCGAAGAAAAATAAATGATGAATAAATAAATTGAATTTTCTTTTCCAGGTATATACAGTCAATAATGAATCCAGACATCTCTTGATCTTCGGAGTACCATCCCTCAGCCTACGCCAAGAAACCAAACGTTTGTTCTCAAAATATGGAAAACTACAGCTCTACATTACTAAATACCCATCGGAGCCGTTCACGGAGACCTATCATGCTATATTTGAAGATATACAGGCAGCTAGAATGGCTAAAAAAATGCTAGATACAAAAAGTTTCTACGGAGGCATTTTACACATTAGCTATGCTCCAGAATTTGAAAGTCTAAACGAAACCAAGGCTAAGTTATTCCAACGTCAAAAGAGTGTTGTTGCCAGATTAAAAAATTTACAGAAAAGTACCATTACCAAAAATTTTGCTATAGAAACTGTACCAGAACAGAAAATAGTTCAAAAAGATGAAGAAATAAAAAAGCTGTATATGGGTAATGAAAATAATATTGGATTTGGTAAAAGAAAAGCTGATAGTGAAACAGTAAAACATTGCAAGCTCAAAAAATCGAGGAATTTTGACAGGAAAAATTGTGTTGCCGTTACTGAAAATAATTTTGGAAATGCTACTAACAAGGAGGTGCAATCGGCTAAGGTTATTTCTGTACCAGAACCTAAATGTGAAGTTGTTGATTTTACTTCTACTGAATCTGAAGTTCTAACTAATATAAATGAGAGTTTAAACTTTAATAATTTTGGCAATGAATTGATCAGAAAAGTACCTTACAAGCCTGTTAATAAAATCAAATTTAATTTAAATAAAAATGTATTATAAATTTCTTTTTTTTATTCAACTATTCCTTACTAATCTATTGTATTTGGCCTACCAGTGTACCAAAATTCATACCAACCCATTCAGTCGTTCAAGTCAAGTCAAAAGCATTTATTTCAAATAGACCAATTACAGGCACTTTTGAATTGCCAAATGTAGGTCAGTGCAAAAACAAAAAAGTGAATCTAAATTGCACTTCCAAAGCGTAGATCTCTATGGAGAAGAACGTGCAAGAAACTCCATGGACACTCTTTTAAATTATATTGTGATACATATAATCTTTGTTACATATTTCTTGTTGCTTCTAATATGTGAGTACAATGTAGATAAGTAATAAAAAATAAAACTAAATAAAAGATAGAAATTGAATTAAGCCATTGGCAGCTAAGAGATGACCAGTCACAACTGACGGCACCCGTTCACGAGCATGACGCGTGCATCAGCCCCACTCAGCTCAACCATTTTGAAGGGAACCGAGTGACCCAATAACACGTGCCACCATCAGCGAGACATTTAAGTGAGCATGACAAACTCTCAACTGCCATCAAAATTTTTTTTTGACATTACGAGCAGTAATGTCAAAAAAAAATTTTACCTAATGAAAATGCTCCATGGTACTTCACATTCACAAATTTGAAAAAAAAGTGCTTCTATATTATACAATGCTATTGTTTCCAGCAATATTTAATGGTTCGAGCATAAAGTAATAACAAACGTACGTATGACGAGTTCTAAGTTCAATAAATAACGAATGTCAAGATGGCGAAAAACATATTTTATTTATAGTAACATAATCTACATAATACTGAGCATCAAGTTGTAAAAACGTAAAAAAGAATTCTGCGAACTGCCATTTAGGTGCCGTCCTAACAGAAAGCGAACATCGCGCCGACAGAGGGCGCCTTCCAGTTATTATGTTAGGACGAAGCCTTAGATAGTCAACGTACAATGTGATTCAAGTAAGAATGGGAACGTCAATGACCTCTATCTGTCAAATATTACTTGAAAAGTACGGTTTGCAAAGAAAACTTATTTGCGTATTAATAACGATTTTTTTTAACTTTGTTTAACCGAATCTTAGTTAATCTATTAAAGAAAAAAGTTATTGCTTAATCTAAATTAACTAAATATATTATTTATGCTTCTTATTACTTTTTTTTCTCTTTATTTTGTATTAGGGACTTTTATGCAAATGTACATGTCAGTCCCATCGGACATTATAATAGTAAAAACCTTACCTTTATAGTAAAACGTAACAAAGCAAACTTAATTAAGCTATTATGCCATAATTATAATTTATTGAAGTGAAACTTCTTTACGCACGCTTGACTTGGGGAGTAAGCTGGCGAACGCGTGACGTAAGCGTTACGAAAAGTGTGATCGAAGCAAGAGACAGCAGTGCGCGCGCACATTTTCTTTCTCTCTTCCTCTCATAGCCAAATACGTTCCGTATATCTAAGCACACTGCAGGCTTATTGTCTGTATCACAGTGTAGGAGCAAGAGAGAGCAGTGCGCGCGCACATTTTCTTTCTCTCTTTCTCTTATAGGCGAAAGAAGTTTTACTTCAGTCGTGTGGTCATAAGCACACTCGTTTTTTTTTTTTTTATTATTTATTTTTGTTGTTCTTAAACTACTTTCTTTCTTATTTTTCACACACGCAGAGATAAGCAGAATTGAAAAA
Organism: Mythimna pallens; assembly: GCA_961205895.1. Taxonomy (NCBI): domain Eukaryota; kingdom Metazoa; phylum Arthropoda; class Insecta; order Lepidoptera; family Noctuidae; genus Mythimna; species Mythimna pallens. Next base: position 2,876,679 of record OY540851.1, on the reverse strand, counting down.
CTTAATAATTAAAAAAGAAAAAAAATTGTGCACCTTACAACCTGATTCGATTTGACAGCTATGACGTCACAACATGGTGATAAGTCAATCCTATTCTTATTGGAAACGCATAGTATAGCAGTCCGTGGTCGACACAAGAGGCTACTCCTCATCAGGATATTCTTCGCAAGCCTCTTCTTCTTGCTCGTCAAACTCTGCGTCATCTACTCCCACTTCCTGCAAACATAATAAGATATTTTCATTGGGTCAATTTGGCCATTGCAGCAGAGGTGGAATCGAGACCCGAGTTGAAGGCCACTTGTGTCAGATATTTTCCAACATATTTACCAGCCTTTGACCAGTAGAGGCTGCTCAGTCGTCAGCCGGATACAATAGCATAAACAGCTTTTTAATGTCCCCGCTGCTGGGACTCAGGCCTCCTCTCTAGGAGAGGGAATGGGCCGTAATCTAGCACGCGGGCCCAGTGCGGGTGCAGGGGATGTCACATGTCTTCGAATTTTCGGTTCTAGGACATGCCGCTTTCCTCAATATGTTTTCCTTCACCGCAGTGTCGATGACGCGTGCAACGCTCAATTTAGGTGACGCTGGAATATTGCCTGGGACACTGGGTAATATTGCAACTTGCCCCTAAACATTTTACAACGCATTCCCGTGACGCGGGACATGACATGTTAGACAATTTGAGAGCGTTACGCTTCATGTTGGGGATTGTTCACCCTTAAAGTATCACATATTTCCGCACAAGTGCGAAAAAATACACATTTGCGTACTTTGAAGTGGGAATAAGATGATCGTTTCAGGCTGCAGACGTCCACTGTTGGACATAGGCCTCCCCCGAATGTCGCTTTGATGACCGGTCCTGTGCGTCTCGCATCCATCCCGCGACCCTCATCAGGTCCACGTCTACTTTGTCGGAGGCCACGCTAACACTCTACACTAGAACCTTTCGGTCCCTATCGACAATCGGTTCTGCGAGCAATGTGCCCTGCCCACCGCCACTTAAGTTTAGCGATTCTTCAGGATATGTTAGTATCCTTAACTCCTGAAGAACCAAGATCTGAGTGTGTTGAAAAATACCGATAAACACTTTCGCGTTTATCCCGCCAGGGTCGCACATCCACGACGAAACACTGCATCTCGTCAGCTCTTCTGTCACCTATGGGGATTGAAGAGCTAAACGAGATGGAGTATCCAGTCGCTAACACACGACCTTGGCGAATACGACGCAAAAATACCCATCGGGCAAAGTTCTAAATGTTGTTTTTACAGTGTGTGTATGTATGTGTGCCAAATAAAATATTTTTCTTTCTTTCTTTCTCTTCTTTTCATTCCGAGTCATTTTCTCCACTCGGACCAATCAAATTGACAATCACCTCTGAGGAAGCTTGTACCCACCTCGTACTGCTGGTACTCGGAGACCAGGTCGTTCATGTTACTCTCAGCTTCAGTGAACTCCATCTCGTCCATACCCTCGCCGGTGTACCAGTGGAGGAAGGCCTGCAACAGAAACGAGTCCTTTTGAGGGCAACATTTATAATCCTCGTTCACTTACGATCTTATTCAAGTCTGTCTTGCATAACGTGACCAGAAGGTTGCAAACTAGCGTTCCAACCAAGGTGACCTTGGTTTATGTGTTTGGTCTGTGTTGCGGCTACATGGATGTAAACCACGCGCCAACACGTTCGGTGGTTGGGAAAACGCGCCTCCCAACCAAGGGCGTTGAAGGTCATGGATTACAACTGCTGTCTACACGGATTGATACTAGCAAGGTCACCTTGGTTGGGACGTTGGTTTGCAACCGTTTGGTCACCCCTTAAGGCATTATCACAAGAGTGAAAAGAGGATTATGCCCTTTTTACGTACTTTATGTGAGTATATATAGTGTTATATTATTATTTCCTTTATTCAGTAGAATAGAATAGAAAATAGAATAGAATAGTATTTATTCGATGCAGGCAATACAATACAATGCAATAGGCAAAAACAACACAAAAAAAAAAGTTTGATTTACAATATAGTTGCGCTGCCGAAAGGGTCGCCAACTCAGCAATTGCAACACATATAAATTACATTTATAAATATTTTACTAAAAAACATTCAAAAATATAAAAAATAGTACCCCACCGGTATCGGGAACAGGGTCCAAGCTACCGGCGGTCAGGGCTCCAGAGAAAGGAACCTCCTAACAATACGAGCAAAGGAATCGGAGGCGTGGCCGACTCGAGGCGAGGCGAAACGATCGTAACTTGGTTAGGGGGGCAGTGGTCCGAACGCTGGCATGTCGTTACATGATGAGTCATGCTAGGACGCGGCCGTTAGAAGGGCGGGTATTCTAAGATCGAAGCTCGCACCGAGCGGACATGTCCTTTCGAATATTATTCTGTTTTCAGATCACACTTATTTCGCTCGTGGTTAAAATCGTTTCGTTTGCGTCGAACGATCACGTGACTGAGCGTCGTAATTTGGCTATTATTATATAACAAACTGTATATGTTTATGAAGCGTACCTTCCTCCTGAACATGACGGTGAACTGCTCGGAGATGCGCTTGAAGATCTCCTGGATGGCGGTGGTGTTGCCCACGAAGGTGGCGGCCATCTTGAGTCCCCGCGGGGGCACGTCGCACACCGCCACCTTCACGTTGTTCGGGATCCACTCCACGAAGTAGCTGGGGGGGGGAATAAACCTTTTAAGCCCAAGTTTTACTTATTTTGAACAAATATAAATTGACCATATATATACCATAATAACCGCTTGATAAAAATCAAAACATGATATAAATTAGTTAATTTGATTTAAAAATAATCACGAATCTAATCCTAACTTATGATTTCAAAAGTGTTACATATCTACGTACGAGATTATGTTACGGCAATATTTGAAAGTTACATAAAATAATAAAGCTTGTTTTTAGGGTTCCGTACTTCAAAAGGGAAAACGGAACCCTTATAGATTCGTCATGTCTGTCTGTCTGTTCGTCCGTATGTCACAGCCACTTCTTTCCGAAACTATAAGAACTTTACTGTTGAAACTTGGTAAGTAGATGTATTCTGTGAACCGCATTCAGATTTTCACCCAAAAATAGAAAAAAAAAACCAATAAATTTTGGGGTTTCCCCATACTTAGAACTGAAATTCAATTTTTTTTTTCATCAAACCCGTACGTGTATGGTGTCTATGGATAAGTCTTCAAAAATGATATTGAGGTTTCGAATATAATTTTTTTCTAAACTACATAGTTTGCGCGATAGACGGTTCCAAAGTGGTAAAATGTGCTCCCCCTCTGTAACTTCTAAAATAAGAGGATGATAAAACTAAAAAAAATATATGATGTACATTTTTACTGACTAAAAACCCACTCCTGTTCCTTCTTTGCCATTTTTTTTTTCCAGGGCCCCGGGGGTCACTTTCGCATCACCCATGGCCCCAGTAGGTTTCGACCCTGTTGGGCCCCTACGGTTGCTGACATCTCCTTGAGGCGCGCGTGGAACACTACGCGCCGTCGACGACTTGGATATGATATGAAACTTCTACCGAAAATTGGTTTGAACGAGATCTAGTAAGTAGTTTTTTTTTAATACGTCATAAATCGTAAACCGCAATTTATCTTTCAAGTTTGTACGGAACCCTCAGTGCGCGAGTCCGACTCGCAATTGCCCAGACTTTTTAAAAGGGTCTGGCAAAAAATCTTGAATATATATGTACTATGTTTTTTTTTTTTATAAAAATAAAATCACTGTTACGGGGCCGCGAAGTCCATATGAGACACAGGCCAGTGCCTACAAAATACTATGTGACTACAACCGGGTCTTAATCGCCTACGTCCACCAAATACTCCATCTCGTCAGCTTTTCTGTCACCTATGGGGATTGAAGAGTTAAACGAGAGTACCCAGTCGTTATCACACGACCCTGGCGGATAGGACACAACAACAACCGTCGGATCAATCCGACGCAAGTGGTTAGAGGGTTAAAGCCACAGTTTTTTTATTATTTTACTATTAGATACAATATATTTATATATATACAAAATTATATACAAAAACACTTAACTTTGCGGCATTGCCATACTACGTGGCAATGCCACCAGCCTTTTGGGCACACTTCCAGTCGACAGCGATGCGGAGGAGTTTTATGACGCCATATTTTAGTTAGGAGTAGCCTTTAGTGTATATATATAGTTTTAATTAGTTAAGCCAAAGTGAAAACATTTATTTCAAAGCCAGAGTGAATAGGTTACTTCTAGGCAAGCGTGCTCCATCGTCAACCACATTGTTGCATCGCTTCTAGTATTGTGTAGTTCACGAAGTATCCAAGAATAGGAAAGGTATCTTCGTAAGTCTCCTCTATGAGGAGTGGCTGGGAAGACGTCACGGCGTCCTCACCTTCAGCATAACGCAGGTCCTCACCGAATATGGTAAGTTCGGGAGGTTCCTGCACCGGATTCGTGCGGAAGAAACGCCCGAGTTTCACAATTGCGTGAACCGCCCGGAGGACACGGTGGGGCATACGGTAGAGGCGTGCCCGGCCTGGGCAGAGCACCGCCGTGTTCTCGTGGGGGAGATTGACGGCAACGATCATGGTCATCGTGCCATGGTCCGAAGCGAGGAGGAGTGGCAGGTGGTCGCCTCCTTCTGCGAAGCAGTAATGCTAGTGAAGGAGGCGGCCGCACGCGTGAGAGAACAGAATTCCTCACGCCCCAGACGCCGGTATCCCGACCCCGATTTCCAGCCACCGTATGCGTGGTTTAAGTCTAGAGTGAATAGGGTACTTCTAGGTAAACGTGCTCCATCGTCGACCGCATCATCGCTTACCATCAGCAAGCTTAGGTAAATGATTGTTCTGTTAACGTTTTCGACGGCGAGCTACCCATAGCTCACCGACCGCTTTACCTGGAGTTCTTATCCTGCACGGTGAGCATCTGCTCGTCCACCTCCTTCATGGACATGCGTCCGCGGAAGATGGCGGCCACGGTGAGGTAGCGGCCGTGGCGAGGGTCGCAGGCGGCCATCATGTTGACGGGGCTGAACATCTGCTGCGTCAGCTCGGGGACGGTGAGCGCGCGGTAGCCCTGGCTGTTGCGCGCCGTCAAGGGCGCAAAACCTGGGGGGTGAGATAACGCTGTCATTTTTAACACAACATGTATAAACATATAGCATTATTTTCCTCTTAAAATCCACATTGCCTTCTAAATTATTAAAACATCTTAGCCACTAGTATCTTCTATGTGAGCCACTTTCTGGGTGGCTATAAACAAAGTAACCACGAAGGCTAATCCGGCAGAGCGAAGCGGGGCGGAGCTCCCGCCTTAGTCTTCTAACATAAGCTGTCCATGTCGGGGTGCCCTAAAATACGTAAATTCTTCATGCGTAAAATGTCATCATATTATTAGAAATTAAGTAATTACAATGAATTCGAATGTTTTAATTAAGATAAGAACCTGTTTTATAATTTAACCGTATGCTTGGCCCTTAGTCTGCAGATTACCTAGGAAGCCTGAAGATTATCTAGTTAATATAAGAACTTATAATTTTTTTCCACTTTAACGAAGTCAATAGAGAATAGAAGATAATCACTTTAGCTGATTTACGCACACTAGTTGTGACTTATGTGAGGCCGCGTCAACGCTGCGTCTTCCGGTACTCGGTCGCCACTCCAGAACCGTTCGTCCCCATCGACCATCTGTTCAGCGAGCAATGTGCTCTGCCCTTTACATTACTTTTTAACCGACTTCAAAAAAAGGAAGAGGTTATCAGTTCGGTTGTATGTTTTTTATATTTTTTTTGTGTTATCTCAGAACTTCGTCGTTTATGGACCGATGTGCAATTTTTTCCGATTGGTACCATTTTTTTCAAAATCCAGTTCTGATGATGGGATCCATGAGGAATTGAGGGAACTCCTCAAATATTACAGGCAACCATGTAGTGATTTTGGTATTTTCATCGACAAAAAGTAAAATTTGATGAAGTGGAACTGATGAAGTTACAAAATAACTTTAATTTCGGAAGTCGGTGTTAAATAAGAAACAAACAATACCGAGAAACACCGACTTCCGAAATTAAAGTTATTTTGATCCTTTTAGTGTTTTTTTAGTGAAAACGGTTATTTTTTTTGTAAAAAGTTTTTTATTCGAAATGTACATTCTCGTATTAACAACGCAGCGCGATAAAGCTTCAGTAAATCCTTCTAGAATTGTAACAAGAAAGAAAGAAGATGAACTACATACCTGGCATGAAGAAGTGTAGCCTCGGGAAGGGTACCATGTTCACGGCTAGCTTACGAAGATCAGCATTCAACTGTCCGGGGAACCGGAGACATGTGGTCACTCCGGACATTGTGAGCTGAAACAAACATTATACTTACCGAATTTGCGCGAAAGATTGCACGTAGCGGAGATGAGAATGTTAAGATGGATGTGTGGTGTGATGAGAATGGATAAAGTGAGAAATGAGTATATTAGGGGAAGTTTGAAATTGGCGCCAGTGACTGAAAAGTTAAAAGGGAATCGTTTGTCTTGGTATGGTCATGTGAAGAGGAGGGATGAAACGGTTACTAAAAGAGTTATGAGTTTACATGTGGATGGATGAAGAGGGAGAGGGAGACCAAAGAAAAGATGGATGGATTGTGTGAAGAGTGATATGGAAGAAAACGAAGTTAGTGATAGCATGACGAGTGACAGGGCAGAATGGAAGAAAAAAACGTGTTGCGCCGACCCCAAATAACACGGGACAAGGGCAGGACGATGATGATGATGATGTACCGACCGAATTTCGATCATAATAGCCTGCAATCTCTACGAAAATTAACCAAGTATGCGGGAGACATTATAGTGCACCAGTGTTTGGAGGTAGGCGAAACAGAGAGTAAAGTCCCGCAAACCTTCGTTGAAAAGGGAGGATCCTCCGGCCAGACAGGTGTTATGTTTGGTGGGCAATTGCCCGATAGATGATTTCGGAGTGTTCTATGTTCAAATCGGGCGGGGAATTTTATCAGCCATGGAGTTTCTTGCACATTCTTCTCCATAGAGATCAACGCTTTGGAATGTGATCATCACTTTTCACCATTGTGTGAAGTGCCCGGAGGACCCGGTGGAGCAGATGGTGGAAGTGTACCCCACCTGGGCAGAGCACCGCCGTGTCCTCGTGGGGGCGCGAGGCGGCAGTGATCTCTCGCGCCGGGCCTTGGAGTGGCAGGCGGTCGGCTCCGCGTGCGAAGCAATAATGCTAGCAAAGGAAGACGCCGCACGTGCACACGCGAGGCAATGGCCCTCGCGCCCCAGCCGCCAGGATTCCGATCCCGATTTCCGGCCACCGTAAGCGCGCGCTTGCGGACGGCGAGCAGTGGGTAGCTCGCCGTCCGACCGTCCGGTAACCGCCCGGACCGACCCCAAGTCGTCGACGGCGCGTAGTGTTCCACGCGCGCCTCAATGAGATGTCAGCAACTGTAGGGGCTGAGCAGGGTCGAAGCCTACTGGGGCCAAGGGTCTGTTCTGAAAGGAAGACTCGGCCCTGGTATGAAAGGCAACGGAGGAACAAGAGTGGGTTTTTAGTAAGTAAAAGTCTGACACACCCTCTCGCTCTGCCACAGAGCGGGAATGTCATTGGATGATTTTCCCACCAAAAAAAAAACTGCACGCGTCTCTAAACTCTTAGAGCTGTATACATTTTGTTGGTAGCGGCGACTGGTCGCGCCGCCATGGTGTCCCGCTGAAATATAGCCCTCGTAGTCGATCGAACTAAAAATAAAATATTTTGTCAATGCGCAGTCACAAAGTCAAAGAAAAAGATACTTACAGAAACCAGATGGTTGAGATCACCGTAGGTCGGGGACGCCAGACGCAGCGTCCTGAAGCAGATGTCGTACAAGGCTTCGTTGTCGATGCAGAACGTCTCGTCCGTGTTCTCCACGAGCTGGTGGACGGACAGCGTAGCGTTGTACGGTTCCACCACCGTGTCGGACACCTGGAATAGTCAATTCAACCAAAGCATAATCAGCCTGACGGCGAGCAATAGGAAGATCCCCGTCCGCATCGTGTTTTACGCGCCATAAAGAGATGTCAGCTAGATTGGATACCGGTTAGGGCCAATGCTGAATTTTATAATCACATTCTCTGCAATATCATCAGATGATGACATGGTTGCTCTCCAAAGTGACCTGGCGCGGTTAGATGATTATTGCTTGACCAACAAATTAGATTTGAACCCTGTTAAATGCTCAATAGTCTCCTTCAGCAGAAAACGGATCCCTCGTCCTACAACTTATAAACTTAAAGGGCAGCTATTGCAGAGATGCGACGGTGCAGGAGCAAATAGTGGCCAAAGCTTCAAGATCACTGGGTTTTGTTATGAGACTCGCAGGGTGTTTTAAGAATGCCAAAACTCTTAAGATCCTCTACTGCTCTTTTGTTAGAAGTCACCTTGAATATGCGTCTCAAATTTGGAACCCTTGTTATGGCAAATACATTGATCGTATTGAGAATATACAAAAAAGATTTATTCGGTTTCTTTGTTTTCGGCTGCGTATACCATATCACTCTGATAATTACTTAAATCTTTGCAAGAAATTTCATTTACAACCACTTATAAATCGTCGTCGATTAGCAGATTGCACTTTCCTGCTAAAAATTTTATCTATTGAGATTGACTGTCCTGATCTCCTACATAAATTATGCTTTAATGTCCCCCAGAGATCGGTTAGATTTAATCCACCTATCTCTATTCCTTCTTCCTCTTCTAATTACAGGCGAAACTCCTGCATGGTGCGAGCGTGTAAGGACTTTAATGTTCTTTGTAAAGAGTTCTCTTTTGACCCGTTTACTATTAAAACCTATTCGGCGCGCACTCAGCTGAATGCGGACTTTTTCAAAAGTGCATAGTGTTAATTTGACTTAAGAGATGTTTAATTATGTTCTTTTGACGTGACAACGTCTTATAAATTGGTTTGCCGGGTGACACTTCAAGAAACTGCGTTACGCTCCGCTCACGTTATGCGCTCACAATGAGAGCGAGTGAGAGGCACGCGTCCCTTCCACTCGGGCATGGTTAGCCCGCATTATTTTACCACTCAAAGTCGTTGTCACGTAAAACTTTCGCCCGTATACTGACTTTACAGGCAACCAATTTTTTTTTTATCGTGCTTATTAGTGATCGTAAGTTTTCTGTTACTTTACCTGTTTCTATCCGTGAGAACCTGTAATTGGCTCAATGTCTTTTATACAATTGTTATTCTTTTGTTATAGCTGTTGGTTCTCCTATGACTAAATAAATAAATAAATTAATTAATAAATAAATAAATAAATAATTTTATATGAATTTCAATGAATGGATGATATTTTTAGTTAATTTTAATGTTAGCTTATTTCTTAAATTTATTGTTTCAAACTGGGCAAGTGCGAGGGAACCATTCAAGTATTACGTAAACACTACGGGGGGTGGGCGGGGGGGGGGTTGCTTTGCTTATTTTTGATGACATGGGGGATGGGGGGTCTAGATGGTGATGAACTAAAAAAAATATAAATATAATACTGCTGACGTAAGCAGTATTATATTTGTATTTTTTTCTTACGTGTTTTAAAAAAAACACGTCTTTCCTGGAACAATTGTTTTCTGATATATTCGAGTTAATGGCGGAATTACCGAATGCCAACAGAGTCTTCAGGCGTTATTCCAATTTTTTTTACGTTGCCAATTTATCAAACATTGCGTTAGATTGCGTTGGATGAAACAACAATTTACACCAAGCTCACGTTGACCATTGACGAGTAGTAAAGGGCCCTTTTAAGTCATAAATGGGCATAATTCTTGAAAACGAATTTAAAATCAGGGGGAAATGGACAAAAACCTGTATACACTTACTTTAGGAGACGGCATCACACTGAAAGTGTTCACGATCCTGTCTGGGTACTCCTCGCGGAGCTTGCTGAGGAGGAGCGTGCCCAGACCTGACCCTGTGCCTCCGCCCAGGGAGTGGGTGAGCTGGAAACCTGGACACCAGAGACAGAATAAAAACAATCAATCATTATTAGTACATTTTGATGAAGTGGAGAGAGTTTTTCATTGCGGTTCAGGCGGAATTCGCCCGAGCCGCAGGCGAGGGTTGTATTGAGTAGAGTGCTGCACTCACAAACCACATGTATCATTACGAATGATCAAATCGAAACAAGTTTTCAATGATAATCATTTTTTCATAGCACGTTTTTACAGCGCTGTATATACCAATATAATTAATAGGTGCTCATCAAGACCATTCCGAAAAGCTCAAACATGATTTATCTTACTGGGCTTATTACTGAGTTCCTATGGCCATCTTCCAGCTCCATCACCAGACCCTGGTGACCATCTAGCACCAAAGTACTCGTCAAGACGGATCAAACGAGTCCAAACTTGTTGGGGTTGTATCGTTTAACTACCGAGTTCCTATGGCCACCTTCCTGTTTCATAATTAGATCAGCTCCATTTCATAATAATTTTGCATTGTCATCATCGGCAACCGGGACGTGGATCAAATTAAATTTGCAAGATTACTGACATTCAAATCCGTAATAAGACCTGTCATGCTGTATGGATCAGAATGTTGGGCTGTCAAAAAGACGGATGAAAAAAGATTGCATGTAGCGGAGATGAGAATGTTAAGATGGTTGTGTGGTGTGACGAGAATGGATAAAGTGAGAAATGAGTATATTAGGGGAAGTTTGAAAGTGGCACCAGTGACTGAAAAATTGAAAGGGAATCGTTTGTCTTGTTATGGTCATGTGAAGAGGAGGGATGAGGCGCATGTTACTAAAAGAGTTATGAGTTTACATGTGGATGGATGAAGAGGGAGAGGGAGACCAAAAAAAAGATGGATGGATTGTGTGAAGAGTGATCTGAAAGAAAAGGAAGTTACTCATAGCACGACGAGTGACAGGACAGAATGGAAGAAAAAAACGTTTTGTGCCGACTCCAAATAACACGGGACAAGGGCAGGAAGATGATGATGATGACAGGCATACAAACATCGGGATAGGTGAAACTAAATTAAAGCGTTGTATCGAGTAGGCCACGCCTCCGATTCCTTTGTTCTGATGTCATCTCACGTGGTCAAAGAAATCGGAGGCGTGGCCTACTCGAGGCGTTCGACGCAAACGAAACGATCGTAACTTGACTAGGGGGGCTGTTATGATATATACAATAAATTATGACATGATACACTTGTGAAATTTTGTACATAGATTCTTTCAATACAAATACACGTGTTTCTAGTTTCGCATATACTAAAACTAATGTTGTACTATCTAATCGCAGAGAGACGCTATTAAGTAGGTATTTCTTGTTCACCTTGCAGGCAGTCACAGGGCTCTGCCTCCTTCCGCACCACGTCCATGACTGATTCCACCAGCTCAGCCCCCTCAGTGTAGTGACCTTTGGCCCAATTGTTACCTGAGAAAACAAAAAAAAATACTTCTAGTAGTCGCGTTGGAATCAAAATCGTCGCGCATCGAAGATTTAAGCTAGATGTAGTTCATCAGACCGACACACACGTGTAACACGCCAGATTTGTACGAAGAACGTCGTCGCGTGGCGTGGATCAAGTGTAGCTCGACAAGTCTAGTTTCCATATAAAATGTATGAAGACTGATGCGCCCAGATCGGCGTGTGTGGCACACGTGTGCGCAGTGTAGTTCTTTAGTCAAAGATCCCAGAGCGATCTGACATAACTTATTTTCACATAGATGAAACCTTAGGTCCTCAGTAGCGTCTCATGTGCTTTGAATACCTGTGTGCTTTTGGAGCTTCCCCTTGGGGCCCCTGGAATAAATTTTAGTCACCAAACATCTAAACACAAAAACTATTTAGCTGAGAGTAGAGCACGCATGCGTTTCAGAGCGAGTGAGACGATTTCATGCACTGACTGGATGTTTAGTCACTACAATTTGTCTGACTAATGAAATATAACTTTGTATAGTTACCTTAATAATTAACCATATTTAATATTATTATGGTAATAATATTAATTTATCTATAATATGTATGTATTTAGAAATATATAAGTATGTTTATCAGTTGTCTGGTACCCATAACACAAGCTCTGCTTAGCTTGGGACTAGACGGCATTGTGTGATAGTTGTGGATATATTATTATAATATATTATATTATTTAAAAATCAGACGTGTAAAATTAAGTAAAGATGTTTTGTGGAGGTTTAAAGCGTCTGACAGAAGTTTTGGTCCATGGAAAGTGTCTGACACTTAAGATACTACTGTAGAATAATATTCTACAAAACATATATCAAAATCAGCCATAAAAACTTGAGTTAAGTTACTCTTATTTGCAGTTCCCTTTCTCACTTGGTGGTACCTACCCAGGGGCTTTAAGGGGGAGCTCCACAAGCATACAGGTATTCAAAGCAGATGAGATGCCACTGAGAACCTAAGGTTTCATCCATGTGAAAATAAGTTATGTCTGATCGCTCTGGGATCTTAGTATACTAGCTTTACGTAGCCTTGTAGAAGAGCCTTTGTAACTGTACGTTGTCGTCCAAACCAAACGTGTATGCAAAATAACTTAACGAGATAGGGACAGCTGTTTTAAAGTTAAGTAGCAAGATTATACAATTTTTTGACCACTCTCTTTTGACCACTATCTATCACCTGATGGTAAGGCCACATCATGTGGCCGACGATGGAGTACGCTTGCTTAGAAGTAACCTATTCACTCTTGACTTAAAGACCCCTAGGTTGTAGCTATCAGGAAACACAGACTACGGCAGGGAATTCCACTCCCTAGCAAGAAGTCGGTCAGTCAGAAAAAAAAAAACGGGAAGTGCGAGTCGGACTCGCGCCTTAAGGGTTTCGTACAAACTTTCCTTTGAAAACAGTTCAGTTCCCGAATCGATTTACGAAGATTTTTCCGAATCGCAAAAAAAGGTTTTTTTTGTGACGTAACTACAAATTTACAGTTTTCAGATTTTTTCCTATACTTTTGCTATGAGACCTTGCTTCATGCCAAATTTCAGGATTCTAGATCAACGGGAAGTACCCTATGAATTTTGACTTCCTCGAGAGTGTCGAAATGTACGTTTTTTGCCACATAAACCGAAGTATCTTTTTTCTCGTTAACTTACTAGTTTGGTTTTTTTTACAGCTTCAAGAGTCCGCAGACCTGAGTATATGGTTTTAATTTCAACTCGATACCTCCACGCGGACCCGAGGTGAAGGGTCTTGACAGACAGACAGACAGCAAAGGATGAGGGTTTGGTTTTTCTTTTGAGGTACGTTACCCTCAAAACGATGCCAATTGCACATTCTAACGTGTTTCTACATTAATAATAAAAATAAATCATTTATTTCCAGGCATCTCGGCCCATAGATAAATACCTTACAGACTAACATATATATAAAGTAAATTAAATACAATTTATTGTTATTAAGTTAGTTTTAACACTTCACACTGCACTTGTTCAATTTGTGCTATTCTGTGGCACTTGTCCGCGGAAGCGACGGAACACCACGCCCTGCGCCCAAAAGTCTTCCTTCAGCATGAGGGGCAGAAAAGTGTTCGGGACTCGCACCACGAACGTCTTGAAATTGACATTACGGTGCGACTCTAGCAGCTGTACCCTCAGTGCGAACTTCGTCTTATGGCGAACATGACATCACTCGTACAAATTAATTACAAACCAAGTTAAAGAAAATCTTGTAAAAATGTTGAAGTTAACGACAGTAATTGACCTTTGGAAGTAGGCGGAACAGAGTGTAAAGTCCCGCAAATCTCCGTTGAAAAGGAAGGATCCTCCGATCAGATGGGCGACACACACCAGACGGACGGGATATGTGGTGTAATCACGTCGGGGTCACCAGTTCGGGGGGATGCGGAACAGAGAGTAAAGTCCCGCAAACCTCCGTTGAAAAGGATCCTCCGACCAGACAGGTGTTCTGTCTGGTGGGCAACTGCCCAATAGATGATATCGGGCTGTCGTATATATTCAAATCGCACGGAGAACTTTGATTGAGCGATGCAAGATTAGTTCTTATGTGACGCCATAGATGTCGCTACAGACCGATTGGCTGCTGCGCTGCGTGTCCAAGTTCGATTCCCTCGCGGAACAACTATTTTTATGACCTGCAGATAGATGTTCCGGGTCTGTGTATCTTTTATGATGAGAGTTTACATGCTTGTGCGCGCACCCATGAGTCATTCCTAGTGTGGGACAACTTTTTTTTCTAAATAAAATTTTTCACGGGTTTAATTACCACACAAATTATTTGAAAGAAGGACTTACCAGCTCCGCTCTGACCAAAGACGTAGTTATCAGGTCGGAACAGCTGTCCGTAGGTGGAGGACCTGATAGCGTCCATGGTCCCTGGCTCCAAGTCTACCAGTACAGCCCTCGGGACGTACTTCTTGCCTGGGAAAGGATAATAAAAGAAAATCATCACATCTCGATTGACCTGTTGGTCTATTGGTTAGTGGCCCTGACTGCTATACCGGAGGTCGTGTTCGATTCCCAACCAAGACAAATGTTTGTGCGATGAACACGATCATTTGTTCTGTGTCTGGGTGTGATTTATCTATAATATGTATGTATTTAGAAATATATAAGTATGTTTATCAGTTGTCTAGTACTTACTCATAACGCAAGCTCTACTTAGATTGGAACTAAATAGCGTGGTGTGAAAGTTGTGGAATATAATTATTATTTGAAAGGTTTCTAACTTGATTAATATTGAACGAAATTTTAAAATTAAATTCTATTTGCGATTTTAGACAAAATCACTTTTGGGTAAGTTTAATTAAATACAGTAAATACTAAATCAAGAAAAACAAGTAACAATAAAGACTAAACTAAAATATGGCGTCAAAAACTCGTCCGCATCGCTGTCGACTGGAAGTGTGCCCAAAAAGCTGGCGGCATTGCCACGTTGTATGGCACTTCTACAGTCTAGTTTTCATATAAAATGTTTGGCTTTGGAGACCGACGCGCCCAGATCGGCGCGTGTGTGGCACACGTGTGCGCAGTGTAGTTCTAGCTCTGACCGTGGCAAAAGCCAGCCCTTCGGTAACGCGAAATGTCAACTAAGCATTTGAATAATTCTTTAAAAAGCGTATGAGCACTCAGATCAAGAGTTAACTTTTTGATAAAAACATTTAAAAAATTAGGATCAAGTACAAAATTATTAAAACCATTGTCTCACCATCAGCCGCTTCATTATAGTAGACCTGGATTCTTTCGAGCTGGAGGTCGCTGTCTCCACGATAGTAGCCCGTCTGATCGATGCCATGCTCGTCCGAGATGATCTCCCAGAACTGAAGATGAAGACAGAAAAAATCGCGTTAAAAAAAGCAAATGGTAAAATTTAAAATAGCAACTTTTAGGCATGCAACTGTTTTTCGCACTAGTGCAGAAAAGTGTGCGAGCTTGACCCCGCCACAATTTTATTATATTTATTATATCAGGCTAGGCGCGCCTCGAACCCCGCAAATCGCACGTCAACCCCCGTTTATTTATGTCTTCGTAAGTGTATTGAAAAACGTCGTTTGAAATAAGTACCGTGGTTTGTCACTTGACACTATAACGCCCAAGGCTCAAGTTATCACGTTTTAATTTCTTTTTCTACCCGTTTGTAAATATTATTATTTTTAACCGACTTCAAAAAGGAGGAGGTTCTATGTCCGGCTGAGTATATGTTTATTTTTTTTTTATTTATGTTCACCGATTTCTCGGTCAATTGTGGACCAATTTTGTTTTTTTTTTTTCCATATTTTGTCCCATAGAAATATTGTTATGATCTGATCATGAACTTCGAAGATATGGAACAGAACTCCTCATAGGATCACAGCAGAACCGTCGTAACAAGTAAAATTGCTTTATTTATACATGTAGTCGATGACTGACTGAAAAGTAAAAACAACTTCGACTTCAAAGTAAAAAAAAATGTTCTGTTTTTTTTTTACTTTGAAGTCGGTTATTATTTTATTTTAGTTAAAAAGTTTTTTTTTACTTTGTATACATATACTATACCTAAATATTTATTAATTTTGATGATTATGAGTATATATTAAGTTTAATTTTTTCACAGCTTCAAGAACCGCAGACTTACTAAGCATATGGTTTTAATTTTAATTCGATACCTCCACGCGCTCCCGAGATAAAGGGTCTTGACAGACAGACAGACGGACAACAAAGTGATCGTATAAGGGTTCCGTTTTTTCCTTTTGAGGTACGGAACCTTAAAAACAATCCTAAACTACTATTTATTGCTGCAACTGGCAACCTGTAAAACAATTTATTGATAGTCACGTCAACAAAAGTTGCTCGGTCTACGGAGCACCTTACAGCGCAGCGCACATCTTACTTTCTATAAATTACTTACTAATTAAAAGCATTACCATACAAAGCTAATGATGCGAATCTCAGATCATTGTCTGAACCACCACGTGTGGACCGACACTAACCTACTTTGTGTATGGGTCTTACTGTACTTTGATTATTGCAGTCATTCTATAGATCCATGGTTCCTAGCCTAAATCGTACTTACTTTCTACTTATAATTAATTCCTGGCCAAAAATCCGATATTTACCTAATCTTATTATGCATTATTACATTTGTTACGTAGCAAAATGTGCACGGAGCCCCGCACTTTTGTATGGGATAGCGCGGGCGATCGCTTAACGCTGTTTCGGCCCTGTGGAAAAAAGTGGCTGTGATATACGGACGGACAGACAGACAGACATGACGAATCTATAAGGGTTCCGTTTTTTGCCATTTGGCTACGGAACCCTAAAAAGAGAAAGGAGAATAATAAAAGTGTTATGCCGTTTGGATTCGGGACAGTAAAAATGAAATAAAAACTGGGCGAGTGCGAGTCAGTCGGACTCGCGCACTGAGGGTTCTGTACAAACTGCAATTCCCGAATGGAGTCTCGAAGAATTTCCGAATTTCAAAAAAGTATCTATTTTTCTGACGTATGTAACAACAAATTTACTGTTTTCAGATTTATTGCTATTCTGTGCTATTAGACCTTGCTTTATGCCAAATTTCAGGATTCTGGGTCAACGGGAAGTACCCTATGAATTTTGATTCCTTGAGAGTATCGAAATATACGTTTTTTACGACATAAACGGCCGTATTTTTTTCACCCGCGATTCAGAAGTAATTCTTAGTGTGGGACAAAGTTTAAAAGACATAAAATAATTTTGCGCGCGAATTTTCATTGCGTGGAAAATGCTATGGCCTCCATAATGCCTAAGACCCTTAGAACTGTACTTAAGCTACAATACCTAGACGCTAGTTAAATTACTGAAAAACTAATAGGTTCCTTGGTCTATTTAACTTTAAAAGTCAGTCAACGGGAAATATCACATCTTATAATAACACACAGTGCCGTTAGGCAGAGTCAGATCAAGCGTATCATAACGTAAAAATAGATTCACTAATTCTGTTAGAAAAAAAAGGAAGAATAGAAATATAGAAAAAGACTGTTTACATTCCCACCTTTGAGCCAATCTGGTTGCCGCACTGTCCCGCCTGCAAATGCACAATTTCACGCATTTTCAATGTTTTCTCTTCAAAAACATCCAAACGAAAGCAACTGTGCTAGACAAATGTACTATTTTTAGTATCGTCTACGCGCGCACTTTTAGCTAGCACGTGGGATGACTAGAAGTTCTAAGATCGGACTAATTAATTTTTAATTAGTTTCAGATTAAAATAAAAGTGTTTGAGTTGATATTGTTCTTTTATTAATCGAAGAAATCTGTAAAAGAAAATCATACTCTTGCCGCTGGCAGAGGCTAGTGGGGACAAAATGTGGAAATTAATTGCAGCGCCATCTATTGAAAAATCTGGAAATTATTAATTTTGTAAACATTTTGACTTGATAGCTAGACCTATCTATCTGTACTAAAAATAATAAGAGTAGAAACTTAAAATTGAAATTTTAATTTTCTATTATAAATTTCTTTTGTTCAAAAACCAAGTAAACCAAACGCATTTTAATAGGCCCGCATTGCTTTGATTCTCACTTGCAGTGTTGTCAATTTATTAGATTTTTCACTAAAACTGGTATTTTTGACCATCCGATTGGTAGAGAAATATTGTTTTAGTGGCTAGTGGTTCAAAGAATTTCATTACTTTGTAATTCGCAAATTCGTTTACTGATTACATGAAATAAAGTTAACTGAGGTATTTTTTTATTTTCTCTGAAATATTTTTATTAATAAGTAGTATCCGCTGTTTTATTTAATTACACCTGTCGAGTTTATATTTCATTTTGAATTTTTATTTCGTTTTGTTTTTTTATATATTTATTTTTATCTAATTTGTTTATTTACTGTTTTCAGTAAAATATTTAAATTGTAATTAAACAGTTCTTTTTTTTGCTGATTTTTATAAATTTTTCACAAATAGCATAAATTCCTTAAAATTAAAAAAAATAGTGGTAATCGAATGATTTATGTAAGTAGTTTTTTGTTAGGGTGGTTTTGGAAGTTCAAACTGGGGCCGCACCTTGACGTATTAAAATGACAGTCGCGCGAGCGAGAACGAGGGCTGGAGCTATAAGGTGTATAGCTATCGTCGTCAAGTGGATCGCGATAAGATCTCGTGATAGGGTTGCAGCTCTGATGGAAACCTAGATTAAATATTGGCAACACTTCTCACCTGACGTTTTGCGTTACTGATTGAATGACAAAACCAAACGTCAAATCAGGATTTTCTTTAATAATTTTATCGGCGCAACCTCAGAAGTAATTAATCGTTAAACCACCCATTGGAGTGCAGTAACAGTGATTTAGTTTATTATCGAAGTATTAAATTGTGTTTAAAGTGAAAAATATGGATTCGCCATATTGCTACGTTGTTTCACTTGAGGGCAATGGCGATTATTAGAGTGTAGAACTCTTTTGTGCTGCATCAAGATATTGATAAGTCTGACGTGTTATACAAAGCCGTCACTAATTGTACTGTAAGTAAAACTAAATTATTTGTAGGTATGTTTTTTCTACTGTGCACAATATTCTTACTGATATTTTAATATGTACCGACACAAAACAATTACGTTCGGGTTTAGTTTCACGACATTTATGTCGGAATATAGTAGGTATTATTTATTGTTGCTACAGGTGTGTTCACAATAAAGGTGGTACTTAATGGTGTAAAGTGTACAATTAAAAATCTAATACGAAATAAGTAACACTTGTTAGTCTAATTGTATCTTAGCTTTATAAGTTTTTAAGTACTTAAGTAGTGTATTATTTATTTTTTGTATTTTTTTTTCCCATAAATTTATTAGATAGCATTCATTCCATCTTTCACTCTCATGTATTATTTATTGTTACACATATCTTTAATACAAAGTCACCCAACGGCAATGGAAAGGGCTATGCTTGGAGTTTCCTTGGTGATCTAATCAAAAATGAAGATATCCGCAGGAGAACCAAGGTTGTCAACATAGCACGAAGATCGCCAAACTTAAGTGGCAATGGGCAGGGCACATTACTCGCAGAACGGATGGCCGCTGGGGCTGAAAGGTTCTGGAGTGGCGTCCGCGTACCGGATGACGCAGTGCTGGAAGGCCCCCTACAAGTTGGACTGATGACCTGGTGAAGGTTGCAGGAATCCGATGGATGCGAGACGCTTGTGGTGACATTTGGGGGAGGCCTATGTCCAGCAGTGGACATTTATCGGCTGAAAATGATAAAATGATGGTATCTTTATTATCAAGAATATAGTATTAAGTGGATAATGTTGCTATAAGTCTATTAAGTATTTTGTTTAGCTATTAAGACAGTATAAATTTATAATATTTATTTGTACTCTGGTTTTTTATCCCAAAATAAATAAAAAAATAGAATAAATAAAGTACGAAATAAATAGAAGTAGGCACATGGATATTTAGTAAAAAATTTGACAATAATGTAGATAAGTCATGTGGATTTTCTAAAAAAAAAATTCCTGCTGCTTGCATCTTGTATTGACAATAAGAAATATGAGAAAAAAAAAATTGCTTATTTGTTCAAACCATTCTTGAGTGATAATCTTTCAAATATATATATAATAGATTATGTCTAGGTAAACGCGCTCCATCATTGACCGCATTGTCGCTTTCCATCAGGTGAGATAGCGGTCAAGCGTGAACATATCAAAAAAAAAAAAAAAAATCAGTAAGTTTATTTATAATTTACTAAATTACTTATCAAATAAACCTTTTTAGGAAGAACATTGTGTTTTAGACAGTAATAATATAAAATTCCTAAATTTTCTCACAACACCATTTAGTCCCAAACTTACCCGAGCTTGTGCTATGACTACTGATAAACATACTTATATATTTCTAAAAACATACATATTAAGTGTAGATAAATTACACCCAGACACAAAACAAATGATCATGCTCATCATACAAACATTTGTCCTGGGTGGGAATTAAACCCATAACTTCCAGCATAGCAGTCAGGGTCACTGTCCACTAGACCAACAGGCCTGTCAGGCACAGTCTTGGTTTGCATTTCTTTTTATAAAAATGTGTTTCATGTTCCGTAATCAAAAAGTATTTACAATAGTCTAAATCTAAAAAAAAAAAAATATTTGTATAACTAATGATCTAATAAAATACTTGCTATTAACATATTGTAGCGACATCTATGGCGTCACATAAGAACTAATCCTGCATCGTGCAATTAAAGTTCTCCGCGCGATTGGAACATTAGAGCAGCCCAAAATCATCTATCCGGCAGTCGCATACCAGGCATAATGCCCGTCTGGTCGGAGGATCTTCCCTTTTCAACGGAGGTATGTGGGGCTTTACCCTCTGTTCCACATACCTCCAAAACATGTATTTATCTTTATTGATTATAATCAATAATCAGTTTAAGATCACAGTACAGTAATAAGTAGTATAAACAGTAGAATCTCACTAATCCAGCATGGTCAATAGCCAGACACATCCAATAATCTGTCATCCTCCGGCCGTGGTGCCCTATCAAGCCGTCTAAGCACAAAACAGAATTTTCTATAATCAAATAATCCGAAGATTTTGAATGTGTCATTCGATCCACCCTAGCTCCTTAAAGAAGGCCAGCAGCATGACCATTTCGCGGAGAGTACCTGGGTTCTCAAAGTACTTGCAGTTTAGAAGCAGATGAGCTGCTCTCTCCTCCTTGCAGGCTCTGCCGAGTGGGCTGTCTTGTAACCTTATGACCCTAGCTATGTATATTTATCGGGTGGTGGTATATATTTAAACAGCCTACAAGCCTCCTAAGGGCAGCCTGATGATGTCTCAACCTTTTTTATCGAAATAGGTAGTTCTACAAATTATTTACATATTATTATTTTATTTAAAATTAGATAAATAACACTATTTTATTTGTGGTAGAAAATTATCAAATAACTTGTCACGCTTTAGGTTGGAGCGTTATTCCACACCTCTGTCCTTCAGTTGCCCTTTGCGTTCTAGGACCGCGGGCTCCGGCCCTGGGCCCCTTCGCTTTTTGCAGACTCTGATCTCTTTGAAGCGCGCGTGGAACACTACGTGTCATCGTCTAATCGAGCTCGGTCCTCCTACGGTTCTCGGAGGGCCGGACCGCGAGCTGCCCATTGCTCGTCTTCTGCAAGCCCGCAGCTACGGTGAACCCTCATGTTACAGGGATTGTAACAGTGGTGGCAGAGTGGAAACGGCCCCGACTTACGAGTTGTAGGTCACGGGTTCAAACCCAGCCAGGCCCATTACTTTGTGTGATTTATTTCATCGCCACTGCTCTCAAAACGGTGAAGAACATCGTGAGGAAACCGGCCTGATATTCCCACCCCAAAAAAAACCCCTTGAGCTTACGTAAACATTTTTTGCATTTTTCAATGTGTTCTGGTTTCGTTATTAATTTCTGAGCAGTAGTTATAAGTCTATAAATAAGGACTAGGCTTGAAATGGGAACAAAACGAATTTGTTTTTGTTTTTGACATATTACCAGTCCACGACACACAAATCCAAGACTATTTTTTATTGATACGAACTCGTGCTTGACTGCGATCGCACCCGACGGTAAGCAGTGATGCAATTGTTGATGGTGAGGCACACTAGTTTAATAAGACCTTTTCACTCTAGCCTTGAAGACACCCACAAGTCTTCAATAACATTGGATGATCTGGTCACTTTCGTGTGATTTTGGAACATTGACATCGTTCTCTTCAAAAAGTAAAAAAAATATGTACTTCTGACGTAATCACCATCGAGATCCACATCGCACAAGAATTAAAAAAAAAAAATTGAAAACTAAATTTGGAATGCTAAATGCTGCTTCATTTAATAACCAATTTTGATAGTGTTTTCAAAAAGATTTTTGTGTTATTTGTACAAACTTATACACAGATTATATCCATTGAGGCCACTATCACACAACGCAATGAAGTCAAAAACTAAGCAGAGCTTGTGCTATGAGTACTAGATAACTGATAAACATACTTATATATTTCTAAATACATACTATAGATAAATTAAACCTAGACACAGAACAAATGATTGTGCTCATCCTACAAAATTTGTCGTGGGTTCAAGTTTAATCCACGACCTCCGGCATAGCAGTTTGGGCCACTAACCACTAGACCAACAGGCCAGTCCAATTTCATCGTTAATTTTACGTTATGACAGTCCCCCAAAAACTCGTCAGCCACCAAGTGTCAGCTCAGCAGCAATAATATATCTAACACAAGAATATTTTTATTTCCAGATAAAAATGGAAGAGGTCAAAGTGGAGGACCCTCCTCCAGTCGTGAAGTTCATCAGCGTCACCAGCGACGCCCTGACCGAGGAACAGAGAGAGATGTACGAGTCCGTACTCTCCACATGGAAGCCGGTCATGTTTCCCAAGAGGATTAAGCGTTACATATGCAATAAGTGCAATAAGGAGTTCAAGAACTACCAAAATTTATATCTCCACACGACCAGGGTGCATTCCTCAGAAGAATCTGCAGTCATCTGCGATATTTGTGACAAAACCTTCAAAAATAAACACTACCTTTACATGCATCGAATGAATAAGCATTATTCTGAACTCGAGAAGTGCTATTGCCAGTTCTGTCTCCAAGAGTTTCGGACTAGGAGGGCTTTACATATGCATGTGAAACGGATCCACCCTAACACGCTCCCTGAATTAAAGTGCAATGAATGCGGGAAAGAGTTCCCGGTACCCTATAAACTGAAATACCACATCGAGGCCTGTCACAGACAAGATAAAGAGAAATTCAAGTGCCATTTATGCGATAAGTTGTACAAGAACACTCTGAATTTGAACAGGCATCTCCATTTTCAACACACTCCTATAGAAAGACATCCCTGTGTCTTCTGCAATATGACGTTCAAATCGCGACATCATATGAAGAGACACGTCTTGAACATACACCCTCCTTTGGAGTCTAAAGTGCAATGTCCAGAATGCCTGAAGGAGTTTAAAAACGACCAGTACTTGAAAGAGCATATGCAGGTCCATTCCTCTCTCGATTCCAAGATCAAATGTGACATTTGTGACAAGTTATTTCACTCCGCCATTCGCTTGAAGAAGCATAAAAAGATCGTGCATCCGTCTAAACCTAAACTGCGTTGCGAGAAGTGCAATAAAGAGTTTGCGCATGCGCATTATCTTCGCCGGCATAACAATGCCGTTCATTTGGAACTAGACGAGACGGAGTACCCACATTCTTGCGATCAATGCGGGAAAAAGTTCAAACTGAAAAAGTATTTAAACAATCATCTTCAAAGACATGAGCAACAGCATTTGAAGAGAATATCACAGATGGTGAAAACTGTGATGGGCGACGAGAAAGATACGCCTATCAAGAAACGAGGCAGACCCAGGAAGACCAGAGCAGAAATTGAGTTTATAAAATGCGAACCTGTATCCAGTTCTGAATCAGAATCTGGTGAAACCGATTCGGATGACTCCGATTGAATTTTTCGCAGAAAATGTGTCTGATTTTCCGTGTTATTACAGTGCAAAGTGTATATTGTTCAGTTAAAAGATGTCAAAAGGGTTTCGGGGAATGCAATCATGTTTTTTTTTGTGGTATGTCGTTGTAGATATGTTCCAGGGGTAACCTAACAAGTTTTTAATGGTTATTGATCCTGCAAATGGGTCTCGATTTAGACCTTTTATAGTTAGGACCAAATTTTTGCAATTTATTCTTATTCGATATATATAGACTTTTTATAAGGTTAGCGTCGGACGGAAGAGTAGGGATTGGTGATTATAAAGGAATTATTGTCTTGTGGCTTATATGCGAGTCCGTGTACCTTTTCGAGGGTCATCAAATAACTTTTCCAGCTCTGGGTGGGGCGGAAGGCGTGTTAGACTTTTACTGATTAAAACCCACTCGTTTGGTGTGCCATGGCCCCAGTAGGCTTCGGCCCTGTTGGGCCCAGACGACTTCCTGACATCTTTTTGAGGCGTGCGTCGACGACTTGGGCTTGGTCCGGACGGTTACCGGACGACGTGCTACCCATTGCTCGCCGTCCGCAAGCCTGCGACTACGGTGGCTGAAAATCGGGATCGGGATCCCGGCGTCTGGGGCGTGAGGGCCGTTCCCTTCCAGCTCTGGGTGGAGCAAAAAGCATTGTCAGAGTTTTACTGCCTACACGTGTTGCCCTGTACGTTCCCGGTTCCGTGTGCCTTAGGATGCGTTTCCAATGAGGAGTTGACACTTCGCCTTCGTGGAAATGCATTCTTAGGACTACTGTCCACGGACGCGTTGCTTCATATATGCAAGTCGTTGCCGCTTCGTTGACAGTGTCATAGTTTTTTATGTAAGCTTCACACAGGCGTAAACCAAGCGTATAATGACGAATACGCGTCTATGAAGGTACGCCTCCAGATGCGCCTTACGCTTTGGCCAGAGTGAGGAACCGTTGGCGTAAAAGCGAACACGAAATAACAAACATAAGACCACAATTTGTTTCTATATTGAAGTGACTGGCACGTAGCGAGCGAGTGACCCTGAGTGTTCGATTAGACTGGAAGAACGAACAAGTGCGCAATGTGCCTGTCCGCAGCCATAACAATGCGAGTGGTTAGCTCGAACTAGTTTGATATCTGCCCCCGCGCGGGTTTCCGAGTTAATGAGCGAGCTATGATGGCCCTCACCGCTTCCCGTGTCCGCGTGCTCACTGTGGACACTCAAATGAAGTTGTGAAGTGAGTTGAGTATATGTTTGAGTTCGCAGTCTGGCCCAACTCTCAAGAAATACGTGTTAGCTCTACTGCCCGCTTCAACAAATCGTGATGCTTTATGACCACCAGAGCTTCAGAAAAGTGACATTTTATAGACGATAATGTGCAGTTGACCACGTGCCGTTTGGGTAGCGCTTGTCTATGCTACATTTTGACATTTGAATGTCTTAAAAAGTGGCATCTGGGCCTTGGATTGCGCCCACATCCCCGTCTTAGTCACCACGCGCATACTCAAGATATTAAGTGATAATAATTTCGAAAAATATAAAGTATCAAGTAGACTCGAAGGAGGATCTCAAAAAGTGCAAGACATGGATTTCTGCCAAGCTGTCAAAAGCAAGTCCGTGGTCTGTCATTCGCAGGTCCAATTTGACATTAGCTCCCTTCACACAACAGATCTATCGTGCGTTCTCAGGTGCGTACGTAAGAACTAATTTATGGCATAAATAATATATTAAATAAATTAAAAAATAACGTTTTTTCTTCACTTAGATTTACCTAAGACTAAGTAAAAAAAAGCGTTATTGATGCGCAAATAAGTGTTCTTTGCCAACCGTACTTTTGAAGTAACATTTGACAGATGAAGGTCATTGACGTTCCTATTCTTAGTTGAATCGCATTGTATAAGAGTGTGTAATACACCAGTTAGAACTCATACACACAGCATGTTGCCATCGCCGAGGCAACTGCAGCCGTCGACAAGGGGCCGGCGGCAGCCGTCAACGATCTTCATTTAATGGAATGTCGACGGCCGCCGTCGAGCGTTGACAGCTGCCGCCGACGTGTCGACAGCTGCGGTTACCTCTGCCGTTGGTAACATGCCACTCGTGTATTTGAGCTCTTATATGTTTTACAATGGGTTCCAAATGAGAATAGGATCGATTTCCATGTTGTGAAGTCACGTCATACTGTCAAATCGAAGAATTAATAGGGTGAGCAAAATGTGAAATTTTAAAAATTTAATTTATTTACGAACTGTGAACGAAAAAAGTTTAATCAGAATCCAGTTCTTCAATTTTGCCCAATTTCTTGCGATTTAACAGTATGCCGTGACGTCACAACATGGCAATCGATCCTATTCTTATTTGGAACGCATTGTAGGGCTTGCCATTTTGCTGTGCAAGTGACATTCAACCTTGCAATGAATTTCACAGACTACTCTTTCCGTCCGACGCATTTTAAATTCAATTTTAAATCTTATTGAGTCTTAGCTTGTGGGATAAGCTTATGCTATTTAGGTAGGAAGCGACAGTGTAGATGCGAAATACATAAGATATTATTCAGTCCCCCAACTACAACGGTTTAAACGCAAAAGGCCTATGCCAAAATGGCCAATTCCTTAAACGCTTTATTCTCAGCACGGCCAATTCCCTAAAAGCCTAATTCTCGGAATGCCCAATTCTCTAACAAATTTCCTACAATTGGGAAATCTTATTAGTAAAAAATTTTTTGTGTTTAGATATTTGGCCATTTTGAGAATTAGGCCTTTTGGGCCTAAACCACTGCGACGTGTCAATATTGCCATCATGAATTCGACGTCAAAAATTGAGTGGTTTTGTATGGTTGCGTCTCTCTCAGACAACGCAATCCTGGCTTTGGCACGTCATATGAGGGCTGTTCGTACCAAAAAACTATACGCCATAAACAAAAATACTGTTTTAGACGGTAGTTTTGAAAAACTAATAATAATAATACTCCACGTCTATCACAACGCTGTCTAGTCTCAAGCTAAGCAGAGCTTGTGTTATGAATATTAGACAATATTGATAAACATACTTATAATATATTTCTAAATACATACGTATATATGTAGATAAATTACACCCTGACACAGAACAAATGATTGTGCTCATCAAACAAACATTTGCCCTGGGTGGGAATCGAACCACTAGACCAACAGGCCAGTCAATAATAAGTCATTATTATTCATTTTAGTTAGTATTAGTGCCGGATTTCAAGTTTATTTTTCAAAGGAATAAGATTTTTCCTTAAATAGTACTATCATTATTAGTTGTTCAAAACTACCCTCGAATTATTTTCTGAAAACTTTTTACCACTTACTAGCGCGAAAGTCTGTGGTTAATGTATTTTCAAACACATGTTAATCGAAAGGTAATGCTCTAAGTTCAGCTCCAAATCATGCTGTAAAAGTAATATGTACTGAAATAAACATTTTTTTTTTCTAAGGTAGTCCGAGAAATTCAAATTTTCTTAAGTTTTGGCATTTTGCAGGTAAGTGTCAAGTTGCGTATTGATTTAAACTGTGATTGGCGGCCGTAGCATGTATTTATTTACGAAATAATCCTATTGATAGCCTTTTTCATAAAATAGCCATTCAAAGGGGTTAGAAAAAACTTAGAAAATTTGAATTTCGCAGACTACCCTACAACCTATCACCTTAAGTCAAGTGTGAATAGGTTACGTCTAGGCAATTGTGCTCCATCGTGGCCAAATCATCGCTTACCATCAGGTGGGATAATGGTCAAACGCGAGCCTGTCCATTACAAAAAAGTAGAAATTTAAGTTTATTCGGTTACAAAACAGTATTTTTGTCTTATAGCCGTTACTTTCAAATTTGGTTACTAAATTGTCGACATTTGAATGATCTTAATTATTTTGTTGCGATTTTTGGCTCAGTATTAGGTTGTATTATATTTAAAAAAAAAAATCGCCTCCGTAACAAATAATTTAATAAATTTACTATAGCATCCTCATATTAAAATCATCAATACATACCGATTTTTTTGTTTATATTAAGAAATAAAAGTGTTGTAATCTGTTCATTTTTGTTTGCGAAACTCGACAGTGATACTGAAAATAGAGGGTATTTGAAAATTGAACCTTATTATTGACACGTATGTTTTAAGATTCAAGTACCCTCTTTTTGAGTTATGTCTTTTTATTATTAAGCGTGCAATGTACTGAATGCCTGTTTTTTGTATTGTTTTGTAGGTATTGATGTTGGTAATTAAATCTTTTCTATGATTGAAAAGTATAGCTTGAAAAATTATGGCGATATAAAAAAAGCAGGCAGTTATATCGAAATGTACTGAAGATTTTAATGACGAAGTTTCTGTAAAAAATAAATACATGTATTTAATTTAAAAAAAAAGTATTTCGCAGGCTACATGCGCCTCCAACTTAACTTAAAATATCTTGCGCGTCTAAATTATTAGGAAAAGGGAGATGAAATATTTAACTTTAAATATATTTAATAGTTTTTTCTTATTAACTGTTTCTTTTTTGGTAGATTCATATTGAGTATGGCAACATTGAGATTTTGGTAGAAAAGACTGATGGTGACTGGAATTGGCGTCACGTTATGTACCTACGATTGTAGTCGCGCCTCGCCGTAGCGCATTTTGCGATGTTTAAAAAAACTGAAGCTGATCCAAACTAGTTTTGAACTTTTAACCGCGTAACTCTCCCATTTATTCCGCCTGGGTCGCACATCCACGACCAAATACTCCATCTCGTCAGCTCTTGTGACCTATGTGGATTGAAGAGCTAAACGAGATGGAGTACTCAGTCGCAACCACACGACCCTGGCGAATAGAACACAAAAACACTCATCGGACCAATCCGAAAAATGACATGAAATATGATTGCAAACTGCGCTACGGCACGGCTCGTTGGTTGCCTTTTGGCAGCTATACTCCATTCGCAATGAGACATTTAAGCAAACCTGTTTTTAATGTCCGTTCAAGCGATTTTGACTCTTATTGCGTTTCTGGCATGATAAGTGGCGGTTGCAGTAAATAGTTGGTATTGTAACCACTTTTTCGCTTTTAATGCCATCCTTTATCATCATCATTTCAGCCGAAAGACGTCCACTGTTGGCTTTCCCCCAAGTGTAGCCACAACGAACGGTTCTGTGCGTCTCGCATCCATCGGATTCTTGCAACCTTTATCAGGTCATTGATCTACCTTGAGGAGGCTTTCCAACACTGCGTGTTCCGGTACGCGATCGCCACTCCAGAACCTTTCGGCCCCAACGGCCATATTTTCTGTGAGCAATGTGTCCTGCCCATTGCCCTCCGTCATGCTATCCTTATGTCTAAGGAATAAAAGCCAAGATCGGTTGAAAGGACAGAAAAAGTTTTTTTTAAATGTGTAATCTTTTTCAAATGGAGTATAATTAAGAAGTATTAGTACCGTGTGATCTCGGTATGTTCACTTCAGATGTCGCCACTATCACTGGACCCTAGAACAATGCTCAAAACATACTTTAAGTTTAAAAATTAGTCGATTAATTATAATGAGGATTAGTAAGTTATTAATACAGTGTAACTGACATTGTTTACAATCACGGCGTATTTTTTTTTTAGCATGTGACGTCATTATGTATCTTCGTGATCGATGCTGATTGATTTTGTCAGATTTCGTTCATAAAACTTGAGCATCGTTCTTCGACAGTGTGTTTAACTGAAGACGTTCAATTGTATTAGTAATTTAGGAAAAATTTCCGGCGTCCAAATGTTGCCAATAAAAGAGAAACTAAAATAGAAGAGTGTGAGACTTAACAAGGAAATTGAGTGTTGCCATATATCAAAATTGTTATCTATTTCGGGTCAGTAATTTTAGTGGTTAAGTAGGACTTTTAAAATTATGAGGATGTAGCTAAAATTGTTTCAAAATGGTAAACGTCCACTGGACTAAGGGCTTTGCTAGCACGGTGTTTACGTAGTCAGTATTACGCGAAGGTAATCACTAAACAATCCGATGTGGTTTACGCGATTACAACGCGAAGCGGTGGCATGTTCTACGTGCGCGTAAATAGCTATTTATTTTAACTTGTTAACCGCCTACGTCGAATATATCCGAGAATTTCAATTCGATGAATTGACAGGGTCGCACATCCACGACCAAATACTTCATCTCATCAACTCTTCTGTCACCTATGGGGATTGAAGAGCTAAACGAGATGGAGTACCCAGTCGCTAACACACGACCCTGGCGGATAGGACACGAAAACACCCGTCGTCGCAAGCGGTTAAAGGGTTAAACAAGCCACCGTACCGCAAGAGTTCGCGCGAAAATATCAAACCAACATTGCGTCCGCTTCGCTTTGCTCATCGCCGCACCACACCCACGTGTGGTTGGTTACGTAAACCACCGCGTAAGTGTTGTCACCGGCCGCCAACATCTAGCGAAGTCCTGCGACCTTGAAGAAGCATAATATTAAAAAATTACACAACTTAAATTAGGTTCAATTCTTCTTCCTTCCCTTTTTTTGAGGTAGGAAATCATTAAATAAGTCCTCTCACTCTGCGTGCAGTGAGAAGGGAGTGTTGCACTCTCATTTTGTTGATTACAACGCACCATCCTTCATTTACTCTTCGAGTTCAAGGACCATGGAAACTGATTTTTTTTCCGCAGCATCCATCTGGGTCCTGCAACCTTCAAGAAGCATAATATTTGAAAATATTACAAGTTTAGGTTAGGTTCATTTCTTCTACTTCTTTCTCCACTGTTTTTTAAATGGGGAACCATAAAACAGCTCATCTTGTTCTGGGTGGAATGAGAGAGAGTGTCAGGCTTTTACTGAGTTATCACCTATGGTCCTTTGCGCTCGGTAATTACGCGAACGAACCGAGCTACAGCCCTGAGGCTTTACCATGACATGTTATAATGTCAGGCTAACGAGCGAGAATGAAGGATTGAGCTATACACCCTATATAGCTGAAAATGATTGATTCGCGTAAACCCTCATCCCTAAAAGGCGATTACTGATCTGTTTCTTGATGTCTATTCTCTGGGGTGCTCGGTACCCACTGTTTATTTCTCGTGGGTGCTCGAGCTCCCGAGCACCCACGGAGTCGGCGCCCCTGATTATAGCAATTGGTTTTGCTTTAGGCCCACCTCAACCTCTATATATTGGATCACCAGGTCAATGGCGGGCAGTCCCTACCTCTTTTTATTTTGGTAGAGGCTGAACGATTTCTACTACGTGATTCTCACAACGAACGTCTTCATCAAGTGCAATATTTTTAATTACGTAGATATATCGTGGATTATATATAGGTATTTTCTTTTCGTAATAATTATAGCATAATCAGCCTGTAATGGTTCCCTCTGTAGCGACAGAGAGTATCATCACGTAGGAACTCTCCTGCATTGCGTTATCGAGAGTTCTTCGCGCAATTAGAAAATATACAAAAGTCCGAATTCAGTTGGGCAGTTGCTTGGTCCAGACTCGCAACAGTCTGAATACAGGATTCTCCCTTTGCAACAGAGGTATGTTGGACTTTACACTCTGTTGTACCGCATGCTTTTAAACCACTGTAAATGCCGGAAACAGAATGGGTCGATAGATGTCGGATGTCAACGAATTTCTGGTTTGTGTAGGTTTGCTCATGATATTTGAAATGGTGATGGAAGAAATGATTGAGCCCATACTGAGTCTTCCTGGTAGAGTACAGCCCCTCTCTGTCACAGAGTTCTGTCTCCCAGCAGTTGCATTCTTCTACTTCAATGGCACGCTGATTTATAAGCGAAAAATTATTTTGCCATGACTAAAATATTTTATGTTTAGCCCTTTAACCGCTTGTGTTGGACAGGTTCAAGTGTATTCGTGTCTTATTCGCCAGGGTCGTGTGTTTGTGACATCCATCGACTCCATGTTTTAGCTCTTCAATCCCCATAGGTGACAGAAGAGCTGACGAGATGGAGTATTTGGTCGTGGATGTGCGATCCTTGCGGAATAGACGCGAGGTTATTTGTCGGCTATGTCTGACGTAGGTGGTTAAATATTGGTGTGTGATATCCTCATGATTTTGAAAGATTTCAAGTTCTGGACTAAGAGACAATGATGAGACAAAACTTCAGACCTAGTAGGAAATACGACAAAAAGAGAATTGAAAAATTTTTAGTGACTACAAGCTGTTATAATATTACCCCTATGTTTTAAATCTACCTCCACTCGGCTCAATGAAATGAGAGAGTTTTGATTGTTATTTATAAATCGGATGTTTTATTATTTTGGCACCTGGGTATGAGTGGAGGGAGTGTCCTTCAAAGCGACTTGTATTATAAGTATTAAACGACCGATTTCAGTTTAGTTTTTTTAAATTTGTATAATACGTTTTTCTTGCAAGCCTCTCAGAAATTCTTCAACTATATTTAGAATTCAATTAATCAGTTTTTGGACAAGACCAAGTCTTGTCCAAAAACAAAGGGAGTGTAGTTTGATTCAATTCTAAATATTTTTATTTCATATAGCCCAACATGGGCACTTCGTAAGAAGCTAGTGCACGATTCTAATCGGTCGTTTCCTATGGACAAGAACCGGTCAGAAAATCCTCTTACAGAACTCTTTAAAAAATATTGATTATTCAATATTTAGAGGTAGGTATAGGAGGACAGTGTAGACCAATCAATAAGTACAATTAAAATCGAAATAGGAAATAGTCTTTGAGTCTGTGGAGTCTACAGTGTTCTCACATTCGCATTATAAAAGTGGAAACTATATAAAAATATAAACCTATTTATAAATGACACTTGTAGTAACAATTTCTAACTACCCACCAAAAAAATATTTAAGTTATTGTCTCCTCAGTCCACAGCTAGCAAAGTACATACTATTGATGTTATAAATATGTATATAAAGTTATTATTTAATTGTTAAGTTAGTAATTGAGGGTGGCTAACCAGTTTTTCAGTTATATGAAACGTTAGTTTTTGCACGCGGTCTGTCCCGTGACCTAATAGAAACAGGGCATTTGTCTGGTATAAAAAAAAGTAAAAAACGTTTCGTGATTGGATCGGTACTTTCAGAGTACATGATCATTTCACCCGATAGACGTCCACTGTTGGACATAGGCTTCCCCCAAGTGTCGCCAGAACAAACGGTCTTGTGAGACCTGTGATCCTGACCAGGTCATCGCTCCGCCTTGTGGGAGGCCTTCCAACGCTGCGTCTTCCGGTAAGATTCTGGAGAACCGTTTTGGCCCCATCTGTTCTGCGAGGAACAGATCTATAAAGAGAGTGAATACAGTTTCAGAGCTTACAAACATACAATATTAATAATTTTCTCTCTCTATTCAGTACAGGCCACGGGGACAATGACGGGGTAAAAAAAAACTCGTCCTTAACGCATTTCGCATCTGTGAGCTGAGTGCGAGTTATTGTAATAGTAGGGCCTGTCCGCACAGCGATATTTCGCTGCGAGCTTTTTTTTGTCATTCTGTAACACATTGATTCTTATGGAAGTATCCGCACAGGCGACAAAAAAAAACTTATTTCATGCAGATTTGACGCAATGCGGTGCGGAAATAAATCCGCGCGAATGTTTTGTTCAGTATAAAATAGTTACGTTTTGCTCAGTCCTGCAACGGCGGCGCTATGTAAAATTTTTGTTCGATTGTCCATTCTAGACGTGCGTCTCAGCCGGGAAAAGCATTAAACTGGCAAAAATCGTACGAAATTTTATTCGCAGTGCGTACTAGTGTAATTCCGATCGTGGAATATAATAAGCAAGAATAAAAACCTCGCGGTGAAATATCGCTGTGCGGACAGGACAATGTGATCAGAACGTTTATCGCGTTTAACTCTCTGATTGGTTAAGAGCTTGGAGCGGGCCAATCGGAACAACGACGTCATAAAGATGTCCATCGCGTTGCAACTTGCACTAGGCACGTTTGTTTATCCGCTAACTCATAAACCACGTAACGGAATTTGAAGCGGTTTTCGCCGTAGAAAGAGTGATATCCAAGGAAGGGTTGTGTTTAAAAATTGCATCCGCTTTCGCTTAATCATCATCATTTCAGCCGAAAGACGTCCACTGTTGGACATAGGCGTCCCCCAAGTATCGCCATAACGACTGGTCCTGTGCGTCACACCATCGGATTCTCGCGACCCTCACCAGGTCACCGGTTCACTGCGCGTGAGGCCGCGTCTTGCGGTGCGTGGCCGCCAATCCAGAACTTTTCGTCCCCATCGACCATTTGTTTTGTGAGCAATGTGCCCTGCCCACTGCCACTTAAGTTTGGCGATTCTACGAGCTATGTCATCTTTTTCGCTTTAATAAATATAGCTTGACTCATTTTTTATTGTTTGTATCAAAAAGTAACATATTCCAAAATCGCAGATAGAAAGAAATTTTCTAATTTTAATAAGTTAGAGAGACCAAGATACCTTTCAAATCTTGTGGAAGGTGAAACTGTCAAATAACAGTATAAGGATGCACACTAAAATGTGACGTCACCGCCACTAGATTACGTGTGTTCAAAAAGAGATGGCGAGTTATTCCCGCCGCGCCCCCACTCTTTTTCGAACCAATATTTGGAATGCTAATTGCTGCTTCATTTATTAACCCATCTTGATGGTGTTTTCAGAAAAAGATTTCTTTTTAGTGTTATTTGTTTTTTGGTATAAAATCATCATCATCATCATCTTCCTGCCCTTGTCCCGTGTTATTTGGGGTCGGCGCAACACGTTTTTTTCTTCCATTCTGCCCTGTCATACTATCACTAACTTCCTTTTCTTTCATATCACTCTTCACACGATCCATCCATCTTTTCTTTGGCCTCCCTCTCCCTCTCCATCCATCCACATGTAAACTCATAATTCTTTTAGTAACACGCGTTTCGTCCCTCCTCTTCACATGACCATACCAAGACAAACGATTCCCTTTCAACTTGTTGTTTGGTATTAAATATTATACAAAAATAAGTACAGACAAATATTTTATTAAATAATTTAAATAGCCCGCCCCGCTACTAAAAGATGACCTGTCTCAACTGAATATGCTGTTTCTTGATGTAAATTGAAACGTAGATGGGACTAACGTGGGCGATTTGACGCGATGCGGCAGCTATGTCCTTAGTGCGCGCGAAGTCGCCGCTTTAGCCGCCATTTATATAAAACCAGTCACTACACTGCAAGAGTTCGCGTGAAAATTTCAAACCAACAGGCGCGACCGCATCGCTTCGTTAATCGCCGCACCACACCCACGTGGGGTTGGTCATGTAGGCCACCACAATAATCTTTTGTTTGTTCAATTCGCGCTGCATCGCTTCGCGTTCGCGTTGAATTGCCTACGTAGGCCTTGCTCATACCTTCAATTCGCGCCTTTTTCACTGCCATTCAAACGATTTTGACTTTTATTGCGTTATTGGCATGACAAATGGCGGCTGCAGTAAGTAGTTGGTATTCTAACCACTTTTTTGCTTTTAATGCCATCCTTATGCCCACAGCATAGAAGCCAAAATTGGTTGAGCAGACAGTAAAATAGGCTTGTTTAAATATTTAATTTTAACTCGTATGGAATTTAAACAAAAGACGTGTGATGTTATTCAAAAATAGACTTTATCTCTACTGATATAAATTCTAAACTTGTACAAACATCAACGCTTCAAGTTTACTCTGGTTCGCCCGTTCTTGTCTGTTCTTTAAGTCGTGGGCAATAAGGTTTAATATACAATGTCAACATGCTAGCTTGAGCCATGTAACTGAAAATTGGTTTGCACAGTAAGGGGGGTACTTTTAAATTTGTATTTTATTTTTATTTCTATTGAGTATTTATTGTAAATAAAATATTTTGATGTGAAGCTATATTATTCGTTTTTATTTTATACCTTTTATTATTATTATTATTGGTTAGTATTAGAGATGAGAAGGATAGTGGTTTAGTCGGATACCGGATATTCGGCAAGCTGCTACCGGATATTGAGCTCTTTATCGTGTTAGGTACATAACGCGATCAGTTTGATTTGCTTGAATTTATTTTTCAGCATCTGGTAAGTACAGTTTGCCGTGAAAGACTATTTTCAGAAGCTGGTCTGGCAAACGAAGTCAACCGGAGTCGCTTCTTATAAAATGTGCAATATTTGGTATTCATTTCCCACAATTTCCTAATTGTTAATTTTAAAAACTTTGAATTTTAACTATCCGGAATCCGGCCGGATACTGAGTTACTATAAGGTATCCGTTTCATCTCTAATTAGTATATCTCAGTACTCTGGGGTCTTGGACCTTTGGAAGGCTTACGAGGGGGCCGAAATCAACTCGCAGAGGCCCTTTAGACAGTTTTTGTAGAACGTGCTATGGCTATACCAATTGACGATTATACCTGCACACGCTATTCTAGTGCACCCATGGACTACTCTCGGGTTGGTGGGAAACTATTGCGATATTATAGGGCTATGGTTTTTGGAGTCTGGAGTGGACTGGTTACCAGGAACGTATCCCTGAGTAGTCTGTGCCAGGAACTATGTTAAGACTGGCCTCTGCCTGAACAATGTTATTAATTTACATCGATAAAAAAAGCAAGAGGCGACTTGTACAGTGTGCAATGCACACTCAATACTACTATATATACTAATACTAGCACAAAGTGAAGAGCATCACCTACCACCATCCAACTTCTTGAACATCTCCCGCCTGGGCGCGATTTGCAGTGGCCTATATGGAAAGCACTAAATCGGTTGCGAACCCAGGTAGGCCGCTGCAAACAACTTGGCAAAATGGGTTTTTATAGTGTCGGATACTCAATGTGAGTGTGGTGCTCCTGTTCAAAACATGAGAATGCTCCAAGTGCCCACACACCTGCACTTTGGAGGGTTTGATGAGTGCTACCGATGCTGATATTAATGTAGCCACCTATTGGGCTCAAACAGTTTGACGAGTTTACCATCGAATCGAAAAGAAAAAGAAGAAGACGTAGCAACAAGAGCGCGACAATGCGACATCCTGAGAAGTGGATAGGAATACCACTTGTATGCGCTGCTGAATGGGTCGCACACACCTTAGATGTTACTTTGAAATGATAGTCACTGATATCCGAAGAAGATCTGATTTATTGCGTAACTTATCGTAAATGAATGATCGCTAATGAGTACAGCCGTCTGTGAATGCTAATTGTGTACTGTCGCTTTACAATATAATTTGTGAAAGGCGGCGAAATAGTGCTGAACTGCAATACGCGAGGGGTGAGGGCCATGTACGACACATGACTCGTACATCACTTTTATCAGGACAATCCCGGAAATACGCCTGCGCCTGTGCTGCAGGTTTTGTAGATTGGTCTTAACCAAATATGGATCACCAATTAGTCGCTTCAACGCCTTTTCATTGATTCCAAAGCTGCTAATCTAGAAAGACGTAGTTTTGAAAGAATTTAGTTTATGATACACAATAGTCACTTTGTTTCTTTTTAGAATGCGGATTTAATTGATTATAATGATTTTTGTAGGCATAAGTATTAGAAAAGTCACTCGATTCAGTTACTGCCAAATTAGTACTTATAACAGTTTTACGGCAAGCTTCGTTGAGGTGGTCAGGACATACTATAATAAAATTCTCACTGAGATCTCGTATATTTGAATGTTTCTAAAGGAAAAAGCACCACATTACTACATGAATTTGGTAACGAACGCGTCGAACGCAATACTTCGTGCTCAGCAGTTGTGGTAGCTGCCTCTAGGTAACGAGGAAAGCAAATACTCATAATCTACTTCTACACTAGTATTATAAAGTGGCAAAGTTTGTTTTTTTTTTGTTTGTAGGAGATAATCTCTGAAAGTACTGGGCCAACTGCTAAAATTGTTCGTCAATCATTGATAGATATGCTTTATTCCTGAGTGACATAGGCTACATTTTATATACGCGGCTAAAGCTAGTAATAATATAAGTTAACCCCATCGCCTTATCTCTACGTTGACGTCGTGGTGGGGCTTGCGCGCTCCAATAAACCCTAGGTCTGTACCGGTAGTTTGCTTTGCCGTAAAAGACATAGCTTAAAAGACTTAGTATTCATGGCAAACAATTTAACAAAAAAAGCTACCAAATCGCCATATTGTTTACATTTTTAAGATTTGTGTCGAACATATTTGTGTGTTATTAATTTTATTTTATACAATATCTGCCGATAATAAAAATGGAAACATTGAGTCTAGACCATGAGGAGGATATTAAGTATGATTTTGAGCCGGATAAAGCCATTTGTAGGTGTTGTTTGACGACGGACAGAAGAATGTTTAACGCTGTTGTTTTCGAAGCGTTTTTTAAGGAACTAGCCGATATTAATGTAAGTATTTAGCTATTGTATACATAAAATAGCTTTTTCTCCTGGTTTCTCATACTCTTGACCGAATCCCAATTTATTTAGGGTCAGTAGAACATTGTTTTTCATTCATACTTTTCTGTTATTTATTTATTTTATTGATTAAAACGTTAACCAATTACAGTAACTAAACAAAAAAAAATAAAAATTATAAAAACATTGTGTATTCCATCAATTCCTCTCACTATACTCTGACAATTGTTGTTAATTGATTTAAAATATATACTTCACAAATAGGTTATAAATGACACTTTACACATCAATATTCTTGGCCAGTTTAATTAGAATGAGGCATTGAGAGTTAGTCATCAATTCAATAGTCACCTTTTCTAGACATCCATAACACAGTTCATGTATCGTTTTTTAGGGTTCTGTACTTAAAGAGTATAAACAGAACACTATTGCTATCACTCTGTTGTCTGTCTGTCATCAGGATGTATCTCATGAATTATGATAGCTAGACAGTTGAAATGTTCACAGATGATGTATTTCTGTTGCCGCTATAATAACAAATACTAAAAACTGAATAAAATAAATGTTTAAGTGGGGCTCCCATACTGCAAACATGTTTTTTTTACCGTTATCATAGATAATGTTACAGAACCCTTGGTGCGCGAGTACGACTCGCACTTGCCCGGTTTTATTATGCATGGAGCAAAGGCTATAATGATATCTTACCAGTAACTTTTATAATTTTTCCAGGTAACGGAGTCTGATGGTCTGCCGCAATGGTTGTGTTACGAGTGCGCCACCCTTCTACAGAAGTCTGTGCGCTTCAAGCACAAGGTGCTGCGAGCACACACAATGCTATACGAGTACCTTACACGCTGTGCCCCTGTGAGTATTAATAATAATATTATAATAATAATTTATTTATTGCAAGTAACATTGACTCATATACAAATTTAAAAAATAATAATCAAAGCAGTCACAATTAAAGTCACAGTTTGTAAAATTAAAATCAATTTTAAGCTAAATCATATTATAAAATTATGTTTGCATTAATTTTATAATATGATTTAGCTTAAAATTTAATTTAATTAAATTTAATCTATTTATATACAATTAAATAGTAAAATAAAAATTGAAAATATTAAAATCCAATCAATAAAAATTATATATTAAAATCAAAATTCACCACACCACACCACCATATACCCAGCCATATACACCAGTGGGCTAAATCTTTTGGACTTTTACTAAACCCAACTAAATCCCAAGCGCTCATTGTTGGTGGCAGATACATGCTCAACTTATTGGATCACCAGTCGCTCCCGCCTGTGGTGTATGATTCTGTGCCCATTCTGTATTCTAAAAGCGCTATAAACCTTGGCGTGCATATGGACACTAATCTTTCCTGGGAGGTTCATGTTGCTGATGTGAGTAGGAGGGTCTTTTACTCTTCAGTTTCTTAAACGCCTCCAAAAATTCCTACCATTTCACACTAAGGTTAATCTTGCACAATCTCTTCTTTTACCGCTCATAGACTATGCGGATGTTTGTTTTCTAGATGCTACCGAGGTACTGCTAAACAAACTTGAATGACTGCAGAATTTGTGCATCCGCTTTATTTTTGGCCTCTGCAAATACGATCACGTGTCGGTGTGCTGCCAATTCGGCGTCGGCGTCACTCATAATCCTAATGCTCCCCAATACCTCCGTGAACGCTTTGAGTACCTCGTTCCTAGGGGTAAACTCTGTCGCACCCCCCGCACTCCCCGTCATACTTCTAGCTGCTATGATGGCTCCTTTTCTGTAACTGCAGTACATCTCTGGAACTCTCTGCCACACTCTCTTCGCGATAGCCGTTCTCTAGATGTCTTCAAAAGGAAACTTAAAGAACACTTCCTTTCGTTATTGACATAATATATATATATATATAGTATGTATTAGTATGTATAATATAATTATATTTTAGACTTAGTATGTAGGTTTATATTGTGCACTGGATCCTACCCTCGAATATATTCTCTCTCTATAAATTCAAAGGTTTGCTGGGAGAAAACTCATTGCTGAGTTAAGCTCGCCTTTGTACATGAACTGTCTGTATCTCCATATGTTATGTTTTGTTTTTCTGTACAATAAAGAATTAAGAAAATCAAATACTTAATAAAATTAAAATTAAATAATAAAACTCGTCACATCAATGTTAATTCTTTAACAAAGGACATCTTGTCTAACTCATGATATTGACCAGAGGCATGCGCCTGGTGGCCGGTACCATCACCTGACACTGCACACTGAATAAGCACCTCCACACAATAGGCATCACAGACAGTCCCCTGTGCAGAGCATGTTTGGAGGGGGAGGAGACAATTGCACATGTGCTCCTAGACTGCACAGGTGTCACTGAAATACGCACACGAACCTTAGGATCCCCAAATTCACTTAGTGATGCCCTGAAAAACCTGAGAGGCCTAATCGGTTTTTGGAGAGAGGTGGGCTGGTTGGAATAAGCCCATCTAAGGTTGTGGCCACCATGGCCCACGTACAATGGTCCAAATAGGACTAAGTGTGGAAACCATACTCAATCATAACATAACACATCTTGTCAATTTTGCCACAACAGTCGTAGTACTTACCAAATGTCGCAATATGAGTAGTTGTCCTCGCTGGGGACACACTCCACCTGTACCAATCTTCCAAGACATCTGCTTATAGTAGTAAAGGATTGCCAAAAGCCCAAAAAAAAACCGGGCAAGTGCGAGTCGGACTTGCGCACTGAGGGTTCCGTATAAACTTATCTAGGAAAACAGTTCAATTCCCGAATTGAGTTACGAAGATTTTTACGAATCGGAAAAGAGTTTTTTTTTGTGACGTAACTACAAATTTACAGTTTTTAGATTTTTTCCTATACCTTTGCTATGTGACCTTGATTTATTCCATATTTCAAGATTCAAGATCAACACGAAGTACCCTGTGAATTTTGATTCCCTTGAGAGTGTCGAAATATACGTTTTTTGCATACATTTCAACATAAACGGCCGTATCTTTTTTGTCTCGTTAAATCAAAAGTTTGATTTTTTCATAGCTTCAAAAGACCGCAAACTTGAGTATATGGTTTTAATTTCAAATCGATAACTCTACGCGTTCCCGAGATAAAGGGTCTTGGCAGGCAGACAGACAGACAGACGGACGGACAGCAAAGTGATCCTATAAGGGTTCCGTTTTTTCCTTTTGAGGTACGGAACCCTAAAAATTTTTAATTCTTCATGTCGCACTACAGTAATGTTGAGCTTCAGTGTCTCGCACAAGTGTGCATTTGAACTATGGTGTGTCGCAGTACAGTTTTGTCGCACAGCCATTTGTCGAGATCACGTAGTAGACTTGTTTCATTATCATCATCATCATTTCAGCCGAAAGACGTCCACTGCTGGGCATATTCCTCTTCTAAGTGTCGAAACAATGAACGGTTCTGTGCGTCT
The DNA here is from genome assembly GCA_961205895.1 of Mythimna pallens. Taxonomy (NCBI): domain Eukaryota; kingdom Metazoa; phylum Arthropoda; class Insecta; order Lepidoptera; family Noctuidae; genus Mythimna; species Mythimna pallens. The sequence goes on along the minus strand of OY540851.1, from coordinate 2,835,000 downwards.
CGCATCCATTGGACTCCCGCAACCGTTACCAAGTCATCAGTCCACGCTACGTATTCCGGTACGTGGTCGCCATTCCAGAACCTTTCGGCCCCAACGGCCATCCGTTCTGCGAGCAATGTGCCCTGCCCATTGCCACTTAAGTTTGGCGATTCTCCGTGCTATGTCGGTGACCTTGGTTCTCCTGCGGTTCTTCTGTAGACTTGTTTAGTGAGTTCTAATCTATCCCTTATTTTCAATGTTTCAGTTCCCGATCGAGCCCCAAGATGAGGAGTTGTCCAAATACGCCAGCCCTCACCTGAGTACCACCAGTGTTCTGACTATCGACATCGTGGGCAGGGGGAAGACGGGCTACCAACAGGTTTTAGAGGTATGTGTTGATCTCTTCTGAAAGTTGCTGTGGCTTCCTTTGGTAGTTATATAATAATAGCAATTTTTTATACATTAATTTTAGAAACATATATTCATCATCTCATCATCACACTTCCACATACTCACCCTGACATTGCTCACACACTTACTTGAAAACTAAAGTAAACAATATATCTCTGGCCCCCACACTAGGATATGTGTCGTGAGGTCCAGTCCCTTCCGTGAATTTACAAATTAATTAATAAATGCAGTTTTTGTTTACATTTTGCTATTATTATTCTTCGAATTTAAAAGAAAAAAAAAATAAACATAAGGAAAAAGTTAGCTACTCAAAAAAGAAAAAACTGGGAAAGTGCGAGTCGGACTCGTGCACTGGGGGTTCCGTACAAACTTGAAAGGTAAATTGGGGTTTACGATTTAAGACGTATTAAAAAAACTATTTATTAGATCTCGTTCAAACCAATTTTCGGTGGAAGTTTGCATGGTAATGTACATCATATATTTTTTTTAGTTTTGTCGTTCTTTTATTTTAGTAGTTACAGGGGGGGGGGGACACATTTTACCACTTAGGAAGTGTCCCTCGCGCAAACTATTCAGTATAGAAAAAAAATTATATTAGAAACCTCAATATCATTTTTGAAGACCTATCCATAGACACACACATATGGGTTTGATGAAAAAAAAATGTTGAGTTTCTGATCTAAGTATGAGGAACTCTCAAAATTAATTGTTTTTTTTTTTCTATTTTTGTGTTAAAATCTTAATGCGGTTCACAGAATACATCTACTTACCAAGTTTCAACAGTATAGTTCTTATAGTTTCGGAAAAAAGTGGCTGTGGCATACGGACGGACAGACAGACAGACATGACGAATTTATAAGGGTTCCGTTTTTTGCCATATGGCTACGGAACCCTAAAAATTGAAGATGCGTTTATGAGTGTGTGTGTGTGTGATCGAGTGATCGTGTGTTGGTGTGTGTGTGATGCCTACGCGTGATATTTATTTATTTATTAATTCTTTATGCTCACAAAAGTACAGAGGCGGACTTAATGTCTTATGGCATTTTCTACCACTTAAACTGGGTGATGCTTAGAATAGAATAGAATAGAATTTTTATTTTGCAAATATGGGTAATACATAGTTCTTAGGATTACATTACAGCTCAGCCACATTTTACCATTCGGCATGCAAACATTTAAAATTATTTATATTATTTTTATTACACTTAAAAATGTTTTTGATCAATTTATAAATCACTATTATTAAATGTTAAATCATCAATTTAATTAAATTAATATGTATGTATTAAAGGGAAAATATAAATTAGAGACAACTCAATAATTGATTGACTCTCTTAATTGGCGTGATATCAAATTATAATATTTAAAAGTTTCTCGGTATGAGCATAGTCTTTGAATATTAACCATTTGTAAAAATGTCTAATCATATTGCGAATGGAGTACCTGCCTGTAGTTGATAATAAATTGGATAAAGTACAGTTTAGCCTTGAATTTCAGCACGAGAAGCAGGTCCAGCCGTCAGGGTTGGATGACATAGACATTCAATTTATCAACAAGATGGACGATGAGATAGTCAAGGAAGAGCACGGCTTCTCAGATTATGAAGATAATTTGACACTAGAAGAATTCAGGTGAGAATTTTTTTTGTTTCACTAACACTGTCCACTGTTGGACATAGGCCTCCCCCAAGTGTTGTCATAATGACCGGTCCTATACATCTCGCATCCATCGGATTCCCGCGACCCTCACCATGTCATCGGTTCACCTTGTGGGAGGTCTTCCAAAGCTGCGTCTTCCGGTACGTGGTCGCCACTTCAGAACCTTTCGATCCTATCGACCATCTGTTCTGCGTGCAATGTGCTCTGCCCACTGCCACCTAAGTTTGGCGATTCTTCGTGCTATGGTCGGTAACCTTGGTTCTCCTGCTGATATCTTCATTTCTGATTCGATCACGCAGGAAAACTCCGAGCATAGCCCTTTCCATTGTCCTTTGGGTGACTTTGAGCCTTCTGATGAGGCCCATTGTAAGCGACCACGTTTCAGAGCCATATGTCATCACTGGCAACACGCACTGGTCATAGACTTTCGTCTTGAGACACTGTGGTATGTTGGATGAGAAGATACCGCGCAGCTTCCCGAACGCTGCCCAGCCGAGTCAGGTTCGAAAATCCTAGTACAGGCACATAACCTAGCCATACTTTTGTAATTATTACTAAGATTTTATATAACTACTAGCTGACCCGGCGAACTTTGTACCGCCTTAGCGTAGCAATGATGCACTACTTTATTTTGGAACAAATGATGCTCGAATTTAATTAAGTAACCACGTTTCCGAACAAACAATGCTCTTTCAATATAGTCTATGGCTGTGAATGACACTGACATTCGTTACGCGCGTTTTTTTAAATATGCAAAATTAAATGTATCTATCTATATCTATATATATAAAAGAAAGTCGTGTTAGTTACACTGTTTATAACTCAAGAACGGCTGAACCGATTTGGCTGAAAATTGGTGGGGAGGTAGCTTAGAACCAGGAGACGGACATAGGGTACTTTTTAACGAGTAGGGTAGAGTAGGGTAGAGTACGGTAGAGTAGGGTAATTTTTTTTTTTTTACTAAATCCCGCTTTTGGGCAGAACAACGTCTGCCGGGACCGCTAGTATCTTCTATATATATAAAAGAAAGTCGTGTTAGTTACACTGTTTATAACTCAAGAACGGCTGAACCGATTTGGCTGAAAATTGGTGGGGAGGTAGCTTAGAACCAGGAGACGGACATAGGGTACTTTTTATCGAGTAGGGTAAAGTGGGGTAGAGTAGGGTAGAGTAGGGTAGAGTAGGGTAGAGTAGTCAGTTGACGGAAGCGAAGCCGCGGGCAAAAGCTAGTTTTTCAATATTTCTGAGAGATTTTCTTAATATTTTTTTCCGTAAGAACCTTCTCCTAATAATAACAAATACAACAAAAAAAGAATTAGTAAAATCGGTCCAGCCATTCACGCGTGATGCCGTGACCAAGGAAAACGGGTTTCATTTTTATATATATAGATTTTACCAAATTTTAACTCTGAATAAATATATAATTATTTCGTTTATTCATTAAATAAAACTTTTAAAAATAAAAAAACCGTCCCACCGGTATCGGGAACAGGGTCCAAGTCGCCGGCGGTCAGGGCTCCAGAGAAAGGAACTGCCTAACTATACGAGCTGTGTCTATATTATTATCACCATACAAAAAAATTGTTTTCAGATCCGTAGCGACCAAAATAACAGAGGACGACCTCGCGTCCTTACTACAAGAGACTGGGCAGGTAGAAATAAAGGAGGAAATAGTCACCAAGAAGAGAAAGACTAAGAATAAAGTAGTTAAAACCAAAAAGAAGAAGAAGTTAGATATGTGAGTATTCTCTGTTATCTTCTGTTTACCGTGGTCCTACAGAGTACGTAGTGCCCATGTTAGAGGCGGCGTGTAGGGTCAGAGAGATGTCGGCTAAACCGTAGTGGCCCACTGGGGCCGTGGCAACGTTTTTTTAGGGTTCAGTACCTCAAAAGAAAAAGCGGATTATAGGATTGCTTTGTTGTCCGTCCGTATATGTGTCGGTCTGTCTGTCAAGACCCTTTATCTTGGGAACTAGTGGAGGTATCGAGTGAAATTAAAACCATATACTCAGGTCTGCGGTCCTTTGAAGCTGTGAAAAAATCAAAAAACGCTACGGCAGTTTATGTAGCAGAAAACGTATATTTCGACTCTCAAGGGAATCAAAATTCATAGGGTACTTCCCTTTGATCCAGAATCCTGAAATGTTGCATGAAGCAAGGTCTTGTAGCACAGATATAGTCTCACAAAAATAACTTTTTTCGCGATTTGGAAAAATCTTCGTGATTCCATTCACGAATTAAAAAATATTTGTACGGAACACTCAGTGCGCCAGTCCGATTCGCACTTGAAAAGTTTTTTTTTAAATTTAAACTAGATCTTATCTGCAATCCCACTTGATGGTAAGCAGTGATGCAATCGTTGATGGTGAGGCGCACTAGTTTATTAAGAGCCTATTTATTCATTCTAGCCTTGAAGACACCTAAATTTCAATCAGGCCAATAGATCCAGTCCTTAACTCGATAATGCTCCCATACATTAATAAGGAAAATAAAAAACTGGGCAAGTGCGAGTTGGACTCGCGCCCTGTGGGTTCCGTACAAACTTATCTATGAAAACAGTTCAATTCCCGAATTGAGTTAAGAAGATTATACCGAATTGTTTTTTTTTTGTGACGTAACTTCAAATTTACAGTTTTCAGATTTATTTCTATATCTATACTATAAGGCCTTGCTTCATGCCAAATTTCAGGATTCTAGGTCAACGGGAAGTACCCTATGAATTTTGATTTCCTCGAGAGTGTCGAAATGTACGTTTTTTGCCACATAAACCGAAATATCTTTTTTTCTCGTTGACTTACAAGTTGACTGTTGATTTCTTTACAGCTTCAAGAGGCCGCAGACTTGAGTATATGGGTTTTAATTTCAACTCGATACCTCCACGTCTTCCCGAGATAAAGGGTCTTGAAAGACAGACAGGCAGACGGTCGAACAACAAAGTGATCCTATAAGGGTTCCGACTTTTCCTTATGAGGTACGGAACCCTAAAAATAAATAAATAATGATAATAAATTTTATTTCCTTAAAGTTAGTGATAGCGTGACGAGTGACAGGACAGAATGGAAGAAAAAAACGTGTTGCGCCGACCCCGAATAACACGGGACAAGGGCAGGAAGATGATGAATAAATTATATTTCCGTAAATAAAGGAAATAAATGACCACATCATTGCTTACCATCAGGTGAGATAGTGGTTAAACGAGAGCCTATCAGTAAAAAAAATAAAGAAACAAAAAAATGTTGAGCGCGCTATCGCCAGCGCCATCTAGCAAGAACCACAGTTTTTGGTTTGGATACTAAGTCCTTTAAGCCATGTCTTCGTAATGAATAGTTAATTTGTTTACCATTAGAATATGGATGCACACATTCTAATATTTTTTGTAGTATTTGACAGCAAATATATCAAGTCAACCTTCTCGGCAAACTTCGCTGAGGTAGTCAACACTACAATAACATTCTCAGCTCCGTTTCACCGAGATCGCGCCTGTTTCAATGATTCAAAGTCAAAATCAGAAGCATTTTGTTTCAAACTAGCTTCTGCCCGCGGCTTCGCTCGCGTAAACATATGTTTCTCCATACAAACTTGGCACCTCCTTTTCATCTGATTAGGGGGTAAATTTTGGAAAATCCTCTCTTAGTGCTCGCCTATGTCTTAAAAGGAAACTTTGTGCAAAATTTCACACTCCTAGTCCCAGTAGTTTCGGCTGTGCGTTGATATGTCAGTCAGTCAGTTTCCTCTTTTATATATATAGATAAACCATTTGCAGGCACTTTTGAAATGTCAAGAAGTCGGTCAGTCAGAAAAAAAAAGATGCTAATTGCACATTCCAAAGCGTAGATCTCTATGGAGAAGAATGTGCAAGAAACTCCATGGACACTCTTTTCAATCATGTTTTGTAATTACAAATATCACTGTTACATTTTTCTTGTCGCTATCATGTGAGAACAATGTCAATACAGTAAAAATAAAAACTAAATATAGATATTAAAATAGCAACTGGCAGCTAAGAGATGACCAGTCTCAACTGACAGCGCCCGTTCACGAATATGACGCTAATATCAGACTCCACATATCGTCCAGTTGCGCAGACACTTGAGATACGAAACTACATCAATTTTACATCACAACATTCACTAGGAATCAATTTGCGAATAATTAAAACAGACACTGAACTTCACTCCAAAGAAATTCCGACAAAAACTCATAGAACCGTGTTTTCAGCGAAACATTTCCTGAAAATGAAAATGACAGTCAAGCGGAAACCAAGTCTTCAATTAGGAAACCTCTGGAACTGGATCCCACCAAGATCAGGATAGTTACCCTCAATCCTGAAGAACAGATCAAACAGAGAGAGGTGAGTTATATCACGCAATCATCCAATAACTTCTCGCGTGTCAGATTTTTGCTGACTGGGTGTGAGTGTGAAGAGTGGGTTTAACTCTTGTTCTTTCTTTGCCTTCGTTCTAGGGCCCCGGGGTTCTCTTTTGCATAACCTATGAAGAATACTATTTATCCTAAGTTTCAAGTACATATGTGTATAGAGGGCGACTGGTAATTAGTGACCGATACTTAAACACGTGAGTGTACTCATGATTACAAACTAGTTTTCCAAAGAAACTTTTTTATATACTCATTATTTTTATGACAATAACAAAACAGCTGTTTAAAATTCGCGCGCGCTCGATAAAGGGCAATGAACTAGGTAGTAGAGCTCCTCACGAGTCACGTCCGTCCCCCCCCGCCCGCACCGCTCCTTTTGCAGTGCAGTAGTGTCGGAAAGCGCGTCACAAGTACTTGTACATGATTTGTATTTTTTTGACGCTCGCGCTTACGGTGCCATTACAGTGACATGGTGACGTCAGTGATGTGTTACTACTCGGAAGGGGGTAATGGTGAAGCAGCAAGGCTATTGTACCAACTCTTGTACCCAAGAAGGATGGAAACTTGAAATAACTTGAACAATGCCCAGTGTGAAGTAGGTATCGAGTCAGTGAATAAGGTAGTGGTGTCTTGGGAAAGTTGTTTGTGATCATGAGTACAATCACGTGTTTAAGTATCGGTCACTAATTACTAGTCACCCAATAAGTTCAAGGAATAAAATTTTGCATACAAACGAAGTTCCCCCGTTTTATTTTTATTCCATTTATTATATTTATATACATATTGATTACGTTTATAAATGTTTCTTAAAAAAATACATTTATAAATATAAAAACTAGTACCCCATCGGTATCGGGAGCAGGGTACGGCTACCGGTGGTCAGGGCTCCTGAGAGAGGAATCTCTTAACAATGCGTGCCGTGTCCAGGAGTACTGCTTTCTGGATCAGCCGCCTAACGAAAGCCTCTTCAAAAAGTAAAACTGGCCAGATCGTTTTAAACGTTAAAGTTTGATGATATTTCAATCCTCGTTTGGCCTAGTTTCTTTAGACCTTTTATTATCATTGAAATCCTACATCAATGATATGGCCAAATGAGGACTGACATATCATCAAATGTTAACGTTTAAACGATCTGGCCAGTTTTAGTTGGCCATATCATGAAGTGATCAATTCTAAGATCTGGCCACGACATATATACACCACTAGGTTTTAATTAGAACAAATACTTAGGGCTTATTAGAAAAGGTCTTGTTATTATTTAAGTAAAGTCTCAGTAAATAATATTCATAAACAGCAAAGTTATTAGCGTTTGTTTATATCCCAAAATGTCACTCAATTTATGGAAATATTGTACAAGCTATTGATTATGAATGAAAAACGATGGAAAAACACTGCGCGTAGTATTTTCTGGTAGCAATTTTAACGCATAACTGATTCAATTATGAATTTACCGATTATGACCAATTTTCGTGGACAATTTTGGGATTTCGTTTTTTTTACTTTTGACTACATAATTATGATTAGTAACGGGTACAGATAAAGCCCATTTTTTTTTTGTACTAATTAAAAATTAGGGGTGTATATTTAAAAAATATAATATATGAATTGCGCGGACTACTCCGCAGCAATTATGTCGACCTTGAGAATGAATGCGACTCTTAATGTGGTAGACAGAGATAGTAATAATCTGTTTTGTTTCAGGAAGAAAGTAAGGCTGGCGTGAAGTTCCCGTTCCAATGTAATTTGTGCTATAAAGGGTTCAACTTTGAGTCGAAATTACAAAATCATATGAGCAAGCACAGTCCGGTAAGTCGAAACAATTTTATTTCCGACAAACTCTCGCATATATTCCTCCAGGGTCGCACATCCACGACCAAACACTGCATCTCGTCAGCTCTTCTGTCACCTATGGGGATTGAAGAGCTAAACGAGATGGAGTACTCAGTCGCTAACACACGACCTTGGCGAATAGGACACGAAAACGCTTGTCGGACCAATACGATGCAAGTGGTTAAAGAGTTAAGCGTACTCCTTTACGTTACAAACATACAGACACAAATACAGACAAAATTTATTATATTAGAGTGATAAACTCTTTGACCGCTATCTCATCTGATGGTAAGCGATGATGCGGTCGATTTTTTTTTTGCGAAAAATCTTCCGAGACTCCATTCCGGAATTATATCGGTACCATCGGCAAACCCGACGTACGACGACTGTCCACCCTTACATTATTGACACTTCTACGGTCCGAACTAAGCGTTTCGCGTCGTCGTTACCACGTACATCAGAGGACAGGAACAATTTGCCTGCTGCGATCTTCTCGTTCGATTATAATTTAGGTGTCTTCAAGGCTAGAGTGAATAGGCTCTTAATAAACTAGTGCGCTTCCCCATCAACGACTGCATCACTGCTTACCATCAGGTGGGACCGCAGTCAAGCACTGGTTTATATCAAAGCGCCCTGAGGGTTTCGCACAAACTATGGAAACAGTTCAGTTCCCGAATTGAGTTACGAAGATTATTCCGAATCTCTAAAAAGTTATTTTTTGTCACGTTACTACTACAAAATAGTTTTCAAACTTTTTCCTACACTTGTGCTTCATGAAACCTTGCTTTATGACAAATTTCAGGATTCTAGGTCAACGGGAAGTCCTTTAAGAAATTTGATTCCCTTGAGTGTCGAAATACACGTTTTTTTTTGCGACATAAACAGCCGTATCTTTTTTTTCATAACTCAAAAGTATGATTTTTTCACAACTTCCCTTAAATTTGTGAAAAAATCAAACTTTTGAGTATATGGTTTTAAAGTCGCGTTCCCGAGATAAGGGGTCATGACAGACAGACAGACGGACAACAAGGTGATCCTATAAAGGTTCGTTTTTCCTTTTGAGGCACGGAACCCTAAAAAAAAGAATTTGGCAGAATTCGTGTAGCTCAACTCGAGAGTAGTAAGGAGCTCTATGACTTGGCGTTCTTTTGGCAAAAGCGTGCTCTCGGACCCAAACTAACGCGGCTTCCCATGTGGGCAATCAAACGTGGTTGCGAATTGATCCGATGCGGTTCATGCGAAGACGGCTTTGTCCCACTTGCGCGCGAAGTCACTTTAACTGCCACTTATATAAAACACCCTCCCTCCCCTAGAGAGAGGAAGCCCGAGTCCCAGCAGTGGGAACATTAAAAGGCTGATTATGCTTTTTTTTTTATTTATATAAAACAAGTCATCGCACCGCAAGAGTTCGCGTGAAACTATCATCTTTTAATTTGTCATCTTGTCGTGACCCTGGCGTGCTAGACACATTTTTACTTTGTCTTGTATACGTGACTGTGGCGGTTGAATGGATAAAATGGTGTTCTGTTCCAGTCGCGCGGCTCGTACGAGTGCAAGCTGTGCCGCATGTACCTGCCAACCTCGTACAGCTTCAACGTGCACTCGCTCATCCACCTGCGCCGCTACGAGTGCGTCGCGTGCGGACGGCGCATGATCGACCGCCCTTCCATCATAGACCATTATAAGTAACTATATTTACTACCCGTATGAGTACGCACCTGCTTTAATCATCATGGCATGTTTAAAAATATGAATCACTAGCTTTCGCTTGCGGCTTCGCCCGCGTACATAAAATATAGCCTATGTCACTCAGGAATAAAGCAGCTTTCTATTTATGACACCTCTTTATAATATTAGTGTAGATCAATATTGACTTCTTTTTTTTTAATATTCACAAAACTATCACACAACGCCGTCTAGTCCCAAACTAAGCAGAGCTTGTGTTATGAGTACTAGACAACTGATAAACATACTTATATATTTCTAACATCTACATACATATTATAGATAAATTACACCCAGACACAGTACAAATGATTGTGCTCATCACACAAACATTTGTCCTGGGTGGAAATCGAACCCACGACCTCCGGCATAGCAGTCAGGGCCACTAACCACTAGACCTCAGGCCAGTAAATAGGCAGGTTCCTTTAAGATCAACCAACAAAAGTCAAAGCACTGTTAGGCCCACGGCGGCCGCGCGCTCGCGTAATGCAACCGGAACGAGAGAGAGCGACGCGTGCGTTTCGTCCTGTGGCATTTTGGCGACTGAGGGGAACAGAGTTGTTTCCCCGCGCCCGCTGTGTGCTCGCGTCACCTGTGTCGCACATATGATTTCTGATAGGTACTTAATGCCGCGCGGTGACCAACTTGTAACCATTTTTTAATATTTTTAACCGACTTCCAAAAAAGGAGGAGGTTATCAATTCGGTTGTATATATTTTTTATGTTTGTTACCTCAGAACTCCGTCGTTTATGGACCGATTGGCAAATTTTTTTCCCCTTAGAGGATATGCTTCCAGATTGGTCCCATTTTTTTCAAAAGCCGTGGGAACTCTTCAAATATTATAGGTAACCATATAGTTATTTTGGTATCTTCATCGAGGATTTAAGCATTTACAGTCAAAAAGTAACATTTGATGAAGTGGAACTGATGAAGAAGACCAGAAATGGCCAACAGAACTTCATACTCACATAGATATCACAATGAAGATAGTTAAGCGACTATGACAATACAAATAAGTAAATGGTTCTGAATAGTTATGTTGAAAATGGTATCATCGAAGTGACCTGATGATGATGGTACCGGAAGGTAGGCACTGGAACTCCGTAATTAATCAATGTTTCCGTGTTTGGACTTATTAGAATTGTCATGAGAATAGGCACTCTGGTAATAAATTGTATCGCAACTGAAAAGTGTGAAATAAAAAACTTTTTACAAAAAAAAATAAATATATAATTTCGGAAGTCGGTGTTAAATAAGAAACAAAAGAAACAAAAAATACCGAGAAACACCGACTTCCGAAATTAAAGTTATTTTGATTCTTTTAGTGTTTTTTTTTAGTGGTCGGTTATTTTTTTTTTTGTATAAAGTTGTTTTTAGAAAAAAATATAAAATGGTGTAAAAAATATTGGATTGGATCGATTCGGTTATTGATTCTAAACAAACTATACTCTGGTTTCGCATGTGCTAAGAATAATGTTGTATATACGTCGTGGCTAGATTTTAGAGATTGATATGGCCAAGTAAAACTGGCCAGATCGTTTTAAAAGTTAAAGTTTGATGATATTTCAATCCTCGTTTGGCCTACTTTCTTTAGAACTTTGTTTATCATAGAAATATTAAATCAATGATTGCATAGCATAGCATAGTCGGCCTTATAATGTTCCCACTGCTGGGACTCAGGCCTCCTCTGTAGGAGAGGGAATGGGCCGTAATCCACCACGCGGGCCCAGTGCGGGTTGGTAAATCAATCAATCAATGATTGACATATCATCAAATGTTAACGTTTAAAAGATCTGGCCAGTTTTAGTTGGCCATATCATGAAGTGATCAATTCTAAGATTTATAAGATTACTTAGTATATCAATATATGATATTCAATGTGTCTTTTGTTACAGAACTCAACACGAAGGTTTTCAAACAATATTCACGTGCCATCTTTGTGGGAAAGTCTCAAAGTGAGTACCAAGTTTTTTAACTAGTATTAGTTAAACTTTTAGGTGATGTGGTAATCGGAGATAAACAAAAGAGGTGGTCACTGGACTGCACTGATATTATATTGACACTATGAGGTACAGGCAACGAGTGTGTATCGCGCGCATTGCGGTTACATATTTATAAGCTTACGCTATTACAGTGTGTGCATTGTATGCGCTGTCTAACCCCTACAAGCTCAAAAGAAACACTTAAAAGCGTCTCTCCCATCGTAATCTTCCTGTCACCCGACTCGCTATCACTCACGTATCAGTGATTTTATTTTTATAAAAAAAAGCATAGTTAACAGACTCCGGCAGGGAATTCTATTCCTTAGTGGTTTACCTTTTCTTTCATACTACTCCTCACGCAATCCATCCTTCTTTTATTTGGCCTCCCTCTCCATCCATCCACATGTAAACTCATAACTCTTTTAGTAACACGCGTTTCATCCCTCCTCTTCACATGACCATACCAAGACAAACGATTCCCCTTCAACTTTTCAGTCACTGACGCCACTTTCAAACTTTCTCTAATATACTCATTTCTCACTTGATGGTTGTTGGGTTCAATTCCCAACAAATGGATTTTGGTCAGTAAAAGTCTGATACTCCCTCCTGCTCTACCCTAGTGCGAATAAAGTCATTGGATGATTTCCGCAAAGCCGGTTCGCGAGTTTAATATTGTTTATATAATCCTAGAAAGAAGAAAAAACACTACAAATATCACAAAATAAATTAATAAAAACACTTTTCCACTATGATTACAGTACATCAACCCAAAAAATATACAGTGAAACTAAGCTAATGAATATATCACAAACATACTTATATAATAATTGTATTCTAATAAGAAAAATACTTAATAAAAACATTCACACACAAATACAATTTATGAAAAAACATCAAATACACAAAATTAGGCTTAGAAATACAAATGACATACAATTATACTCACCACGCACAAACTATGGCAAAAAAAGTGTAATGTACGAAGGTGCTGCATTGTATAATAAATTACCAAATAATACTAAAAATGCAAAGTCAATGTCAATGTTTAAAAAATACTTAAAATTGCACATCTTTAACAAACCAAGCGCACCTTAGTACATGCCGCTTCCAGTTGTTCGTACTCCGTGTATGTTTACGATTTAATTAAGCAACTATTTAACGACTACCCTACACTTTTAAATTGTAATTAAGATAAAACTGTTACTGTACGCTACCAATAACGTTTTGTAAATTAATTTTTAAGTTTTCTCATGTAAGTGAATTGTAAATTCTTATGGGAAATAAAGATATCTCAAACCTCACCTAACAAAGATACATACATGTATATAGAAATATACATCCCTATTTTTTAGTTAGTCCAAAAAAAAAAATGAGACGCTATCCGTACCCGTTACTGATCACATTTGTGTAGTAAAAAGAAAAAAATTAAATCCCAAAATTGTCCACGAAAATTTAACATAATTGGTAAATTCATAATTGAATTAATCATTCATAACAATTGCTACTAGAAAATACTACGCGCAGTGTTTTTCCATTTTGATCGTCATTTATTCATTCAGAAATCAAATAACCTGTACAATATTTCCATAAATTGAGTGACATTTTGGGATATAAACAAACGCTAATAACTTTGCTGTTTATGAATGTTATTTATTGAGACTTTAATTAAATAATAACAAGACCTTTTGTAATAAGCCCTTTAAGTATTTGTACTAATTAAAAAATTTTGATGTATAAGTATGTTTATCAGTTGTCTAGTACTCATAGCACAAGCTCTGCTTAGATTAGGACTAGATTGCGCAGTGTGATAGTTGTGGAATACTAGATTCTACCAGCTGCTTCGCCTGCGTAAAAATAGGTTTCTTCAAACAAACTTTCAACCCCCGTTTTACCCCTTAGGGGTTTTTTTTTCATTGGGTGGAAAACTCATGTTATAACAAATCCCTCTCCTCGGCGGAGCGAGAGATAGTGTCAGACTTTTACTGACTAAAAACCCACTGTTCCTTCTTTGCCTTCGTCCCAGGGCCCCGGGTTTCACTTTCACACTATCAGTGGGCCCCCTTAGGGGTGGAGTTTCGTAAAATCCGTTCTAAGCGGATGTCTACACCCTGTATGGAATCTAACTGCCAAATTTTAAGTTTGTAGGTGTTATAGTTTCTGAGATTTCGTGATTAATCAGTGTCGTATTTCGCATATATAGGTAGACTGGTACTTAGTGACCGATACTTAAACAGGTGATTGTGCTCATGATTACAAACAACTTTCCCAAAGAAACTTTTTTTTTATACTAAATATTTCAATCACAATAACAAAACAGCTGTCTAAAACTTTAAACTTTGCGCGCGCGCCTTCACCCGTTCAGCTGTTAGCGGCGCGGCGCCCGCGTTATCGATGACGTAAGCAATGTATCTCCATGTTTCTCTAAAATAATATCCAAAGACTAGTATTTTGGTACTTTACGCGGGCATATAGCATATTCAGCCTTTTTAATATTCCCACTGTTGGGACTCAGGCCTCCTCTCTAGGAGAGGGAGTGGGCCGTAACCCACCACGCGGGCCCAGTGCGGGTTGGTGAATGTCACATGTCTTTGAATTTTTGATTCTAGTCTAGTTTCCTCACGATGTTTTCCTTCACCGTTTTGAGAGCAGTGGTGATGATATAAATTACACAAAGTAATGCGCCTGGCTGGGTTTGAACCCGTAACCTACAACTCGTAAGTCGGGGCCGTTACCACTCGACCACCACTGCTTTACGCGGGCGCGCTACGATAAATAAATCCATAATCTTTCTAAACAAACTGACATCGCATGATTGCAATCATGAGTACAATCACGTGTTTAAGTATCGGTCACTAATTACTAGTCACCCAATATTATTATTCATACTCGCCTTTATAATATCAGTCTGTTTATTATGCTTGCAGTAATAATAAAACTCACCGGGGCCACATGAGGAACCATCACAGCGGAGACAGGCCCAAGTGCGACCAGTGCGGCAAGACCTTCATCAACAAGGACTCGTTGGTGGAACACCAGCAGTGAGTACTGCACCAAGTTATAATGATCTGTCAGCCTGACACTACTTTTTTTTTTCTTAATTGTTTTTGGCTTCGATACTAAGTCCTTTAAGAGCCAGTTTTTAGTGAGTATTTTGTAGGTACTGGCCCCGGTCTGTGTCGACTTCGCGGCCCCGTATCAGGGATTTTATTTTTATAAAAAAAAGCATAGTTAACAGACTCCGGCAGGGAATTCCATTCCTTAGTGGTTTGCATAATGAATGTGTTCCCAAAACGCTTTTTATGTATGGGTGGGATGTCCACCATGTACTGGTGGCGCAACACCGTACGTCTGGTGATCCAATGATTTTTTTTTTCGGTGGGAAAATCATCTTATGCCATCTCTCGCTCTTGGGCGGAGCGGGAGATAGTGTCAGACTTTTACTAACTAAAAACCCACTCCTGTTTCTTCGTTGCCTTTCGTACCAGAACCGAGTCTTCCTTTCAGAATCAGACCCTTGGCCCCAGTAGGCTTCGACACTGATGGGCCCCTACAGTTGCTGACATCTCCTTGAGGCGCGCGTGAAACAGTACGCGCCGTCGACGACTTGGGCTCGGTCCGGACGGGTTACCTGTTGGTCGGACGGTGAGCTACCCATTGCTCACCGTCCGCGTGGTCCGATGATGGAACAGACTTGGCGGAATTAAATTGTGCAATTTCAATAATTAATTTATAATCTTAGAATGAACACTGAACGACTGAGCAGTAGTGGCCGAGTGGTAACGATCCCGACTTACTTGTTGTAGGTCACGGGTTCAAACCCAGCAGGGCGCATTCATCATCATCATCTTCATCATTTCAGCCGAAAGACGTCCACTGTCCGACATAGACCTCCCCCAAGTGTCGCCGCAATGAACGGTCCTGTGCGTCTCGTACCCACCGCACTCCCACGACTCTCATCAGGTCCTCGGTCCACCTTGCGGGAGGCCTTCCAACGCTGCGTCTTCCGGTGCGCGGTCGCCACTCTAGAACCTTTCGGCCCCATCGACCATCCGTTCTACGAGCAATGTGCCCTGCCCACTGCCACTTTAGTTTGGCGATTCTTCGGGCTATATCGGCGACCTTGGTTCTCCTGCGGATATCTTCATTCTTTATGTGATCACGCAAGGAAACTCCAAGCATAACCCTTTGCATTGCCCTTTGGGTGACTGTAAGCCTTCTGATGAGGCCCATTGTAAGCGACCATGTTTCAGAGCCATATGTCATCACTGGCAACACGCACTGGTCATAGACTTTCGTCTTGAGACACTGTGGTATGTTGGACGAGAATAGGCGCATTTCTCTGTCTAATTTACTTCATCACCACTGCTCTCAAAACGGTGAAGGAGAACATCGTGAGAAAACCGGCTTGTCCTAGAACCAAAAATTCGAAGACATGTGACATGGCCCGCACCGACAACCCGCATTGGGCGCGCGTGGTGGATTATGACCCATTCACTCTCCTAGAGGGAATGGAAACCATGGCCCACGCTGAAAATCAGCGCTGTGAGCTCATCGCATAATGCGTCATAAGGCCACAGCTTTATGCTGAGCGTTCGGCCATTTTGCGCGGATGTGACGTATATCTTCCCTATTAATTGACAATGTTTGTTTGTTAGTTTTAACATTGCGTCATTTCGCGCGTCTTTCTTCCTTTCTCTCTAGAGAGGAGGCCTGAGTCCCAGCAGTGGGGATATTAAAAAGGCTAATTAAGCTATGCTTTTATGGTATTAGAATGTATGTTGTTTCAGAATACACCAGGGCATCAAGAACTATGAGTGCTCAATATGCAGTAAACGCTTTAGGACCAGGACTCAGATCAAGCATCATCAGCTCACACACACCGACGTCAAGGATTACTACTGCGTGGAGTGTGACGTCAGGTAATGTTATCTTTTTTTTATTGATATAAACCAGTGCTTGGCTGCGATCCCACCTGATGGTAAGCAGTGAATAATCATTGATGGGGAGGCGCACTAGTTTATTAAGAGCCTGTTCACTCTAACCTTGAAGGCACCTAAATTATAGTTGGACGGGAAGACCGCAGCAGGCAAATTGTTCAAATTTTATAGAACTAGGGTAGATTGGTGTGGCCAGCCTGTCAGGTTACTATAGCGGCTGATAATTCCGAGGTATCACCGCATATCAATTCAATTAATTTATTTCAGACATCTAGGCCCATATGAGTTTGACAAATAAGACATAATGATTCAATAAAAATCATAATAATTGTTACAAATTAAAAATACAATAAAATCATCATCTTCCTGCCCTTGTCCCGTGTTATTTGGGGTCGGCGCAACACGTTGTTTTCTATCATTCTGTCCTGTCACTCGTCATGCTATCACTAACTTCCTTTTCTTTCGTATCACTCTTCACACAATCCATCCATCTTTTCTTTGGTCTCCCTCTCCCTCTCCATCCATCCACATGTAAACTCATAACTCTTTTAGTAACACGCGTTTCATCCCTCCTCTTCACATGACCATACCAAGACAAACGATTCCCCTTCAACTTTTCAGTCACTGGCGTCACTTTCAAACTTCCTCTAGTATACTCATTTCTCACTTTATCTATTCTCGTTACACCACACGTCCTTAAAATAAAATTCATAAGTAATGACAAAAATTAATAATCCAATAAGTTAATTAAGTACAATACAATAATATAATTCGAAGACATGTGACATCCACCAACCCGCACTGGGCCCGCGTGGTGGATTACGGCCCATTCTCTCTCCTAGAGAGGAGGCCTGAGTCCCAGCAGCGGGAACATTATAAGGCTGATTATGCTACAATAAGTTAATGTCATAAATAAAAATACAATAAGATAACATAATTACAAGATTACACTACTGCACATGCACCAGGATTAATAACGTCTGGTGCTGGAAAATGCCATCTAGCAGCTTTGGACTCGTCAGCAACTGTAGAGGCCCACCAGGGTCGAAGCCTACTGGGGCCAAGTGTCTGATTCTGAAAGGAAAACTCGGCCCTGGTACGAAAGGCAACGAAGGAACAGGAGTGGGTTTTTAGTCAGTAAAAGTCTGACACTATCTCTCGCTCCGCCCAAGAGCGGGGGATGTGATAAGATGATTTTTTCAACGAAAAAAAAATGCAGCTTTGGAAAGCCATGCGAAGAGACCAATTGGTGATCCAGATCTGGTCAAGAGCGATCTACAATACATGGAGCATAGGCGTAGGGTAGCCAGCCTTTCGGTATTTTACAGGATGTGTTTCAAAGAGTATGCGGGAATTACATGACTTGATCCCGCCATCACCTTTCTACCATCGGACAACCCGACATAAGGCGAGTGTCCACGTTTACGTTGTTGACACCTCTACGGTCCGCACTAAGCGTTACGCCTCGTCGTTTATACCGCGTACATCGAAGACTGGAACAATTTGTCTGCTGCGGTCTTCCCGTCCGATTATAATTTAGGTGTCTTCAAGGCTAGAGTGTATAGGCTCTTAATAAACTAGTGCGCTTCACCATCAACGATTGCGTCACTGCTTACCATCAGGTGGGATCGCAGTCAAGCACCTCATTGACAGGGCTAGTTAGGGCCGATGTCTGCAAAAGGGCATCTGAAGGGACACTGTGGGCTTTTTTTTTATTCCACAACTTTCACACAACGCCATCTAGTCCCAAACTAAGCAGAGCTTATGCTATGAGTACTAGAAAACTGATAAACGTATATAAATATTATTAATGAATCATTTATTTGCGTAAAACCATTATACGCATACATTACTTTATAAATACGAATATGAACTACATGTGTATTGCAATGAGGTATAGATACCGGCACGGATCTTGAGCGCTGACTTCTACAGTTCTACTTGCAGAAGCACGCAGAAGTGAAATATCGGGTCTCTTTAGTGGTATGAAGAGAGATGCGGGGGCGGGGAGTGCAATCCTTGTACAGTGATCGGCTCGCCGATATTTTACGATGCGCAAAGCGATCCCCGCTCTTTCGCCGAGCGCTCAAGATTCGTGCCGCTATCTGTACATTTTTGTTCGAACCGCAAATATTTTTCAGATTCAAGTCGTCTCACAGTCTGAGGCAACATCTTATAAAGAGTATGAAACACCGAGACAAACAGAGTTTGAAGTAAGTGCTGAATCACAATTTTGTCTTGTTTTCGATCGTTTCGTCGGCTCTCTGCAAAAACTCATTAGTAATTAAAAGTGCCCGTTTCTAAAACCCCTTGTTAGCGCTCGCCTACATCATAAAATGAAGTTTTGAGACATTTTACGTTTTTAGTCCATGTAGTTTCGGTTGTGCGTTGATATGTCAGTCAGTCAGTCAATTTCTCCTTTTATACAACATTAGTTTTAGTATATGCGAATCCCGAAA
The DNA here is from genome assembly GCA_961205895.1 of Mythimna pallens. Lineage (NCBI taxonomy): Eukaryota > Metazoa > Arthropoda > Insecta > Lepidoptera > Noctuidae > Mythimna > Mythimna pallens. The sequence continues at coordinate 2,815,641 of OY540851.1, read as the reverse complement.
CACGTGTCTAGTATTTTTATGTAAAGAATCTATGTACAATATTTCACAATTGTATCATGGAAAATCACAAAGTTATAAACTTGTTATGTTACCTGGTTGTCCGCACAATTAGGTGGTATCCGGGTGACAGGGGTTGCTTTGCTCCTGGACCCAGCTGTGCGCTGGCACCTAATGCCCGCTATGACCTGCCATGACCTGTGTTGGACTTAGTGTTGATGGTGTCCAACTTGTGAACTTTTTTAAATATTTTTGGTAAAAAATATAACATGGAGTAAAAATTATTGGAATCGAATCAGTTACTGATTCTGAAAAAAATATATTCAGGTTTCGCATATACTAAAAATAATGTTGTATATATAGGGTGACTGGTAATTAGTGAACGATACTTAAACACGTGACTGTATTCATGATTGCAAACAACTTTCCCAAAGAAACTTTTTTAGACTCATTAGTTTCATGACAATAACAAAACAGCTGTTTGAAATTCGCGCGCGCTCGGGAAAGGGCAATTTATTAGTAGAGCGCCTCACGAGTCACGTCCCCCCCCCCCTCCCGCGTCCGCACCGCCCCCTTTGTCGTGCAGTAGTGACGTAGATAATAATAACAGTCACCCCGAAAAGCGCGTCGCATGCACTTGCTCATGTTTTGATTTTTTTTTTACGCCTGCACGGTGCCATGCAATTACACATCGAGTAAGAACAGTGACATGGTGTTGTCAGTGATGTGTTTCTACTCGGAAGGGGGTAATGGCGAAGCAGCAAGGCTATTGTACCAACTCTTGTACCCAAGAATAATATGAAACTTTTTTATGTACTCATCTATATATATAAAACTGACTGACTGACATATCAACGCACAGCCGAAACTACTGGGACTAGGAGCTTGAGTTTCCGTTTCTTTATTGACGTAGGCGAGCACTAAGAAAGGATTTCCTAAAATTCACGCCCTAAAGGGATGAAACAGGCGTCTAGAATTTGTACGAAAAAACTTGCATACACGCGGGCGAAGCCGCTGGCAGAAGCTAGTTGTATAAAGTTTCTTTGGGAAATTTGTTTGTAATCGTGAGTACAATCACGTGTTTAAGTATCGGTCACTAATTTCCAGTCACCCCATATACACGGTGCCGGATTAGCCAAGCAGTAAGAGTAGGAAATACTACGGGTCCCGCGTATTCGGGGGCCTCGGTCGGTCATACAAAAACAAGCCAGGATGTCTTATATGATATCTAAACGATTCCGAAATATCTCTATAGACAATTTAAACGACTGCAATGAGGCTATCGCTATCTAAGAGTCCTGCGGTCTGTGAGAAAAATAAGTTTGAGGAGTTTTAATTCGTTTCCATTTGATGAAAATTTAGCTGGTCTATTGGTAGATTTTGGTACAGTTCCCGCGCTGACCTAATCTGCCACTGACATTTAAATAGATAGATTGAAGTTATCTAGAATGTTACTAAAGCCTGGGTCGATGTCCGGCGTGTGGTGCAGGTTCACGTGCACGCGCTGCACGGCGCGCTTCCCGTGCTCGCGCGCGCTCACGGAGCACGTGCGCGTGCAGCACGAGGGCGTGCGCGCGCACGTGTGCGGCGAGTGCGGCGCCGCGCTGGCCTCGCGCTCCTCGCTCAGCAAGCACACGCACGCCGTGCACCGCGGCGTGCGGCCCGCCCGCCGGCACGTCTGCGACACTTGCGGGAAGGCCTTCCGGGTAACCACACATCAACATACACACACACACATTAGGCGTAGCCTTGCGGACGTCGTGCAATAGACAGCTCACCGTCCGACCATCCGGTAACCGTCCGGACCGAGCCCAAGTCGTCGACGGTTCCACGCGCGCCAAATTTAAAGACCATGAAATACCCTATTGTGGGTTTAGTCCAGCCAGGCGCATTACTTTGTGTAATTTATTTCATCACCACTGCTCTCAAAACGGTGAAGGAAAACATCGTGAGGCAACCGGCATGTCCTAGAACCAAAAATTCAAAGACTTGTGACAACTCGCACTGGGCCCGCGTGGTGGATTACGGCCCATTCCCTCTCCTAGAGAGGAGGCCTGAGTCTCAGCAGTGGGAACATTGTAAAGCTGATTGTGCTTATGCCTATGCTTAGCAATACTAATTACACCTTCAGCTTTGTTTTTATTTATAGTAAACATTGCGAAATAACATTTCGTCCCTTACAACACCGCTGCAGTCGAAAATTGGCGGTTTTCACATTTGAATGCCTTTAGGTGGAGCTGCTCATTGCGCATCTAACCATTGGTCACATGATATAGATTTCAGCCAATCAGAAGCCATAATTCGAAAAGTAGTGATCGCAAAAGTCAGCTGGCCTCTCAACACCGCACAGTTATATTCGTTTCCTGTAAAGTTGGTAAAAATGACTTATGCGGTGTTGTTAGCTAAGGGTCGATTTGTAAAACAATACTGATAGATTTCCCCTCTTTCTGATTCTCCTTCCTCCTTTTTTGGGCTACGGCAATATCTTTGCCAATGTCCAGTTTGAATTTGTAATTTTTTTTTGTTGCCAATACCTTGTTTTCTTCATACATTTTGGCGTAACTTTAATAAAGTGGTTTGGCAATTATTTTTTGCGAAACAGTTAAATGTGTAATAATATTCGGACTAGAGTATAGTTGTTGTGGTTGTGTTCCAGGGCAAGAGCGTGCTCACCAACCACGTGCGCACGCACACTGGCGAGAAGCCGTTCGAGTGCGGCGAGTGCGGGCGGCGCTTCACGCAGCGCACCGCCATGCGCACGCACGTCAAGCTCGTGCATCTCAAGCTGCGCCGCACGCCCAAGGTACACCCTACGATCTTTTTTTTTTTATTATGAACTAGCTTTTGTCTGCAGCTTCGCCCGCGTACATAAAATATACCCTATGTTACTCAGCAATAAAGCAGCTTTTCACCTGTGTGCACCAATCAGACCAGCATTTTCTTCGACCGAAGGTTCGCTTCGACTTAATGGAGCACTTTTCATACTCTTCTTATGTCATTAAGACACGTGTCTCTTTCTTTTTTTTTTGTTAATATTTTTTGTCTTGGATACTAAGTCCTTTAGCCACGTCTTCGTAATAAATAGTTCATTTGTTTACCATTAGATTGCGGATGTACACATTGTAATGTTTTTGTAGAAATTGACAGCAAATGTATCAAGTCAACCTTCTCGGCAAACTTCGCTGAGCTAGTCAACGCTACAATAACATTCTCAGCTCCATTTCACCGAGATCGCGCCTGTTTCAATGATTCCACATATTGTCCAGTTGCGCAGAAACTTGAGATACAAAACTACATCAATTTCACATCACAATATTCACTAGGAATCAATTTGCGAATAATTAAAACAGACACTGAACTTGACTCGAAGAAATTCCGACAAAAGTCTGTGACGCGACGCTCTGTTGTTACAGATCAAGCCGGAGGTGGGTCTGGGCGCGGCGTCCCCTCAGCTGGGCACGCTGAAGGCGTCGCCCCCGGCCGCGCCGCCGGAGCCCTGGCGCGCGCCCTGTGACGTGTACTTCCGCGTGACGGCCGGCTTCTGAGCCTGAAGCCCTGACATCTACGCCGACACATATCAACTACGAACACACGATTACAAACAAAGTTTTCTATTTAAACAAGTTTAAAAACAAGCATTGGGCAATTGTTCATCAGATTACACAAAGTCGAATGTTTTTTAAGGTATCATCATCATCATTTCAGCTGAAAGACGTCCACTGCTGGACATAGGCCTCCCCCAAGTGTCGCTACAATGAGCGGTCCTGTGCGTCTCGCATCCATCGGACTCCCGCAACCGTTACCAAGTCATCGGTCCGCCTTGTAGGAGGTCTTCCAACGCTACGTCTTCCGGTACGTGGTCGCATTCTAGATCCTTTCGGCCCCAACGGCCATCCGTTCTGCGAGCAATGTGCTCTTACCCATTGCCACTTAAATTTGACGATTCTTCGTGCTATGTCGGTGACCTTGGTTCTCCTGCGGATATCCTCATTCCTGATTCGATCCCGCAAGGAAACTCCGAGCATAACCCTTTCCGTAGCCCTTTGGGTGACTTTAAGTCTTTTGATGAGACCCATTGCAAGCGAAAGTATTTTTGAAGGTATCATAAGGTCATCCCGTTCTAAATGGAGGGATAGAGTCAGATTTGCTTGACTGCAATCCCGCCTGATGGTAATCGTTGATGGTGAGGCGCACTAGTTTATTAAGAGCCTATTCACTTTAACTTTGAAGACACCTAAATTATAATCAGACGGGAAGATCATATCAGGCAAATCGTTCCTGTCCCGATGAGAAGTATCGCCAGACCTTTGCTAGAACGCCTAGTTTCCTAGCAGCTACCTTAGCTTTGGACTCAGTACTGCCCAAAGTTAAGGTTTGAGGAAATTTCAACTCCCAAGAGCTGAAGGTGGGCGGTGTACTCCAAGGATACATTCTGAAAAGGAACGGGCTCCTTTTGGCGGTGAACAGACACGCTTGTGTTTTGGTAGCGTTGAGAGTGTTAAATCGCCCCATGTGGAGACAGCTTCGCCACTTGTGGAGACAGCTACGCCACATGTGGAGACAGCTTCGCCACTTGTGGAGACAGCTTCGCCACTTGTGGAGACAGCTTCGCTACTGGTGGGGACAGCTTCGCCCCATGTGGAGACCGTTTCGCCCCATGTGGAGACAGCTTCGCCACTTGTGGGGACAGTTTCGCCTCATGTGGAGACAGCTTCACCTCATGTGGAGACAGCTCCGCCCCTTTGGAGACAGTTTCACCTCATGTGGAGACAGCTTCGTCCCATGTAGAGACAGCTTCGTCCCATGTGGAGACAGCTTCGTCCCATGTGGAGACAGCTTCGCCCCATGTGGAGACTGCTTCGCCCCAAGTGGAAACTGACCGGAGTATCTTTCACAGACTGGTCGAAGGAGTGGATTTTTACTGACTAGAAACCCACTCCTGTTCCTTTGTTGCCTTTCGTACCAGGGCCGAGTCTTCCTTTCAGAAGCAGACCCTTGGCCCCAGTAGACTTCGACCTTGCTGGGCCCCTATATTTTCTGACATCTCCTTGAAGCGCGCGTGGACAGTACGCTCCGTCGATGACTTGGGCTCGGTTCGGACGGTTACCGGACGTTCGGACGGCAAGCTACCCATTACTCGCCGTCCGCAAGCCTGCGCCTACGGTGGCTGGAAATCGGGATCGGAATCCCGGCGGCGGTTGGGGCGTGAGGAGCGTTGCCTATTCTTCAAGTTTTGAATTACAAATAATTTTGTCTTTTTATATAATTGATAAACTTACGTGTGATCACTGCCGCACCTGATTGTAAGAAAAAAATGTGGTCGACGATGAAGCATGTTACCTATTTTTCAACACACTTATTAGAAAATTGACATCATCTTAAAACTCTGTTCATTAATAATATGATGCGTTTCAGTTTTTACACACTCGTGCTGTAAAATATGCGGCTGTGCCATATAAAACACTAATTAAAAATGACTCACGATAAAACAAACGCATCAACGCAATTTTATTTTGGTGTGTTGAAAAACGTCGTTCGATACACCTGCGTATGACTTTGCACTCTAGGCTCCATACCGCCTCAGTCCTGCCTCGGCTGCAATGACAATCTTTGCTCATATTGTACCAATACAATGATCTCAATGGCATATTTTTGTCGTTTTCAATGTTTGACAAGAAAATTGTGTTTTTTTTAGTGTCTTTTAAAATAAAAATTGTGTGAACTGATTGTGGAATAAATAAAATATATTTTATAAACCTGTCTTTTATTAATATAATATCTATTATATATAAAACTAGCTTTTGCCCGCGGCTTCGCACCCGTCAACTGACTACTCCACCTAACTCTACTCTGCCCTACCCTACCCTACTCTACTCTACCCTACTCTGCCCTACTATACTCTACCCTACCCTACTCTACCCTACTCTGCCCTACTCTACTCTACCCTACCCTACTCTACTCTACCCTACCCTACTCTACCCTACTCTGCCCTACTCTACTCTACTCTGCCCTACTCTACTCTACCCTACCCTACTCTACTCTACCCTACCCTACCATACTCTACCCTACCCTACCCTACTCTACTCTACCCTACCCTACCCTACTCTACTCTACCCTACCCTACCCTACTCTACCCTACCCTACTCTACTCTACCCTACTCTACTCTACCCTACTCGACTCTACCCTACTCTACTCTACTCTACTCTACCCTACCCTACTCTACTCTACCCTACTCTACTCTACTCTACCCTACCCTACTCTACTCTACCCTACCCTACTCTACTCTACCCTACCCTACTGTACTCTACCCTACTCTACTCTACTCTACCCTACCCTACTCTACTCTACCCTACCCTACTCTACTCTACCCTACCCTACTCTACTCTACCCTACCCTACTCTACCCTACCCTACCCTACTCTACTCTACCCTACTCTACTCTACCCTACTCGACTCTACCCTACTCTACTCTACTCTACTCTACCCTACCCTACTCTACTCTACCCTACTCTACTCTACTCTACCCTACCCTACTCTACTCTACCCTACCCTACTCTACTCTACCCTACCCTACTGTACTCTACCCTACTCTACTCTACTCTACCCTACCCTACTCTACTCTACCCTACCCTACTCTACTCTACCCTACCCTACTCTACTCTACCCTACCCTACTCTACTCTACCCTACCCTACCCTGACACCTTACTTTAACTCTACCCTACCTACCCTACGATGTGATAAATGAAGAACCGCTCGACCGATTTTGTGCAAACTTCACATAAACCATCCACTTAATATTCCGAACAAAGCCTAAACATTTGGTTTGGATAGGTGAGCCTGTTCTTGAGTTATAAAATTACAACGAAAAGTTGCATTGATTTTTATATATATAAAAGGAGAAACTGACTGACTGACATATCAACGCACAGCCGAAACTACTGGGACTAGGAGTGTGAAATATTGCACAAGGTTTCTTTTTAAGACGTAGGCGAGCACTAAGAGAGGATTTTCTAAAATACACCCTCTAAGGGGAGGAAACGAGTGTTCAAAGTATGGAGAAACCTACTGTCAAGCGGGCGCAGCCGCGGGCAGGAGCTAGAACTTAATTAAAATATTGTATTATCGGTTACCAGTTTTATTTATATACCATATCTCCCTACATATTGCTGTAGCAAAAATAAAATGTCAAAATTGACATTGATATTTCGTGTTATAAAAATAAAAACGGCAAGTGCCAATCACTTGCGCCCTGAGGGTTCCGTACAAACTTACATATGAAAACAGTTCAGTTCCCGAATTGAGTTACGAAGATTTTTCTGAATCGCAAAAAGTTTTTTTTTGTGACGTAACTACAAATTTACAGTTTTTTTTTTTTGGCCAAATTTCAGGGTTCTAGGTCAACGGAAAGTACCCTATAAATTTTAATTTCATTGAGAGTGTCGAATTATAAGTTTTTTTGCGATATAAACGGCCGTATCTTTTTATTTCATTAACTCAGAATTTTGATTTTTTCACAGTTTAAAGGGACCGCAAACCTGAGTATATACATGGTTTTAATTTCAACTCGATACCTCCACGTGTTCCCGAGATAAAGGGTCTTGATAGACAGACAGACAGATGGACGAACAACAAAGTGATCCTATAAGGGTTCAATTTTTTTCCGTTTGAGGTACGAAACACTAAAAAATAAAATAAAAAGCAAAGTTTATATAAAACATTATAATTATCATTACATACAAAACGATATAAAAACAAAGGTCATTCCTTCTTGCCGTGGTCGCATGCTAACACGTAGACAGGCGGCGCGGGCAGCAGGAACACTGGAGCATCTGGGAATAACATACAACAGTACGTATATAAGTTAATGCACACAGACACTGCTCACAATATCTCGGACCGGATAGGACCAATGCGAGCTCGAGTGCCAATCGCTTGAGACACGCGTTTGTGAACTTTTTTGTGCAATAATGGAGCAATAAAAAAAAGTTATTATAACTGTTCAGTGGACGGTTGTTTAAATTCAACATTAAATAGTAAATATTGTTTTTTAAGCTACCAGTTGTTTCAGAGACGTAAGTAGATATTTGCAGTTAGGTAGGTAGGTAGGTAAGCGCCCTCGGCCCACATAACTTTGTGGTCATGTACGTAATATTTATATATTAAGTATTTATTGTAGTATAAGCTGTACAAAGCGGGAACTACTTTAGTCCGGCGCACACGCGAGCCACGTCTGATGTGTTCGTAGCTCTACAAGTCTAGTTGCCATATAAAATGTATGGAGACCGACGCGCCCAGATCGAGCGTACGTGACCCACGTGTGCGCAGTGTAGCTCTACACAGTGTAGTTCTACTTTAAGTCTTGTGTTAAATCTATACTTACATATAAAAATGAATAGCCGTTTGTTAGTCTCGCTAAAACTCGAGAAAGGCTGGACTGATTTAGCTAATTTTGGTCTTGAAATATTCGTGACGGTCCAGGGAAGGTTTAAACGGTGAAAAAAATCACGAAAAAAAAAACCGAATATAACGCCATCTCTAATTAAAATGAATTATGCTGTTCTGATAATGCCAGTAGATGGCGTTATCCTTACTATTAGGCGAAACGAAGTTCGCCGGGTCAGCTAGTAATCTATATATATAAAAGGAGAAACTGACTGACTGACATATCAACGCACAGCCGAAACTACGGGGACTAGGATTGTGAAATTTTGCACAAGGTTTCCATTTATGACGTAGGCGAGCACTAAGAGATGATTTTCCAAAATTAATCCCCTAAGGGGTTGAAACGGGGGTCCAAAGTTCATACAATCACGCGGGCAAAGCCGCTGGCAGAAGCTAGTCTAATTATAAAAAGTTAAGATAGGAACAGGTCGGCGAGCCGGACGCGACAGCCGAACGGAGGTATGAAAAATGAAGTAAGTACATACATGAGATTGATTTCTGTATCTATCTGTTTTGTACCTGTGTGCTGCGGAACAGCGGAAGTTGGTTTGATATTATTTTACGCGTGAACACTTGTAATACAATAAATTGTTTTAAATAATAGTACAGAGCCGCAGCTTCGGACTTCTTCGAACCGCATCGGATCGCTTCGCAAACGCATCCACGTTGATTTGCTCACATAGAACACACGCGTAAGCTCATGTGCGATGTAAGTTATTGGTTTGGCCTAATTACTTCTTACCGTGTCGATGACAAAACTATTTTTTTTCGATTAAAATTCCTTGCCTGGCCCAGTATTCGGCATAATGAGGGTGTTCGGGAAAATTCACACTACAGTTGGCGCCACTTAGCCGTCAGGTCTTTTCCTTTGAAAATGACATGACGTTGACATCTAACATTTGACGTTGATGTCTATAATTTCAATGACATAAGCCTTTTGACAAATGCCTGGACTTGACGCCTCAGTGCTGCCACCTGTTGCACGTCATTTTAGAAAACCCTCACTACTGTAGGATAATAATATATGTAGGATGGATAAAAGGAACGTACGAATGAAGTGTGAAACGAACGAACGCCCTCTCCTTATGAGAGGGCGTATTAATTTTTAAGAGATTTTATTAGAAATTATTTTTTGAGCGAGCGATGTACAGTCGATGCAGTACCCAAGTCCGGTCTACAGTGGGCACCACTGGCAGCTTCAATGTGGCTGTTGGCTTACATCAAGGGTCGGCTCTCAGCCCTTACCTCTTCCTAATGATAATGGACGCTCTAACGTCGGACATTCAGGAAGAGGCTCCCTGGTGTATGCTGTTTGCCGATGACATTGTGTTGGGTGCCGAGAGTGGCCTAGAGGTCCAGAACAGATTGGAGGTGTGGTGGCACAGACTGGAGAGTGTTGGCCTGAAATTGAGTAGAACCAAAACAGAATACTTGTTCTGCGATTTCGGCGGTGTCTCCAATCCAGTGCCTTTAGCTCTCGCTGGAACGCCCATACCGATCTGCTCCGACTTTCGGTACCTCGGGTCACTCGTTCAAGGGGATGGTGAGGTAGACCGGGACGTAAAACATCGGATCAACGCAGGATGGATGAAATGGCGACAGGTCACGGGAACCACTTGTGATCCACGGATGCCCCTCAAGTTGAAGGGTAAAATCTACAAGTCCGTGATAAGACCTGTCATACTGTATGGATCAGAATGTTGGGCTGTGAAAAAGACGGATGAAAAAAGACTGCACGTAGCGGAGATGAGAATGTTAAGATGGATGTGTGGTGTGACGATAATGGATAAAGTGAGAAATGAGTATATTAGGGGAAGTTTGAAAGCGGCACCAGTGACTGAAAAATTGAAAGGGAATCGTTTGTCTTGGTATGGTCATGTGAAGAGGAGGGATGGAACGCATGTTACTAAAAGAGTTATGAGTTTACATGTGGATGGATGGAGAGGGAGAGGGAGACCAAAGAAAAGATGGATGGATTGTGTGAAGAGTGATATGAAAGAAAAGGAAGTTAGTGATAGCATGACGAATGACAGGGCAGAATGGAAGAAAAAAACATGTTGCGCCGACCCCAAATAACACGGGACAAGGGCAGGAAGATGATGATGATGATTATTAGAAATTATTTTTAATAAAAATAAAAAGTGGTGAATGTTTATTTGTTTCTCTACAAGGCCGCGACCCACTAACACTACATATATATACTAGCTTTTGCCCGCGGTTTTGCTCCCGTCAACTGACTAAAATACCCTGCCCTACCCTAACCTACTCTACTCTACTCTACCTTATAAGTTTCAATTTGACAGCAAAATCCCCATTAACAAAATGATCCGCCATTTATTGAATTCATTTGTTACAAAAAATGTGATAAATGAAGAACCGTTCGACCAATTTAGTTCATACTTTACATAAACCATCTAAATATTCCGAACAAAGCCTAAATATTTGGTTTGGATAGGTGAGCCCGTTCTTGAGTTATAAACTTACAACGAAAAGTGGCATGATTTTTATATATATAAGATACACATAAATAATTATTATACGTACCGCAGAGAGAATTACATTGATTCTTCAAATTGTCTAAAGATCCATGATGACAAGTTTTGCTGAAAAAAAAAGTAAAATATTATTTTAGTGCTGGTCACATCCATTAAATTTAAGAAAGAATTATTAATAGTTCAAAAATATTTCATCGAATTGTTAATTGAAAAACCAAATACATTGTGCCCCATCCGAGAATCGAAACCAGAACTTCCGAGTTTGAGGCTCGTCAATCTTGCTCTTACTTACTAAGCCATCGAGAACCTACAGTTGATTATTATATTTCTACTATTTCGGTCTTCCCGTCTGATTATAATTTCGTTGTCTTCACGGCTTGAGTAGAGGCTCTTAATAAACTAGCGCGCCTCAACATCAACGATTGCATCACTCGATCGCAGTCAAGCATTACATCACAAAAAAAACTTTTTCCCTTACTAAACGAAATTTTCAACTCACCAATGATCTCCCAAGCTATTCAACGACCTCGACAATGAACATTGACTGACATTGTTCAAGTCTGCGAGTGAGCAAGCTTGTCTCAACCGCGCCACCAACTTGTGGGGCAAACTCAAACTCTGACAGCTACTCGAACAATCACTGCCCCCGCACTTACTGCCCTCATCCACACTCTCAACATTAATCTTCGGAACACAAACGTCACTTTGACATTGACAGCTGACAGCACCAGAGTTGCCAGCTTGAGAATTTTCTACTAAATTAGTAGGATTGGTAGAAACGGTCGGTCTAGATTCTACGGAGCGGTGTATGTTAGGGTCTGAGGCGTATGTTGGGCCAAACTTTTCATTGAAGTGTACGCTTTTCTTGTATTTGTTCATCAAGGAGTGTTGGTACTGTCCCCTGCGGTTGGGCGAGGGCGATGTGTTTCGGGATCGATTCGGAGATGTATATGCAGATGTGGTTTGAGTTGGCCGCTTCGCTTTAGGGTTTTTCAGCTCGTATTCCATTGCTATTGCTTCGAAAACCTGAAATAGTAAAGCAGTTTTAGTTGTACCTACAGTACATGCACATTTCGATAGACACGTTTTATCCAACGAGAAATGAGTATATTAGAGGAAGTTTGAAAGTGGCGCCAATGACTGAAAAGTTAAAAGGGAATCGTATAACTTGGTATGGCCATGTGAAGAGGAGGGCAAAAAGAAACGCATTTTACTAAAAGTGTTCTAAGTGTACACATAGGCGTACCCAGCTTCTGGCGTAGGAGGGGGCAAATCAGATTTTTTAGGTCGGATCGTCTGCGGCTGTTTTGTCATACACACTTCACAAACACACCTACATGAAACATTAGGTATATGTAGTGTAGTGTGTAGGGCAAACAGACCCTAATGATTCTGCTTTATAGGTAGTTAATTAAATAAAAAAACTTTTACAAAAAAAAAACAACCGACTTCAAAGTAAAAAAAAAAACACTGAAAAGTGCAAAATAACTTTAATTTCGGAAGTCGGTGCACTTTTCAGTGTTTTTTTTTACTTTGAAGTCTGTTGTCTTCTTTTTTTGTAAAAGTTTTTTTATTTCACACTTTTTAGATATGGTACCACCACTAAAAAGTACCCCTCAGCCAAACTTAAATACCTTATAGCCAGAGTGCATCTTATGACAATTCTAATAATCCCAAACTCGGTTAGATTACATTAATTTATTACAGTGTTCCGGTGCCTAACTTCAGGCTTCATCATCAGATCAGTTCGATATATTCCCCCTCTACTATCAGTCAGTCATCGACTACACGTATAAACAAAGTAATTTTACTTGTTGCGACGATTCTGCTGTGATCTGAGGAGTTCTGTTCCATATCTTCGTAGTACATGATAATAACGATATTTCTATGGGACCAACTCGGAAGCATAATCTTTCAATAAAAAAAAAAAAATCGATATCGGTCCAAAATTTACAAAAAAAAACATACATTCAACCGAACATATAACCTCCTCCTTTTTGAAGTCGGTTAAAAAGTTAATTTTTATGTCATGTATAAGTCAAATAAAATAAATGCTAGTCGCTCGCAACTCCCTATCGAAGATTACCGAATACAGCCGAGCGTTCGAACGCTCGGCTGTATTCGGTAATGTACGTCCGCCATCGTCGCGCGCGGTTTTTTGGCAATTGCATCGTGCGTTTTGCCAGTGTCTACTGCGCGGTTTATTTAAAAGTTAGAGCATAAGGCCCCGTTTGCACTTTAATTAGTAATTAGGCAAGTTCATACATGTTCTGCGAGTTTTCCAAGGGGGGGCAGCTGCCCTCCCCTGCCCCCCCCTGGGTACGCCCATGAGTGTACAGGTGGATGGATAGAGAGGGAGAGGCAGGCCAAAGAAAAGATATGTGGATTGTGGGAGAAGTGATATGAAAGAAAAGGGAGTTAGTGATAGAATAACGGGTGACAGGACAGAATGGAAGAAACAAACGTGTTGCGCCGACCGCAAATAACCTTCAACCAAAAAAAAATATCCAGACAACTACTAAGCTACTAACAAATTCCAGATAGAAATACCTGCCCAATAAACTTTACAGACTCGAGAATCGAACCCAGAACATCATGCTCAGCAGTAGACGTTTACGACAATTGGACCAACAGGGTAGACACTAGACAGTCAGAAAAAAGAAGTACCTGTTCGGCGACTAGGTTCCTAGCGTATGGCGAGTTCTTGGATGGTAAGGCTTCCCGGCACAAGGCACAGCGTTCCAACCGGATCCAACATGCTGCGAACAAATAATTTTTTTTAAAAAACTAACAGAAATATCCGAAAACCCGATTATTAAGAAAAACAAAGCCTATTCCATCATCGGAACACGAGACGTAGCGCGATGCGTCACCGGCACATGGTGGACATCCCACTTATACGCACGAAACGTTTCGAGAACGCATTAATTGTGTGTACAGCTAAGGAGTGGAATTCCCTGCCGGAGTCTGTGTTTCCTGCTAGCTACAACCTGTGGGTCTTTAAGTCAAGAAAGAATAGGCTACTTCTAGGCAAGCGTCTCCATCGTCGACCACGACGCTTTCTATCAAGTGCGAAGCGTTTGAACAATAAAAATACTAAGAAGATTCAAACAATATTACAGCAATGTAGCAATCATTTTGTCATCATACATAGATATATTCTTTATTGTACACCAAAAATAAAAATTACATTAGGAACTTAAAATTAATAGGGTGTCACAATGTACAAATACAAAAGTGTTCAATCTCAGATTTCACGCTATAGGCTGCTGGATTGTTCGATAGAGCGACCGCGGCCTTAGAACACAAAGTGCACCTGAAGGAACACGGGCAGGTTTTAATTAGTAAAAGTCTGACAATCCCTCTCCCACCACTCAGAGCTGGTGAAGGTATTTGATGATTTCTTACCCGCAAAAAAAGGTTCACGACATGAACTCGCATCGATTGCTTGAAAAGTCATCTAATGAAAATATTGTCATGTCCTATATTAGCGTGTCTATTTATCTTAAAAGTAAAGAAACATCGTGGGTAAATGAAACCATATCAAGTTCATTTTGCAATTGATGGGGCAAATTCAAATAAGAGTGAAGCCAAAATGAATCCATGAGGGACTCCCATTTTAAACGTTTAACCCAAAGAATTAACACCCTTTATTTGGACTAATCAATATCTATCATTCAAATAGAATTTTACTTAGCTTAACGTGGTTTGGCTAGTTTATAACGTTTTAAGTTTCTGGACTAATATTTCGTGATTCACGCTAACAAATGCCTTCGACAAGTCGTAGAAGATACTTGACTGTGACTTTCTACGCATAAAGGATGTGTTTTGATAATGCGACAACGGTGGTGCGTCAGTTGTTTAAAGTTAGTGAAACCACACTGTTTATACGGGCATTTTGAGCATTTTATTATATAATTTAGTAAAAACGTTTAACCCTCTCAGTCAACGGGTAAAATAGTAATTTTTATCTTGTAAAATCAATTTAAGTCCAGTCGTTCACTTACGTTCACAGTAAACATGCGATCTCGCGCAGGTGAGTGGTTTGGTGGCCGTGGATGCGCACACGACGCACGCGAGCGCGCGCACCACGCCTGCGAGTGCGCGCCGCGACTTCTCGCCGCGCACGCCGCCGCCGCAGCTCCACAGTAACTGAAAAATTATATTAATAGGGTCATCATCATTTTGAACGAAAGATAACAACTGCTGTAGGTACATACGTTACTCCTTCTGCCAACGCATGTTACTGAAAGAGTTACGAGTATTCATGTGGATGGATGAAGAAGGAACAGATGGTCGATGGGGATGGAAGGTTCTGGAGTGGCGACCACGTATCACAGGAACAGGAAAACACAGCGTTGGAAGAACTCCCACAAAGTGGACCGAAGGCCTGGTAAGGGTCGCGGGAATCCGATGGAGGCGAGACGCACAGGACCGGTCATTATGGCAACACTTGGGGAGGCCTATATGATGATGATGGAGAGGCAGAGGGAGGTCAAAGAAAAGATAGATGGATTGTGTGAGGAGTGATATGAAAGAAAAAGGAGTCAGTGATAGCATGACAGGTGACAGGACAGAATGGAAGAAAAAACGTGTTACGTTAACACCAAGTAACACGGGACAAGGGTAGGAAGTTGAGGATGATACGCCATCCCCATCTTTGTCACCCCATACACCGGATTTCGAGATAGTTTTGAAAAACTACTAACACAGTATTTACGTCATAAAAGGACGCCTTGTGCAAAATTTCACGCTCCTAGTCCCAGTATTTTCGGCTGTGCGTTGATATGTCAGTCAGTCAGTTTCTCCTTTTATAAAATATTGACTGGCTTATGCCAGCGGCTTCGCCCGCGTGAAAATAGGTTTCTCCATACAAACTTTGGACCCCCGTTTTATCACAATATGAGTGAATTTTGGAAAATCATTTCTTTTTCTTAGTACACATCATATAAGGCACCTCTGTGCAAAATTTCAAGATTCTAGGTAAGAACTGGAAGGGTTTAGGCTGGTTGATGAGTCAGTGAGAGAATCAAGACTTAGGCCTACTGTGCACGGACGCGCATACTACGCATCCATGAAGCTACGCATCCATAGACAGTAGGCCTTAGGGGTGACCAAACGGTTGCAAATCAACGTCCCAACCAAGGTGACCTTGCTAGTTTCAATCCGTTTATACAGCAGTTGTGATCCATGACCTTCAACGCCCTTGATTGGGAGGCGCGTTTTCCCAACCACCGAACGTGTTGGCGCGTGGTTTAAATCCATGTAGCCGCAACACAAACCTAATACATAAACCATGGTCACCTTGGTTGGAAAGCTAGTTTGCAACCATCTGGTCACCCCTTTAGCCTTCTATAATTATATACTCGCTATGAATAACGAAACCAGAATAGAAGAAACAGATGAAGGAACGAGTTTATGTAAATAGATTGAGAAGAGCAGAAGATTCGTATATTTTTATAATGTTTCTCTTAACTTTAATAAGTTGTCTAAAATTGCGAGTAGTTGAATAAAGGGCATTTTTATTTTTATTTTATTTAATTATTTACAAAGCAGAAGATAATTATGAGCTCCAAAATCGATAGTTACCTCAGGGTCATCTTTGGGGTCCACGCCGCAGTTCCACACGAGCAAGGACACGCCGCCGCCCGCGCCGTCTCCTCTTATAATACCAGCCACCTGTCCCACCTGGAACATTTATAATTAAAGTATTTTTTACACAGCATGGTAAATACATATACAGCAGGGCGAAAATATACATCTTCAAGATGAGAGAAAAGGATGGGTTGCTAGGACATTGTATGAATCTGACAGCTGTCATCCGCACCATCCTATTCTGATACTAGTATACACGAGACTTTATCCTTTTGTTTACTAAAACATAGGTACCTAAAGCTTTTGTTTTTTTTTTACTTTGTGTTTATAAACGTTGTGCTGTGTCTGTCCCATATAAAAGTATTTTTATTCTATTCTATTCTAAAGCGCGTGTGTTCACGCGGTCGTGGACGGTCCCCGTCGCGGAATCCGGATTTCCTACGCAGTGTCGGTAGTTCAACTTTAACGGTGTGCATGTAGTCGTGTCAATAGAGAAATTAATATATTATGCTTTAAGTAGCTAAACGGGCGCGGGGCCCGGCTCCCCGCGACGTAGGTATGTCCGCGCGGGTCCCCGCTTGAGATCACTTTTGTATGGGACCACGCAAGGGTCCGCTTTACGCAGTTTCGGCCCTAAAACTGAACTGTTAAAGGGATAGACCTGTAAAATTTTAAAAATAAATAACCTGCCTGCATAAAAATCTGGTGAAACCTTTTGGACTGAACTGGTTTTTTTCTTTTCAGTTTTTATTAGTTATTTTTTACGCTGGTGGGTGTTTTTACTGTCCGTTCAATCGATTTTGACTTTTAATGCGTTGGTGTCATGAGAAATGGCGGCTGCAGTTTAAAGTTAGTATTATATCAACTTTTTGACTTTTAATCCCATCTTTATGTTTACGGAAATAGGAGTCCAATTCTGTTGAACGGACAGTAAAAATTCAAATGTCTAATTTTATTGCAAATGGCGATTTTTTTTTAAAGTTGCTCTAAATACGCACAGGTAGTCCCAGCAAGTCCTTGCCATCGGCTTGTAAGATGCAGTCTCCTGGCTTCAAACCTGCATTGTCTGCTCTGCCGTTGGGAGTCACTTCACGAACCTGTGAAATGTAGAAAACTATTGGTTTTTTTTTTCGGTTATGGTTCTGCATCACTGTTATTTAGTGTTTGATTACTAACTGCTATTTATTTGTTCGCTGATACCTACTACTTGATGAGCATTTAGCATTTACTCTCACTTGTAATCAATACAAGTAATTTTATTATACTGTAGCTTCATATCGCCAATCAATGATATAGAAATATATTTCCTAAATATAATTGCCACTTAATAAAAATCTATATATATAAAAGCGAAATACCACTCACTGATTAATAACGAAATCTCAGAAACTATAACACCTACAAATTTAAAATTTGGCAGATAGGTTCCTTATAGGGTGTAGACATCCGCTAAGAATGGATTTTACGAAACTGCACCCCTAAGAGGATGAAACGGGGGTTGGAAGTTTGTATGGAGAAACCTATTTTAACACGGGCGAAGCCGCTAGAAGAAGCTAGTGTAATTAAATTTACTCTTTATTTATTTATTATCTATTATTATTTTCCATTTAAGGCGATTTTCCTAAAACTTTTTTTCATTATTTCGCTCAAATCTACTTCAACTCTTCATTATGGCATTTGCGGAAA
The DNA here is from genome assembly GCA_961205895.1 of Mythimna pallens. Lineage (NCBI taxonomy): Eukaryota > Metazoa > Arthropoda > Insecta > Lepidoptera > Noctuidae > Mythimna > Mythimna pallens. The sequence goes on along the minus strand of OY540851.1, from coordinate 2,797,425 downwards.
AGACACCACAATTTTGTCAATAACACGTGCAAACTGTTAATAGACTATCAAACGCTGGAGAGTATTTAACGCAGTAAAATAAATATATATCTATAATTAGCACGCAATAATACCGTTCCCGACGTCTTTGTGACAACACCGTCACCGACCCACGCAGAAAACCAGCGCTGTGAATTCATCGCACTATCTGTGCTATGCTGATGTTATATACTATGATAGAATATTAATAATTTATAAGTTAGTCCTAAGATTGCATCATTTCCAGGGGCCCAAGTCAGCTATTTAAAAAAAATTCGTAATTCCATCACGATGCCATGGTCATTTTGTTAAAAGTTCGTAATCTGCTAATTCATAATGATCGATCAATGGTCTCGTACTAGAGTTGTGGTAGAATGACAATATCGAGCTTATTAAAAGCAATGACTGCACAATGACGTTCTACTAAGTTACTGATCAACGGAACTGTCAAAATTTTAGCAGATTACCGCATACGTTAGACATTAATTTGTCAATATGTACGAGATTACCATTCTTCGCCACTTCTTTCAATGGAGTGTCAGTGGTTGACCATTGGCATGTCATAATGACGCCATTTATATTAGTAGATTATTAATAAACTTGTCAAAATCAACAATTATGAAATCTATGATAGAACATTCTGACATTATTGTAATAGCAGACTTGAGGCCCTGCTATTATGATATTTCTCTTTCTTCACATAGAAACTAAAATTCAAAATCCTCCATCTCGGTATCCGAATTCTCCACACGATTAGAACAAACATAATAGCCAGACATCAACAATCGGGCAGTTGCCTAGACCAGACGCAACACCGGTCTGGGCCTCAAGTCTTCATAATGATTGATTTTGACAAGTTTGGTAATCTTCTAATATAATGGCGTCAGACTTTCCAATGGTCGACCACTGACACTCCATTGAAAGAAATGGCATAGAATGGTAATCTCGTACATAATGACAAATAAATGTCTGACGTATTATGCGGTAATCTGCTAAAATTTTAACAGTTTCTTTGATCAGTGTCCTACCATTAGAACGTCGTTGTGCAGTCATTGCTTTGAATTTATTACGAGACAGCTGGATATTGTCATTGACCAATGACTGACCAATGATCGATCATTATAAATTTAACCGACTACGATTTTTTAGCAAAATGACAATGGGATCGTGTTGGAATGACGAATTTATAAAAATAACAGACTTGGGCCCCTGGTCGGAGGATCCTCCCTTTACAACGGAGATTTGTGGGACTTTACGCCCTGTTCCGCATGACCTCTAAAAGTTCTTATTGATAAAACACGTTCTTACCCATGGGTATGGATCCCACAGCGTCCTCGTGAGCCGGAAGCCCAGACCTTCTCCTTCATCCTCTGGTAGATTCAACTGAAACAATAAATTTATATATATAATATCACTTTGTTGTGCGTCCATCTGTCTGTCAAGACCCTTTATCTCAGAAACGCGTCGAGCCGTAAAACCGCATACTCAAGTCTTTGGTTCCTTGAAGCTGTGAAAAAATCAAACTTCTAAGTTAACGGAAAAAAAAGATACAGCCGTTTATGTCGCAAAAAACACTCTCAAATAAATCAAAATTCATAGGGTACTTCCCGTTGACCCACAATCCTAAAAATTGGCATGAAGCAAGGTCTTATAGATATAGGAATTAATCTGAAAACTGTAAATTTGTAGTTACGTCACAAAAAAACAACTTTACAATTCGGTATAATCTTCTTAACTCAATTCGGGAATCGAACTGTTTCATAGGTAAGTTGGTGCGGAACCCTCAGTGCGCGAGTCCGACTCTCACTTACCCTGTTCTTTTTTACTTTTCAGAGCAGTAGTGATCCGGTGGTAGTCCCGGCTTATGCCTACTGTAACGTTCGCGTAGCTTCATAAACGCATATTCGTCATTTTATGCGACTATTTATTACATTTTACTATAAAATCGCAATCCCACCTGACGGTAAACAGTAATGCAATCGTTGATGGTGTATCGCACTAGTTTATTAAGAACCTATTCACTCTAGCTTTGAAGTCACTACATTATAATCGGACGGAAAATTGCAGGCAAATTGTTGCTTCAATTTACGCATTATAAACGACGAGGAACATAGAAAAAGGAAAAGTTAAGTTCCGAGCGGTCTCGTACCACTGACTATGATGCAAGTTACCTCTTAACCGTCACCTTGACCTGGTCTGCACTTCTACTGTCTTAAAAAATTATGACATGAAGGCAGCGGCTCTACTAGCACCAACATTACAATAATATTAAAAAGGTGAGAGTTTGTGCACGGGGATAATAGTACGTGCACGGGTTTAGATGAAACTTGGTATACAATGCGTTCCAAATAAGAATAGGACCGATTGCCATGTTTTGTCGTCTTGTCATACTGTCAAATCGAAAAATTGTTATGGTGAGCAAAACAAGAAAGCTTTAAAATTTAATTTATTTACGAACTGTGAACGAAAAAAGTTTAAGCAGTATCCAGGGGGGCTATTGGCTAACTTTTTCAATAACAGTTGACAACTAGCATTCGTTGCATACTAAACTTAGTTGTCAACTGAAAATTTCATAAAATTGGTATTACGTATCACACAAGTGACTAACAAACTACGGTGGAAATGTGGTGAATTATAAAAATTTACGGTGCATATTGTGACCACTCTAAAATTTTATCGACTATTATACAGCTTCAAAAGCTTACACAATCGCAATTTTAAAAGTATCGATACAATAACATCTGTCAAAACGTGTTACGGTGGGTATCAAAGGCACCAGTGGCTAATGACGTCACTGCAGTTGGTCACTGAAGATAGGCAATACGATACTAGCGGTTTGACAGTTCAATGATGCACATTGTTAACAAGTGATCATCACTTGAACTGTCAACAGAGTTACGCAATAGCCCCGCAGTTCTTCAATTTTGCCCAATGAGGGTGTTCTAAAATGACGTTGACCAGGTGGCAGCACTGAGGCGTCAGGTCCGGACACCTGTCAAAACGCTTATATAAATGACATTAGTTAGACATCAACGTCAACGTCACGTATACGTTTTGAAAGGAAAAGACCTGACGGCTAAGTGGCGCTAACTGGTGGTGAGAATTTTCTTGAACACCCTCATTTCTTGCGATTTGACAGTTTGACGTGACGTCACAACGAATTGTACATATGTAGATCTTACGTAGGATACTTTGTATTCCGGGAGTATTATCTTCTCCCTAAATATAAAAATCAATTGCTGTTCGTTAGTCTTGTTAAGGGCATCCAACTCGACATACATTTTCACTGTTTTTCATACAACAGCTCTTACGTGAATATGACGTTATTACACATTTTTAACCAACTTCAAAAAAAAGGAGTTTCTATGTTCGGCTGAATATATTTTTTTTATTAAATGGATTTTCACCGATTTTTAGGTGTACCGATTTTAAAATATTTTTTTTTTATTAAAAGTTTATTCTTCCAAGTTGGTCCCATAGAAATATTGTTAAGATCTGATTATGAACTACGAAGATATGGAACGGAACTCCTCATAGGATCACAGCAGAACTTTCATGACAAGTAAAATTGCTTTGTTTATACGTGTAGTCGATGTTCATTAATGTAACGGTTAAAGTTAAGAAGGTTTAGGCACTTATTTATTTACAAATAGGTTTAAAATAAACTTTTCTTCTTAAATTTTTTGTCAGTTTAAACTAGATGAGGCTGGTGTTTCCTAGCTGACTCAGAAATCAGAAACGTTTATTTCAAATAGACCAATAACAGGCACTTTTGCATTGTTAAAATGTCGGTCAGTCAAAAAAGATAAAAAATACAAGTGAAGCTAAATTGCACTACCCTGAAAAGAAACAGCAAAACAAACTCAGGGTCAAAGTCTCTTTTAAAGTCCATACAGCAAACATGTAATGGTCAATAAATCATATGAGAACCATGTAGATTAGTGTCTGGACTACTACTAAGGAGCTCAATGACTTGACGAAAAATAAAAGAAACACCTTTTCCTGGTATAGTTGCTGTTCATTTATAGCTGGTGTACGTGAGCTTCAGAATGTTAGGCTGTGAAAAAGACGAATGAAAAAAGATTGCACGTAGTGGAGATGAGAATGTTAAGATGGATGTGTGGTGTGACGAGAATGAATAAAGTGAGAAATGAGTTTATTAGGGGAAGTTTGAAAGTGGCGCCAGTGACTGAAAAGTTGAAGGGGAATCGTTTGTCTTGGTATGGTCATGTGAAGAGGAGGGATGAAACGCATGTTACTAAAAGAGTTCTGAGTTTACATGTGGATGGATGGAGAGGGAGAGTGAGACCAAAGAAAAGATGGATGGATTGTGTGAAGAGTGATGTGGAAGAAAAGGAAGTTAGTGATAGTATGACGAGTGACAGGGCAGAATGGAAGAAAAAAACGTGTTGCGCCGACTCCAAATAAAACGGGACAAGGTCAGGAAGCAGTGGTGGCCGAATGGTAACGGTTCCGACTAACGAGCTGTAGGTTGCGGGTTCAAACCCAGGCAGGCGCATTACCTTGTGTAATTTATTTCATCACCACTGCTCTCAGAACGGTGAAGGAAAACATCGTGAGGAAACCGGCATGTCCTAGAACCAAAAATTCGACATCCACCAACCCGCAATGGGCCCGCGTGGTGGATTACTGCCCATTCCCTCTCCAGAAGAGGCCTGAGTCCCAGCAGTGGGAACATTATAAGGCCGACTAAGCTAAGCTAATCTAAGGTCAGGAAGATGATGATGACGTAAGCTTCACGCAGGCGTACATCAAGCATATAATGACGAATACCCATCTATAAAGCTACGCCTCCGTGGACAAAATAGGAAGGAAGTACTTTATTCTTCCAAACACTCACGAGAGATCCGGTTGGCACTGACATTAACTTTACTGCGGTTCACCTTCACATTTTAAGATTTCACCTTGATACATAACTCTTTTGTAAAATATAAACATACAGAACGATACGATTGTCGTAAATATATTCAGAAATGGTTATAATTGATATTTAATTCCTTTATTTATCCCTTTAGGAGCCAGTAATTTTTGCATCAAAAGGAATATTGATCTTATGCGGCCGCCAAAGGAGATTTTGTTGAAATATTTCGACGGCGAAGTGACAAGAACTCCTAACTGTCGAAGTCAATAAATGTTTGTCTTAAAAATGTTAGGAGGTAATACTAAAAACTGACATGTTAGTTTAGTTAGGAAGTGTTTCCACAATTTAATTTGGTGCAGTTGCAACTAAATATTCGCTTCAGAGATTTCACAAAAACATGCGGAATCACACATTTGAATTAAAAGCACTAAAAAGTAATTTTGTTAGTTAGAAGGTATTGGCACTTCACCGTCGCATTTCATTTCATCGTCATTTTTTGCTGTTATTGTTTGTTATTATTATTTTATTACTTACCAAGTTTCAACAGTATATCTTATAGTTTCGGAAAACACTGCTGCTGTGACATACGGACGGACAGTCAGACAGACATAACGAATCCATAAGAATTCCGCTTTTTGCCATTTGGCTACGGAACCCTAAAATCGTTATGCGGAATTTTAACTATGGCCAAAGTAATATGCCAAATAAAATTCGGCCACATACACACATTAGATACATTCGGCCAAACAATAGTTATGTTATTTAATTTTTATAACTTAAAAATATTTAATTAAAGAAGATTATGGCAAGTGTGTTATGCCAAATTTTCATAGCATCAAGATTCTGCCAGATAATGGGATAGGGCTTATCTCCAGGGCCTCAAGTCTGCTATTACAATAGTGTCAGAATGGTCTATCATTGATTTCATAATTGTTGATTTTGATAAGTTTAGTAATCTACTAATATAATGACGTCATTATGACTTTCCAATGGTCAACCACTGACACTCCATCGAAAGAAGTGCCATAGAATGGTAATCTCGTACATATTGACAAATGAATGTCTGATGTATGCGGTAATCTGCTAAAATTTTGACTGTCCATTGATCAGTGACCTACCGTTAGAACGTCATTGAGCAGTCATTGTTTTTAATAACCTCGATTTTTAGCCAAAAGTTTTGGTTTCTTTAGCTTTGTTTTTCCTAGAAAAATCAAGAAAAAGTTATTTTTAATTTTTCTTTGGTGATTTACGTAAAAACGCGCAATATTTTATAAAAGGAGAAACTGACTGACTGACATATCGACGCACAGCCGAAACTACTGGGACTAGGAGCGTGAAATTTTGCACAAGGCTGCCTTTTATGACGTAGGTGAGCACTAAGAGAGGATGTTCCAAAATTCGCCCCATAAGCGGATGAAACGGGGGTCCAAAGTTTGTATGGAGAAACCTATTTTTACGCGGGCGAAGCTGCTGGCAGAAGCTAGTCTATTACAATTTTCTATGTGTAAAATTAAAGGATCACGACATACCATTACGACTCTAACTCCTTCGGTGTACTCCTCTTCAGCATCAGCATTTGAAGAGCCCTCCGCTGGTGCCTCCATCTATCAACAAACAAATTGCACCGATAAGTTAACAGAACAAGGAGGTCACATAGCTCAGGCAGTCGCTTCGTCTACATCAACACAATATAACTATATTTTTAGTATATGCGAAACTTCGAAACCCTCACTGCGTTCAGGATTAACACTAAGCAACCTTTGTTTCGCTCGGAATCCATCATGCCATCCGCGATTATACACTGTTTTATTTCTTAGTCATATACAGGGGCGCCGACTCCGTGGGTGCTCGGGGGCTCGAGCACCCATGAGAAATAAACAGTGGGTGCCGAGCATCCCTGAGAATAGACATCAAGAAACAGATCAGTAATCGCCTTTTAGGGATGGGCGTTTTTTCATTACTCGACGACCCGTTTAGCGCAGTGGTTCAGAGCACCGCAACGGTTGAGACACAAGAGTCGCGGGTTCGATTTCCGCACCAACACAAATGTTTGTTGATGAAACAGATATTTGTGTTGGGTCTGGGTGTTTGTGGTACCTTCGTTGTTCCTGGTTTCCATAATACAAGGGAAAACCTTAGTTTGGGACCAGGACAATGTATGTGATGTTGCCTCAATTTATTATTTAGTTAGTTACTGATGCCACCGGTATCCGTTATCAAAATGTCGATCAGTGCGCATTTCTCTTCTCACTCTTCGCCACTTTTTCGAGTCATCAAATGAGCATGAGCACCCATGAAGTTTTCAAAAAGCCAGCGCCCTTGGTTTAAATAAAAAAAAAATATATATATTTATTATTTATTTATGTCAGCTTGGGCACACCACAATCATGACGGTAAGTTCCCTCTTTGAGGAGTGGCATGAAAGACGTCACGGCGTCCTCACCTTCTGCATGACACAGGTCCTCACCGGACATGGTAAGATCGGGAGGTCCCTGTACCGGATTCAGGCGGATGAAACACCTGGGTGTCACCATTGTGCGAACCACCCGGAAGACACGGTGGAGGTATGCCCCACAGGCTGCACGGCAGGCAGCTTGCGACAATAATATTGCCACAAGAGCTGATAATTTATTTCATAATAAGTGTCATAATTTATATTGTTTTTAAAATAACTGTAAATGTTTGCAAGATAGCTGATTAAAATTCATGTTGACACATGCCTCAAGGCAAAATATTTATGTTTTTATTTTTCGTTTGTTTGTTTAATCAAACAAACTTCTACCAATGGCTTCCCTCGCGTGAAAATAGGTTTCTCCACCAAACTTTGGACACTCGTTTCAACTTTTTAGGAGGTCAATTTTATAAATCCTCTCTTAGTGCTCGCCTACGTCATAAAAAAAAACCTACCGTGCAAAATTTTACACTCTTAATCCCAGTAGTTTTGACTATGCGTTGATATGTCAGTCAGTCAGTTTCTCCTTTTATATATATAGATATACGGAGAGCCGGAAGATCTCCTTTTAGTGTGTAAATAAAACAAAGCTTTGCTTTTAGCTAAATTAATTTAGGTTATGTAGTATTGTGAATCAAATGATTCTTGTTAATTTATTATTTAGGGTCCATTTTATTTTATTATAAATGACAATCTAATTCTATGTGACAATTTTATTTTATATGACATTTTATTTTGTATGGTTTTACATTTTTATTATTTATTCCGTATGGCTAATTATTATTTTTTTATTCGGTATAAACCAGTGCTTGACTGCGATCCCACCTGATGGTAAGCAGTGATGCAATCATTGATGGTGAGGCGCACTAGTTTATTAAGAGCCTATTCACTCTGGCCTTGAAGGTACCTAAATTATAGTTGGACGGGAAGACCGCAGCAGGCAAATTGTTCCAGTCCCTCGATGTACGCGGTATAAACGACGAAGCAAATCGCTTAGTTCGGACCGTTGGTGTTTCAACAACGTAAGGGTGGATACTCGCCGTATGTCAGGTTGTCCGATGGTAGAAAGGAGATGGCGGAATCAAGTCATGCAATTCCCGCGCACACTCTCCAAAATGCAACCTGTAAAATACCGATAGGCTGGCTACCCTGCGCCTGTGCTCGAGGCTTTGTAGATTGGACTTAACCAAATCTGGATCCCCAATTAGCCTCTTCGCACGCCTTTCTACTGAGTCCAAAGCTGCCAGATGGCATTAATTTAATATTATTATTATTATTTATTTAATTTGTTAATAACAACTGTAATTAATTCCATTTTTGTTGTGTTCTTACTAGTTATAAGCGTTTTGATCCCAGTAGTGTTAGCTTATAATGTATTTCAAATAAATAAATATAAATATTAGAAATAGGTTTTAGTATATAGTTTAGTTAATATTTAAGTTTTATGTAAAAGAATTACCCGTACCTATTCTTCAAAAAAATCTCATAAATAAATAAAGGTTTCTAGTACTTTGTAGCCTGTAATGCAGGTCCAACCTAGTTCATACAAAAATGCAACTGTGAATAATTGTTTTTATTACAGTCAAATGGGATGGATAGAAACAAAACGTTTGTTGTTTGTTTTGTTTATTTGTTTTTTTTTTTGTTAAGTTAGTTTAAATTAGTCATCCTAGTATCCCACAGTTAATCTGTGAGCAGCGCTGTGGGCTACAATATTGTTAATATGTTTTGTATACCTGTAGTACCTAAGTTTTATATTGTAGCTGTTTACTGTTCCTTTTTTTTTAAAAAAAAAACTTCAAATAACTATTTCACGATATTTGAATATTTTTGGCAGCATTTAACTATATCTATATATATAAAAGGAGAAACTGACTGACTGACATATCAACGCACAGCCGAAACTACCTACTGGGACTAGGAGCGTGAAATTTTGCACAAGGTTTCGTTTTATGTCGTAGGCGAGCACTAAGAGAGGATTTCCCAAAATTCAACCCCTATGGGGATGAAACGGGGGTCCAAAGTTTGTATGAAAAATCAATAGTCGATGCTTTGTTAAAAGCTGATAATATGGTATCAAAGTGAAAAACCAAATCAAAGTTTTGTTTCTATTTACCCCTGCATTTCTATTCACCGCATTTTACCGTACTTTACTTTATATGTAGCTGCACTTTTATAAATAAACAATATTATATTATAATTGACGACGCTAACAGAAATGTCATTTGTAGGCTCGACGAGAACGTTACATTGCCATTGGTAATACGTAACAAAAATGTGCTTTTTTGCACAATGAATTCAAACTACAAAGGAGCTTGCTGAAAATATCATTCGACTTTTATTCAATGATTTAAACTAGTGCTTAAACAATACTTAATTTAATTTTATATACATCAACCCCAAGCGAACGCGCGTGATTTCGCGCCATTCGGTTAAATACCAAGCGAACACTGGCGTCCGCACAGATTATAAAATATTGAGCGTTTTATTTAAAGGGTATTTATCCAAGAACGTAAATAAAAAGTTCTTTAATAAGTAGTCTGTAAATATTGAAAAGCAAACATTTCCGTTATTCTACAAGCTCGATCGGTTAAATCTAATAATAACGACAAAGGATAAGCACTGCCATTCAGCGTGGCAATGCGGCCAGTCTTTAGGGTACATTACCAGTCGACAGCGATGTGGAGAAGTTTTTCGACGCCGCACTTTAGATTGCTTTTTTTAGTACTTTAGGGCTTTTATTTTTATTTTGTAAGCTTGCTGAATAGATTTAAATTTTCCTTGCTGAATTTCCCCTGTTCTGAGTTAATACATTAATCAAGATGCAGTAACTATTTTTATATAATTAATCTAAGCGTAATAGAACTGAGAGCCCCCCTGGATGGACGAGGCGATTAATTGTAATTTCTATCAAAATAGTTGAGTTACATTACATTGGATTTTATTAGTAAATTCGCGAGGTACGTTGAACAAACTGTAGTGTATTGTGGGTGATTGGACATCAAACAGTCTCGAATATACGGTGCTAAGGAACGGACATGTCTGCTTTTTATTTACCTGGACAATACTAAATACGTGTACCTACATACATCACAGTGGCGACGGGGATTAATACGAAGAACAAGGAAAATACTCGTGGACGATAATTGGTGTTATCAGTGCAAAAACTGTGTCCGAGAACTGTGATCGTGACGTCAAAATGTCTATCGGAAAAGTGAGCGCTTTTGATATGAAAACGGGGGTGTGGTCATCATCATACATCGACCGGTTTGACTGACTGGACTGCGTGTCGATTATTATTTACAATCATTTACCAAATAGTTTACAAGAGTTACCACTGACAATGTTTAAAAAAATACTTTTTAATCTGTTATTGTTTAAAAGATATTATATATACTGTTAAGGACTATTTAGAAGACAAGTCAATAGAATCTGTAATCGACAAGATCGAGTAACTGACAACACTGACTGTGTATATATTTGCACGCCATGTTATGGCAGGATATGCTGTAACCAATATACTGTAACACCTTATGTACCATATTCTAGCAAATAAATATTTTAATTGATTGATTGATTGATTGGTTAGAAATGTATTTTACGGCAAATGACGTGCCAGATGACTTCAAATTACCTACTCTGATAGCCGTAATGGGGGACGAGCCCTATGAACTTCTAGATAATTTGGCCAGTCCGAGCAAGCCGTCAAAGCAGCGCTGCTAGTTTCGGTCTAGCTCGAGTGGCCCGGCTGGATTGGAAACACATCAATGAGCCTTTTTTTTGTGACGGGAAACCGTCAATTAATTACTTAAATCTGTACTATATAAGGCAGAGTCCTGACTCCATTACTGACCCATCAACGCCAAGCCCAAACTCTTGGATCTAGAACGCTGAAAATTTGCACAGAGGTTCCTTGTATGATGCAGGCAAATTCGTCCACATCGATGTCAATGGGAAAGTACCTAGAACGCTGGCAGTTGCCACGCTGGATAGGAATGCTGATTTGTTGACCGAAGAAAAGCCAGCTTCTTATTTATTACTAGCTGACCCGGCAAACGTTGTTTTGCCATATAAATAATTTCCTAGTAGAAATTAAAAATTTTGTCTAAAAAATAAAAAAAAAATTTTAGGGGTGGACTACCCCTAACATTTAGGGGGATGAAAAATAGATGTTGGCCGATTCTCATAGATACCGGATAAGCACAAAAAATTTCATCAAAATCGGTCAAGCCGTTTCGGAGGAGTATGGCAACGAAAACTGTGACACGAGAATTTTATATATTAGAAGATGTAAATGAATATAAAAATGTAAATAAATGAGACCTGTACACCTAGCATCATAAGCATTATAATGTTCCCACTGCTGGGACTCAGGCCTCCTCTCTAGGAGAGGGAATGGGCCGTAATCTACCACGGGCACAGTGCGGGTTGGTGGATGTATCATATCTTCGAATTTTTGGTTCTAGGACATGCCGGTTTCCTCACAATGTTTTCCTTCACCGTTTTCAGAGCAGTGGTGATGAAATAAATTACACAAAATAATGCGTCTGGCTGGGTTTGAACCCATGACCATAACGGGCCAAAACTGCTCTCACACACCTACACTACTAACCTAGCCTAAACTAAAAAAAAGTGGGTTGATATAGACAATAAATATAATAAGTCACAACGTCATCTAGTTCCAAGCTAAGCAGAGCTTGTGTTATGAGTACTAGACAACTGATAAACATAATTATATATTTATAAATACATACATTGTATATTATAGATAAATTACACCCAGACACAGAACAAATGATCGTGCTCATCACACAAACATTTGTCCTGAGTGGGAATCGAACCTACGACTTAAGGCATAACAGTTAGGACCACTAACCACTAGACCAACAGACTTGTCAAATAATGAAAGAATAAGTCAATATGTACCAAACTAGTATACTCTGTCCTCTCATGCCTATTAATTCTTAATTACGGACATTAATTACAAATCTCAAGAACGTTTTTTTTTTAAAGAATAACCATGAAGTTTCTTGCCGGTTCTTCTCCATAGGAAACGAGCCATTGGAACCGTGCACTAGCTTCTTACGTTATATAACTTGTGCCCATGAAGGCCTATGTGAAATAAAATATTATAAGTTATTAATTTTTAATAAAATAAAAAATTACTTACGTTTATCTACCGACTGCACAAAATCAAAAGATGTATGATGTATTTCTCAACCTTCACAACAAATCAAAATGAAGCAAACATTTTTTAACAAATATTTCCCTTTGTCACATAACTTATTGTATCACAATATTATTGTTGATATCGATCCTGTATGCAAAGCTCAGTGTAACAGATTCAACTGGCGATCAACGCTGATCTTAACGCCGTAGTGTTGCGCTAAATCTGTGAAAGTTTATCGATAATATGTCATGTTTCGATATGTAGGTGTGATGTGTTTATAGTGTTGATAATAATAGTACGTAATAGTGGGTTTCACCAATCAAATCATTTTGTCTTAATGCAGGTACATAATCTTGGGTGTACCCAGGGTGAAGCAGGTGAGGTAGCTTGCTCCACCCTGCTCAAGACCAACTAAAAACATTTACCTCTGAAAGTACTGGTCCGATTGCCGTACGCGAGCGAAGCCGCGGGCAAAAGCTAGTCGATAATAAAATCAATCATTATACTGAATTATTGTGCTACCTCTATTAACGGCTCCATCATTGTTTTCATTTTTTAATATTAATTAATTAGGAAACGACCAATTGGAATCGTGCACTAGCTTCTGACGATTTATAAGTGCCGTAAGAAACAAAATTATTTTGAGTTTATAATATAATCTTCCACAACTATCACACAACGTCGTCTAGTCCCAAGCTAAGCAGAGCTTGTGTTATGAGTACTAGACAACTGATAAACATACTTATATATTTCTAAATACATACATAATAACAGCAACTAAAAACAGCGACATCGACAATTCGATTTCAATTTGCCACCCACATCACTAGGTAACCAGTTCGCCTCAATTCACGGCCGATCGAAGGTTATCGAATCAGGTTACTATATGTTGCACAATCAACGGCTCACTATTTATTATGTTGTCACAAATAAGCCGTACAAGATCAAATGCAGCTCACGGGCATACATTGAGCTCATGAGCTGAGAGATTGTACGAAAGTAAACTGCGGCCCTGACGCCATTTGAGCCCCTGAGGATCGCGCCTCCGAGCGACCTAAACTAAACTATTAAAGGGATGCTTTATACCACTAATTTTTAATTAGTACAAATACTTAAAGGTCTTATTAGAAAAGGTTAAGTTATTTAAGTAAAGTCTCAATAAATGATATTCATAAACAGCAAAGTTACTAATTAGCGTTTTTTTTTTATTTCCCAAAATGTCACTAAATTTATGGAAATATTGTACAGGCATAGATTATGATTATGAATGAAATTCATTCATTCATAATCAATGCCTGTACAATATTTCCATAAATTTTGTTAAACGGTGATTAAAATGGAAAAATTCTGCGCGTAGTATTTTCTAGTAGCAATTGTTTTGAACGATTGCAATTGTTTTGAACGATTGATTCGATTACCTGTGAATTTACCAATTATGACAAAATTTCGTGGACAATTTTAAGATTTCGTTTTTTTTTTTTTAATTTTTGGCTACAGAAATATGATCAGTAACAAGTGCGGATAGAGCCCCATTTTTTTGTACTAATTAAGAAATAGTGATGTTTAACTGTCCAGTAAGTGTATGGTTAGGACCCTGGAATGCAAAGGGCAAATGAAGGTACACGGGTAGGTTTTAACTATTGTTTTTATGAGGTGGGAAATCATCTGACTTCTCCTGATCTAAGATGAAGACAGAAAACCACACCTACGTGCCTTCAGTTGCCTTTTACGTTCTGCGACCACGATTATCCCCTTCATACTCATCCCCGTGACTCTAGCAAGCATCGGCCCTGCTAGGGGCCCCTTCGGTTTGCTGACATTTCTTTGAGGCGCGCGTGGAACACTACGCGCCGTCGGCCACTTGGGCTCGGTCCGGATCCGGACTGTTACCGGACGAATGGACGGCGTGCTACCCATTGCTCGCCGTCCGCAAGGATAACCGTATGAGAAACGGAAATGACTAAATTTGTATAAATAAAGAATTTAAAACAGCAACAAAATGAATATTTATTACACTTCCGAATAAATACATTGAGGAAATGAATACAAAAACAAACTAATTATTTGATTTTACGTCCATAACGTATTGTATACATAATTATGTAGATATTAACATTGGCAGACGTTTATTTGGTTTCAAGTTGAAGGTAAAATAAATAATAGATATATTGACGTCATGCAGTTCATCATCATTTCAGCCGATAGACGTCCACTGTAGGACTTAGGCCTCCCCGCGCGTGTTGACATCACGACTGCTGTTGTGCATCTCGCATCCATCGGATTCCCGTGACCCTCACTAGGTCATCGGTCCACCTTGTGGGACGTCTTCCGGTACGTGGTCGCCACTCTAGAACCTTTTGGCCCCATCGACCATCAGCACCCCTAGCCAAGTTGATAATCTGCAATCGTTAACGATAGTCGAAAACTAATCAAATGTATGGGAATGACATCATCTCAACGTTAAGTCACGTAACCAGAGCAAACGAATAGAAAATTCGTAGCCAAGTTCACATCGTTCAAAATGATGGAATGAATTGTTATCGTTTCTACAATGTTCAACGCTACATCTTTTGTTATTGTCGAACGAGCGGCCGACTCAGGCGCGTTTATTGTTTTTTACAATTGTTGACACTGAGGCGTTACCGATTGGAGAACGGAATAAGACACGAAACAGTTGTAACTTGGCTAGGGGGGGCTGTTCTGCGAGCAATGTGCTCTGCCCACTGTCACTTAATTTTGGCGAATTAGGTAATTTTAACAACATCATCAGACGCGCTCTTGTCATTGTCACCGCGTCGACGTTTCGGCTATATTGGAACCCTAAGGGCACGCGACTGGAAACGCTACAAACATGGTGATAAGTCCTCTCTTTGAGGAGTGGTTGGAAAGGCTCTTGGCGTCCTCACCTTCCGCATGACGCAGGTCCTCATCGGCCATGGTAAAATTAGGAGAGGTTCCTGTTCCAGATTCAGGGGGAAGAAACGCCCGGGTGGGACCAGCAGGGCCGATATCCGCTTGGGTCACGAAGAATTTCTGAAAAGGAAACCCTTGCTCCTACAATGCAAAGGGCGACTGAACGACACAAGTATAAGACTGATAGACACGCCCTCTCGCTCCATTCTAGAGCGCGAGAAGTCATGGGATGATTTCCTACCTTTCAAAAATAATGGGCACGCGACGATAGCAAGAGACCGGACGGCGCGCGTTGTAATGTCTAATAGTCATTTTGTCAATTATAAAAAAAACTGGGCAAGTGCGAGTCAGACTCGCGCCCTGAGGGTTCCGTACAAACTTACCTACGAAAACAGTTTAATTCCCGAATTGAGTTATGAAGATTTTAACGAATCGCATAAAAGTTTTTTATTGTGACATAGGTAACTACAAATTTACAGTTTTGTGATTTTTTCTTAAAGTTGTGCTATGAGACCTTGCTTCATGCCAAATTTCAGAATTCTGGGTCAACGGGAAGTACCCTATGAGTTTTGATTCCCTTGAGAGTGTCGAAATACACGTTTTTGGGACAAAAACGGTCGTATCTCTTTTTTCGTTAACTTACAAGTTTGATTTTTTCACAGCGTCAAGGGACCGCAGACTTGAGTACCTATATGGTTTTAATTTCAACTCGATACCTCCACGCGTTCCTGACTTAAAGGGTCTTGATAGACAGACGAAAGGACAACAAAGTGATCCTATAAGGGTTCCGTTTTTTCCTTTTGAGATACGGAACCCTAAAAATGTCGCAAAGCAAACACAGATAAGCTAAGTCCTGGAACTATGAACATACTTCGTGCCTTCGTCCATGACCTCGCACCCAAAGAGGCCACACATTAGCGAGGGCTCTATAAAACACAAAGGTTTCTTTTTGAATTGATAGACTCGAGTTTAACCACTACTTTTACCTGATGGTAAGCGACGATGTGGTCGAACACTGGGTTGCGACAGTCGCAGCTGTCTCGTTTTCGAATTTATGAAAAGAAAACACCTCGCTGCGCCATCGCCCACGCCTAAATTAGTCCACGCTACGCCTCTGCCCCTGTGCAAGTTTCATCCAAATTCATTTACCTTTTCGAACGTAAAGAAGTAACTACACACTCATACACTTTCGCCTTTATATTAGTTAAATACTAGCTTTTGTCCTCGACTTTGTTCGCGGTCTTTACCTTAAGGCTGAACTAGTCGCGGGCTCGAACTCGCTGATGGGTGAGGCCGAAAATTGCGATGTCTCATCTGATATTGTGCCCGACAGCGATAATATCAAGTATGAGCAGTTAGACGCTAAATTATATGCTCATCGTATGGTTCGCATGCACACAAACACCGTTCCGAACTGAAATGAAATTAGACGGTGCGTAAAATCTGAGAGTAGTGCTTTGGGAAATCGAGTTTAATGAAAAAACCACTGCATTCATCTAATACACATAAATTGTATAGAACTCCTCGATAATAAAAGTTTGTCGGTACCGACTTCGTTTTTGAGATTTTATACGATTTTTGTTACTTTTTTACACTTAAAATTTCGTTAAAATCATCAAAAAACAGAAACTTTGTTGGCTCATAACTTTGTAAAGGAAATTATTTTTATTTTTCTGTTTCCGTACAGACAAAATCTATATATATAAAAATAAATAGCTGTTCGTTAGTCTCGCTAAAACTCGAGAACGGCTGGACCGATTTGGCTAATTTTGGTCTTGAAATATTTGTGATAATCCAGGGAAGGTTTAAACGGTCAGAAAATATGGAAAAACTTACGAAAAAAAAAATCGAATACAACGCCATCTCTAATTAAAATGTCATTATAAAATGGTTATTTATGCTGCCATTAGATGGCGTTATCCTTACTATTGGCGGTACGAAGTTCGCCGGGACAACTAGTTAAGTATAAGATAAAACCATATCATGTTTTACTTTGGATCTACAATGTCAAACTGTGGAGTAATACCCCCCCGAAATTTGTATGCAAAAAGTGTCGACTAGTGTAACCTTAAGAAACTCATTCTCTATCCATAATAAAGGAACAATTGTAGTGTGGGGCCTTTCAATTGTCAAGTGAAATCCAGCGGTTCACTTTTGAAATGGTCTCTCTAACGGTAACCGTGACCCAGACTGCTATGCCAGAGGTCGTTGGTTCGATTCTCACCCAGGACAAATGTTTGTGTGAAGAGCACAATCACTTGTTCTGTCTGGGTGCAATTTATCTATAATATGTATGTATTTAGAAATATATAAGTATGTTTATCAGTTGTCTAGTACCCATAACACAAGCTCTGCTTAGCTTGGGACTAGACGGTGTTTGGTGATAGTTGTGGAATATTATATTATTATTTAAATATACTAAAGAGTTCATTCCCTCACAATTTTAATATGTTTTTTAGGGTTCCGTACATCAAAAGGAAGAAACGGAAACCTTATAGGATTACTTTGTTGTCTGTCTGTCTGTCAAGACCATTTATCTCGGAAACTCGTGGAGCTATCGAGTTGAAATTAAAACCATATACTCAAGTCTGCGGACTTGTAATTTAAAGAGAAATAAAGGTATTTCGGTTTATGTGGCAAGAAACGTACATTTCGACACACTTGAAGAAATCAAAATTCATAGGGTACTTCCCGTTGACCCAGAATCCTGAAATTTGAAGCAAGGTCATATACCACAAATATAGGAATAAATCTGAAAACTGTAAATTTGTTGTTACATCACAATTATTATTTTTTGCTATTCGGAAAAACCTTTCGAAATTCCATTCCGGAATTGAACTATTTACATCGGTAAGTTTGTACGGAACCCTCAGAGCGCGAGTCTGACTCGCACTTGTCCAGTTTTTTTTAATATTCCGAACAGTCAAAAGGAAAAAAAAAAACAAAGAATTCAGTTCATATATTTTAATTTGTCGAAAATGTTTTTCTTAAACCCAGGTAGACGTTGATATCTGTGTCTCCTGAGGAGGTAAGTGACAGCATCAGCTGACGTCACGCTCCAGTATGTCCAGCTCATGGTTCCCTCTCCTGGACCTGTAGGGAGCCGGCATCTTCAGGTGGACGGTCCTAACGTGGAGCTTCATGGAATTTGATTGGGAGAAGGTCTTGCCGCAGTGACCGCACTGGTAGGGTTTCGCGCCCGAGTGCACCTGTGGACCAATATTAAAATAAAATATTTTTATTTCAAACATATTTGGCCCACACAATAGGGTATATTACGCTCATTTTTGAAAAGTGTCTCAATTGGATTCTGTAGTGCTAATAAAACGTAGCGCCACCCGCCAGAGAATTAATTTTGACGTATAGTGCAAATGGCTGCAGAGAAGGGTACAGTACTTAGAAGTATTTTTAAATTAATTTCGAGTTATTTCTGCTTCAGGAATTATATAAAACCTATAAAAAATGTGGTCAAGTGTATATTGTAAGCGGTGCGACATTACAACGGGTTCCAAATTAGAATAGGATCGATTGCCATGTTGTGACGTCACGACAGACTGTCAAATCGCAAGAAATTAGGCAGAATTGGAGAAACAGAGATGAGAAAAATTGAAGAACTGGATTCTGATTAAACTATTTTCGTTAGCAGTTCGTAAATAAATTAAATTTTAATAATTTTTTGTTTTGCTTAATAATTCTTCGATTTGACAGTATGACGTGACGTCACAACATGGCAATCGATCCTATTCTTATTTGGAACGCATTGTACTAATTTTAGTACCGCAGACACTCGCTACGGCCGACAGTGCCAAAATGGCGAAAATCAAACGGGCACAAAAGCACTTTGTGGTAAGTAGAGGTCAGTCTTGTAGTATGTTTGTATAACATAGTTTCTCACCCGGTCGTGCCTGTTGAGCGCCGCCTTATGTTTGAACGCCTTCGGACAGCTGGAACACTTGAACGGCCTCTCACCGGTGTGCGTACGAACGTGGATCTGTCAAATACGTATGTGTGTTACTGGAGAAAAATAATTCAACCCTCGCATTACGTCTAACTTTATTGAAGGGTTCATCATAATCATCATCATCATTTTAGCCGAAAGACGTCCACTGTTGGACATAGGCCTCCCCCAAGTGTCGCCACAATGAACGGTCCTGTGCGTATCGCATCCATCGGATTCCCGCGACCCTCATCAGGTCATCGGTCCACCTTGTGGGAGGCCTTCCAACGCTGCGTCTTCCGGTACGTGGTCGCCATTCCAGAATCTTTTGTCCCCATCGACCATCCGTTCTACGAGCAATGTGCTCTGCCCACTGCCACTTTAGTTTGGTGATTCTTCGGGCTGTGTCTGTAACCTTGGTTCTCCTGCGGATATCTTCATTTCTGACGCGATCACGCAAGGAAATTCCGAGCATAGCCATTGAAAGGTTATTTCATGAAAAATATAAATAGCTGACCCAGCGAACTTCTTACCGCCTAATAGTAAGGATAACGCCATCTACTGGCATTACCAGAACAGCATAATTCATTTTATAATGACATTTTAATTAGAGGTAGCGTTGTATTCAAATTTTTATTTTCGTAAGTTTTTCCATATTTTCTCACCGTTTAAACCTTCCCTGAAATATCACAAATGTTTCAGAAGAATTTGCTAAATCGGTCTTGCCGGTCTTTGAGGTTTTAGCGAAGCTAATTATAAATTATTTTGGGCATTATGTATATATAGGGTGACTGGTAATTAGTGACCGATACTTAAACACGTAATTGTACTCATGATTACAAACAACTTTCCCAAAGAAACTTTTTTTATATTCTCATTAGTTTTGTCACTATAACAAAACAGTTGTTTGAATCCGTTACATACATGATTACGTGCACCGCTGGGTTAACAAGCCGCGGCTGTTCTATCACTATTGTAGGTACGGTGGCGTCACGCGGGTCACAGCTGAGCGGGCGCCGGTCGCCGGCACGCGCGTGTTACAAACAGCCTTAGATTCAAACAGCTGTTTTGTTATTGTGATAAAACTAGTCAGTATATAAAAAACTTTTCTTTGGGAAAGTTGTTTGTAATCATGAGTACAATCACGTGTTTAAGTATCGGTCATTAATTACCAGTCACCCTATATGAAGATGATCGGAGGTCATGGTTTTTACCTGCAATCTCTGGAATATGCTGAACTTCTTGGGGCACTCGATGCATTGGAAAGGTTTCTCACCCGTGTGAGTACGCTGGTGGTACACTAGTGCAGCGTTCGACTGTAAAAAAACATAGTATGGGTTCATGGAAATTTTATTTATATGAAATTTTAATGGGTTCAGTACCTCAAAAGGAAAAAACGGAACCCTTATAGGATCACTTTGTTGTCCGTCTGTCTGTCTGTCAAGACCCTTTATCTCGGGAACGCGTGGAGGTATCGAGTTGGAATTAAAACCATATACTCAAGTCTGCGGACTCTTGAAGCTGTGAAAAAATCAGATTTCTAAGTAACAGAAAAAAAAGATACGGCGGTTTATGTTGCAAAAAACGTATATTTCGACACTTTCAAGGGAACCAAAATTTATAGGGTACTTCCCGTTGACCCAGAATCCTGAAATTTAGCATGAAGCAAGGTCTTATAGCACAGATATGGGAATAAATCTGAAAACTGTAAATTTATTGTCACATCACAATTTTTTTTTTACGATTAGAAAATATCTTCAAGATTCGAGAATTGAACTGTGTACAATATGTAAGTTTGCGCGAATCCGACTCGCACTGCCCAGTTTTTTTTTTTAAGGTGGACCAGTTTCCAATGTCTTCTACCGCTCTAGGACGGAGCAAGAGGGTGTGTTCTTCTCCTATGTTTCTTCTTTGCCGTTCCAGGCTCCCGTGTTTCCTTTTCGGACAACCCCTGGCCCCAGTAACCTTCGGCCTTGCTAAGTGCCTATGGTTCGCTGACATCTCCTTGAGGCGCTGGATGGTTTCTTGAGGTGATTCCTCCTTTCTCTTGAGCCTTAACCGAGATACCTTGGACCCTGTTCCCGATACCGGCGAAATACAGTTTTTGTATTTCTAATGTTTTTTTTTTATATATTTAAAAATATAACGAATGTGTAATAAGGGCCCAGTGCAGGTTGGTGGATGTCACATGTCTTCGAATTTTTGATTCTAGGACATGCCGGTTTCCTCACGATGTTTTCCTTCACCGTTTTGAGAGCAGTGGTGATGAAATAAATTACACAAAGTAATGCGCCTGGCTGGGTTTGAACCCGCGACCTACAACTCGTAAGTCGGAGCCGTTACCACTCGGCCACCACTGCTCTCGCATACATAGCATATGTAAATCAATTGCTTGACTGGCCTGTTGGTCTAGTGGTTAGTGGCCCTGACTGCTATGCCAGAGGTCGTGGGTTCGATTCCCACCTAGGACAAATGTTTGTGTAATATAAATAATAGCACGACCATTTGTTCTGTGTCTGCGTGTAATTTATCTATAATATGTATGTATTTAGAAATATATAAGTATGTTTATCAGTTGTCTAGTACCTATAACACCAGCTCTGCTTAGCTTGAGACTAGACGGCGTTGTGATAGTTGTGAAAACAAAAAAATGATTAATAAATATAATATTTCGTAAAGATAATGGAGGTGACTCGAGGTGATCGACGCGAACGATACGATGGTAACTTGGCTAGGGAGCGCAGGCGGCAGTACGAGTATGTGTGCATTTAACTACGGCCAGCCTCCCTAGCCAAGTTACAATCGTATCGTTCGCATCGATCACCTCGAGTAGGCCACGCCTCCGATTCCTTTGTTCTGACGTCATCTTAACGCTCAGTCACGTGGTCAGAACAAAGGAATCGGAGGCGTGGCCTACTCGAGGCGTTCGACGCGAATTATACGATTGTAACTTGGTTAGGGGGCAGATGTTCAAGGGAGTATACATGTTAACTTACGATGCACTTCTTGCCGCATATCTCGCAGACCCAGGGCACGTTTTTCCTTCGGTCCCGGGGAGTGTAGTTCTTGAGCTTGATGCCGAGGTGCACGCGCTGGTAGTGGATGGAGAAGGAGCGCTCGTGAGCGAAGTTACGGTTGCACTGGAACAGGAAATACCATCAGAGGCACGACCTCTTAAAGCGATCCATTTCACGACTTAAACTGAACTGTTAAATAATAATAAACGTTAATATAATAAACTGTTGGCCTCATCCTGCAATGGGCCTCATCAGAAGGCTTACAGTCACCCAAAGGGCAATGAAAAGGGCTATGCTCGGAGTTTCCTGGCGTGATTGCATAAAGAATGAAGATATCCGCAGGAGAACCAAGGTCACCGACATAGCCAAAAGAATCACCAAACTAAAGTGGCAGTGGGCAGGGCACATTGCTCGTAGAACGGATGGTCGATGGAGCCGAAAGGTTCTAGAGTGGCGACCGCGCACCGGAAGACGCAGCGTTGGAAGGCCTCCCACAAGGTGGACCGACGACCTGGTGAGGGTCGCGGGAGTGCGGTGGATGCGAGAAGCACAGGATCGGTCGTTGTAGCGACGCTTCGGGGAGGCCTATGTCCAACAGTGGACGTCTTTCGGCTGAAATGATGATGATGATGAATAAACTGTTAAATAAAAATAAAAGAACTAACATAAAAATAAGTAGGTACTAACATAATGTGGACCAAAAGTTGTCTTAAATAAATAAATATTATTATTATAATAATAATAATAATTCTACCAATAATTCATCTACTAAACAAATTAAAACTCTTAAAACAACCCTCGCCACCCAATGCACAATTACAGTTCGTTAGCCCTGAGACTAAAAAGTCGTAATGTTGAAGCGTGAGCCCATCTCAAGGTTACACCACCTCGAAGAGATGCGACTTCTGGCGGGAGAAGTTAAAACCTCTTGATGATTTTGTCGAGCCGTCGGGGAGCCTCTCTCCTGGACACGAGTCGCCATGGCCAACTTGGAAAACTCTAAACAGACTTCGCACCCAAGTTGGGCGCAGCAAAGACAATCTCCACAGATCGGACGTCCTGCAATCTGGAAGTTCCAGCTCCATCCCTTCCTCGCTCGTTAGCCTGACATTTTATCACATCATGGTATATCCTTCACCGTTTTGAGAGTAATAGTGATGAAATAAGATATACAAAGCAATGCCTGGGTTGGTAGACCCCTCACCAGCTCTCAGGTTGTCTGGAAGATATCGCTATTAGCGATAAGACCGCCATTGTGCCTATAGATTTAAGTTTATGTATAAGTTGTGTTACTTTTATGGTGTACAATAAAGTTTATTCTATTCTATTCTCACCTCTTCACATCTGACCCCGACGTCATGTGTCTTCAAGTGATCTCGCAGAGCATCCTGATGGGGAAGATTCTCTCCGCACTGGAAGCAGGAGCTGTCAACAAAAGGCAATACAAACTGTTGGCATGATATACTTTTTTCTTTTCGCCAGAAATGAAACCTAAATTATACGTTAGAGGATAATACGAGAAATCAATAGCAAAAAGAACCAGGTCTTTAAACCGCAACCGAACGAAAATACGAATAGAAGCATTGCAAGTATATTTTTGTCAGGCGTTACCTATTTTTCTTATAATATTAGTTACGACGTTACGTTTACAGTTCTTTGCAACACAAGGGGCCTCACTTTATCACACCCGGCGATATTACCTCAGCGAAGTTTGCCGAGAAGGTTGACTTGATACATTTGCTACAAAATACTACAAAAACATTAGAATGTGTACATCTGTATTCTAATGGTAAAAAAATAACTTTTCATACGAAGACATGGCTTGAAGGACTTAGTATCCAAACCAAAAACACAGAAAAAGGGGCAACTGAAGGTAACAGGTGTGGTTTTAGTCAGTAAAAGTCTGACACGCCCTCGCGCCTCGCCCTAGGTTATATTATTATTATTATTATTATTATTATTATTAATAACCGGGGCCGGGGGATAACCGTTGGGGGGCGGATATAAATATGTAAATAAGCTGTTGAGTAATAATCAAGGTGTATTTCTGCATCATTTTTATGTATCAGATCTATACTAGAGATGAAACGGACATAGTTTGGCCGGATATCGGTTATTCGGCAAGCTACGAGGCCGGAGCGCCGGATATCTGGCTACTGGATATTCAACCCTTTATCCGTTTCATGACGCGATTAGTTTGATTTGCTAGAATTTATTTTTCAGCACCTGACAGTAGCATTTATAACGAAAGGCTATTTCCAGAAGCTTGTCTAGTTTAAGAAGCCAAGTGGAGTCGCCTCTTACCAAAAAATGCCGATTGTTAATTTTGAATATTAAACTAATTAATAAAACAAACATGTTTGACGTGCGATTATAAAAATAAACGGTGTCCATAACCTGTTGTGATGTGAATTGCCTTGTGTAAAATAATGACAATTGTTTGAATTTTATGATGCGGAATCCGGCCGGATACTGAATTACTACCCTATATACAGCCGGATAGTCAAATCAAGGCCGAATAGTTCGGATACCGGATAGTTTTCTTAGATTACTTCCTATTACGACTCACTTCTTTTTTTAATATGATTATTTTTATTGTGCTTTTGGGTACAATATTGACTGGTCTACACTGTTCTTACATAATAGCTATTAATACTGTAATATGAAATATTGTAATCAACCACTTTTTTTAAAAGAGTAACCATGGAGTTTCTTGCCGGTTCTTCTCCATAGGAAACGACCAATTTGGAACCTTGCACTAGCTTCTGACGTTTTATAAGTGCCCATGTAGGCCTATGTGAAATAAAAATATTTTTAATTTTGGTTTGATTTGAGTTACCGGATATCCGTTTCATCTCTAATCTATACACTAGTCATTTTTAATATTAGAAAGTCAAGCGCTAATCTCAAGACCCTGGTTCTAATTGTAATTTTTTTTAGTCACGCGAACCATCCCGTGAGGGTACACAGCAATGATATTACAATGCGTTCCAAATAAGAATAGTATAGAACGCCATGTTGTGACGTCACATCGTACTGTCAAATCGAAGAATTATTATGGTGAGCAAAACAAGAATTTTTTTAAATTTAATTTATTTACGAACTGTGAACGAAAATAGTTTAATCAGAATCCAGTTCATCAATTTTGCTCATCTCTAAGTTCTTCAATTTTGTCCTATTTCTTGCGATTTGACAGTATGCCGTGACGTCACAACATGGCAATCGATCCTATTCTTATTTGGAACGTATTGTACGTTAGTCACTCACCATAAAGTGCCATCACAGATGCTATTCTCATTACTATTACAATGACGTTTCAAAGCGTCCATAGTTTTGAAGTATTGCTCACAGACGGGACATTTGAATTGTGGTTTTAAATTCACTTTCTGAAACAGAAAAGATCCTTTGAGATGCGTTATTTCATTGAAATTTTTCTTTAAAAAACTGGACAAGTGCCTTGAGGGTTCCGTGCAAACTTATATAAGTAGTTCAATTACCAAATGGACTCTTGAAGATTTTTCCGAATAACATTTTTCTTTGTTGTGACTTAATAACAAATTTACATTTTTCAGTTTTATTCCCTTATCTGTGCTATAAGACCTTGCTTCATGCCAAATTTCAGGATTCTGGGTCAATGGGAAGTACCCTATGAATTTTGATTTCCTCGAGAGTGTCAAAATATACGTTTTTTGCAACATAAACGGCCGTATCTTTTTTTTCAGTTGACTTAGAAATCTGATTTTTTTACAGCTTCAAGAGACCGCAGACTTTCAACTCGACAGACAGACGGACAACAAAGTGAACCTATAAGGGTTCTGGTTTTTCCTTTTGAGATACGGAACCCCAAAAAATATAATTTGTCATAATTTGTACCATCATCACTATTTCAGCCGAAAGACGTCCACTGTTGGAGATAGGCCTCCCCCAAGCGTCGCCACAACGACCGATCCTGTGCTTTTCGCATCCACCGCACTCCCGCGACCCTCACCAGGTCGTCGGTCCACCTTGTGGGAGGCCTTCCAACGCTGCGTCTTTCGGTACGCGGTCGCCACTCTAGACCTTTCGGCCCCATCGACCATAGACATCGGTCTTGCATAATAAGCAAACAATATTATATTAGAATTAATTTTTAACAACTATATAATTTACTTTGCACCAAATAGTTTTTTAACTTTAGATTCATATTTTACTCATTTGTTATCTCTAATTTGCAAGAAATAAAAGGCTTTTTTATTTTATTTTTATTATAGCGGCAAGAGAAATACATCATCTGTAAAAAAATTTAACTTTCTAGCTATCATAGTTCATGAGATACAGTCTGGTGACAGACGGACAGACAGACGGATGGACAGCAGAGTCTCAGTAATTTATTTATTTATTAATTGGCACCCCAACAGCATTACATAAAGGACTTTTTATAAAATAATGATGTTAAAATTTAGTTACTGGTATTCATGGCTGTTACAGTAATCAGCAGTGATCGGAGTAGGTAGAAGAAAGAATAACATGGATAAGTAATTTTTCCGGAAAGTAATTCCGGTATTTCCGGATTCAATTAAACATTGTTAATGTTGGTAGTGATATTATTATTATTCAATTCAAAATTTAATGGAAGTTATCAAAACTAAATTAATTTATTATTTAACTGTTGAATAATAAAAATAATCGAATTCCGATCGAAGCATTAATAATTTTGCCTTTTTATTGGCACAATTTTTTATAAATTGTTGCACTTAAATTTTAATTTTTACACATACGCATTGTTTTGATAATCGGTTAGTGCACCACCCATGACCCTTTGTTCTGATTGGTCGTTGGGTTGTGTCAAATCGTGACTGTGTGCCGTTAAAAAAAATTATACGCTTTGGAATATGCAATTTAACTTCACTTTTTTTTTCTTTTCACTGACCGGACCGACATTTTGACAATTCAAAAGTGCCCGTAATTGCTCTATTTGAAATAAACGTTTCTGATTTCTGAATTATAAAGAATATAATATTGCTCATTTTAATACAATTCCTACCTAAGTTTTTTTTTAATAATCAACCAATTCCGTAGGAATGTCCATATTAATATATACATTTTGGATCAATGACCCCAATTCAATGTACCTACTCCGATCACTGGTAATCAATTGGGTAAGGAATCCTAAAAAAAAACGTGAACCATACCTCACTTCCCCGATGCGACTTCTTCATATGCATATTCAGTCCAATCTCACCCAAAAAACTCTCTCCGCAGACCTCACAACAAAACTTCGAAGGATGTTGCAAGCGTAAGTGTGTCAAATGGCTGGTAGACTTAGAGAACATAGCTCCGCACACTTTACACGTGAACTTATGACCTTTATGCCATTTCAAATGTTCCTTAGCCCTGTGGCTGCTTTTAGAGATGTGGTTGCAAAGTTTGCAGATGTATTTCCTCTCGTGAGCGGCGGTGGTGTGGGCCTTCAGTGAACGACGGTTCGGCCATCGTGTCTTGCAAATTGGACAGGTTTCTTTGCCGTGAGACTGTAGCAAAAATAATTATAATATTACTATCACACAACGCCGTCTAGTCCCAAGCTAAGCAGAGCTTGTGTTATGAGTACTAGACAACTGATAAATATACTTAAATATTTCTAAATACATACATATTATAGATAAATTACACGCAGACACAGAACAAATTATTGTGCTCATCACACAAACATTTGTCCTGGGTGGGAATCGAATCCACGAACTCCGGCATAGCAGTCACGGCCACTAACCACTAGACCAACAGGGCAAGCCAGAATAAAATATATCAACACTAGCTTCTGCCCGCGGCTTCGCTTGCGTAAACGTAGGTTTCTCCATACAAACTTTCGACCCCCACTTTATCCCCTTAGGGAGTGAATTTTGGCAAATCCTTTCTTAGTGCTCGCCTACGACATAAAAGGAAACCTTGTGCAAAATTTTACGCTCCTAATCCCAGTAGTTTCGGCTGTGCGTTGATAATGTCAGTCAGTAATTTTTTTTTTGTGTGTGGCCTCTCGCAGGTCAACCTAGGAGGTTGTCGGCTGCTTAACCGGACTTGCCTGTGGCGGCCTCGATTCAAGAATCAAAGCCTCCAGCCAGGGCTTACTTAACTAAACTTAAAAACTAAGCGACTACACGCTAAGGGCACCCCCTGTGGGGTACGGACCTCGGCTTAGGGCGTCGCTGGGGGGGGGGGGGGTCAGCAAGGGGGGGCTGGATCGAACAAAGATTTTATTATTATTAACGGGGAATTTTAAAACTACGGCTCAGCGACGCGGGCTGGCTCGAGCAAGGGAATGTCAGTCAGTCAGTTTCTTCTTTTATATATATAGATTAAGGCGACGGCCGGATGGCGCAGTGGTCGAGTGATAGACTGCTGCGTTGCGTGTCGCGGGTTCGATTCCCGCACGGAGCAAATAGGAGTATTTGAATGGCCTATAGATAGATGTTTCTGGTCTGAGGGTCTTGTCTATGTTATTTTATGTTTGTAAAGGCTTCAAAAAAAAGTTAACCTAACTTTTATTTTATTTTCGTTGGGAATATCATCCAATGACATCCCGCGCTCTTGGGCGAAGCAAGAGGGCGTGTAAGACTTACTGACTAAAAACCCACTGCTGTTCCTTCGTAGCATTTCATATCAGGGCCGAGTCTTCCTTTCAGACTCAGACCCTTGGCCCCAGTAGGCTTCGACCCTGTTGGGCCCCTACAGTTTGCTGACATCTCCTTGAGGCGCGCGTGGAACAGTAACGGTCCGAATAATTCGTATAGGAGTTAACTTTAAAAAAAAAATGGAGTGAAGTGAAATTCCCTGCTGGAGTCTGTGTTTCCTGATAGCTACAACCTAGAAGTCTTTAAGTCAAGAGTGAATAGGTTACTTCTAGACAAGCGTGCTCCATCGTCAGCCACATCATCGCTTACCATCAGGTGAGATAGTCGTCAAGTACGAACCTACTAACAACAAAAAAAAACCCAGGCGAAGCAGAGACGGATTGCTAGTCAAGATATATGAAGCTTATACATACCGGATCATGTCTCAGCATGTGATTCTTGTAAGTTCCATCCTGAATGAACCCCTTGTAGCAGTGTTCGCACTTGTAGAATGAGTTGATGAAGTTGTATGAATTCTTCCGTTCTAGTATTTCTTTCAATTGTTCTTCAACTGTTAAACATATCACCTGAAACGTGAAAACTCATTTTATACTAACAATTTTTACGCGAGAATCTATGTAGGGTGACTGGTAATTAGTGACCGATACTTAAACACGTGATTGTACTCATGATTACAAACAACTTTCCCAAAGAAACTTTTTTTATATTCTTGGTTTAAAAAAAAAAAAAAATATTCCCATTAAGACACAATTGTCACTTACATGAGAACATTATAAAAACAATAATATAAAGTAGCAATATTGTTCCAGTGTGGGTATATGAAAAATACATTATTGGTTGTCGACAAGTTAGAAGAAGCGAATTCACTGCATTCCTGAGATAAGGCGGTTGCCCAAGTTAAAAGACGCTAGTGTTATTTGAAAATAAGTTGTAGAATGATAAAATTACATTAATATATAATCAATAGTTTTATCACAATAACAAAACAGCTGTTTGAATCTAAGGTTGTTTGTAATACGCGCGCGCCTGCGAGCGGCGCCCGCTCAGCTGTTACCCGCGTGACGCCGCCGTACCTACAATAGTGATAGAACAGCCGCGCGGCTTTTTTCTTCGCGTGGGAAAATCATCTAATGACATCCACGCTCTTGGGCGGAGCGCGAGATAGTGTCAGACTTTTACTGACTAAAAACCCACTCCTATTCCTTTTTTGCCATTTTTCCAGGGCCCCGGGGATCACTTTCGCATCACCCTTGGCCCCAGTAGGCTTCGACCCTGCTGGGCCCCTACGATGACATCTCCTTGAGGCGCGCGTGGAACAGTACGCGCCGTCGACGACTTGGGCTCGATCCGGACAGTTACCGGATGATCGGACGGCGAGCCACCCATTGCTCGCCGTCCGAAAGTCCGCGCCTACGGTGGTCGGAAATCGGGATCAGAATCCCAGCAGCGGTTGGGGCGTGAGGACCGTTGCCTCACGCGATCGGCCGCCTTCTTTGCTATCATTACTGCTTCACAGAAGGAGGCAACCGCCTGCTACTCCTCCTCGCTCCGGACCATGGCCTGTACCAAGGCGCGGCGCGAGAGATTGCCGCCGCCAATCGCTCCTACGAAGACACGGCGGTGCTCTGCCCAAGCGGGGCACACCTCTACCGTATACTCCGCCGTGTCCTCCGAGCGGTCCAACCAGCGCTGCTTGCAAACCCATAGGTGTACGTAATCAGTGTATGCTGGTGCATACACTGATTACGTACACCTATGAAACGTGTACACGTATACTGAAACATGTTGGTACATGTTTCAGTATTTAAACTTCTGTTTTGTTAATGTGATAAAACTAATTATAATAAGTATAAAAAATGTTTCTTTGGGAAAGTTGTTTGTAATCATGAGTACAAGCACGTGTTTAAGTATCGGTCACTAATTACCAGTCACCCTATATACAACATTAGTTTTAGTATATGCGAACCCCGAAACACGTGTCTTGTCTTTTATGTAAAGAATCTATGTACAAAATTTCATAATTGTATCACGAAAATTCACAAAGTGATTAGCTTGTTATGTTACCTGGTTTCCCCGCACCAATACATGGTCACAGGGCCATCCGGGCGATTAAGTTATTTTGCTCACGCACCCAGCTGTGCCCTGGCACCTAATGCCCGCTATGACCTGTGTTAGATTTAGTGCCGATGGTGTTCAACTTGTGACCATTTTAAAATATTTCTAAAAAATCTAACATGGTGTAAAAATGATTGGAATCGATTCAGTTACTGATTCTGAACACAGTATATGCAGGTTTCGCATATACTAAAAATAATTTTGTATGTGAAAGGAGAAACTGACTGACTGACATATCAACGCACAGCCGAAACTACTGGGTCTAGTAGCGTGTAATCTTGCACAAGGGTTCCTTTTACGACGTAGGTGAGAACTAAGAAAGAGATTTTGAACATTCAACTTTTTGAGGGTGAAAAATATTAGTGATGCAATGGAAGTGTCTTAACGGAAACGGAAACAGATGTCAAAAGTAAATCTTTGCGGATACGGAAGCGGAAGTGTTAATACTGTGAAGAAAAAGCACAATTTTTTTTTAAAAAAACAACAGAAGGTTACGTCGTAATCACATCATGAGGCGCGGTGATGCATGAACCAAAAAAAAAATAATAATGAAGAAA
Source organism: Mythimna pallens (assembly GCA_961205895.1). Classification (NCBI taxonomy): domain Eukaryota; kingdom Metazoa; phylum Arthropoda; class Insecta; order Lepidoptera; family Noctuidae; genus Mythimna; species Mythimna pallens. Next base: position 2,765,756 of record OY540851.1, on the reverse strand, counting down.
CTCGTTGCGACACGTTTGTGTACCACCCCCACCTGTTTGTGTACCACGTGAGGCGCGGGGGGGGGGGGCGCCTCTTCCGATGTGTCCAGTCGTCCACGCGCCCCCCACCCCCGCACTCCTCCCTGTATTCTTCGGTTTAGAGTTCTGTTATAAATTTTGCGGAAGCAGAAGCGGAAACGGAAGTGATAAAGCTTACAGAACTTCTGCAGAAGCAGAGTTCTGTTGCAACACTAAAAAATATTTCTTGGGCTAATATACTTGAAACTAAGCATAAATAGTAACATAAGTAAATAAACAAGATTTTTATTATTAGGGCTGAAACTGCGTGTGCGTGTGTCCGTAGCGGTTCGCGCCCCCTTTTTGCTACGTAATAATATATCAAGTTCTCCACCGACACGACTACATGCACACGACTACATCCGGTCTCCGTGACGGGGACCCGAGCACACCACACACGCGCATAGTCACAAGACCCGTGCCCAAGCGGGCGCAGCATCGACCCTTAGTTTTAAAAAACTACCCCTATAAAACTATTTAGGGCTAGTCAAATGTTGTATGGGAGAAAGGTGGACACTCGTAGCTTGTATAAAGCGATTTCTCACCTCGATATCGTTACTAGGCAGGTCGAATTCCGCGTCACAGCCCGCGTTAGACGCATTAGCATCATATTCCATACCGTCATCATCGAAGTCGTTCAATTCTGCTTCATCTTTCTTCTGCAAGGGGGGGAGTTCCACCACGAGGGCACTGTCTTGATCCTTCTTCTTCACCTGATAATACATAATTAGCCTTATAATGTACCCACTGCTGGGACTCAGGCCACAGAGGGTAAAAAAATATATCCAAAACTCCAAATACAACTACAAAAAAAAAAAAATGGGCAAGTGCGAGACGGACTCGCGTACCGAGGCTTCGGTACAAACTTACCTATGTAAATACGTAGTGCAATTCCCGAATGGAGCCCCAAAGGTTTTTCCGAATTGAATTATTTTTTACTTTGTTACGTTACAACAAATTTACTGTTTTCAAATTTATTCCTATGTCTGTGCTTAAAGATCTTGCTTTATGACTTTCAAGATTCTGGGTTAACAGGAAGTACCCTATGAATTTTCCCTTGAGTGTCGAAATATAGATTTATTTGCGACATAAACGGTCGTATCTTTTTTTTTCGTTAAGTTAGAAGTTTGATTTTTTTACAGCTTCAAGAGACCGCAAACCTGAGTATATAGTTTTAATTTCAACTCGATACCTTCACGCGTCTCCGAGATACAGACAGTCATACGGACAACAAACTGATCCTATAAGGGTTCCGTTTTTTCCTTTTGAGGTTCGGAACCCTAAAAACTCACCTTGTTAGCCAGCGGTTCTTCATCACTGAAATCGGTCTCCTCCTTAAAGAAAATGATATCAGCGACCGTATCCTCGGTCTTGATGTGGACGTCCGTGATGGTAGTGGCCTCAGGAGTCGACACGGAGAGGGGGAGGGCCGTGCGGTGAGACACAGCTATCGAGTGGATCTGAGAGGTTGTTAGCTGGAAAAATAAAACATTATTAGTGTATTGTAAATAACCATGTAGCACCCACTTCGATCAAGATCGGAGACTCTGCACTCGAAGTTTTAGACGATTACGTTTACCTGGGACAGACAATTCAGTTGTGTAGGTCTAACTTTGAGAAAGAAGTCAATCGTCGAATCCGACTCGGCTGGGCAGCGTTCGGGAAGCTGCGCGGTATCTTCTCGTCCAACATACCACAGTGTCTCAAGACGAAAGTCTATGACCAGTGCGTGTTGCCAGTGATGACATATGGCTCTGAAACATGGTCGCTTACAATGGGCCTCATCAGAAGGCTTACAGTCACCCAAAGGGCAATGGAAAGGGCTATGCTCGGAGTTTCCTTGCGTGATCACATAAAGAATGAAGATATCCGCAGGAGAACCAAGGTCGCCGATATAGCCCGAAGAATCGCCAAATTAAAGTGGCAGTGGGCAGGGCACATTGCTCGTAGAACGGATGGTCGATGGGGCCGAAAGGTTCTAGAGTGGCGACCGCGCACCGGAAGACGCAGCGTTGGAAGGCCTCCCGCAAGGTGGACCGACGACCTGGTGAGGGTCGCGGGAGTGCGGTGGATGCGAGAAGCACAGGATCGGTCGTTGTGGCGACGCTTGGGGGAGCCCTATGTCCAACAGTGGACGTCTTTCGGCTGAAATGATGATGATGAGTGTATTGTACTGCGTTCTGGATTATTTATTGGTTCACCAACAGTGACACACACATCGTCGTATCCTACGAATAGTGCCCTAACGAACATAGGGGCTTTCTTTTTTTATTGCATAATCCAATTCTGCTCATCATACCACATATACACAGTTCAACAAAACAGTTAATAACGGTACAGGTTATCAAATAATTAGGTTTTATAAAAAGACCACAATTTTAAGCACTTCGTTTTCATCGAAGAAAAAAGCTACAATTGCCGTCGCGCCCCCTTTCTTCGCGAGTAGTGGAGAGTGCGCGGGCGCGGAGAGAGCGTGCTAGCGCCGTTCGGCCACTAGTCGGCGGAACGCATTTTGTTAAATTGTAGTATTGAATAAGTCCAAATATCATAACATCAACGAGTTTGTACTTTATTTCTCGTAAGTCATTCTAATTACATAATGCGAAGTGGTGCTGGACTTGAGCAATAAGTTACATTATGCCTTTTATCTGCGGAAGAAAAAAGACACAAACGTAATTAGGGCTTGGTCTCGCAATATAGCCATTCCATAGAACACGGCCACAATAACCATTATGGTTTTTTTTCTACGTACCCAATATTGAAAATTGATTAACACAACAGAGAATAAGGATTTAAGAGACAAAATGCGTTTAAAATATAAAGATAATTTATTGAACATAATCCTAGGCGAATCCTAAGATATCAATACACATTATATGAAATCACTAATACATATTTGATAATATTTAATTTCATTAAACACAAAAAAGTGTCTCCTGAAAAGTTGCTATTGTGCAGTTACGCCCATATTCGTAGGATACGTCTACAAATTCCCACAACATTGTGTACATCTATCTATTAACTGCTCCACATTTGTTGTAATATATACATTTTCTTTTTTCTTTTCTTCCCACACATTGCTTTTGCAATATTTTTTTATATTATTAGACGCCAACCACCATAAATTCGTTAGTAATTTTCTTTTGTTGACATGTCATTTATTGATAATTGTAATTATTTATTTTTCTTGTTTTTTTTATATAGCGTCTTTTTTTTTTTAAATGTGAATGTGAGAACACTGAGGACTTCGCGATTTCTTAGGTTACTTCCTATTACGACTCACTTTTTTTTTAATATGATTATTTTTATTGTACTTTTGGGTAAAACATCGACTGGTATACACTGTTCTTACATAATGTCTATTAATACTGTAATATGAAAATATTGTAAAAAAATCACTTTTTTAAAAGAGTAACCATGGAGTTTCTTGCCGGTTCTTCTCCATAGGAAACGGCCAATTTGGAACCGTGCACTAGCTTCTGACGTTTTATAAGTGCCCATGTAGGCCTATGTGAAATGAAGACTTTGACTTTGAACACAACTGCTCACTGCTCTGCTGCTAATGACAACACTGTTCAACTGTCATTCCTGCCGCTTACACCAACCTACCCTGCTCGGAGTTAGAGTTAGTAGGGTAGCTACTCGAGTTATAAAAGAACGACCGGTTTTTTGAACGGTTAGAGTAACGACCCTACCCTACTCTCGTTATTTTTGAACGCAGGGCAAGATGGCCACTGACTCGTGTCAAATACATTATGTCACAATACTTAAGACTACCCGCACAGCCATTACACCACAATTAAGGGGTGACCATCTATCATGACCAAGGGGTCACCTTGGTTGGAACGCTAGTTTATAACCGTCTGGTCACCCCTTTACATTCAAAGATTCAACGCACTTATTTCAAATAAACCATTTACACTTTTGAAATGTCAACAACTGACTTGTTGAGAAAAATGATGCTAACTGCACATTCCAAAGCGTAGATCTCTATGGAGTAGAATGTGCAAGAAAATCGTTTAATCGAAAAAAAAAAAAACTGTGTCGCAGCCATTAGCGTCCACCTCCTAAAGGATAGACTTCGGCGTTGCAGCTTAATTAATGGAAGTTATATACAAAAAAAAAAAGAAAACAAACAATGATAATATCTTAAAAAGTTTAACAACCATTTTGACAACAGAACAGCATAAGAATTAGTAAATATCCATTTCTTCTATCATGGTATGTGGTATGTGTATGTGGTATGGATAAGGGTGTGTTTGTGAATGTGTGTGGTGTGTGTGTTATTACGGTGTGCATGTGTGTGTTGTCTGATTGTGAATAATTATGGAAGGTATAGGGATTCCAGGAAAAATATATTTATATTTAGAGGTAGGTTTCTTTTGTTTTTAGGGTTCCGTAGCCAAATGGCAAAAAACGGAACGGTTATGGATTCGCCATGTCTGTCTGTCCGTCCGTATGTCACAGTGAGTTTTTACCGAAACTATAAGAACTATACTGTTGAAACTTGGTAAGCAGATGTATTCTGTGAACCACAGAATACATCTACTTACCAAGTAGATGTATTAAGATTTTCACACAAAAATGAAAAAAAAAAAAAACAATAAATTTTGGGGGTTCCCCATAGGTACTTAGAATTGAAACTTAAAATTTTTATTTCATCAAACCCAAATTGTGGGGTATCTATGGATAGGTCTTCAAAAACGATATTGAGGTAAATAATATAATTTTTTTCTAAACTGAAAAGTTTGCGCGAGAGACACTTCCAAAGTGGTAAAATGTGACCCCCCTCCCTGTAACTTCTAAAACAAATGTACATTAGCATGCAAACTTCCACGGAAAATAGGTTTGAACGAGATCTAGTAAGTATTTTTTTTAATAAGTCATAAATCGTAAACCGCAATTTACCTTTCAAGTTTGTACGGAACCCTCTATGTTAATATGTGGAAAATGTTGTGGTTATTACATTGCTATTTTAATATCTATATTTAGTTTTTATTTTTACTGTATTTACATTGTTCTCACATGATAGCGACAAGAAACATGTAACAGAGATATTTGTAATAGCAAAACACGATTGAAAAGAGTGTCCATGGAGTTACTTGCACATTCTTCTCCATAGAGATCTACGCTTTGGAATGTGCAATTAGCATCATTTTTTCTGACTGACTGACTTCTTGACATTTCAACTGTAAATGGTTTATTTGAAATAAATGCTTTGAATTTTGAAATGTGTTTCTTTCAAAATTTGTACACCAACAGTAAATGCTAAACAATGGACAATATTTAAAAACAGAAGACAGGCTTCTAAATTAAGTATATATGTCCCTTTTTAGGGTTCCTTATCTCAAAACGAAAAAACGGAACCCATTTAGGATAACTTTGTTGTACGTCTTTTTGTCTGTCTGTCTGTTAAGACCTTTTATCTCGGGAACGCGTGGAGGTATCGACTTGAAATTAAAACAACATACTCAGGTCTGCGGTCCCAAAAATCTGTGCAAAAATCAAACTTCTGAGTTAACGAGAATAAAAGATACGGCCGTTTATATCGCAAAAAACGTGAATATCGACAGTTTTATGGCAATCAAAATTCATAATGAAAGAATTTGAATTTGAAATTGATTTTGTTTTGTATACGTACTAATAAGTGTAATATATATTGTAATATCGTTTTTTTTTCCTAATAAAATAAAAATAAAAAATAAATAAAAATAAAACCGCGAGTCCGACTCGCACTTGCCCACTTTTTTCAAGATTTTAGTTTTTTATTAGGTTCTCCAACTTATCATAGGTTAAGGTATGGGGCCATTTAGCTGCGAGTATTCTACATTCCCTCGAGGTAAGTGGATAGATGTTCAGATAGACACTTACGAGTCGACTCTTCATTTCGGCGTACTTCATGAGCTCCTGCGCCCTCCGACACCTCTCCCGGAAGTCTTCACACTTGAGCAGCAGGGCGCAGCAGTAGCTGCACAGATACTGTGGGTAGTTGTCAGCTGGCGACACCTAAGCGATAATTAATAATTTATTTCTCAATATGTATCATTAAAAAACTGGCCAAGTGCGAGTCGGACTCGCGCACTGAGGGTTCCGTGCAAACTTACCTATGAAAACAGTTCAATTTCCGGATCGAGTCTTAAAGATTTTTACGAATCGCAAAAAGCTTTTTTTTGTGACGTAACTACAAGTTACTATATTTTCAGATTTTTTCCTATACTTACGTTATGAGACCTTGCTTCATGCCAAATTTCAGGATTCTAGGACAACTGGAAGTTCCCTATGACTTTTGATTCCCTTGAGAGTGTCGAAATATTTTTTGCTACATAATCGACCGTATCTTTTTCTCGTCAATTTACAAGTTTCATTTTTTCACAACTTCAAGGGACCGCAGACCTGAGTATATGGTTTTAATTACAATTTGATACCTCTACGAGTTCCCGAGATAAGGGGTCTTGACAGACAGAGAGACAGACGGACAACAAAGCGATTTTATAAGGGTTACGTTTTTTTCCTTTTGAGGTAAGGAACCCTAAAAAGGATGCCCAACTTAAATGGAACTGGGCAGGACATGTCTGCCGCATGTCTAACAAGCTGTGGGCCCGTAAAACACAAGATTGGTGCGTGGACACAGCGCCACGAGGCCGCGGCAGACCATAACAAACATGGCGATACGACCTGGATGGCTTCCTTGAGAATCGGAATGAGAACTAGTTATAATATGTAACATCAAAATTTGTATACAGCATAGTCGGCCTTATAATGTTCCCACTGTTGGAACTCGGGCCTCCTCTCTACAAGAGGGAATGGGCCGTAATCCAGCACGCGGACCCGTGCGGGAGCAGGGGATGTCACATGTCTTCGAATTTTTGGTTCTAGCACATGCCGGTTTCCTCACGATGTTTTCCTTCACCCTTTTGAGAGCAGTGGTGATGAAATAAATTATATAAAGTAATGCGCCTGGCTGGGTTTGAAACTGCGACCTACAACTCGTAAGTCGGGGCCGTTACCGCTCGGCCACCACTGCTCTCAAAATTTGTACACCAACAGTAAATGCTAAACAATGGACAATATTTAAAAACAGAAGACAGGCTTCTAAATTAAGTATATATGTCCCTTTTTAGGGTTCCTTATCTCAAAACGAAAAAACGGAACCCATTTAGGATAACTTTGTTGTACGTCTTTTTGTCTGTCTGTCTGTTAAGACCTTTTATCTCGGGAACGCGTGGAGGTATCGACTTGAAATTAAAACAACATACTCAGGTCTGCGGTCCCAAAAATCTGTGCAAAAATCAAACTTCTGAGTTAACGAGAATAAAAGATACGGCCGTTTATATCGCAAAAAACGTGAATATCGACAGTTTTATGGCAATCAAAATTCATAGAGTACTTCCCGTTGACCTAAAATCCTGAAATTTGGTATAAAGCAAGGTCTCATATCACAAGTATAGGAAAAAATGTGAAAACGGTATATTTATAGTTACGTCACAAAGAAACTTTTTTGCAATTTGGAAAAATCTTCGTAACTCAATTCCGAAATTGAACAGTTTTAATAGGTAAGTTTGTACGGTACCCTCAGTGCGCGAGTCCGACTCGCACTTGCCCGGTTTTTCCTTCTTTTTTTAGGTGGGAAATCATCCAATGGCTTCTCTCGCTCTACGGCGGAGCAGGCGGGCGTCAGACATTCACTATGACCCACTCCTATGTTCCTTCTTTGCCTTCATTCCAGGTCGCAGGATTTCTGTTTCGCACAACCCATGGCCCCAGTAGGCTTCGACCGTGCTGGGCCAGTGAACGTCCGAATTTATTGGTATTTCCTCAAGCTATAGGAAAATGCATCCGGAAAGAAGCCTTTGAAGCATTTTCTACTTAACCAAGTCATACCAGCATGGAACCGGCTCAAAGAAAGTATTGTGAAAGCTCCTGCTTTAAAAATCGGTTGGACAGACTAAACTATATGAAACACATATCAGCTAATAGCTACTAGTGTTTCTTACCAAATAATAATCATCATCATCTTCCTGCCCTTGTCCCGTGTTATTTGGGGTCGGCGCAACACGTTTTTTTCTTCCATTCTGTCCTGTCACACGTCATGCTATCACTAACCTCCTTTTCTTTCATATCACTCTTCACACAATCCATCCATCTTTTGTTTGGCCTCCCTCTCCCTACCCACCTATCCACATGTAAACTCATAACTCTTTTAGTATCATGCGTTTCATCCCTCCTCTTCACATGACCAAACCAAGACAAACGATTCCCCTTCAACTTTTCAGCCACTTTCAAACTTCCCCTAATTAAGTATATTAGGGGCAGTTCTCACTTTATCTATTCTTGTCACCACACATCCATCTCAACATTCTCATCTCCACTACATGCAATCTTTTTTCAACCATCTTTTTCACAGCCCAACATTCTGATCCATACAGTATGAAAGGTCTGACCAAATAATAATCAAGTATAAGCCTCTTAATGGCCCCATACACAGTACGATTTGTCTGTCTGTATGATCTGTGGCTTCAAACCGATTTTAACAACAAATCGATAGTGTTACATGTCAAGATTATTAACAATTTACGTTGTAACAAGATGCACACAACTATGTACATTTATTAATGAGGATACAATAAAAAAAAAAGTTTGTATGGCCATTTATTTTAATTAATTATTACAACATTTAGACAAGTAATTACAATACCTGAACAAAAAAAAAAATACACAAATTGTAAACAACATGTACATCAATCCCTCTCATAGTACTGCTGACATGCCAATAGAATCATCTTCCATTCATCTGCAAACAGATTGTATGTTGGATTACAATACAAGAGATCATTTAGTGCAGCCAAAGTGCGAGGTATTGGAGACTGAGCAAGGGGAACAGTGCAACACTGAGGCACATCAAATATCCTGTGCTTTTTACCGTGGCAAAGAAACGTGCCAGCACAGCAAGCAGCTAAAGCCATATAATAAGAGCCTCAAGTTCACCTTCACCAAAGACAAAGGTAATTCTGTAAATGTTACTTATAAATTAGACAAATGGGAAATCAGTAGCAAAAAGTACTGAAACATTAAAATCTTGCTTTTATCAATCGTCGATAAATCCTAAGAAAATTCACACTACAAGTACACGGCCATAAAGATTAAGCCAAATGACTTGGTATGTAAACAAGATCATAAACATAAACAATAAAAAAAAAATAACAACAAACTTACTTGAATTCCACTGAATATTTCGAAAAGATTTTTGAGTTTATATTTGTACATATCGAAAAGATTTACGCCCGTAGCGAGGCAGACTCGACATGCTAGTAAATCTTCCATTATATTTGATAATATTTATAGCATGTTTCACAGAAAAATATCGAATAATTCATCAAAAAACCAACACAAACGAAGGAACCAAACAAGTAGCAAGTCACAGATAAAATAACTTAGATTGACATTTTGTCAATCAAAAACAGTGTCAAAAAAGGTATTTTTTTTGTACAAATGTAAAATATAATTTAGAATTACAAATTAACGGATGTAAAAATAATATTTGAATAATTTGTGAATTAAACTTAAATTAACCGCTTGTTTAGCGTAAAAATGAAAATCATTGATATAAAACAATTGCGTCACGCTCGAGTGACAACAATGACACAGGCCAGTGATGTGCATTACAATACTAAAAAAATAGCCGAGTCGTCAAAATTGAATTATAAATAAATGACATAAAATGAAAAATGTTATTTAAAATGAGAAGTAATGAAATGGTTTTCGTAGACGTTATAACGTGACATTAAGATAGCAATAAAAAATAAGTTTTAAAATAATTTAGAACGTCAGTTTTGTAAAATTATTTATTTAACAGTAAACGTGTGTAACTCTTTAATAAACCGACAACTGTTCCGAAACATTTTAGTGTTCCGAATGATTGGAACATCTGTCAATGTTTTATATGCATAATTTGGAACAATTGGAACACTGGAATACTCTTTAATTTAAGTGATCTGCAGTCTTTTTAAAATTCAAATTAAAAGATAATAGAAATTAAGAATATAAATTAAAAATATATATTTAAAGTTATTCTTAAAATAAAATTCAATGACACTAAACTGATAGTGAAAATCTATTTTTCGGTCTCAGTGTGACTATGACGCGGCATAACAGATCACAATTCATAACAGTTAGTGTCTGTGTTTGTATCTTTTGAGCCGAAGTTCCATATGTTCCAAATTATACATATCAGTATTCCAGAATATTGACATTCTGGAAGACACACTTTGCCCACGCTTAGTAAACAGTCGCGTTACAATATGATTTATTTGTCGACAGTGACCTGTGACCTGTCTGCACTATAACTTTATTAGAGAAATATTATTAATAATGTTACTTGACCCCGACCTCTCTTAACGTAACCATCTATGACATAGTGAAGCGATCTCGAGAACTTAAAACGCCTCAACGCTCGCGAGAATGCTACTTGGTACTGTGGTTTTTTTTACAAAACATTTTAAATATTTTATAGTCTATGTTCTTAGGAAATATTGGAATCTTCACATCAATAGTGTACTGAAATCTCAAATAAAAAAAAATGTTACTAAAATATGTGTATAATTGTTATGTATTTGTCACAGTACTTTTTTTTAAGGTGGGAAGATCATCGAATGACAAATCTCGCTCTTGGGTGGAGCGAGAGATAGTGTCAGACTTTTACTGACTAAAACCCACTCCTGTTCCCTCTTTGCCTTTATCCCGGGGCCCCGGGCTTCGCTTTCACACTACCCGAGGCCCCATTTGTCACAGTACTGCTTTTCACTTCAGTTGTTCAGAAATATTTAAACTAGCATCATAATTCAGGCCTAGTAGAATCAAATAAACCCTTTAATATTTTAAAAACAAACTGATAACTTCAAAAAATCGTCTAAATATCATTAATGATCGACTAAAAATAACATATCTTAAATGTCATGTACACATCACTAACAACACCACACAGAAAATAGAAAACTAAGATGGCCGAGGCATAGAAAATTAATATCAGTTTTATCATTAAATTACTAATCTGTGCTTGAAAAATCCTCGTCGCTATGTCGGACGATATGTTCTACTGCTCTTTTGTGAGCATCCACTATATTATCTGTGAATGCGGTGAAACATTTCCAACCGAAGATGAATTGAAAGTACACTTGGAAAGAGATCATTCATTGAAAAAAGAAAAGAAGGAATACAAATGTGGAGTGGTGAGTCCAAATCGAATATGTTTATTTATAGTTTTCCATGTTTCTGCAGAAAAATTGATTTTCTTGCACACTTGGGCTTCGGGAGATCAAATGTTGTGGTTTGACGAAATCATTGACTAAAATTTTGGTTGTCTTCATTTGACAAGAAGCCAGTAAGCTCTGGTATTTTTCACGTTGCTGCAAAGAGTGTTACAATGCTACTAAAGTTTTCGTCACTAGGATAAAACGAGATTTTTATTTTAGATTTACAACTAGCGGTCCTCGCGACTCGCGATTACGTCTGCGTCAAACTTCTAAAACACTGCAATGTATTTTTTATTACAATTTCAAGATGTGTTTATTGCGCGAAGCCCTAATTTTTTTTCTTAAATCAAAATATCTTCAGATAGTCCTTAAAATCTGCTAACTAATAATGACAGTCCCGTCAAAATCAGTCCAGCCGTTTCGGAGATTAGCTGGAACAAACAGACAGATTTCAAAATAGAATTGGATTTGTATTTATATGTATGTATGTTTGTGTACACTGCATTCCAAATAAGAATGGGATTGATTGCCATGTTGTGACGTCACATCATACTGTCAAATTGCAAGAAATTGAGCAAAATTGAAGAACTCAGAGATGAGCAAAATTGAAGAACTGGATTCTGATTAAACATTTTTCGTTCACAGTTCGTGGTCAGTAGGTCGTCTTAGGGGCGTAAAGAAATTTAATTTTTAAAATTTTCTTGTTTTGCTCACCATAATAATTTTTCAACTTGACAGTATGACGTGACATTACACCATGGCAATAGAATTGATTGCCCCCATTAACCTCATCACTAACCTCAATTCTCTTTCCAGTGCGAAGCCATATTCAGTACAGAGCAAGCGTGCATAGAGCATTATGGAGCGAACCACATTGAGGTGAAGCAGGAGCACCAGTACATAGAGGAAGAACACGATTATATTGAAGAACATGACTATGTCACCACGGAACAGACTGAGGAGGTGGGAGAGGAGGAGCAAGGGGAGATAGTATGTACTATTTAAATTGCACTTATGATATCTCACAAGCGATCATAATTGAATTTTTTTAGAAGAAATTTGAAACCGTTATTTTATTATCACTATATCCATATCCGCTATGCCTTATTCATAAAAATTCTTATTTATCACTTGTAACAATTTTTTAAAGTAATATTTTTGGCTTTGATACTAAGTCCTTTAAGCCATGTCTTTATATGAATAGTTTTTTTTTTATCTAGTATTTAGAGGCTTCAGTGCACTCTGGGTGACTATGCCAGCCTCATGGGATCAATTCTATTGTAGCATAATGGGCATCTTGCAAGCTGCGATAGCAGAATGCAAGCTACCCATTACTATACTCTATCCCCTACTCACATCTTCAAATATAGTTCCTCACTCTTCTATTCTCTGCCCTTCTCTATCCTTTTTCTCTTTCATACATTATTTTAGGAACTTGTAAATACTCTGTGCTTCTTCAGACATTGGATGGCTCAGAATCATATTGATTCCACCATTGTGGAGATTATTATTTGGTAACAAGCTCCTCCTCAGTTCACGATACTGGTTACATTCCACCATCACATGAATGATATCTTCGGGCACCTGACATGAATAGTTACACACACAGTACACATTCTAATATTTTTGTAGAATTTGACAGCAAATGTATCACTCAACCTTCTCAGCAAACTTCGCTGAGTTAGTCAACACTACAATAACATTCTCAGCTCCGTTTCACCGAGATCGCGACTGTTTCAATGATTCCACATATTGTCCTGTTGCGCAGACGCTTGAGATACAAAACTACACCAATTTTACATCACAATATCCACTAGGAATCAATTTGCGTATAATTAAAACTTCACTTAAAGAAATGTTTTTTGTTTTTTAATTGATATAAACTAGTGCTTGACTGCCATCCTACCTAATGGTAAGCAGTGATGCAATTATTGATGGTGAATCACACTTGTTTATTAAGAGCCTATTTACTCTAGCCTTGATGACACTTAAAATATAATCGTACGGACGGAAATTGCAGGCAAATTGTTCCAATCTTTCGATGTACGCGGTATAAACGACGAAACGCTTAGTCCGGACCGTAGAGGTTTCAACAACGGAAGGCCACCCTTATCTTATCTTGTGAGGCTGGCCCTAGGCCAGAGCACTTCGACCCTTCTGGATCTTTTGTGCTATTCCCCTCCCTTCTACTCAACCCCGAGCTCTCCGTGCACCTTCTTCATGAGTCCCAGTATGGCCTTAATGGGGCTGAGCCTGTAGTCCTCTGGTCTTGGAAATGGTTGGCCCAGATACTCTAGTCTTTGGCCACCCTTACGTTGTTGAAACCTCTACGGTCCGGACTCTACACTCGCCGTACGTCAGGTTGTCCGATGGTAGAAAGGTGATGGCGGAATCAAGTCATGTGATTCCCGCACACTCTCCAAAATGCATCCTGTAAAATACCGAAAGGCTGGCTACCCTACACCTGTGCTCCAGACTTTGTAGATTTAAAACCCGCCAAAAACTCTCTTTAAGTAGCAAAGTTGTGTTGCCAGATCTTCGAGCATGTGATCGAGAACCCGCCGCCAGCCACGGAGCCGGAGCTAACGATTAGACCTAAGAAAGAGAAGAAGGGCAAGGTGACCTACAACTCAAAAAACATCGTGTGTGAAGTCTGCGGCAAGAGATATGCGGTGAGTAGCCTCTGCTGCGCTTTGCGAGGTCGCCTCTAGGTCGTGACCGTACTTCAAAGAGTAGAGAAGAAGAGCAAGGTGACCTACAACGCATAGAATATCGTGTGGGAGGTCTGCGGCAAGAGAGCCAACTTTATTTACCTAGGCGCCAATTTTTTCAGTTTGTTAATTGCCAATTGGCGTGGCTAAGAGCATATCACATTTTGACAAAGTCTAAACTGATATGGACAGTTTTCTCGATCTTTTCGTATGTGTTCACAATAAAATCCTCAGCTCCATTTCACCGAGAACGCGCCTGTTTCAATGATTCCACATATCGTCCAGTTGCGCAGACACTTGAGATACAAAACTACATCAATTTTGCATCACAATATCCACTAGGAATCAATTTGCGTATAATTAAAACAGACACTGAACTTCAGTCGAAGAAATCCCGCCAAAAATCTCTTGAAATTTTTTTTTTTATGTTTTTGATTGGGATACTAAGTCCTTTAACCGCTTGCGTCGGATTGGTCCGACTAGTGTTGTCGTGTCCTATTCGTTTTTTTTATTGATATAAACCAGATCTTGATTGCGATCCCACTGGATGGTAAGCAGTGATGCAATCGTCGATGGTGAGGCGCACTAGTTTATCGAGAGCCTAACCTAGCCTAACCTAGCCTAGCCTAGCCTAGCCTTAATTATAGTTGGTCGGGAAGACCGCATCAGGCAAATTGTTCCAGTCCTTCGATGTACGCGGTATAAGCGACGAAGCTTGTTTATTCGCCAAGGTCGTATGTTAGCGACTGGGTACTCCATCTCGTTTATCTCTTCAATCCCCATAGGTGATAGAAGAGCTGACGAGATGGAGTGTTTGGTCGTGGATGTGCGACCCTGGCGGAATAAAACGCGAGTGTTGATGGCGGATAGGCGGTTAATGGGTTGAAACGGCCACTGAATATCATTTGAAGAAATCCAGCCAAAAAGATTCCTTTTTATAATATTATTATAGATGTTAAGATGGATGTGTGGTGTGACGGGAATGGATAAAGTGAGAAATGAGTATATTAAAGGAAGTTTGAAAGTAGCGCCAGTGACTGAAAAGTTGAAAGGGAATCGTTTGTCTTGGTATGGTCATGTGAAGAGGAGGGATGAAACGCGTGTTACTAAAAGAGTTATGACTTTACATGTGGATGGATGGAGAGGGAGAGGAAGACCAAAGAAAAGATGGATGGATTGTGTGAAGAGTGATATGAAAGAAAAGGAAGTTAGTGATAGCATGACGAGTGACAGGGCAGAATGGAAGAAAAAAACGTGTTGCGCCGACCCCAAATAACACGGGACAAGGGCAGGAAGATATGATAATATTAATATAGTTTACGTATTATTTTGTTTGGTTCCAGTCCAATGCTGCCCTGAAGTACCACCAGCGCGTCCACACGGGGGAGCGACCTTACAAGTGCACAGAGTGTTCCAAGAGCTTCACCATGCCGCTGTTCTTACAGGTGAGAGGAAACCCAAGTCTAGGCTTACGGACGGCGAGCACGAGGTAGCTCGCCGTCCGGATCGCGCGTAGTGTTCCACGCGTCTCAAGGAGATGTCAGCAAAACCGTAGAAGCCGCAGGCCGTAGCCTACTGGGGCCATAGGTTGTGTGAAAAAGAACTCCGGGGCCCTGGAATGCAGGCAAAGAAGGAACATAGGAGTGTGTTTTAGGCCGGGCGCAAACGTTCGGTTTCCTAATTAGGTTTCTTGATCCGGAATTCAGATTCGGAAACGTAAATGATCTGTTTACATACAAAATGTTATTTTTTCCGTTTGGAAAAATAAGAACGTGTGCGCCTGGTATTACGATCGAAAAATAAGAACATTTTGTATGTAAGCAGATCATTTAGGTTTCCGGATTTGATTTCCTGATCAGAAAACCTAATTAGGAAACCGAACGTTTGCGACCGGCCTTAGTCAGTAAAAGTCTGACACGCCCTCGCGTTCCGCAGAAGAGCGGGAGAAGTCATTGGATTATTTCCCATAAAAAAAAAAAAAATATTCCTGTAGCTCGCGACATCATTCGAATTTTGACTCTATTTTCTAAGATGGAAGGTACAAATTCGCTTTTGCTGTTTCCAGATCCACACGCGCACGCACACTGGCGAGCGTCCCTATGAGTGCGGATTGTGCCCGAAGGCCTTCAGCAACAAGGCAGCCTTGTTAAGACATGATCGGGTGAGGACTTGTCACGTCTACCTTCTAGCTAGCACTACCTGGCTGGACAGCGTGAGGGAAGCTGCTCGGTATCTTCTCATCCAACATACCACAGTGTCTCAAGACGAAAGTCTATGACCAGTGCGACCAAACCAACGTCCCAACCAAGGTGACATTGCTAGTTTTAATCCGTGTAAACAGCAGTTGTAATCCATGACCTTCAACGCCCTTGGTTGGGAGGCGCGTTTTCCCAACCACCGAACGTGTTGGCGCGTGGTTTACATCCATGTAGCCGCAACACAGACCAAACACATAAACCATGGTTGGAACGCCAGTTTGTAACCGTCTGGTCACCCCCTTTAAAGTCACCCAAAGGGTTATAGAAAGGGCTATGCTCGAAGTTTCCTGACGTGAGCACGTCAGAAATGAAGATATCCGCAGAACCAAGGTTACCGACGTCGCATATCTTAAATGGCAGCGGGCAGGGCACATTGCTCGCAGAATAGACGGTCGATGAGGGCGAAAGATTCTGGAGTGGCGACCACTTACAGGAAAACGCAGCGTTGGTAAGCCTCCTACAAGATGAAACGTTGACCTAGTGATTCGTTTTACTATCGCTTAGGTCGTTAGGTAAAATCGCTTAGCATTTAACGCAGTTCGTACTTGTCTCGCTGCAGAGCCAAGAAAACTGTAGATACAGACGTTTTTTCACAATATGTAATAATAATGATCTCAAGCGAATTTCAACTCTATTGTTTAAGTCGGAAGGAACAAATTCCCTTATCAAATATTATCATCTAATAATAATAGATGTACTTGTGGCTGACTTTCTAGAATTTGCTAGACCTTCGATTCTGGAACTTTTGGTCAGCAATGCGTTTGTGGTGACCAGACGTTTGCAAACTAGTGTTCCGACCAAGGTGACCTTGGTTTATGTGTTTTGTACATGGATGTAAACCACGCGCCAACACGTCCGGTGGTTGGGAAAACGCGCCTCCAACCAAGGGCGTTGAAGGTCATGGATTACAACTGCTGTCTAAACGGATTGAAACTAGCAAGGTCACCTTGGTTGGGACGTTGGTTTGCAACCATCTGGTCACCCCTTCGTTTGACGTTACGTTCGGTGGAGATAGATTAATTGTCAAAGTTTCACGGCGTAACGTTATATATTTTGACTGGCCTGTTGGTCTAGTGGTTAGTGACCCTGACTGCTATGCCGGAGGTCGCGGACCCAGGACAAATGTTTGTGTGATGAGCACGATCATTTGTTCTGTGTCTGCGTGTAATTTGTTTATAATATGTATGTATTTAGAAATATATAAGTATGTTTATCAGTTGTCTAGTACTCATAACACAAGCTCTGCTTAGCTTGAGATTAGACGGCGTTGTGTGCTAGTTTTCTAAATAATATCTGTCTCTTCCCCAGGTGCACACAGGTGTGAAGCCATACGAGTGTCCGGAGTGCGGCAAGTTCTTCACGCAGTCTAACTCTATGAAGCTGCACGTGAACACGGTGCACCTGAAGCTGCCGGCGCCCTACAAGAGCAAAACGCGCCGCAACAAGGCTAAGGAGAGGGCGCTCCTCCGGGAGGCCATCCTCAGGGTCATCGACAGCGAGGACAACACTGCTGGTAAGTAAAACACAAAAAGTGACTTTGTGGAGTCTTGTCCAACGGTCGTCCGGTCCTTATCGGGCCATTGTGGCCTTTACTCCAACCAGCCCACATCATTTCAGAAACAGATGAGTCTCTTCAGTTTGCTCAGGGCGTCCATCAGTGAATTCGGTGTTCCTAAGTTCCGGGTTCTTATCTCTCTGAAGGCTGTGCACTTAAGGAGCACATGCGTGACAGTTTCTTCTGACTCTATGCATCCTCTGCACAGAGGGCTATCTGTGATATTCATTGTGAAAAAGTGTTTGTTCAGGGAGCAGTGTCCGGTGATGGTCTCTGCCACCAGACGCAGGCTGCCTCTGTCCAGTCGCAGAAGGCTGCTGGTTAGAATTGTCCAACGGTCCGTGTCCTGTGTTTTCCTGCGTCTATAATCCCCGTGTTTATGCGTAGCTAGGTGTTTTTCATTCTGACGACTATTTTTTCATGCATAATTATTATATGTTTTTTTAAACGTATTCACAGAACAATTATCATTAACCGACTTCAAAAAGAAGGAGGTTCTATGTTCGGCTGAATGTATTTTTATTATTGTTATTTTTTATGTATGTTCACCGATTTCTCGGTCAATTATGGACTGATTTTGAAATTTTTGTTTTTTATTGATAGGTTATACTTCCAAGTCGGTCCCACAGGAATATTGTTATGATCGTCGGTCCCACAGGAATATTGTTATGATCTGATCATGAAGTTCGAAGATATGGAACAGAACTCGCTCATAGGATCACAGCAGAACTGTAGTAACAAGGAAAATTGTTTTATTTATACATGTAGTCGATGACTGACTGAAAGAAGAGGGGGAATATATCGAACTGATCTGATGATGAAGCCTGAAGTTAGGCACCGGAACTCTGTAAATTAATGTAATCTAACCATGTTTGGGATTATAAGAATTGTCATGAGATGCAGCCTGGCTATAAGGTATTTAAGTTGGGCTGAGGGGTACTTTTTAGTGGTGGTGCCCTATCTAAAAAGTGTAAAATAAAAAACTGATTGCAAAAAAAAAATACAACCGACTTCAAAGTAAAAAAAACACAACAAACACACACCGACTTCCGAAATTAAAGTTATTTTGCACTTTTCAGAGTTTTTTTTACTTTGAAGTTGGTTGTATTTTTTTTAGAAATATTTTTATTTCATGAATAATTATGTTTTTTAAAACCTATTCGCAAAACAAATATCACTTAACATTTCAATGTTTTCAAATGTTCAAGTAAATTCACACACGAAAAAAATATATTATTTCTATCACATTAAATAAGATTATGTTACTATATCACATAACAAAAATTGTTTTATTATGAAGAATCAGTGTCTGTGGACTTCCAAAATACAGGGACTCCTTGCCTAGTTTGGGGTCCAAATGTTTTTATTTTTTGTTAATGTTTTTCGCTTGGATACTAAGTCCTTTACGCCATGTCTTCGTATGAATAGTTCATTTGTTTATTATCAGAATTAATTATAATCAGTAGTACCCAAGACTGGCGGCACTCCTACACTGTATGGCAATGCTTATTATGTGCGTTAATTGGTCTATCATCACTATATGGCACTTATTAGCCATTATTAATATTAATAATATTGTTTTCCTTGTTCCAGTACAAAGTATAAGCCAAGCGAACGACATAACCAACGCAGAGGTCCATTTCATAAAACCAGAAGTGACGATGTTCAAGCAGGAAGTAGAAGAAACTGAGATACTCTACGAAGATGTGGACTCGAGAGAAATCACTTATGAAGTGGTCTATGAGGAGTAAAGCGGATACTAGTGATACAGTACTCTCTTTTGCGCAGTCGGGTAAGCGAGAATCGTGAATACTGCTGCTGGAGTGCCCGGGCTGGGCTGTGTGCTACGATGCTACGTCTGGATGGAAACTGAAGTTATTTTTAATATTTATTTTAAATTAATTCCAACGGTTAGAAAACCAGTTAGGCCGTGTTCCCACTTTGCCGATAAATAATTGTGTAGTTTTAAGTGTCTAAACACACTATGCCGAAGGTACGCGACCGAAGTTCGGCATGATTACGCCTGCAATGCTATTTGAATTTCTGACGACACATCATGCCGAAATTACGTTGCGTTATAACATATAGCAGAATTTCGGTTCGGCGTAAGTTCAGCTGCAACTCGGCGGTAACGTATTCTGTATTGGACACATTATACGCGATCGAAGTTCGGCTCAATTGCCGATGAATATCCGGGGCACAGCTCCCCTGTGCGAGGGCAGGCATGTCCGCGCCCCGAGTGTCTGCCCGTTGTGTCTATTAAAATAATAACGGAACCCTAACAGGATCACTTTGTTTTGCATCTGTCTGTCCGGCTGTTTATACAACACGGCACAATTCGAGTCACCGAATACACACGAAAGTTGCGCAACTGAATTTCTGCCGCGTAAGTTCGGCACTTATGGTGTGACATGTCAGCTGAATACGTCGGAACGTAAAATCAGCCGCGGAACTTCGGTCGCGTATCTTCTCCATAGTGTGTTTAGGTACTTAGTGTCGTGGAGATTGATCAGATTGTCATTGTTCAGGATTAGGCGATCAAAAGAAAGAAGTTGGTCACTTTTTTGACTGTATAGCTCAAAGCTTAAATTAGGAATGTATAAAAATAAGTCGGCCCTTCTCTAGATGTCTTCAAGAGGAAAATTGAAGAGTATTTCCTTTCACAAATATATATTATACTAGCTTTTGCCCGCGGCTTCGCTCCCTTCAACTGTCTACTCTACCCTATTGAATTAATTTGTTACAAAAGATGTGATAAATCAAGAACCGCTCGACCGATTTTGTGCAAACTTCACATAAACCATCTATCACTAAATAGTACGAACAAAGCCTAAACATTTGGTTTGGATAAGTGAGCCCGTTCTTGAGTTATAAAATTACAACGAAAAGTTACATTGATTTTTATATAAGTATGTAGATATTTATGTGTGTTTATGTATTATTTTATTCATATTATTTGTAATTTTAAAATTGTGCACTGAACCTTACCCTCTACTGTGATCTCCCTAAATCACTCAATGGTTTAGAAGAAAACTCAACTTTGAGTTAAGCTCGCCTATGTACATGAACTCTGTTATCCACATATTTTGTTACATATCATCATACATATCATTTGTAAAATAAAGAATAAATTTAATTATGTGTGTAGTTAGAAAAAAAAAAGAATTCGTTGTTTCCTGTCATTTATTTATTTATTCATGAACAATTCATATTCTGTCTGAAGTTACATTATTAAAAAAAAGACGGGTTGCACTCCGGGAGTGCCGGCAGAAGTGAAAACTTGATTTTTAACGTTGAGCATGTTTGATATTTTGGAATGGTTAGGGAATAATTTTGCACCAATTGCTTTATCAGTATAAAAGTACTATCATTTATGTGGTAGAATACAATATTCATTTATTGCGCTATCGTACACTAACATGACAATTTATATTACATTAAAAATTTAACACTTTAAAACTATTACAATTATTTTACATTAAAAAGTTTATCTTCCGTCTTACGCTTTTTCGATCAGGTCACGTGTCCTGACGCGAGTTTAAGATTTTATACCCATTACAGAAAAAGTGCTCAACGCCGCTAAAGAAGTTTTCACTTCAATAAAATTGAATGTCAGGCGAGCGCGAAGCAAACACTGCCTTACCATCCATTACTGGAACCATTTCGCCGTATTTGAGAACCTCTGGATAAGACCAGAACGCAGAAATTTTCGTTCAAGTCACACAACATGGGAGCAGTGGTGGCCGAGTGGTAACGGCCCCGACTTACGAGTTGTAGGTCGCGGGTTCAAACCCAGCCAGGCGCATTACTTTGTGTAATTTATTTCATCACCACTGCTCTCAAAACGGTCAAGGAAAATATCGTGAAGAAACCGGCATGTCCTGGAACCAAAAATTCGAAGACATGTGACATCCACCAACCCGCACTGGGCCCGCGTGGTGGATTACGGCCCATTCCTAGAGAGGAGGCCTGAGTCCCAGCAGTGGGAACATTATAAGGCCGACTATGCTATGCTATGCACACAACATTAACTATAATAATAAAGAAATCGCAGTAAGGAACCTTACTTGGCAAGCAGCTTTATCGAGACTTGGCTGGTTTTTTACAGAATGTTTTTGGTGGGATTACAATTACTACTCTAACATTACTCAGTCTCACATTAATTAAATATCCTAAACTAGCTTTTGCCCGCGGCTTCGCTCCCTTCAACTGTCTACTCTATCCTACTCTACCCTATTGAATTCATTTGTTACAAAAAATGTGATAAATGAAGAACCGCTCGACCGATTTTGTGTAAACTCCACATAAACCATCTACTAAATATTCCGAATAAAGCCTAAACATATGGTTTGGATAAGTGAGCCCGTTTTTGAATTATAAAATTACAAAGAAAAGTAGCATTGATTTTTATATATCATAAATTATTCTAACTTGTTGATATGTCATCGTTTACTGAATAAAGACATTTCTCCAAAATATTAGCTTTGAGCTTTGATTGAAACTTGGCTAACATTGTCTGATTAGGCGCGATATGTGACGTGTCGCTTTATGATAGGTTGAAATGATACAAGCCAAAATAGACGCTAAAACTATTATATTAAATGGGATTGTGCTGGCGTAGAAAGTCGTAAAATGATAAAAAATTGTCGTGACGGCAGGGGCGCCGGCTTTTAGAAAACCTCATGGGTGCTCATGCTCATTTGATGACTCGAAAAGTGGTGAAGTGTGAGAAGAGAAATGCACAGTGATCGACCGACAAATGAATGTCCTACTTACATACTGCGGAACAACGAAGCTACTACAAACACCCAAACCCGACACCAGTGATGGGCAAAAAGTATTTAGATTAATAATTACAAATTACAGTTATATTGTAATTAGTAATTGAAATACTTTGTAACAGATTACTTAAGTAAGTAATTGCAATGAGTACATACTGTAATTGAATTGCAAGTAATTAGATTACTACTACTACTACTAGATTACTACTACTAGAGTATTACACGTTCAAATAAGTATTGGGACACTTCTTACAAAAATGCCCTATTTAATACACTTTTGACAAATACGAAAATAAAACACATATTTTACAAAAAAAAAAATTTAATCATCTGTCAATCATTATTTAGTTTTAAATCTTTTATTAGTTATAATTTTCACCATTGACTGATAAAAAAAAAAATAGTTTTCTGATTTATAATTTAAATTAACCTTTAATATGTCTCTTTTTTCAAACATTTCGTCTGACAAACTGTTTGCTTTCGGACAATTGATCATTGTCGCGTAAGAAAACGTACGTTCCACAGGTGCAGGAGAAGGTAGACGGGTATTATATTTAAAAAATATTTATTTAATTTTCTTATGATTATTTAATATTTGAAGTTCTCTGCTGTCTTCTGCCAAAAAATGTTTGACTATAAGTTCAGCTTTGGAACTTGGTTCACTGCTCTGGTTGTCTGAATTCGAACTTGAATCTATTTCAAAATAGTCATCCTCCCTCGGCTTCGTTGATGATCTTTACGACTTCTTTTACGAATAAATTTTTCATGTTACTATATTCTGCCTGACCAATTAATGATGTCCATTTCAATTTTTTATATTTATGATGAGAAACGGCAGCTAAAGCAGCATTTTCAGCTTCAGGTCCCGAAATTTTCAGAAAATCTGAAGATTTTCAGAAAATCTGAAGATTTTCAGAAAATCTGAAGATTTTCTGAAAATTACAATTAACGCCTTGTTTATAATTATCATATAATTAAATACTATGTAATTAGGTTACATTGTAATCAAATTATTTCGTAATTAAATACATTGTAATTAATTTCATAGCACAACCAAAGTAATCTAATTAAAATGTAATTGAATAATACATAATTAAATTTCATTTTAATCAAATTATTATGTAATTCAATTATTAATTAGATTACATAAATAACTAGTTACGCCCATCACTGCCCAACACAAATATCTATTTCATCAACAAACATTTGTGGTGGTGCGGGAATTGAACCCGCGACCCTTACGTCTCAACCGGCGCTCTAAACGGATTGTCAGGCAATGGAAAAACGCCCATCCCTAAGAGGCGATTATTGATCTGTTTCTTGATGTCTATTCTCAGGGGTGCTCGGCACCCACTGTTTATTTCTCATGGGTGCCCGAGCCCTGAGCACCCACGGAGTCGGCGCCTCTGCGTGACGGTAATTCAATTGTCATGCGTTGCGACTATCTATCGTGGCCACGACAAAATGTGGTTATAATAGGAACAGCTAGAGACGAAAGATTTATCGTTACAATATGGTAGGAACGCGGCCTAACAGTTAAAAAATGATCGTTTCCTATGGAGAAGAATCGGCAAGAAACTCCATGGTTACTCTTTTATAAAAAACTGGGCAAGTGCGAGTCGGACTCGCGGTTTTTTTTTGTGACGTAACAAATTTACTGTTTTCATTTATTACTATATCTATACTATGAGACCTTGCTTCATGCCAAATTTCAGGATTCTGGGTCAACGAGAAGTACCCTATGAATTTTGATTCCTTTGAGAGTGTCGAAATGGACGTTTTTTGTGACAAACGGCCGTATCTTTTTTTTTCGTTAACTTAGAAGTTCAATTTTTTTCACAGCTTCAAGGGACCGCACCTCTCAGTGCATGCATTTCAATTCGATACCTCCACGCGTTCCCGAGATAAAGGGTCTTGACAGACAGACGGACGGACAACAAAGTGATTTTTAAGGGTTCCGTTTTTTTGCTTTAAAGGTACAGAACCCTAAAAATGGTTGGTCTGTATGTACAGTAAACAAAAGCGATTATTAAAATTATAAACGACATGTACAGTACTTTAGACATGCCAATAGAATCTGAAAAATTGGTCCAGCGTGACCAGGAGAGATAGGGGTTCATTCGACCTCGCCTGCGGCTCGGGCGTATATTCCTCGGCTGCATTAACAACATTTACCCACTTTTATCAAAACGTACTATTTCCAACATTTATCGTATTCAACACGAAAGGTTAAAAAAAAATCTGTTTAAATATTATTATTTAGTTTACAGAAATGATGTGAAGTATGTTTACTTTTAAATTAAGTTCGTTTACGTTTATTTAAAATCTGGAATCTAATAAAATTATTGAACTTGACGAGAAATCTGTTGTTTTATTTTCAACCGACTGGGTACAGCTAGCAGCAAGCAAGTTTTCACAAACCATACGCCTCCTACCATGAGCTCATTACGCGATCCATTTCACGGTGTGCGTGCGGATCGAGTGCTCTGTTTTAAAAGTTCATTATATTCAAGGCTTTTAGAAAAGCTCATGGGTGCTCATGCTCATTTGATGACTCGAAAAAGTGGCAAAGTGTGGGAAGAGAAATGCACACTGATCGACCGACAAATAAATAACTGTCCTACTTACATACTGCGTACTTAATTACTAATTATGTTTGTTAAAAATATAAATGAAACCATTATATAAAATTAAATTAGTTTTTATTATCAAGAAATATTATAATTCATACGTAGCGACATCTATTAGCGTCACATAAGAACTAATCCTGCATCGCGCAATCGAAGTTCTCCGCGCGATTGGAACATATAGAACAGCCCGAAATCATCTATCGGGCAGTTGCCCGCCAGACATAACACCCGTCTGGTCGGAGGATCCTCTCTTCTCAACGGAGGTTTTCGGGAGTTTAGACTGTCCGACCTCCAAAAACCTAAATGGCTATTATTGATCCGGTTTCTTGATGTGTATTCTCATGGGTGCTCGGCAATTACTTTTTATTTCTCATGGGTGCTCGAGCCACCGAGCACCCACGGAGTCGGCGCCCCTGGCTTGCTATGTTTGAGTTTACTCGTTCTTTTATTCTTTCTTCGATCCAGGCACCAATCAACCAATTGGATCCAACCACTTGACAGTACAAGTTTAATATTTCCATGAGATCTTACCACAATTCACAGTATCTTTCTACTCTTCGTTGCTTTTGTCTGTCCCCCTGAGTGGATCTGAAAATAACAAGTTTATATACTAAAACTTGCAACACGAAGGTACAGAGGTGAACTTTATGCCATAGGCCGTTTGTACAAGTTAAGAGGGTCCTTTTCCACTCGCCTATCGTCAACATCGAGCATGGTTTAAAAGCTTGTTACTTCATCTAACGCAATCCAACGCGATGTTTGACGAAAAGGCGACGCGAAAAAAGAGAGATAACGCTTGAAAACTCTGTTGCATTCGGTAATTCCGTGATTTACGCGAATATTTTACAAAACTTGTTTTTTTTAAACCCTTTAGTTTTTGAAAAAAATTGTCGTCATTTAGAATCTTGGTTAAATTTGCAAGGCTTCTATTGTTATTTCTTTTTTACTTTTAAAATTTTTGAGTAAATTATGAAGTGTCAAAGTTCATGCAAAATAGCAGATTGTCAGAGCTCTTAACTAGATTAGTTTTACACAAATTTATAAATTGATTTCAATAGAAGCCTAGATAATATCAATAAGATACTGTGTTTCCAAAATATCTAATGAAAAATGTGTAATAACATCATAATCGTGTAAGAGCGGTTATATGAAAAACAGTGTAAATGTATGTCGAGTTGGATGCCCTTATGAAAAGTCGACGGGCCTGTACAAGATATCGTGTCGTTTCTATACACGAACTGACGTGTACACACTGCTTTGGCGTTGACCAAGAAAAAAATCTTATTTGAGCTAGACACGACGCGTGAAGTTGTTATGGTGTGGAGGTGAGGGGGTGCCACGATCAGGGGCGCCGACTCCGTGAGGGCTCGGGGGCTCGAGCACCCATGAGAAATAAATAGTGGGTGATAACATACTACACTGATAACAGATCAGGATAATAAAAACTAGTTTAATTGTATATAATTGTTTCATTTTATATTTTTATCAAAAATAATTAGTAATTAAGTACGCAGTATGTAAGTAGGACATTTACATCTTCTCACACTTCGCCACTTTTTTGAGTCCATTAAATAGCATGGGCACCCATGAGGTTTTCTAAAATCCGGCGCCCCTGGCCATTATACATTTTCGTGGTTAGATCCAACAAAATTCTTATCGTGTAACATGTTGAATATTGGTCCTATCTGCCGCAGAAATGGTGAAATTTCTTAGCGTGTACAAGCGCCCTTATGCATTTTCTAATCGTCAACCAAAAATGGTAGAGACAATGGTATTTTTTTTAAATATTTTTGGCTTGGATACTAAATCCTTTAAGCCACGACTTCGTAATAATAAAAAAGAAATATGTATGTTATTTTTTTGTTTAAGTTTTTGGTTTGGAAACTCAGTCCTTTAAGCCAAGACATGGCTTAAAAGACTTTTGTGTAATAATATAATAATAATAAAAAAGAAGTTAATTTGTTTACCATAAGAATATTCCATGGTAAAATTATAAATGGCACCAGGGTAGCCCGCCAAACATAAATTTTCGAAATCTCATGCATTTTGCAGGTCAGTGTCACAAGCATGTGAAAAAAAAAAAATTATAACTCACGTGCTCATGGGTTCGTAGAGCTGATAATCCTTTGAAAGCCTTCGGGCAGGACTTGCATGAGTACGGCCGATCGCTCGTATGTACTCTTAGGTGTGACTGAAAGCAAACAGATGCGATTGTCGTTTACACACAGACATGATTGTTGTTGTCTACAACCAGACGTGACAGTTGTCGTTTACAATCAGACACGATTATTGTTGTTTACAATCAGACATGACTGTTGTTCACAATCAGACATGACTGTTGTTGTTTACAATCAGATATGATATTTGTTGTTTACAATCAGACATGACTGTAGTTGTTAACAATCAGACATGACTGTTGTTGTTCACAATCAGACATGACTGTTGTTTATTTATTTATTTATTTATTTTATAATTTATGTACACACAAATACGAAGAAGAAGATAGGTATTTTAATATAAATTATGTACAAAGGTACTGCTTATTTCAAAAAGAAATTTCTTCCAGCAGACCTGCGAAAAGAGAGATTAGAAGAGATGTAGACTGTAGTGTGTAGAAAATAAGCAAAGAAGAGTTTGTGAACACAATCAGACATGACTGTTGTTGTTCACAATCAGACATGACTGTTGTTGTTCACAATCAGACATGACTGTTGTTGTTCACAATCAGACATGACTGTTGTTGTTCACAATCAGACATGACTGTTGTTGTTCACAATCAGACATGACTGTTGTTGTTCACAATCAGACATGACTGTTGTTGTTCACAATCAGACATGACTGTTGTTGTTCACAATCAGACATGACTGTTGTTGTTCACAATCAGACATGACTGTTGTTGTTCACAATCAGACATGACTGTTGTTGTTCACAATCAGACATGACTGTTGTTGTTCACAATCAGACATGACTGTTGTTGTTCACAATCAGACATGACTGTTGTTGTTCACAATCAGACATGACTGTTGTTGTTCACAATCAGACATGACTGTTGTTGTTCACAATCAGACATGACTGTTGTTGTTCACAATCAGACATGACTGTTGTTGTTCACAATCAGACATGACTGTTGTTGTTCACAATCAGACATGACTGTTGTTGTTCACAATCAGACATGACTGTTGTTGTTCACAATCAGACATGACTGTTGTTGTTCACAATCAGACATGACTGTTGTTGTTCACAATCAGACATGACTGTTGTTGTTCACAATCAGACATGACTGTTGTTGTTCACAATCAGACATGACTGTTGTTGTTTATAAACAGACATAATTGTTGTTGTTTACAATCAGACATGACTGTTGTTGTTTACAATCAGACATGACTTTTGTTGTTTACAATCAGACATGACTTTTGTTGTTTACAATCAGACATAACTGTTGTTATTTACAATCAGACATGACTGTGTTTGTTTACAATCAGACATGACTGTGTTTGTTTACAATCAGACATGACTTTATTTGTTTACAATCAGACATGACTTTTGTTGTTTACAATCAGACATGACTGTTGTTGTTTACAATCAGACATGACTGTGTTTGTTTACAATCAGACATGACTGTGTTTGTTTACAATCAGACATGACTGTTGTTGTTTACAATCAGACATGACTGTTGTTGTTTACAATCAGACATGACTGTGTTTGTTTACAATCAGACATGACTGTTGTTGTTTACAATCAGACATGACTGTGTTTGTTTACAATCAGACATGACTGTGTTTGTTTATAATCAGACATGACTTTTGTTGTTTACAATCAGACATGACTGTTGTTGTTTACAATCAGACATGACTGTGTTTGTTTACAATCAGACATGACTGTGTTTGTTTACAATCAGACATGACTGTGTTTGTTTACAATCAGACATGACTGTTGTTGTTTACAATCAGACATGACTGTTGTTGTTTACAATCAGACATGACTGTGTTTGTTTACAATCAGACAAGACTGTTGTTGTTTACAATCAGACATGACTGTTGTTGTTTACAATCAGACATGACTTTTGTTGTTTATAAAGAGACATAATTGTTGTTGTTTACAAACAGTCATGATTGTTGTTATTGTTGTTCATTTAAGATGGATGTGTGGTGTGACGAGAATGAATAGTAGTGAATAATAATCAATTTATTTCATGCAACATGTACCCATATCATAAATACCTTATAGACAAACATACATAACTACTTATAATAAATCATTTTGTTAGTAAACATGATTTAAAACTATGTTAGTAACACTTCACTTCGCACTATTCGTCTTGGTGCTATCCTGTGGTATTTGTCCGCGGAAGCGACGGAGCACCACGCCCTGTGGCCAAGTCTTCTTCCATAGCAAGGTGTTTTTTTTTTTTTTTCGGTGGGAAAATCATCTTATGACATCCCCCGCCCTTGGGCGGGAGATAGTGTCAGACTTTTACTGACTAAAAACCCACTCCTGTTTCGTTGCTTTTCGTACCAGGGCCGAGTCTTCCTTTCAGAATCAGACCCTTGGCCCCAGTTGGCTTCGACCCTGCTAGGCCCCTACAGTTGCTGACATCCAACCTTGAGGCGCGCGTGGAACAGCACGCGCCGTCGACGACTTGGGCTCGGTCTGGACGGTTACCGGACGGTCGGACGGTGAGCCACCCATTGCTCGCCGTCCGCTCCATAGCAAGTTGTAGAAAACAGTTCGTTACTCGCACCACAAACGCCTAAAAATTGACATTCCGGTGCGACTCGAGCAACTGTACCCTCAGTGTGTACTTCAACTAACAAATGAGTAGCTATATTAGAGGAAGTTTGAAAGTGACACCAGCGACTCAAAACTTGAAAGTGAATCGTTTGCAAAGCTGAGATTTTTTTTAGTTAATAATATTTTTTTGTTAGATTTTTTTATTGAAAAGGACTTTTCTTTTCCGACGTCTAATAAATATGGTTAAGAATAACAATTTAATAATGTGAATTTTGAATCAATTGACTTTTGAATGATACCTACTATTTGAGTGCATAATGATGAATATACTGGACATATTTAATTTATTTTTGACTCTAATATACTTATACTATAATATCTTGACAACAATTATTATTTATTTCTCGTGTATTTTGTAATGAAATTTTAAATATTAAATGTAATTTTTATACCTACAAAATTTGTACGCCGTTATAGGCAAAACATGGACGCTCACAACATATTAATTTAATACCTTGCATGTCTGATTAGTCAGTTTATGTAAACGCATGATTGACAAATAAATTATCTTTCTTTCTTTCTTTTGTCTTTGGTATTGTCATGTGAAGAGGAGGGGTGTGTGCGCAGCACACGGAATGTAAGGCGGACATATGCCTCAACTGAACTGTTAAACGGGTGGAGCTATATATATATATATTTTTTTTTTTTAATTATTATTACTTATCTACATTGTGCTCACATATTAGAAGCGACAAGAAATATATAACCAAGATTTATGTAACTCTTAATATGATTGAAAAGAGTGTCCATGGAGTTTCTTGCACGTTCTTCTCCATAGAGATCTACGCTTTGGAACGTACAATATAGCTTCACTTGTATTTTTTTTTTTTTTGACTGACCGACATTCTGACAATTCAAAAGTGCCTGTAATTGGTCTATTTGAAATAAAAGATTCTGATTTCTGATTAGGGTGTAAGCTCCATCCCTCGTTCTCGCTCAATAGGTTCGCGCTTGACCGCTATCTCACCTGATGGAAAGTGACACTGCGGTCGACGATGGAGCGCGCTTACCTAGAAGTAACCTATTCACTCTGGACTTAAAGATTCCCGGGTTGAAGCCATCAGAAAACGTAGATTCCGGCAAGGAATTCCACTCCTTAGCTGTAAGCACAATTAATGTGTTCCCAATACGTTTTGTCCACCATGTACCGGTGGCGAATTGCCGTAGTAGGTGGTCCGATAACGGAACGGGCGCGGGCGGAATTAGGTTATGCAATTCCGACGCACGCTCCCCGAAATGCAACCGGTAGAAAACCGACAGGCTAGCAACTGCGTCGATGCTCAAGACTTTAAAGTCTCGACTCAAAGAGTGCATAGTAAGGCCCTTGAATCACAATTTCAACGCGTTATGGAATCGTGTATCATAAAGTGTATTTTTTCTGAATAAAGCTAGAACTACATTAGACCGACGCACACGTGGGCCACGACTTGCACGTAGAGTCACGTCGCGTGGCGTGGATCTAATGTAGCTCCACAAGTCTAGTTGCCATATAAAATGTATGGAGACCGACGCGCCCAGATTGGCGTACGTGGCCCACGTGGACCCAATGTCGTTCAGAGATTCAAAGCATTTTATTTCAAATAAACCAGTTACAGGCAATTTTGATATGACAAGAAGTCAGTCAGAAAAAAAAAATGATGCTAATTGCACATTCCAAAGCGTAGATCTCTATGGAGAAGAATGTGCAAGAAACTCCATGGACACTCTTTTCAATCATGTTTTGTAATTACAAATATCTCTGTTACAAGTTTCGTATCGCTATCATGTGAGAACAATGTCAATACAGTAAAAATAAAAACTAAATATACATATTAAAATAGCAACTGGCAGCTAAGAGATGACCAGTCTCAACTGACAGCGCCCGTTCACGGACATGACGCTAATATTAGCACCACTCAGCTCAACTCAGCATTTTGAAAGGAACCGAATGATCCAACACACGCGCCACCATCAGTGAGACATTTGAGTGAGCATGACAAATTCTCAACTGCCATGCTCATTTATGTCAAACAAGTCCAATAGTAACCTAAAAACCATAAAATAGCTCCATGGTTCAATCTTAAGAGCATTACTCCAGAGCGGCGCGCTTCGATTTTAGGTAAATTTACTCACACTGCTTTACAGTTAACGTGCACACAGCTGTCTGTATTGGAGTGCATTATAACCGCGTGTCGTACACCGCATTGATAATTTTGATACTTTGCCAACGTTTTTAGTAAGTATGAAATTGTCAGTATGAATCGTCTATTATATAGTAATTCTAAATAATTCACTGTAAATTAATTAAATAAGTTTTTAGAAAAATTATTATGCCATGTCTAAGAACGTAAATGTGTTCAATTACTAGGTCTAAAAAAAAACAAAAATGCCCCATATTTGATCCTAAACTAACTTGTTTAATATCTCGAAATTCACTCATTGCTAAATGTGACAGTTTTGAGTTTACTTTTCTTGAATGAAAACTTACAGCAATCGTGTTTTCTTTCGGCCATGCATTAATCAATGTTATATATTTTTTTAAAGTAAAATTGTCGTAAGTTCATCATACAGGGTTTTACTACTATCTCGTATCTACGTAGACCATCGACCGCTAGTTTTAAAAACGGCTTGGATAAGAACTGTTCTAATGGGAAAACGATACGACTATTTGAAAATGTTTTTGGACCATACACTAGATTATGAAATTCCCAATAATATGTTGTCAATATCCTATCTATAAATTAACGACATTATTGTTATATTGTCCATCGGAAATCATTGATTTAGACTTCCGCGTGGTTTTAACGGATGAATGTTCTTAATGTCATTGTCCAACGTCCTCGCTAGCCAAAGGCTTACCTGCAATAACTTCCGCATGGTGAAGCTCTTGGGGCACTGGGTACAGTTGTATGGCCTCTCTCCCGTATGGTTCCTCTGATGGTACAGCAGCACGCATTTATTCTGCAACAATACAATAATAGTATATTGACTTGGCTCGCGAGGTTGTCGACATGTGGGATGTGGACTCGGCGATCATTGTACCGATAGTCGTGTCGGGCAATGGCTTAATAGCCAAGAGCCTCGACCAATACCTTAGGAGGCTCGCGTTAGGCGGCTGGATCAAGGGCTTGATTCAGAAAGCGGTACTCCTGGACACGGCTCGCATTGTGAGGAGGTTCCTATCTCTGGAGCCCTGACCGCCGCGGTAGCTTGGACCCTGTTCCCGATACCGGTGGGACACTATTTTTTATATTTTTAAATGTTTTTTTTATTGAAAATTTAGTTGAAAGAAATTTATTTAATAAATTTAAATAACTAATAAATAAAATAAAAATAAAATTCATTTATTTCAGGTACTATAATGACCCATATAAAAATAATTCACATTTAGATTATATAAAATTAAAAATAAATAAACAAATATTCAATTAATTAAAACTCCAAGATTCATTAGATTATAAATATAATAATAAGCGTAGCTCGTACAGTGATAGTCGTCGGTTAGTATCACATTCCATGAAAATTATCTTAATGGCCTCTGCAAGTTGGCTTCGGCCCCTCGTACGCCTTTCAAAGGTCCAGGGCCTCAGAGTCCTCAGATAAATAAATGCATGGACGAATAGAAAGAAGAAAGAACGAAAGAAAAACTTTTTATTTGGCGGAACAAGGCGCAAATTTAGAACTTACAGATTATAAGCACATTATGTGAAAGAAATATGCGCCACATCCGCGCAAAACGGCCGAACGCCCGGCATAATGCCGTGACCACACGCAAAATGCGATGAGTCTACAGCGCTGGTTTTCAGCGTGGGCCGGTGACGGTATCGACATAAAGACGTCGGCACGGTATTGTGTGCTAATAGATTATAATATAATATAATATAATATTCTACAACTATCACACAACGCCATCTAGTCCCAAACTAAGCAGAGCTTGTGCTATGAATACTAGACAACTGATAAACAAGCTCATATTTTTCTAAAAACATACATATCATAGATAAATTACACCCAGATAAAGAACAAATGATCGTGCTCATCAAAAACATTTGTCCTGGGTGGGAATCGAACCCACGATCTCCGGCATAGCAGTCAGTGCCACTAACCACTAAACCAACAGGCCAGTCAAAAGGATTCTACATACATACAGTTTTGAATTAGGAAAAAATTTCAGGAGATAATAATAACTTAATTTCGGGTGGCATAGACCTATAGAACTGTTAACTTAAACTCCATTCGATTTAAGATTAGACATATAACAAACCATCGACTTATATTCTAGAGAAAGACAAGCACCTTCATGGAAAATATTCGTCATAATACTGAAAAGTTAAAACAAAAGTTCGCTGCAGCGCTAAATTGGCATTACGCCGTTTAACAGAACTATTAAAACATACAGCGCTAAGACAGCTTTTAGAGGATACTTTTTTCGGGAACAAAATGTCTTAAGCGGCATGAATTTCGTGGCACTTACGCGTTTAGTTCAACATAGTGTAATGTTCAAGGTGTATGGATTACACTACACCTGAGTCGATTGAAGTGAGTGTTCGGCACGCGTGATCTAGTGCGTAGTACATATATAGGTTGACTGGTAATTAGTGACCGATACATAAACACGTGATTGTACTCATGATAACAAACAACTTTCACGTGTTTAAGTATCGGTCACTAATTACCAGTCACCCTATATATCGATGTAACAAATCCCCTTTACTGTCCGTTCAAGCGATATTGACTCCTATTCCGTAGACAAGGATGGCATTAAAAGCAAAACAGTGGTTACTACACCAACTATTCACTGCAGCCGCCATTTATCATTCCACCAATGCTATCAGGCACTAGTTGTCTGACAATCATGCTGAACTGGACCTATTTTGGCGCAGCCGTGAGGCGCACAATTGCATATCTATATTATTATTATTTTGTTTTTTTGTGTTTCTATTTTTTTTTATTCTCTGTTTCGTGTTTACATATTATATTGTTTGTGTGCCTTGCGTTGTGACAAATAAATTCATTTTTCTTTCTTTCTTTCTTTCTATACACCATATATAGGGTGACTGGTAATTAGTGACCGATACTTAAACATGTGATTGTACTCATGATTACAGACAACTTTCCCAAAGAAACTTTTTTTATACTAATTTATTGTAGCGTAGCGCGCTCGCGTAAAGTATCAAAATACCTACTAGTCTTTGGATATTATTTTACCGACACATGTGTGCAATGTACCTCATTGCTTACGTCATCGATAACGCGGGCGCCGCGCCGCTAACAGCTGATTGGGTGAAGGCGCGCGCGAAATTTGAAGTTTCAAACAGCTGTTTTGTCATTGTGATTGAACTAATTAGTCACTATCTTCCTGCCCTTGTCCCGTGTTATTTGGGGTCGGCGCAACACGTTTTTTTCTTCCATTCTGCCCTGTCACTCGTCATGCTATCACTAACTTCGTTTTCTTCCATATCACTCTTCACACAATCCATCCATCTTTTCTTTGGTCTCCCTCTCCCTCTCCATCCATCCACATGTAAACTCATAAGTCTTTTATTAACATGCGCTTCATCCCTCCTCTTCACATGACCATACCAAGACAAACGATTCCCTTTCAATTTTTCAGTCACTGGCGCCATTTTCAAATTTCCCCTAATATACTCATTTCTCACTTTATCCATTCTCGTCACACCACACATCCATCTCAACATTCTCATCTCCGCTACGTGCAATCTTTTTTCATCCGTCTTTTTCACAGCCCAACATTCTGATCCATACAGTAGGACAGGCCTTATGACGGACTTGTAGATTTTACCCTTCAACTTGAGGGGCATCCGTGGGTCACAAGTTGTTCCCGTGACCTGTCGCCATTTCATCCATCCTGCGTTGATCCGATGTGTTACGTCCCGGTCTACCTCACCATCCCTTTGGACGAGTGACCCGAGGTACCGAGAGTCGGAGCAGATCGGTATGGGCGTTCCAGTGAGAGCTAAAGGCACTGGATTGGAGAGACCGCCGAAATCGCAGAACAAGTATACCGTTTTGGTTCTACTCAATTTCAGGCCAACACTCTCCAGTCTGTGCCACCACACCCCCAAACTGTTCTGGACCTCTAGATGGATTGGATTGAACTAATTAGTATAAAAAAAAAGTTTCTTTTTGAAAGAGTTGTTTGTAATCATAAGTAAAATCACGTGTTTAAGTATCGGTCACTAATTACCAGTCACCTGATATATATGTATATATATATGTATAGCCCCATCCCTCTAACAGTTCAATTTGGGTCGTCAAATGGATGGCGTTTAAGCTCGTGGTACGAGGCAAGTAAGTTAGTGATTCTCGACCCGAATCCTATACACAGTGTCGAAAAATAAGTCGGGCCCTGGAGGGAAACTGCCTTAAATCCTTAATTTGGTTCATTTTACTTAAAGGAGACATTCCTTTATTTTTAAAAAGAAACAAAACTGCATTCAAAGATTTTCTAAAATTGTCCACGAAAATTTGACATAAATGGTAAATTCATAATAGAATCAATCATTCATAACAATTGCTACTAGAAAATACTACGCACAGTGTTCTTCCATTGTTTTTCATTCATTTTTTATGGTTCAAGCGACGAAAAAATCGTATGACACGTATCCTTTATAATAATGCCTCCAGGGCGCTGATGAAGCTGCCTCGCTACTGTAGTGCGTCGGAAATGTTTGCGGATACAAACAGATGGTTTTGCGGCGACAATTCGCAAGGAAGTTGTGTCTCTAATGCGCCGCATACGAGGCAGTTCCAACAGCTTCAGTTGTTCGCCTGGAGAATGGATTTGGACCTGGATTGCCCGATAATGCGGTACTGGACCAGGCTGCACGTTGAGCACTCCGGAGCCAAACCCAAATTTAGGCTATGATAAAACATGTGTGTATATTTTATTATTTTGTGTATTAATTTAATTGTTATTGACAAATTGTAATATATTGTGTTTTTATTATTGACATTATTGCAATTTTGTGCTTTTGTAATGCGTATAAATTTTTATTTATTTTTTAAATTTAATATTTTAATTTAAAATTTTGTAAACAATGTATATGGACTGGGTTCCGAAATAAATGTATTCTAATTTAATTTAATTTAATTTAATAATCAATAGCCTGTACAATATTTCCATAAATTGAGTGACATTTTGGGATATAAACAAACGCTAATAACTTTGCTGTTTATGAATATTATATATTGAGACTTTACTTAAATAATAACGAGACCTTCTCTAATAAGCCCCTTAAGTATTTGTACTAATTAAAAATTAGTGTTGTAGAGCGGGTGAAGTTATACGATTATTACCTACCAGCTTTTGCTCGCGGTTTCGCCCGCGTACTTAAAATCTAGCCTAAATGTCACTCAGAAATAAAGCAGCTTTCTATCGGTGAAAAATAATTTAGCAAACGGACCAGTACCTCCGAAGATTACTTCCTATAAACAAAAAAAAAAAAACAAACTTTACCTCTTTATAATATTAGTGTAGAAAACACAAAACAAATGTGAGTCGGACTCGCGCACTGAGGGTTCCGGAAAAACTAAACTATGAAAACAGTAGAATTCCCGAAGTGAATTGAGTTACGAAGATTTTACTAAATCGCATTTTTTTTTTATTGTTACTTAACTACAAATTTACAGTTTTCAGATTTTTAATATACTTGTGCTATGAGACCTTGCTTCATGCCAAATTTCAGGATTCTAGGTCAACGGGTAAGTACCCTATGAATTTTGATTCTCTTGAGAGTGTCTTAATACTCGTTTTTTGCGACATTAACGGCCGTATCATTTTTTTTCGTTAATTTTGAAGTTTCATTTTTTGACGTGACAACGTCTTATAAATTGGTTTGCCGGGTGACACTTCAAGAAACTGCGTTACGCTCCGCTCACGTTATGCGCTCACAATGAGAGCGAGTGAGAGGCACGCGTCCCTTCCACTCGGGCATGGTTA
The DNA here is from genome assembly GCA_961205895.1 of Mythimna pallens. Taxonomy (NCBI): domain Eukaryota; kingdom Metazoa; phylum Arthropoda; class Insecta; order Lepidoptera; family Noctuidae; genus Mythimna; species Mythimna pallens. The sequence goes on along the minus strand of OY540851.1, from coordinate 2,727,782 downwards.
GCCCGCCTAAGAGCGAGAGAGACAGACATAACCACTCAAAGTCGTTGTCACGTAAAACTTTCGCCCGTATACCGACTTTACAGGCAACCAATTTTTTCACAGCTTAAGGGACCGCAGACTCGACTATATGGTTTTTAAATTACAACTCAATACCTCCACACGTCTCCGAGATAAAGGGTCTTGATAGACAGACAGTCACACAGACAGACGGACGGACAACAAAGTGATCCTGTAAGGGTTCCGTTTTTTTCCTTTTGAGGTACGGAATCCTAAAAACAAATAACAACTCACGGGTAGGGTCTTGCCGCAAACTTCACAGATCCAGGGCCGGTCCTTCGGCCTCGCTTTATCTTTAGTCTCCACGTGGATCCTTCTGTAATGGGCGCTGTACAGCGACTCCCGAGCGAAGGACTTGTCGCACTGTAACAACAATAGTACATCATATGACTAGGAAATAAAGCAGCGTCTATCTGTCGCGGGCGGCATGTTGAATTGACGAAGTCTGCCAAGTTTTAATCTCGAACGCAGTGAGGGATTCATATACTTAACACCCGAGCACTGCGAGGGAAGTAATATAAACTAAAAAAAAAAATAGTACAAATACTTAAAGGGTTTATTTGAAAAGGTCTTGTTATTATTTCAATAAATAATATTTATAAACAGCAAAGTTATTAGCGTTTGTTTATATCCAAAATTGTTGGTTATAATGAATAATTGGCATTTTTTTTTGTTCCGATTAAAAAACAGTGGTGTAGAAGCCCGAGTGAGGTGAGGAATTCAAGCCGCCAAAGACAAAGACAACTTTATCCCCGTGTCGGATACTCTACTTTTTACACCATCTGTGAGATAATTAAAAGACAATATTTTGACACAAATTATATATTTGCCAGCTGCGGTCTTCCCACCAGAATACAATTTAGGTGTCTTTAAGGCTAGAGTGAGTAGGCTCTTCATACACTAGTGCACCTCACCATCCACGATTGCATCACTGCTTACCATCAGGTGGGATCGCAGTCAGGCACTAGTTTATATTATTAAAAATTCATGTAATAAAAATAAATGAGCTTGCATACCTTTTCACAAGAATACACTTTACAGCTTCGATGCTTCTCCAGCAGATGATCTCTCAAGTCCAACGCTTGATGGAACGTCTCCCCACAGTGTACGCACGAGTGTTCGCTGCAGCGGTCGTGCGACGAATGACGATCTAGCGCTGTGTTGTCTATGAACTGCTTGTTACAAGCGCCGCATGTGGAGGGGAGGGAGAGCTGTGGAGTGAATGGGAAGAGTGAATGATTGAGGTAAGATGAGTACTGTTGAGTGAATAAAATAAAGTGAGTAATAAATGACCATGACCACATTTTCACACGTTAATTTTTTCGTCAACTGAACTAGACCGAGAGAGGGAGACCAAAGAAAAGATGGATGGATTGTGTGAAGAGTGATATGAAAGAAAAGGAAGTTAGTGATAGTATGACGAGTGACAGGGCAGAATGGAAGAAAAAGACTTGTTGCGCCGACCTCAAATAACACGGGACAAGGGCAGGAAGATGATGATGATGATGATGAACTAGACGAGGTCAGTGTTAGGGTAGAGTATGGGAGCTAAGCGGTCGTGAGTGAACAGAACGATAGCTACGTACATGTCGATGCGCACGCTTCCTGTGCGCGTTGAGCCCGAAGGCGCCGATGAAGGCCTCCCCGCAGACGTCGCACCACACGAACTCGGACGGGTGGTGGATGCGCAGGTGGGATAGGTGGCTCGACAGCTTCCTGCAACAGACGAACACATGATGAAATTAAAAGGAAAAACTGACCGACTGACATATCAACGCATAGCTGAAACTACTGGGACTAGGGACGTGAAATTTTGCATAAGGCTTTCTTCTGTGATGTAGGTGAGCGAAAGGATTTTGGGAAATTAAACCTTTAAGGGGGTGAAAAGGGGGAAATTCGATTGTATGCAAAATTTTATTCCTTGGAACTTATACTCCATTCGCAATAAGATTAGACATTTAAACAAAGCTACTATCTACTGTCTGTCTCACCTTCCAACGATTGCATCACTGGTTACCATCAGGCATCGCAGTCAAGCAATAGTTTATTTCATTTTTTTGAAGTCTGTTATAAAACTTGTAAAAAAAATCTATACTTACTCATAAGACTTGCCACAGTGACGACATTCGTGCATCTGTCCGCCGTGCATTTTAAAATGTTCTTTTGCATTAAAACTGTAATAAAAAGGGAAAATAGTTTAAAAAACTAAAAAACACGCTTTTAGCACGCACTAAAAATTACAAAATGTCGTCCGCCATATTGGATTTAAGTCACGTGACTATTTTTTTTCGTTTTCCTGACAGCAAACCTTTTCATTTGATACCCATATATTTCAAACAGCCAGTCCGCCATCTTGGGGAGGCCGCCATATTGGATTTGTAATGACGTTTCTTATCTAGTCATGTATTGTCATCAGAACTCAGAGCGTGTGCAAAATTTCATTCTAATCGAAGACTGGGAAGTGGGACAAATTAAGATTCCAAGATTTTCTTACATACATAGTTACAAGTGAAGCTAATAAAAGCTTGTTAAAAAAGCCATCAAAATCTTGGATTACAGTAACAGTGGATGAAATTTAACCTACGTGGGACATATCCGACAAACAGTCATGTGTTTATTTCGCCAGGGTCGCACATAAACGACTAAATAAAGAAAGAAAGAAAAAACGTTTATTCTCAAACATACATTAGAATTAAAATACAGTAGAATTACGAATGAAAAACTGGGCAAGTGCGAGTCGGACTCGCGCACTAAGGGTTCCGTACGAACTTGAAAGGTAAATTGCGGTTTACGATTTATGACGTATTAAAAAAAATACTTACTAGATCTCATTCAAACCAATTTTCGGTGGAAGTTTGCATGGTAATGTACATCATATTTTTTTTTAGATTTATCATTTTCTTATTCTAGAAGTTACAGCTCCCCCCGACACACATTTTACCATTTTGGAACTGTCTCTCGCGAAAACTATTCAGTTTAGAAAAAAATGATATTAGAAAGCTCAATATGTGGCAGACAGACATGACGAATCTATAAGGGTTCTTTTTTTTGCCATTTGGCTACGGAACCCTAAAAATAACATTAAAATCTGTGCAAGGCAAAAGGGCGGCTAACTCAGCATATGCTGCGATATTTAAAACGATAAATAACACAGCGCTGGTATGCTAAACACTCCATCTCATCAGCTCTTCTGTCACCTACGGGGATTGAAGAGCTAAACGAGATGGAGTACCCAGTCGCGGACACACGACCCTGGCGGAAGGGACACAGAAACACTCGACGGACCAATCCGAGGCAAGCGGTTAAAGGGTTAATCAGTAAGTCTGCCACTTCCTCCCTTCTTCACAGAGCAGGAGATTATTTTATGATTTTCCATATAAAAAAATGGCCTCATATTTGTTTCGCCCCTGGGCCGTTGGCCTAGTGTCTTTGTCGGAAGGCGAGCTACCCATTGCCCACCGTCCGTAAGTACTCCCGTACCATATGCTGTACTCACGTGGTCCGAGATACGTAAGAGCATTGCTTGCACGCAAACTTTAGCCGATGGCTTTTCAGATGCTGGTTCAGTCCGCGTCGGTCTTTGTACCTGAAGCGACAGAATTCACAGACCACACTGCCGCGGCTCTGAAACAACAAGCCGTTTTAATACATTCAAATGGACAAAGGCTTTGGACTCAGTGGATAGGCATCATCGTCATCATCATCATTTCAGCCGAAAGACGTCCACTGCTGGACATAGGCCTCCCCCAAATGTCTGCGTCTCGCATCCATCGGACTCCCGCAACCTTCACCAGGTCTTCGCTCCAACTAGTAGGGGGCCTTCCAACACTACGTCTTCCGGTACGTGGTCGCCACTCCAGAACTTAACGTTGAACAATACGTTTTCAAAGTGGCAATTTTCCATCGTCAATGGGTAGCGGTTCTGGCGACAGATTGGTGCAAAGGTGTCATGGAGCACCTGGTTTTGTACCCTTGTGTATCCTTCAACAGCCAAGTCACGCAACATTAACTATAATAATAAAGAAATCGCAAGAAAGAACCTTAGACTTGGCACGCTTTGTCTAGATTTCATTACTTTTTAGAGATAAACAAGCAGCTCCATCGAGACTTTGCTAGTTTTTTACAGAATGTTTTTGGTGGGATTTCACTTCTTTTTGTAGAAACGCATATTGATTTTTGCAATGACAGTCGATTTTTTTATGTACCAATAGTAGAAGGGGGTATTACCATATCTCTAATACAGCTGAGACCAGCTGGGGGTTCTTCATCAGATACTTCAGACCTTCGATTTTTGACATTAAATGAAGCGGCCCACCAAGTTGACTATTTTTTGTAAAGGCGGTATGTCGATTTCTAATAGTTTTGTTGGGCTCTTGTGTTTTCTAATCAGGGTCACCAGGTACTTCAGATCTTCGACTATCCTAGATTTTATAGTTTTCCCTTTCTGTAGCCATTTAACCCTAACTCTGTACCAAATTTCAGCTCTCTAAGTTTATGGGAAGTACTAATTCTATTCTGATGATCATGAGTGAGTGTCATAAATGCGAAACTTTGCTTTTGCTTAACTTCGGAACTAAATGACCTACAGACTTGAAATTTTAGATTTTAAGTATGTGATTATAGCTTACTGGATGACGAAAATTTCTGCGTTCTGATCTTATCCAGAGGTTCTCAAATAGGGGCCTGAAAATGCGGCGAAATGGTTCCAGTAAAGGATGGTACGGCAATGTTTGCTTCGCGCTCGGCTTGGCGGGCGCACTGCCGTGCCCCCCGATATGTCGGTCTAGAGTGAATAGGGTCTTAATAAACCAGTGCGCCTCACCATCAACAATTGCATCACTGCTTACCATCAGGTGGGATCGCAGTCAAGCACTGGTTTATATTATTTTAAAAAAAGACTATTTAACTGACGGACCTGTTGGTCTCGTGTTCAGAGGTCCTGACTGCTATGCCGGATGTCTTGGTTTTGACTTCCCACCAGGACAAATGTGTGTGATGAGCACGAGTATGTATTTAGATATATATAAGTATGTTTATCAGTTGTCTAGTACTCATAGCAAAAGCTCTGCTTAGTTTGAGACTAGATGGCGCTGTGTTAAAGTTGTACAATATTATTATTATTTTACTAGCTTTTGCCCGCGGCTTCGCTCCCGGCAGCTGACTAGAGTATTCGCTCTACCCTACTCTACAATACTCTACCTTACTCTAACCTACTCTAACCTACTCTACCCTACTGTAACCTACTCTAACCTACTCTACCATACTCTACCCTACTATTCTAGGGAATAGAAAAATTTAAAAAGTAGGGTAGAGTAGGCTCTACCCTACTTTTTTAAATTTTTCTTTCATAAGATTCTTCTCCTGGCAATAACATCACAACAAAAAAAAAGTGAAATCGGTCCAGCCGATTTCACTTTGTAACGCGTGATGGCGTGACCGATAGGGATTCATTTTTATATATAGGGTGACTGGTAATTAGTGAACGATACTTAAACACGTGATTGTACTCATGATTACAAACAACTTTTCCAAAGAGACTTTTTTATATACTCAATAGTTTTATCACAATAACAAAACAGCTGTTTGTATCTAAGGCTGTTTGTAATAAGCGTGCGCATACCTATGGGTTTGCATGCTGCGCGGGTGTTTTATCACTATTGTAGGTACGGCGGCGTCACGCGGCTAACAGCTGAGCGGGCGCCGGTCGCAGACGCGCGTATTTAAAAGCTGTTTTGTTATTGTGATAAAACTAATGAGAATGTAAAAAAAGTTTCTTTGGGAAAGTTGTTTGTAATCATGAGTACAATCACGTGTTTAAGTATCGGTCACTAATTACCAGTCACCCTATATATATAGATTACTCACCGGATCATGTTGAGACAAAACATGTTTCTTCAAGATATCCGCACCCATATAGCCTTTGTAACACAACTCACATTTGTATGGACTGTGCAAGTAATTTGAACTGGTCTTCCTGTCTAACACATCTTTCATCTGTTGCGCTTCACTTAGCACAATGATCTCAACGTCGAAAGCCTTCTCAAAATCGCTCATATTATCTTTAGTTTCAAAATACTTTCCGCTATTTTTAGCCAGTACAGTTTTTTTCGTAATTCTCTTCTTAGAAGTACTATGTTTTTTCTTTTTATTACGTATAATTTTGTCCGTCTCAGGGTTAGGTAATTCATTTTCAATTTTAACTGTGTCAGTGTATATTTGTAATGTGGCTGTGTCTTCTGACGGGTAAGTAAATTGTTCACTGTAGTCAAACTGTTCATTGTCATCATCAATTTTCAATTGTAAAAGATCTTCATCGGTGATGTCAATTTGTTTCATTGCTGTTATTTCATATTGTATGAAAGGTTGAAAATTGCTCAAATAGTCTTGATTTATCTGCAAAGTATTAAAAATAATTTATTGTTGTTATATTGAATCATCGACTTATATTCTAGAGATAGACAAGCACGTTCATGGAAAAAAATACTGAAAAGTTAAAACAAAAGTTCAGTGCGGCGCTAGATTGGCATTACGCCGTTTAACAGAACTTTTAAAACATACAGCGATACCTACTTTTTTCGCGACCAAAAATGTCTTAAGCGCCATGAATTTCGAGGCACTTACGCGTTTCGTTCAACATAGTGTAATGTTCAAGGTGTATGGATTACACTACACCTGAGTCGATTGAAGTGAGTGTTCGGCAAGCGTGATCTAGTGCGTAGTACATATATAGGGTGACTGGTAATTAGTGTAATATGTCTACATGTGTTGTGATAGCCCAGTGGTATAAAGCACCCGCTTCTCATGCATGAGGTTGCGGATTCCAAACCTATGGTACTTGGACATCGCTAATCTTTAGATTGACTGATGGCAGTGGTTGATTTACAAATTTTCAATGCATAGGCTATACAGTTTTTGCCGCCCTTGCGTCTACAATTGTAATCTCCTGCATTATTTTTACAATTATAATTTTTGGGTATATTTTTGAGCTAATCAAAGCTCAGTCACTTATGAGCGTGGGTAATGTGTGCCACACAATAATGTACATTTGGTAAACGTGAATAAATAATCTTTATTGCACTGACGAACAATAAAAAATAATCAATTCAGTCAAGTTATAAAAGTTTGTTACTGAAAGTCATCAGTAAAATTTGTTGCAGACAAGCAACAAATTGATTGGATTTTATTATTTTTTGGTTTGTTGATTTGTTGATCTGTGAGACATCATAAAACCGTCATACAAAAATCTTTTTGATTCCTGAGGTAGCAAAAAAAGTTAAAAATTCGGTCCCCAAATATAGCCTAGGCTCAAGCCTACTCAACCTGCTGGTAAATCCGCCACTGACTGATGATCAGACTTTCTGGCGTCTGACTAACTGTACCGACTGTCACAGATCTACGAATCTACTATATAAAAATAAGTCGGGTTTTCCTTCATGACGCTATAACTCCATAACGCACGAACCGATTTCCACGGTTTTGCATTCGTTGGAAAGGTCTCGGGCTCCGTGTGGTTTATAGCAAAGAAAAGAGTAGGGTAGAGTAGAGTAGAGTAGGGTAATTTTTTTTTTTTACTAAATCCCGCTTTTGGGCAGAACAACGTCTGCCGGGACCGCTAGTAATCTTATAGATAGTGGTCAAACACAACATTATTTTTAACCGACTTCAAAAAGGAGGAGATTCTATGTTCAGCTGAATGTATATTTTTTTTAATGTAATATTATGTTCACTGATTTCTCGGTCAATTGTGGACCAATTTCGAATTATTTTTTTTACTGAATGGTTATGCTTATGTGTTGGTCCCATCGAAATATTGTTGTGATCTGATCATGAACTTCGAAGATATGGAACAGAACTCCTCATAGAATCACAGCAGAACTGTCGTAACAAGTAAAATTGCTTTGTTTATACATGTAGTCGATGACTGACTGAAAGAAGAGGGGGAATATATCGAACTGATCTGATGATGAAGCTTAAAGTTAGGCACCGGAACTCTGTAATAAATTAATGTAATCTAACCGTGTTTGGGATTATTAGAATTGTCATGAAATGCACTCTGGCTATAACGTATTTAAGTTTGGCTGAGGGGTACTTTTTAGTGGTGGTGCCCTATCTAAAAAGTGTAAAATAAAAAACCTTTTACAAAAAAAAATACAACCAACTTCAATTTTAAAAAAAAACACTGAAAAATGATAAATGAAAAATAACTTTAATTTCGGAAGTCGGTGTTTAATAACGAAGAGACAAAACTATTATAGAAACTATAAATTTGCACATTTCTGTTTTTTTTTTTACATTGATGTTGGTTGTAATTTTTTTTAAAATAGTTTTTTATTAGTATATGCGAAACCTGAATATAGTTTGTTCAGAATCAGTAACTGAATCGATTCCAATAATTTTTACACCAAGTTATATTTAAAAAAAAAAACAATTTTTTTTTGTAAATAATGTTATGTCAAAAATATTTAAATAAGGTCACAAGTTGGACACCACCGACACAAAGTCCAACACAACTCACGGCAGATTATAGCAGACATTAGACACTAGCGCACAGCTGGATGCGGGAGTAAAACAACCCCTCATGCGCCTTGATGGCCCGGTGATCATGTATTTGTGCGGCCAACCAGGTAACATATCAAGCTTATAACTTCGTGATTTTTCATCGTACATTTAAGAAATTTAGTAAACAGAATATTTACATAAACTAGACACGTGTTTCGGGTTTCGCATAAACTAAAACTAGTTTTGTAAAAAAAACTGGGCAAGTGCGAGTCGGACTCGCGCACTGAGGGTTCCGTACAAAGTAGATATCTCGAAGATTTTTCCGAAACGCAATTTTTTTTTTGCTGATCGTAAATATCAAATAACAACAAATTTATAGTGTTAGATTTATACCTGACCTATAAGACCTTACCGCCCGGAGGACACGGTGGAGCACACGGTAGAAGTGTGCCCCGCTTGGGCAGAGCACCGCCGTGTCCTCGTGAGGGCGATCGGCGGCAGCGATCTCTCGCGCCGGGCCTTGGTACAGGCCATGGTCCGGAGCGAGGAGGCAGGCGGTCGACTCCTTCTGCGAAGCAGTAATGCTAGCAAAGGAGGCGGCCGATCGCGTGAGGCAACGGCAACGGTCCTCACGCCCCAACCGCCGCCGGGATTCCGATCCCGATTTCCGGTCACCGTAGGCGCGGGCTTGCGGACGGCGAGCAATGGGTGGCTCGCCGTCCGATCGTCCGGTAACCGTCCGGACCGAGCCCAAGTCGTCGACGGCGCGTAGTGTTCCACGCGCGCCTCAAGGAGATGTCAGCAACCGTAGGGGCCCAACAGGGTCGAAGCCTACTGGGGCCATGGGTGATGCGAAAGTGACACCCGGCCCAGGAAAAAAAAAATGGCAAAGAAGGAACAGGAGTGGGTTTTTAGTCAGTAAAAGTCTGACACTATCTCCCGCTCCACCCAAGAGCGAGGGTTGTCATTAGATGATTTTCCCACCCGAAAAAAAATAAAAAAATAAAACCTATAAGACCTTGCTTTATGCAAAATTTCAGGATTCTGGGTCAACGGGAAGTACCCTAAGAATTTTAATACCCTCGAAAGTGTCGAAATATACGATTTTTGAGACATAAACGGTCGTATCTTCGTTAACTTAGAAATTTGATTTTTCACAGCGTCAAGAGACCGCAAACTTTAATACATGGTCTTATTAGCAACTCAAATCCTTCACGCGTTCCCAAAATAAAGGGTCTTGACAGACAGACAGGCAGACGGACGGACAACAAAGTGATCCTATAAGGGTTCCGTTTTTTCCTTTTGAGGTACAGAAACCTAAAAAACCGGGACCAACGGCGCCACGCGCGCACCGAGCCGCGGGGTGTCTGTTAGAGCACATACACACTAGCGGCATGTTGCCAGCGGCAGAGGTAACTGCAGCCCTCGACCTGCTGGAGATGCAACGCCGGGGTGAAACTCCCCTGCCGCGACAAGTCACGGCATGGCGGAAAGAGTTCCGGCGGGATCTCATGGCGGAATAGCGACAGCGACTATCTTAACCTAGTGCTGGGCACGCCGTAATTATGGCAGTAAGTCCCCTCTTTGAGGAGTGGCTGGAAAGACCTCACGGCATCATTACCTTCCGCATGACGCAGGTCCTCACCGGACACGGTAAGTTCGAAAAATTCCTGCACCGGATTCGTGCGGAAGCGACGCCCGGGTGTCGCCACTGTGCGGACCGCCCGGAGGACACGGTGGAGGTGTGCCCCGCTTGGGCAGAGCAACGCCGTGACCTCGTAGGGGCGATCGGCGGCGACAATCTCTCGCGCCGGTCCTTGGTACAGGCCATGGTCCGGAGCGAGGAAGAGTGGTAGGCGGTCGCCTCCTTCTGCGAAGCAGTAATGCTAGCAAAGGAGGCGGCCGATCGCGTGAGGCAACGGTCCTCACGCCCCAACCGCCGCCGGGATTCCGATCCCGATTTCCGGCCACCGTAGGCGCGGGCTTGCAGACGGCGAGCAATGGGTGGCTCACCGTCCGACCGTCCGGTAACCGTCTGGACCGAGCCCAGGTCGTCGACGGCGCGTGCTGTTCCACGCGCGCCTCAGGGAGATGACAGCAACTGTGGGGGCCCAGCAGAGTCGAAGCCTACTGGGGCCAAGGGTCTGATTCTGAAAGGAAGACTCGGCCCTGGTACGAAAGGCAACGAAGGAACAGGAGTGCGTTTTTAGTCAGTAAAAATCTGACACTATCTCCCGCCCCGCCCAAGAGCTCTCATGATGTCATAAGATGATTTTCCCACCGAAAAAAAAAAGCCCTCGACCTGAAGTGACACTTGACTGACACACACGACGGCTGCTGCTTATCTTTAAAGTTGGAATGTGCCGCCGACGTGTCGACGGCTGCGCCACCCCCTTTCTACAGTTACCTCTGCCGTTGGCCACATGTCACTCGTACATATGAATTGAAAATTCCCTTCAAAATGGTTGAGCTGAGTGGGGCTGATGCATGCGTCATGCTCGTGAACGGGTGCCGTCAGTTGAGACTGGTCATCTCTTAGCTGCCAGTGGCTTAATTCAATTTCTTTTTTTTTATTAGTCTTTTTTTTAAATTAAGAAATAATCTTATCTACATTGTGCTCACATATTAGAAGCGACAAGAAATATGTAACCAGTATTTATGTAACTTATAATATGATTGAGTGTCCATGGAGTTTCTTGCACGTTCGTCTCCATAGAGATCTACGCTTAAGATCTACGCGGAACGTGCAATTTAGCTTCACTTTTTTTTTTTGACTGACCGACATTCTGAAAATTCAAAAGTCCCTGTAATTCTTTTGAAATAAACGTTTCTAATTTCGGATTTCTGATTTTCAAAATTTTTCTCTAACGGAACCCTATTAAAAGGCAAAATATTTAACCCATAAATAAAAAAAAATAGTTTGTGGGCAATATTTAGTTTTAATGACTTGTCGTGATAGTATCGATTTTATCCTATATATTGTAAAATCTAATGTGAGGTATGACATTGCTTTTTAGGGTTCCGCACGCCGGGGTATCCGTAGCCAAATGGCAAAAAACGGAACCCTTATAGATTCGTCATCTGTCTGTCTGTCCGTATGTCACAGCCACTTTTTACGGAAACTATAAGAACTATACTGTTGAAACTTGGTAAGTAGATGTATTCTGTGAACCGCATTAAGATTTTCACACAAAAATAGAAAAAAAAAAACAATAAATTTTGGGGGTTCCTCATATTTAGAACTGAAACTCAAATTTTTTTTTTCATCAATCCTATACGTATGGGTATGGATAGGTCTTCAAAAATGATATTGAGGTTTCTTAATATCGTTTTTATCTAAACTGAATAGTTTGCGCGAGAGACACTTCCAAGGTGGTAAAATGTGTCTTGTCCCCCCCCCCCCCCCCCCCTATAACTTCTAAAATAAGAGAATGATGAAGCTGACAAAAAATATATGATGTACATTACCATGCAAACTTCCACCGAAAATTGGTTTGAACGAGATCTAGTAAGCAGTTTTTTTTTTATATACGTCATAAATCGTAAACCGCAATTTACCTTTCAAGTTTGTACGGAACCCTCAGCGCGCGATTCCGACTCACACTTGCCCAGTTTTTATTATTTTAACAATTAAACAACAATATAGTATACAGTGTTTTACAAGTGCAATATAGTATACTGCTAAATAAACTATATGGGGTGGGAATCCGTGGTAAATCCCACGAATGGTTTAAGTCATATTTGACAAATAGGACGCAATTAGTAGAAATAGAATTCTTTAATAGTAGTACAAATGAACTACAAAAGTTTCGATCTGACCGCAAGGCTATAAACGCCTCAATACCGCAAGGGAGTGTAATTGGATGTCTTCTTTTTCTCATTTACATAAATGACCTTCCAAATACTATACAAGATTCCGGACCATGCGTCTTATTTGCGGATGATATTTCTATTCTTACCCCCTGTCACGATAGCGAAAACTTAAATAATACCCTTAATAATATTCTCACCAAAACAATAACCTGGTTAAATGATCATAATTTAGAAATTAATTTAAAAAAAACTAAACTTATTACGTTCCACCCCCACCAAAAAAGTAACTTACATGTAAACTTCTATTTTAATAACCACAAATTGGAACTGGTTAACGAGTTTTCCTTGTTGGGATTAACGATAGATACGAACATTAACTGGAAAGCACATATTCAGAAAATAAAAACTAAACTTTCTACTTTTTGTACGCTTTTCGCGAAATAAAAAAGACCACAAACCTACAGACGGCTCTAGTTACTTACTACGCCTATGCACATTCATGGCTTAACTACGGTGTTATAATGTGGGGCAATAGCACAGACGCACCAGCACTGTTCATAACCCAATAAAAGTTAATTCACATTTTAGTCAATATTGAACCCACCGATAGCTGCAAACCCCATTTTAAAAAGCTAAATATTCTAACATTACCATCTATTTACATACTAGAAATCTGTAAATTTGCACACACTCACCAAGACTTTTACACTAAACGCGAAGACATTCAAACTAGATTCACACTCCGACACAAAACACGCCTAAATCTACAAGCATCTCGCTTAAAAATGCACTCATCTGGCCCTCTAGTCTAGTCAAAAATTCATAATAAATTACCCGAGCTTTTAAGAAATGAAAAAAAGATAACTGTTTTTACTAGCAAATTAAAAAAACTATTACTAAATAAATGCTATTACAGCATAAATGAATATTTGAATGATAAATTTATACAGATTGCATAACATTAAATAAACATGTAATAATAATATAATTCTAATATAATGAAATGAATGGCTAAATTATGAAATGTTAATTAATGTAGAATATAATGTAATGAAATTTAATTTTTTTTTATTTAATTTAAGTAATTTAATTTATTGTAGATTGACCTGTATTTTTAAAATAATTTACTATTGACATTGTATGTAATTGTATATTTGACATTGTTTATTGTGATTTTAATATGTATTCTTGTTAAATGTTTTATTTCATTGATTTGATTTTAATTTTATACAATTATGGATCACGATGGAAAAATATATGAAATGACTGATTAATATACTTATTAAATGTAAAAATAAAAATAATATAATGTTTCAAATGTTTAATGATTATTGTACTTAGTATAAGTTAGTCCATAAGAGTTTATCCTACATAGTCTTTTGCTGTGCCCAACAGGGTCCACAATTGTGTCCGTCATCAAAATGTTATTTACCATCTATGTATGTACATTGTGGAATGCAATAAACATTTGAGTATTGAGTATTGAGTATAGAAAAAATGAAAAAAAAAGTCTAGACACCTACCCCCCTAGCCAAGTTACAATCGTTTCGTTCGCGCCGAGCGCCTCGAGTAGGCCACGCCTCCGATTCCTTTGTTCTGACCACGTGACTGAGCGTTGAAATGACGTCAGAACATAGGAATCGGAGGCGTGGCCTACTCGAGGCGTTCGGCTCGAACGATACGATTGTAACTTGGCTAGGGGGGCTGGTCTTTATACTTTCTTCCTCATTATAACCAGTATTCACATGGTGCCCGTAAAGAGGCTTTGCAGAGCCCTAGGGTGACGCGGAACAAACTTTAAGTATGACTGATATAAACAAACAAGGTAAATTTAAAAAAGAACTAGTAAAAAAGTAAGGTACACTAATACAAACATTCTTGTTCCTCATTCTGGCATCCTCTAAATAACGCGTGGCCCTTAGGCAATGATCTTTGAATGAGTCGTATTTCAGGAGGAGAGTGCTGCAATAGCTGCAGATGTACTGCGGCAGCGTGTCGAAGGGACAGACCTGGAAAGAATGAAAAGCATACATAAACTGACCGATTAACTTGTAGCGACATCTATGGCGTTACATAATAACTAATTCTGCATCGCACAATTAAAGTTCTTGGTTAAGATTTGAGCATATACGACAGCCCGAAATCATCTATCGGGCAGTTGCCCACCAGACATAACACCTGTCTGGTCGGAGGATCCTTTTTTTTCAACGGAGATATGCGGGACTTTACTCTCTGTTCCGCATACCTCCAAATAGATGATCCTCGACAATGAACGTCAGCGCAGCCTTCTTGCAGCTGCTTCTTCGTGACGTCATTATCACTTTCTCAAGCAATCGAGCAGCATGCCAGTACTCACGACTATAAAGGGTATCCTGACCACCAAATACTACTAAGACTAAGGACAGATTTCGCAGATTCTAACCCTTGTGGGTCATGCTCGAGAACGGGCGCCGTCAGTTGGGACTGGTCATCTCTTAGCTGCCAGTGGTAATTTTAATTTATATATACTACATTCTGCTCGGTGAAAACTGGAAGTGATCACCGCATGGTAAGAGGCACATTGAATATCAATATCAAGCTTGAAAGATCTCGACTGATGAAGTCTACGCTCCGTCCAGCACAGATCCAGATTCAAAACTCCGAGAGCTTTCAGCTCGAACTTCACAACAGTTTCGAGTGCCTAGGTGGCTCTGTGGACGAATACAACGATGGGTTCGTGGAAATTGTCCATACGGTCGGGTGTAAGTTTTTTAAGACTCGTCTTACAAGGAAGAAAAGGCTCTCTGATCAAACACTCGAACTCATGAAAGGGAGGCGTGAGATGATTCTGCAGTCTTCAGACCATGCGTGCATCTACCGGCAGCTCAATAGACGGATCTCAAAGTCCTTAAAACGCGATCTCCGCCTCTTTAATACCGAAAGGATTAAGGATGCGATTGAGCGGAATAAGGGCTCCAAGGTTTTTGCAAGGGATCTGTCTATAAGGCAGAGCGAGCTCACGAAACTGAGACCGACGATGGCAGAGTCATATCCGCCAAATCGGAGCTTCTGGGAGAGATCGAGGCATTCTATGGACAGCTGTACACATCTATCACAAAACCCACAACGAATCTAGCAAACGACCCAAGAGCTAGATTAACCCGGCACTATACCGACGATATCCCGGACGTCAGCCTGTACGAGATTAGGGTGGCTCTGAAGCAGCTTAAAAACAACAAGGCGTCGGGTGACGACGGAATTACAGCCGAACTCCTGAAGGCGGGTGGAAAACCGGTCCTAATGGCCATTCAGAGGTTGTTCGATTCCGTCACACTTGAGGGAAAGACGCCACAGGCATGGAGCAGAAGTGTGGTGGTACTTTTCTTTAAGAAGGGCGACAATGCCCTGCTTAAGAATTACAGGCCCATCTCACTTCTGAGCCATGTTTACAAGCTGTTTTCCAGAGTCATCACGAATCGTCTCGCGCGCAGGTTCGACGACTTCCAGCCTCCCGAACAAGCCGGTTTCCGAAAAGGTTTCAGCACCGTAGACCACATACATACGCTTCGGCAGGTTATACAGAAGACAGAGGAGTATAACTTGCCTCTATGCTTAGCGTTCGTGGACTACGAAAAAGCTTTTGATTCGATCGAGACTTGGGCTGTACTGCAGTCTCTCCAACGGTGCCAGATTGACTATCGGTACATCGAAGTGCTGAAGTGTTTGTACGAAAACGCCACAATGTCAGTCCGACTTCAGGACCAGACCTCGAAATCTATCCTTCTGCAGCGGGGCGTGAGGCAGGGAGATGTCATCTCTCCGAAACTGTTCACGGCTGCAATGGAGGATGTCTTCAAGTTTCTGGACTGGAGTGGACTAGGCATTAATGTCAATGGCGAGTACATCACTCACCTTCGGTTTGCCGATGATATAGTAGTCATGGCTGAAACTACGGAGGAGCTCAGTACAATGCTCGATGACCTTAGTAGAGCTTCCGAAAGAGTGGGTCTTAAAATGAACATGGATAAAACCAAAGTCATGGTAAATAACCATGTAGCACCCACTCCGATCAAGATTGGAAACTCTGCACTCGAAGTTGTAGACGATTACGTTTACCTGGGACAGACAATCCAGTTGGGTAGTTCTAACTTTGAGAAAGAGGTCAATCGTCGAATCCGACTCGGCTGGGCAGCGTTCGGGAAGCTGCGCGGTATCTTCTCGTCCAACATACCACAGTGTCTCAAGACGAAAGTCCAGTGCGTGTTGCCAGTGATGACATTTGGCTCTGAAACATGGTCGCTTACAATGGGCCTCATCAGAAGGCTTACAGTCACCCAAAGAGCAATGGAAAGGGCTATGCTCGGAGTTTCCTTGCGTGATTGCATAAAGAATGAAAATATCCGCAGGAGAACCAAGGTCGCCGACATAGCCCGAAGAATCGCCAAACTTAAGTGGCAGGGCACATTGCTCGCAGAACGGATGGTCGATGGGGCCGAAAGGTTCTAGAGTGGCGACCGCGCACCGGAAGACGCAGCGTTGGAAGGCCTCCCACAAGGTGGACCGACGACCTGGTAAGGGTCGCGGGCGTGCGGTGGATGCGAGAGGCACAGGATCGGTCATTGTGGCGACGCTTGGGGGAGGCCTATGTCCAACAGTGGACGTCTTTCGGCTGAAATGATGATGATGATGATGACATTCTGCTCACATAATAAAAGCAACAAGAAACCAAGAACCAAGATTTATGCAACTCTATGATTCAAAAGGCATGGATAAGGCCTGGACCCAAAAACTATGGAGGTACAGCAGATCACAGCTCCGAACAATCACAAGAGTCTTCACGGGGCACTATGCCACCAACAAACAGCTCCACAACATGGGACTAGCAAGCGACCCGAATTGCAGGATCTGTGGAGATGCAGAGGAGAATATGCTACACTTACTGTGCGACTGTGTAGCACTAGGCTCCAAAAGACTAGAGTATCTGGGCCAACCATTTCCAAGACCAGAGGACTATAGGCTCAGCCCCATCAAGGCCATACTGGGACTCCTGAAGAAGGTGCACGGAGGGCTAGGGATTGAGTAGAAGGAAGGGGAATAGCACAAAAGATCCAGAAGGGTCGAAGTGCTCCGGCCTAACACCAGCCCCACAACAAGATAAAATGATTCAAAAGAGTGTCCATGCAGTTTTTGGCAAATTATATAATAATAATAATATAACATTCCACAACTATCACACAACATCGTCTAGTCCCAAGCTAAGCAGAGCTTGTGTTATGGGTACTAGTCAACTAATAAACATACTAATATATTTCTAAATACCTACATATATAGATAAATTACACCCAGCTACAGAACAAATGATTGTGCTCATCACACAAACATTTGTCCGGGGTGGGAATCGAACCCATGACATCCGTCATAGCAGTCAGGGCCACTGACCACTAGACCAATAGGCCAGACATTTTTCTACATAGAGATCTACACTTTGGAACGTGCAATTTAGCTTCACTTTTTTTGACTGGCCAACATTTTGACAATCCAAATATACTTGTATGGTCTATTTGAAATAAACCTTTATGATTTCGCCATATCCATACATAACATCCTTGTGGCCGAGTAGCAGTCTATCTGAGAGTCGGCCACTGCTGTAGTCCGGTATTCCTTCATAAAATCTATGTTTGTGACAGCTTTTTGTATGAGTGCGGGCTCGATGATGGCACATTGGACCATATCTTCTTTTCATGTCCTTCAATCTCCCACGCCTTCGATTTGTACCAAATGCTTTCGGAAATTTTAGTACCCCTTCCTACGGTCCCCTACTTCTGAGAAGCAGATTACTGCTTCTGCGCGGGGCAACGGTCCTTACGCCCCAACCGCCGCCGGGTCGGCATCTTCTTGAGGAGCACGTGGAACTTTACGCGCTAGCTACAAATTGCTCGCTGTCCGCTTGCGGGTACGTTTTTAACTTACTTCGTATCCAATTAGATTCTTATAGGCTTCTACAAGTCTTTCTTGATGTAATCTGTACAACTTTCTGTTCGTTGCTAAACAAGTTCTGCAGGCTAGTATATCTTCATTAAATTCATTTTTTAGTGTAATCAAAGACATTTTAATTTATGTTTTGCGTTTTGTTTTTATTTTAAGTACCTGAATAAAAATAAAATACACTTCAACTTCAACTTCAACTCTTCATTATGGCATTTGCGGAAAAGACACCACAATTTTGCCAATTACACGTGCAAACTGTTAATAGACTATCAAACGCTGGAGAGTATTTAGCGCGAATGATCAGTAAAATAAATATATATTTATAAAATATTAAAGTTCAAAATACAAGAATTTCTTCGCAGACTGACATTATGACCAGACCACAGACTATGACTATGGTACATGACTGAAACTCGTAAGAGTGAAACAAAGAGAGAAAAAAGGTTACAATTTAATTTTATTAATTTCAATAAATTTGCATAGTTTAAATATAAAACGAGTAAATACAAAAGAAAGAAGACATTTGACCGAGGTTGGACGAGGAATATGAGCAGGGATGATTTCATGAAAGGAGAAGCGCAATTTAGGACAAGAGAAAAATAAATGGTCCACGTTTCCTTCATCCAAACCGCATTCACAAAGAGAGTTATCCTTAATCCTAAGCTTGGCCAAGAAATGAGGAGAACAACAATGATTTAAACGTAAACGACAAATAGTCGAGGTAGTGTTTTTTTTTTCAATTGATACTTAAAAAACCAAGGTTTGTGGGGAATCTCGGGTTGTATATCTCCATAAAATTTACCCTTTATAGACTTAGAGATTTGCCATGCCTTGGACCAAGATTTAAACAAAGTTAGAGGAAGAGTAGTGCAAATGTCATGGGAAAAAATCTCAGAGTGGGCAAGAGAGCCAGTGAGAACAGCATTTTTGGCGCATGAATCAGCTGACTCATTACCAAGAATACCAACATGACCGGGAATCCAAGCTATGACAACATTAATACCAAGTTCATGACATTGAAATAGCAAGTCTCTAATTTTTAAAATTATAGGGAATCTGGACTTAGATCTGAAAGGATTAGATAGAATGGCTTGAAGGCAACTTTTTGAATCAGAGAAAATTATGGAGTTATTCAACTTATGAGACAAAACAAATGAAATGGCTTCGAAAATAGCGATTGATTCACCTGTAAAAACGGATGTAACAGGAGGGCACTTATAATTTAAAATAATTTTTGTATGAGGAATCCAAACAGCAACTCCTACAGGACTATCATCGGAGACTTTGGAAGCATCAGTGAATATAGTATTCCAATTATTATAATTCAAGGAAACTTTTTGGACAAACATCTTATGCGGTTCTAGGGTATTTTTGTGAATTCCAAAGTCCAAAATGATCTCCGGATGGAATACCAGGGCGTTATAAGGCACCGAGTATAGATACAAAATAGGGTTTTGAAAAAGTGGGCTAGAAAGGCGAGTGAATTGAAGGTAGGCACGAAGAAGACAAGGAGGTTCAATATTAGAACGACGACTACAAGAGTCAAAGATGGATGATAATTGGTCCAGCTTACCAAGAAGGGGATGCTCAGAATTTTGCACAAGTTTAAAAATAAATCTATTTGCCAGAAATTGTCTTCGAATCGAAAGGGGAGGTTCCACACACTCAACTTGCATGGCATTAATTGGTGACGACTTCATCGCCCCAAGAATAATCCGTAAACACTTTGATTGGATTTTATCGAGTTTTTGAAGGCCAGATTTGTTACAAGGATCTAATAGGAACATACCATAATCAAAATGACTACGAACTATAGCATTGTAGATCAATTTTTGAGTATATGGGTGAGCACCCCACCAAACACCAGAAAGAGAGCGAAGAACATTAACGTTTCTTTCGCATTTTTGCGCAACAAAGTCTGTGTGAGCAATACCTGATAATTTTGAATCTAACCAAACTCCTAAAAATTTAACATTGTTCACCTGAGAGATATTTTCATCGTTAACTTTAATATCAACAGGAGGAACAAACTTTTTTTTTGTAAACACAACTACAGAGCTCTTAGAGGCTGATAAGGATAAACCGTGTTGTAGAAGCCAATCAGATAAATATCCAAGGGCAGAATTTAGACGGTTACAAGCCTCATCTAGAGATTTTCCAGAAAAGTATAAAGCTAAATCATCAGCATACTGCAATATTTGACAAAATGAATCAGTAGAAAAATGTAAATCATAAGTATAAAGACTGAATAGGAGAGGACTCAAAACTGAACCTTGTGGTAAGCCTTTCCAGATAGTCTTAGGGGGAAGAGAGGAGTCTTGAGACTTAATAGAGATGGTTCTCTCCATCAATAAATTACATATAAAACGGACCAATTTTATAGGAAGATTCAACTGATGCACAAGCTTATCCTTGAGCACCGGGAGTAAAACATTATCATATGCTGAGGCAATATCCAAAAAAGCTCCTACTAAAAATTGCTTACTTATCAAAGAAATACGAATATCAGAAATTAATAAACTAAGACTATCCATTGTGCTCATACCTTTACGGAACCCAAACTGGGATGAGGGCAACAAGTTCCTATTTTCCACAAACCACTCAAGTCGATGCTTCATCATATGTTCTGCAACTTTGCACAAAACAGATGACAAAGCAATAGGCCTGTAGCTATTTGGGTCTGACGGGTTTTTGTTAGGTTTAATGACCGGAATTATTATTTGGTGTTTCCACGGTTGAGGAACCAAACCGTACTCAAAAAAGTTATTAACGAGATCCAGGTAATATTGCTTTGTACTACTTGAGGCGTTTTTCAAGAATGAGTAAGGGATCCCATCTGCACCAGGAGAGGAATCAACAAGACCGTCAAGTGCCATTCGAAGTTCAGAAAAAGAGAATGGGGCATCAAAATCATTTTCAGAAGTAAGAAAAGCCGGTGAAGAGGGAAAAGAGTTCAAATTTGGAACTGAAGGGGGAGCCAGTTTATCCGAAAAAGATTCGATCCAGGAAGAAGGATCATTAGCGGAAATATCAAAAGAATTACAGGAGCCTCTGAATCTTTTGATTTGTTTCCATACTAGGGAAGAAGGGGAGCAGGGTGACAAGCTTTGACAATAGCGAAGCCAACCATCTTTTTTCTTTTTGGAAAGAAGTCTTTTAGCAGTGGCCGCTTTTCTTTGATACACTAAAAAATTTTGAAGTGTCATTGAATTAGAATAATTAACCTCTGCTATTTTCCTTTCCTTGACAGCTGAAGTACATTCTGAATCCCACCAAGGAGTTGAGACTTTGAATCTGTAGGGTTTTTTAAGAGGAAAATTGACATCAGCACTAGAGATAATGGAGTCTACAAATTTGGAATAGCAATCAACAAGGTTGTTTCTGTCGGGAAGGGGAAGAGATAGTAACTTACTTTCAAGAGAATCTGAGTAAGAAGACCAGTTTGCATCATTTAATCTATATTTAAGAGAAGGATTAAAATTGCGCATTGGTACTACTCTGTCAGAGATAGAGACAATAATGGGAAAGTGATCACTACCATAACAATGAGGCAAGATACTCCAGGAAAGGATGGAAGCAAGAGAAGCAGAGCAGGCTGTTATATCCACAGCTGAGTTAGGGTTTTGAGAAGGGCGAACTCTCCTAGTGGGAGAACCGTTGTTAATAATACACAGATTAACTTCGTCAAAAATTTCAAGGAGAGCCCGACCAAAGTAATCATCATGGCTCGAGCCCCATGAGCGATGATGAGCATTTAAATCACCCATAAAAATTATTGGAGAGGGAACTGAGGAAAATATACATAAAATGTCTGGAATTAAACTAGAATGAGGATGAGGGATGTATGCAGAGAGGAAAGTAATATTAAAAGCCCTAACAGCAACGATATTAATGTCAGGAGAAGTAGGGGGAAGAGATATAAGAGAGAAAGGAAGGGAGCGCCTGACAAGAAGGGCACTACCTGCGTACCCATCAGCCCTATCATTTCGAAGACAAGAGTAACCTGAGACCCGAAAATGAGAACCAGGCACCAACCAAGTTTCCGAAACGGCAATGACTGATGGGTGAAATTTATTTATTAAGAATAAAAGTTCAGGCTTCTTCGGCCGAATGCTTTGAATGTTCCAATGGAGTGTGGAGACTAGATCCATAATTATTATTAAAGAGAAGCAAAGAGAGTTTCTGGGCAACGTGGGGCGGTAAAGATAAATTATCACGGGAAACTAAACTAATAATTAGAGACAAAAGTATTTCTAAGAGGCTATCCTCTTGAGGGGACTTTGGGGATGAAGAATTTTGAGAAAGAAGAGAGAAGCCATTGGGAAAGGATGAAGGATCTTCAGCAACGATAGACCTATGGGCAGTTTTGTCATAAGACTTGCCTAGAGGAGCTCTAGGCTTAGGGGAGGAAAACACAGTTTTTTTATAAGAGGTAGGAGGAGAAAGGCTAGTAGATTGGGAAGAAGAGTAAGAAGACTGGGTTGGTAAATTTTGGGTCACTTCGGAATATAATTTTTTTACAGTAGGAAAGGATCGAGAAGCCTCTTCGTATGAAAGATTTTCCTGAGACATTAATATTTTAATTGATTTTTGTCTACTTTGCTCGGGACAGCTACCGTAAAAGGCAAAGTGACGGCCCAAGCAATGGATGCAAGTGGCCTTGGCCTCTACTACGTCACAACTGTCACCAGTGTGAGGTTGTGAGCACCTAAAGCACCTTGCCTTGGACCGACACTGTGCCTTAACGTGCCCAAAACGGCAGCAATTTTGACACTGTATAGTGGGGTACTGATATACCTCCACTGGCAGAGATGTGTGAAATAGAAAAACCCTTTGAGGAAGAACCTGTCCCTTAAAAGTAACTACTATTGTCTGAGTAGGAATCCAGGAGGTCTTGCCCTCCTGTTTATTTTTCCGGTTTAACCTGCGTGCTTTTAGAACAGCTCCACATCCATCAGGAAGAATAATTGAATCCACAAATTCGTCCATAGACATATCGACCGGCACTTGACGGACGATACCCATTTTGGTAATATTAAAAGATGGAATAAAAACTGAATACTTTGATTTCAAAACCGGGTTGGAAAGAAACTTGTTGGCCGCCTCACCAGAGGTGAATTCGACAGAGATTTTATTTCTGCCCACTTTTTTAATGCCATCCCTACAAATATTTTTGATATTATTTTTAATTAAAAACTGCCCAAACTTTATTGGACGAATCGATGTCCCAGCCGAAGGATCCGGTTCGGATCGGGAAACGTGGACTATAAAGGGACCTTTTTCTTGCTCACTGTATGATTTTATGCCATCTTTTAGAGAAGGGTGAATATATAGAGTTTGAATGGCCGCAACAGCCATATCCTTATCAATAATTGTTTTTTTTGAAACAATCTCAATCGTTTCGGAGTCTATAATATGGCGTCGCTTACCAACCGCCGAGTTTGAATTTGAACATGTTACAGCGTCAGGAGGGTCAGGGGGAGCTGGAGGGGGAGGAGGAAGGTCCATGCCTGTTAAAAAAAAACAAAAAAAAAAGAGAAAAACACTGAAAACTGCGAAGAAATATAAAATTTCTAACTGTTATTTTGTTAAATAAGTAGTTTTGGAAAAAATAATCTCTCCAGCACGACTGACAGCTATCCGTTTTCAATAAAATACACAAACACATCAGCTGTCAGTGTCAATGTTTTTTTTTATACATTTACACAGGCTAAAAATTTTTTACCATTTTTCCTACTCTTACGTCCATAATCTATGAGTTTAAAATAAAATTACTTGATTTTAAGTTTAATAACTTTTTGAAGTTGGCAAAAAACGTATCTATTATCTGAAACTGATAGTATTGTTTATAAGTAATGTCAATTTAGTAATTTACAGTTTTTGGCGGGATTTCTTCGAGTGAAGTTCAATGATTTTTTTTTTCAAATTCAATTGATTCTGGATAAAGTGATGTAAAAATCGTGTAGTTTTATATTTCAAGTGTCTGCGCAACTGGAATAATATATGGAATCATTGAAATAGGCACGATCTCGGTAAAACAGAGCTGAGAATTGTAGTTTTAGCTACCTCAGCGAAATTTGCTGAGAAGGCTGAATCAATACATTTGCTGCCAAATACTTCAAAAACATTAGAATGTGTTACACCCACATTCTCACAATACTATGATATTCGAATACGGAAGACTTATTACGCAAGAAAACATGGACGAAAGACTAGGCGATATAGTTGAACAACTATAGCCTTCCCTAAGGGGTAAACAGAAAAAACAAATCTGTAGTCTGTGGTGGTGGTGTCTTGAATTTGATGTTTATTCATATTTTTCGATTTTTAAAATTTGGTATCTAGCGCTTATGATAATAAATATTTTGATTAAAGATTGTTAAAATAATTTCTATTAACTTCCTACACAGCAAGTACTAAACGAGGGATCTTTTAGGCCTGCTCTGACTTATTTATAGCGCCGGCTGTCACAGAAGAGTACTACGATAGAAGTGCCCAGAAGTGCCCGATCGATCACACGATATTAGAACGTTAATTAAATAATTATTCTTAGTATTTCAAAGATGGAGAAAATGCCAATGTGCAGAATATGTTTAGTAGAGAATGTTCGCATGTACATAGTTAACGACAAGGATTTACAAAAATTATATGAAACGCTGACTGATATTTCAGTAAGTTATACCTTATAACCTAATTTATTATATTACTTACATAGGTTGCTCGCGGTTGACTATACTTATTTATATACCGTTTAATCTACACCAAGATTACAACATTTATTAAATGATAAATATTATAATCGTCCCGGGGCGTAAACTCTGTCGCACCACCTCTTCTCTTCTCCTTCGTATTTCACGTCATACTTCTAGCCGCATGATGGGTCCTGTTCTGTAACTGCAGTACGTCTCTGGAACTCTTTGCCACACTCTCTTCACGACAGCCCTTCTCTAGATGTCTTCAAAAGGAAACTTTCCTTTCATTATTGACATAATATTAGTGTATTAGTATGTTTAATATAATTATATATTAGAATTATGTTTAATATACTAATTTATATATTAGACTTAGTTATGTAGGTTTATATTGTGCACCCTCGAATATGTTCTCTCTCTATAATTCAAAGGTTTGCTGAGAGAAAACTCATTGCTGAGTTAAGCTCGCCTTTGTACCTGAACTGTCTGTATCTATCTATATAAAAGGAGAAACTGACTGACTGACATATCAACGCACAGCCGAAACTACTGGGACTACGAGCTTGAAATTTTTCACAAATCTTCCTTTTATGACGTAGGCGAGCACTAAGAGAGAGTTTCCCAATATTTACCCCCTAAGAGGATGAAACGAATGTCCAAAGTTCATATGGAGAAACCTACTTTCACGAGAGCAAAGCCGCTGGTAGAAGCTGGATTATGTTATGTCTTTGTGTACAATAAAGAAATATCATATAATAAAACATAGAATGTAATGTATGTTTTATTCGTCGGCCTTATGACATTCGGCAATTTCTTCCAGCCAACCTGGAATGGAAAGAGATTGCCTGCACTCAAAATGGGGTTGAGCTTGGTGCCAATATAAATTTGACTTGAATTTGACTGGCCTGTTAGTCTAGTAGTTAGTGGCCCTGACTGCTATGCCGGAGGTCGTGGGTTCGATTCCCACCCAGGACAAATGTTTGTGTGATGAGCACGATCATTTGTTCTGGGTGTAATTTATCTATAATATGTATGTATTTAGAAATATATAAGTATGTTTATCAGTTATCTAGTACTCATAACACAAGCTCTGCTTAGCTTGAGACTAGACGGTGTTGTGTGATAGTTGTAAAAAAAAAAAAAATGTAGACAAAAATTATGTAGGTGATACTAAGATAGGATAGACCCAGTAAAGTGCTTCAGAATGTTTCTTTTCAAGCTCTAGCATGCTTTTCTTAATGAGAGGTAACTAAAAGCCACGCTTAACATCAACTGCGGTCAGAATTTTTTGGACAACATAACAATGTATGTATTGTATGGGAAGTATTGTCTAAGTGCTATGTGTTATGTTGCAGTTTGTAACTGAAGACAGAAGACCAGTGCTCGCTTGTTTCTTGTGCTTAGCTAAACTAAAGCAATGCTGCCAACTGCAGAGAAAATGTCTGGAAGCAGAAGAGCTGTTTGCTCAGATGATGAATGAGGTGAGGTGTTCTGCAACTAGCGAGGGTATTTAGTAAGTGTAGATACCTAGTGATACTATCTAGGGGTCACGGACTTCTTAGGATATGTTGAACTTTTTTGTACTTGTTAGTGTTTGTATGCAATAAAGAACATCAGGTTTACCTAATACTGTAATAACCTTTTGCAGCCGAATCCTTCAGTAAACCGAGGACAGTTAAAGTGTTTCAGTGGGCTTATAGTGACTCCTTTAGAGAACATCAATATAGTTGATGGCAGCCATATTGAAAGTATTGCTATCAAAGAAGAACTACCAGCTAGTTTTGAGAGACTAGACAATGTCGTTGAGCCAAAGAAGGAACAGATATGGTATGTTTTTATGTATAAGAAATTTAATAATCAGTCTACATCTTGCTTATTTATAATAATAATAATATCATTTATTTGCTTGAAACATGGTGGTAGGTGCAGGTCTTAAAATACAATATTGTTTCTTCATATTCCGCCTCATATTCAGCCTGCAATTTTTTTATGAATGGACAACTCAATTATTTATATAAAAAAGAAATATTTATAATATTATGCTATATAATTGAAAAATAAATCAATTAAAAATGTCAACAAATTAAATTAAATCAATGAATTAGATTACAAATGTCAGAAAACAAACGCTAAAAAAATAAATTATGAGTATAAAAATAGAATATAAAAAACCCAATACAAAATGTCAAAACTAAAAAAAAAACAAAATGTCAAAAGCTAAAAGATACAAAATGTCAAAACTAACAAATATACAAAATGTCAAAAACTAAAAAATACAAAATTTCAGGAACTAAAAAGAATACAAAATGGTAAATTTAATTTAATTACAAATTATTATTCAATGCGCCTTTTTTATTCGTATTATAATTAAAAAAATCATTTATCGTGTAGAAACTAATGCAAACATTATATACTTTAGAAAGAATCTTCAGTTTTTTAATAAAAGATGTTTTTTTTTTTTCGGGTGGGAAAATCATCTCATGACTTCCCCCGCTCTTGGGCGGAGCGCGAGATAGTGTCAGACTTTTACTGACTAAAAACTCACTCCTGTTCCTTCTTTGCCATTTGTTTTCCAGGGCCCCGGGGATCTCTTTCGCATCACCCGTGGCCCCAGTAGGATTCGACCCTGTTGGGCCCCTACGGTTGCTGACATCTCCTTGAGGCGCGCGTGGAACACTACGCGCCGTCGACGACTTGGGCTCGGTCCGGACGGTTACCGGACGATCGGACGGCGGGCCACCCATTGCTCGCCGTCCGTAAGCGTAGGCCAGAAATCGGGATCGGAATCCCGGCGGCGGTTGGGGCGTGAGGACCGTTGCCGTTGCCTCACGCGATCGGCCGCCTCCTTTGCTAGGTTTACTGCTTCGCAGAAGGAGGCGACCGCCTGCCACTCCTCCTCGCTCCGGACCATGGCCTGTACCAAGGCCCGGCGCGAGAGATCGCTGCCGCCAATCGCCCCCACAAGGTCACTATGTAGCTTAACTTAGTAGTCCTGAGTTAAGCTACACGAATACTGACAAATGCTTGGACTGACTGGACAGGTCCACTCAAATCTGTGTGGTTGTTCCCTCAAAAGACCATCTCGGACAATCTGCATGATTCTTATATATTTAGTTTTAGGATTCTTCTAACTCCCGGCTGGACATTCAGGCCAGTCCGGTTAAGCAGACGACAACCTCATAGGTTGACCTGTTTCGCAGGTCAACTTATGAGTCAACGAGACAAGTCATATTAAAAAGGAAGTTACTTTGTCAGTCTGTCACAGCGGGACTTTTCAGAAACTACTTAAGCTATAGACGTGACATCTCATTCTATATTTATACGTATTTGTTGATTTATCCAGTTATTCCAGTCAGTTAGGACCAGCCTCGGTCAATCGCCATTGTTTAAACGGGGTATCCCCGTTTACATAATGGCTAGTGATTGCGATTGGCCGAGGCTGGGCCTACGTGTAAACGGGGTATATTACACTTTTCACAATTTCTGCTTACAGAGCTAGAACTGGAATGTTTAAGTAATAGCTATTCAGATGTAGATGATATACCAGTACAACAATCCGAGTCTGAAGATGATGTACCCTTAATGGATATTAAAACGGAAGTGGAAGAAGAACAAGAAGTATCGAGGAAGAATCGAAGAGCCGGTGACACGACACGTGAGTATTAGTTAGTGAATCATTGTGTGAGTGAAGAGGCTGACTGGGTTGACAACATGATCTTACCAAAAACAACTTATCTTTGTGGTCTGGTTTCCGCACTTAGTCCTTATCGGGCCATGGCGGCCTTTCCTCCAACCAGCCCACCTCATTCCAGAAACAGAAGAATCTCTTCAGTTTGCTAAGAGCGTCCATCACTGAATTCGGTGCTCCCAGGGTCCGAGTTCTTATCTCGCTGACGGCTGTGCACTCGAGGAGCACATGCGTGACAGTTTCTTCTGACTCCATGCATCCTCTGCACAGAGGGCTATTTGTGATATTCATTGTGAAAAAGGGTTTGTTCAGGGATTAGGATCACCGGACATGATGGATCCTGCCACCAGACGCAGGCTGCCTCTGTCCCTCTTGTGCATTTGTGTGCTCTCGTAGCCAACCACCAAAGACAACTTCAGGCATTCTGTCTTTACACTCTTGAGTAGCACAAGCACACTGCTACACCTCGAGCAGTTGCTATCGCTGGAGAGCACACTCCTACTGCCAGATGTCTCGCAGCACATCTGCTTAAAGTACTGAACAGTGATTGCAGATACAACAGAACAGTTCTATGAGTCTGATTACTTGCGTTTGTAGTTATTGAGCTCTTTACTGCAATCTCAGTTAAATACTGAGCAATTCTAAATAAAAAACTGGGCAAGTGCGAGTCGCGCCCTGAGGGTTCCGTACAAACTTAACATTTGCGCTCATTTAAAAACAAGAAATCAAATCTCAAAACGGTGGGATTTTGGCCAAAACTGCAAAATTGGCAATCTTTGAGCCCCTGGGGGGTAAACAATTAGGAGAATAATACAATTCAATAAATACTTAAAATACATAATGTTCTAATAGGCGCGGTCTATCTTATTTTTTCCTTATTTTTAGGGCCAGAAAACTCCCTTAAAGGATGGATACCCCATCCTTTTAGTCCTAGTTGAATATGTCACCCAGTAAGCCTGCATCACCTAGACCATAATAACGAATCGTTGACACCTCTTTTAGCAAAATTGGTTCAGTAGTTTAACCGCTTCGGTAGAACACACGTACAGAGCTAATTTTTTTTTAAATTATTGATAGGCTCGCGTTTGACCACTATCTTACCTGATGGTAACCGATGTGGCCGACGATGGAGTACGCTTGCCTAGAAGTAACCTATTCACTCTTGACGAAAATCTACAACACTGGCTCTAATAAGAACCATGCGATTCACGTTGATTGTGTTTTGAATTTGGCACTTACGAGATAAATAACCACAGGGGCGGCCATCGCGAAGGAACGGAATCTGCACATACCAGGAATAAAACTAGAAGACATAAACACAGAAAATCAAAAGAAGCATGAGCAACAAGAGTTGGGCACAAAAGTTAACCAGAACAGTCAAAGTGGTTCATCTAAACTTTTTTCAAAAATCCTAGAACTAACTAATACAACACCTCGATTTAATATTAGTGACGTTAAGACTACTTTAGACACAAATTGTCGTAATAATATCAAAAAACGTAATGTAAAAAAACATATGCTCGTACACACTGGTGAAAAACCTTTTAAATGTGATTTCTGTCAGCGTTGTTTTCTTCGGAAGGATCATTTAACAACTCACATTCGAACGCACACCAGAGAGAAGCCTTACGAATGTGAAATATGTCACGTTTGTTTTAGTCAGAAGGTTCATTTAACAAGTCACATTCGTACGCACACTGGCAAAAAACCTTACAAATGTGAAGAATGTCAGAATAGTTTTAGTCGGAAGGATTATTTAAAAAGACACATTCGTGGACACACTGGCGAAAAACCTTACAAGTGTGATATGTGTGAGCGTTGTTTCAGACATAAGAGTCTTCTAACACGACATAGACGTGTGCACACTGGTGAAAAACCATACAAGTGTGAACAATGTCACCTATGTTTTCGGCAGAAGGCTCATTTAACAGGGCACATTCGTACACACACTGGCGAAAAACCATATAAATGTGAAATATGTCAGCGTATTTTTAGTCTAAAGAGTGATGTTACAAAACATAATATGCGTGTACACACTGGAGAAAAACCATACAAGTGTGATATTTGTCAGCACGTTTTTAATTATAAGGGAAATTTAATGAGACATATTCGTATACATTCCGGGCCCAAGGGCCTGAAGGATACCCCTGGGGGTGCCACGGGAACTTGAACCCGGACCCGTGGCACCGCCAGGTCTATTAGTGCAGTGCTTGTACCATAAAGAGTCAAAGGATATATTTCAAATAAACCATTTACAGGCACTTTTGAATTGTCAAGAAGTAAGTCAGAAAAATGATGCTAATTGCACATTCCAAAGCGTAGATCTCTATGGAGAAGAATGTGCAAGAAACTTCATGGACACTCTTTTCAATAATGTTATGTGGTTGCGCCTATATCGCTTTGTAATTGCCGCGTAAAAATTAGTTCCGTAATAGCCGCATAGAATTAAATACCGCGTTTTGTTTGTGTGACAACTTGCAACACTTCCCATTTTTGCATCCTTTTCCTGCACAACCGAGAGAAAGAGAACGCACATATACTAGCTTGGTGTCGCTCGCAACGCTAAGACGGCGTCCCGCGCATTTTGCAAGAAAAATTGGTTATTGTTGAACTTATCCGCTAGAGACACTAAACCCGCTAACGCTTTGTGCTTGAGAACTGTGCAGTGTTCAGTGAGTGTTATATTTTCCTCGTCACTGGATCAGGAGTCGCGAAAGCCAGAGAGAGCTGGCCGCAGACACGTGGAGTTCAAAAGGTTAGTGCAGTTCCCTCCCATTTTACGAGCTGTTTCTCTCTGCTTCCTAATCCTAAACGGCTCTAATAATATCCATCTGCTGCAAGTTGTCAAGTACACATGAGAAAAGCTAATCCGCGAAAATACAGTCCACTTCAAAATTAGTAGTATATGCGCATCAAGTATGTATTACAAATATCTCTGTTACATGTTTCTTGCAGCTACTGTTATATGAGAACAATGTAAATAAAGTAAAAGAAAAATGTTCTAAATATAGAAATTAGAATAAGCCACTAACAGCTAAGAGATGACCAATCTCAACTGACAGCGTCCGTTCACGGACATGACGCGTATAATCAGCACCACTCCATACGACCACGACCCTTACCAGGTCATTGGTCCGCCTTGTGGGTCTCTCACACTGCGTCTTCCGGTACGTGATCGTCACTCCAGGACCTCTCGTCCCCATCCCCAGCATCACTCAGCTCAAGCATTTTGAAGGACCCGATTTATTCATGACACGCGCCGCCATCGGTGAGACACTTGAGCAAGTATGAAAAATTCAACTGCCATGCTCATTTATGTCAAGCAAGTCCAATAGTAACCTAAAACCATAACTTAGAAAAAATGTTTCTTCATTATGCAATACTTATAATATTTTCAAATTTAAAATTACAAAAATAATTTTTAAACTAATCAATTTGTGGTCTCTTGTGGAGCTGGACCAGCATTCAGAAAAGCATTTTTGTCTTCAAAACACCACTCATTTTTAAGTAGTACAAATTATTTATTTAAGTCTCAATAAATAATATTCATAAACAGCGAAGTTATAAGCGTTTGTTTATATCCCAAAATGTCACTCAATTTATGGAAATATTGTACAGGCGATTATGAATAAATGAATGGCGATCAAAATGGGAAAAACACTGCGTGTAGTATTTTCTAGTAGCAATTGTTAAGAATGATTAATTCAATTATGAATTTACCATTTATGACAAATTTTCGTGGATGATTTTGGAATTTATTTTTTAACACGCTTTTATTAGCTTCACTTGTAACTATTATATGTAAGAAAATCTTGGAATCTTAATTTGACCCACTTCCCGGTCTTCGATTAGGATTAAATTTTGCACACGCTCTGAGTTCTGATGACAATACATGACTAGCAGGTACTCGTGTGACTAGCTAAGAAACGTCATTACAAATCCAATATGGCGGCCTCCCCAAGATGGCGGACTGGCTGTTTGAAATCAACCCCCATGATATGGGTATCAAATGAAAGGGTTTGCTGTCAGGAAAACGAAAAAAAATTGTCACGTGACTTAAATCCAATATGGCGGATGTCCAAGATGGCGGACAGGCTATTTGAAATGCACCCCCATGATATGGGTATCAAATGAAAGGGTTTGCTGTCAAGAATACGATAAAAAAAAATACTCATGTGACTTAAATCCACTTTGTAATTTTGTGATTTTTAGTTTTTTAAACTATTTTTTTTTTATATACAATTACGATATTAAACAGACATGTGATTTTGAAATTTTAATATTAATATTTCTAACACCATTATTTACTTTTGGTCACACAAATATGATTAGTAACGGGTGCAGATAGAGCTCCATTTTTTATTGTACTAATTAAAAAATAGTGGTGTAATCCCCTCCCTTATACAAACACTAGTGCTCGGTATTAAGATTATGATGAGATATAAAAATTAAATCATAGGTACCGTGCTACTCGCCTCGGCTTCGCACAGATTGCAGAGAGTATACAACCTTAGTTTTAGTATAATTATGCGAAACCCGATACACATTTGTCTTGTATTTTAATGTAAAGAATCTACGTACAAAATTTCACAACTGTATCATGTAAAATCACAAAGTTATAAGCTTGTTATGTTACCTGGTTGTCCGCAAAAATACATGGTCATCGGGCTAAGCGAGCGACTGCGGGGTTGTTTTGCTAGCACCCAGCTATGCGCTTTCCTAATGCCCGCTATGACCTGCCGTGACCCGTGTTATACTTAGTGGTAGTGGTATCTAACTTGTGACCTTTTTAAAATATTTTTGGGAAAAAATATTACATGGTGTAAAAAATATTGGATTCGATTCAGTTACTGATTCTGAACAAACTATACTCAGGTTTCGAATATACTAAAAACAATCTAAATATTTATATAAAAGTGGAAACTGACTGACGTATATAACGCACAGCCGGCACTACTGCGATTAGAAGCGTGAAATTTTTCACATTGGTTCCTTTTATGACGTAGGTGAGCACTAAGGATTTTCCAAAATTCACTCCCTAAGGGGATGAAGTGGGGGTCCAAAGTTTGTATGGAGAAACCTACATTTACGCGAGCGAATCCGCGGGCAGAAGCTAGTGTTGTATAATATATTACGTCCACAATTTTATTCTGTCGTAGTAAGTATTAGCTTTTAGCATATAGCATGTGGATTACTAACTAAATCATCATCATGCACAGCCCGACTTTGTGCACTGCCGCGCACGGGTTTCTCTTGTCTTGTGCCATAGTTTCGTGCAGGTTTTGTCGACGATGTCAACGATCTCGTCTCTCTACCTCGCCGCCGGACTATCTTCAGAAGTATTTGGAACAGGGCATACAGTCCCGCAAGCTCATGTTGAACAGGGAGGAGGTGGTGTCTGGTGCGAGCATCTGCTCGATCGTTGATTTGGGACTGTTGTATATATTGCAATCGTGCGGAGAACTCTGATACAACTGTATTATAAATAACAATAAAAAAGATTATTGCAATTTTTGTTTCTGTTCAACCCTACGAATAATAGCCTCGCGCTCTAGGACATTGCTCCCCAGGTTTAATATAATATAAGAAAATATCTCCCCGAGATCCTGAACATGATCCGGATGTCAGGGAGATGAATAAAATAAGTGGAGCATGCAAGCTTTACCGTACCGCTTTGGGGATTGTCACGTTATTGAAAAATTGTTTGCAGTATTTCAGTACTCAAAATTATAGACATGGTATATTAAAACACATTACTTTATTGAAACTAAAAATATGATCATATATCAAAGTAAAAATCTTAATAAAAGTTTTGTTTCCAGTCACCCCTGCATTTCTATTCACCCCGTTTGACTGTACCAAAATGAGGAAAAAAATCAGAACTGGCAAATATTGTGTCATTGTCATTGAATGTCAGGTGTCAAACTAATTTTTTTTTCTCCCATTCCATCGACAAGAGAATATGGCTTCGTGAATTGTGCATCCGCCAGCGTCAAGTTGTTTGTAGATATAGTGTAAGGGATTTTTAATTATAAGATATACATGATCTTTTTGCATTCCTTTTATTTGACACAGTTATTTTATTAGTAAGTAAGGTAACCACATGCAGTGTCACTTTTTACTGTATGGCCAGTGGCTCAGCCAGTACTCACGTATAGTTTATTTCGGCCCGAAAACCCCACCCGAAATTTTCGGGTGGGGTTTGAAGAGAAAGGTAGGGAAACATTTAACGCGAAAAGGAAATGTAAAGGAATTTGGAACAACATGCACCCTATGAATTTTGATTTTCTTGAGAGTGTTGAAATGTATGTTTTTTGCCACATATACCGAAGTAAAAACATACGGAAATCTTTTAATTATTTATCGGGTCTGGCAAAACTTTCTATAGTAAAAGTTGATACAGTTGGTAAACCTGAAGTTTATTAAGCGCAGGCATTGCTCCAAAAAAAAGTTTTGGTTGCTGCGCAATAAACCGCTATCTAGTCAATTGATCATCTAAGTTCATTGTGCATAAAAGACTTCGCAGAGTTAAAAGCTGTTTTATGAAGTTACATCGTACAAAATGCGGTAAGAAATCCATGGCAATCTAGCATATAAAGAGATGTTTTTAGAACACCCGTGGTATTTATTAGTTTATAATTTTAGCATATATATGTATTTTATTATTATAAATAACTTATTTTTTATTTTATTTGTTCTTTTTAAAATATCTGTTATTTATTTATAGTGCAAACCTACCACATTATTTTCTTTTTAACCCAAAGGTTGAGTGGTAGAGAATGCCTTGTTGCATTAAGTCCGCCTATGTACCACTACTGTACATGAAGTTTAAATAAATAAATAAATATACTTGATGCCCGTAGTGGGCCATATTGGTTTTGATTAATTTGGCGGGATTTCTACGAGTGAAGTTCAGTGGCTTTTTTAATTATTCGCAAATAGATTCCTAGTGGATATTGTGATATAAAATTGTTGTAGTTTTGTATCTCAAGTGTCTGCGCAACTGGACAATATGTGGAATCATTGAAATAGGCGCGTTCTCGGTAAAATAAAGCTGAGGATTTTATTGTAGTTTTGGCTACCTCAGCGAAGTTTGCTGAGAAGGATGAATCGAAACACTTCCTGCCAAATACTACAAAAACATTAGAATGTATTATACCCGCATTCTAATGTAAAACAAAAGAAAAAGCTATAATATTCAAATACGAAAGACATTATTAGGTAAGTATTGAAAACTTATTACGCAAGAAAACATAGACGAAAAACTAGGCGATATGGTCTAAGGACTAGCCGTCCCTAAGGGGAAAACAGATAACATAGACATGAGAGTTGAGACTAGTGATGTGTCGAGTCACTGTTTTGGGGAATCGAGTCGACTGGAGTCGGTTTGTACAGTATGTGAATCATGACTCGATTTCTTGGTTCAAGTCTAGGCATCGAATACTCGAGTCCCAGACTCAAGTCGGTGTCTTCAAGTCGAAAACTCGAGTTCTGGTATGAAGTTTTAGATTTGAGTTCGACTCTAATTTCCAGATTAAAAATTCTAGACAAGAATTTCTAGACTCGAGTCAGTTAGTCTCCCCTAATAGAATCGAGTCTGCGAGTTCAAGATCGATTCTTTCTGACTCGATTACTGGAATTGACTTCGGCGTACTCGAATCAAAATAAATTGGTACTCGAGTATGCGTGTCTGAATCAGGAATCGAGTCAGACTCGAGTCAAGCCTTACTCGGCACATCGCTAGTTGAGACCACAGAGTACCCAAGAGCACCTTCCTATACTTTTTGTAACATGGTGGTAACATATACAGTATCCCTCTCTAGTCTGTGACATATACCAATAATAAATACCAATCAATACTGTGAAAATTTCGTTATTTAGGATTATTAAAATAATTCTTGTAACTTTCCTGGACGTCCAGGAATTTACTGCTTATTATCACTCCGGCTGTCACAAGAGTTCTATGAAAGAAGTGCTTACGATCACACGATATATTTACTATCTCGTGGAGTGCTAGAGCTCAGCAATTCAGCATCAGAAAATTAACATTGTTTTTCTTGTTTATATTATAACTAAGTTATTGTTATACGTTAAAAGATGGAAAAAATGAAAATGTGCAGAATATGTTTAGTGGAGAATGTTCGCATGTACATAGTTAACGAGAAGGATTTACAAGAACTATATGAAACGCTGACTGATATTCCAGTAAGTTATACCTTATATTCTAATACTTATATAGGCTGCTCACAGCACAGCAGAGTGGCCTCTATGATGCTCTAGGATGTTTCTCTGTTTGAGAGGCATACTAAAAGCAACACATATCTTAAACTGTGGTCAATGCTGCTCAGACAGCGTAACAATGAATTTATTGTACGGGATGTATTTTATTCATAAATAAAATGCTGTAAATATGTTATGTTACAGTTTGTAACTGAAGACAGAAGACCAATGCTCGCTTGTATCTTCTGCATTGCTAAACTAAAGCAATGCTGCCAACTGCAGAGAAAATGTCTGGAAGCAGAAGATCTGTTTGCTCAGATGATGAATGAGGTGAGGTGTTCTGCAAGTTCTAGTAAGAATAGGTATTTACTAAGTGTAGAAGTGAAACCTAGTGATACTTTCTTGAGGTCACGGACTGCTCGGGATGTGTTGAGCGTCCATTCTGAGATATATTTTTACTATTTCTCATACAACCATGTCATTACTCATTGTTTCTGTCTCTAAATCTTTTAGACACACAGATAGTTTGCAGATATTGTCTAGATTTTTGTTGAAATCAGATCATATATTTATTTAAAACTTTTCTTTTTCTTTTCTTTTTAATCTTACTATTATACAACACCGTCTAGTCTCAAGCTAAGCAGAACTTGAGTTATAAGTACTAGACAACTGATAAACATACTTTTAATCAAGGTGTTTGGTGCATCGTGTGCCAAATTGAAATGGTTGACGGGAGGGGTCATCTGCTATCCTTTCAGACCCCTAAACACTTCTCATGCCCTGTGGAAATTTTTTCATCAACTTTTTATTGTTATATGAAAAACACCCAAATTTTTCATTCAAATAAAAATTTTAAAAAATACATATGGCATAGACTCTGAATTTTAATTTTATTTAGATGTGTGTTGTATTAGAGCACTTTTAAATTAAAAATTAATGACATTAGCTATCTAGATTTTTTAAATTTACTTGCTAAGTTTTGTACTTGAATTAAAGCTGTCCATGTTACATCTTACTTGGGGATAAAAAAAAAACCAAAAGCGACCAGATTCTTCAAACTTCCTCAAAAATTCTTTACTTTATCCTCTTGCTAGTGATGTGCCACATGCCATAAAAATCTTTTTATATCTTTGTGAATTCACTAGAATTGTGAATTAAAAAATATTTTTGCTTAAATGATACATGAAAAACATATTAAAAATGTTATCTCACTCTCATAAGGAAAAATCTGTCTCGTATCTCTCTTTTCGTGGATTTTACTAGATATAAAAAAAATAAAATTGCATTTTTAACATTTATTTCATAATTTTTACAAATCCTGCTCAAATTGTTGCCCTCTATTGTGAATGCAGGGCCAACATCTGTTTCGTATTTCGACAGTTGTTGAAAGAAGTCGTATTTCCTCCTCTGCCCTGAGTTATTTGGGGTCGGCGCAACACGTTTTTTTCTTCCATTCTGCCCCGTCACTCTTAATGCTATCATTAACTTCCTTTTCTTTCATATCACTCTTCATACAATCCATCCATCTTTTCTTTGATCTCCCTCTCCCTCGCCATCCATCCACAAACTACACTCGTAACTCTTTTAGTAACATGTGTTTCATCCCTCCTCTTCACATGACCATACCAAGACAAACGATTCCCCTTCAACTTTTCAGTCACTGGCGCCACTTTCAAACTTCCCCTAATATACTCATTTCTCACTTTATCCATTCTCGTCACACCACACATCCATCCTTACATGCAATTTTTTTTCTGCTATGTGCAATTTTTTTTCATCCTTTGAGCTTCTTAGTAGTCCTGAGTTGAGCTACACGAATGCTTGCACTGACTGGACAGGTCCACTCAGAACTGTGTAGTTCTTTCTTCAAAAGACCATGTCAGACTTCAATCTGCACAGTTCTCATATATGATTTGACCATTACATGTTTTTTGTATGGACTTCCCCTGAGTTTGTTTCGGTGTTTCTTCTCAGAACAGTCAGCTAGGAAACACCGGCTTCATTTAGTTTAAATCGACGAAAAGTATGTCTTTATCTTAATCTTTTTTCAACATTTCCTGGAACATGTATTGCAAAATACTTACATAAATGATGGAATTATCATTTGCCAACGGAATTTTCAGGTGTTACCTCTCTTTTTTCATGTTACCTTTTTTTTAAACATTGCAGGAAATGAACCAAAAAGCATTTAAACCATGCCCATGTTGACAATAGACAAATAGGGAATGGCACTCTTAAGTATTGCCATTTATGAAACACTTTTTGAGCCGAAACTAATGAAAATTGTGTTTGTGTGCAATAACAATATCAGGATTACCTGAGACTGTGATAACCTTTTGCAGACAAATCCTTTAGTAAACCAAGGTCAGCTGGGTGAGCCGGTAATGACTCCCGTAGAGAACATCAGCCATATTGAAAGCATGGCCGTCAAAGAAGAATTACCAGATGTTTGTGAGAGACTAGATGATGTCATTGAGCCAAAAGTGGAACTTTTTGAATATGGTATGTTTTTAAAAACATTTATTTTTATTGATCAATCCCCTTATCAATATATCTATACAAAAATCATGTATGTTAGAAAGAATCATCATCTTTTTAATATTAGGTCTTTATCTATGAAATTTAGTTGACAATGACGAATTCAAGGCGATTGTGGAAGCTGAGTACTAAATCTACAGCTGAATTAGCAGCAGCATTTGAAAGAAAGAAAACAAAAGAAAGAAAAAACGTTTATTCGTAACTCACACAATCGTATAAAGTACAGATACACAATAAAAAAAAAGGTATAATCACTGCGAGACCAAAAACACTACCGCACCTAACTCAGCGAATCAAAGACGCGATTGAGTGCAATAAGGGCCCCAAGGTGTTTGCAAGAGATCTGCCTATTGGGCAGAGCTAACTCACGAAATTGAAGACCAACGATGGTTGAGTCATAATCCGCAAATCGGAGCGTCTGGGAGAGATCGAGGCTTTCTATTGGACGGTTGTACACGTCAATCACTAAACCCGCTATGAATCAAGCAAACGACCCAAGGGCAAGATTCATCCGAAACGGATACCAAAGATATCCAAAATGGAGCTTGCATGGGATTAGGATGACTCGGCTCAGCTTGAAAACAACAGTGACGGGCGATGACGGAATTTCGGCCGAACTCCTAGAGGCGGGTGAGAGGAAGGCCGTTAAGAAGCTGTTTGTTTCCGTCGTACTTGAAGGAAAAACGCCACAGGCATGGAGCAGAGGTGTGGTGGAATTTTTCTTTAAGACGGGCGACAATGCCCTGCTTAAAAATCACAAGCTCATCTCGCTTCTTTGGCATGACTTCAAGCTGTTTTCCAGAGTCATCACTAACCGCCTCGCTTACAGGTTCGAAGACTTCCAGCCTCCCGAACAAGGCGGCAGCGATCTCTCGCGCCGGGCCTTGGTACAGGCCATGGTCCGGAGCGAGGAGGAGTGGCAGGCGGTCGCCTCCTTCTGCGAAGCAGTAATGCTAGCAAAGGAGGCGGCCGATCGCGTGAGGCAACGGCAACGGTCCTCACGCCCCAACCGCCGCCGGGATTCCGATCCCGATTTCCGGCCACCGTAGGCGCGGGTTTGCGGACGGCGAGCAATGGGTGGCTCGCCGTCCGATCGTCCGGTAACCGTCTGGACCGAGCTCAAGTCGTCGACGGCGCGTAGTGTTGCACGCGCGCCTCAAGGAGATGTCAGCAACCGTAGGGGCCCAACAGGGTCGAAGCCTACTGGGGCCATGGGTGATGCGAAAGTGACCCCCGGGGCCCTGGAAAAAAAAAAATGGCAAAGAAGGAACAGGAGTGGGTTTTTAGTCAGTAAAAGTCTGTCACTACCTCCCGCTCCGCCCAAGAGCGGGGGTTGTCATTAGATGATTTTCCGCCCCGGAAAAAAAAAAGCCTCCCGAACAAGCCGGTTTCAGTACCGTAGACCACATACATACGCTGCGGCAAATTATACAGAAGACCGAGGAGTATATTTTGCTTCTCAGCTTAGCGTTTGTGAACTACGAGAAAGCTTTTGATGCGATTGAGACTTGGGCTGTACTGCAGTCTCTCCAGCGGTGCCAGATTGACTATCGGTACATCGAAGTACTGTAGAGTTTGTACGAGAACGCCACAATTTCAGTCCGACTTCATGACCAGACCTCGAAACCTATCTTTCTATAGCAGGGTGTGCGGCAGGGAGACGTAATTTCTCTGAAATTATTTACGGCCGCAATTGAGGATGTCTTCAAGGTTCTGGACTGAAAAGGGCTAGGCATTAATGTCAATGGCGAGTAAATCACCTTCGATTTGCTGACGACATAGTAGTTATGGCTGAGACTACAGAGGGGCTAAGTGCAATGCTCGGTGACCTTAGTAGAGCTTTAGAAAGAGTGGGTCTAATAAAAATGTGTAATGTTAAAATGAACATGGACAAAACCAAAGTCACGATGAATAACCATGATGCACCCGCTCCTGTCAAGATCGGAGAACTCGAAGTTGTAGATGATTACGTTTCCTGGGACAAAAGGTGGGAAATCATCAAAATAGCTTCTCGCGCCCTGGGTGGAGCGGGAGGGCGTGTCAGACTTTTACTGACTAAAACCACACCTGTATCCTTATCTTATCTAATAGTGGGGCTGGCCGTAAACCAGAGCACTTCGACCCTTCTGGATCTTTTGTGCTAATCCCCCTCCCTTCTACTCAACCCACTTCTACCAGCCCTCCGTGCACCTTCTTCATGAGTCCCAGTCCCTCAAACATCAAAATGAGTTACAGGCGGTCCTAGATACAGAAAATATAGACGTGTGTTTGATATCTGAAACGCACTTCACTAAACAATCTTTTGTCAAATTTAGAGGATATACGGTGTATAACTCGCTCCACCCTGACAACTCCGCTAGAGGAGGTAGCGCTATCATAGTCAAAGGAAATATTAATCATTACGAGCAGTGCAAGTATGAAGAGCTAGATATCCAAGCTGTGGTAATATCTGTTAAAACCAAATTTTGTCACGTGTCTATAGCTGCTATATATTGTCCTCCAAGGCACATGATTAGAAAAGAGCGGTATTTACATTTCTTTGAAATGTTAGGTCCAAGATTTATCCTAGGCGGTGATTTTAATGCCAAGCACACGCAGTGGGGATCAAGACTTACAACAACAAAAGGAAGGCAGCTTTTAAGTGCAGTTAAAGAAATGAATTGTGAAGTTATGAGTTCAGGGAAACCAACATACTGGCCCACTGACCTCCAGAAAATACCAGATCTTATAGACTTTTTCATATGTAAAAACATATCCGCCAATTACGTCGCTTTGGAGGAAGGTTTTCATATGAACTCTGACCACTCCCCGATAATACTAAGACTCAGTCAGAAAATTCTATTAAAAGTAGGCCAGACATCTCTAGCTAATAAGTCAACAGATTGGGTAAGTTTTGCACTTGATCTAGATAATATTATCGACCTAAGAACTCCGATAAAAACGCAAAATCAGCTTGACTCAGAAGTAAACAAATATATAGTTGATATCCAACAATGTGCCTGGAACAACACACCACAAATAAAACACAAATATAAGGGCTATATTTATCCTAAAGAAATTGTGGATTTACTGTCTGAGAAAAGAAAACAGAGAAAGCAGTGGCAGCAAACAAGGTGTCCGCGGGAAAAAACATTATTAAATAATCTAACTAAGCGATTAAAGAGAAAAATTCTACAATTCGAGGATGAATGTCTAAATACCAACCTTCTGCAGTTAACCAATGACATATCAACGGATTACTCTCTTTGGAAAGCGACAAGAAACTTAAAAAGGCCAATTAAACAAATACCACCTATTAGAGATACCGACGGAAAATGGGCTATAAGTAATAACCAAAAAGCGCTGAGGTTTGCTCAGCACTTACAAAATACTTTTCAACCCAATGATAACTGTACAGATATACTTGAGTGTGAAAAAATAGTTCAAAACCAAGAAATTAAGCTTGTGACTCCTAAAGAAGTTATGAGAGCAATTCAAAATAATATCAGCTCAAAAAAGTCACCGGGCTACGACCTCATAACAGGTGAAGTTCTTAAACACCTCCCGCGAAAAGCCATAGTAAAGCTGACCAAAATAATCAATGCTGCGTTTATTCTAAAACACGTACCTGAGCTGTGGAAGGTGGCTGAAGTAATTATGATTGCGAAGCCTGGGAAACCACCCCATGAAGCGTCATCATATAGACCTATTTCCATGTTGCCAGTGTTATCAAAACTATTTGAAAAACTATTACTGAAACGGTTAAAGCCAATTATAGAAGAAAAAGACCTTATCCCAAATCATCAATTTGGTTTCAGAGAAAATCACTCTACCATAGACCAGGTACATAGAATAACAAATATTATTGAAAATACGCTGGAAAATAGGGAAGTCTGCGCCACCGTGTTCTTGGATGTCGCGCAAGCTTTTGACAAAGTTTGGCATGAGGGCCTAATATACAAACTCAGATGTATGTTACCCCCAGAATTTGCAGATATTCTGGAGTCATATTTAACTAATAGAATGTTTAGAATAAGGCAAGAAGATGCATATTCCGAGCTTAAAACTATAAAAGCTGGGGTACCCCAAGGAAGTGTGCTAGGCCCAATCCTTTACTTGTTGTACACATGTGACATCCCAGAGCTAGAAAACAACACTATTGCAACTTTTGCTGATGACACTGCTATTATGGCTACAGGATCAAATCATAGAGAAGCAGTAGAAAAAGTTCAATTAGCAGTGAACAAAATTTATGACTGGACACAAAAATGGAAGATCAAGCTGAATGAGTCAAAATCAATTCACGTTGACTTCACAAACAAACGGTGCAACTACCACCCAATCTACATAAACGGTACGCAAGTGCCTTATGCTAATACAGCCAAATATCTTGGCATAACTCTCGACGCCAAGCTGCGATGGAAAGCTCATGTCAAAAAGAAAAGACAGGAACTCGACATACGCTATAAAAGCATGTATTGGTTACTCGGAAAGAAATCCTGT
Source organism: Mythimna pallens (assembly GCA_961205895.1). Taxonomy (NCBI): domain Eukaryota; kingdom Metazoa; phylum Arthropoda; class Insecta; order Lepidoptera; family Noctuidae; genus Mythimna; species Mythimna pallens. The sequence continues at coordinate 2,683,826 of OY540851.1, read as the reverse complement.
TTATCAATACACAATAAGATAACTATTTACAAGCATATTTTGAGGCCAATTTGGACGTATGGTATCCAACTCTGGGGCTGTACTAAACGGAGCAACATCAAAATAATACAACAGTTCCAAAATAAAGTACTTAGGGATGCTGTAAAAGCACCTCGGTATATCAGAAATGACGACCTCCACCGTGACCTCAAAATGGAACTCGTCACCACCATCACTCAAAAATTTGCTGAAGCCCACGAACACAGACTTCACCGACACGTGAATGTTGTGGCTATACAGCTGTTAGACAATACGGACCTAGTGCGTAGACTAAAGAGAACTAAACCTTTTGAGTTAGTGTAGTGTTTAAAGTTAGTGTATAATAGTGATCAATGCTGTGCTATGCATATTACACATGAACAAAGTGTTTTTAAAATATCAGACTCTAAGAAAGTGCTATGGACTTCTATAAGTGCTAAAGGACGCTATTCTTAGTTTAAGCAAAACCGTATAAAAATAAGTTAGAGTTAAATTACTTATTAGTCTTTTAGGCTAGATTGTAATCAATTATTAAGAAATTTATTCTTAATAATAAAGAAAAGAAAAAAAAAAAAAAAAAAAAATGAGTCCCAGTATGCCCTTGATGGAGCTGAGCCTTTAGTCCTCTGGTCTTGGAAATGGTTGGCCCAGATACTCTAGTCTTTTGGAGCCTAGTGCTGCACCTGTATCCTTCAATTACCCTTTGCGTTCTAGGACTACGGGTTTTCCTTTCAGAAATTCTCCGCGGTCCTAGCTAGCGGGCATCGACCTTGCTGGGCTCCTACGGTTTGCTGACATCTCTTTGAGAAGCGCGAGAATCACTACGCGCTGTTGACGTCTGGGCTCGGTCCGGTTAATTACCGAACAGCCGGACGGCGAGCTATCGAGTGCTCGACGTCCGTAAGCCCGCGTCTACCGTGGCTGGTAGTCGGGGTCGGAATTACAGCAGCTAGAGCGTGAGGACCTTCGTTCCCTCACGTGTGCAGCCTCCTCCTTTGCTAGCATTACTGCTTCGCAGAAGAAGGGACAGACGATCCAGTTGGGTAGGTTTGACTTCGAGAAAGAGGTCAATCGTCGAATCCGACTCGGCTGGACAGCTAATAGGTATTATAAATATGACCAGAAAATGGGTTGACCTAGCAAGAGAAGTTCCTTCATCAGTCTGTCTGACACTGCGGAATATTTCAGAAACTACTTCGCTACAGACATGACAACTCAGTTATCCTGCAAATGTACGATTATTAACAAGTAGCTCTTCTTTCTTTTTGCGTACAGATTCAGAACTGGAACTTCAAAACAATAGCTATTCAGACACAGAAGATATACCAGCACAACAGCCTGAGTCTGATTCAGAAGATGATGTGCCCTCAATAGAGATCAAAACTGAAGTGGAAGAAGAACAAGAAGTATCGAGGAAGAAGCGAAGAGCCAGTGACACGACACGTGAGTATTAGTTAGTTAATCATTATGTGAGCGAACAGGCCAGCAACTTCAGGGGTCCTGTCTGTACATCTGAAAGCAGTTGCTATCGCTGGAGAGTAGACTCCTACTGCTTGATGTCTATCACAACATTTGCTTAAAGTACTGAATACTGATTGCAGATATAACAGAACAGTTGTATGCGTACCAGTGGCGAAGGGTGGATATTTTCTGAAGGGTAGCCGAATTATTAAAAGTTAACTCAACAAATGCCGCCCGCTCTATAATGCAAAAATAGACCTAAATCCAATTCTGCGTTTATAATAAATTAAATTGAATGATTCATTAATATAATAAAAATATAAAGTAATACAGAATATAATATAATCGATTAATAATAATATGAAAATGTACTAACTATATGGACCAAATATGTCTGAAATAAAGTTTTTTTTTTATAATTAATTGTCATATTTGGAGTGGCACAGCCTATTTGCAAATTATTTTTTTCATTGCCATAACTTGATTTTGAAAACGACGTTGCAATCTCTATCTCCATGAATTTATTGCCATTACTAAATCAAGTCCGCGACCCAACACACAAAATAAATGTACAGTTTTGCTGGTTCACCACACTTTAACATTAAAAACAAATTAAATGCGACAAGAAAACGATATCGAATAACAAAAGATTCGCGTCACACACACACAATAACCGCCATGTCAGTTTTAATCGTATAAAAATCGCGCTAAATAAAATTTATTGCTCGCCAGTGAGCGTTATATGCAGCTAAATTAATTCGCTATTTATAATAGGTCTTTACCTATGAAATCGAAATTAGGTATTCATTGGTTTCTTTGTGTTTTGTATTTTCTGTAATATCGCTGTATTTGTAACCATTTTTGTATGAAATCTAAGAAAACTCGCATTATTTTGTAATATGAGTTCTACCGTGGAAACAATGTGTCTCAAGCGGTATGCAATATTGATGATGTATACGGACTTAAAACTGCTAATGAATGGGATGTTTATTTTTGTTTCAATCATTTTCACGTGGGAAATTTTATTTTACGAATAACATTATTTCTCAGGGCTGCTACAAGACAAAATTTCCAAAACAAAAGCTATTAAACCAAGAACACAGGAGTATATTTGTTACAAGAAAGTCGTAGGTATACGTCATTGATATCGCTCGCCCTTTGAAAGTTTAAAATGAATTGTTTCTAGTAGAAACTATGCATTCTACGTTGGAACTCTTAATATGAAATAAACTTTTTTTTTATTAGCTTTCATGGTTATAAGCACTGCGATATTACAAAAAATACAAAACACATAGAAACAAATAAATACCTAATTTCGAAAAATGAATAACGTACCTTTAATAAAAAAATTATTTGAACTTATAATTCCAAGTCAATCCAAAGATATAACACTTCAAAGCAACTCGTTTAAAAATACGGCAATTTCATAGGTAAAGACCTATTTATTATAAAACAAATCACCGCACCGCAAGAATTCGTGGTACAATATCAAACAAACTGATCGCGCCCGAGTCTCGTCGCTTGTCGCCGCACCGCACAAACGTGTGGTCACTAAGGTCACCGCAATAGAATGTAATTTTTTTGGTTTAGTACACCGCTTTACTGACCAAAGAGATACAATAGAGCGGCTATCAGAAAAAATGCCTTAGAAAAACTGTCATCTTATGCCTCAGTGACGCCATCTGGCTTTGAATTTGTCAAAATTTATAATTATTTAACTAACGCTCGGTAGGTGGCCAGGGGCCTTACCGTGATAATGTTAAAATGTCAGTCGTACGAGCGAAAAAGGGTGATGGAGCTATACCCTCTAGCTCCATCCCATTAACAGTTCGGTTTAGGTCGTAAAATGGATCACGTTATGAGCTCGTGGTAGAGCCTCAGTGTGTGATAAAGGTGAGGTTAAGCTTTTCAGCAATAGATGGCGTTATCACAAAATCAGCAAATGTTCTAGAACTATTTATAAAAATTATTGAATTCTAATTAATTACTTCGTAAATACGTAAAATATTTACGAAAATACCGGCCGAAAAAAAAGATTTTCAATAGCGTAATGCGCAGTTCGGCATATTTTCTCAGAAAATGATTTTCTTTTAGTGCATAGAGCGGATCGACACGACTTGACGTGTAGGGGCGTCATACTAGACTGCGCGACTTATGACCACTAGGTAATAAGTATCGGATTACGATTTTATTCGCTATGTCCTGTCTATTGGTAGTATGTTTTAATGTCTTTGGGGTCTAGTTATCTAAACACCCTTTGTCACTCGTATAATAATAACGAATTGATTGACATCTCTTTCAACAAAAGCGATTTCAAAGTCAAAGTCAATTTTTTTTATTTCACATAGGCCTACATGGGCACTTATAAAACGTCAGAAGCTAGTGCACGGTTCCAAATTGGTCGTTTCCTATGGATAAGAACCGGCAAGAAACTCCATGGTTACTCTTTTAAAAAAATGATTGTTTACAATATTTTCATATTACAGTATTAATAGACATTATGTAAGAACAGTGTAGACCAGTCGATATTGTACCCAAAAGCACAATAAAAATAATCATATTAAAAAAAAAGTGAGTCGTAATAGGAAGTAACCTAAGAATTCGCGAAGTCCACGGTGTTCTCACATTCACATTAAAAAAAAGAAGCTATATAAAAAAAAACAAGAACAATAAGTAATTACAATTATCAATAAATGACATGTCAACAAAAAGAAAATTACTAACGAATTTATGGTGGTTGGCGTCTAATAATATAAAAAATATTGCAAAATCAATGTGTATATATATCAAGAAAAAAGAAAATGTATATATTACAACAAGTATATATTATTCAGTTGGTAGTTGAACCTCTACAACATATGTAGACTGCTACTATCATGCTCCGAGGTTGTTAAATCCTTTCATCATGCATGATCTTGATGATATTTAATAACCTGCATAAACAACAACTTTTGATCGTGTTTTAAATTCGACGCTTACTATATTAATAACTACAGGGGCGGCCATTACGAAGGAACGAAATCTGAACATGGGGGAAAAAAAACAAGAAGAAGTCATCACAGACAATGAAATGAAGAATGAAGAGTCGGACACACAATTTACCCAGGACACACAAAGTGGTTCATCCGAACTTATTCCGGAATTACAAGATCCTTTAGCTTTTGCAACACCTCTATTTAATATTAATGTTTCTTTAGACACCAATTGTGATAATCATATTGAAAAACTTAATGTAAAAAAACATATTGGTGTTCACACTGGTGAAAAACCTTTCAAATGTCATGTCTGCCAGATTTGTTTTATTCGGAAAAATCATTTAACAAATCACATTCGTACGCATACTAGAGAAAAACCTTACGAATGTAAAGAATGTCATCTTTGTTTTAGTCAGAAGGTTCATTTAACAAGACACATTCGTACGCATACTGGCGAAAAACCTTACAAATGTGAAGAATGTCAGGTATCTTTTGGTCAGAAGGATCATTTAACAAGACACATTCGTACGCATACTGGTGAAAAACCTTACAAATGTGAAGAATGTCAGCTTTGTTTTAGTCATAAGATTACTTTATTAAGTCACATTCGTACGCACACTGGCGAGAAACCTTACAAATGTGAAGAATGTCAGTGTAGTTTTGGTCAGAAGACTACATTACTAAGGCACATTCGTAGGCACACAGGTGAAAAACCTTACAAATGTGAAGAATGTGAGTTTAGATTTAGTCTTAAGAGTACTTTAATGAAACATATTCGTCGCAGACACGCTGATAAAAAACCTTTGAAATGAAATGACTGTTAGAGTTGCTTTTGTGAGAAGGGCCATTTAACAACCTTACAAGTGTGAAGTATAATTTTTTTTTGTCTACACACTGGTGATAGACGTTACAAATTTAAAACGTGTAAGACGAATAGTTTTAATGAAAAATAGTTGTTTTTTTTTTGCACGCTTCGGTGAAAAACCTTACTATGGAGTGTGGATGTGTTAATGTCAAGAGCATTTAGAGGTAAATTGGTCAGGTTGTAGTCCCGCAAATCTCGGTTGAAAAGGAGTGATCCTCCGACTAACGGGTTGTTCGAGCGATTTCCCAATAGTTGATTTAGGACTGCTGCAGGGGTGCCAACTCCGTGGGTGCTAGGGGGGCTCGAGACATCAAGAAACAGATCAGTAACCGCCTCTTAGGTTACATAATAAATTATAATATTTCTTGATAATAAGTAATGATTTCATTTTTATATTTTTGTCAAACATAATTAGTAATTAAGTACTCAGTATGTAAGTAGGACAATTATTTATTTGTCGGTCGATCAGTGTGAATTTCTGTTCTCACACCTCGCCACTTTTTCGAGTCATCAAATGAGCATGAGGTTTTCTAAAAGGTTCCTGGGCTGCTGTATAGTATGTTCTAATCTCGTTAAACTCTGATACCGCGATTCAGGCTTTTGCAAGTAACTTGACATTCGTGAACGTTCTGTGTAGAAATCGAGTTATGAAGTTCCTCATAGAGATGTAAGGTTCAAATAAAAGTTATGTGTAAGAATTGGGATTTTTATTACAATAGTAGCAAACGGCGATGAGACCGGCGGCGACAGACGCAGGAGGAGCTGAAACATAGAAAGGTGGTATCAATTTTCAAATCGAATTGTAAGAGTGATTCTTCTAATTATACAGGGTTTGTAAAACACTGGCAACCTCTCAGGACTATGATACTAACATCGTATAGGTACAACAACATTTGTTCTATGACTTTTAAAATTTTAATTATCATAATTCATCAGATTTTCATACAAAAATAAAAATAATTAAATTGAACGTTCTAAATATAACGAAGTCTATGCGAAGCAAGCGGTAGTACGATAGCGGAGGGGAGCGGGGATCGGGCGGCGAGGGTGCTTGATGTGTTTGCGTTGATACAGACGTAAGTAGGTATTTCATAAAAAAGTAAAAAACTAAAACCCGTCTACGTCAAAAAAAACGACGCTGATATGAAACAAGATTTTCAGGGTGCTGAAACAAACAAGGTAACTGGAAAAACAAGAATAGATCAAAATGAAAAGCCGTAGTTACACGTTATATAAGTGTTTTCGTTAGTGCCTACCTTTTACGTGTGACTGTGGCTTTTCTTTTCTTTGTCGAGTTCCAATATGTAGATTAGGAGCTATGAGGGAATAGATTAACATACATAGCCTGTCAAAATCATAATCCTCCTTTGGCTTTGCCGTAGTCGATTAAAAATACAAAGTTGAACTGTGTTAGATAGAACAACGAAATCTTGAAGGTTTATTTTTGGTAAATAAATTATGTTTTGTAAAAAGTCTTAGAACAAAAGCTGTTTATAATGTTAGTAATACAGTCCTGCAAGGTTGTTAGCGTTTTACAAATAACTCTGTAGAATTAAAACTGTGTTCCAGTAATTAGTAAAATCTATGTAAAAATCATTCTTGACCAGATTTTCTCATTTTAATTCGAATATGATTTTGCATAGTCGTCAGTTTGGTTCCGCGAAAGGAAGGTCAACGACGGATGCAGGAGTGAAACTCATCAGTCACATTTTGGAATCCTGGGAGAAGTCATCAGTATTGACCTCTCAAAGGAGTTTCGAGTACGTTGACCGTAATACTCTGATCCATAAGCACCATTAAGGAGTTCATTCATTCATTCATTCATTTTATTCATAAAACAATTTGCATTGTGTAGAATCCAGGTACAATATGCACGAAAATAACGTATAATAATATAAAAAATAAAGATAAAATTGGATAACATTCAAATAAGGTGTCAAACAGTTACAAATATAATTACAAGCGATCTAAAATAATGTCATACAGTATTAATTATAACGTCAAAAATGTATAAAATGTCAAAGCATGATTCTAATTAAATATAATGTCAAAAGATAAATTAAATTAAATTTTGGAATTTCATTCTGAGTTATTTAATGTCAAAAGATTAATAACCCATCGGGCAGTAAAAAAAAAATAAATAATAATAATACAATTCATTTGTTATTATCAGACATTAATTCCGATATGTTATAAAGACATTTTTCTAATAAAAAGGTTTTTAATTTTGTTTTAAACAAGTGGGTGTATATAAATCAACGTCCTTAAATCAGACGGCAACTTATTGAATATTTCTACAGCTTGATACTTCGAGCTATGTTCTACTACGTTAAGTTTAGGTACTATTTGTTGTTTAAGAATTGTTCTTCGCGTGCTCTCTCTAGTCTCACGTTCCTTCTGTGATTCAAACTCATGTATATACTTGGCAAAATGACTTAAGAGGACCAATACATATAGACTAGGAACTGTTAATATAGCTAATTTTTTAAAGTAATCTCTGCATGAGCAACTTTGTGAAATTCTGACTATTGTCCTTACGGCTCGTTTCTGGAGGATGAAAGCTCTCTGCCAGTTGTAACTATAACTATTTCCCCATAGCATGATACTATACCTTATCCTAGACTCGACCAGCGCATAATATACAGCCTTTAACTGTTCTATGTTCAATTCGTCCCTAAGGCTCCTGAGTGCGTAACATGCTGACGATATGGATGATTCAATAATAGCAAGCTCCGGTTTCCAATTTAAAAGCGAATCTATGATTGTCCCTAAGAATTTAACCCTGTCCACCAATTCAATATTGTCACCATTTATTTGTATATCTAAGTTATCATTATTACGAGCCGTAGTCTTAAATAACATGAGGTTAGTCTTACTTGTATTTAGCAGTAAGTAGTTGGCTGTAAAACCACTCGCTAACCTTTTTTATAATAATGTTTGTATTTAAAGTCAATTCTTCTATGTCTTTTGCCCCGATTATTACGTTAGTGTCATCTGCGAAAACAACAAGTTTCTCATTTGGCTGGGTGTTATTCATGTAGTTTAGCAAGTCATTCGTAAAAATAATATAGAGTATGGGTCCTAAAATTGACCCTTGGGGCACACCACATTTGACATATGACATTTTTGACTTGTATGTCGCTTCGTGATTATTCTCGTCAATATTTTTAATTTCTACATACATTCTTCTATTTTGTAAGTACGATTTCATAAGTTGTAATGTCTTGCCTCTTATACCATAATGCTCCAGTTTAATAAGTAATAGTTCATGATCTATCGTGTCAAAAGCGGAACTAAGGTCAACAACTAGTCCAGCTACTTTCATTCTTTCATTTAATTTACTAACTATGTCATTTATTAAAGTATTCATAGCATCCGAGGTACCGACTCCTTTCTGATATCCAAATTGTCTCAGATTAATGATTTTGTTAATACCTAAATGTAACATCAGTCTAGTTTTAATAATGTTTTCAAAGAGTTTTGATAAGGTTGGTAGTAGCGATATGGGGCGGTAATTTTTTGGATTGGTCTTAGTGCCCTTTTTGTGTATCGGAATTACCTTGGCCAGTTTCAACTGGTCAGGAAAGATTGACTCTTCGATGCATTTATTATAAAACTCAGAAAGAGGTGAAGCTAATACTGCAATATTCTCCTGTATAATTGATATTGGTACGTCATCAAAGCCGCAAGACTGTTTCTTAGCCATTTTACTAACCAACTTTGTTATTTCATATGGTGTGGTCGGCTTGAAAGTTATATCACTTTCAACTCTCTTCGTTGCTTCCATTAAAAAAGACACTGCCCTATCTTTATCTTTATTTGCCAGTGATGATTTTAAAACAAAACTCTCGATAAATATATTTGCAACATCCTGAGGGTCAGTAATTATTGTATTGTCTACATTTAAGATAAGATTTCTACGTCGCTTGTTTTTCTTCTTCTTAGTATGTTCGTTTACTATTTTCCATGTTTCTTTTACTATATTCTTTGCGCTTTTTAAATACCGTGATATAGCTTGCTTTTTGGCTTGCTTAATAACTTTTCTAAAAATTCGAACGTACTTGGTTTTATAATTTTTGATGCTGACGTTATTTAGTGTTCCAGAGCACAGGACTCTTTTCATTTTACATGATACTTTAATACCTTTTGTAATCCACTTTATTGTGTTGTTCTTGTTAGACTTTATCCTAATAGATTTTTTGGGATAACAATTTTGAAATATTTTATTAAAACAGCTTAGAAACTGATTTATTCCCAAATTGATCAATTTTTTATCAGCAATACTTCTTTTGAAAACGGAATTATTTTTCTCATTAAATAATCTTTTAACTACTGTAGTGTACTCGAAGTTACATTTTTTGCTGATTTCATCAAGAGCCACATAACAAAAAAGTCCACCATGTCCATCAGCTAAGCCATTATGATCCACAAAACATTTTTCTATAGAGTCTGTATCTAGATTTGTTAGTATATTATCTAAACACGATTGAGAATTATTTCGAATAAAGGTCGGATTTCTTATAAGGTATCTAAAATTATAACATGTCAATATACTTAAAAACTCCGAAGATTTTTTATTTTCAACAAGTACGTCAATATTAAAGTCCCCACATATAATACAGTTTTTGTCAAGAAAATGTTCTAATAATTTTTCTAAGCCAGAAATGAAGCTTTCGTAGTTTTTATCATAAGGACTTCGGTAACAACAACAAATATATAACCCTGTTGCAATATCTTTTACACCGCAAATCTCGAAACTTTCGGCTTTGTAAAACTTGCTGATTGAGTAATTGTTTTCGCATTCTTGCGATTTATGTGCCAAAATAAAACTACCCCCCCTTTTCTTGTTCGTCCGTGTGTTACATGCGACTAAATTATAGTTTGACATGGTAAAAGTTTTGGCAGAATTATCATTTAAGAAGTGTTCTGATACACATAAATAGTCCAATAGTTTACCTGTAGTTTCAATATATAATTCGAGGTCAGTCTTTTTATTACTTATACCGCATAAATTTTGATGAAAAATCCTTAAACAACTAGTATCTGATAATACTGTGCTATTTTTTACATCGTCTAGTATTTCCATATTATTCTCGAAAAAAATCAAGATTATTTATAAATGCCGGAGAAAGATTTGTTTGTGAAGACGAATTCACAAACATTCTAGAGGTAGGCGTTTCACTTGCTTTGAGTACCACATTAGGAGTTGTTTGTGTAGAAATATTTTTAAACACCCGTTTAACGTTTTGATCCAAGTTTAGCACATAATTTAGGTAGTTGGTTCTGTATTGTAATCGCAATATTTCCCTATAAATCAATTTGGATGTAGTTAGCTTCCTAAGTAAGGGTCGTTTTCTATAATTAAAATAATGATTGTAATCTAGTGTAATAAAATTAGAATTGTCACAATTATTGCATACAAGTTTTAAGGTACGATTTACGTTAGATACATTTAAATATTTATTATAATAAATCTTACTGACAAGGACGTTAGTGTTTTGCATATTTTGCAAAGTGTGATGCAGAGAACTCAATATATTCAATGGATTTTTGTCAGTACTACCTCCCATTATTAAAACATAGTCAGACTTAGTGAAATTCTGACACATAGTTGCACATGTACTTAATATGTAACTAAGAGGTGCATTTGGTTTGATTATTGACGTTACACTAAAACTATTTCCCACCAAGTTTTGAAGTATTTCTCTAATTTCATATCCGGTCTGATCAGCGAAGATAGCTATTTTATGCTTTGGTGCCAGTAGTTGGGATTTATTTTTTAACAGTTTATTCAAATTTACATTGGCGTTCAAATTTAGTTTAGGAGTACACAGTGGTAAAGTTTTACTTGTTTCCTGGTTTTCCCTATCTATCAATGTATATATCTCCCCCTTTTTTTGTTCCTCAACGTTGGTTGTAGAAGAGTTTTGGACAAAACTCACTTGTAGTTCTTTGTAGCTGTTTGTAGGTGACAGGTTTTCTGCCCCAGTGACACAAGACTCGTTTAAATTGCTTTTTATTGGCGACTCATGAATGAGTACTGCCGACTTATTTCCATTTTGGTTCATTGATGCTATGGCATGCATAGTAAACTCTCTAGAAGAAGTATTGGGTAATCCTGTTTTCATAGTTATTGTCCTAAGTCGTCGTTGATATTGGGGTGAATAAAACCTTATTGGTGTAGACGTTGTATCCGAAGAAGTAGAATCCTGTATTCCTATGGATTTAAAAATCTTTATTTTGCTCTCATATTTCTTAATTTTGTCCCGTAGTGAAAGATTTTCTAAGTTTAAATTATCTATTTCTGAGTTAGCAGACTGTAGTTCCGATTTAAGTTTGTTTATTTCTTCATCCTTTGCGATGATATCAACATTTCCAGAAGTGTTGTTGTTGGGTAAGCTTTGATAAGATATATCCATGTCAAATTCGAACTCGCTTACGTTTAAGTTGTGTTGTAATTTTGTTCTTTGCGTTATGTATGTATTATCATCCATGTTTTAAAATTTACGATATTTGCAAAAAGACAACGGTGATCCTTCCAGTATCGAACTAGCGACCCACTGTTCGCCAGTCCGCACGATTCTTAATACGCCAACTGTATTCTTATACGGTACCACGAAATAGTACCATAGCTTCTACTTGCAGATTTCAATTTAAACTGTTTTATCGATTTTTAGTTTTGGTATTTTTAGACTAGATGTCGCTATTTTGTGTTATATTTGACAATAAGATTTTTTCGTAACGGTTCGTAAGTTGAAATGTTAAGAAAACTCACAATTTCCGGGGAATCACTTGGTTTGTTTGGTCCCAGCACGTATACAATTGAATTTTTTGGTAATGCACATCACAATCTTTGTTTATAATTTTGGAGAAACTGAGTAAATGACAAATGTAAACACTGAGGTCAGTCAATAAAATAACTTGCTGCTACCACAAGGTTTTCAGTAGTTAACACAGTCACTGATTGTTTATAGTATAATCAATCGGTCAAGTACAAAAGATGTTCAAAAAACTTATCTCAGTCAACGATTCGTAAATAATTTAAATTTTAAAAATTTCTTGTTTTGCTCATTCTACCTGTGAGGTGTGGGTATCACAACACAATGACTCGTAGACACCGTCCATGAACTTTTTTGCAGATCTTGTTTCTAGAAGCAAAAAGTAACTGTTACTGGGGCGACGTCCTCGGAGTATTTAGTAAGGATGGGTTTAATTTAAATTTACATTAATTAAAATCACTTTCAAATTATTTGATGTAACCAACGGGACTTTATAAAAAAACTCGTTCGCCCCTACAACAAAATTAGTGACATTATGACGCACGCATTAAGATGCTCAAGATGTCACAATTGTTGGTGTAATGGTTGAACGATTGGTTGCGTGTCGCGGTTTCGATTGCCGCACAAGACAAATATATGTATGGAAAACAGTCTATTGTGTGCCTAAAAGCGGGTTTTCGAGTAGGTAAGTGTACCTATTTATGATAATAACGCTCTAAAATGTTCACTCAATTATTCATAAAACTGTTGACATATTAACATAAATATTTCTTATTTAGGAAAAAAAAATACTTTTTTGTAAAAATTACGAACTGTGGCTTGCAAATGTTCTTCATAAGGCTCGATCATTTATCATGCCGTCAATGGTTTTCTATCATTTCCTCATGAGTTCTCGAAAGTTTATCTACTAAAGTTGGATACACAAGCCAAGAAGAGTGTTGGTAATGATGCGCTCATCGAGTCGAAGCTTCAAAGTATTGAGCATCGACACCGAGTTGCTAATACAATGCGATCCAAATAAGAATAGGATCGATATCCATGTTGTGAGGTCACGCCATACTGTCAAATCGAAGAATTATTGTGATGAGCAAAACAAGAAATTTTTAAAATTCTACTTATTTACGAACTATGAACGAAAAAAGTTTAATCAGAATCCAGTTCTTCAATATTGCTCATCTCTGAGTTCTTTTTTTGTTTGCCCAATTTCTTGCGCTTTGACAGTATGACGTGACGTCACAACATGGCAATCGATCCTATTCTTATTTGGAACGCATTGTACATAGAACCATTATCTTTGATATTTTCTCAACACAAACTATACCTATACCTACCTTTTTATGTTCAGTGTAGCCGAGTCACTGTTTTGGTGAATTGACTTGATTCGAGTCCGTTTGTACAGTCTACGAACCATGACTCGATTCCCCGGTTCGAGTCTAGGACTCGAATACTGACTCGAGTCTAGGACTTGAATACTGCCTCGAGTCTAGAAACTCGTGTCTAGAATTTTTAATCTGGAAATTCGAGTCGATCTCGAATCTAAACATTCAAGTCCAGAACTCGAGTTTGTTCCCAATTTTAGAGTAAACAGGAAAAATCGATTAGGACTAAACTTTAAACAGCATGTAGGTTGAGCATAATGGCACAACGATAGTAAATCAAACCTTTTTAAATATTACAAAAAATAAAACCATAGTACATAACTACTAAGGAGGTACCTAGGAACTAGAAATCTAAAGATCAAATTCTATTTGTTTTATTACGTAAAGAGGTAATTTTAGAAGTTAATTTAATTTAGTTCCAATTTAGCTTTTTACCTAATTTACAAGTAATTTTACTTATTAAAAAGATAAATCAAGTTATTAATTTCGTACAAACATCACGTCTAGACGAATCAAATAAGCTTTAAGAAAGTTTTTTGATCGAAACTCGTGCACATTAAAATTTTAACGTTGTAAAGGTGGGCACGCCACAATTATGGCGGTAGGTCCCCTCTTTGAGGCGTGGTTGGAAAGACCTCACGGCCTTGGTACAGGCCTTGGTCCGGAGCGAGGAGGAGTGGCAGGCGATCGCCTCCATGCAAAACAGTAATGCTAGCATAGGAGGCAGCCGATTGCGTGAAGCAACGGTCCTCACGCCCCAACCGCCGCCGGGATTCCGATCCCGATTTCTGGCCACCGTAGGCGCGGGCTTGCGGACGACGAGCAATGGGTGGCTCGCCGTCCGATCGTTCGGTAACCGTCCGGACCAAACCCAAGTCGTTGATGGCGCTTACTGTTCCACACGAGCCTCAAGGAGATGTCAGCAACTGTAGGGGCCCAGCAGGGTTGAAGCCTACAACTGGAGCCATGGGTAGTGTGAAAACGAAACCCGGGGCCCTGGGACGACGTCAGCAAAGGAACAGGAGTGGGTTTTTAGTCAGTAAAAGTCTGACACTATCGCCCGCTCCGCCCAAGAGCGAGATTTGTCATTAGATGATTTTCACACCAAAAAATAAAAAACGAAACCTATAAATGTAGTACTACAGCACAAGCGAGTCAATCTAACTCAAATACTAGACTCGAGTCAGTTGGACTCCTTTAATAGAATCGAGTATGCGAGTACAAAATCGATTCTCCCTTACTCGAGTACTGGAATCGCGTCCGGAATACTCGAATCAAAATAAAAGCTGTACTCGGAACATCGCTAATTCAGTGTCAGTCAGGTGTGTTTTTTTGGCGGGATTTCTTCGAGTGAAGTTCAATGGCTGTTTTAATTATTCGCTAATTGATTCCTAGTAGATATTGTGATGTAAAATTATTTTTTTATTATTGATAGGCTCGCGTTTGATCACTAAGTAACTCACCTGATGGTAAGCGATGATGTGGGTGACGATGGAGCACGCTTGCCTAGAAGTAAACTATTCACTCTTGACTCAAAGACCGCTAGGTTGTAGCTATCAGGGAACACAGACTCCGGACTACAAATTGGTGTAGTTTTGTATCTCAAGTGCAGAGGCGGATTTAAAAAAATTTAAGACCTACGCTATACAGTTTTTGCCGCACTTGCCTCTACAATTGTCATCTCCTGCTGCATTCGGGGAAAAAAAATTTTTTTGACTTAATGACATGACATGACTACTTCACTCATCAAACAATCACTGTTTAAGGTTTTTAAAGTTTTTTTTTAGAATCCCAATTGATTTGTTCTACTCTCGGAATATGCAATGACAAGTGAGAGAGGAAAGTCATCAGCAAAATTTGTTGCCGATCCGTAAGACATCAGAAAACCGTCATGCAAAAATCTTTTTGATTTCTATGAGGTAGCAAAAAAAAAAAATTCGGTCCCCAAATTTGCCGCCTCAAAAATCTGCCACCCTAGGCTCAAGCCTACTCAGCCTGCTGGTAAAACCGCCACTGCTCAAGTGTCTGCGCAACTGGAATAATATATGGAATCATTGAAATAGCGCGGTCTCGGTAAAATGGAGCTGAGAATATTATTGTAGTTACCTTAGCGAAGTTTCCTGAGAAGGCTGAATCGATACATTTGCTGCCAAATACTTCAAAACATATTATAATGTGTTACACCTGCATTCTAATGTAAAACAAAAAGAAACAACTATTACGGAAGACTTATAACGCAAGAAAACATAGACGAAAGACTAGGCGATATGGTCGAACGACTATAGCCTTCCATGGGGGAAAGATAAAAAAAAAAAAAACAGTCGGGTGTCAATCTAATTTAGCGGTGATTTTGAAATTTGTATGGTGTCTACCGATTTATTATAGTAATAAACCGTAATATTCTGGATTATATAAATTATTCCTATAAACTTCCTGGACGACTGGGACTATACGAGAGATCTTTTTGGCCTGCTGCGGCCTATCGCGGCGGCTGTCACAAGAGTTCTACGAAAGAAGTGGATCTCACGATATTTACACGCTTTATTTTGTGGAATGCTAAAGCTGCGTCAGCAAACGTTAGCTATAAAATCTGTTTGTATAATAATGTTGAATGTCTTTTACATTAAACATTGTTTTCCTAATATAACTAAGTAATTCTTTTAAGTTTGAAGATGGAAAAACTGCCCATGTGCCGAATATGTTTAGTTGAGAATGTTCGCAAGTATAGTTGTCGACAAGGACTTACATGAGCTATATGAAACGCTGACTGATATTCCAGTAAGTTGTACCTTATATCCTAATATACTTATATATATATGTAAAAGGAGAAACTGACGGACTGACATATCAACGCACAGCCAAAACTACTAGGACTAAAAGTGAAAATTTGCAAAAAACTTTCTTTAATGACGTACGCGAACCAAGTGCTTTTT
Organism: Mythimna pallens; assembly: GCA_961205895.1. Taxonomy (NCBI): domain Eukaryota; kingdom Metazoa; phylum Arthropoda; class Insecta; order Lepidoptera; family Noctuidae; genus Mythimna; species Mythimna pallens. Next base: position 2,667,416 of record OY540851.1, on the reverse strand, counting down.
CCTCCTGATGGAATGGAACGGAGCCCAAGACTTGTATTGAAAAACCTACTTTCTTGGGGGTGAAGCCGCTGGCAGAAGATATTTACCTATATAGGTCACATCTGTCTAATGTGGACCGTGTACTGTGCTGCAGAACAATATTATTATGTTTTAAAACTGAAGGTTACTCTGACCAACTTCTCCATGTAAGAGGTGAGGTGTACCAAAAGCAACACTGACTACCTAATCTAACTATGGTTTTTTTTTTAGATGGGAATACGAATATCATCTTATGACAAGTCCTGCTCTTGGGCGGGAGATAGTGTCACACTTTTACTGAGTAAAAACCACTTCTGTTCCATCTTTGCCTTCGTGTCAGGGCCCCGGGTTTCACTTTCACACTACCCATAGCCCCAGTAGGCTTCGACCCTGCTGGGCCCCTACGATTTGCTGACATCTCCTTAAGGCGCGCGTGGAACAGTACGCGCCGTCGACGACTTGGGCTCGGTCCGGACGATTGCCGGACAGTCGGACGGCGAGCCGCCCATTGCTCGCCGTCCGCAAGCCCGCGCCTGTGGTGGCCGGAAATCGGGATCGGAATCCCGGCGGCGGTTAGGGCGTGAGGACCGCTGCCTCATGCGATCGGCCGCCTCCTTGGCTAGCATTACTTCTTCGCAGAAGTTGGCGACCGCCTGCCACTCCTCCTCGCTCCAAACCAAGTACTCGCCTGTAACAAGGCCCGCCGCGAGAGATCGCCGCCGCCGATCGCCCCCACGAGGACACGGCGTTGCTCTGCCCAAGCGGGGCACACCTGCACCGTGTGCTCCACCGTGTCCTCCGGGCGGTCCACACAGTGGCGACACCCGGGCGTCGCTTCCGCACGAATCTGGTGCAGGAACTTCCCAAACTTACCGTGTTCGGTGAGAACCTGCGTCATGTGGAAGGTGAGGACGCCGTGAGGTCTTTCCAACCACGCCTCAAAGAGGGGACTTACCGCAATAGTTGTGGCGTGCCCAGCACTGGGTCACGACAGTCGCCGTCGCCATTTCACCATGAGAAGCCGGAGCTCTGTTCGCCATGCTGCGACTTGTCGCGGCAGCGGAGTTTCGCCCCGGCGTTGCATCCCCATGCGCAGATCATGCATGTGTGCAAGGACGCTCGCCGTTTCGCGGCAAATCGTCTGGTATCCTCGCACCATCCGTATGGCCATGACCCTCTGGCACGCGTTCAGCCGGGCCGCCGGCTGCTTTCGCAGCGCCGGCGCCCATACCGGTGCGCCATAAAGGGCCATGGACATGGAGCCTCCGGCAGGAGGCGTCTGGACCTCCCAGGTTGGACAGGAGCCGCCCGAGGGCAGCACCAGTCCGATTTAGTTTGTCCGGACAACCTGCCGTAAAGGCCGGACTTAGGGCACTGTCACATACTGTGTACCTATATATCTTACAACGCGAACACTACATAACACTAGGACCCGCCCAGTCACACTTCAGCCTAGAATTCTCAACATTACTAGCTACTACCAGCGGCTCCGTCCTCGTGGAAATAGAAAATTGTCTCTTGGACATTAATCCCGTGATATAAAGTGGTTATATGTGCTAATCCAGGACACGATCTACCCGTATGCCAATTTCATCAAAGTCCAAAGCGTGAGGAAAACTTACACCCATAAAATGTTACTGTGATCACGCAATCGCGTGACGATCGCTCTCTGTTATGACGGCGCCTTCCAGTAATGAGGTAGGTACCTAATTGAATTAACGGCGTGGAGTAATTGAGAAGTGGGCGAAGGCGCATCAGCGAGGCCTTTTTCTTTCATAAATTCGAAAACGTAACAGCGACTGTCGCAACCCAGTGTTCGACCACATCGTCGCTTATCATCAGGTGAAATAGTGTTCAAACGCGAACCTTTAAATTATAAAACAAAACCCTTGTGGCGTCCCATATTTATGTTGTATTAATATTATTAAAGAGCAGTGGTGGTCGAGTGGTAACGGCGCCGTTTTACAAGTTGTAGGTCGTGGGTCCAAACCCAGCCAGGCGCATTACTTTGTGTAATTTATTTCATCACTACGGCTCTTAAAACGATGAAGGAAAACATCGTGAGGAAACCGGTATGTCTTAGAATCAAAAATTCGAAGACATGTGACATTCACCAACCCGCACTGGGCCCGCGTGATGGATTACGGCCCATTCCCTCTCCTAGAGAGGAGGCCTGAATCCCATCAGTGGGAACATTATAAGGCCGACTATGCTATGCTATAATATTTATATTGTAACATGATTACAATACTGTGTGTAGACTATGGTTTAGTTTCTGCTCTATGGTTTAGTTTTCTCTAAGGAGTAGCTTATTGTTTTGTTTTTTTTTTGCTGGTGACACTACTTTTGGTGGTTAGACATATGTAATTTGCCCAACAATATACGACTTTCATTGACATTAGACGGCGTTAAACGCCAAACCCTCTTTGTTAAAGAGCCTTCGCACACGCGAGGCCCCTTTGGGTTCGAGAGCCCACTTCTCCCACGCCTAGCCACGCCACTGGCTGAAATAGTCGTTTGAAACTTGTTATTGTTTATGTCTCGTCTCTATAAACCGTTATTGTTTATGGACGCTGAACTGTCTATTGTTCGGAGGGCGATGTGTGCGTGAGTCAGGATGTTGACATTCACCGTAGCGAGACATAACACTAAGTATATATAAAAAGGTACTCTGTGGACATAACATCACAAGCCGCGCTGCCAGCCAGACGAGGTGCGACGTGAGGCGCTGGAGACCGACAGCTTTACTGTAAGTACAAGATGTCTCGGGAAAGATTCACTTTTGTAGATGCTTAAAAATTATTTTTCAATACACTTACTCGAAAGACCGTTTTTCGCACTAGTGCAGAAAAGTGCGCGTGCTCTCCCCGCCACAATGTTATTACATTTATCGTATCAGGCTGGTCGCGCGTCGACCCTCACGAGTCGCCGGTTAACCCTCGTTTAATTATTTTGTAAGTGTATTGAAAAAAGTTGTTTGATACGCGTGCAAATTTGTCACTGCAGCCCTCGGCTCCATAACACACTCGCCTACAATGACAAACTTTCTGCACTTGTATCAAAATGTACTATTTCTTCAATTCTGATATGGTCGATGGATTACCTACTTATTTTTGTAACTAACTTCAGCCCCAAAGGAAAAAAACCGGAGGTGGGAGGTCTGGGCTCTTGGAGGGTATGAAGGAATGCATAGACAAGAAAAAAACAAAATTCCTTCTCAACTTCTGGGGTGCGTTTTTACAAATGTTAGAGATCGCTTTGTAGAGTGCCAGCGAAGGACGACTTTTGAATATTTTTATTTTTGATACAAAAAAATTTACAAAAAAATAAAACGGCCTTCAATGTAAAAAAAAAACTGGGCATGTGGGAATCGGACTCGCGGACTGAGGGTTCCGTAAAAACTTACCTATGTTAAATATGTTGTTAAATTCCCGAATGGAGTTTTGTAAAAATTTCCAGTTTTAAAAAAGTTTTTTTTTGTTACGTAATAAAACAATCACTGTTTTCAGATTTATTCCTATGTGCGTTTATCCGTTAAAAAATAGGTAGTTACATGATACATTTTGTTCTAGTTTACAAGACTGAAGACTGTAGACCGATGCTCGCTTGTTTCATCTGCTGCACTAAACCAAAGATCAACACTGCCAACTTCGGAGTAAACGTCTGCAAGTCGAAGAGCTGCTCACTCAGATAATGAATTAGGATCATGAAATGTGGTATTCTACAGCCGACAAAAGAAGAATTACCAGCTGTTTGGGAAAAACTAAATGATATTGAGTCAAAGTGCAAGAGGATAATGAAATTACTTGTGTTTCTGTCTCATTTTGATGATAAATTAATGAAACACACTAGCATATATATATGTTCATTTCAATTATCGGTTTAGGGTGCTTTTCAACCAAAGTTTTGTCTAGTAGCGAGGCGAAGCGGGGATGCGTAGCGAAGCAGATTCTTCGCCCGCACCTCTCGCACATTATTCCACGGCCGCAGATCTCACACACATTCTTCGCTCACATCTCGTGCACATACGTCGCCTCGACCGCAACTATGACTCACATTCTTCGCCCGCATCTCTCACACACATTCCTCGCCCACATCTCTCGCGATCTTGAACATTTTTCTTGGAAAATCATCGTTAAGATCATATTAAATATTAGGTGCTTCACCGTCTTGCCCTGATCCTGATACTTGTGGTGCGGGCGCATCATGTCTCCCTCACTCATGCTTCTCCACTAGTCCTCAGCTCCGTAGTCAAGCGTTCTCTATCTTTCACACAGTCCATCAATCGTTTTGTTACATTACGTTGTTATGTATGTACATTAGTCGATATTATAGATTGTTTCTCACGTGTGATGTGCTCGTGCTTAATTTAAATAAAATTGATTATTATAAATAAATGTAAGTAACTATTTTAGTATTTTCATTTGTTGTTAAAATAATAAAAATCGAAATGCCAGATGACCGAAGGCTCGACGACCATCTGTCGAAGACTCGACGCTGTAATTACGTGGTTACGTACAGCAAAATAGCCATTGATACTAAAATACGTTAATCTTTTTACTCTGTCTTCTCACAGAATCGCAAACTTTCTAATAATATTGTCTTCCATTCATCAGCAAACAAATCCAATCCAGGGTTGGTCTCCACGAGCGCGTTGAGCATCGTTAGCATACGCGGTATAGATCGAGCTACAGTGCGACAAAATGGGACATTAAATAATTCATGCTTTCTAGAGCGATTGTAATTATTCGGAACAAATAATTGACACAACTCTGCATGTAAGTCGGACGCATCAGTGTAACCATTAATAATTTTACAGGCTGTTATAATTTAGTCAACAGCCCGCCTAACTCTTTATGAATTGCAATTTAAGCATCCTATAATAAACATAGTAGGATACATATATGGATAGTTTCCAAATAAACGCATATAAAGTTTTTGTACTTTCTCCAGCATGAGTGTATAAATGTAACTTCATGAGGATTCTTTACACAAGCGCTGGTTTCAAGTTTGCACCGAACTAGAGCATTATACAAAAGCTTGTATAACTGCTTGGTTTTTAAAACCTTGACAGTTGCGTAAAATAAATCTTAAACGTCTTTTTTATTCTTTAGCCAAACTTATATGTGCGTATGGAAAGTTAATTTGCTGTCAAATTGTACACCGAGGTCTTTCACTGTCGAGACTCTGGTTATAAGACCATTGTTCATACTGTAGTCGTACTGTATAGGATTCCGCATGCGGCCAAAGCTCATTATTTGGCATTTGGAGATGTTAAATTCCATCTTGTTGGTGGTAGCCGAGACAGAGTTAACATAGCAAAAATCTTCGTCGTAAGGTCGTCGGCATAGTAAACATTGTCCGTTGATGGCTCACTCCATAAACAGCGCCTAAGAGGCGTCTGCAAGTTGGCTTCGGCCCCTCGTTTACCTCCCGAAGGTCCGGGAGGGTTCCGAAACATGAGAAATGGTGCTAAAATAATAGTAATTACTTAAATTCGTTAAAAAAATAAGGCCCGTTTTGAGATTTGAGAAACACCCTGGCATGTAACTTGGAACAAAATTGAAAGAAACATTAAAATAATAATTAGGGGTCAGCCTTTAGTACTAGCTACATTACACCGGACAAGCCGCTAGGTAGGCAAAATGTCAATGTCGTAACGGACGGACCTTTTATTTTTTGTAGATATATTCAATAACAATTATATTTCCAGACCAGAGTCCATACCAAAGTGAATAAAACCACTAGAGAGCTGATAGACCGATTTCGTCGGAGCACACGATTCACCATTGCGGGCCGGGGGACGGGGGAAAATGCAGCGATTGTGATTGGCTGATGCAACAATGTCAGGAAACAGTGATGCACAAGTCAGTTTAATAATAATATTATACAACAATCACACCACAGAGTACATTGAATATACTGAGAATCACACAACGCCGTCTAGTCCCAAGCTAAGCAGAGCTTGTGTTATGGGTATTAGACAACTGATAAACATACATGCATATTATAGATAAATCACACCCAGACACAGAACAAATGACCGTGCTCATCACACAAACATTTGTCCTGGGTGGGAATCGAACCCACGGCCACTAACCACTAGACCAACAGGCCAGTCAAAGGTTTGCAACAATAATATCGATATATGATAAATTAGTTTTTTTTTTAAACTTGGGGTGCTAACTGGGTGCAAATCAATCAATAAACGAAAATTATATCCGTTATTTATTATTCTTACTTATTTACTACATTTAAAAATATTTCTAAAAAACCATTAAAAACAATATATCGACAGTTGAAAGGCTAATTGATCTACGACATTTTTTCCAATATTGAGTTATATACAAATTCGGAATCAACAAATTTTTCTCCGTCGTTTGAGTCAGGTTTCAATTTTTGTTTTGTGTGTCGCTTATATCAATTAGCTTTTCAACCGTCGATATATATTAAAAAAACACGAGGGATCGACCTTTAGTGAAAGTCAGTTAAAAAAAATAGTAGCCCACAGGTATCGGGAACAGGGCGTTTCAGCGTAGCTTGGAACGCTTGGTTAGGGCTCCAAGAGCAAGGAACCTCCTAACTGTACGAATTATGTCCAGTACTACCACTTTCAGAATCAATCCTTTGATCCAGCCGGCTAACTGGTGCTTTCTAAGATGTTGGTCGATGGGCACGCCATAATTATGGCGGTAAGCGGGTAAAGAGGGGTCTTTGAGGAGTGAATGAAAAGACGTCACGGCGTCTTCACCTTCCGCATGACGCAGGTCCTCACTGAACATGGTAAGTTAGAGATGTTTCTGCACCGGATTCGTGCGGAAGAAACGCCCGGGTGTCAACATTGTGTGGACTGCTCGGAGGACAGGGTGGAGCATACAGTAAAGGTGTGCCCCGCTTGGGTAGAGCACCGCCTTGTCTTAAGTGAGCGCAGGCCCTTACACAGTGGTTCGGGGTGGTAGACAGTGTATAATTTGTAGTAATAAAACAATTTAAATCGTATGTAAATTAGTGTTTATTCGGCCTTGTATTAGGTACTTACCTATATTAATAACTAGCTTTTGCCCGCGGCTTCGCTCCCGTCAACTCTATTCTGCTCTACCCAACTCTACCCTACTCCACCCTACTCTACCCTACTCTACCCTAAAAAAGTATCTTATGTCCGTCTCCTGGCTCTAAGCTACCTCCCTACCAATTTTCACCCAAATCTGTTCTGCCGTTCTTGAGTTACCTATAAGTGGTGTAACTAACACGACTTTCTTTTATATATATAGATTAAAAACTAAACGACCAATTTTAGTTAGTCATTTGGATTTTGGCAGAATATGAGATCACGAAGTAAACAACAAATCTTATGACAAAAAACTAATAATTTTAGCAATAATAAAAAAATCACATCTTTTCGCACCTTCGAAATTCTTCAAAAAACTGTTTTTAACGCAATCTGTAAAGTTAGCGCTCAGCAAAGCAGATAAATTAACATTATTATTGATTAAGAGATCAAATTGATTCAGCACATGCTCAACTGAGATAGGTCAATAGTTAAACAATAGTATGATCGCCGCCGAGCTGCACTATGCTGTACTGTGCTATCACTAACTATTGGTTTTTTACTTGATATAAACTAGTACATGACTGCGATCCCACCTGATGGTAAGCAGTGATGATAAGCTTTTATATGATTTTTACTTAGTCTCAAACTTAGTTCTTAGGTAAATATAATATAGGTATACCTAAGATATTTGCACGCCATGAGAAATGGCAGACATGTCGTGAGCCACTTTTATTTAAGATCTTGCATGCATGTGTTATTTTATTTTAATTCTGTATGCATACACATGTTTGAGCAAATAAAATTTCTTATTCTTATAGTATATAGATAATTATTTCGATGCTCCCTATACGCAGCCAGCCCAATGCTGGGAGCCAAACATGTTCTAGACTCAATCAGTTTTGGAAGTATGAGCGCGAGGTCATTGTTCGTACGGTTGAAAAAAAAAAACAGTGTTTTATTAATCTCTTTTAATGTCATTAATAATACAGTTGTACCAGAATTCAGCGCGATTACAATGAACAACATGACGATGGCGCCCACAATAAATTTAAACACTCTTAGTTACTGGTCCATAGGAATATTATTACAATACCAAGACCTGTACCATGACGTTTAAAGTAAGATTGTTTCATTCTTATTTCCAGTGTGGGTAAGAGATGGTGCTAGACAACCTGTGTAGCTCTGTCTCTTACCCACACTGAAATAAGAATGAAACAATCTTACTTTGAACGTCACGGTAACCCTGCAAAATAATCATAATAAATTTGCAAGTAGACATTGTTGAGTATGGTATTCTCAATTACCAATTAACTTAGAAAGTGCATAATATATGTATCTACTTATATAATTTGGAGTTCACTTTTTAAGCAAGACTTGCTCGTGTTATTCGTTGTTGTAAGATTATGGAGCGTGTATTAAACTCGCGCCTCGTGGCATACCTGGAAAGTAACGAACTCCTCAGTGACCAACGGATTTCGCCGCAATCGGTCTACTGGGGCCCTACTATGCCAGTCACTTGTGGGGCGTGGCCCTCGAGAAGAATGGGGAAGCAATTGTAGTTTCCTTAGACGTCTCGAAGGCCTTCAACAGGGTATGGCATGCTAGCCTTATTAATAAGCTTCCAGCGTGCGGCATTTATCCTGGTCTGATTGGCTGAGTAAAAATATACCTGAGTGAACGGTCTCTCAGAGTTGTTTTCGACGGATGCTCATCGGAGCCTATGACGACTAATGCCGGAGTTCCACAGCATTCTCTCTGCAAATCTCTTCCTGCTGCGTATCAACGATCTGCTGATGCCCGGTATCTATGGGTATGCAGATAACAGCACAGTCGTAAAGAGATACCGACCGGATTGCTCGGGCTAGTAAGGAGCTAATCCAGTCCGAAAGAGAGGCCGTGGTAGAGCATAGAAATGTCTCACTTCAACCAGTCTCCAAATGGGGCTAAGCCGATATAGTGGGATTTAACGCCGCCAAAACCCAGACGTGTCTGTTCACTACAAAAAGGACTCCGTTCACCATGGCTCCTGCTTTCCTGAATGTACCTCTGGAGTGCACCGACCGCTTTCAGCTCTTGGGATTTTAAGTTTCCTCAGACCTTAATTTTGGACGGTTCATTGAGTCTAAAGCCAAGGTAGCTGCTAGGAAAATTAGCATTCTTGTAAAAGTCCGGCGGTAATTCACGATGCGATCTAGCAGCTTTGGACTCGGTGGAAATGCGTGCGAAGAGGCTAATTGGTGATCCAGATTTGGTTTTTTGGATACCTCCAAATGAAACTAGTGTATGTGTGAGTACCGTCGTGGCAGCAAAGCGGCAGAAGCGGCACGCAACATCAACGACGTATACGGAGCGAACACTACTAACGATCGCACCACCCTTTATTGGTTGGTCCGCTTCCGTTCTGGAAATTTCGACCTAAGAAATGAACCCCGTGGTCGACCGAAAACTTTAGTTGACAATGACGAATTAAAGGCGATTGTGGAAGCTGATGACTCTCAATCTACAGCTGAATTAGCTGCAGCTTTCGATGTTAACATCAAAACAATATTGGTCCATTTGTGTCGAATTGGCAAGGTAAAAAAGCTTGACGAATGGGTGCCCCACGAATTGAATGAACACCAGCGCGAAGCATGCGTCGAGTCGAGCCTTGCACTGTGCAACAAGCACACACAAGAAGGCATATTAAATTGCAATGTTAAACAATGCTACAAACGAAAATTGACCCCTAAAAAAGTGATGCACACTGTTTGGTGGTCCAGCGTCGGTGTCATTCATCACAGCTTCTTACCAAACGAGATGAGCATTACTGCAGATGTGTACTGTGAAGAACTGAACACAATGATGGAGTAGCTCGCACATATGCAACTCGCAACAAGAAGAAATCAATTGTGAAACCTCGTTCATAATCGCTCCGTCGCGCGTGTGCATGCAACACACTGGTGTGGGGGGAATGAGTAAATTATACACCGTTTGCATCCCGACTCGTTCGAGATTTATCTACCATCTTTTTTCTCTCACTTGTTACATTTTTGTTTTATTCGTGTATTATTTATTTTTCACACTTTAAACAAACACATACATTACATACATTGCACATATTTATTATAATTAACACAACACTATTTGAATAGTTTATATTATTTAAGTATGCATCACCGATACATTTATATTACACTCCAAAACAGTTTTAAGTCCGTTGCGTCAGAACCACAGGTTCAGTTGAAAATCAGCGTCAGGCACTAGTTGCCTGACATTCATGCTGAACTGGACCTATTTTGGTGCAGCCGTGAGGCGCACAATTACATTTTTTGTTACTTCTTTTTTTTTTAATTTTGTTTCGTGTTTACCCTATATTGTGTTTGTGCCTTGTGCTGTACCAAATAAATTCCTTTTCTTTCTTACTTTCTTTCTTTCACATCTCCAACCAGCTTTGGTCAATCGTTCGTCTCCGCTGATTCTGCATCACAACGCGCGACCTCATACTGCACAGCAGACGGTCTCCAAGTTACAAGAGCTGGGGTTAGAAGTTCTCCGTCATCCAGCGTACTCACCAGACCCTACAGACTACAAATAACTTCTTGGTGGGGAAGAAAATTAATAACCGAGAGGCAGTTCAAAATGCCTTTGAAATTTTTCTATTTTTAATTCTACAACTATCACACAACGCCATCTAGTCCCAAGCTAATCAGAGCTTTTGTTATGAATACTAGACAACTGATAAACATACATATATATTTCTAAATACATATATATTATTATAAATAAATTACACCCAGACACCGAACAAATGATCGTGCACTAACATTTATCCTGGGTGGGAATGGAACCCACGACCTCCGGCATAACAGTCAGGGCCACTAACCACTGGACCAACAGGCCAGTCAATTATTGCCTGTCCAGCAGACTCTTTCAAAAAGGGCATCAATAAGCTACCACTGCGTTGGCAAAAATGCATTGATTGCTTGGGGAATTACTTTGATTAATAAAAAAAATAATATTGAGAAAAAAGGGCATTAACTTATTTAATGAAAAACGACAATTTCATAGGTAAATACCTAATAATAGGTACCTATGAAATCGCCGATTTTTAAAACGGGTTGCTTTAAAGTGTTATATCTTTGGATTGACTTGGAATTATAAGTTCAAATAAACTTTATATTAAAGGTACGTTATTCTTTTTTCGACATTAGGTGAACCGGTTTCTTCGTGTTTTGTATTTTCTGTAATATCGCTGTACTTCTAACCATTTTTGTATGAAATTAAAAAACACTCGCAATATTTTGTAACGTGAGTTCTACCGTGGAAACAATGTGTCTCAAGCGGTGTGCAATATTGATGATGTATGCGGATTTAAAACAGTTAATGAATGGGATGTCTATTTTTGTTTCAATCACTTCCACGTGAGAAATTTTATCTTACGAATAACTTTTCTTCTCAGGGCGGCTACCAACAAGACAAAATATCCAAAACCAAAGCTATTAAACCAAGAACACAGAGTTCTTTTGTAAGAAGAAAGTCGTAGGTATACGTCATTGATATTGCTGCCCTTCGAAATGCATAGTTTTTGAGTTGGAACTGTAAAACTTTTTTCTTTCTCTAAAGCTTTCATGGTTATAAGTACTGCGATATTACAGAAAATACAAACAAAAAGAAACCAATAAATACCTAATTTCGAAAAAAGAATAACGTACCTTTAATATTATATTTTAATTATTATATATTATACCTATATTATTATTTTAATTATTATTAGCTGTTAAGGCGTATTTAATAGTGCATGTAGTGCTCTTCTTTAAGTGATGGGGCACTTAAACTTAAGTTCGAATTGTTTCCCTTTATATTTAATAGTGTACTCATTGTTGAAGAGCCAAATAAAAAATAAATAAATAAATTATCCCGGCCTCATCTAGTTTAAAATGAAAAGAAAAAAAAAATTACGTGTAAAAGTGTTTTATAAACCTATTTGCAGAATAAATATCATTTATCATTAAATTTATTTAAACTTATAATTCCAAGTCAATCCAAAGATATATCACTTCAAAGCAACCTTTATTTTAATCCGCTGTAACGCCCAGTACACTTTAAAACAATGGATATCTGACATTTTCACGAGCGTGTCTACGACAAATATATTTTGTACAAATATTCCTATGGCTAAAACTATATTAACATTCTTCATATTTGTAAGGTGTCTCGCCAGTGTGCGTACTAATGTGTCGTAATAAAATAGCCTCCTGATTAAAACAAAGCTGACATTCTTCACACTTGTAAGGTTTCTCGCCAGTGTGCGTACGAAGGTGACTTAATAAAGTTGTTTTATGACTAAAACAAAGCTGACATTCTTCACATTTGTAAGGTCTTTCGCCAGTGTGCGTAAGCAAGTGTTTTGTTAAATCATTCTTCTGACTATAACAAATCTGACATTCTTCACATTTGTAGGGTTTCTCGCCAGTGTGCGTGCGAATGTGTCTTGTTAAATGAACCTTCTGACTAAAATTAAGTTGACATTCTTCACACTTATAAGGTTTTTCGCCAGTGTGCGTACGAATGTGTCTTGTTAAACAATCTTTCCGACTAAAACAAAGCTGACATTCTTCACATTTGAAAGGTTTCACGCCAGTGTGCGTACGAATGTGATTTGTTAAATGAACCTTCTGACTAAAACAACGCTGACATTCTTTACATTTGTAAGGTTTTTCTTTAGTATGCGTACGAATGTGATTTGTTAAATGACATTCCCTAATAAAACTAATCTGGCAGACATCACATTTGAAAGGTTTTTCACCAGTGTGTACCGGAATATTTTTTGTTAAATTACGTTTTTTAATATTACTACGACAATTTGTGTCTAAAGTAGTATCACTAACACTAATATTAACTCGAGGTGTTGTATTAGTTAGAGGTTCTTGGAATTTCGGAATAAGTTTCGATGAACCACTTCGAGTGTTCTGGGTAACTTTTGTGTCCGTCTCTTCATTCTTCTTTTGATTTTCTGCAATTACGTCTTCAAGTTTTTTCCCTTTCACGTTCGCAACGGCCGCTCCTGTGATTATTAATCTAGTAAGCATCAAATTCAAAACACAATCAAAAGGAATCGAATGTTTATTATTTGAGCCACAAAGTTTGTTTTATGCAGGTTTTCGAATATCATTAAGATCAAGCGTGATCGAAGAATTTAACAAAAAAAGCTGTAACTACACGACTGCATCAGGCCACAGTGTATCAAGACGAAAGTCTATGAGCAGTGCGTGTTGCCAGTGATGACATATGGTTCCAAAACGTGGTCGCTTACAATGGGCCTCACCAGAAGACTTAAAGTCACCCAAAGGGCAATGGATAGGGCTATGCTCGGAGTTTCCTTGCGTGATCGAATCAGGAATGAGGATATCCGCAGGAGAACCAAGGTTAGCGACATAGCATGAAGAATCGCCAAACTTAAATGGCAATGGGCAGGGCACATTGCTCGCAGAACGGATGGCCGTTGGGGCCGAAATGTTCTGGAATGGCGATCACATGCCGGAAGACGTAGCGTTGGAAGGCCTCCTACAAGGTGGATCGATGACTTGGTAACGGTTGCGGGACTCCGATGGATGCGAGACGCACAGGACCGTTCATTGGGGCGACACTTGGGGGAGGCCTATGTCCAGTAGTGGACGATGATGATCAGGGCCAGAAGCGAGGGTTATGACTATAGTAGACTATGTATGTTCTCATGTACGTGCGTTCTACCGAAGCGGTTCAAGTACCTACTGAACCACTTGTTGAAAGAGATGTCAATCGATTCGTTATTATGACCCGAGTGACAAAGAGAGTATAGATAACTATACACCCTTTGTTCCTATTCTAACGCCCAAGTTGTGCTAGATCAGTAACGTAGTGTTTTCAACGCGACGGCGAACACGAAGCGATGCGTTGCGTTTGGAACAAAAAAATTCTCTATTGCGGTGATTTAAGTGGTCAACTACACTCTGGAGCAGTGCGGTGACTTGTTTTATATAAATGGCGACTAAAGTGGCGACTTCGCACACACGTAGGACAAAGCCGCCGCGTCGCGTTGGATTTACGGCAACCGCATCGGATCGCTTCGCACCCGCAATCGCGTTGAATCGCACACGTGAGACGCCGCGTTATACAATACGAATCTTCCAGATTCATAACCTTCAAGTTATTGTTTATTTACTATGCTGAAGCTAACAGAAATTAAAGTAAAGAGCTGGAATTCATTAAATGAATCCTACGCATCAGTGGCGAAGAGTCCATATTACACGATCTCCATCGGCTTCCCATGCTTGACCTTCCATTGCTCACTCACTTCGAATGTTTTAAACGTCTACAACATTTAACTAGCAATGCCAAAATCATAAGCCGAAAAATACCGAGTTACTTCTTCAAACAACATAATCCCATACTATGCAACTATCTCTTACTATCCAATGCACTAAGTCCTCTTACTCCTGTAGCGACATCTATGGCGTCACATAAGAACTAATCCTGCATCGCGCCATCAAAGTTCTCCGCGCGATTGGAACATATAGAACAGCCCGAAATCATCTATCGGGCAGCTGCCCACCAGACATGACATCCGTCTGATCGGAGGATCCTCCCTTTCAAGCGGAGGTACATTATATAATAATAACTTTATTTCGGGTGGCATAGACCCATAGAAAACTTAACCTAGTACAAATTTTATTTGCCATGACTGGCAACACCTTTACAAGACATGACCCAATAATTTTGAAGGGGTAGTCAAAACGCACAGCAATTGCGTTCAGAATGCCGTTGTTGCTACTCCGTATACGGGCCAGCAGGGAAGCTGCTTTTTTGCGCATGATGGTCTGGAAACCATCAGTGCGCGCTTCGGCAAACATCCCAGAGGCGCTGCACCGCCACGGCAGACCCAACAACATCCTGAACGCATTATTGTACTGAGTGCGCAAGGCTCTGTAGGCTCGCTGGGTATGACTCACCCACAGGCCGCTTGAGTAGAAGGACTGGCAAAATGACTTGAATAGCGTTATTTTCACTTCTCTCGTGCATTGCGCGAACCTGCGGGTGAGCATATTAGCTCTCACCGCCAGAGCCCTACGCTCCCGTTCAGATGTGGGACTTTACTCTCTGTTCCACATACCTTCAAAATGGTAACCCCGACGTGATCAGAAATCGTTCAGTCTCGTTTTACGAGACGGAACGATTTTGATCACGTACGCACGCAAAAGATGTTTTGTTATTTGATTACTACCAAAATAACTCGATGCCTGATGAGCTCGATAAATGAACAGTGCACAGGTGCAAGCGAGAAAGAAGAAATCATTCATGATGTAATTGTGATTCAAAATAAGAATGAATTTAGCTGCGTTATAAAGGGCCTATTACACTACTCGATATTCAGACAGTCTGAGTCGATGTCGCGTAGTGTAATAAGGATTAGACCGGTTTTACTCGGAACAAAAAATAAGACTGAATATCGTGTGCTGAATATCGCGTAGTGTAATAGGCCCCTAACTCTCACTGGCGAGCAATACATTTTTGGAGGTAGGCGGAACAGAGAGTAAAGTCCCGCAAACCTCCGTAGAAAAGGGAGGATCCTCCGACCAGACGGGTGTTATGTCTGGTGGGCTACTGCCCGATAGATGATTTCGGGCTGTTCTATATGTTCTAATCTTAACTTTGATTGCGCGATGCAGGATTAGTTCCTATGTGGCGCCAGAGATGTCGCTACACATTTCATTTAGCAGGATTTTATATACCATAAAATTTAAATGGCGGTTATTTTCTGTTTGTGTTCCGTTTTTTGATAAAGCTTTCTTGTCGTATTTTAATTATATGTTTTAATGTTGAAGTGTGGTAAAGCAGTTGAACTATACATTTATTTTGTGTTGAGTCGCGGACTTCATTTATTAATGGCATTAATTCATAGATAGAGATAGTTACTGTTTAATAAATTATTTGTATTGCAACATTGTTTTCAAAATTAAGGTTTGAGCCATGCATCCAACCGGTGCGGGTGCGGAGAACCTCAAGCGGCGGAAATATAACAACCTCGTCGGAAGTTATATTTTTGAGCCGTTTGGGGTTGAAACTCTTGGGCTGTGGGGTCCGAGTGCTCATAAGCTTTTCAAAGAACTATCCAGACGCTTAGTTGACTTTTCGCGTGACCCAAGGGCTGGCTTTTACCTCGGTCAGAGATTAAGCATTGCCATACAACGTGGCAATGCCGCCAGCCTTTTGGGCACACTTCCAGTCGACAGCGATGCGGAGGAATTTTATGACGCCATATTTTAGCTAGTAGTTTTTGTCTTTAGTGTATATATAGTTTTAATTAGTTAAGTGTTTTATAATCAAAATGAATACATAATGTTCCCACTAATATTATAAAGAGGTAAAGTATTTTTTATATATTTTTTTGTTTGTCGGAGGTAATCTCTGAAAGTACTGGTCCGATTGTTAAAATTTTTTCACCGACAGAAAGCTGCTTTATACTTGAGTGTCATAGGCTATATTTTATGTACGTAAGCGGGTGAAGCTGCGGGCAAAAGCTAGTCACTACGTACTAGTATAAAACAAATTCGTTTCCCGCTGTCTGTCCCTGTGTATGCTTAGATCTTTAAAAGTCCGCAACGGATTTTGATGCGGTTTTCTATAATAGATAGAGTGATTCAAGAGGAAGGTTTATATGTATGATACATGCATAATATAGTAGAGAAAC
The DNA here is from genome assembly GCA_961205895.1 of Mythimna pallens. NCBI lineage: Eukaryota > Metazoa > Arthropoda > Insecta > Lepidoptera > Noctuidae > Mythimna > Mythimna pallens. Next base: position 2,650,641 of record OY540851.1, on the reverse strand, counting down.
ACTGGTAATTTTAGAAGTTTCTAATGTGATATCGTAATAAACACATTTTTAGCGCTTACAATACGAACGCTGGCTGAACCCTACAAGATAGGTCAAAATAATGTACTACAGTATTGTACACCTTAAAAATGTCTACAAAAAAGTCCACGGTGGTATATGTCTATCTCATAGGGTTAACCTAAAACAACAATTTTTTATCCTTTATTTTTTACGAAAAATAATGGCTCATTTACGAAACAATTTTAAGCAATACAGCATTAATCCTTATCCAATTAAGTACCTTAAATATATTGTGCATTTAATATAGATCTATATGGTCCTTTAAAGCATGTAATTTAAATAAATATTTTCGAAGATATTAGATTTAAAAATGCAGGGACATAGCGGTTGCGGTGGTATCAGCATTGCACCCGTGCGAAACCGAGGCGGGTCACTAGTTAATTATAAACTAGAAATAGATTTAGGTCTATTATTGCATCATAGAGTGGGCGATATTTGGGTGAGTAAAATTTTAATAATTCGGCTTCCCCTTTGAAAATATCCACCCTTCGCCACTGCTACGCATAGAACTGTTCTATTGTATCTGCAATCAGTGTTCAGTACTTTAAGCAAATGTGCTGTGAGACATCTGGCAGTAGGAGAGTGCTCTCCAGCGATAGCAACTGCTTACAGATGTACAGACAGGACGTCTGAAGTTGTTTTTGGTAAGTTCATGTTGTCAACCCAGTCGGCCTGTTCGTTCACACAATGATTCACTAACTCATACTCACGTGTCGTGTCACTGTCTCTTCGCTTCTTCGTCGGTACTTCTTGTTCTTCTTCCACTTCCGTTTTGATCTCTATTAAGGACACATCATCTTCTGAATCAGGCTTAGAGTGTTGTGCTGGTATATCTTCTGCGTCTGAATAGCTATCGTTTAGATGTTCCAGTTCTAGTTCTGTTAAAAAAAAACAGTGAAGAGCTATTTGTTGATACATGCGCAGGATTAATGCGAAGTCCGATTACAACAAGATCCCAGTCTAACATTATAATTTTCACTCGAGCACTCGACTGAACTGCATCAATTCTACACGAGGTCTGGAAGTAAAGACAAGTCGCCACGTCGCGCGTACCATCATCTTCAGACGCAGCTCTGTGTGGCGCAACGTTTTCTGAATGCTCACAATGAAATATGTATCTTTTCGTGAATTAATAAAGTTATATTTTGAGTTGCCCTTGTAAAATGTGCGCACAGCGTCGCGTCGAGTCTCGATGTGAATGTCCCTAATTGGTCCCTGTTTCTAGTAACATAATTATGTCCATTGCCTCTTTTATTAAAACAGATGATGATTCTTTTTAAAATACATGATTTTTATATAGATATATTGACAAAGTATAGATCGATCATTAAATTAAATGTTTTAAAAACATACCATATTCAAAATGTTCCACTTGTGGTTCAATGACATCATCTAGTCTCTCACAAACATCTGGTAATTCTTCTTTGACGGCAATGCTTTCAATATGGCTGATGTTCTCTATGGGAGTTATTACAGGTTCACTCAGCTGACCTCGGTTTACTAAAGGATTGGGCTGCAAAAGGTTATCACAGCGTCAGGTAATCTTGATGTTCTTTATTGCACAGAAACAAGTACAAACAATTTTCATTAAATTCGGCTCCAAAAGAGCCTCAAAAATGGCAACACTTAAGACGGCCCTTTTCCACTCGCCCACCGTCAACGTCGAGCATGGTTTAAAAGCTTGTTGCTACATTTAACGCAATGTTTGATGAAGAGGGAATGAGACAAAAGAGAGATAACGCCTTTAAACTCATTTGGCATTCGGTAATTCCGTAATTTACTCGAATATTTCACCAAAACGTTTTTTTTTAAACCCTTAAAAGCTTTTCAGAAAAAATGTCGTCATTCAGAATCCCGATTAAATGTGCAAGACTTCTATAGACGTACTTTTTTATATTTTTGATATATGAGTACATTATGGAGGGTCAAAGTTTACGTAAAATAGCAGATTTTCAGAGGTATTTTATTTACTACTCGTAGATTAGTTTTACACAAATGTATGTTTTGATTTCTATAGGCGCCTAGATAATATCCACAAGATAGCTGCTGCTGTGTATCTAAAATATCTAGAGAAAGATGCTCGTAATCACGTAAAAGCGGTTTTATGGAAATGTACCTCTAGTTGGCCGCTCTTAAGAGTCAACCTGAGCATGCTATATAGTTTATTTATCACAATCTATATATATAAAAATGAATCCCTATTTCCTTGGTCACGCCATCACGCGTGATCGGCTGGACCGATTTCACTAATTTTTTTTTGTTGTGTTTGTTATTGTCAACAGAAGGATCTTAAGAAAGAAAAAAATTAAAAAAATTGGTAGTAGGGTAGAGTAAGGTAGAGTATGGTAGAGTAGGATAGAGCAGAATAGAGTAGCCAGTTGACGGAAGCGAAGCCGCGGGCAAAAGCTAGTGTTTGATAAAAATATAAGGCACGAAAAGATAGGTAACACCTGAAAATTCCATTAGTATTCGGTGATTCTGTCATTTAATTGAATATTTCACAAAACATGTTCCAATATTCATTTTTAAAAACATTAAAAGTTTTTGGTAAAAAAATTCTTCATTCAAAATCTCAATTAATGAGGTGTATGTATACTGGAATAGTTTTACACAAAAGTGAATTCTTAAAAAAAACCAGCTCTGGCAGAAACGAAACGCATCTCAAATTATCAATAATAATAAGTAATAAAACAATAACCAGCTATTATCGTGATCCTTAATTGCAAACATATTAAAATTGCCAGTTTTGTTAAACATACGTCGATTTAAAAAATGCATAATTATAATTAATTATTTTTAACCGACTTCAAAAAAAAAGAGGAGGTTCTTAATTCGGTTGTATTTTTTATTTTTGTTTTATTATTATACTTTTTATAATTATTTTTTATTGTTACTTCCGAATTCCGTCGTTTATGGATTGATTTGCAATTTTTTATTCTCATAAAATACATGTGCTTCCAGATTGTTCATATTTTTTTTTTACATCAAATTCTGATGGTGGTATCTATGAGGGATGTGCAGAAGCAGTCATTGCCAAACAAGCGTGTCTTCGACATAGTCTGTAAACTCAAGCACTTAGTCAAAAAGTAATATTTTTTGAAGTGGAACTGGTGAAGAAGACCAGAAATGGCCACGAACTACAAACGCACATAGATATCACAAAGAAGATATGTAGTTAAGTAATTAGGACAAAACAAATAAATAAATGGCTCTGAATAGTTATGTTGAAAATGAAATATCGAAGTGATCTGATGATGATAATGGAGCCAGAAGATAGGCTCCGAAATACCATTTAATAAATCAATGTATCCTAGCCATGTTTGGGCTTATTAAAATTATCATGAGATTCACTTAGGCTATAAGGTACCATCGAATTGATCTGATGATAAAGTCGGAAGGTGGAAGGTAGGCACGGGAACTTCGTAATAAAACAATGTATCCTAGCAGTGTTTGTGAATTGTCATGGGATGTTAGTACACTAGTTTTTTTTATTTTATTTTTATTTTTTTATTTAATTTTTTTTTGGTTGGGAAAATCAAAAACCCACTGCTGTTCCTTCGTTACCTTCGTCCCAGGCTCCGGGTTTCGTTTTCACACTACCCATGGCCCCAGTAGGCTTCGACCCTGCTGGGCCCCTACAATTTGCTGACATCTCCCTGAGGCGCATGTGGAAAAAAGACCAATACAAAAAACACTAAAACATTCAAAATAACTATGCATTTCGGAAGTCGGTGTTAAATAACAAACAAATAAAAACAGATACACTGACTTCCAAAATAAGGTTGTGCTTGACTGCGATCCCACCCAGTTAGGTAACATAAAACGTGAAATATAAAACGAAAAAATATTTTTGAATTGCATTAATGCATAAATAATGCAACAAATCATAGTTTTTTAATAAAGTACAAGAAAGAAAAATAATTTAACAATCATATTGAATATCAATTGTTTGACTTTATTACTGTAGCTAAATATGTTGATAGTTTACTAATTTAATAATATTTTAATGTTCAATTTGGTTGATTTATCTATTTTTTACCAATTTTGCTGTGCCCTCACAGAGTCCATAAATGTACCTTAGCTTTAAGCCTATTGTTACATCCTTAATCACATTATGGCATGCAAATAAATGAAATTAAATTAAATAATAATATTCACACAACTATCACACAACGCCGCCTAGTCCCAAACTAAGCAGAGCTTGTGTTATGAATACTAGACAACTGATAATCATACTTATATATTTTCTAAATACATACACATCTACTATGTAAAAATAAGTCGGGTTTTCCTTCCTAACGCTATAACTCCATAACGCACGAACCGATTTCCACGGTTTTGCATTTGTTGGAAAGGTCTCGGGCTCCGTGTGGTTTATAGCAAAGAAAAGAGTAGGGTAGAGTAGAGTAATTTTTTTTTGTACTAAATCCCGCTTTTGGGCAGAACAAAGTCTGCCGGGACCGCTAGTTATAGATAAATTACACCCAGACGTAAAACAAATGATTGTGCTCATCACACAAACATTTGTCCTGGATGGGAATCAAACCCACAACCTTCGCAGCGGTTAGGGCCACTAACCACTTGACCAACAATTTGTGTATGTATTGTATAATTGTAGCATATATAGTAGTATATCTTTTCTTGTCCCTATTTTCTCTCTCTTTTATTGCACCTACCACTATTTATCTCTGCATCACCCTAAGGTTGACTGGTAGAAAATGCTTAAGGCATTAAGTCTGCCACTGTATGTTTGTTAATAAATCTATATATATAAAAGGAGAAACTGACTTACTGACATATAAACGCACAGCCAAAACTACTAGGACTAGGATCGTGAAATTTTGCACAAGGTTTCCTTTTATGAAGTAGGTGAGCACTAAGGAAGGATTTTTGAAAATGCACCCCCAAAGGGGATGAAACAAGGGTCCAAAGTTTGTATGGGGAAACCCACTTATTCAACGGCGAAGCCGCTGGCAGAAGCTAATAAATTATTTTTAAATCAACACCTGAAAAATAAAACTAGCAATTTTTATAAGTTTGCAAGTAAGGATGACAACTATCGATAATTTGAGATAAATTTATTTCCGCCGGAGAGCTGGGTTTTTTTCTTTGAAGCCAATGTATTCTCCTTTAGGATTTAATTTCAATAGAAATCTAGATAATATCCACAAGATATCTGTGCTTCCAAAATATTTACACAAAGAAAGGACATGCAATAATGTCATAATCATTTACAGCAGTTGTATGGAAAATAGTGAAAATGTATCTCAACTCTAGAGAATTTCAGCAGTCTATGACCTCTATATAGTTTCACCCTAGTCATACCTTATCACTTACTAAATACCCTTACTAGTTGCAGAACACCTCACCTCATTCATCATCTGAGCAAACAGCTCTTCTGCTTCCAGACATTTTCTCTGCAGTTGGCAGCATTGCTTTAGTTTATCAAAGCACAAGAAACAAGCGAGCACTGGTCTTCTGTCTTCAGTTACAAACTGCAACATAACATACCATAAGACTTAGCAATAGATTTCCCATACAGTACTTACATTGTTATCCTGTCTGAGCCACTGACCACAGATGATGATAAGTGTGGGTCGGCTTAAGGGCATAAAAGTATTAACAACTTACCGGATGACCAGTCAGCCTCTCATACAGTTCATGCAACTTCTTGTTGGCAACTACATACATGCGAACATTCTCCGCTAAACATATCCTACAGATTGGCAGTTTTTCCATTTTTTTTTAATAAAAACGTATATTACTTTTGGTTTCACAAAGTTTATGTATTCAGCGGTTTATTGAACTACTTAGTAGTATTTCATTTCAACTTACAATAAATTGAAAACAGTGGAAATGTTGACAAACAATATAGGACACACTGACAGGCGTGACAGTAGTGATGTGCCGAGTCCGGCTTGACTCGAGTCAGACTCGATTCCTGCTGTGGACTCGCTGACTCGAGTACAAATTTCAAGACTCAATCCCCGGACTCGAGTGTACAAGACTCGATTCCGAGACTCGAGTAAACAAGACTCGATTTCAGGACTCGAGTAAACAAGACTTGATTCCAGACTCGAGTCAGAAAGAATCGATTCTGAACTCGCTGACTCAATTTTATTATGCAAGTCCAGATGACTAGTCTAGCATTCGAGTTGACTCGCTCGTACTCGATCTGTGTTTACTTAAGAAATGAAATAACGCTAATATAAGTTTGACCCTGCATTTTTTATAAGCGTACAATTACACGAAAAACGATCTGTTTTTGATTTGTAATAAAACAAATAAAACTTGATCTCATTTCTAGTTTCTAGATACCTCCTTAGTATGTTCTGTTTTTTTTTTAAAATATTATCTTTAGAAATATTTGATTACACTAAAAATGGTTGATTTATTTATTGTTTATTTTTTATTTATTATAAACCTAAACTACATACTGTCTGAAGTTTTCCATTTTGTTCTAAAAAATATCAATAACGGACTCCTAGACTACAGTTCTGGACTCGATTTTCTAGACCCGAGTCTTGGACTAGAATTCTAGACTCGATTCCTGGCCTCGAGTCAACAAATTCCATACATAGAACTGGAGTACTGGGATCGAATGGTGGAATCGAGTCATGATTCGAATACTCTATAAACTGACTCGAGTTAATCAATCTACAAAAAAAGCGACTCATCACATCACTACGTGACAGCAAGCTATGATATCGACCGACTCGCTGTTTTTTTTTTTGGATTTTAGTGACGCTTGATGATAATGACACTTAGACCTTTAAGTACGCAAATCAGTCTGTAGAAATCTAGGAATGCCAAAATTTAAAACACCAACAAGTACCCGTATATTATAAAAAAAATATTCTTTATTTTTCTTTCTCTCACTCCACATATTTGAGTCTGTTTTATTGCTTTTCTTTGTATTTGTATTTTCGTTAAGTTAGTTTAAATTAGTCATCCTAGTGATTTTATTTAAGTATCCCACAGTTAATCTGTGAGCAGCGCTGTGAGCTACAATATTGTTTATATGTTTTGTATACCTGTAGTACCTAAGTTTTATATTGTAGCTGTTTGCTGTTCCTTTTTTATAAAAATAAAAAAATATGTTAATAGTATAATTTCTAATGCAATGAAAAGCAGGTGGAAAGTTTTCTGCAAACAGTAAGCCATGGTCACCCTATCGAAACACTCAAAAAACTTTTTTCAAAATGTTTTTGTTTCCTATCGGTAGTACTACATATTAATAGGTCTTTACAAAAAAAAATAACTCGTTAATACCTAATTTCATCGATTGATAATCACGACTTATTTCTACGCGATATTGTACTACAGCTCCTGAAATATAAAACTAGGATTTTTTGTATTTACATTTCAAAATACTAACTATAATTACAATAAAATAATAATAAAAACCCTACACTAATTACAACTAACTAAAACTAAAATATGGCGTCAAAAAACTCTTCCACATCGCTGTCGACTGGTAATGTGCCCAAAAGACTGGCGGCATTGCCACGCTGTATGGCAATGCTTATCCTCAGGCCGAGGTAAAAGCCAGCCCTTGGGTCACGCGAAGTGTCAACTAGACGTTTTGACAGATCTGTATACAACTTGTGAGCACTCGGACCCCACGAACCGAGAGTTTCAACCCCAAGGATTTTTTGTTGTATTTTCAGAAGTTTCGACAAATTCAAATCTATGTTTTACAAAGAACTTCAGACCTCTGCAATGCTTTTTCAGCGAGATATCACCGATAATATGTTTGTCACCGTTTCGATGGCGCGGCCATAGGGGTTTTTTTCTTACAACTCCTGAAATGTAAACCTAGGATTTTTCGTTGATTTCTTTTACCGGATTAATTAGTTCTTTATTTTTAATATATACATCTTAACTAAGTACCTACCAAAACTATAAAACAAGTAACATAAAACATTTTTCAACCAATCCCATCAAAAGTCAAACCATAGATAATAAGGGCGTCCAGACACGATCAATGTAATTGTTTTTGGTTGCTTGGCAAACTTCAAAAAATGTAATTAAATAAATAATACTGTATCTGTCAACAAATACCAACAAATTTGGCATTTTACTATCATTAGAATTGAATTGATTTACATACTTGTTGGTCAAAAAATCGTGAATTTCTTGAAAGTTTTTTTATTAATTCTGTTAAACCAAAAAAATAGATACGATTATACAATTACAATTCACTTATTTTGAGCTATTTAAATTTATTTTTTTATTGCTTTCGTGTTGCTTTTGCGTTGGCAGGCTTAACAAAATTTTTAAATAATTATAACGGACCCATTTTTTAAATTGTATCACTAATTGCCACAAAGAAAAAAAAATACATTATAAGTTTTTTTTTATAATGGTCACTGGTCAGTAACTGGCCATGTAACAGGTAATCCAACTAAATTTAGGAGTCACTATTTCGTTACTATTTGTTTAGAAGACAAGTCAATATAATCTGTAATCGACAAGATCGGGTAACTGACAACACTGACTGTGAATATATTTGCACGCCATGTTATGGCAGGATATGCTGAAACAAATATACTGTAACACCTTATGTACCATATTCTAGCAAATAAATATTTTGATTGATTGATTGATTGATTCTTGTAAGACCACCAACTATATTTTAAGGTTAATAAATACTAGCTGCTTCTCGTTTTAGCGTAGTTTACCGCTTTAGTAAGAGGGAGAAGTAATCATACCTATTATAAAATAAATAATAGGTGTGCCTTTTTTTAGCAAAGGTCATTCTATAATGAGGAAAAGAGAGAATGAGTATCTAACGAAGTAACAGCCGTACGTAGTAACATTTAGTAACAACTAACAGTCTGTATGTGAATAACAGTAACAGCCGTGGTAACAGTGTTTTAGGGTCTGTTATTAAATTAACAGATGAAATAAGTTGGTAGGAGCAATTGTTATTTGTTATTTGTAAATATCTGTTACTTCTAACTGTTACTATAAATATTCCTCACTCCTAAGTCGGCATAATGGCATATCGCTAGTCCTGTCTGCGGTAGTGTCGTAGTGTCAGTTCATGTCAGTGTCAGTCAGGTGTCAAACTCATTTTGTGGTGATTTTGAATGGTATAGAATTACCGGTTTAGTATAATAATAAACTGGGTAAAGTTTTGATTAAAAATTATTAATATAATTCTTATAAACTTCATGGACGGCCAGGACTATACGGGGGATCTTTTAGGCCTGCTGCGGCTTGTCGTGCTGGCTGTCACAAGAGTTCCACGAGACAAGTGCACATAATCACACGATATTCACACGCTTTATTTCGTGGAGTGTTAAAGCTGCGTCAGTAAGCATTATACACATATTCTTTGACGCCAGCAGCAGACATTTAACGTTGTTTTTCAAATATAACTAAATAATTCAAGTTTGAAGATGGAAAAACTGCCCATGTGCCGAATATGTTTAGTTGAGAATGTTCGCATGTATATAGTTGTCGACAAGGACTTACATGAGCTATATGAAACGCTGACTGATATTCCAGTAAGTTGTACCTTATATCCTATTATACCTATCTATTTATATACAGTTGTGGTCATATAATTAAGAATGATTTGTAGTACCAGATGTTTTTAAAAAAATAAACTGTCATATGTACTTTTATGTTCCTTCTCAAAATTAATTAATTATGTTATGAAATAAACTGGATGTGAAGTAAACTGGATTAACGTTAACCGTTCGAATAATTACAATAGGAAGACAATGAGAGAGTGACGCTGGCGTTCACTTGGGGTTTAATGACTTAACAGTAAATATGAATTTTTTGAGTATTGTACTGTCCAGACTTTTATTTGATAATATGAATATCTAAGAAGTTTTTACATAAACCTTAAAAAGTATAACTATGTTGCCAGTATGCAAGCCAGCCATATATGTGTGGCCTCTATGGTCGCCATATCATCAACAGCCGAAACTGCAAGGACTATGAGGGTGAAATTTTGCAGTTTCTTTTCATAATGTAGGCGAGCACACACATACAGTCCACATAGGACTAAGTGCGGAAACCATTCAGAAATAGTAGGCGAGCACTAAGAGAGAATTTATCAAAATCCCTCACCTAAGGGGATGAAATGGGGATCCAAAGTCTGTCTGGAGAACCATACTTTGACGCGGGCGAAGCAGCCGGCAGAAGCTAGTCTGTATATATATATAAAGAGAAACTGACTGACTGACATATCAGCGCACTAGCGCACGCGAAACTACTGGGACTAGGAGCGTGAAATTTTGCACAAAACTTCCTTTTTTGACGTAAGGAAGCTCTAAGAGTGAGTTTCCCAAAATTCACCTCTCAACAGTATGAAACGGGTCCAAAGTTTGTATGGAGAAACTTAATTTCATGTGGGAGAAGCCGCTAGCATAAGCTAGGTCACAGCTGACTAATGTTACGTGTACAGTACAATACGTTTAAAACTCAAGATGAACCTGACCAGCATCTCTGTGCTCGGTATTGCTTGGAGAACATAACAATGTTTAATCCTAGTTGTGTTTTGTTGCAGTTCGTAACTGGAGACAGAAGACCGGCGCTCGCTTGTTTCTTCTGCTTTGTTAAACTAAAGCAATGCTGCCAACTGCAGAGAAAATGTCTGGAAGCAGAAGAGCTGTTTGCTCAGATGACGAATGAGGTGAGGTGTTCTGCAACTAGTAAGGGCCACCCATACATCAATGGATGTACCCCAAGGTTTAATTCTCGGCCCATTTTTATTTCTTATTTATATAAATCACTTACCTCATAAAGGATAACAATGATATAGCGTTGTTTGCAGACGACACTTCGCTTTTGTTTAAATTTAAACGTCAGCAACTGGTTACTGACGATATAAATCGCCCTTTCAAAAATAGTACACTGGTTTAATGTTAATAATCTGTTTCTTAATGAAAAGAAATATTAAAGTTTACGATGCCTCACGTTAGGCAAGTGGAAACTAGTATGCTAATAAAAGGTTAAATAATTGAGTCTTGAGATACTACAGTGTCCTTGGGCATAACTCTTGATACTACGCTTCAGTGGGGCCCACAGATAAATAAGTTGTCGAAAAAACTTAGCTCTGCCGCATACGCTGTTAGACAAATTTGAAATCATACTGATTTAGTGAGGCAAGTGGAATCTAGTATGCTAGTAAAAGGTTAAATAATTGAGTCTTAAGATACTACAGTGTTCTTTGGCATAACTCTTGATACTACGCTTCAGTGGGGCCCACAGATAAATAAGTTGTCGAAAAAACTTAGCTCTGCCGCATACACTGTTAGACAAATTCGAAATCTAACTGATTTAGAGACAGCCAGTGATTTTTATAGTATCATGTTGTACTGTATTCTTTTGTAGGGAAATGCCACCAATATCCAGACGATTTTTGTTTTGCAGAATAGGTCCAGAGTTAAAATTAAAAATATGAATACTTTGTCTGTGCCATGTCAGTATATCTATAAAAATATTTTGTATGTTCTTAAAGATAAAAGCATGTTTAAAAATTAAAAAATAGAGTGATATTCATAATGTTAATACAAGGAACAAATACAAATTAGTGGTTCCTGCAACCAGGTCCAAAAAAGTAGGAGATTTAGATGCCAATGTATTCATTTTTATAATAAGCTTCCCAGTCCTATTCAGGAACTTACCCTTAATAAATTCAAATCATTTGTAGAGTGGATACTTTGCCAGGAAACTTTTTAAACATTACAAGAGTATCTTGAGGACAAATGGCTTGGGATTGACCTGACTCACTATAATTGTTGTCATTTCAGTTACTATTTTCTGAATGAAGTACCTTTTTAATTATTATTATTATTTAATTTTTTAAATTGTCATTGATTGACAATTTTGTATTTATATTTTACACTTTGTAATGTTTACATTTTCATAAATTTTATTATTGTGAATGTGGGGACTATGTCATCATCTTCCTGCCCTTGCCCCGTTTTATTTGGAGTCGACGCGACACATTTTTTTCTTCCATTTTGTTCTGCCACACGTCACGCTATCACTAACTCCCTTTTTTCTTTGGCCTCCCTTTCCATCCATCCACATGTAAACTAATAACTCTTTTAGTAACATGCGTTTCATCCCTCCTCTTCACATGACCATACCAAGATTCCCTTTCAACTTTTCAGTCACTGGCGCCACTTTCAAACTTCCCCTAATATACTCATTGCTCACTTTATCCATTCTCGTCACACCACACAACCATCTTAACATTCTCATCTCCGCTACGTGTAATCTTTTTTCATCCGTTGAGCGTAGTCCTGAGTTGAGCTACACGAATACTGACAAATGTTTGCACTGACTGGACAGGGCCACTAAGAACTTTGTAGTCCTTTCTTCAAAAGACCATGTCAGACTTCAATCTGCACGGTTCTCATATGATTTGACCATTACATGTTTGTTGTATGGACTTTCCCCTGAGTTTGTTTCGGTGTTTCTTCTCAGAACAGTCAGCTAGGAAACACCGGCTTCATTTAGTTTAAATCGACGAAAAAAATTGATGTGTAAAAGTGTTTTTAAAAACCTATTTGCAAAATAAATATCATTTATAATGAATATTGTTTATGCTTGTTATTGTATAACAAGGACTTAACCTAATATGTAATAACCTTTTGCAGCCTAATCCTTCAGTAAACCGAGGACAGCTAAAGTATTCCAGTGTTCTTACAGTAACTCCTGTAGAGACCATCAGTATAGTTGATGTCAGCCATATTGAAAGCATTGCTGTCAAAGAAGAATTACCAGATGTTTGTGAGAGACTAGATGATGTCTTTGAGCCAGAGGAGGAACATCAAAGTGATGGTATGATTTTGAGAACAGAAAATATTGATGAATGATTATGAGATCGAAATGAAACGTTTTACTCTCCTACATCAATTATTTTTAAGCAATTCTTTATTTTTACAGATATTGAACACAAAAATATACATAAGGACTATTCAGATGTAGAAGACACACCAGCATTCCATTGTCCTGAACCAGATTCAGAAGATAATGTACCTTTAATGAAATTAAAAACGGAAACGGGAGTGGAAGAAGAACAAAACGTATCGAGAAAGAAGCGAAGAGCCAGTGACACGACACGTGAGTATTAGTTAGTGAATCATTGAGAGAGCGAACAGGCCGACTGGTTTGACAACATGAACTTACCAAAAACAACTTCAGGCGTCCTGTCTGTATGGTCATAAGTAGGACAATCACACTGCTACACCTCAAGCAGTTGCTCTCGCTGGAGAGCATCAGAGCACACTTCATAAGAAGAAGCCAGAAGTGTCACAACACATATGCTTAAAGTACTGAACACTGGTTGCAGATACAAAGAACACAAACAGAACAGTTCTGTATGTAGGATTACTGATCTTTTCATGTATCGAACTCCATCTCTTTATAGAAACAACATAGTACTGTCAAGATGGGGGTGCAATGAAAGGCTTTTCATTGGATTTGAACTATTGATATATTGTTTTAAGCACTTTCATATATCTTCTCTATATAGAATGCGTCCCGATTCTATTGATCATCAATCAAAACCTAAACTTTTTATAATATAAACCTTAAACGTATATAGCGTGCCAGTTCGCAAGTTAATAATAACTGTGACCTCCATTGTCGTCACAGTATCTAACTGTGTTGTTTCTATTATGAGTAAATACTGAAAATGTGCGAACAAATGGTAAAGTCGCATTATGAAACGCTTGGACGTAAGTAGCATAAGTAGTAAAAAGTAAATTGAAGGTTATGAATCTGGTAGATTTGTTTCTGATCTAGTGCAACTTGATTAATATTCGAAAATCTGCAAAAGTAACTCTTCGGCTCTCTAATGAAATCCATTCGATTTCCTTTAATGTGATTGTGCTTTGAATTTTGCGCTTACTAGATTTATAATCACAGGGACGACTGTGGCGAAAAAACAGAAGCTGCACATACGAGGGAAAAAACCAGAAGACTTAATTACAGAAAATCAAAAGAAGGACAAAGAATCAGTCACAAAAGTTACCCAGAACACGTCAAGTTGTACGTCCAAACTTATTCCGAAATTCCAAGAACCTTTAACTAATACAACACCTCGAGTTAATATTAGTGTTAGTGATACTACTTCAGACCCAAATTGTCGTAATGATAAAAAACGTAATTTAACAAAACATACTCATATACGCACTGATGGAGCGCCTCACGAGTGTGTTATATGTCAGTACAGTTGTAAAAACAAGAAAGATTTAATAAAACATATTTGTGAACACACTGGCGAAAAACCTTTCACATGTGATTTATGTCAGCGTTCTTTTAATCAGAAAATTCATTTGATACAACACATTCGTATGCACACTGGCGAGAAACCTTACAAGTGTGATATTTGTCAGCACAGTTGTAATCATAGGGGAGCTTTAATAAAACATATTCGTGTACACACTGGCGAGAAACCTTACAAATGTGACGAATGTCAGCTTTGTTTTAGTCTGAAGCAATATTTAACAGCACACATTCGTACGCACACTGGCGAAAAACCTTACAAATGTGAAGAGTGCCAGAGTTGTTTTAGACAGAAGTGTCAATTAACCAAGCATATTCGTACGCATACTGGAGAGAAACCTTACAAATGTGACGAATGTCAGCTTAGTTTTAGTCTGAAGCATTATTTAACAGGACACATTCGCACGCACACTGGCGAGAAACCGTACAAATGTGAAGAGTGTCAGCGTTGTTTTAGACAGAAGAGTACTTTAAAAAGCCACATTCTTACGCACACTGGCGAAAAACCTTTCAAATGTGACGAATGTCAGATTCGTTTTAGTCTGAAAAGTCATTTAACAATACACATTCGTACGCACACTGGTAAAAAACCTTACAAATGTAAAGAGTGTCAGCGTTGTTTTAGACAGAAAGGTGCTTTAACAGCACACATTCGTACGCACACTGGCGAAAAACCTTACAAATGTGAAGAATGTCAGTGTTGTTTTAAGCAGAAAGGTGCTTTAACAGAGCACATTCGTACGCACACTGGCGAGAAACCTTATAAGTGTGACGAATGCCAGCTTTGTTTTAGTCGGAAGAAAAGTTTTACAAGACACATTCGTAAGCACACTGGGGAGAAACCTTACAAATGTAAAGAATGTCAGCGCTGTTTTAGCCGGAAGAGTATTTTAACACGACACATTCGTACGCACACTGGCGAGAAACCTTACAAATGTGAAGAATGTCAGCGTTGTTTTAATCAAAAGGGTACTTTAACAAAACATATTAGTCGTGTACACGCTGGTGAAAAGCACGAAAATGTAGTCTAAATGTTGTTTTAAGTCATGTTCATTTAAACGCTGGTGAAAACTTTCAAATATCTATTCGATTCGTTTTGGTGAGTTACTCCATTTGGAATATTTTGTATATACACTGGAGAAAGACCTTACAAATGTAAAACGTGTAGTTTTAATAAGAAAAAGTGGTAAAAATCATGCTTTAGCACACTCAGGTGTAAACCCATATAAGTTTGATGCATTTCACTGTAGTGTTGATGTCAAGAGCATTTAGAGCTAAGAGGAACAGGATGTAGAGTCCCGCCAACCTCTGTTGAAAAGGGAGGTTCCTCCGACCAGACGGGTATGGTGTGCCCGGACCACCGACAATCTGCCCATAGTTGATTTCTGACTGTTGTCTGTTATATGTTCTAATCGCTAACTGTGATTTAGGTTTTTGAATTTTTTTGTAAATGTTATTATCGGTTAATTCCCGGTCATCCCCACTGTCGTCCCCCGTCGTCCCCACTGGGTACGAATGGGAAAAAAAGTTTCGTTCCTCCCCAGTGGTGACAATAAGGTATTTTACTCTATATGAGAAAAAACTTAAAACTTATTATTAAGATAGCTTAGGCAAAATGTAGTCGGTAAGTGTTAGTTTTAGTTTATAAAATAACAAAATAAATTTTAATATCATTTCAAATTTTTCAGTTTTTATTATCTGTTCTTTATCGCCATGAAATATTAGCCACCATGTTATTACGTCATTCGGCTGTGTAAACTGGGGAGTGGGACAACGGGGTGGGGACGACCGTGAACAAACGAAGCGCGTGTGTATTTTTATAGGTACGTGTTGAGGGTGTGATTTAAACTGTGTTTTTTATATTCTTATTAAATGAACAGAATTATAAAAATTGTTTAATTTTTACCACTAATCAAAACCACTTTTTAACTCGTAAAAGAAGTCGTTTGTTCCACAACAAAATCAATCAGTGAGATGATCGTGTATAAAACTAACGAATTCACGTTCATCCCACGAGAAGGAAGATCTGTAGGTCGTCTTAGGGCCAACGTTGCGTTAAGCAGGCGCACGCGCGTGTGTCATGTGCGACGGTCCCCGTAGCGGAAACCGGATTATAACCTGCACAGTGTCGCTATTTCAACTTTAACGGTAGTTTTTTTTTTTAATTTATGAAAATTAAATTTTAAAAATGTTTTATGTTGTCACCCAAAGGTTGTCTATAAAAAAAATCGCTTTTAGCCATAGGATCGCCCATGGTGACAGCCTATTAATTTTAAGTTCCTAATATTATTTGTATTTTTGGTTTACAAGAAAGAATATATCTATATTCTACGAGTAACTATTTATACATAGCGACAAGGACGCGGGTCGCGGCTGCCCGCGACAGGTGCCCTCGCAGCGAGCTGCGACGGAGCACTTTAGTATGGGACCGTGCGGGCGCCCGCTTACGCAGCGTCGGCCCTTAGGAGCGGGGAATTCTTTTTAATATTTAGTTCGAAACGAATTTAAGAGGTGTAACTATATTGATATATATATATTTTTTATTGTGGTCTGGTTTCCGCACTTAGTCCTTGGCGGACCATTGTGCGTGAGCCATGGTGGCCTTCACTCCAACCAGCCCACCTCACTCCAGAAACATGAGTCTTTTCAGTTTGCTCAGTGCATCTATGAGTGAATTCGGTGCACCCAAGGTTCGTGGCGGCTGTGCACTCGAGGAGCACGTGCGCAACACCTTCCTCTGACTCCATACATCCTCTGCACAGAGGACTATCCGTGATATTCATTGTGAAGAAGTGTCTGTTCAGTGAGCAGTGTCCAGTGATGGTCCCAGCTACCAGACGCAGGCTATCTCTGTCCAAACGCAAAAGGTTGCTGGTTAGGGTTTTTATTAAGTATGGCATGGCTTCTTTAGCCTGCCTGAAACCTGGTGCCAGGGACCACCACCTTTCCGCTTGTGCGCTAGTATGCTCACGCAGCCAAACACGTAGCTGGCACGATGGGTTCAGGTCCGAAGACCACCGCGCCAGAACCCCGCCTTGCTAGCTCATCAGCTGCGTCGTTGCCCAGTGAGCCGCTGTGTCCTTTTATCCATTGCAGTGTCACAGTGTTATAGTTTGGCACTGTAACGCATTCCAGTGCAAATTGGCATTCTTGTATGAGTTTCGAGGTTGTCGAGGTTTTCCCCAGTGATTGTAGTACTGAGGCAGTGTCGGAGATTATGCGGATATGAGTGTCCATAACTCCCCTGGCTTCTATGGCGTGGGCCGCTAGAATGATGCCAACACATTCTGCCTGATAGACAGAGTTGAGTGTTCCTAGCGGTTTGGATGTCTTTATATTAAGGTCGTTGGAGAAGACTCCGACTCCTGTTCCGGTATTCGTTTTTGATCCATCAGTGTATATTCTCAGTTCCTTTGGGCCTTGGGCACGCCACAATTATGGCGGTAAGTCCCCTCTTTGAGGCGTGGTTGGAAAGACCTCACGGCGTCCTCACCTTCCGCATGACGCAGGTTCTCACCGAACATGGTAAGTTCAGAAAGTTCCTGCACCGAATTCGTGCGGAAGACACGCCCGGGTGTCGCCACTGTGTGGAACGCCCGGAGCACACGGTGGAGGTGTGCCCCGCTTGGGCAGAGCAACGCCGTGTCCTCGTGGGGGCGATCGGCGGCGGCGATCTCTCGCGCCGGGCCTTGGTACAGGCCATGGTTCGGAGCGAGGAGGAGTGGCAGGCGTTCGCCTCCTTCTGCGAAGCAGTATTGCTAGCAAAGCAGGCGGCCGATCGCGTGAGGCAACGGTCCTCACACCTCAACCGCCGCCGGGATTCCGATCCCGATTTCCGGCCACCGCAGGCGCGGGCTTGCGGACGGCGAGCAATGGGTGGCTCGCCGTCCGATCGTCCGATAACCATCCGGACCGAGCCCAAGTCGTCGACGGCGCGTACTGTTCCACGCGCGCCTCAGGGAGATGTCAGCAAATCGTAGGGGCCCAGCAGGGTCGAAGCCTACTCGGGCCATGGGTAGTGTGAAAACGAAACCCGGGGCCCTGTGACGAAGGCAAAGAAGGAACAG
Source organism: Mythimna pallens (assembly GCA_961205895.1). Taxonomy (NCBI): domain Eukaryota; kingdom Metazoa; phylum Arthropoda; class Insecta; order Lepidoptera; family Noctuidae; genus Mythimna; species Mythimna pallens. Next base: position 2,632,252 of record OY540851.1, on the reverse strand, counting down.
GAGTGGGTTTTTAGTCAGTAAAAGTCTGACACTATCTCCCGCTCCGCCCAAGAGCGAGATTTGTCATAAGATGATTTTCACACCTAAAAAAAAAAGTTCCTTTGGGCCTGAGTAGTCGCACGAATCTTCTGTGAGTTGGATGCTGTAGTGTTTTTTGAAGTGCGCCATTTTTATTGTAAAGGGTCGACCGGTAAGGGAATAGAATATCCCGCTATTTTCCACCAAACTTACTATAAAGGTCTTTACTAAAAATAATTGTTTAAAACAACCTTACTCAGTTTTAAAGCTGTTTGACTCCTCATTAGCAGAGGCGGATCGTGAAACTGTTGGGCTCTGGGCTAACACTACTTGGGGGCCCACCTAAGTAATCAAATTAATTGGCATTTTGTTAAAAATAAGTTTATATTTCTCCTGAAGTGTACCTACTCGCAAATGTCGTCCTAATGGAACAAGAAACCTTCAACTGATCATAAGTTACTATAGCTAACTTGAAAGTCTTTAAATATACTTCGTCTTGAGGTTTTCTGTAAGATATTGCCCTATGCGATAAGACCGCCGATTGTACACTTAGTTTTTGTAACTGTTAATCCTGTCCACATTATGAGGTGTACAATAAAGTATACAATAAATAAATGTTTTGATCACAGGTCGAACGTGAACACCAACGTTGAGCGCTTGTAAACCATTGACCCCCCATATTAATAGCGATATCAATGACTGCTTCCATAATTAAACAGTAGTACTCTATTTGTTTTAAAAAAGTTTTGTCAAATAGATTAACCCGCACTGTAGATTGTTTTTAATGAGGACTGGGGGCCCTTTATATCCCCGGGGCCCTGGGCTGCAGCCCATTTAGCCATTAAGTAGATCCGGCCATGCTCATTAGTCGTTCACTCTTGACAGAGTGGTCGTGATTGACAATGTTCCATCTTCGTTGGCGACTGAGGCTCCCGCGGTGCATCTACACTTGTCACGGTTTACGACGTCTCGGGAACTCTGGACTATGGAAGTCTGTGTTGCAGCTCTGATGATGTCTGTCCAACGCGTGCCAGCTTCCCCTCTACTTGTCTCTGGACAGCGAGTCGCCCCATGGAGTGTTCGAAATATTTGAGGATTCGTACTTGCACTGTCGATGATAGCCTCTCATTTTTAGCTCCTCCAGGATCGAGACGTTAGTCCTAAGGGATCCACATCAGTCGCCGCCAGCACCACATCTCGAGTGCATCGATTTTACGCCGGACAACGGAACCCTACACAGAGCGTGGCCCGACACGCTCTTAGCCAGTTTTTTAGTTAATAATAATCTAATATCACTATTTATTCACTCTATTTTAGGCGTACAATGTTCACAAACCTACCTTGTCATCCGCCCCACCTTTTTTGTATCTTAAATAAAATTAAAGTGTTTGTTTGTATTATCAAAAAACATTTGTTTACAAAATGTACTTATATCAAATTTTTTATTAGTTATCGGTTTGTTCCGGCTAACATCCGAAACGGCTAGACCGATTTTGACAGGATATTTACTGAAGGATAGCAAATATTACAAGCAGTTACTGGGCTACTTTTTATTGGGATACAGCTAATATTATAATGAGTAACTCAATCAAATTTTTATGTTTGTACGGGACGGGACTTATTTCTCGAGGGCGGGGGCATCTTGATTCTCGCGGGAGGTAGTTCATCTTAATTCCCGGGGATAATGGACATCTTCGAAATGGCTGGACCGACTTAGAAGGACTTTCACTGACGGATAGCTGATTTTAGAAGGAATAACTTGGGCTTCTTTCTTTTTGACGGAATTTTTATTGGGGGTATAGCTAATATTATAATGAGTAGGTTAAGCTACTTTTTATATTCTCGCGGGAACGGAACTTAATTCCAGTGGTCGTGGGGACATCCTGATTCCCAAGGAAAAAGAAATTTTAGAAACGGCTGGACCGATTTTGACGGGACTTTCACTGGCAGAAAGCTTTTTTTATGTGGGTAATCATCTAATGACTTCTCTCACTCTAGGGCGGAGATGGAGAGCGTGCCAGACTTTTACTTTTACTGAGTAAAACCACACCTAGGTTCCTTCAGTTGCCCTTTGCTTGCCAGGACCACGGGTTATCTATTCAGAAGTCTTCCCATGGCTTTAGTAGGCATCGGCCCTGCTGGCCCCTGCGGTTTTGCTGACATCTCTTTGAGGAACACGTAGTACACGACGCGCTGTCGGCGATTTGGGCTCGGTCGGACTGCGATCTACACATTGCACGTCGTTCGAAATTCGTAGTTGATGTAAATTAGGCCAAGTTACACCTTGTAGGTGTAATTTGGCCTAATTTAAATTTTCCCGCGTAGCGTATGCTTAGTATTAGACACTTTAAAGCTCAAAAAAACACATGAACTTTATTTATTTTTACATGTCTGATTTTTAAATATGTTATTGAGGCCAAACATCACCTGATCAAACATCCCTGCACAAAAATTATTCAGCCGAGAGTATGAGCGCAAGAGCACGCATGCGTTTCAGAGCGAGTGAGACGATTTCATGCACTGACTGGATGTTTAGTCAGTACAATTTGTCTGACTAATAAAATATAACTTTGTTATAGTTACCTTAATAACTTAATCAATAAAGGAACTAAAAACAACTCGTTGTTTTTAGTTCCTTTTCTCACCTGGTACCTGTTCAGGGGCCTGAAGGGGGAGCTCCACAAGCACACAGGTATTCAAAGCACATGAGATGCCACTGAGAGCCTAAGGTTTCATCCATGTGAAAATAAGTCATGTCTGACAGCTCTGGGATCTTAGTATATTAGAAGGGTGAAGGGTTATGAGGTGCATATGGACCTATAGGGTGACTGGCAATTAGTGACCAATACACACGTGATTGTACTCATGATTACAAACAACTTTTCCAAAGAAATTTTTTTTTATATTCTCATTAGTTTTATCACTATTGTAATGGACGCCGAGCCTGCGGACCTAATATGTGTCAAAGTGACAATAGACTGATAGGACAGTGAGTGATTATGTGAATAATTAGTGTTTTCAAAGTGAACCTAATTAGTTTTTAGTAAGGAACTCATAAAATGAGCCCTAATTGTGTTATGATAACGTGTAATCATATTACGTAGTGATAAGGACTAAGGTTTTCTGATGGTGACTTTTTAATGTTTTTATATTTTTGTAGAATAGATAAGTGAATTCCGTGTAGAATGATATATGGTTTCATATGCGAAATATTGATATTTCTATGTAAAAAGCCTGTTTAAAGTGTAAAGGCTCTCGTTAAGGTAAAGTTTCGCGATACTAAAGGTTATTGCATGAAATTTCGAGATTATTCCGGGCTTGATTCTGATTGGTTGAAATATTCGTGAGCATTCCGGAATGTTCCTTAATGGCTGAAAAGCTCCACCTTCTGACCGTTCGACCAATCAGCGATCAGCTGCGTAATGTATAAATTAGAACCGGTTTGTTTCCGGACACAGTCGTTTTCCTAAGACAGTCGTTTTCACACAGTCGTTTGCCGAATATTCTAATAAGAATACCTGAGAAGAAATAAACCTGGAAGAAAGAAGCCTTGTTTTATTTCAAGTTCAAGAGGAACACACCTACGAAGGAAAGAAAAATACATATACAGTCCACTACAGCCTGGTCCATCGAGCGCCGGATTCAGATCGGAAGAATCAGCGACGAAGTACCTACAGCCTGGTTCTTCGTTCACCGGATTAAGATCGGAAGAATCTGCGACGACGTACCTACGGAAACGACGTGTCAACAACGAGTCTGCGTAACGAAGATTGAACCAACGTTTCAAGATCACGCCAAGTGAGTGAAGAGAAATCAGGATCTGCTAGTCTCGCTTAGAAGAGGGCTCCGTTGAAGTGGAGACGAAGAATTCACCGGTTCCTAACGTGTTGGAGGGACCCCGTTGAGGTGATATTCGTTACCCACTGGTCCTAGAAGAAGAGGGACATTTGATCAAGGGTGGATCCAGATTATTCAGGGGCGGATCAAGAAGAGGATCGTTGGGCTCGGGACTCGTCAGGGGCGGATCAAGTGAGCCGCTAATAGTGAACATTTGGGAACGATTCCACATACATTCCACAGTGAAAATGGTGGTCACCCGAAGCCAGGGGGATGCAGTGGAAGTGGAAGAACAGCGACGCGCCCAGCTACAGGAAGCAGCGCGTATTGAGAAGGAGCGACTACGAAGACTGTCAATGGAGCCGCCGGCGTCACCTTTTTCAAGGGGAGCGGACGCTAGCACGGCAGGACCTTCTGGGGTCGCCACAAGAACCGAAGATCTACAGAGACCAAGGTCGCCTACAAGATCAGTAAGGTCGATACGCTCAAACATCAGCGCCGCGACACGACTACGAATGGCGGAACTGGAGGCAGCAGAGAAGTTGGCCGCCATAAGAAGAAGGGAATTAGAGTTGGAAGCAGACTTGATCAAGAAGAGGTTAGCAGTGGAAGTGTCGGTTATCAATGACGAAGAGAGCGTGCATGAAGAGCAGCTAGCAGAAGCCCTCCCACGGGAAGAACCTCTACGTAAAGTGGACGACTGGCTAATGAAGAACCCGCTCACTTCACGGGGGGAGGAAGCACCCAGAAGAGAGGAAGCGAAGCAGCTCCGGTTCGACACATCGCGAGGAAGATCACCGACACCCACCAGGACCAGGAACAGCATAGAACACCTGGCAGCTACCTTAGAGAAGATGGCAAGACCAAGACTGCGACACACGGACCTCCCGACTTTCTCCGGCGCGGCCAACGAGTGGCTTCCATTCAAAGCATCGTATCGGGACTCGACACAGATGTACCAGATTTCGGCGGCAGAGAACATCCAGAGATTGAGGAGCTGCCTGAAGGGAGAAGCTAGAGACGCAGTAGCCGCCCTACTCCATACGGCCACGGATCCGAACGTCATAATGAAGACATTGGAGCAGTGTTTCGGAAGACCAGAAGTCATTATCGACAAGGCAATAGAAGACCTGAAGAAACTTCCGAGACTGGGGGCCTCAGCGACGGAGCTAAATAGCTTCGCTATCAGGCTACAAAATATAACCTGCGTTCTCAAGACTATCGACCAGAGAGGGTACTTATACAATCCGATGCTGAGCAGAGAGGTGCTAGAAAAAATGAGCCCGCACCTAAAGGCAAGATGGTGTGACTACGCGTACGACCACGAAGGCACCGGGGACCCAGAGATCATTGTGATGTCTCAGTTTTTGATGCGGGAAGCGGACAGGGCGTTACGATACACATACGCCCCTGCATCGTGCGCCTCTAGTGTAAAGAGAGAGGCGAGACCTGCTGTGACACTTAAGAAGAAAGCGACGGTGTACGCCACAGTAGAAGACGCAGAAGAGAAAAAGGACTTGTGCCCAAAGTGTGATCAAGATCACTTGCTAACAGCGTGTCCCAAATATAAGGCGCTTTCGGTTGACCAGAGATGGCGTCTGATTCGCGACAAGGGAGTCTGCTTCAAGTGCGCCCAGAGAAGACATCGACGCATAGTATGCAAGGCGAAGCCGTGCGGCGTAAACGACTGCCGCCGCCCACATCACTCTTCTCTGCACAATGACGAGAAGACAGAAGCCAGGAAACCCGAAGATGCGAGGACCGACGAGTCACCGAAGCAAGAAGCGGTACTATCGGTAGCAACGAAACCTGCTCCCGGACCCAAGACAGTGCTGCTGAAGATGTGCCCTATCATTGTGACGGGACCACGGGGGGAGGCAAAGACCTACGCGCTGCTGGATGAGGGAGCGACGATCACCCTCATTGATAAAGAACTAGCAGCTAGTATCGGGGCGGAAGGACCGTCACAACCGCTTCACCTGAACGGAGTGAACATGTCACAGCAGGAGATGGAAAGTCAGCTCGTATCCGTCGAGGTAAAGGGGATTAAGGAAACGGATGGACATCGGATCAGAGCAAGAACGATAAAAGATCTGAAGCTGTACCAGCAGGCCATTCCGGAGACCTTATTGGACTACGAGCACCTGAGGGACTTGGACCGAGACGAGGTGTGCTATGGAACGGCGCGCCCTGGACTCCTGGTAGGAACTGATCATTGGGAGTGTATCGTTTCAAGAGAGTTGCGAGTCGGCAGCCCGAACCAGCCAGCTGCTTCAAGGACTCAACTCGGATGGGTGGTGCATGGGACCGCGCCACGCGGCGCCATCTATCGAGAGGGAAACGTGCTACACTTATACGAGCCTGCCAGACCCACCAGTGCGGGCGATCAGGAGCTCC